>VCII01000902.1:2896078-4344118 GCA_006030095.1 Triplophysa siluroides
TTTCTTTAGATTTATTACTATGCAGAAGCTCAGACCACACACATCACATATCCTGATGGTATGGAAGTACTTCAGTTTCCTAACAGTCAAACAGGTACGATTCCTTTCAAGACAAGTCTATGGTATTCCGGATAAGTCTTGTTTGATACTTGTAAGTTCATATAAAACCCCACCTTGCCTTTACAGAGAAACACTTTCCAGATGGTCGTAAGGAAATCACTTTTCCTGATCAGACGGTTAAGAATCTTTATCCTGATGGTAGGGAGGAAAGTGTGCTCACAGATGGAACAATAATACAACTGAACCAGTGAGTACAAAAAGCGCCCTGCTCTTCCAGTTTAGACACGAAGCCTAATAAACTTGTAACCTTTTCCATTATTCTTTCTTTCAGAGATGGCAGTAAGGTGATCCAGTTTAACACAGGTCAGCAGGAAATTCACACTGCAGATTTTAAGAGGCGAGAGTATCCGGATGGCACAATAAAAACCATTTACTCGGATGGACGGCAAGAGACACAATACCCAACAGGTCGTGTGCGCTTAAAGGATGCTCAGGGTCACATTATCATGGACACTAAGGCTTAAATGGCCAACAAGTGGACTTGAATTAACTTATTGTATGAAAGGAAATGTGTGATATGTAAATGAGATAATTATTTATTGTGGATGTGATTTTTGAGAAAATAAATCTTTGCAAGTTGATTCTGATTCAAGCCCATCTCAGAAATTTAAACATCACTGGTTTGGACACTCACATAACGGGAAATCAATTTAAACATTTTAACTTGCAGTATCTCACAGAAGTGAGTACACCCTTCACATTTTTGTAGATATTTTATTATATCTTTTCATGTGACAACACCGAAGAAATAACACTTTGCTACAATGTAGATTAGCGAGTGTACGGCTATACAGCAAATTTACACTATTATACAAGCTAAGGCCATCTTTATGTAGAGCAACAATTCTTTTTATCAGATCCTCAGAGAGTTCTTTGCCATGAGGTGCTACGTTGAACTTCCAGTGACCAGTATGAGAGAGCCATAACACCAAATTGAACACACCTGCTCCCCATTCACATCTGAGACCTTGTAACACTAAAGAATCACATGACATCGGGAAGGAAAATGGCTAATTGGGCACAATTTGGAAATTTTCACTTAGGGGTGTATACTCACTTTTGTTGCCAGGGGTTTAGACATTAATGGCTGTGTGTAGAGTTACTTTATATTGTAGCAAAGTTTTATTTATTCAGTGTTGTCACATGAAAAGATATAAAATATTATAAAAATGTGAGGGGTGTACTCACTTCTGTGAGATACTGTAAGTCAATATACTGTCTTATTCAATGCGTAAAGCAATTATCTGTTCATGCGGCAAGAAAAATGAATGGGACTTTTCCAAAACACTTTCAGCTAGGTTTCTGTACTAATAACTGATGAGTAGGTGAAAGTCTGAATCAAAATAAATTTTATTTCAGCACTGCTGAACAAAGATCTTACACAAACACAAAATCTTTAAAGCAGCCTTAAACATGAACACGGTGCATTTGTTTTTCCATTTGAAACATTCACATATCTAACAAAATGAGCTATAACTGCACCAACAAAGAAATTAAAATATTTTCAAATATTTAACAAAATAACTGCACAAATAAATATGAAGTAGCATAAACACCCAAGTATTTAAATATAAAAGCAACATAAAAAGATTTGCTATTCCACACACTTATCAAAACGCGGTCTTCAACATCACTGTCACACCCTACAAAAACAGAAAACAATCGTGAAATGCACATTGAGGCACATTTTGTCCCTTAACATATTTTACTTCAACACTCACCTTTCTACAGTAGATTATAGCTGCCGATCATAATCAGCAAGACCTTTCTCCACTAGAGGTGTGTGAACCATCGATCCATCAGCGTTGTAAAGCAACACGGTTAACTTTGGTTCTGTTGACTTTAACAGCACATATTTAAGCAAGCATCAAAGTACATTAAGATTACTATTATAGATGTAGCCTAAAATGACAAGTTAATAAAATGTGAGGTATGAATGAGACTTACAATCACCACAGCAGTCAGCTCGCCATTCAACAGGTCGATCATCTCCAACATGGCTTTCATGCTCCACTGAGGACAATAAGGGATCATCTCCTGCTCGGTGGTCATTCTTGGCGGTTTGAAGCCTGCTAAACTCACGTAAACGGCCGCACATGGGATATGAATGAGGGACGCAGGAAGCTGCCGCAATCTGTAGCACAAAAACACACATAGGGAGGTTACTTGCCATGTTCTTTTGACCCCATTTTTTTAATTTTTTTTGTTTGTAATTTTTTGCTTATTTTAATTTTGTTAAGACAAAATATGTGTATTGTCTTTTTGATTGGATTTGTTGCTTTGTAGACAGGGATGCAAACTCATCTGGGTAAAAAAAGGTGATGATGAGTCTTTATATATATATATATATATATATTTATATATATTACTATTACAAGAATTATTACAATTTGTATTTGTATGGTACAATGCAATGTAAGTCGCTTTGGATAAAAGCGTCTGCCAAATGCATAGATGTAAATGTATTTCATAATAATCAGTGCACATATTCAGTACAATAGTCCAAGGTCTGCTAAACGTGTCTAGGATAGACAACCACATGAAGAGTTCATTGGCAAAACCAAATAACTCTGTTTTTATTAATTGTCATAAATCATTCATCGTTTTTATCCTGTTATCGTGTTTTTACTGTGTTACTTATCTTTTACTCATTTAAGTTTGACTAATAAGAACATGTCACATGTAATTAGTATGACTTTCATAAAACACGAAGTTAAAATCTTACTTCTGCACTGGTAGGCTGTCATCAGAGCCAAAGTCCACATGTCTCACAAGGAGCTGAAGAGTAGGAGCGAGATCAGAAAACCCCAGAAGCTTTGCACGATAATATTTACCATCACTGTACTCAGCCAGACATGGATAATCTGCACACACAGGTCTCAAATTGATTTAGTTCCTCCAAGAGCAAAAACGCCACACTAATATGCACTGTAACCAAATGCCAAAAAATACCAATGGGGAAGTCTGTCAGCAGGCTCAGATTTTCTATATTGTCATTGACACAGTCGAGAGCTTCCTCTAAACTTTCTTCCTGTTGGTTTCCAGTCTTATCCAACACACAGAGAAACACCTGCAGGGACACAGGGGAACCATATGGAAGTGACGCTTACGAGACACGCTTAAAGACATTCACTGTTTCACCTTACTTCAAAAAAACTCAATGTGTCACTGTTACTTTTAATGGAAGGTCTGAATACTAACCCATCAGCTTACATGATAACATACCTCATTCGGTGAGCGGATGTGCTTGACCTTGGCAGAGAAGTGTTTCTTCCCTTCAGGAAGTTTGAATTCTGTATAGACCCCTAAAACAGGTTTGGGTTCCTTCAAGCCCTGAAAAACACAGAGTTGCTATTGCACCAGCTTTGACATTTATTGAGAAAACTGCGTGACATCCCTCAATGAGTTATTTTGAGCAAATCAAAATAGAATTAACAGACAGCAACTTCTACCTCTGTGTTTATGTCCCAATCATCCAAATCAGGGATGGGAGGCTTAACCACATACTCCTGCACATAAACACACAGTTAATATCTAGAGGACAACACTTATGTTTAACACCTCCTAAATATTTACTCATCGACCTCTTGGATTTTGAAGTCGGGGTCAAAGGTGGCATACTGGTGGTGCACCATTATTTTGCTGAGCACCATGCCATCCACTGTTATCTCCACGGTAACACAGCCACCTGGATCCTCTGGGTGTTCCTGTGGCACAACAGGTTTACGGGGACACTGCTGACTGCATTTGATGCATGAAGACATCAGGATGTTAAAAGAAACACGTAGAATCAACTTTACCATTATGTGCACGTTGACTGAACGGCCAAGCAGCAATTCCTTCATGAACATCACAGCGTCCAACTGCCATCCCTTTCCAATCTACAACAGTCAAATACTGAAGATTTAAACATGCATATTTATTCCTAATTATATTCATTGAAATCAAGTATTGACTTCTTTGACAAAAATTCTTAGGGTGGGTTGCACCATCAAGGATTGGGCTTAAATCGAGGTTTATTTAATAATTCCGTTGCACCAAACTGTAAACCTTGTTTAAAAATAATCAGGTTTATATTTAAGCTTTCATTTGATCCAGGTTTTAATTTGACAGTAAATCTAGATTAACTTTAATTCTGTTGCTCCATTATTTTAAACTCTCAGTAAGGGATTTAAAGGGAACTTTAAACTTGCTACTGAGGAGGTCTAAATAATAAACAAACACATATCGGGAAAATGATCAGAAACAGACACATAAGCGTCATGTCATGTTTCAGTAAAGTGTGTTTTTGTAAATAAAAATGTAAATAAATAAAACACCTCAGCACAAGTCAGTGGTGGTTTGATAAACTGGGCGGTCGGCTGTGTAGCATCAAGTTCAAGATGCCCTGCTTTCTTATCCACCCTTAATTATTATGAATGAATACATCTGCAAAGCAGGGTATCTCTTGTATAAAATAAAAAAATGACAGTATGCACACACATACCGGTATGACTCCATTTATCTGACAGGGTATACAGAGCTGTGCCACATCCTCACAGAGAACCACTGGATACACGTGGCAAACGGGAATACTTTCCACAAGGCCCTGATCCACATATCGTACCTGTGACAAACAAAACAATATTACACAAGAATTCAGCCAATTGAATCAAAACAAAATAAAAAAACAGACATTTCCAACAAGTAGGGATGTAACGATACTCACCTCACAATTCTTTTTTTTTTTCACAAAATGAGACAATTTAGACATGATCAAGTGCCCTTTAACTATTTCTCAAATGCTGCATATTTCTTGGTAAAGTAAAATTTAAAATTAAAATCGGTAATGTAAAATTAACAAAACTAAACAAATCAAATAAAAAATTTATATTATAAGTAGGGATGCACCAATGTGTACATTTTGGCCGATATTCTTTAACATTAATAGACGATAAACAAAATATTGGCCGATATACCGTATCTAAATAGTAATATAAAATTCCCTAAGACTGAAAGAAAAGGCAAAACGTGGACAACTGCTTTTATTTTAAAACATTCACTGCGGAAAACAAAGTAACCATTAGCTCTTTTTTCCCCCCTGAAAATCATGTACCAAGCCAACTTTACACTAGTTAACGATTCTTTAACCTTCAAACTTTTCTGGTATATTTAATAAACAAATTATATATGTTCTTCCAGAAAATGTTTTCAATAGCCTCATGTCTAACAGGTCTCAAGACAGAAAGCATTCAGACAGCAGTCTGATTCAAACAACATGCTTCTGGTCCTATAATTTACACTTTCATAAATACTGTACCTACATCAGCAATGTTTTGCTAATAGCAGTAAGTGAATGATCACGACAGAAAGACAGTATTGTAATGTATTTTAACAGCGAGCAGCGTGCAGATGAAGTAGTTTAACCAGAGGAAATGATTTATCGGCTTTAATATATCGGCATACATTTCATTATCGACCGATACCGATAACATTAAAAATGACCATTTACCGGCAGATAGCGATATGGCCAATAATGTATCGTGCATCCCTAATTACAAGCCTCTTCAATATAAACAAACAAACACTTTGTCTGTGCTTTTCCTAACTTGGACTTAAAAAAAATTATCCTTTAAGAAATATCAGCATATTTTGCAGTAAACACAGCAGCCCCTGCTGTTCAAAACATGTATTGCAACTCATTTAAAGGTGCAGTTTGTAACTTGTTTTGCAGTAAAACATCCAAAAACTACTAGGCCAGTGTTACATATTTTATTCAGTTGAGTACTTACAATATCTCAAATGTTTCCAACTATTTTCCTACACAGTCTCCGGCGTTACACTCGGTTTCCGCTTTTACTGCGGTAGAAACCATGACAACACAGTCTTGTGGACAAATGTTAAAGTATTAGTTTGTAGCAACCATCTTGTTTTGCGCAGTCGTTATGGAGCAGACTTATCCTTTAATGTTTGCAGCTGGTTCTGTCAAGAAAAACATTTTTACTAGACAGAGACACTGATCTTGCGCGTGTTTTACTAGACTGTTTAGATTCCTTTACTGACAGAAAACGTACGATTACTATTTCGATCAACAAGGTTAGTCTGTTTGAATGTCTTTTTCTTAATTTAGCACGATTGTCATGAATATATTTACTGAACAAGCAGTAATCGTTTTTAGATCATCTGACTAAATAGTAATAAATACATTTTATGAATTACGTCTAATGTGTCTAATTCATTACAATGAAATAAAATCCTGTCATCAAACGCAACATTTATAAAACTTTATTACTTTACATCATCAATAAACGTGATTTCTCATTCACGCCTGATTGATTATTAGTGGTGGAGTTGAAGACGACAGTTCCCATCATTCCACGCACCTTCACAGCATCATCAAGCTACGCCGTTGTTGTTGTTTTGAACATATCAGTTTTGAATGTGTGCCCTCTAGCGGTGGATTTTACAAACTGCGCCTTTAACATCTCGAACGACTTGATAGTTACATATTATAACCGATTTTCAACCGGCTCATGGTGAATCATTACATCCCTACAAACAAGTCATGCATTTCTATCAAAGTTCAATGGAAGCTTGCTGACCTTAACGTGTCCTCCAATAACCTCCAGCACATGACCCCTGTACCAGTACATGTCTGTCCCCATGACAGCACACCCTAAAACACCTTTCCAGTTGTAGTTCTTCTGCCTGGGCAGAGTTTTAATGTGCTGCTGAAGACGTTCCCGTAAGTGATCGAACTCGCACACTGTAAACACAACAGGAAAAAATTAACTTGAATCAAATAATATATATTACCATTTTACACATGACCACCCACCCACAAGTTCAGCATGCAGCCAGTTTGCAGATAAACTGTTACTCAAGGACACTTTTTACAGGGATCATGTACCTATTAAAGTACACTAAAGTAGCAAGCAAGCAGCATTTTGTCAAGGTGAAAAATTGTGAAAAGATCACCTGCTTCATGCGTCATAGCGTATATGACACCTTGGTCAGAGATGGCGGAGATGCTCATGAGTGTGTGTCCCCGGGGAGGCATATCTGGAGGGGGGTAGGCGTGTGTTTTTACTCTCTCTTGTGGAGGATTGAAGCGGGGGGGAGGTGTGGGTGGAGTCTCAGTTCGTTTTGACTCCGTGTTCTCCCCATTCAGCACACATTCCTCTGAAAAAGCATTCTGGGATAGGGAAGCGTCCCTAGAATTACAATTCAACATGTTTTTTAAATGGTTGTGTAGTACAACACCAGTTAAGTATTGTGTTCATACTCCTGTTGATTGGATGTTATTTCTTTGGAGAGGACAACATACTGTGGCTACTCTGTTTTAATTTACAGCTTATGTAATGACAACATGGAATATAATATTCTATTACTGTCCAGGCATCAAGGGGAGATACGCATAAGATGAACTTATCTTCGATGTGCACTAAATTAAAACACTGTTTTGTAAAGCATTTGAAAAGAAAATTATAAAAAGCATCAATATCTTGCTATACAGAATAAGAGGACAGACTAAGAGCTTTTAGAAATAAAAAACATTAACATCTGCATCCCAAGACCATAACATTTTCTTACTTTCTCTCCTTGAGTGCAAGACCTTCACTGATAAGGAAATCTGCGATACTGATGTTCTGACCGGCCCGGTTTGAACAGAACAGAGATATCAACACCGGCCTGACAGTTGGATCCTGAACGCAGGTAATAAACAGATTATTTGCATTTTATTAAGCAAGTTGCTCGTTTTCTATGAGTGTTGTAACTTCTTGACTCTTACCTTTATGGTCATTATAGCCGTCGCGCCCATCAAGAACTGAGAGATTGTCTCACATGCCGTGGCTGTCCATGTGGAGCGACCACCTGCTGGCCTAAAAAATAAACAAACTAGCTAAATAAAAAATAAACGCACGTATAAAATAGGACACTTGGTCTAGTCATGGTGCTTGTGAAAAGGTAGAAGTTCAAATCCAGCTTGGGTTTTGTTACGAAATCCCCCTGCCTGTCCTTTCTTTAGTGGTGTCTTGTGCAGTGGCAAAAATTTACAATATCAATTTACCTTATACCACTGAGGTTACACTGTAGTAAGTAAGAGCCAATCAGATCAGGACGAAGGGGTCGGAGATTGTTCACAGGGAGATTCACCATATTGCCAAAGTCACAACGCAAAACCTAAAAATAAACACACCAATCACATTACATAGAAAGTCTGTTTCTAAACTATTCCAATTTATTTCTAAATATCACTTGCTAACATTTTTCCAAATATCTTTCTTTGTGTTCATCAGAACAAAGAAATGTATACAGATTTGTAACAACTTGAGTAAAGGGTAAAGGGATACTCCACCCAAAAATGAACATTCCATCATTTAATGAAAGTGTGCACATGTCTACCTCTGCAACACTGCTGGAGGACACACTGTAAACCTGTCCTCTTTCCCACACTCCTGTGTTGTTAGCGGCGCAGAACATCTCCCCTTTCCATTCCATCTCCTGTGGCTCTGACTTACTGTACAGATTCTTCAGGATGTCATGGATTCTGATAACATTACAATAATTCGGCAATTTCAACTCAGATTCGTGAGCTCATTTTTAATATATGACCCCCTGCATCTACTGTGACATAAACTAGAAATAGAAGTAAGCCTAAGACCTGTTTAGGTGGCAGTCAAACTGCAGCAGCTGCACACAGATGTTTCCAGGAGAGGTGACGTGTGTCACACGAACCCTGATGTCGTTGAGACAAGTGGGCAGGGTCAGGGTGGGCTTGAGCTCTTCAAAATCAGGAGACGGGGAATTCAGCTCAACATGCAGTTCCTCTTCAAACGGAGGATCCCACACAGTTGTCTCCAGTGACGGGAGGTCTTTATCCAGAGCCCTGAAGAGCATGACAGATTAGAAAAAAAGGAAGAATGGAAAGGACATCCAAGATTGCATCTTTTCCACTTAACTGTTTACTGGAAACCGCAAGACCCTTTCTGACCAACAGCTCTCCGATATTAGCACCGTTACCATCATCACTGATCTCAAACAGACACACAGGCACGGGTCTACTGACAGGCACAAGCTCTGAATAGGAAGTGAGCAACAAAAATAGTTTCAAAACGTTGGTCAGTCATAATATGTCACATGTACTTCGCAATAATGGTAATGCAAAAAAGGTGCGCAGCCTAAATACACAAAAAAATATTAATTTTAAACCTTGCTACCACAAATCTGACAGAGCGGTCTATATACCGTGTACAGTCTCGTATGGTAATGCATATGAATGTCAATTCTTACTTTTGGCCACAACAGTGACAAGTTTATTCTCTACAAGTTCCTTTAGCTCTTTACATGCTTCATCGCTCCACACATCCTCCAAACTGGACACATCAGCCAAAGTGCACCGTACCCCCTGGGAAACAAAAGGACAAATAAAATGTTTAAGAATTACACTTCTTTTAGCCACTTTACTCTCCTTCGTCTGTCTTGAAGTATTTTTCAACATTGTGACACACGGTTTTGTTTCTTGCTATTAATTAAGTTACTAGATTTTGACATTGTGACAGGTTTGTGCGTGTTTTTCAATCTTACCATTTCTGGCAAAGCAAAGAACTCATCCTTTATCTGTCTCAAATCTTTCACAGAAAGAGTGTTTTTATAGCCAAAGTCCACATACCGCACGTCAACCATTCGACCACCAGGAAAGCCTAAGTGAAATAAACACAGGCATCCTTAAAGGTTTTATTAACAAGTTTCTATGCCTGACATGCACATACACCCACATCAACACACCTGTGACCTGGGCCCTGTACCACTCTTGGTCATAGCGAGCAACACAAGCCTGTGACAGAGAGGGGCAGTATATCTGGAACTCGCCGTCCGCCGCAAGTGGGCCATAACAGTCCTGAAGCTTCGAGTGCAACAGCAAGTACTCCATATTTTCAACCTGCAAACCACACATTGCAAGTTCACACGAACACAAATCTCCAACTACTACAGTTACACAAAACACTTATTTGAACTGGCTTACAGAGAAAATTCACACAAAAAACATTGATAACATTTTACTTAAAGCCTTTATTTATAATGCATTATAAAGGGTATGATGCATTAGAATTGTTCATGTGTGTTGTAATACACTTAAGTTCCCGTGAACCAGAAGTTGCGATTGTTTTTACTTCCGTATTTTGACGCATTTCCGAGTGAAATTGGAATTTTGAATGACAAAAATGGTGGGCGTGACTTTCGTCTTTCTCTGCGATTTGATTGGATGTATAAAAACAGCAATTGCATTTTGAAATGGAACTGGCAGCAGACTGACAGTTGAAAGGGAGGAGTTAACGGATGCTCTGGCGTCTATCATACGTCATCTAAGATGGATAGTCATTACAGGACGAAAGTGCATTTTCAGATTTTAACTAAAGAATATGAGGACACACGATTATTAAAAAGAGAATGACCCACATTGATAAACTGTTTACAGTAAACGCTGCAACATTTCATGAAAAAACAGGCATTGTAATTTTTTATTTCACTGGGACTTTAAATGATGTTGTAAGGAATTATAACCAAATTAAAAATGCAAAGTGTAACAAGTAACAGTTTTATAATGTATTAACTGTAGTCACAATTATTCATACAATGCATTATAAGGTGGATTTACAATGCATCATTAATACATTCAAACTATTTTATAAAGCATTATACATCAATTCGTTTAGTAAAGTGTTACCAAAAGATCTTTTCATATCTGTATTATTGATATCTGCAACATTCTTTAAATCTTCACATTTGGGATTGGAACAACATGAGAGCAAGTAAATGATGAAAGAATTTTAACACATTTGTGTGTGTGTGCATTTGTACCCACTAATTGCACATAGAAGTCTGAAGGTGTGTTGACATGAGAAAGCACAGCATTGACCTCCACATCTTGTCTGGGGTGAACTGGAGGATAAAACAGCAAGGGCTTACTGGATCCAGGACCTGCCATAGGACAGTAGAACCTGCACACAAACATACTTCATATTAATACTTGCTAGTCAGCAAGCTTATAATGAAAGTGACATCGAAGTGCCAATAAATATTAAATGACATAAGTTTGCAAAAAATCATCAGGATTCATTATTCCAGCCATTTCAGACCTGGCCAGTTCCATGAAAACCAAGTGTTCTCGAATAGACACCATTGGTGCTTTTTTCAGATCCACCAAGAGCGTGCAGCCTTCATCCCCGAACACAAGCATCTCAACGGCCTTGGAGCCCAGCAGAGACCTCATCTCATCACTTGCTTCTGTACTCCACCCTCTCACCTAATGCACACAAGAAAACACAATGACGCCAGTGTTCAATTGAGTCTCGAAATAATTCTGAATACTAGGGATGCACCGAATATTCGGCCACCGAAAATTTTCAGTGAAATCCTGCAAGAAAGTGCCTCAAATAATAGGTAGTCTATTCTGTTCTTAGGCTTCTATATGACTATAAGATTGTAGCCATATTTCTGCTAGATATTTTTTATTTGATAAAAATGTTAATTATGCACTGGCCCTATTTAAATACACTAGCTCAAATCTTTCTAAAATGTCAGGCAGATGACAAGCTCAACCGCTCAACAGCTAGATGTTTATCTGTCTGAAGTCCCCATCCCCAGAAGTGCTGTACATTATTATTTAATGAGTAGGGTCAAGTTAAACATTTAAGTTTGAATTTTATTTTATACTGTGCATTGTAGCAATGTGCTAAATAAATATTTGCATAATTTGGTAATTGATTTATTCTTTGAAACTTTAATATTAATTTATGCAATTGCAATGCCTTGATTTTAGTAAAGTTAGTACAAGGTCATAGCCATAAATGCAATGGTTCTAATAATTGGCATAATTTATTTCGGTGTTTCGGTTTTCGGCCTTGATTTCCTCTTTTTCGGTTTTCGGTTTCGGCCAAGAATTTTCATTTCGGTGCATCCCTACTGAATACTCCAACTTTTTGTAGCATTATGTATTTGTTATGTTTTTTGTAAAAAAAAATTAAGCACCTTTGATGACCAAACAGCAAGTTTTAAACCAACAGAAATAAAAATTTGCAGTCATTCCAGTCAACAACACTGCAAATGTACCAAAAATAAACAGGATGTTTCAAAGCAGCTCACCAGGTCTGAAGGAATAATATCTTTAAGGGAACATTTGATGGCCATAGGAATCCAGGCATTCATTTCAGCCAGAGCAACTTCATCAGGTTTCCGAACACATTCGTTCAACTTACATAAACCTTTATCACTGAGAAAAATAGGGAGAGAGACCAGGAAAGAAACATTAAAAGACTGAGTGAAAAAAGAGTGAAGGAAAGTCTTATATACAGATCATTTTAGAGAGTGTGTTTGAATAACTAAATCCCTTAAGTATGCAACACACATTGTGTATGTTTAATCATGACAAATTATTTTCTGCCAAGTTTACACACATAGTGTTTACTCTCACCTTGGGATTGTCAATCCCTTGGAGAAGCCATGGTCCAAGAAGAAAAAACACAGCCGGGAGACTTCGGAAGCGAGGCATTTAGGAACATTCTGGATGCACCCCTTCTGAAACAGCTCGGTCACTTTTCCTCTACACCACGTATCCATCTTCCACCAGACAAAGAGCAGAGAGTCTGCCCATGAACACACACAAACAAACGAACATGGCAGATCAGCCACACGTTCCCAAACCTTCCCATAATACACACTGAATCAACAACTGAAAAGCCTGTTAGGTGTTTCCAAGTTCAAAACTGAACTGTTAAAGGCAGAACAGGGAGTCATTTTTTAAATTGAGGGGGAAAATGCACATACCTGTCTTGATTTCATCGCTGAATGTGAAGAGGCTACTCTCTTCTGAGCAGAATGCGTTGATCTTTTGTGTCAGTCTATGTGCTGACTTGTGTTCCGTCATATATCGTACGTGGAAATTGCCAGGGTTCTCGATGTGGCTTACCATAACGTAGTGGATCACTACATTTTAAAAACAATAATAAAAACTTCATGCATTTTACTCGAAGATGACCTAAAATCGCTAGTTTAATTTGTCTGGCCCACTTAATGTAACTTTCATACAGGTAATTTTATCATTCCACCAGAACCATTTTGGACCGACGGAACTTCTGATCTATGTCCTTAGGCCCGATTCACATTTGCGTCTTGTCCGCAGCATATTTGTTATTTTAAATGTAGACGCGCTCTTTTCCAGGAGCGTCGGCGCCGCATCGAGATGATAAAAATCCAACTTTTCAGAAAGGCGCAAGCGACCGCAGGTCATGTGACAAAACCAACCAGCCAATATAGACAAGCTCAATGAAAATGGAGACAAAGATGATCAAGCATAACCAAATCTAGTAGCAGAGTTATTGCAAGGTATTTTCGGTGCATATATCGATATATCCTCTGTTTACACCTCCTCGTCTCAACGGCTATCGTGGCCCATGGCTGCTTAGCAACGTCAGATGCCAGGAGTGCGCAAAGTCCAGGCGCTTTGAAAAAAAAAGGAGAAAGCAGTGCAGCTCGCATTTTCCGTGTGATTTTAGACGCGATGTTTCGGGCATTAAAGGGTGAGTTCATCCCAAAATCAAATCTGTGTGATTTTTTACTCACCCACATGACGCTTAACATGTTTGAGACCTCCCGGCATCTTCGGCGCACAAATAAAGCTATTTAGTTGACATCCGAGAGATTTCCAGGCCTCCTCATAGACATAATGGTTATAGTTGTTGTCAAGGTCCAGAAAAGTACTAGTGACATTGTTAAATTGGTCCATCCGCTCATAGTGGCTCAATTTAATTTTTTTAAAGCGACGACAATGCTTCTAAAACTGCCATAACAATAAGGACCTAAATTGTTTTACTTTTATTTAAAGTTAAATTGAATAAGACTAGACAATGAGTTATATATTTACATTCTTTATTAATTGTTAATCTAATGTAAATTTTACAAATACATTTACTATTTAAAGTTCTGATGAACTGCACTTGTTTTTTGTTTTTTACTGCTATATGAGGTCTACTTGTGACGTTTGCGTGGTTGTACATCCAAAAACATCAAAATCAATTAGTGATAGGATATTTTCTACCCAGGTTTTGAGGCCAGCTCTGCAAACGCTCGGTTTAAATGGGCGTACCGCATTGAAGACACTTGGAAGTAAACGCCCACCGCTTTGATTGGATAGCAGTTTGCGTTGTCGAAACCTTCTGTGAATTTGGTTCGAGACGTAACGTTAGGTTACACATTAGCACCATTCACAGTTTTCGCACGCCATTAGTATTATCTGGAGACCTCCTGTGACTTAAAAATAACCTCCCCACATCAGTATTTCCTTTGATGATATATGACCGTACCTGTCAGAATTTGAGACCAGTGATCCCGAACCGGACAAAAGATCACCGCGATAACCACGGGTCTCAAATGTTATGAGAGTTTCCATGATAAATAAACAAACGTGAGACTCCCGGTAACTTATGGATATCACCCAGCACCCGAAATAATACCAAAACACTTCAAAACATCCTCCATTATTCGCAAACGGTGTATAAAACCTTGAAAAATTATATATGAGCCCACCAAATCACAGAGATCCCGATTCGCACGGGCTTAAGATCACAGACAACCTCTGCAAATAATACAAATTACTAGAGGTCCCTAGGTAATACTAAACTTGTGCGAATAGTGCTCAAGGCACATCAAGTGATCTCTTACAAAGAAATTGTGACGCATAGTACAAAAATGTTTTACTCACATAAGATTGTTGCGCCATTCCTATTGGATCTAATATTGAAGGCACAGCACTGCTTTTTAATTTTAAACTCTCCACAAATTCAGTGTCGACCCGCGTCTTGTTCACATCCTCGGAGAAATGAAATGAACAAACGCTCCATATTTTTCACACATGAGCTGGAACGTCTTAAAAAATTAACTTTAACCCCGCATTACACGCGAGATCTGTTGCAGAGACTTTACCCGCACCAGCATCATCTCAAACATCAACTTAACCGGAGCGAATGAGACAAGTGGATAAAATTATTGATGAGCGCACATAAATTCAGAAACGCTTGCATTAAACATGAGAACTGTTACGGAGTACTGGCCATCTTTCTAACATAAACAACGTTTAGCCAGGGAAAATGAAACGAGTAGGGATGGGTATCGTTAAGATTTTATTGATAACGATATTGATACCGGTACTTATCAATACTACGCTCTATAATTTCTTAATTGTCGTTTACGTGCAGTGTGTGTCAACAGTTAAGGATTATCCAAAAAGAAGCTGGTCACTTTTCTGAAGGAAACAACTCTGTAAACACCGCACCATTGCGCGTTTTTGTGTGCATGCACGCGATGAGGGGGTCTGTGACAGATCCATCTGCACCGCGAGTCTCCGCTGACCGCCCGCGCGTTTTCCAAAACGGACCAGGCATTGTAAGTAAGCTAATGAATGGGAAACACCACACGTCCCTTCGCGATCGTGTTCAGGGCAGGGGTAGTAGCCTACGATCACGCTCTAATGAAGGGAAATGACAAGTTACAAATTGCTCTTCTTGAAATCCGTAAAAATGACGGACAGCCTTCAGATTTTTCCGTCACTGGTTAAAAATATCTATCAATGACAGTGAATTTTCAGATAACGAGACCTCTGGAACGCGCACCAAAGACTGACATGACAGAGGAGAATATATCGAGTAAAGTCGTTATTTTGGTTTGTTTTCCCCACATAAAGCATTCTCGTCGCTTCAAAAAATTCAATTGAGCCACTATGAGCGGATGGACCAATTTCACGATGTCTTCAGTACTTTTCTGGACCTTGACAACAACTATGACCATTATGTCTATGAGGAGGCCTCGACATCTCACGGATGTCACCTTAATATCTTTATTAGGGCTCCGAAGACGCCGGGAGGTCTCAAAACATGTTTAAACGTCATGTGGGTGAGTAAAAAAAAATATTATAATAATCACACAAATTTGATTTTGGGATGAACTTAGTTTAGCCTTTAAGCTACATGTAAAAAGAACAACTGCCAAAAGGGCAGAACAACAGTTGTTTGGTTCATTAAGTCATGATACAGGACCTACAAAGGGAAGTACATACATTTAGGATGTGAAGTTGAAGACTTGTCAAGCTGTAGCCTTCGCTGTTTTCTGTGCATCCAGTGTCTCTCACTGTGCCTGGGTTGAGGAAGCAGTGTACTATGTCCTAATCACACATACACATGGGAAACATTTTTTAGTATTTAGTTTGTATTTACCCATTTAGTTCTGACCCTCAAGCTTATAATTTTAGTTAAACTGAACTTTTGCTTGGACATTTCAATAAAAGAAATGAATTCACATACACTTAGGCCTGTGATGGTGGCCGTGACAATCGCACCACCGCGGTTGTAAAGTACCATGACGGCGGTGAACTGCCACCGGAAATAGTGCACGTCAATGTGACAAATATAAGTGAAATAAAAATGACAGTTGCATTAAGGATTGCTATGTGTAGCCTTTCAGTTGTGGATGGTTTTTATTTAAAAGATTTTACATGAACACACCGTTGGTGCATTCGAGTGCGGGCCTCCACGCCAAAACCCAGGTTATTCTGTGGGTTCTGCAATGGATTTTATTGTGAAATTAGGTTGCCGTGGTTGCGTAGAGATCTATTCATTTGCGCTCCGAGCACATCTTCTGAATGCGCATTTAGTGCAGTTCTACACATCCTAATCTCAACAATGTCAACATGTTAGTTTCCCATCAACGAGTAGGAAAAAGTTACTTTTTTATGGGAATCTGAATAGGAAAGCCAAAGTAGGTTTAAACAGTTTGTTTCAAATGGAATTGTGAAGGACTGTAAGGGTTAATACGCGACTGACTGAAGTTGTCACTGCAACAAGAGCTTTTTTATTTCATATTTCTTATATTATTGAAGTTTTCATTATTTACTGATGTTTATTTAAATGTTTTATATGTAATGTGCCGTTTCACTAATGGATTTTGCGCATTAAAGGTGCCTTTGAATGGAAACTGTATTTATCTAGGCATCGATGAATAATATAAGGTCTGTACATTGAAATGACATATCGTGAGCCTCAAACACTGATGTTTCCTCCTTCTTGTGTAAATCGTGTCAGGGCTCGACCTAAAGGACTGCCCGATGGCCCGGGGCCAGCATGGGAGATCCTCAAAATTATGCCAAAATGCCAATATTACCAATTATCCTTAAAAAAGTAATAAATTATGTCTTGGGGGTACAAAACGCATGTGGAAACAAGACGTGTGTGTTAAATTATATAAGATATGTGCATCTCTTAAAGGGGCATCAGCATAATAAACGGCTCAGTTTTGTTCATCAAACAACAAAGACAAAAAACACTCAATGCTCTTCACCGATTAAATTTGAACTAGTAAGGTTAAGTCAATATTATATTGAATACAGTGAATCTGTATACCTGATAACTGCTATCATTAGACCAACCAAAAACACCTGAAATGTAATGATTATTGGTATGTTTGCTTTATTACATTTATCTGTGCTATTGCATATACTTTGATTACTTGATATTTTATTACTTGCGGATTAGTTGTCTTCAAAATGCTTTTGTTGATAATTTTGAGTTATAGTCTAATAGTTTTTATGGTATCATACCCTTATTTATAAAAAATTACATAGGTAAAAAACAACAAACAAATAACTAGATGTTATTAAATACTTTTTTGTGGTGGGGCCAGTGAAAATTTTGGCAGGACCAGTAAACATTTAAATTACTTGCCCGACCGGGCCACTAGAAAAAATCATTTGCGTTGAGCCCTGCGAGTGCAAGCACAAGACCACTGAAAAAGAGGCCAATCACTACATAACACCGACTGTGACGTTACAGTAGGGACGTACGCCCCCGACGGATGTTTCATCCTCATTCAGATATTATATTTAAAAAATATTTAAATACGGCCTATATTTCTCTTCCACTCATCATGTGGTTGCTACACGCAAATATCATAGTATAAATGTTATTTATATAAACAACATATATTTCCCAACCCTCGCACTACCGGGGTTAACTTGTCCATTACCACCGCGGTGCTAAAAACTACCACAGTCACAGCCCTACTCAAACCTGCATCATCACTATCACATTATGAATGGCATTTAATATGATCTGACTTGCACTTTTTATAAATGTTTTAGTTTACCGGATAATGTATCGCTTAAAGTAATCAAATAACCACACACCTGTGTCTACCATCTCCGCGCAAGGATCTGTATGCTCCACAGTGTCCGCAAGGAATTTACGGGTATCTGCTTTTCTTTCTGGAAATTCTTTTTTAAGGTTTTTCTTTTTAAGCTTGGCGTTGTCACTTCTCGTAGCACCCAGACTTAAGTTGTCCCAGACCTCCACTCTTTTCCCAGATTCCTCACTCTTCACTTGGTATTGGAAAGGCTCGACTATAACTTCTTCCAAGATACTGTTCAAACAAAATATATGTAGTCAGAATGCCTGCAGTTTTAGTGTCTGTAGTCTAATAATGGTCAATAATAAAATAACACTTGTTTACACACATGCAATGGAGTACATTACACGAACACTTACACATCCTCATCATCGTCATTGATGATTTTAAGATAGTTTTTAAAGCATTCAGTCAGACTGTCCACCTGAAGACTGCACCTACATACAAAAACAAAAATATGTTATTATGTTCAGAGTATTGTCAAGACGATGAGTAAATCATTAAAATGTACATTTTTAATTAAACTTTCTCTTTATTACATAAAGCAGAACATAAAGAGAGTGTATTCAACCTGAGTCCTGAATGCAAGGACAGAGAACTCATGTCATATGACTCAATATCCACTGGAATGTGTAGAGTCTCCAAAATCTAAAAATAAATAAATAAATAAGTCATAATATATACCACATTAAAAATATAAATACATCTTTTTAAAAAATCATAATAAATTTTAATAATGTTTAACTTTCGACTGACCATCCCACATTGGTAAATTATGTCCAATACAGCATTACCTCATCTAGATTGCAGTAAGTCTCAAGAGAAGGAACCTGACGGACATGTCGAGCTTTTTGAATGGCAGTCCGTAGCTCTTTCACTCTCTCTTCTATTCTTTTACATTCCTTCTGGCCAGTCGAGAAGAGAAGATCCACAGCACTCAATTTGGATAGCAACACACTCCGTCTAAACAAAATAAATTGATTTCAAAACAAAATTAACACAAAGAAAATATTATTTTGAGCGATTTGTGGTTGTTCAAAAAACAAGACTTTCACAAAAGAAACAATTGACCTCCACATACCTTTTTAGCAGAATGCTCTTTGCTTTATCTACGGCAACATCAATTTCTCTGATAATTCTGGATCTCTCTTTCCTCAGTTGACCCGGAATACCATTGACTAGAGTCTTGACAAATACACATAACAACATGAACAATTGTAACATCACTTGAAAGTTTCTTTTTGGGTCACTTTTCGCCAAATATTGTACTTATTTTAAACACCATGAATCACATTATTTTCTATGTAGAGCAAAGGTTCTGCTGTCAGTGTAAACACACATGTGAATGCAGACACACTACTTGCCTTACACACAAAATGTGAGAAAGGTCTAATACTTGCAGTTAGAGATAACCGATATATCAGCCGATATTTTTCTTTTTTATCTTCTTACTTTTATTGAAACAGGAATAAAGAGGATCTTGCTTGAAAGAAAGTGAGTGAGTAGGTCAGACAATCTGGCAAGTCTCAACAAAATCCATGTCAGCCATTTCGCAATGAGACTGGAGCCGCCTGGCAGAAGCCCCTCTCATGATGCGAATTCGCGTCTGTTTTGAAGTGAATTTCACGCGCAAATGAAGCAAGCAAACTCAAAATGTTCAAGCGTCCAACTACGCAAGAATAGAGCGATTTATCTCGTCTGGTGTGAATGCTCAGTTAGCACTGCCCTGTGTCTGTGTGTCAAAAGCAGGGCTCGCGAGCACACACACAATCACATGCACGCACACACGGGGCAGACAGCGGCAGGTGAAAAGACTCGAGGAGTTATATTGTGTTCTCCTGATGAATAAAGCCAGTCCGGAATATTGTAGTAGGCCTAGTCAGCTTGGTGTCAAAGCCGCAAACCTCCCACTCCGATATGAAAACAAAGGAGACGCTCTACTCTTTAAATATGGAGGTAACGAAAACAGACAACTTAAGAGAGGTCTTACAGCCAGTTAATGGTTCCATTCCCGGTGATGCCAATTTTCAAACTTTAGTTAGTGTGTAATGTTGCTGATAGAGCATAAAAAATATCTGCTAAATGATAAAGGTCAAAGTTCAATGCCAAGCGAGATATTGTCTTTAAATGTGTCATGAACTGGGCTTGTTTATGGTTTCATACTGTTGTATGAGGTCTAATTATGACGTTTGCGTAGTATTTACATTCAAAGACATCAAAATCTATTTTCTACACCTGACTGCTCAGGTGGGCAAGTGTATTTTATACGGCCACATTATGACATACAATCGTGCAGCCCTCTCCAGCGGTCTGATTGCCTCCATGCCACGCCACATTGATCCACTAATTCATGAAAAAGTAAGCCCAACCAAATATTGAGTGCTTAGAAATGAACATACTAATTCATCTAATTTTATTAGAACTTTTAATATGTCAAAGTCACTTTGTTTAAGCCCCTTAAAGGTACGGTAGGCCTTTGTGTGTGTGTGTGTGTGTGTGTGTGTACAAGATCGGGATGGCACCAACTCTGCCTCATTTTGAGCCAGGAAAAACCCTGTAGTGCCTGTCTAATTCATTATAATGAAATTAGAAAATGTCTCAAACTAAACATTAATAAAACTTTATTATTTACTTTATTACCTCATCCATAAAAATTATTTCTCATTCAAGTCGGATTGATAACCATTAATGCTGGAGTTGAAGACGACAGTTTCCATCATTCTACGCTCCTTCACAGCGTCATCAAGCTATGCCGTTGTTTTGAACATCTGTGTTTTGAATGTGCATCCTCTAGCGGCAGAATTGACATATTGTGCCTTTAAAAAACCCATATTTGTCGACCACTAATCGCAATGTGCCTTTATATGACAAAATTGAACTAAAAACATACAGAGGTTTGCAGATTCCATGTTGGCCTGAGCGTGGATGGATCCATTACAACTGCTGAAATCACTAGAATAACTTTTTACTTGTTTACCTGGTAAAGTAAATCAAGTTTATTCAGGTTTTCCGTGGCCTTCATAAGTGCTTCATCCAAATCCTTACATTGGTCTGGTTTCTACAATAACAAAAAAGCAAACATAGTCTCATGCAGTATCATACGTTTTAACCTATAGCAGAGCAGAGCAGAGCAGATTATGTACATTTGACCATAACAACAACAACATTATATTATATTATACAACATTATCCAGCATATCACAAAAAAGTCAAATGAATAGAAACTGCAAACCAGTTCAGCAATCTCCTGTGTGTAGACAGCTGCAGTGGATGCTGGGCTCTTTGCCATTTGAGATTTCGATCTCCCTCCTGAATGCCTAATGACAATATCCTTTATTTTGTATGTTTGCAATTTATTAAACCAGTTTTTGATTAAAGGGGTGATATGACACGGCTAAAACAAATATTATCGTTTGTTTAAGATGTAATGTAATGTGTAAACACGATTTAAGGTTCAAAAACGCTGTATTTTCCACATACCGTGCATGTTTGTATCTCCTCTTTGCTCCGCCTCTCTGAAACGCGCTGATTTTGTACAAAGCTCATCGCTCTGAAAAGCGAGGTGTGCTATGATTGGCAAGTTAACCATTGCGTAGTGATTGGTCGAATACTGCAAGCGTTTCACGGACATGTAACCCCTCTTACCATATTCGGAACATCATGTTCCCACGCAATTTTCCTGACAGGTGATAAAATGTCATCGGTACTTCCTTATATCAATTCGAGCCCGAATCTGATACGGAAAATGAAGATGATCAAGCCGATACATCAACTTTGCCAGCGAGACTCGAGCAGCATGTAAAGGATTGGTAAGGTTTTTTTAAAATATGATGATAAATAGTTAAAACTATAGCTAACTGGTTTACCTTTTATATACGACGTTATATACTTACAGGCTGCGAATCTGAAGCGCCAGCAAAGTTTTAGTGGTTGGAACGGCCCCACTTTTTGACCATAGCTTTCGTGCATAGCCGGTCTTAATCTCTCTTCCACGTTCGTGAAGCAATCATCGGATAAACGCGTTTTACAAACTTGAACATTCGGATTGTACTTTTCTTGAACAGTGTTGTGAATAAATGTAACCATTTGTTTTTAGTTGTCTCATCTTTTGGCAGGGCAAACAAAGACTCTTTCTTGTCACGACAAAACACACAGCGTCTCCGCGACATGGCTGCGGCGGCGACGATACAATGAGATTTACAAGTTGGCCCACCTCACTTGCGTTTAGATTTGGGCGGTATTAAGTCAAATCATGTTACGTACATTTGCCGGGGTGTGGTTCCACGAGGCGTTTCAGACAGGTCTGGGTGAGCATTCGCTTTTAGATAGAATGCATCTTTTGTTCCGACACTTTAATTTGAGCAATTTTACGTGTCTAATACATGCATGGGCAACTTATAACATACGTATTTCCGCCATATGACCCATTTAACAGCTAAAGAAATGTTCTTGTGAATCTTAGTGAGCTTACCCTTTTTTTGTGTTCATCCGTGCAGTATAGATGATGCCAACAATTCTGCTGTCCACCTCTAAACCATCAACACCGTCCTCACCAAGACTGGTTTCTTTCTACAGTTCGAATCAGAAAGTCAACTCCATCATCACCAAGCAAAAGACCCATTTGCTTTTAACAGAAATCCATTGGTTTACCTATAATCAATTTACTACAGTATGCAAATACATTTTAGCATCTCAATAAGAACTTTTAAGTGGGCCCACTATGAGGAAAGTCAAGAATATATATCAGATCACAATCCTAGATGCTTCAGGAAGGTTACCAGGCAACGTCAGGAAGATACTGACATTGTGGGCACTATGTTGAGCAGGCATTTAGAATGTATGTACATGTTTCACAATATGAGTTTTACACAGATTTTACCATGAGTACGATAGTTGTAAGGCATCATGTGAAGCGGTGTTTAAGGAATTGTTAGCATGAACAAATAATGAAACTCACCTCACATTCCGTACACGTGATGACGTTCTGCGGAGACTCAAGCGCGCGCAGACATGTGGTGCAGAAGATATGACTGCACAACAGCACGCGCGGAAGATTCCCATAAACTTCATCTTCTGCATGAAATAACATTTGCATTAGGGTCCATAAAACGTTCCCATAAAAAACCAACTGATTATTACACTTTTCTGGAAACCAATCTAGTCACGTGTTGTCTAACGCGCGTCATATTACAAAAACGCTTATACCTGACATTCAACAACAATTGAACACTGTCATTAGAAAACCTTAAGCCTAAGTTTTGTTATTTTTATACCGGGTAATGTGTACGCCGAGCCACATATATTACAAACAACTTCCGACTCCGACATCTTCCATCGACTTCAACTTCTCCTGCAACCTGTACTATTAAATGAACACTGAGGAGAGTCCTGGCTAACAGTCCAATCAGAGTTTGCCGTCGCAGCAGAACTGTCCAATCAGAGTTCCTTTTACACTTTAGTCCAATCAGAAGCCCCGTTTTAATTGACTGAACCCCCATAACAACCTACTTGTCCGATTTAATGCTGCCAGTGTTGCCAATCTAGCAATTTTGTTGCTAGATTTAGCAACTTTATTTTCAAATAGCACCTAGCAACAAATTTAGCTATTTTTTTTATTTATCTGCCAACTTATAGCAACTTTTGAAAAATTACACAAAATAATGATCTTCTCTGTCACACTCTTGTACTTGTTTGATTGGCTGCAAAAGTCTATAGACAAGTGGTTCCCAAACCAGTCCTGGAAGGAACTGAGCTACTTAGATTTAGGTCTGACACCTAAACATCTAAACATCTACATCTGACACATTCAATTCAGATCTTTTAGTCTTTGCTGATGAACTGATGAATTGAATCAAGTGTGTCAGATGAGGTAGACATAATGTGCAGTACAAGGAGCTTAAAAGTATACAGTATGTTTAAAGATAGGCTACATTAAGGTATGCTAATGTGATTGTCCACCATCTAATGCATAAGGCTTAATAACACTGCATGCTCTTTACACTGATTTCATCCACAATTTTCTATACTTAAACAGTTTAAACACAATTCACCTCAAAAATGTGTATGACTAAAACAAATAAGCCATATGTGATATACATCACTTTATATTCAGGAAGAATTCAGGAAGAATTCTGAATAATGTTTAAATACTGTTTTGATCCATAGATTGTCATGTAACATAAACCAACTCACTTATAAGTTGATTACATACTTTTGATTATCTTGTAAACATTGTTATACAACTACCATGATTTTAAAACAATGTGTATTTTTTCAATTTTGCAATGTAACGTAACAAAGTCAATACGTAATGACATCACAACGTAATTTAGCAATTTTTCCAGAGAATGAGTTGGCAACAGTGAATGCTGCTTGTTCACACACACTTCAGTTTTTGCACAAGTTGGCCAGCTTTTAGTGTTTGTCACATTATTTTCATTTTTCTATTATTTATTTAATTATTAATTTATTTTCCTTATTTACGACATTTCAACCGTTTTGTTGAATCAACGCTTTTATTTTATACTTTTGATTTTACTCGATTTTGATAATTTATAAGCCTATCTACAATGTAATCTAAAGGAAACATTGATTATCAGAGCTACACATGCCATTCTCTCTGTATTCCCTTTCTTATCTTTGGACACATTCATTCGTGACGACTCCCTCTTTTTTCATGTATGTTTGCTTTAATACATTTGAGGAATTATAAACGTGATAAGTTTGATAAGAACTGTGGACAAAGTTTGAATACTTAAAATGGGCAGTCTTGTAGACCACAGTGAGGAAAAGTATTATTCAAATTTGAGCAGTCATCAGTCATATGGCTATAATGTGAAGTTATGGCACTTCTTTTCCATATTTTGTCTGATTGTGTATGTTTGATAAGAAAAAAGGCTTAGGCTTGACTGACCATTAACTCGTCTCCGGGAGGGGGTAGGGGGTGCTATAAAGAAATACTGGGATTAGACATTATTCTAGTTAAAATGAAAATGTTTTTGTATTTTGTATTTTTAATCAAAACACTGAGTGTCCTAAAGACAACTAAAATTACAGAGAGATGTTCCACTAAACATGCAGTAAATATGCACTCCACCCTCCAAACTATAGCCATATGCTGTATACACACAGATCTATATCCCCTTGAGATCCCGCCTTTTAAATCCTCCCCCCAGCTACTCCAAGACATATATATATAATCTTCCACCATTCAAAGCGGTAATGGACAGACCTCTCTGAAACAAACACAAGAAGATAAGAGATTGATCGAGAATGAGAAACGTATAAGGAACTCAAAGGCTAAGATGATGTTATGGAAGCGTTGATCTGATCAATCCTTACATTACTCTCAAACTCTATTTGCAAAGATTGTGACTATGGGATCATTACAAGAGCTTGGATGGCAGAAGAGAGTCAGAACCAGAAGTTGTGGGGATTTTAACCATTCTAATGTAAGTGAGGCTATATATCATAAGCAGGTGCATGTGTTATACACAACACAGAATTGTTAATAATAAAAGATGTTTTAAGAAAATATAAAGGTAGCCTTTGATTTACATACTTTAGTATTGTATGGCTTTTAACACGTTTAGCATTACATTATATGTAATATTTAAAAAAAGATTTCATGTTTAAAAATAGAAACAACTAATTATACATTTAGCTTTATGATTAATATGTCTGACAATTTTCAAATTAATGTTTATGTACATGTATCATATTGTCATTTAACGTATTATTTTATTTCAATTGACAAATGCATGGTCATTTATTTGCAAAAATATTATTGTGTAGTTCCCTAGTGTCTATGTCATTTTTATACATTTAGAAAAATAAGTGTTGTGCATAAAAACAATTATAATATGTTCATTGAAGCAAACAAGTGTTTTACCTTTTTTATCTGTTGATTTTTTTAAACTATACCTACCTTTAAACAAATAGTGATAAAATAAGGTCAATATATCCTTAGTGTCATTTTATGTATGTTTATAGATATTAACCTGAGACATTGACTTTCTCTTTAATATTAAATAGGTCACTATTTTTGTCACTAGATTATTTTAACCTTGGAGTTAATTATTAGGGGTGTTTATAGATTACCGGATTACCTACATCAGATAATCTCTGATTAATATTTAGTACAACAACACTCTTGTTTGTGTGATATTGATTCTCCCCCTGTCTCTCTGTTTATCTCTTTTTTACACTCTTTTTCTTATTCTCTTACTCTGTAACGTCAAGTCGACCTTTCGGCGCAGGCAGTCCGCTCCCTCTCTTATTCTCAGCAAAGCCCTAACAAAGTCAAAACCTGTTTACAGGTATGATACCAATTACAAAGCCTATACAATCATCTCTGTGTTGTATGAAGTAAAAACAAAATTATTCATTTTTATTTCCATGATGTTAATTCAACCTAAGTAAACCCACATATAGGTCGATGTCACATACAGTCAGCACTTGTGCAAGGGATTTCTGAATATATTAGCATTTTTCTGAAAGGAGACAAGGACTTTACAAGAACCAGTCTGTGTGTGGTCTCACAACAAGTGTGTCTTATTATATGCAAGTGTGTGAAAGAGCGAGAGAGAGAGAGAGAGAGAGAGAGAGAGGAACAGAGATGCCTGTTTTCAAGCTCTTAAGAGAATGCATTCTGACATCTACCTTTTGTCCGATGCGCAGTTTGTAACACTAAAGCTAATTTATCATTGAAACACGTGACAGCTCACACAAGTCAGAAGACTTGATTAATGACAGACCGATTGAGCCCATTTAGTCTGAAAATCTTCAAGCTTAGAATGTTTTAAAGACAAAAATCACATTTATGTGAAGTCAAACCTGCTCTTTTGTTTATAAATGACAACTTTTTGCAATATGCCAACTTTACTCAAAGTAAATGTTGTCTCAAAATTCTCTCTTCTTCTCTGATGTACGTGTCAGGGATCATACATCTCAGGTAAGCCAGGACCCTCACGGCCTGATCCAGTCTCTACTCGGCCCTTCCAGGAAGCTCATTTCTCAAGGGAATGTGCTGTTGCAGACAGGTGTTCAGACCCAGGAGAGATATCTCCTGCTCTTCACAGATCTCCTCATCATCACCAAGGCCAAGTATGGAGAACTCCGATTGGGAATAGTGTTCGGAATGCAGTGAGAAAATCCGAAGTTGTATTTTTGGTGAACTATCACTTTGATGACTGTCAATAGCCAACAGTATCCTTCTGTAAATCTGTATATTTCAGGTCGGTCATGCAGGTAAAGCAGAAGGCATGCGTGCGTGTGAGTGAGATGTGGACGGCCAGTTGTGTAGATGAAGTGTGTGAAGCAAACGCCATTACAGAAAGGAGCTTTGTCATGGGCTGGCCGACGCACAATTGCGTAGCTACTTTTAGGTAACAAACACACACACACACATTACCAAGCTATATAAATGTAGACCTCCATTCACATTCTATTGATCTCTTCAGCACTTCGGAAGGGAAAGAGAGATGGCTTTCCCTCATTGAAAGGTCAGCTGTTTTATCATCATCATAAAATAATTCATATTAGAACCAAAACAATGTCCTTATGAAGTATTCTCTTTTCTGTTTGTATTTAGTCGTATAAAAGAAGAGAAAAAACGTGACGATCCAAATATGATTCCACTCCAGATATTTGCAAAAGATGTTGGAAATTGTGACTATGTAAGAAATTATTCTTATGTGCTCTTTAGATAATTCTTTTAATTATTATTTTTTCGGAGAAATTTCGTAAATGAATGTTGCTTTTGTTTATGTAGGCAAAAACAATTTCTGTCAGCAACACAGACTGCACGTCTGATGTCATTGTCACAGTAATGAAACAGTTTTATCTTTCAGTAAGTTATCAAAACTGTCATAGTAGTCTACCACCACTACTGTCAATAATAAAAATGAAAAACAATATTATTAAACATAGTAATTTTCATATCATTTTTACGTAAATGTTTGTTTTCTTTGTACACAGGGTGGAATAAAAGACTATCAGCTGTGGGTATGTTCGAAAAAAGATGAAACTCCATACCCTTTAATCGGTAAGTTTGAATATTCAGATCGCACACTTGACTGTCCACATTACCACCGACTAAACTGACGATAAAATTTGCCATGGGACAAAATTACAAAGTTGGGCTCTTTAACGCAGAAACACTTGGCATTTAGACTACTGCATCCCCAATGTCAGTTAGTTCTGGTTAAAACTATAAGGACTGTATTACAAACACCTAATATTTTTGTTATAAAATGTACATTTCTTTAAGGTGCTTTTGTTCCTGCAGGTCATGAGTTCCCTTACAGCATTCAGATGAGCCACATGCGCTCACTTCAGCAAAATGCAGTAACAGCATCTTACCGCCAGGAGCTGCCTAAAGATTCATACTGCCAGTTCGTACTGAGGCCCAGACAAATAAACTGCACAATCCCAGGTTAGATTTGTTATTACAGAATAGCATACTACTATACTATCTGTAGTACATATACAATATAAAGTTATTTATAGAAGGGATACAATTTCAACTGTATCTTGCTTAATTTATTAAATTGTTCAAATGTTCATCTGGTTTAGAATGAACCTAGCATGAAAATTGTAACTGTGTTTTAAACACATCAGATGTCTGTATCCAAGTTCACATCTGACGTCTTGACCCTATCGAGTGTATTCAAGAATTCAATGCCATAATTTTAGCATAATCTATTGAACTGAAAAAGTGGTTTTATTTATTAACTCATTTTAATTGCAGAAACCACATTAAGCTTTGTAACATTTACATTTAGCAGACGCTTTTATTCACAGCGACTAACAAAGAGTTCAGGGAACAGTAAAGCGATATGTCATACAGGAGCAATGATACAATAGGTGCTAATGACACATACCTCAGGGGCATTTCTTGGGTTGGAAGAGATAAGGGGCTTAGCCCCCTGAGAACAAACTGAACTTTGTGAACCTGTTAGCAATAATCTTCCATGGTCACCTCGTCACTGCTTTTCATAAACAGAGTCGAAATTATGAAACACTTTCGTTTATAAAGTAAAACATTTATGAATCTTCAAAAAGAGCAGGGGGATAAGACCCCAATGCCTCACAAACTCGAAAGTATTATATCACATACTTCATTGTCAATCTTGAAGGTCAATTTGATATATGAAACTGAGCCATAATGTACAACACATATATTGCATGTTTTGGCCTAAAATCAGTCATCTCTATCCCCATTAAAATCTGTGTTACTAATCTCTCCACACCAATAAATAACACACACAATACATTTTAAAATGTTTTAAGTAGCATCTCCTTTATACATTTCTCTTAGGTGAACAGAAGGGCAGAAAGAGAAAGAAGTCTCTCATTAGCTGGGCATTCAAACGAGGCTTCAGCATTGAACAGGATGTGTTTTCAGAATCGCTCGCCTCTTCTGGCCACATATTGACATCATCTTCGGGTCATCTGTTTGGTCGGCCACTCACCGATGTGATGAAGGATAACACCCTTCCATCACCCATTGTGGTAGGAACAAACTCGTTTTCAGACCTTCAAACACCCGTGTTCAACTGTTGATTGTTTGAAGCTGTACTAAAAATTAACAATGTTTTGCCTTGTGACCCATATTGAACACCGAAAGCTTCCTATAGCGTTTTGTAGTAATGATCTCTACCTGCTCTGTTAAAGGACATGCTGATGTGTCTGTGCAGCGAGGGGGGCATGACACATGGAATATTCCGACGCTGTGCTGGAGTTAAGGCCTGTCGAGAGCTCAGAGAAAAACTCGATGCTGGTCATCATGAAAGACCACTGAATGAAGAATCTGTATTTGTCACAGCTGCAGTGTTTAAGGTAAATATTTGTGTCTGTGCACGAATGTGTTCAATCAATGGTATTATAGAGGCTTTTGTTGTAAATCATTTTTAAGGTAAACTTATTTTTAGACAAATTCTAAAACGCAAACCTTCACTTCCCATGTCTACCAATGCACTTACAAGTTGTTTCTATGACCTTAACCAAATTGAAATTGCAAAGCTAAAAAAAGTATGTTTTTGAAGTTAAACCTGCAAATGTGCTATTCAATTATTAAAACATTTACTCCCTTGGGGGGACTACCTCTCAGAACCTCCACTTCAAGTAAATGATTTAGGTGAAAGGGGCTCAGCTGACAAAAAAAGTTTAAAAACACCTGTAACATAAGAAGCATTTTTGGCTGAATGGCTCCATAAAGAACCTTTAACATCCAAAGAACCTTTCTGTCTCACAAAATTATTAAAAAAAACAAAAAAAGGACAAAATTGAACAAACAAACAAAATTGTAAAAAGTTTTTTTATTAAAGCAAAAAAAGTTATTCTATGGCATTGCTGTGAAGAACCTTTTGAAGCACATTTTTAGTGTAAAATCTTTTTTTTTTATTCAAAACAGAAAACAGAACTTTCGTACCCAAATGTCAAACAGTTTTACATGATTCTCTGTAGTGCTTATCTAGAGTACTCTCAAAATCCAAATTTTCCAATAAATCAAACAAACAAAATCTGAACTCACCATATACATATATTTTTTACCTGAATGGCAGGATTTCTTACGCAATATACCAGGCAGCCTGTTGTGTGAAGAACTCTATGAGCTGTGGCTGAGGGCAATGGAGAAAAATGGAGAGAGAGATAAACTGATGACGGAGAGGAAGCAACTACAGGAAGTTAAAAGGTAAAGACTCTTAAATATGCTGCCTTAATCATGTTTGGATTAATCATGATAATGATTGACAGCTGATACCCCATTATCAAAATCATTCAAATACAGTCAAACGTTTTTTAACTTAACATAATAAATGTCACGCTTTCAATAAGATCTCTGTAAAATGATATGATGTTATTCCACCTGCAAACATTATTCCTTAAAGATCTGATCTGATTTTGTTGAAAGCGGGGATAAACTGTTGTGAATTGTGCTTGACATATTAAGTTGTTCATACTTTTAGGCTTCTTCAGCTCCTGCCTAAAGAGAATCTAATATTGCTTACTCACGTCATTGCTATGCTGCATCACATACACCTCAATGCTGAGCACAACCAGATGAACTCTTTTAATCTGGCTGTGTGTATAGCACCTAGCTGTCTGTGGAATAGCAGCCCGCAATCTCAGGAAGAAGACGCCAAAAAGGTGAGTGCACACATGCATGTTTATTACATTTGTTGAGCACTTCATCTAACAATGACCAATATTACCAGAATGAGAATTGCTTTGTAATGTGTTTACAGGTGTGTGACCTTGTGCATTTCTTGATTGACAACTGCTGTGCTTTGTTTGGGGATGCCATTATAACCCTATTAAAGGATTTGACTGAAGATAAGAGGAGCAACTATGGATCAGGTTACTACAAATAAACACAGTCTTACTTTATTAACTACATGCATACACATATAAATCCTTGCACTTTTAAAATGTCCTGATAAAGTAAAAAAAAATCTGTCATCATTTACCCTCAAATTGTTCCAAATCTGTATACATTTCTTGGTTCGGATGAAAGTGCCACAGAACTGTTTGCTTTCCGACATTCTTCAAAATGTCTTTTTTTGTGTTGAACAGAACAAAGAAATTTATGAAGCAAATTTTCCTACTATGGTAGTCAATGGTGGCCAAGAACCGTTTGCTTATAAACATTCTTTCAATATAAAAGCATTCTATCTTTCTCTGTGTTCACCAGAACAAAGAAATTGATGCATACTTGAGGGTGGGTAAAAGACAGAATATTCATTTTTGGGTGAACTGTTCCTTTAAGTAATTATAAAAATTGTAAAAACTTTTATCTGCAGCTGGGTCCTTGCATCAGCTGTCAGACTCAGGATGTGACAGTCTAAAGAATGAAGTAAACACTGATACAGAAGACATTTTAAAGAGCGTCTCTCTTAAGGACAGTCGTAGTATGGATTCACTCATTTCAGTGAGTGACTGTGACCTCGATTGCTCTGATGATGAGCTGGAGACAGACTCCTCCCACTCAATGGTAGAGATCAGGAAGGTAACGCCCGCTGTCTGTCAGCCCAGATCCGATAAACAGCAGCGACACTCTGTGTCTGTCACTGGTTGCGCTTTAAAGTCTCATGGGCTGGACGAACCTCTAGAAAGTAGAAAATGCCATAAGGTTGAGATGTCTGAACATAAAGTTCATAACAACGTGTTATTGGAACGGAGCTTTCAACAATTAAAGCTGGTCAGTGAACAAGATGGAGTCAATCATAGCAAGAAGGAAAAACACGGATCTCCGTCCTTAAGCTTGTCTGTGAATTCAATAGAAAGTGGCTTTTCTCAGTCCAGTGATTATTTAAGATCGCTTAAGAACTTCCAGTCACCTCAGAACGGTCCACCCAAATCTTACTGGGTTCGCCGCCACAGCGCAGATTATCAACAACCAATCAGCTTGTTGAATGAGAATCTATCGCAAGACGGTTTACAACATAAAACGTCTCAGTCCAGGCCCAAAAGTCCTCCTTCTTATAGGCATGCCATACTAAACTTAAACAGAAAAGCAGTCGCTCAGACTCTCATGCAAATGCAGTCTACTGGGGAACCACGCAAGGAAAAAAGCCTTTTCTGCAGGAACACACAAAGCCCTTTAGAGGACCACCAGGCATGCCCTGCTCCTCAAATCATCAGTAATAGTAAAACAGGTGCTGGACGTGACTCAAAATCCAGGACAGAAGAAACGGTCATACTACCAGAGAGTATGTATTATGGACAGAGTCGTAAGCTGACGGTCCACAGGGTTAGGGGACAGAATCTGAACGCTGGTTCTAATGCTGGTAACCTCACTGGGCAGCAGCGGACGTTCAAAGGCTCCGATGCTTTGAAAGTGAGAAGCGAGGTGACAGAGAAGCAGGCTGATGGGAGAAGTCGCAGACTCAGACGATGCATTAGCAGCCAGTGGGTTGGTGAGCTGGGATTTCATTCAGGAGAGTCTTACGTTTAGAATTGGCACACACAAACATACATGTAATTGATACCTGTTTCACAAATGTCACTACCAAGAAATGACAATCGGGTGGAATGTCATCACATGCCACTTATTCAAACCCAAAACATTTTAGATAAGGTTAAATTTGTGGCCGTTTTGATGTCTGTAAAAACATAAAAAAAATCTGTTCCTCATGCAGTCCAACTTTTAAGTACTTCAAAAGGCACATTTACAGACACCTTTTTGCTTAAGGTGTTACCTTTTCAAGGTACAAGAAGGTATTTTATAAACAATAAGCATGTTGTAAACGTGTCCTATATATTTTGTATAACTAAGAAAATATTTTTTATAGAAATCAATGTTATTTAACATAGCTTTGCAATATTTTTATACATACAATGTGTCCTGTTTTTTTGCCAACCCTAAAGCTTATTAAAACTTAGTCTAACCCATCCAAGTGTGAGTCTTTGTATAAACACTTATACAGTTTACCAGGGGCAATCATCCGGTCTCTATGAAACCAACACGGAAGTGACTAAAACTGCAATTCATCGACTGACCGCTAGAGGCTGGCTCCAAAACAGAGCAGAATCTCATTGAGCTCCAATGTTAAAATGGCCAACTTTACATCACAAAAAAACATGTTTAGAGCCTGGTACAAAAAAATACTTTGGTCTAAATAGGTCATTTTGCCCTTCATGACAACATGAACAAGACAATGCTAGCACCAATACAAATTTAAATGCAAGAATGAATGTATTAAAATTAATGCAATGTGTAAATGGGCATATCACTATGGCTTACCGAAACACAAAATAAAAAATGAAGACTACTTTAAAATAGTTAACCTCATTTATTACAATAAATCAAGTATACAATTATATTAGCATACGTCTCAACAAAGATACATCCATTTCTTAGTATCATACAAAGACTCGCAGAATCTGTGCAATTAAAATGAAACTTATTATGGAAGTGATACAAATAACATTAAGGAATATACTCTACATTAGGAAGGTTTACTATTCAAATACTGCCGTTGAAATAAACCTCCATCCTATTGTGTTGAGATTACGTAGAGGATTCTTGTTGACTGTCCACTCGAGCATCAGCCACTGTCTCTGGTACACGCAGAATCATCCCATCCAGATCTTTCCTTAAACACACTTGGCAACCCAGACGAGATCTGAAATCCAAACAGGTAAATCAGAAATGGTTCCTGTGATTTGCTTTAAGCACTGAAATTCAACCAAATTAAGTGGCAGCATAAGAAAACAGATTATAGACTATTAAAAAACATTTTTATGCAAAATGTTTATGCAAGTCACTTTGTGATAAATTAAAAAAAATGTAAATGCTCTGTATGAAACAGCTCTTAGCATAGAACTGAGACCATTCTTAAAACTACAACCCTTCTTTCATATGATTTCAAAATCAAACGAGTAAGTAAATTCGGACAGAATTTTCATTGTAACCATGTACAGTTCAGCCATTTTAACTTTTGCACTAAACAATGTCCAGTTCTCAAGGCCTCTCACTCACGTGTCTGTAAGCCCATAAGCCAAGTCCAGCATGTCCATTTCTTCATCAGAAATTGGTCCAAGCTTCTTATATACATCCTCCTCCAAAATAACGTGGCATGTCGAGCAGGCCAAAGTTCCCTCACATGCACCTAGTCAAACAACCCAAAACATGACACACAAAAACATTAAGCACACTGTGAGTTCAACCAGCTTGAGGCTAAACAGATCTGATGCAAAGCACTAAAATACTTTTCAAACCAAAATGGGAACCTTTAACCGAAGATTACAAAGCAAGCCTAGCTTAGCTTCCCAGATTTTAGCGTTAAGTTTTACTTTCCCACAGCAACCACATGTTGACATTTGGCATATTTTAGGGATGATGCTTGTATGTCTAAACAAATAACAATTATTACACTTTTAATAGTTTGTATTGTATCTCTTAACTTACCAAATCCATCAAAATCTAGATTCTGGTCGACAACAACATCAAGTATTGAGTTTCCAGTTAAAGCTGTCACCGAAATCCCTTTTCCGTCTCGATTTACGAAGTTTAATGTAACCTTCTCCTCAGTCCTGCAGGATGACATTTTTATATCTTTATGGGACAGCTCACAAAAAAACACAATTCTGCTGTCATTTACATATTTTGTTCACATATTCACGAAAGTGAATTAGGAAGCTGTCTGCCCTTAAATTTTTCACTCAAAAATGAAATTCCATCATCATTTACTCGCCCTCCGGTCACTTCAAACCTGTGTTGGCCAATCAGAAGCCGGGAATCTGACGTCAAACAAAGGAGATATCGGTTGCACACGAAAGCTCTAAAATGCCTTTGGAGGCAGCAATTCAAGGTAGGAAGGCATCAAGGCACATCCGAATCAAGGCACGACCTGTCTCCTGAGATACCTCCATCAAGTGGATTTTTGAAGGCAGCATAGATGTATCCTTCGCTGCCTTCAATGTCCCACAATTCTATGCGTGTGCAACTTGTGGGGAATGTGATTGGTTCAGTTAAAAAAAAAATGTAATGGTGGCCAAAAAAGCGGCTAGAGCAAAGTTTAAAGTTCTATTTTCTCTTTTTTCTACTTTTGATTGCATTTCTATCGAGAAATTTGTATTGTAGTTTTAAAATATTCGATTAGTTATCACAAAGGCACCCTCTGTTTATATTTCAAACCGAATTCCGCTACACTGCCTCTGAAGCCTGTCCGAATGCGTTTCTTGGAGCTGCCTTCATGCCTAAACGCTGCCTCGGAAGGCAGCAAGTCAGTTTGCCCAAGCTTTCAGACGCAGCCAACGGCACGCAATCCAATGTCATACCCCAAATCTCCATCTACACGACAACACTGAAACCAGAGTTTCTAAAAATATTCACCCTGGCAGGAGTTTTCAAAAAAGTTCGGTTTCAGTGACTGAGTACTGCGTTTGGACAAACGGACAGGGCCTTAGAAAGAGAAGTCCTTCCATATCATTAGCTGGGCACAAATATAAAACAATAAACTGTTGTGTGTGTCCTTAAGCACCTTTTGCAGAATATTTCCCCCTACTTAAACAGTCCATTGTGGAGAAGGCCAAGGGTTTGCCCATAAAATGTAAATCTCTTTTAAATCTAAAACCTGGACTGCATAAATCAGGATTTTGGTTTTTCTAAATGCTTAAATATGCGAGTCCTGAAATCTGAATGCCTGCTGCACTGCAGAGATCATCTGAAATAGTTGTTGTTCCATTTAATTCATTAAGTCTGACAATTATTAATGGAATGCTTAAGAAATCCCTCTTCACATTTTTACTGATGAAGATCTATTACACACAAGATTTCAACAAGTTTTAACGTTGAAATGAAATCTAGTCTATGGTATTATGCAAGGATAACACGCAAAATACACATCCTGTAAAGTTACCATTAAACCATTTGAGTAGTTCACCTTCTAAATAAAATTTCTGTCGTCATTTACACGCCCTCTTGTCATTTCAAACCTGTATGACTTTCTTTCCTCTGCAAAACACAAAAGAAGATATTTTGAAGAAATGTTGTTAACAGCCCCCCCTCCCCCATTCACTTGCATTGGTTACAATGGTAGTGAATGGGGGGCTGTGCTGTTCTGTTACCAACATTTTTCAAAATATCTTCTTTTGTGTTCTGCCGATGAAAGAAAGTCATACAGGTTTAAAATGACAAGAGGGCGTGTAAATGATGACAGAATTTTTAAGGTAAACAACAACAAAATGTCTCTCCCAAAGTATGTGCTGTCGTGACCTGCCCTGTTTATTTTATGCATACTGCACCTTCTTTTTTTCTTTGACTTTGACATAAAATGCTTTGTTGGAGACGAGTGCTTATATTATCTGTCTTAAATGCCACTTTGTCTTCATTTTGTTTTATCTACGGACATGACATTCACACAGTTCTCGTGTGGCTTGGTGTCAATGCGTTAAAACACAAGTTATGCAACATTAACGTGGTCTTCCAAACAACAAAGTGAACAAATCTCAATATATCAGGGCTTGCGTCGTTTTAAAAGACGGTTTCTTACCTCAGTGGACGCGTAAATGTGTTTATTCCTCTAATCTGCCTGAAGCGCAGAGCCCCGCACCGGGATAAGGCGCTAGTTTTACGCAATGTCTGATGCGGAGCTAACGTTACACGAGCCCACGGCTGCTCGATGAAGTAACACCCTTACCAAAGATGACGACATTATAATATTTCGTTAAAAGTACGTCGAAGTGATGTCCACTGCTTTTTCTAATTATAAATATTAAATTTCGATGTATGATGTTTGTCTCAAATGCGTCTATGTGTACGTCGCCTTACTGGGGAAAAGGTAGTGGGCGTGACCAAAGGGTTCTGTTGGTGGAAGGAGGTTCCGCTCGTGATCTGTATGGTCCAATCGTTGGTACCCCAACACGCGTCATTTCCTTTGACTCTTTAAACGCGAAAACAGGTTTTTGAAGTTTCGGTAAGTTTTCCTGCTGGTAATGTCACTTGTGACAGGTACATCCAACACATTTAACAAATTCGCAGTGGTGTATTGTTGCCACCCGGGTGGTAAAATTAATATTTTATTTGAAAGTATTTCTGTACTGATGTACTTACACGGTTCTATTTACTGCCATCTGGTGGTTGAAAAGCACACTTGAAAAAAAGCGTAAGGACCTTTGGGTGTGTTATGGCTGGAATACACAACCAGACTTTTCAAATCCGATTTTTTTTAACTAGATATCATACACTTGCAGACTTTTTGAAAGTTTCAGATAGAAACACAGTAACTGATCAAATCTGCAGACTCACAGACTTTCTGCAACAAGTCCAGACTGAAAATCTGGGCAAAATCTGATCAAAGGTCTTGTAGTGTATTTTAGCTATTACTGAACGTTTTGAGTGTTTTGTCACGTAAGTAAAACAGACTGATATTAAATAACAAAAATAGAAACATAGTCAAAAGGCAAGGCTTGTGCGGACATTTTATTTATATCAAGATATTCATATGAAATATGAAAACTGAAACTATTGTATAGCCTACAAGCTATGTAAGGTCGTTGATGACGAAGTAGATTGGGTTCGAGAAGTGAGGACCATTAACTGAAGAAAGGTTACTGTGTTGGGGGTTGCCCTTCTTTATCAGTCAGATCAAAGTCTCTAAACACATAATGCACGTAGTTTTTTGCCCAACGAAGCTTCGTTCGGCCCTCAAACGATCACGTGACAAACAGTGAAAGTGCATGTTTAACATATGCATTAAAGTTTGGTTAATCAAAGAGGACGCACACTTCGATGTTTTAAATGTTTTGTAGTTTATTATACATTTTTATATATCATACAAACAGATTGATTAAAACATAAACGGTATAAACTATGCTACTATTAAAAAACTGAATACATTTTCCAGGCCTATACATAGTTGATATCACATTACGAGCTGAATTATGGATTATGCTCATACATCATAGGCTACATAGGCAAATATAACTGCAGTGACCAAATAACAAGTCAGTTTAGGTTAGAGCATATAAAAGGTAACGTTATTTGCAGTCACGTGGTTTTAGCGACGCGCAAGGTGCGTCTGGAGGGCAGCAAGTGATTTCCTCTATATTGAGTTAAACTCAGTTTACTACGGCCCTCACCTCAAGGCCCAATTTACAACAAACCAATCAAAATAACCATGTTTTGGGTCGTTTTTGACTGTTCAAATCGATTTGAGTTAAAGTGAATTCCTATGTAGAAAATCACTTACTGGCCTATTCACATAAATGTCCTGTTCTAAGAAAGAGTATGAAAGCCATGTTGATAACCACTGCTATCGTGCATTTGGACTTTTGACCATGAGGTGTCCCGTAATAAAATGTACACGCTCAAGAACATCAGAAAACATTTAATCACAATGCATAGAAAACCTGTTCATCTGTTGCACATTATAACATTGTTAACTGGATGTTGTCATAGATTCGGATGTCTTTCACAGCCACAACAGCAATGAAGAACAAGTCCAATAGAGAGTTAACAAACATAGACAAAATTATTTTTAAAATGTATGCTTATTAAAGTTGATCACAAAAGATCACAGAATGATCACAAAGAGAAACTAATCAGATTTGTAAAGAATAAATGGATGATTTTTACTATATGGATCTGTTCAAGGGTTTTTTCATGCCATAGAATACAGACCCACAGATCTGTAAACAGTAAGAAGTGATTACTGTAACAAAAAGTATTAAACTTGTTGAAATTACCTTCTTCTCTAAAATTCTCATAATTTAATGCCATATTGTTTTAACTTTTGTATTTTGGAAATGTACCAACAGGAACATCACAACCACATCAAAACTACTACTAACATCCTAAAATATGTAGACAGTTAGTCTACTGATGCTGAGTGTTAGCATTGGTCACGATGGAATCAAGTGAGCTGCAACAGCAGTAAAGAGACTTCACTATTTTGTCAATATCACTCCTCATAAAGAAATACAACAGACAGTCGGCAAGAGGGTTGAGATACAAGAGACAATGACAAAATATGTAAGCGTTATAGGCAACATCCAAATGTTGATGATCTAGCACACACCGGGTAAACAAACTTGCAAATGAAAGGGGGAGAATGAGAAACGTGTAGTTCACCAGCACAAGTGACAGGTTGCCCAAAACAACTGTGCGCTTTTTTGAGGTAAAGGATATTGCACGAGAGAGACCCCTGCAGGTACCAGCAAAGCACAGGATGATTATTACGTACGGGATCAAAAATACCACACAATGGGTAACATTGATAAACTCTGAATCGGCTGGTATTGCATAGGTCAGAGGCACTAACCAGATGATCAGTGTAACTGTGCGGGAGGTTTTTACTGTATGGTGAGATCTATACCAGTGAGGATGACAAACCAGAAGGTATCTTTCAAATGCAATACATGCCATGAAAAACAGACCCACCATCAAGGTATACTTATACGCATACCACAGTGGTTTACCCACCAATGAAGTTGTTACCAATAACATCATAATACTCTGTATGAAATCTGAAATAATCAGATGTATCACGTAAACTGAACCAGCATGATGAGATTTGACAAGAGAACACATTGCTAACAGGGTTAAGAGAATGACTGGGATTTCAATGACAGACATAACCCAGATGAATATGGCTTCTGGATATCCTACATCTTCGTAACTCGTCTTCTTTACAGATGATTTATTATATACAGCCGAGCTGTTGTTGCTGAAATGGGTCATGTTCTCACAGTGTCTTGAAAGTCAGCACTGTAATAGTAACAAACCTGACAGTTTTTAAACGTTCGTGTGTCACTCATTTCTGACTTCATGCAGCACAACATGCAACAACTTTTAATGGATGTTTGTTGTACCACGTGTATTTACGTTTACTCATGAATTAATACAAATATATAATACTGTAGCTTGCTTTGGTGGTAACAGCGAAAAATTTGATGACATGATCTTACCTGGATTCAGATTGTGTATCCACTATCAGAGGATGTTGTTCATCTCTTCATAATGCTGTTTAGGAGGAGTTTAAGGTTGTGTTCTAAACCTACATGAATAAAAAACAAGTGGCTTAAATGGAAAGTGGTTACGATAGTGAAAACATGAGCCTTTAATGGGACAAAAACGTAATGCTACCTTATCCCCCACATCTGAAGAAGCATAGTCCACAAACGCAGTCGACAGAATACACTTTTATTTTTTACAACAGCAAAGTTTAAGGGCAGCTCTGAAATGTCATTTTATACCTCTATTACAAGGGTGGTGCAAATCAGAGCATGCATTATTTAGTAGACATGAGATTTGCCTAATTTGGTTTAATACATAAAATGCACAGCGCAATGACTTAAAGTGTTTAATACATTTAAGAACCCATATATTCTTTCATTTTCTAACCACAGAGTGTTTTTGCACAAGATCCTTTCACATTTCCCGTCATTACACTATGGTTTCTTCTGCAATTATAAACCCACATGCAATAACATTGTAAAAGCTTGTTTAGAAAGTCTTAAAAGCTTCACTAACAACTTGGTTTCATGTTGAGTTCTCAACAGTACATTAGCAATAACACGGTCGATTGCTGCTAATATATAAACATTTAGGTCACACCAAAAAGTCTGAGATACAACAGAAACATGACATACTGTAGGCCATAGATTGGTTTATTCAATTGAAAGTGGACATTTGAAAATCTGCAAAGAAATCTGTAAAGACACACACACACACACACACACACAGTATATCTTTATACTCTGCAAAATAATCTCATAACCTGATAATGTAATGGAACGGCGCCCCCTTGTGGTAAGATAATTACAACTGCAACTCTTTGTCCTTTCATACTTCACTTTACTGTGATGCGTTTAGCTTGCAACTGCTTATCTGCAATGCCATTAATACTTTGAGAAAATATGCTACATTTTTGAGTGATATGTTGTAATCTTTGTGATCGATTACGGTTTTGCATTTAATTCAAAGTCCACGGCAAAACAACTATATGCCAGGATACATTTCTGTCACAATTACATATGTCTACAGTGGACAGTGGTTGTCTTGACATGAGTATCACTGTACCTGGTTGTGTTCTAAAGCTTCTTTATGGTGCCACATAACCTGTATAATATTGCAAAATACCAGAAAGGATACCGGATACCTTTCTCTACAATGTCTTGCCATAATAATCGCATTCAACAGACATCATACAATAACTCAAACATGCTGATTTAAGGCGTCCAAATGTAGTTTGTACTCAAAGAAACCCATGACTAGACGCGCGTGCGCAAACAGAATCAAAATAATGATAGTGGTGGGCGTTTCGAAACAGGTTTCACGAAGCTTCGAAAGCCGTATCGAATAAGTGCTTCGAAGCGCGTATCAAACTGGCTAAGTCACGTGACTTTTAGCAAACGAGGCTTCGTTACGTCTTTACTGTTTCGAAACGTTTCAAAACTCTACGACATTTCGCCACTAGGGGATGTTGATCTGAAAGTAAACTCACAAACCAGTGTCTATAAATGATTTAACTGTCAATCAAGAAATAAAAAAGCACTATTTTTATGAATTCTAGAATGACGTAAAGACGATTCAACCACGATTCGAACCCTCAGATAGTAATCCGTCCGCGATTATATAAGTGCAACACGCGCAAATGACCACTAGGGGTCACCGTGTAGACGGGTGTCGAAACGTTTCGAAGCCTCGACACGATCCGACACATTTGATTCAACTGTTTCACGAAGCCTCGCTCTGCCCATCACTACATAACGATGCCGTGGCTGGTCTTAGTTGAACCGCGCGCAATAGGCGGGGTTTGGAGAAATATCAGCCAATCAGAGGGACCCACGACCAATGGGCATGATGTTTGCTAGCCTGACCGCTGTGCGAATGCTCAGCGTGGCTTTAGTTAGTTTATACATTGAATCAGGGATTTGACAGAGTGAAGAAAAGAAAACATGGTTACCATAAACCCAACGGCGCACAAATTACTAAGTTACGTTCCCTTTTTACTGGTTTTGATTGATCTTCGATATGAAGGTAAGCGATCAGTTCTCATGCTGTTTTTTACAAGTAACGTTTTTTAACTAAGTGTTTAATAACTTAATGTTCGTCTTTATAGTTATTAACAAAGTATTAAGCAATCAATTAATAAATAATACATTCTTTAGACAAAGTGACTGTCTGGTTGTTTCAGGGTAACGTTACAAGATGTCAGTGAGGGAATAACAGCTGTTTAGATGTGCACACGTCATAGACATGGAAAAACCTCACAAGACAAATCTGTCAAGAAACGCTGTCAGACCTGCCAGACTTCTTTTACATTTTAATAATGGCGATCGGCTGCTGTCTGCATAGGATTTCTGAGATTTTACTTCGTGCATAGTGTTATGTGTAATGTATTTTGTCTTAAAATAAAAAACCTTTGAACGATTTTGAAGTTTATTCTGATTTCCATTATAGAGTTACTATAAGAGTCACGTTTGTCTTTTCTAACACACTTTTTCTGTATTCCATTTTCTACATTAGTGTATACTGTAGTGTACTTTGTTTAGCTGTATTGTATTGTACTCTAGAATGGAATCTACAATACTCATATCTACTCTTCTTTTAAATGAGACATCCCTTACTGTACTTAGTTTACATCTGACATGAATTCCAGGAGTCAATGGTGGAAAGGACGGTGGAGTGGAGAACCATCTGGAGATGGGGAAGAAGCTTCTGGCCGCAGGGCAGCTGGCGGATGCTCTCTCCCATTTCCACGCTGCTGTTGGTGAGTACTGGAACCTCCAGATCTAACTTGATATTGTGTCAAACAAGAAATAGTGTATTATCACATGTTACATCTATACTTAATTTTTACATGTGCCTGTTAAATGGATCAGATGGAGACCCCCAAAATTACATGGCCTATTATAGGAGAGCAACTGTGTACCTAGCCACGGGAAAATCGAAATCTGCATTACCAGATCTCAGCAAAGTGATCGAACTTAAACCTGACTTCACATCGGTAAGTAGAAAATTAACTCATTAAGTCATTTTTCACCAAGTACGAATAACTGGGTTGAAATTGTAATGATTTATCAACACCAACAATAAGAAATGTGCCATTGTTCTTTTGTAATCCACAGGCAAGGCTACAGAGAGGAAATTTACTGCTGAAACACGGCAAACTTGATGAAGCAGAAAGGGATTTCAAAAAAGTGGTGAGTGACGTTTGCATTGACATACAAGATTGTTCTTTATGAATATGTGCAAGATCTGGAAAAGTATATGTCTGTAGAAGCATGGATATCATTATCATTATTATCATTACAACTTTTGGAAGGCTTTCTAGATCACATAAGACTTCGATTGTGTCACCTAGGAGGAAACACAATGTTTAATTTCTCCTGTAATTACTGTACGTCTCCCTGTAGTGCCTTAGTATTCCTTAAACACTGCAAATGTCTTTATATTCCCTCTTCAGGGTATTCTCGGATGTGTCAATTAGTGGGGTATATTACCAGTGTAATTCTCCCAAAGGCATTCACTGAAGATCTTTTGTTTTTGTTTAATAACAAGATGAGTGCAGTACTTCCTGTTGCTGCTTCTGGCGTCGGGCATTACCTGTTGGGCTCATGAGTTTTTGTTCGTCTCTCATCCAGCTCAAATCAAATCCAAGCAGCAGAGAAGAGCAGGAGGCCCAGAGCCAGCTGAAGAAAGCTGATGAAATTCAGAGACTGGTGGCTCAAGCACAGAGCGATTTCAACCGCAAAGATTACAGTTCTGCCGTCTCGTACCTAGACATCATCATCGATGTGAGTTAACCTGAACGTCTCGCACAAATGTTTATATTTGACTTGGGGGTTGTATTTGCTTAAGGTGTCCTATGCTGCCCTTGTGCTGGTGTGGGAATAAAGGGATGTTTGGATTGTGTGTATTTTTTTGGGAGGGCTCTATGTTTGCAAATATGTCATGTTTGTTTGTTTTATAAGAAGTAGATCACAAGCAGTTTAAAGCAAGACAAATATTATGTTAAAGGCCTGTCTGTTTATGTTAAAAAGGTGTGTTTTTGGAGGATCTATTGACAGAAATACAATATGATATACTCAAATATGTTTTTAAAGGTGTATAAAGGGCTTGCATAATGTTTTTATTACCTTAGAATGAGCTTTTTCTATCTTCATGCACCGCAGGTGAGTGTCACACTCATGACTCAATTATTTACTGTCTCGTGATTTTCTTAGACATGTGTCTGGGATGCAGACTCCAGAGAGATGCGTGCCGAGTGTTACATCCAGCTGGGTGAAATGGGTAAAGCCATCAGTGACCTCAAAGCTGCTTCAAAACTGAAAAGTGACAACACTCAGGCTTTCTACAAGCTAAGCACCATCTATTACAGCCTGGGAGACCACGAGATGTCCCTGACGTAAGACATGTGGTTATTATTAATGCATTAAGTATAGTATGTTTTATTGTGATATACAGAGGATGTGTTTTGAATGGAATTAGTTGTGTTTTCAAAATAGCATATGAAAGAGTAGTATGTATGTATGTAGTAGGCAAAGTTTTTAATTTGCATTTTTAGTAAACATTAGGCAGTTCCGAGAAATTAGTCAATTGGAACTGGTTCGTTTAAAATATTTATAGGTCATGCAAGCCAAGCAAATATATAAAATGTATAAAGATGGCACAAAGAGTATAACGGTATGCTACTCTGAATCTAGCCTAAATTTGGACTATGCCTTTAAAAACCCAGATCCTGATCTAACAAACACAATATCTTGTTTTGGTGTGCAGTGAGGTGAGAGAATGTCTAAAGCTGGACCCTGATCACAAGCAGTGCTTCAGCCACTACAAGCAAGTCAAAAAACTCAACAAGCAGATCCAGGCCGCAGAGGAACTGATCCATCAACAGCAGTACGTCACAATACGATTATATAACTAGCCTTCTACAAACAATAATCTTAGGTTCTGTAGACAAAAATATATACTGGCTTAAATTGATTGCCATATTGTGTAATTGTTAAGCAGGCTGTTACCTCAGCCTTTGAATCTACAACCTTCAAAGTGATAGTTCTCCCAAAAACTTAAATTCTGTCATCATTTACTCACCCTTACCCTTACTTGTCATCTCAAACCTCTATGACTTTCTTTCTTCTGCTGAACAAAACATAAGATATTTTGAAGAAAGTTGGTTACCGAACAGCACTGGCCCGCATTCACTTCTATTGTATGAACACAAAACCAATGCAAGTGAATGGGGGCCAGTTAACAACATTCTTCTAAATATCTTCTTCTGCAGAAGAAAGAGAATCATACAGGTTTGAAATGACAAGAGGGTGCGTAAATATTGATAGAATTTTTATTTTTGGGTGAACTAACACTTTAAGCTACTATCTTGCATATATAACCACTAAAATACATCACACACACTCTCTGCATGTTTTCTGTATACATCAGTTGAAATGATTTACAAAATACTCCCATATTCATTATCCAAAGAACCAAGCTACTTAATACACCTGTTTAACACACCTCTTAAAAGATTATTTAAGATATTCTGTTAAAAAAATTAAGTGGTTTTCATTTCCCAAATCTACAGGTACAGTGATGCAGTTAGTAAATATGAAGCTGTTATGAAGGCCGAACCAAATGTTCCTCAGTTCTTACTTAACGCCAAAGAGCGCATATGCCACTGTCTGTCTAAGGTAAGCGTGAGCTCCCTGACCACCAGATGGTGCTGTCTACTACAGCTTACCCTTATAATATATTTTGATGGCGTAAATATGGTTTGCACTTTTTTTTTAACAGGACCAGCAAACTGCCAAAGCCCTATCAGTATGCAGCGAAGTTCTGAGCTCAGATCCTCACAACGTTAATGCTTTGAAAGACAGAGCAGAGGCTTTGCTTCAGGATGACCAATTTGAAGAAGGTTGTGTGGATTCGCTGTAATTCGGAATGTCTGAAAAATACGTTTATAAACTGTATCTTTTTTTTGTCTTGTTTTTAATCATAATTTAAACACGATGAACATCAGTTAGACCAATATATTAAAATGTTATTTTGAAAGAAGTTGTCCGTACAATAATCCTAAATAATCAGCTCAAGGCAGACATATTTGGTCAGTGTCGGCTTGGAATTTTTATTTAAAGCGTGGTGTTAAATATCCCCTTTGTAAGAATTGAGCCCATTGGTCGATTTTTATGTTTTTTTTTTAACATTGCTCTGAAAATAATTTGGTGGAATAACAGAATGTTGTTCTCCTGCAGCCATTAAAGACTTTGAGACTGCTAAAGAACACGGCGAGAATGACCGTCAGATCAAAGAGGGTATGGAGAGAGCGCAGCGACTCCTCAAACAGTCTAAGAAGAGAGATTACTACAAGATTCTGGGCGTTAAGAGGTTAGATATTAGATACAACAATTTGGCATATTTATTAGTAGGGATGTCTAATATTCACTCTTATTAAATCGTGGTTGCAGGACTGCCCAGAAAAAGGAGATTATTAAAGCGTACAGAAAGTTAGCACAGCAGTGGCATCCGGACAATTTCCAGAATCCAGAAGAAAAGAAAAAGGCAGAGAAGAAGTTCATAGACATCGCTCAAGCCAAAGAAGTTCTAACTAACCCAGGTAAAAAGTCTGGTTTTAAACCAGTATGTTTTTGCCTGGTTTTACTCGGTTAAAGTAACAGTTACACAGCAATAGTTATTCAAGCCGAGGATTTTATGCTGTCATGTTCGTCTTGTATCTCTGCAGAAATGAGGAGTAAGTTTGACCAGGGCGAGGACCCCATGGATCCAGAGAGTCAGCAGGGAGGAGGGCATCACCCCCATTTCCACGGAGGATGGGGCAACTTTCACGAATCCAACCCTTTCAGTTCTGGACCTTTTAATTTCAAATTTAATTTTAACTAAAAGGTTCGACTGAAAGGACATATGGAGGCTTGACGTGTCCTGGAATCAGCCACTGGAAACTGAGACGCTGATCCCACCCACATGCTTGGTTCTATCATCAAGTGGCTAAAAATGCCCATGTGATGCTGTTCTGTGGTCAAGTGATCCCACTTGCTGACTGCCATTCTCGTTTGCAGAATTTGTGTTAAGCAAATCCCTTTCAGGGATTTATAACTGTGAGCATAAAGGTGGATTTGCAAAGCAACGTCTATGCTCACACGGACCTTTATTCCCAAGAATAGTATGTACATAGAAAACAACTCTATTTTTCTATGAATCAAGTATTGCTGTAAATACTGAAATAAAGAGATATGAATGCTTATTTAAATTAACAGAGATGTTTGTCAATTTGCAATGTCGCATCCAATTTATACATCACACTCTCAAGAGAGCCCACAATAATCCAGTACCTTAGAGAGGACGTATATTTGTAGGGTAGGCTAACCCGGATGTAAGCGCCGCGCTGGTTCCCTCGACAGAAAAGCAATGTATTTTTCCCATAGACTTTTGGAAGATCACAAAAAATTTGATCTGTGATTACAAATGTTCATGATGTTTACACGTTTTGTCTATCAAGATAATCATTACAGATTAACACAATATTTGCTATTTTTAAAACTTAATACAATTGTCAGACGTAGAATGCTAACATGAGGCTATACAGACTAGGGTTGTCACGGTACAATAAACATGTCTTACGATCCTATACAGCTGAAGTGTGTCGATACCAAGTAGTAACGCAATGCTGTGCCATGTAATTCCAATCTATACAAAAAACACAGATTTAAATGAAACATTTTGTATTTACTATAGTAAACTGTATTTTAATTTTCACTAGAATATGTTGTTGTATTAACTGTAGTAATTGGATAAATTGTAGCAAATACTGTAGTATGCTTAAATATTTATTATGGTAAGACTCAAAAACACTAGTGTCTATGAGTTTTAGTAGTTTACTGTAGTAAATACTAAAATACAGTAGATCATTTTTAACGTGGGAACTAATTCAAATGTGGGACAAATTTAATTGATACAGCAGTCTTTATAAAGGGAAATATTAGGCTTACTTTAAATGCAGAACTAAGACGGCCAGCAGATGGCGTAAATTTTCCACTGAGTTAGTGAATCACTTAACCAACTCGTTCAAAACGCCAATTTGAATCATTAACTCGTTCGAGTCATTCAAAACACACATTCATTTAGGAGATAAACACCGCAAAAAGGCAGATTTAAGTGTTCAAATGAATATATGCAACATTAACTACGATACTACCGTTTCAAAAATAGAGTGGCATCGCGGTATTTTGAAGCTTTAGCATCGCGATGCTAACGTAGCACCGGTACACCGTGCAACCCTAATACAGACTACACATGGTTTCTCGATGTCAACGTCACCACCACCAATCCTCCGACAACTTTCCCAAACTTTATTTAAACGTGGTCCCTGACAAGTAATTAATCCGTGAATTATTTTAGACATTTGTATAACGAATGATTATTTGTGAGATGTATATGCGCGATGAAGTAACGTCCCTGCTAAAGGAAGTAGTCGCTTTTAGCAACCGCCGTTTTAAACAAAGCTTTAAAAAAAATCACAAACGGGTTATAACTGGTGTGTTTTATGTCTTAGATTACGTGAAAATATTTATGTTAGCCACAGACATTATTTCAGGCGATTTACCAAAAAAACATGCAAAAAACCTATAGACTTTGGGGCGATGAAACCGGAAGTCTTAAAATGCTAACTCCCTTCCGGGGTTTGCATAAAAAAATAGGTCATCTCTGAGGTACTCAGAAGAATGAAAAGACATTTAGAAAAGAATAAAGAGATTTTAGTGGCATCTAGTGGTGAGGGTGCGAATTGCAACCAATGGCTCACTGACTCCACCCCTCCCTTTGAATCACTGCAGTGGCTGATACATCAAAATGTCGTCACATTTTCGCTTCTTTGCCGAAGGAGATGACATATTTACGAAACACACTCTGTAGAGCAGTTTGTCCATAAAGGGCGACTGTTGAAACAACATGGCCAATTCCACGCAAGGGGACCCGGGGTGTATATAGATAGACATAGCTTCATTATGTAAGGATTCCAAAAACAGTCTGCCATACATGACAGATTATCTCTCTCAGAATAAAAATATCACTTTATTCCTGAGAAAATCCACATCCTTGTACATTCAAGGCATTGTAACAAACGTTTGTATGAGAATATACACAGAACAAGGAATGTAAAAGCAAAAAACAATACACACACTAGCAATTGAGTGTTCGCACTATGGTAGTATTTGTTGTATCTACTTGACAGTAGGCTCGGTTGACTAAAGCGGTGACTGCAATACAGAATGTATATTTTACTCTGCAGTACTTTATGATCGCATGAATTTAGAGTGCAAATTCAATACATGATTTAAAGTATTCAAAAAGCCAAAAGACAGACACCCTTCATACTGTATGTAAACAATGACTTTGAAAGACAAACATAGTGACAAAATACTGAAACAGTCACATGAAAGGCTTTGTGTAATATACTGCAAAACAGCACATCTGTAGTCTTGAATGGAGGAATGTGCACAGTATTAACATTATTTTCCCTTATAAATATTACATATATTTATAAACCAGTGCCATTGTAAGATCACAGACTGGCCAAACATAGCTCACAACACAATTTCTTAAATCTTTCCTGACAATGATACAAAAAGCTGTTGAGTGTATTTACCACAGTTTACATAAAAAAATCAGAAAGGTTGAGCTTTCATTCAAAATGATATATACATCACCAAAAATGACATGAAGTTCTTTAAAAAACATTTATTTTAGCATATATTTCCTCAGTATTCTCTGAGCTGCAGTGTAACGTGTGTTATGTTATAGAACACATCTCAGTACGGCTGTCGAGTTCAAGCATCTTAGGAAGATCAGGTGCAAACATCCATCTCCCCTTAAGTGCTGTAAGCACTCGCCGCTAAAGTTCGTCCCGTTGAGTGCCTGTCAAAATACACATGATGTTTAGCAACTGCGGTGTTATGACATCACATTGAGTAGATGATCATAGATCTGTAATTTCTGGGTGAACTGTCCCTTTAAACATCAAAATACTGGGCTATATGACAACTTCTTTAGATTGGATACTGCAGTTTAATATTTAGAGTAGCCTGAGTATAAAGACTAGTGTTGCTTATTTAACAGTATAAACAGTAGAGATGTCATAGAAGCCACAGTAATGGCGGCCTCTATAGGTTAACATGTGTATTACATGTGTTTAAAAAAAGTAGTTTTAATGTATGCGCATACAAATCTTCAAGTATGTTTACAAACAATGCGAGAAACTTGTTATATGCTTAATGTTGTGATGTTAAAAATGTAACAGCATTGTTAATAATTGTTCAATGTTATTGTCGTGCGTCTGTACCTGTGGGCCGCGACGATGAGGATGGGTTTTCCTGTCGGTTTATTTTCTCTCTCTGCTCATTCACCTGCCTCAGAAATTGCTTTATCTCATTGTCGTACTTGGACCATTCCGGAACGATCCTTACTGCTGCACTCAGCTTGGGCTCTTTGGTCTTTGGGTTATTGCACTGCAATAAATCAACACAAAGCAAACCATCAGTTTTGGCACCAAAACACTCCTTGAACGGCAGCCTGTTCAGCCTGTGTCTGGAATGACCTTATTTAATTTCATGAACCCTCTTGAAGTGAAAATTGCCGACGCTGTTCATCTATAATAGAGTTTGAAATCAACACTTTAATGACTTGTGAGTCGCAAAGCTCATTTTTACAACATAACGGCACTTTCATTGCATCATTGCCACAGGAAGTTGGGAAAGGAGGAATGGCCCCTGAAACTAAAAGCACATTAGGAGTCTGAACAAAACCTTGAGGTTTGATTTTCTTGAAATTCAACAGACACTGTACTGGAATGGCCATAATACATCTATAAATGCTTATTGAATGAAAATTGTAAATGGTCTCTTAATTGTTTTCCACAGTTGTACAACTGTATTATGCTACCAGACAGCAGATAGACTTGTAGTTGTCCATGAATTAATGAACCCTTTCAGTAATTCTGAATAAAAATAAACCCACATACCCCTGGAGCAAAACAGTTTAATAGCTAAACTTGGTATATATAAATGAGGTGAGAGTTTTGAGAAGAATAACACAGTCAGCATTCTTTGAAATGTGAGTGAGAGAGCAGCAAATCGAGTCCATACACTGAACCTGTGCTCTGTCTGCTCAGTAACCGACTTCTAAACTCACACCCATTTCCGTGACTACAGTCTCTAATGAGACATTTCCCTCCCCACCTCGCAGGAGCAGGCGGCAGGGAAGGAGAGGGTGTAAATGAGACTACTATTTTTGTCATTCTGTGCATGTGTTAGCCTTAGTGGGAATGAAGAAATCTGGATAGATCAGACTGCAGGCACTTTAACCACACATCACATTATCAGGTTTTCAAGGTGCTCTTTTGTAAAACTGTTCCAATTAGTCGTGGATTTGTCTGTGCTAAAATGCTAAGCTGTACCAAACGTATTGTTGAGATAAGCTTGAGGATTTGAAATATCAAAACTCTGTAATGTAAAGAAAAACATGCAAAATCAAATAACTTTATTTAAACGAACAGTCACAGATCAATTCATGATTATTTTTAGTATGCAGCGCGATAACACATTTCAAGATGACATTTTCGCTCTAGTGAGTTGTTAGTTTATCTTCAATGTATACTAACCAGATCTATTGTCTTGGCAGTCGTCTTGGATTTGTCGTTACACCAGGTTTCGCACCATAGCCACTCCTGAGGTAGGGACTTGATGGCTACTTGATGGATCATGTTGTTGGGAAGGTCCTGTTTCAAAAGAAACAGCATTTTATCTACCGTACTTCTCACATTTGTTTCATTTCATAGAGGAAGTCACCAGATATGTCAGGCACGTACCTGGTCCAGGTTGGATAGACTGTTGGGATCTTGGCTTAAGGCTTGATACTGTCCTCTGAGCCTGTCTCCAGCTGCTATCTTTCGGAATTTCTTTAGGTCCACCACATATAATGCACTGGAAAGTAAAGTCCACAATTATTTCAAAATCATTTTTAACAATGAACTTATAGTTAGCGCTTTAGAGAAAAGCGATATTCTGTGATTTCAATGATTTGTTTCTGTACCTGATGTGGTATCTTCTATGTCCAAGATGGGATGCCCAGTAGCCGGTCTTCCAAAACCGGTAACCTTCCATCTCTTTTCGGCTGTCGCAGAATGGGGTATATCCATACGGAGCGCCCTCTAGATCCAGATCTCTCAGCTCCTTCAAATCCGCCCTGACAATCTGAATATAAAAGCACTTAGCTTCAGAACTTAAAATGAAGAAAAATCACTTTAAACACTTAAGTAATAGTTAACCCAAAAATGACAATTCTGTCATCGTTTACTCACCCTCTCGTCATTTCAAACCTTTTTGGCTTTCTTTCTTCCGCAGAACACAAAAGAAGATATTTTGATGAACGTTGGTAACCGGTCCCCACTGGCCATCATTCACTTCTATTGTATGGAACAAAACCAATGCAAGCGAATGGGGGCCAGTTGACAACATTCTTCAAAATATCTTCTTTTGTGTTCTGTGGAAGAAAGAAAATCATACAGGTTTGAAATGACATGAGGGTGAGTAAATGATGACAGAATCACTTTAAAGGAACAGTTCACCCAAAAAATTGTCCCCATTGACTTTCCAAAATAGGAATAAAATTTACAATGGTCAGTGGAGACCAGTTTTGGGTGAACTATTCTTTTAATAAGGTTAGTAAATATGGAAATGTAGAAAATTAGATAAAAGTTATATATATTTTGTACATATATATATTGTTTGACATAACACACAATGAAGTGAGATAATAAGACAATAATGTTGAATGTTGGACTTGAGCAACACCACAACATTACAATGTTTAGCTCTTCATATACTTTTTCTTAAACTAATATTCAGTGTATACGAAGCAGATTGCTAGTAACTTGTTCTGTGGGTAGCCATGTGTAAGTTCACCTGATCAGCATCAACAAAGATGATCTTGTCCACAGCCAGAGGAAACAGCACATCCAGGAAGAGGATCTTATAACCCCAGATGATACGCTGCTTTTCTGTCTGCTGGTGAAGCCAGCGAGGCCACTTATACTGAACCAGTTCATACTGGAAACCATACTCCTTCGCCATGTGGGCAATAGTGTCCTGTACAAATACACAAAATGCATTGTAATAAATGTCATTTTACTTTATTAAGCTCATCATGACAATCTTTTTATTTTAGGTTCAATGTTGGTGCATGCAAGGTCTGGCGTAGGCAGGCTTTTCCCTATCAGCATAAAGTTTGATCCACTTTGCAGCTTGTTTTGGCCAAGAACTGCCCACTCAGACAGGAAGAGACTGTCTGACTGACATGTAAAGTGACCGACTAATGTTTTTTATGCAACAAATCTGAAATCTCAGACACAAAGCAGAATATTCTTCCTTTTAGGCGGAAAGCTTGTATCTTTAAAACTGCTACTTGTCAGGAAATGGAAAAACTTGTGTATTTAAAAAAAATAATTATACTGCATTGTCAAAAAATGTGCTTATATACAGTATGGTGACTGGTCAGACACATTCTCTTAAAATGTAAACAAAACTATGTGCAGTAAAGTGCATCACATTATAACCTTAAATTGTCACGTGAAGGGCAATATAAGTCTTACCTTGAATGAGGGGGAGAGGTAGTTTTTGAGAAACCAGAACTTGACAGGGGTTGTCGTGTGTTGAAGGACAGAGAGCATCATAATTCTATAACAGGAAAAGGAAGCAGCACAAGGCACGCAAGGATGAAATACCGAGCTGACACGACTCTGTGCGTTTTCATACACGTGGGTGTTTTACCTAAGGAAGCGCTCGTATAAATGTCCAGAGGCCACAGAGAAGATGTTGAGGACATCTTTCTTTTTCTGGTCTCCTTTGTCCACACTTGGGACACCTGCAAAGCTGTAAGACACACAAACTTCTTTTAAAACCGTGACCAGATTTAAGACAAAATGCGAGTACAGTGAAATGAATCCTGTGATGTATTTATTCTGTCACATTTGCAGGCACAGCATCGGAGCTGTTGTGCTGTGTCCTGTGAATATCATGACAGGAATACGTAAACTACTAGTTGTTTACTGTCATGACTCGGCTATTGTAGTATAAAATATATATAATGTGTATATCCTATAGCTGATGACAATATCTTGAAAGTTCATGCACAAATATACACACTGATATGCATTCATATACATACAAGAGACAAGTGCTTTGAGAATAGCAGTTATGGTAATGCTTCTATCTGCGTGATTGCATTATTTCCTCCTTAATTACTCAACTAAACCATAACAGCTACACAAGAAGCATTAAGACGAATAATAAAAAAATCCTAATATGGTCCACTGGTTAAAACGGGTCAGTGCTGTGCTTCAGGCAGAGTTGTGGAAATTGCAAAGTCTCTCAGTCAGAAAAAAAATAATCAGGTTTAATCGCTGAATAGCTTCAACAAGCACCACAATTTAACGAACAAGACCGAGAATTGCTTTTATCTGACCAAAAAACAATCTTCATAATGTTTGCAATCCATGACACACAGTTCTCCCCAAAACGCATCTTTCAGCAATAATTGAAAACGCATGAATTTCAATATCAAGAACGTAGAACTAACTCGACATTGTTATGGATATTAAAGGTCCAGTGTATGTATGAAACTAAGCGGCATCTAGTGGTGAGGTTGCGAATTGCAACCAACGGCTCACTCCACCCCTCCCTTTTGAAGCACTACTGTGACTGACACAGACAACACCACGTTTTCGCTAAGGATATAACATATTTATGAAACTTGCTCTGTAGAGCAGTTTGTTCATTCAGGGCTACTGTAGAAACAACTTGGCCAATTCCACGGATAGAAATAGCTCATTCTAAGGTAATAAAAACATAACGCTTGATTATGTAAGGTACACCTCTTTATACACCTCTGAAGACATGGTTATATATATGATATTTCTGTCAATAAATCCTCCAAAAAAATTACACGGCACCTTTAGGTGTGCCTTGAGTGTCGAAATTCATTGTACATGTGAGATATTGTCAGAAAAGGAAACTTAGCAACCCTTCTCACCAGACATCACTTTTCAGCATCTATGCAAGGAGTTTAAAAGATTAAGACAAAGCCAAAATGATTAGACTTAATATTATACATAAAGGTGACAACTCAACAGAAAATATATGTTATGAAGATGATCAGATTCCTAAAGACCCCAGCCTACATCACTAACACACAAAAATCAAGAGCCATCTGTAGCTTTCAACAACCACTCTAGCCAAGATCTCACCTACTGCTGCCTCTGCATACATATTCACATTAAAGCTGTTTTTTATTGGATTTAAGTAATCAGCTTTACACCCTGAAACAGCGTATAGCTTTCAAAGCTACATACTTTCAAAATACAGTGAGGTTTGTCAAACAAACAGAATCAAGTATATTTAATCGCTGAGTAAGAACAGAGGTTTTTCAAACAACTTTGCAAACCTTTCCAAAATGAAGCTCTTCACTAAACGCAAAGTCACTGAAAGGCAAAGTACTGCTTACAAACAGAAATTCTTCTGTGTCATTCACTTGAGACAGAAAAAGTGCAACAAAATGTAGAGATTAAGGTCCCTACCTTTTCTCCAAAGAACTCCACACACTTCACAAAGACAGCAAAAGAGACAGATCACAAAATTGTATTAACAGAGCTGTTAAACACCTGAGCCCACATAGATTATAGTTTTTTCAGAATAACAGTCTGCAGAATGTACTGCACTGTTGTATAACAGAATACATTTTCAAATATGCAAAAATATTTTTAGCTCATGTATGGAGAAAGAAATGTAACTTTGTACACAACAGATGTGCAATTTGTGAGGAAATCTCAGCACAGATTGTATGGGTGTGACGAGACACTTATCCCACGAGACGGGACTGAGCTCACGAGAACGAGACGAGATTTTTAGACTTTATTAAAGAAATCCTCAATGTTGAAATATATATATAGGAGAAAAAGTATTTTATTCACCTTTAAAACACAAAAATGTAGGCATTATAAAATCATCTTGTACTTTATGAAACAAATTAAACTTCTTTTTGAATGAATTGTATTATGCAGTAATAAACAATATGTAAACACTGCAAAATGTTTTGTCACAAACTCAACTGACAGGCAGTAATTGCTTAAAAATTATGCTTTGTTTTCTTAACAGGTGCAGATTTAAGTAAAGAGCTGTGGTTGTTTTCTCGATGTGCTTTTTGCATAGTGCTCGTGTTAGCAGAGGTGGCGATCATATCACACTGTCAATCCTCCTTCCTCCACTGACTGAACCCTCATAGACTTCAGAGAAACAGATAAAACTACATAAACACATCATGTTTTATGCTAACATTGCACATATGTAAGAGACAGATGATCTGTTTTTGAAGAGGTTTGCCTGTGAATGTATTTAAAATAATGTAAAAGCCCTCCCAAAGTGCTGCTGGCAGTGCGAACCACCATAAACACTAGTGCTTAAAGGACTCATAGTATGAGCACTTTCAACAAGTTGCTATGATTTATTATTAAGGTCTTCATGAAATTCTGGAACATATTTTGCTTAAAAACATTTGGCTGTGTAAACAAAACCCGTAACAGCAAACAGCGCATCCTAAAGAGCTCACGCCGTGCGAATATTCTTGCCTAAATTCCACGGAGTGCGCACCTGCAGATCTTTGCAGAATTACTTGGATTTTAGCCCTTGTCGTTGACAAGTTATAACGTTACAAACACAACGTGAGAGCATAACTAGTATGCTTTGACAGATTTTTCAGCCTAAGGACGAATGATTGGAGACGTTTAAAAGTAAACTAACCACAGTGTTCGTTCCTGTTCATTAGCTTCACGTACACCTCTGTCGTTTGTGAAAACAACAATGGCGGCAGTGATGTGGGTGGAATTGTCTAGATTAAGGGGCAGTAATAATATAATAAGATCCTGCTTTTACGTCACAACAGGAGCGAAATCTGAACGGCTCGATATCTCGCATGCTTTCAGGGAAAGGCTCATCAAAACAAACTTACTGGGATCTTGTTTTTCACGTTTTCTGGGTTGCTAAATTGCACCAGGGACCGGATTATAGTACTTAAACACAGAAAAAAATTGGTTTTTAATCCGATGACTCCTTTAATGCGCGAGGCGCTGCAGACGCGAGAGACGCACAAGAAGGTTGAAACCCATACGTCTAGCGCGTGTTTACAGAGAGAAACGATGGGAAACTAGAATGAAACGTTGTCTATATGAATGGCCGGGCCATAATAGTGAGACGAATCGGATATCGTCACAAACCTAACAGATTGCATGCGGGCTTATTCACATATGCAGAGTTCTTGCAGACTATCGTTCTGTTAATGCAACACCACCATTTTGAGATGATTTTAGCAGCGTTCTCCAAGCCTGTTTTCCAAAGTACCACATAAAAAGTGATAGTAAACCTGCAAAGTTTGGCCAATGTGCAGCACAGACTTGAGGTGACACCCTTACCAAAGCCTGGTGAGCTACGGTATACAGAAAGCATCCTAACGTTCTGAAGTCACAAAAGACTTTACAACTCTAGTTACAGCAGTGGTTCTTAAAGTTTCTTGGTCACACACCCCTTTAAACCCATAAAAAAAATCTGGTTCCCCACAAAACATAATTACGGGCGTGTGTCTTTTACAAACATCACACATGTAGCACACTCCACATGAAGCACACTAGAGACTCGACTAATGCTCACAGCTGATTCCAACAGAGTTGCTTTGGGAATGACTTTTAAAACAGACATTTTTAATAATGAGCTATTTTGGCTAAAGTAAGGTATCTCAGAATGCAGCAGATTTTGCCGTTTACCATGTGGAATAGGCTTTGTGTCTAGAAGGCGTGTATAATATAATTTTTAAATGCGGTTTAGAAAAGGAGCACACTGCAGCTTCCAAAGTCCGACTCACCTTGTTATGGAGTCCCACAGCCCTTTGGGTTCAGTTTCTTCACTAAGCAGATCTTCATTGAGTTTGTCTGGTTTCTTTTGAACCTAATATACAAAGAACAAATATTTTCATTGTTTATCTCGGTTGGTGTTGTACAGAGAAGCATATAAAATGGACGGTCATGAATGGATTAAGTGCTACTGTAACTCAAACACTTACTCTCACTTTGATGATCTTGCTGTGGAAGCTGTTGAGTACCACGATGACATCACCAGCATCGGCAGGAGAGTCTGTCCCATCATGCCTAAAACACATGATACCGGTTTCTTGACTGAATTCTGAAAAAACTAGATTTCAACTTGATTTGAATCTCCTGAAGGAAGTGCTTGTGCTTGTTAGTGGTGACAGAAAAATAGCAAAAAAAATAGCAAAAAAAGTTGTAAAATCTGTAAACTTAAATACAGATGAATGAGGTAGCATATGCTTTATGCTAATATGCTGAATGGTTCTTTTTGAATTTATTGCAGAAAATGAAGAAGAGGAAGAAGTGGAAGAGAGAATAGCAAGAAACACTTGACTGACCCTTTTTTTGTTAAAGTTTAAAGAAAGAGGTTAAAGAAAGAAATTGTGTTAACTTTAAAGCATGATAAAAGTGGCGTTTACTTCAGGCCATGTAAATGAAACCCTGGATCCGTTAGGTTTCACTTTTATACAAGTGAATTACACACTGAAGAAACACTGCCTTTCCTTCCGTTTAAAAGTCAGTAGTGTGTGTGTGTTTAAGATTCACACACACACGCACACACACACACACACACAGTTGGTATCGTTTTGTGCCAGATCACAGGGTGTATGAATAATCATACTGACAGTGTGATAAATGACACGTTCTAACTTTAACTTGCATGAATGAGGTATACATTTTACAGTCTTTACAATACTTTTAAAAGAAGCCGCAACTGTGCTGCCACAAAGAACTGCTAAAACAGGCAGAATCTTGACATTGAGGAAATATTTTAAAGATGACCTAAACACCCTAAACCTATAGTTTCAAATACAATGCATTTCTTTATCTTGAGCAATATTTGAGGAGATAACACTCACGCTTGTATTTGATATATGTCCTCGGAGCGGCCTTCACGCAGCCTCAGGATACATGCGCCTGGGTTGGCCTTCAACTGGAAATAACCCTGTATCACACAGAGGACCAGAAGACTTTAATACCAGGACAAATGTGAAATAGACTTTATATAAATGCATACATTATATTTAAAGCCGCAATCTGTAACTTGCCTCCCTATTGCTACTTGAAGCATAAAATCACAGATTACTGTCAAATTGCATGCAATTATTTTGCAAAATCTGACCTTAAAGTTCAAATTATAAATTATTATTATAAGGTTACCTTTGTGAATGTAATATTCTGGAGGATCTATTGACATAAATGCAATATAATATACATAACTAAGTCTTGAGAGGTATATAGACCTATGTAATAAAGCATTATGTTTGTTTTTCTCTTAGAATGAGCTATTTCTATCTACATACACCGAGGTTCCCCTTGCATGGAATTGGCCAAGTTATTTCTACAGTAGCCCGAAATGGACAACCTTCCCTACAGAGCATGTTTCGTGAAGGGAAAACATGATGATATCTTAGTCCTGTGTCAGCATAGTGCTTTAAAAAAGACGGGATGGAATGAGCTATTGGTTGCAGTTCGCAACCTCAAGGCTAGATGCCGCTAAATTTTGTACATTGGACCTTTAAGTGATTTTACTTCATGAAAGTTGCCTTGATACATATTTTTCAGCTTTAATATTTGTAATGTGTGGTAACAGTTTTATAAAAGCAATATAGTACAAGCGGCTGTGCTTTATTGTGAATAAATCATGGCTGTAGTGCGTCTGCAAAAACAAACATTTTAATTTAACCATCATGTCCTGTTGGCTTCCTTAAGACTACAATGCTGTAAAAAAAATGTGTATATGTACACTACTCATTCCTTCTCATCTTTCTTTTCTCTACGAGTGATGTTTCCAAATTGATCCTATTCCCCTCTCAATGTCTACAAGTCATCTCTCCTATACTCATATACACTGAGGTGTAAATCTTGCTCCATTGGCATTCCACCAAATTCAGGCAGGCTCAGGTTACCCCACTGTTCAAAAAACCTCCTTTTCCTGTTTGGCTACATCAGATTCTCCCATCAACCCACTCAGAAAAAGACATTAGCGGTGATGCTATGAGTTGCCTTGCTGCACTTCTATTATCATTCTCATTTTTATGTTGCTTTGGATAAAAGGATCTGGCAAATGTAATTGTTCTGGTTTAATTTTGCCTATCAGAACCCAAAGAGAACATCAGGGACATAAAAATCACAGAACACTTCTTGTCAAAACGATTCTTTGTGGAAACTGAATTCAACTTGTATTAAACCAAGAATATTACCCCCAAAATTGGAATTAGTTAGAAATCACAGATTCCTGAAGTTCTAACTCTAGACCGGGGGTTCTCAAACTGGGGGCCCCACGATGGATCCAGGGGGGCCACAGATTTTGTGGCATTTTATGAAATATAGGAATTTATCATAGATTATATGCAATCAAACATCAGAAAAATAAGACCACCAACCAAAAAATCTGTGTTCCGGCATTGTTTAACTGAATATGTATTTGGTTTAATTAAAATTCTTTATTTTATTTAGGGGGTCTCAAAGCGATGCACTCTACACAAAGGGAGCCTTACAACAAAAGTTTGAGAACCACTGCTCTAGACGTCTAGAAGATGAGAATGAACTCACCAGGTTGGCCATAACGATGGTGTCGTGCATGAGGGGTTCGCGTCTCATGCCCAGTGTAAACTGAAGTCCTCTGGGAGGCTGACCTGTGGACAGGTCAAAACAATGACCCTCCAAGAGCAGGTACTCCAGTTCGTACTCCGCGTTCACTACACCGCTGACCTGAAAACAGACAAGACTATAATAAGACCATTTTATTTATCCACATCTGTCTCGCCGATATTAAACACGCTTCTTTCCAAAGATGTTTGGCTGAGTGGGACAGCATTCATTCAGTTATAATGAAACAAATAAACACAAAATCGACATAAAATAGGAAATAAAAATAGGAAATAAAAAAGAAAATAGTGAAATTACAAAGTACAGACTGCAATAACAAGAAACCTTAAGATAACCACAGCCCGGGGCGAGGAGAAGCAAAGGGAATGTAATAAAACAGAGCGACTGGCTACAGTGTGTTTATATGACTACAGCATTAAAGTGGAGAGGAGTTATGTCAGATATTCCTTCAGAAATTTAGTGTACATCTCATTTGAACTGTGCTATGTATATCTGCATTATCTAGATCAACCATGTAACCGTATCAACAATGTAAAAGCTAAGACCTAGACATTTGTATCACTATCCAGAAAAGCCAATAAAAATACATTTGTTGAAAACACCTCAATATTGCACTTAGACTCAAAATGAATACCTCCTGCAGGTGGATGTTGTCAAGATCATACGGGCTCCTGACCGCCTCTACCATCCAGCTCTCCGGGGTGATCATATTGAGGGTGAGCAGAGGGGATTCTGGGATTTCAGTAAAGCGAGCCATGGGGCCAGGGGAAAGAGAGTCGTTGCCAAAGAAGGAGACATCCGACTCCAAAACAAATCGATAAAAGCTGCAAGAATAACAATAACAGATATTGATTTGATGTGTGGAAATGGCTGGGCATCAGTAATATTCAAACTGAATACTTCTAATCATGACTTCTTTAGAAATCAAGTATAATGTTTTTTCATATTAAAATAAGCTTAACTGGAGTGCAGTAAAGCTTGCAAACGGAATGTTGCATAAACATCTAAAACAGTGTTAAAATTCAATGTGAACTCCATCACATCACATGTGAATGCAGATGGGCCATCTTAAATTAGTGCCGCCGTGCTAACATATCTTTTATCAACTTTTTAATACTTATATAGTATAGTCCTTAAATGAAATATGTTCCATGAACCAAAAAGTAATACTCTATACATGAGAAAACATTGAGCTTTATCGAGACATCCAATTGATTTAAGAAGCCCCTGACCACTAAAGGCGGTCCGAGTGTGCATTAAAAGTGATAAAAATCACAAACCTGAGAATCGTATTGCTCATTCTGCATTCTAACCTGACATTTAACAATTGAATGATTAAAGCTATAAAAACAGCATTAGGAGAAACACAAAGCAAGGTGATATCTGCAAAACAGCACTAGCTCCTGTATGCGCTCTGTGTGTTTCTGTGTTCGTGTGTGTGTGTCCCTTGACTGCCTCACAGCTGAAGTTTAATTAAGCTCTTGCTCTCACCTCTTCAGGGGCATCTCAGACAGCTTGGCTCGACAGTTCATGAACACCTGCACTTTCATATTGACCACTTGACCAAGCACCTGCCGCACACACAGAGGAGACAGGGAGGTTATTAACCACACACAACAACATTCAGGAGGGAGGGTTCCAGGCCAAGGTCTAGGTCACGCTCTACAGAACTGTGTCGACAACAGCCTCTCGCTATTATTTTAAAGTTCCTTGGAGGACGTATTGTAATACGCCTGGGACTTGACATGTTATGGTGACCAGGGTTTTTCAATGAATGCCAAAGCTGCAGGCAGCCCTAGTAATGAATCACAGCACACTGTACACTCCTGCCTGAGGTGTGATAACATTTTTAATTGTTATACTGCTCGAACCACGCACCCTAGCAGACTCAACAACAGAGAAAATGTACATACAATCAGTAAGGGAGCCAACTTCTGGGCATCTCGGCTGAGGGGATCCACGATGGCAACAACGTCATAGAAGACCTCATCTTCCCGCTGGGCAAGATGAAGAACGCTGTTACAAGATACAGCAATAAATGTCATTACATGTGATACATGTTGAGTAAGTGATGTAACAGATATGACCAGTAAAAGAAGCAGAAATGCATGGCAGAAATAATTGACAGGAGCTGATCAGAGCCACGGCAACCCATATGACTGATGGGGGTGGATGGGTCAGGTTTATGTAAGGATAATGCAGGTTACTCACATATTTATTAAGTGAGAAATGCACCAACTGATTCAATGAGTGAATAAGCAATTGCATATTTGAGTATTTCATTGAAAAGAAGCAACTTAGACATGGCCACCTAACGTTGCTATCACCATTATAGTGATATGGCGCTGTTGGAGTGAACACTTGTATCTCCAAAACTGCCACTTTACATGAAAAAAAACAATCTGGTCCTCTATTTTACGAGTTGGCTAATGCGTATAAATTCACACGATACGAATTGTACAAAAACATACGATTATTAGAAAAAAGCAATCCTGAAGCCCCTCCCCTAAACTACGTAAGGCTGGGACGATATATCGCGATTCACATTTACATTTAGTCATTTAGCAGACGCTTTTATCCAAAGCGACTTACAGAGAGTTCAGGGAGCAATAAGCGATATGTCATACAGAAGCAATAATACAATAGGTGCTAATACAAAGTTACTAGTTTCAACAAAAGCTAGACCACTACCTGTTGAGAGAAAGAGAGAGGGTTAGTTTTTTTTCATTTGTCCGTCAAGTATTCGCAGAAGAGATGGGTTTTAAGTAGTTTTTTTGAATGTTGTGAGAGATGTGGTTGACCGGACTGAGTTAGGAAGAATGTTCCACCAGGAAGGAGTTGTGAAGCAGAATGAGCGGGAAAGCGATTTGCTGCCCTTTTGAGAAGGCAATACAAGACGCCGCTGGTTTGCTGAACGCAGGCTTCTTGATGGGGTGTAGGAGTGTAGGAGGGTGTGAAAGTATGCTGGTGCAGATCCAGTGATAGTCCTATAGGCAAGCATAAGTGACTTGAATCTGATACGGGCTTCAACCGGTAGCCAGTGGAGAGAGATGAAAAGGGGGTCACATGAGCCCTCTTGGGCTGTTGGAAGACAAGGTGTGCTGCTGTGTTCTGAACCAGCTGGAGGTGGTTTGATAGCCTTTGCAGGAAGACCAGCAAGGAGAGCATTGCAGTAGTCCAACCTTGAGATTACCAGGGCCTGGACAAGGAGTTGTGCCGCATGCTCAATGAGATAGGGTCTAACTTTTCTAATGTTGAATAAGGCATATCGGCATGACCGCGTTGTCCTTGCGATGTGATCATTGAAGGACAGCTGTTCATCGAATATGACTCCGAGGTTCCTGGCTGTTTTGGAAGGAGCCTCTAATTATACCTGTCTAGGGCGATTCTGAAATCAGAAAGGTTTCGATTCTGTGTTTTATGCACAGCTCTTACGTGAACTACGGCTCTTTGATCAGTAGAAGTACTGCTTGATCTAAAAACACTACAAGAGTCATTTATAATGCACATTTGAAAAAACAACACTCGTCAAAAATCATCGTTACAAATATATGTTATTATCATGAAAATGCCTGAAAGGTTTTTAAGAAGGGCGAAAGAATATGCCCATTGGCATTTCCTGGAACTACAGGTACGTGAGTTTCTGTGTGAGAGCACCCTCTGGCTTTCGGATGTTACAGCATTTAACCGTAATTCATCGAGTAACTCAGCATAAGAATTGTACGATATATCGTCCCAGCCCTACCCTAAACCTATCGTCACTGGCATGAAAGCAAATCATATTAATACGTACAAATAAAATTGTACAAATTCATATGAATTAACCACCTTGTAAAACAGTTACAAATTCCCTTGAGATTGTGTTTTTCAATAATTTTAACACCGTGTTGTCAACGCTGACCAGCTCTTTTGTTTTAATATTTGCAAAATCCTCAGACAAACATGAAAGGTGACCGATAGTAATGATTTGTGAATAAAAATCATAAAATGGAGTAACAATGGTTCAGTCCAACAGAGACGGTATCCAGCTTACATCTGCAACTGTTATTTTGTTTTGAGCCAAAATATTAATGTTATTAAATATTTAAGAGAAGACCATATGTAAGTCACCCAAAATATTTATACTCCAGTTAAGCAGCAATAGTCCCAAAATCTAAAGTACAGTAATAAAGTATTCCTGCAAAATAAGCCCATACCAGAAAAACCTTTGGCTTAGCACTGACCTGTGTTTGTCTTTCAGAAGTTTGACATCTTTTCTGGCCTCACCCTTTGGTGCTGCACTAAGGAGGGCGTCCACTTTCATGACAAGATCACTGGCCCTGTAACATATGACTGATTAGAGAACAAACGTAACTCTAGATTTGTTTTAGAATGAAACAAGAGTGTACTTTTGGGTGTCCAAGTTCATCTGCTTGATCTTGGCTTTGATATTTTCCGATGAAGTGCGCAGCGAGATCTTCTCAAGCAAATGGAAATCATCCACGCTAAACTCTTCTTCCTCAAGTAGACCCAAAATCTAGAAAATACGTCAACCATGTTATAGGTGAGGGAATAAATTGTGCGAGAAAGCAAGCAGATCAAGACAGATGCAGAGAAAAGAGACAAATGACACATGGGGGGATCATTAGGAACACACTGCATCCATTTATAGCGTTGTTTATTTCCGCACGTTGCATGCATTGTTTTAGCACTCAACTCCCTAATGGGATTATGTAAATTAGATAACGACACAAATGGCCAACAATTTTGTGCTGAACGCAGTTTGAAATGCATAATTCCTGACCTTCGACGTTCAAAGAAAGTCAATCTGGACCAGAGTTGTTTACGTCTCTCAAAGTGGTTTGTAAGATTAACATTTTTGCATTTTGTCAAAAAAAAAAGACTCTTAACCGCAATAACGGAAGAACATTAATAATAATAGGCAAACTACACATTTTGTGCTATACAAATGTTGATATATATCAAAGCCTAAGTTATGTTTGCACTGTAAGTCTGACCACAGTTTTTTCTACAATCCTCAGCACGGCTCTATGTCTACATGAAAGACGTGGTAATCTGTATGCATGTCAACAGCAGACCGTTTTTAATGCAAATCGAAGCAAGGCCACCTGTCACAGCTCGTCTCTTTGCCAGATGGCCATTTCTTTCAAACACTGCATCATTTGGTTTCTAACCCTGTAAAAACATTAACTGTCACCTAGGCTTTAAAAATCTGCATGTTTTACCCTGAATGCACATTTTAACCCAGAAAATGAAAGCTAATCACTTCTCAATTTCCTGTTAATCTTTTTTGCATCAGACCATCTCATTAATGTAAACAAACTCTCGAAGCAAATGACTGCATTTAACCTTTTACGGTAACAAGCTTGGTGCCAATTAAACTGCAGCCAAGACAAATTAACCGAAAAATGATTTTTTAAAAAGTATAAATACTTAACACAGGGGCGATACAACAAACATTTATGATAAAGTCATGATTGTTGTGCTGATATTATAAAATTTCACAACATTGCTTGCTTGAACTGTTTCTCTATATTTTTGCCATAAATCATTATCATTAGTCACCCTTTGTTTGTCACTGGGTTTTGCAAATAACTAACCAATAAAAAATGTTATGTTACCCAACCTTAATATATAATTACATCCAATATCCAACAAATCCAGAGATCAAAGTGTTTTGGAACCACATTTCTTTCTGGACAAACTCTCGTGTTCACTTTCGTGTGTGTTTGAGGATGATAAGAAACGTCAGTCTGGCATCAGTCTGTATCCCGCTTTGTGCTCATCTGTCAACAATGACGATGACACTGCCGAGAAAGGGCAGCTTTATGAAACTTCATCAGTTCTACGTGACCTCTGCCCCCTGCAGCACTTGAAGCTATAGAATTCATGCCAGGCTTTATATCTTTCTCCTCCTCTCCTCACAGGTGAGGACAAGCCGGGCAGGTCGCTTAATCCCGAGTCGACAAAAAAAACGGGAGCAGCCGGTAAGACCTTGCAGTTCAGTCTATTCATCACCCACATCGGCGGTACGTACCACAGGTCATTATGTTATAAATTATTTCATAACTCCTATGGAAATGTTCTTTAGGTGCTTTTACGAGAGGAGAGCGTGTTTGCGAATCTCACCCGGCCGTTGCTGACCACAGCTCTCTGTCCTGCCTTCAGCTTCAATACATCCTTGCAGAAATTCTGCTGGCTGTGAAGAAAATCGACTTCCATTGTGTTGAACTTCTTCTCAAAGGCATCCTGGTCCATACCCTACAGGAGATCAAAACACAGATGTAAATTTGGTCTGATATCAGAGTTCCAAGAAATGCAGAAGGAAAAAAGTACTGGCTCATTAGCTTGTTTTTTGATAACACTGCAATGAGGAAATATTCAATCCATAAGTTATTGACAACTAAAGGAGTACATTTGCAGAAGTGCGGTCTTTTCGGTATTTTGAGTACAACATTAAATTGGCTAGACCTATGAAAAATGTGGCGCCACAGGAAACCGTACAGTGTTAATCAATCATTAAACATTTTCATTTATCAGACTCGTAATTAAAAATGGCTCCAATGTCGATAACAAATCTCGGGTGTATGTGCTTTGCAGAGTCAGATTTTTAGGTTTCCAACATTTGGTCCTTATGAGAGGAGAGAAAGTGCGAATATCAGCACAACACGTCTCCTTGCCATCCAATAACAGAGCCATAACAGGGCTCAGGCATATTTCTCAGGGTACCAAGCATCTCTCTTTTTGCCTTTCTTCAACTAACAACAATAAACCGTATGCAAGAGCTGGGATGGTTGGAAATAAACATAGAGAGGAGGAGAGAGAGAGACAACAACATAAGAGGAAGAAAGAATCAAAGAAAGGCTCTCTACGTGCATGACAGATCCATCAATCTTTCTGAGAATTGCAATACTGTGTCGATGAGTCCCCAGATTCAAAGCGGAGGGGTTCAAGGTACAGGGCAGCCATTCCCAGAATGCAGTTTTGTGCGAGTCTGACAAAATTATGTGTGGTTGAGCGGTTTCAATTGAGAGTCAGAGGGGCTGTGATCTTGTGTCATGTTTTTTGTGGTGATGTCAGGAAGTACCTGTAAACGTTGTGTGTATCGGATCTGTTTTTTGAACTAGTAACCTCAAGATCCTTTCAGTTTTTTAATCTGGAATTTTATAATTGATACACGTTTAGAAGTGTGTGTGTGTATATAAATTTGCTTTGTAAAAATGAATTTAAACTTTATATAAATCATATTTCAGTCATTTTTTCGTAAAATAAAGTTGATGAGTTATATAAGAACCTGTGCATTATATAGATAAGAACCCTGGAACCCTTTCCTCAAAAGACACAATTTGTTTTCGACAGAAGAAATAAACACACGGACATGTGACATGTGGATGAAATTTTCATAACTACTCCTTTAAAACACAGAATAACAGGAGAAAACATTCTATTTCAATAGGAATAATATATGAAGAGTTTGGTTCCAAAATGAGATATGTCCTTTTTTATGTTATCATGTTTTTATTGCATTTTATTGTGTTAGTTAGCTGTATTTTTTCAGTTATATGGCTTAAAACAAAACAAACCAACTGCAATTAGATTGATATTAATTGGAATGCACAATAAAAAAAGATTATTAAAAAAAAAACAGAGTTATCTCATTTTGGAACCAAACTCTTCATATATACTTATACAAAAATTGGTAAGGACAAGAGAAAAGAACAGGGAAAAGAACAGGTGTCTCAAAATACATTCGAGTCTGAATCTACCACACGTAATTCCACATTATTCAGCCACTACATTTCACACTCCACCGACCTGTATAAGTAAGTGCTTAATCTTGGTGCCCTGTTTGAGGAGCTCAACGTTTTCCTCTTTGAGGAGTTTTAGTGTGAAGTCGAGCGTGTTCTTGCTGCTTTGGGTGAGGAGTGATGCCCACACGGCTCGGTACAGAGCGCTGTTGTCCTCCGTGGGCTTTCCGCTGGGGTTATTGATCACACCGATTCGACAGCTGGAGCAGCTGGATTTCTGCAAGCAAATACAGCGGAATAGAAACTCTCACATAAAACAGAACACAACAACAGAATATTGTGCTAATGAATGTGTTCTGGATGATATAACAGAAAAAGGTACTAATTATAACATAAGGCTTTATGTTACAGTTTACATTTTTAGAATAGTCTTGAATAAAAAACATGTTTTGTGACATAAGAAATCACATATTTTAGTACGTCTCTCTTATATACCTACATAAACGCATATTTGTTTTCATACAACATATACATGTAACATTAACATACAGCGCACCATATGGAAAATATTTCGTGCATTGTACCCGTAAATTAAAAAATTCAGCCATATTCCAAAACCACAAAATTTTGTTCAGTCTAAGTCTAACATCTAACATGGAAATTTATGTTATTGATTGAGAAAATGCCATTAAAATACATTTTCTGATTAAAAATGCATGATAATACATACACGTGTGCGATCAGGAAATTATTCTTATGGTGTTGCTTAAAGTGACAGTGACCTTTGTCTTCATTTTCTCACCCTCACGATGTTCCAAATCTGTATACATTTCTTTGTTCTGATGAACACAGAGAGATATTTGGAAGAATGCTGGTAAACAAACCGGTCTTGGCCACCATTGACTAGCATAGTAGGAAAAATTGCTTGAGATATTTTGAAGAATGTAGGAAAGCAAACAGTTCTGGAGCACTTTTTACTACCATTGTCATTTTTCCTACTATGGTAGTCAATGGTGCCCAAGAACTGATTGGTTACAAGAATTCTTTCAAACATCTTTCTCTGTGTTAGTCAGAAATAAGAGATTTATACAGATTTGGAACACCTCGATGGTAAGTTAATGATGAGAGAATTAACATTTTTGGGTGAACTGTCCCTTTAAAGTTGATTTAATGCTAAACAGCAAGCCTAATCACAACACTTGTGCTCCGCTTAGATTGATTAGAAATAAATTATATCATATGTATGTTTTCACCGCATTTGTTTGCGAACTAAAGGCAATCCACAGCACTTCATATCAAAATCTATCTATTAAAACATCACTTAGCATTTTTCGTAGCTTGTTCATTACCCAACACCACAAGAATGCTCTTGAAGATGGATTGCTCTCAAATAAATTACATCGAAGTACGTGGCTCTCTAAAGAGGAGTTTCCTGTGGATACAGCTAATTGGAAATAAAAACTGCAGTAGTTCACCATATGTTTCAAGGCGTTCCGCAGCAACAGCCTCCCAGAGGCCCGTTCAACATCCGCGGTAATCCACATGGTCACTCCATACACCACCTCCTCCTCTACACGAGAACAAAAACATGACAATATTGCACATCCGAAGAATGTCTGGGCTAAAAGAATTTTGCAGTGCAGTAGAATGTGATGCATTATATTGTGCCGTATTACATGTTTGTAAAAACCTTATTGAACATCAGACATGGTCACTGTATATTATGCTAACAGTAGAAGAAGTGCATCAACAAACACTTCATCAGCGGCTGCTGCTTTATGAAATCAAGCTGTCTACATAAAGATGAATGACATGGAATAGCAGGCTAGCTAGGCAGTAAAAGAACAGTGTTACATTTTAGTGTCCTGTGTGAATGGCTATGCATCTTCCGTGCTGACTTTGCAGCAGCTATAAATTAGTAAAGAGATGCAAGAGATGATGACCGATCACAATTTAGTATGCAAATTGATGTAAGCGAGGAGACCAAGTGGAATTTATACACAGCTATTGCAATGCTGTCATCGCTGTCAATCGAATGTTCAACACTACATTAACGCAGGCCAACCAAACGTTTTAAAAACATAAACTTAATTTAAAAATCTACGATAAATGCTTACAATAAAAATCACACAAGCTCTGCTGTAAGTGTTTTATACAGAATTGTGTAAAAACGATTTCAACAATCTCCCCCTGACTTACCGTCTCTGATGAAATACTTCATTCTTTTAGAAACAACTGCTGTTTTGTCCCTGGAGTCCAGGTAGGAGAACATAGTGGTGTCATGCCATTCATCAGCAACTATTTGTACAATAATAAAATAAATCATCAAAACGTTCCATAAGAAAGGATATGAGTTGTGGCAGTGATGTAACATAAATATATAGTATTACCTGGTGAGGCAGTGAAATCCAGATATCTCCTCTCAGAGCTCAGAATCAGCGGGTTGATGCGAGGAACTACATTGGCCTGCTCCATCAGAAAGTCCACCACATCAAGACTCTCAGTGATCTGACCCTGTTCATGACAAGGAACAAACCTTCTGTCAACACTGGCTTAAACCTAGTTTGCATATTTCCTATATTAAGTACTTTACCATGAAGACAGCTCTCTGGAAAAAGTTGGTTGCTTCCATGATGCGCTGCAGTATAATTGTTTCCAGCTCATCAGGGTCCATCTCTTCACTGCTGAATGGAACACCATTAAACAGACCCACAGGTAGGGCTGCTAAACCACTCTTCCTGTAAAACACTCCTCCAGCCTAAAGCAACGCATCATATGAAAGATAAACTGTTTTCAAACGAGCATTGGTGACAATTTAAATTTGTTTTTCATTATCTATATTTGTTAATGTTCTGGGGATGCTTTGCATTGTCAATTTCAAATGAAACTAATATAATGCACAGTGAAATATCTTCATTAAATGCAACTCATACCATTGGCAAAGAAATCAACATATAAATGACTTCTATATAATGTCTCTACAAATCAATCAACTGCAAGAATTCCATTAAAAAAACAGCAGCTTTAACTGGTATAACACTGTAAATGCCTTTAAGTGAAAAAAACAAACTTGTCATTTCAAACCTGTATGCAGAACACAAAAGAAGATATTTTGAAGAACGTTGTTAGCCGGCACTCATTGCCTTGCATTGGTTTTGTGTGCATACAATAGAAGTGGTAGGTGCTGGTGCTGTTCGGTTACCAACTTTCTTCAAAATATCTTCTTTTGTAAGTAATTGATCATTTTTGGGTGAAACATCACTTTATATTACCTTTCTGTTGTCATCATAGCTTGAGTCCACTCCAAGAATTCTGGCAGCATTTGCTTTGGGAAATTTCTTTTTTAGATAAGCAGTGACTGTATCCACTGACAGAGTATCACCGACTTCCACCCTGTTATATATCTGCACGTGAGAAAAAGAGAGATCACAAGAATTGAATGGCTAGAGCAGTACAACACAGTCTCAGAACACTATCAAAACCATTCACAACCCCATAAAGAGATCTCCTTGTGTCTCGAACAAAAGACTGTGAACTAAACGTATCTGTTTTGGTGCAAAAAAAATCTGTGTTGTTGTCAAAGGGAACAACTGGCCCTGTGTCTATGTATAGTGGCCGATTAAGTGCATCTTTTTACTGATGGAGGTATGGGGCTTACATTTTATCCTAGACCCCATAAATCCTAGCCGCAGCCTTTTGTAATGTAAACTGTGCTTTCAAACATCATACTTAAATGTAATTTAAGATACTCACTGACACCATTGATGTGAAAGCTTGCGTTTCGTCATACTCCTCTGAAATGTAATTTAACAGCCTAAAGAGAGCAACGCCTGCATCCAAATATCCATCTACACTGTCATCTGTACTGACAACCAGCACAAATCCAATCCTGAGACACAGAAACATACAATCTTGTCAATGTATGTACAGTATGATGCATAAAATCAAACACAATACATATGCTTAAAGGTTAACAGAAAAAAAGACGTAACACAAGGATTGATTGTTGAATATTTAATAAGTACAGAATTTGATATTTTGGATTTTTAATATTAGAAAAAAGAGATTTATTTTAATAAAAGAAATTGATTGAAAATGATTGTTTTTTTAAAGGAACAGTACACCCCAAAATAAAAATTCTGTCGCAATTTACGCACCCTATAGTTGGTCAAAATCTGTATACATTTCTTTGTTCTGAGGAACACAGAGAAAGATATTTTGAAGAATGCTCTGGGACACTTTTGACTACAATTGTCATTTTTCCTTCTAATCAATGATGGCCAAGAACTGTATGGTAACAAACATTCTTCCAAATATCTTTCTTTGTGTTCATCAGAAAAAATAAATTTACAAAGATATGGAACAACTCAAGGGTAAGTAAATATATGACAACATTTGTATTTTTGGGTGAACTGTGCCTTCAATAATGATGTATTAAAAAGTATTTAAATGCTTGATTGACCAATCAAAATGAAATATCACATAGCAAAACATGTTAAAGGCATGTGAGCCACTGGGCATACCTGAGTGGAATATTATGTTTGTAAAAGAGCTCTGCTAATTTCACCAGTTCAATGCTTTCTTCTTGTGTCGGGTCTAGAAACAGAACCTGCAAACCAAAAACAACTCTTCTTTCAATCATCAACAACAGCAGGACTTATTCACATATCATTCTATTTACCCTAACAATTATAACAAGTAAGAATTACTACAGCGATCTGACCCATTTCTGTACTGTTACTTATTCTATGTTAAAATAGATGATGTCAATTGGTCCCCACTGGAAGAAAAGCACTGACCTGTGTATGCAATTTAAAGATATGCTTGAAAATAAGCTAATCGTCTAAAGCGCATAATGGGCTGACATTTCCCAGAAACTGCACTGCATGACAAATCTGGGAGCTCACCAAGTCAAATCGGTATAAACAAATGGACACAAACCAGGCAGCTCTGAAGGAATATTTCTAGGATGAATAAATATAAAGGCTAAACAAAAAGAGAAGAAACTGCACAAGTTAAAGTTCGGCTATGGAACTCACCAGGTTGAAGAAGTTACGCCGTATTTGTCTGATGACACCAGGAAACGTCGCTCTGAGAAGCTCTTGGACACTTGAGGGCCAGTGACGGTAAGGGGAGTCCTTCTCTATATCATTAACCCACTAGAAAGCATACAAAAGGGTCACAGACAGTGGTGTAGTCTACATGATACGCATATATGGCGTATACCCACTAGAAGATAGGGAACTTCCGTATTAAAAAAGTGCAGGGATACGTAACAACATCGTTTTAAGTCAGAAAAGTCCGACGCACTGACTTTTGGACCATTGGTGCACCCGGGAAATATGAAACAAAAGGAGATCATGAAAGGCAAGCATTTAAACTACACTTCAGTGTTTTCGTAAGCCTGCCCCTGAAGCTACTGGCTCTACTGGCGAGTGACGCTGCCATTTGTTTGAATATGATTTACTACATGGCTTTAGTCAGTCAAAACTATATCAGAATCTAAAGATTATACTTTCACAGGATATTCTTTACATTATGTTGTTTGCCCCGCTGAAAAAATAACAGAACCCTGCCCAAAACACAAGAGATGCAGAATGGGGATCAATAGAACACCCATTTATGCCCAAGATATATTTTTTTATTTATAAAAGAAATATTTGTGGTTTGTAATAGTAAACCAATATAAATGATGTAATACTTTTTGGCAGGGTGGGTTTGTAGAAATAGTATATCACAAATAAATGGGAAAATTGCTAGCTGATCAAACCTGTGCTTTAGGGATTGAATCATAGACTGCATAAAATATGGACGTAGTGTCTGTGACGACACCCGTAGGTTTGGGAAGAGTAAAAATGAAGCCTAAAGTAGGCGATGCCGGTCGTCGCCATCTTGGCATCGCGAGTCACTCCCGGATAATCGGAAATGGGCAAAGAGGCAGGACGTGGGTGGAGTTGACGTGCCTGGTTGATGAAACAAACCACGCCCGCCAAGCTCGGTTGACATTTAGATATTTACAGCGGTTTACAGCTTACTCTTGAGGTGAATTCCCTGAAACTACACAAAAAATTTGCATGTGACAGCTAAATGGACACCTGTCACTCAAGTGGCCACGCCCCTTAATTATGCCGAATTTTAAGGTTTAATATAATCTGAACGGATTGTCACACAGTTGTCATGAAGGGCAAAATTACCTATATAGACCAAAATATTTTTTTGCACCAGGCTGTAAACATGTTTTTTTGTTTTGTAAAGTTGGCCATTTTAACATGGAGCTCAATGAGATTCTGCTCTGTTTTGGAGTTGCAGTTTTAATCACTTCCGTGTTGGTTTCACGAGAGAGACCGGAAGATTGCCCCTTGGATTGAATACATATACCATCTAAGGCTAAATGTAACTCTTAAGAGGCTGAGTTAGACAGGGATTAACAAAGCCAGCAAGTGCCCCTAGCCGTCATTGGCTATTGAAATCTTGCTTGCTATAAATCTTTCAGAATGTTCTTGATTAAATATAGAGGCATACTCTAAGCATTCGTGAGTGTGATGGTGCTCATGGGTTGTCAATCTGGGACAGGTGAGTAGGCTGGGGGGGAAATCAGAGCATACTCGCAACAAAAAACTAGACTACACCACTGGTCACAGAACATCATCAACACTGACTGCATGTTTTATTTTTAGCAGCTTGGGTTCGAGACACATTTTTTCCATTCATTTTCGGCAGCCGCATTTCAAACCAAAATTCGATAAAGTTCTGAACATTGAACAAAACCAAGCAGCTTTGAGATGAATCACCACATTTTTTAATGACAATACCAAGACACCTCAAGACATCCAACTATGTTATAAAGTACAATCAAATCAGCCTGGCTTGCGGTTTCTTTTGAATGTAATTTCAGAAAAGGCAATTTCATAGATGTTTATATTATTAAAGGAACAGTCTTCAATTACTCCTCTTCAAGTTGTAACAAACCTGTATAAATGTTGTTGATATGCTTGTAACCAAACAAGTCTTGGCCGCCACTAAATACCATCCATCCATCCATTTTCTACCGCTTGTCCGAACTACCTCGGGTCACGGGGAGCCTGCGCCTATCTCAGGAGTCGCCACTAAATACCATAGTTGTTTATTTAATATTAAATAAACATGTCTCTATGGTACCTCCCAAGCACTTTACTAACTAATCATACTCAAACAATATTTTTGGTCTCACCATTATGGCCGAGTGACGGATGTCCAGAGCGTAGCTCTCTTCAACAGTGGAAGTGGTGGATAACTGCAGGAACTTATTGACGCTGCTTCCTCTGATGCCAAGGTTATGGAGACCTTCAAGTATCTTAGCCTCCCCTCTGAGAATATCCAGGATGCTACAGGGCAGACAAGTGCACAGTTATGTGAGCAGCACACATAACACATGATGAAGAAGCTTTTGACAAGTTACCAAAATATCAACAGTTGGTACCAAAACCAGTGACATTTCTCAGTATAAATTTAAAGGGCCAGTTCATTTACTCATCCCCTAGTTGTTCCAAACCTATATACATTTCTTTCTTCTGATAACCACAGATAAAGATATTTGGAAGAATGCTTATAACCAAAAATATTCTTGGCCACCACTGACTAACAAAATTATAATGGTAGTCAAAAGTGCAAAAAAATCTTCTTTTCTTTTTCAACATAAAAAATATACACTCATTTTTCCTACTATGGTAGTCAACGGTGCCCCTAATCTGATATTTGCTAATATTCTTCCAAATATCTTTCTTTGCGTTCAACAGAACAAATACATTTATACAGGTTTAGAAGAACTTGAGGTTGAGTAATTCAAAACTCATGTTATCATTTTCATGTTTTGGCAGAGTTTCCCTTTAACATTATATCCATACAGTTTAATTTTTTCCATTCCAGTTTCTAAATGTGTAAATGTCCACACACATTAGACTGGATTAACAATAAATTACTTTAAAAGCACAGTACCTCCTAACGCAAACAAAATCTGTGCAATTGGTGCACATTCATTATACACTTCAGCTTTTAAAAACAGATTCTACCTGAAAGGGTCATGAAGGTCCAGGTCAATGTGTATACCATTAATAAAAAGACTGGCATCACCAGGATGGATTCCCATTGAGTCACTCAGCCTCTGCAAGTAAAGATCAGGTCAGATAAAAACAGCTACAATTCAAGGTGATGAGCTTAAATGCCTCTTGTTCATTCATTACATGTTTGAACAACCTGTGACTTGAACATAAGGTGCTCCTTATCGAACCAACAACCTTTCAGTTGCTTTACAAACTTACAGCACACATTACACACTATAAACCCACGGCAGAGAAAAAGTAAAAAGATACTATCGTCAATCGAATACGCCTGACGATTCTCTGGGCCGGGGCTCTTGTGAGGCGCTTGCCATGTGCGCATGCGTAGTAGCTGAAGTGACTTTGAAAAAGGTTTTAGGCGCAATTTAAGCTTAGCAAATCAAAGTTATGGTTAAGTCCATATAAGGTTTAATTATTGATCGAAAAAATGCTATTTGATTGTGATTTCTGCCAGCAATTTTAGAAGTATCTGCCTTTCACCATTCAAGGGATAGAACTGATTAAAAAAAAAAGCTTTATAGCAGCAAACACTCAATTTTCTATGATCTCTTGTCAGGTGTTTTCTATAAATCCATTAGGCATTATAGATGAAAACTCAGAGCTTTTATCTTGGCAAAATGAAGGTTGAAAAAAGTATTGAATAAAAGGGTTAATGATGCTCATTATTTCATAATGAGTTTCTCCTCCCCATTTAAAATTCTTATTCTGTAATGAGAGGTTTGATTTTTGTCATTTTTTCAAAATAAAAGATCCAAAGGGTTAATGGTGCAGATTTATTTTTACAGCCTGCCTTGATCGTATGAATAATTTTGAGCTCAGCTCACACCTTTTGGTTCTCTTCAACCTCCTTCTTCAGCTCTTGGTTTACGGCCACTTTCGTCAGTGATCTGTGGGAACAGTAAAACACGCAGAGTCAGTACCAGCTCTCTCCAACATCCCAGACCGGTCATAAAAACTCATTTTAATCTCAGAAAACCTGTTCTGCCTTAGATGCCATATCTTCTATGCTGACAAACTGTAAAGCACAGTAACGCTGACTCTGCACATTCTCAACACCGCACGTAAAGCTGTCTGGAGCAACAGCAGAGGAAAGTCACAGCCACACATTAAAAATGACCTAGACGATATGCATATGCATGCGTTCTGTGCTATTACACACATGAATGGGCTACATGCATACAATCATTGTTGTAAAGAATATCCCACAATGGGCTCTGTGCATGCGTGACCTCCGCGTTTCACAGGAAGAACCCTAGGCAGTTTCCGGTTGGGGAGACATAAAACATGAGAAAATGGTTCAATTTAGCAGATGCTGTACATTGCGACACACAGGAGTGTTACATAGAAGTGCTGTTCTACCGTAAACTGCCTAGGGTTCTTCCTGTGAAACGCGGAAGTCAAGCATGCACAGAGCCCATTGTGGGATATTCTTTACAACAATGATGGTATACAGAGGGTTGCTTGAATTAATAAAAAATCTGTTATTTAATAAACCGAATAGCCAATACGAACAATTCAGCATGACTACATGACTAACCCAGGGAAAGGTAACTTAAAAATAATGCATTCACGATTCTCTCAGATACATCAAGAATGAGTTTTTGACTGCACCTGGCTCTGCTGGGGAAATTTTGGCTGTGGTCTTGCATCAGTTTGAGGGAATCAAACTTTGGCACGCTCAGGATCCGAGATGCCGCCTGGAAACTGAGGTCTATTGGAAAGGAAGAGAAAGTGTTTCAGAAAGTGTTTCCAGAGGGGCCAACAAACCCATGCAGAATCTGTATAAAGACAAACATTTATGATAAAGTGAGCAATACACAACATTTAAACCAATCATGTTCTGTAATTAATGTTCTTCAAACACTTCCTCTTAGAAGGTAATTAGTAAGTGTATATTTGATGAGTGGAAATACTTCAACTGTGATTATAATAATTAAACTAATCTAAACGGTTTGCAAGTAAAATCATTGAGTTTTAGAATTCCACTCCACCCAAAGTTATTACATAATCAACAGAGCGTTTCAACAGCCATCATGGTGAGCTCTTCACTTCAAGGAAAGTAAATTGCTTCATTTGTCTATCAAGACTGCGTATATTTAGCAAATGTTTGCTCTAAATCTCACTGAGCAAAACTTAACATGAGATTGCGTTGAAAAGTCCGAACAGGCTGCACCAAGCAAGGAGTACAAACTGCAACCTTCTCACTGCTTCCTAATTCATCAAATGGACAGTTCTCACCAGCCCATGAGGATCTGTTTAATCTTGCTGGACACCAGACTAACTGTATGATAGGACCATCAATAATAGCAGCCTGCCCACCTTGGAGCTCCCACACTTTGAGGGGAGTCATGTCATTGGTGCTTTCCAGAAGATGCTTCCTCAGCTCGCCAAGTTCCTCTTGAAGTTCTGGGTTAGACTTTCTGGAGGTGGAGAAGGACATGTTGACACATAATGAGAGTTGGAAAGCATCTGCGTTTTCTTCAAAGCTGGAATTAACTTGGCAATAAAATTGTTGTAGAATGCAACACAATCCAATATGCATTTTAATATATGGAAAGTACCAAACTTAAAATGGCAGTGTGCTTACTTTAATTTCCCAAACAGAAAACCTTGGACTTCGTCGCTTTCATCCTCATCATCTGTGGTGACTGATTTAGAATCTATAAACATATACAGAAATTAAGCAAAGATCATTTAATCTCTTCTGTTTGTGAAAAAGGTAAAATGGCAAATGGCATTTGGATGGCATTGCATAATACCTTTAACCTGTGTGTCATCAACGGCTTTGTACTCCGTGTTTTTAATAGCCAGTTCAACACCATAACCAGACAGCAGCATCCTTTGCTTTTTTGGCACCTGCAGAGTAAAATTTGTTTCTTTAGCAACAAATACTTACCATTACAACATAGCACATTATATAGTGTTAATTAAATTAATATAAAACCAAGTTTAAGGTTGTACACTTTACATGTGTAAAAACTGAAATGCTTATACTCACCGCAACAAAATGTCGCAGCATGTAAATAAGTTTGCCCTCCTGCGCCCGCTCAGACAGCACCTTATGAAATGTGATGAATTCTTTGGTGCCAATTTCAGCATAAAGAACAACAACAGGCAGATCAGTCCCATTTACTCCTGGATACCGGTGATCAGACTTGTATAGGTAAGGTCTTGGCCTGTAAAAAACAGAAAATATGAAAAGTGTAAAATAAGCATGATCTTATAAAATATGCATGCTTACACCACCCCATTTAAATTAAATCATCATAGTATGCCTATACAACATTTTATACCTAAATTTCTATAAATAGAATAATTTATCGGTTAGCATTACCTGCCTGCAGCTCCCTTCAGGAGCTTCTTCATGTCCTTGGTATTGCAGGCATGTTGACCGTGGATGGCTACGAAAGCAGAGCAGCCGTCAGGAGGAGGTTCATCACTTGCTATCTACAAGATGAGAAAAAAGGATTTACAGTACTGCCGAAAAAGTGCTAGACCACATAGCAATTTAATAATCTCACGATTTTGAGTTTGAATGCAATTCATAAATGTACACTCTGAAAAAGCAGATGCGTTGCATGACTTCAAGTTAGAATTTTGTATGTAATGGCGTACTTGTTGGAAAGCATGTATAGCTGGTGAATAAGCCCTGAGAGACAGAGAAAGCTTCAGGAGGTTGACCTGGAGGTCCGTCAAAAACTGTCCTGCCTTCTTGATGATCAGATTATAATATGACCGCACAGACTCTAAAGACAGAAAGTCAACACTAATTTAACTTTCCACACATTTACATGCACACACAGTTCAACAAAGCAGACATACCCTCATACAGCTATTTTTGAATGTATAGTTCCTTGCAATTTATTAAGGCAGCGCCGCAATCATTTGAATAATAAAGAATGCATGTACGAATTAAATATTATTCCATTGAACAAATAGACATCAACAAGCAAGCAATGAGAAACCACTCAGTTAAGTTATGAGTCATAGCAGAGGAGAATTTCAGAGATTTCAGCCAATGTCATTACCTCCATTTTTGTAAACAGTCAACTCCTTCACAGTATCGACAAACTGCCAAAACTTCTCATCGCCGTCCTCTCTGATGAACTCACTGCAGAATATTACATTTGCAGAACAAAAACAGATATGCAAGACACATGTGAGGGAGTTATACATACAAACAATAGAGCTCAAGTGGAGAGAGATCACATTGAGTCTAAATCCAAGGTGTTGATCAAAATCAAGGCAAAGGAAGGTCATGTTTCTTTACCATCAAAGTTATATTATTATTAAAAATAAAACACATAAATTAAATCATAAAAAATAAAGCATAGCCAGCAAGACACTCAATTAAATTATGACTATAGCCCACCTTGTTTCCAGCAGTAGAGGGGTCATAGCCCATTTGGCCTGAAGACTGGCAATTACTCCTTTAGATGCCGAGTGCACATGCTGGACCCTCAGCAAGACCAGCACAACAAAGACCACCCTCATGATCACAGCTAAGAGTAAAAACATACCACTTTATTAACACCTCATTTACATTACATTTAATCAACTTCATTTTATAATAATGAATACTGTCATTAAACAGCAGGTTTATCTCATATACTCTACTTACACTCATATACTGGTTTAATGTCTTTTAAATTAACTGTATGCTCTTTTAACCTGGGCAATACTGGTTCAAACGACCGATAGTTTTTTGTAGTTGTAACTTTACAGTAGTTGACATAATGTAAGTGTCAAACCACCGACTGACTTCCAGAAATAAACCTATCCTCGGTCAAATCAAACGCAGTTATAGACAGTTATCTACCACATATTCATATTTAAATATGTATGAATTACTGATCTGTATTTGTTAAAGATTTACTCATTCATGCTTTTTTCTTATAGATTTATTATTATAGAAAAAAAATCATCCGAAGTGATAACAAGCGTTGCTACCTCAGCAAACGCCACGTATATACAACAAAACGTTACAATGTAGTAAACAGCTCCGCAATTGTTACACCACGTTTTGTATTAAAGCCAACATAAGTGTCATACTCCGTTGTATGCTATGCACATCAGATGAAAGTGAGTATCATTTTCAATGGTTATTGTTACATATGAATAAACAACAAAATAGGAAACAACAGCCCTGAAGCGTACAGTTTAAGCCCTCTCGGCATTTTTTCCGTATAAACATGTCATTCAAAAATAAAGATAACTTGACCAAGGTCTAACGATACAGACTGTGAATATAAAAACATACATACAGCTTCAGATGGCGAACCGCTGTATCACCCCGGTTACACTGGACGCCGCCATTGAGGGGTCCTGAATCTTTAATTTCCTTATCCACCGATGGAGAAAATACACATTTAATCGACACACATCACAATATACAAGATAACATTTCAATGTGTATCATGCCAACGATATAATATCTAAAAACGTCCACATGATTTGGAATATGTACGCTGGGTTGGGTTTTTCAGGCATATTTGTGGACAACTCATGGATGTTGTACGAAAGTAACGGTAGAGGCGTTTTAGTGGAGATGTGGATGTACAGTATGAGACACATAAGTAAACTTACAATAGAGTATGTAGCTCTATTCTCACATACAAACAGTATATCAGTATATATATCATATACAGTATAAGTCTCTTGTAGCCTATTCAACAAAAGTGTCATTCAACAGTTTCTCAAACAAAACGTACGCCAACGTAGGCATGTGTCAATAGTGGCAAAAGTCAATAGTGGCAAAAGCAATATGCCACCCACTGCCAAGATTCATACGTTAGGTCTTATTCGCGTTTGTTATGTATTTGTAAAACTGCACAGTAAAGAGATTTATTCTGACTCTTTAGTGTATAACATAAAAATATCGTTAATTCAGTCATATTGGTGACTTAAATAACCTGTTAATTGAAAAACATCTTTCCGTAATTAAAAAATGTAATAATTTTGGATAAACACTGATAATAAGTAATTACGGTAACTAACCTTATACTGGCGATTTCGGCTGCAAATATACTCTATCTAACTAACTGGACAGGACAGGGTTATTCCTCCAGAAAGTCAGAATAGTTTATTGTCAAGCCCGCCTCGTAGTAGAGGATAGTAGAGGAAGTGATCTGCATGAGCCAAAGAATTATACTGTAGCATTTCTTTAGCTACAAGACACACATCACTGTGCAGAACACACAGTCAATAAATAAATTACCAGTTAAGTAAAAAAAGCTTTAATTCCTACAAGCCAATGCAAGCGGGTTATAATAAGATCGACATTAAAGTGCGTAAAAGGTATAACATAAATTAAAATCTATGAATGTTTTTGGAATTAATCATTGTGAGTTCCATTAGCACTTTTTTACGTGATAGATTACATTTTTGCCACTTGCTTTGTGTCTATGCAAAACAGTGAAAAATGTGGCTATGACCGTCACACGACGAACTCTCTCAGTACAGTCGGCAGTATTGCTAGTTATACCAGAGCCCTGGTCTGGGTACGTGCGTGGATGTCACACTTTTCCAGATGAAGTATGCGCGTGCTACAGAAGAGCTCGTGGTCCTGATGTTACTGCCTCTTCATTGATGCGCTCGTGTCTCATTGACATCATTCGCATCATCCCGCTGCGCGTCGCGGGCTCTCGTCTCAAGTGCATGGATAAAACACACAGTGAATCAGCGGGGCGCGTTAATTCGTGCAGTGCCCACAGAAAGGAAAGACGTTAGTATTTTTCTCAGTCTTTATGCATTAACGCAATCATCTCTTGTGAAACCAGATTAAGGGAAGATCGCATTGATCGTTGGTTTATGTTTGGTGGCTTAATGAAATTTGCACAACTTTATCAGAGAGCCTGAAGTGAAGACTTCTCGGTGGATGTCACACTTTTGCGCATCTTTTTAGCATATCAACATGTGGCATGGGGCTTTTGGTTTGGATCACACAAGAACGTCCTGGAAGATCTGGAGAGAAGATCATGATTCACACTAACTGCGTGAAGATTTTTCTCGTGTTAAAATGAATGATAAACCTAATAAATGGATTCTTATCCCAATTTTAGCCATTCTTTTTGTCATGATTGGGTATCAGTATATTTGCCCGGCAGGCAGTCAGTCTTGTCATTTCAGGACAGAAGACAAACTCGTGGGAATCGGTTCACTCTCCACTCCATACCCGACCACCGAGGACATGTACCGGGACCAGGATCCGGAGGATGACAGTCTACCTAAATGTGTGTCCAAATTCAACTTCACGGAGCGAGATTTGGCACGCGATGTAGATTTCAACATGAAGGGAGATGATGTGATTGTATTTCTGCACATTCAGAAGACAGGAGGCACCACATTTGGCAGGCATCTGGTCAGGAATATTCGGTTGGAGCAGCCGTGCGACTGCAAACCGGGACAGAAGAAATGCACTTGCCACCGTCCCGGTAAACAGGAGTCCTGGCTCTTCTCGCGGTTTTCGACTGGCTGGAGTTGCGGTTTGCACGCTGACTGGACGGAACTGACCAACTGTGTACCTGTGGTTATGAACAAAAAACAATCTTCAAAGCGAAAGAGGTACAAGCGCATTACAATTTACCTGTCACTTTGCATCTAAGTAAAAGTAGACCAAAAAGTTTCATTTGCATTCAGACTCAGATTTAAGTGGCTACATTAGTTGTCAACGCGCTTCAATCCATTTACACACTTGTCACAACACAATAGTTTTTTTTTCAGGTAGAGATTATATTGTATACTTTCTATTTCTTTCTATTATTCTATTTCTATTCTTTTCTATTCTATTCTGTTCTATATATTAAAAAACAATTCTAAACATTTAATTTAATGAAGAGTTTGGTTCCAAAATAACTCATGTTTTTTGTTATGTATCATGTTTTTATTGTGTTTTATTGTGCTAGTTAGCTGTATTTTTTTTGTATTTTCAAGTTCAGTTTGATTGATATTAATTGGAAAGCACAACAATAAAAACTGAGTTCTCATTTTGGAACCAAACTCTTCATATTTATATTATAAAACCATTACTGTCCATTTTTAAATATTTTTTTCATTTATATTTGAGACTCTTGGTAAGATTAAAATTCATGTGAGATTTATAATTTTTTTGTTCCATTTCAGTCTATTATAGTATACTCTAGGAAAATAGAAAAACAGAACTGAATAACACAAGAGAACAAAGACTTGTTGGTCACCTTACATGCCATTCATGCAGCCTTTTCCTGTCTACACTTTTACCGTTTGTCGGGCTCCATGGCTCTACAAAGAGCCGTTAACATCCACAGAATCTTTTGGGTGCACAAAATGTTCTTTGGTTCAAAAAGTAACCATCTTTAAAAAAAAAGTGTAAGTGGGAATTTCTTGACCACACCTTTACACGTTTAGTCAGAAGTCTGGCAACACCCTTCAGATATGGTCTCGTACGATCCATTAGAATGAGAAATTATTTTAACCATATGAATTGAACAACCACTCTTGATAGATTATCCCACTATATGATCAAAAATATAGTATCCTCAAACCGGGTCTGGGCTGACACGACAGCAGTACCTATTTTTTGTTCGCTGCCAGTTTGATAGACACTTCTATTATGCATTTACGATTAATACATTTTTTCCTTCGACTTCATCCCTGCAAAATGTCTCTTTGGTCCAACATTAGTCCTCTTTACTGAGACGGATGTTCCTCACATAGCACATGATTTGATATATCATGACCCTTTTAGAAAAAAAGTGTAATTGGGTTTTTATAGCCTGTGGCTCAAGCTCACTAATATTATTAACTGGATAAAAAACAGGAATTCACTTATCACCCAACATGATTTATGGCAAACACATTGAAATGCAAAACAACGAGATAACTAGTTTTAGTCAAAATGACTGGAGGACAAGACTCAAATGCTGAAGTATTTTCTGTCTGTGGCCACTTTTTTCTTCCAGAATTTCCATTTACTTAGATTTTGTTCTCATCCCCATGATGGAGAGCCCGTGCTGTAATGAACTTTAAATGAGGTATCATAAACTTGAGCTTAGCTGAGCTGTCGAGCATTCCTATCTAAAAAATTGACAGTGTGTGGACAAGCAAGCCATTAAAAAGTTATTTCAGTTGTTTACTAAGTATAATTATGCCTTCATAAGGTGAAAACATGCAGACTTTCACTTTTATAAGTGCCTGCAAATAAAAGACATATGTGGTTTTAGTGCCTATGAACGCTGTTCTCGTAAATGGCGTATGAAACCGTTTTTGTTGTCATCCCCTGCTACCTGCGGCTCTAATATTGGTTCATGAATTATATTTGACATGACTGGATGTATCCGTATTTGTTCAGTTCTGCTCTCATAAAAATCTCGCCTTGTATTGTTTGGCAGTCATTTATTTAAACTGTTGCCAAGTAAATGGCTCGACTCAATTAGTTGCTTGGCCTGAAGCGATTTTTACATGGTTCAGTGTATTGTAATGAATGAAAATGTCTGCTCCTTCCACAATTATTACCACATGTTAAAATGTGTTAAAACAGCTGGGAAGGATGCGCGTTGCCTTCAAGACATTTTCAGAAATGTATTCAGAATTGTTTTGCTGAGGAGAAATCCAGCCACATTCGCACACCAAAAACAGTCCATAGCCATATGATTCATCTCTGCAGAGTCAGCTGACTTTTCCTGCGAGTTTGCTGCCTGCATGCGACAGATACCCGAAGACCAAACGTAACAAATTCATCGCTGTCTCTCTCTCTCTCTATGTACTTTCAAAATGCTGCTTCACATTGCTTCTCTAAATATCCACCAGAAGACACAAATAAATCTCTTTTGACAACAGGCACTTTTGCTCTCCGAACCGCATGCGCTAAGTGGTTACTATATGAAAATTTTATTTTGATATACCCGGCTCAGTTTATCACAGTTAAGATGGATCACTCTGCGTGTGGAGGTGGACATTCGTGGATATAATCCTCATATTTTTGCAGAAAAATGCAGAATTCACACTTGAACTTGCTTCACTCCTTCAGTGGTAATGCATTATCTAATGACCCGAAATAATGTTGATTGTTATGCAGGGCTGGTTGGCGCAGATGGTGGGCCGGCAGTGCGGTGGCCTGGTTTCTCTGGCATGGTGTGGCCTTTTCAGGCTGGCACGGAGCGCTGCGAGTGCAGCACAGGACCTGGAAAGGTCAGCCATGTCAGAGCGGATCAAGAGACACTCTTGATGGGAATGGAGAGTTGCAGCCAGCTCATCTGGGAGTGACGGTTCTCTTCTTGTCATTCTCTGAGACTTGTCTTTTCTTTGGGGCTTTAAAAACACACTGTTATGAAAGTAAAAGGTTTGCTGAACTCCCAACGCTTGGGCTTGTATAAAAGCGTACGCTGCACACAAACTCACACAAGACATGAACATTTTCGCAATTATGTGACCGCAAATGCTTCTACGTGGCACCTTAATGGCACAGAAATTTGGGTAACTCTATGACCCCCCTTGAGGACTGAGGTTTGTTACAACCTCCGTGATGCATGAAGTGGTTTTAATGTGCCATTAAAGGGATAGTTCACCGAAAAATGAAAATTCTGTCATCATTTACTCACCCTCATGTCAGTTCAAACCTGTATGACTTTCTTTCTTGTGCCGAACACAAAGGAAGATATTCTAAGAGGGTAAGTAAATGATGACACAATTTTCATTTTTGCGTGAATTATCACTTTAAGTATGTACAAGGCTTGGCCAAGAGTATGTAAAATCAAAAATTGATCTTAATGTCCCTATTACTTGACAGGTATCACTGTACAATCTTTATCCTAAAGTTCCACTTGCTTTGGTGACAGACAGTACTAAACAAAAACAATACTAAACAGTATAAAATAATTGTTCAGCCAATCAAAAGCCAATGGAAAAGCTTGTCAGCTGAGAATGCGTAATATTGTTTGTTTTGGACACTAGTGGCAATGTCAATATAAAGCTAAGTTTATATTTGGCTTTGTTTTTTTTTTGGTAATTCCATTTAAACAATTTTTATTCACATTATATCGCATTTGTTTGAATTATATAGTAGAGCTCATAAGAAATTAAGATGATACGGAAAAACGGCTGATACGGAAAAAGCCCACTGACTTGTTCTTTTCACCTCTCTTTTTTCATTCTTCTGCCTCTCTTTGGGACCTCTCTCAGGCTCTTTTTATTTTAGCACTAATTAAATTTGCCAGGTCCCCAGGCATTATAACCAAATGGAGTTTCTGGGTAGTCACAAATGTGCAATCTGCTGAAATGAGATGCAATTAACTAAGCCAACTGCATACAGGCTCTAAGATAAAAGGTGCCGCAGCGGTCTGCACGTGTTTATGGAGACACTCGGAAGTTAAAAACAATAACAGTATGCATCTTGACTATAATTAGGATCACAACACATTACAATGGACAGTGCTGATATTGATTGCACCTAGTCAATTTTTTTTAAGTTACCTGTTTTATCAAAAAATGTAAGCCTAGTCGCTTTGGAAAGCTAATAGCACATGTTTCCTTAACGTGATTTGGATTCGCTCTTAAAGGGATAGTTCACCCAAAAAATTTAATTCTGTCATAATTACTCTGTCTCTTGTCATTTCAAATCTGAATGACTTTCTTTCTTCCGCATAACATAAAAAAATATATTGAAGATGTTATTAACCAATGCAAGTTAGTGGGTACCGTCGTTTTTTAGGTTACCAATATTCTTTAAAATATCTTCTTTTGTTTTCTGCAGAACAAAGAAAGCCATACAGGTTTGAAATGACATGTGGATGAAAAAACGATGACAGAATTTACATTTTTGGGGGAACTATCCCTTTTAGAATGACAATAGGAGTAGTGATAGAAGGGAAATACTCCAAGTAGTGATGCTTGGGTTAATCTGGTACATATCTAGAAAGTTCTTTCAGATGCATCCAGCTGCGTGTGTTCCCGAACGCGATACCTGCCACTGTGCCACATTTTCATGGTTTCAGTGGGATGATGTTCAGGCAGAAGCCCACATTATGGTGCAATGAGCCACAGAGACGGAACAATCTGCCATTGTTCTCACAGAAGCCCAAACATTCAGGGCCCCGCACAGCCGAGGTCTTCCTCACCCCCTCAACAATTAGAGTACAAATAGATTCTCAAGCTCCTCATTTCCCAGACAATCACAGTAATGAGTAACCTGCAGCTGCACTAATGGGCCATTATTACTCATATGAAGAAAGTGATAACATTCTCTTGGCACAATCACACTCTTTGCATGATATTTTATTCATTATGGTCAAAACAGAGACATGCACCACAATTACTGCAATACTGAGATGTTATCACGCTTGTTTTTGAAAAGAGAGTAAATTATATATTTTTTGCCATCTAAATTCTTCTTCCAAGTTTCTGTTCAAAGCACAAATTAGCTTTTTCCGAAGGCCGCTGTTGTCATGTTCAGATGTTATGAGCTCTGCCAGCCCCGATGCTGCAGTAACTAAATTTGAAAGATGTACAGCCTCATGCGTCCTCACTGGTGTAAAATGTTTTTAGGTGCTGGGCTGAGCACACCCTTATGGGATAGACAGGGCCAGGAGATCACGTACTATAAATCCACGTCGCCATATGCTTTACAATAAAGCTTTCATTAGACCTACGCAAAGAATCAATAGCTGTTTAATAGTTTTTTAATTAAATATACAATTAAACATAAAATAAATTGTTATATTTCTAGCTAGGCCGATAACCAAACACAGACCGAAAGTTAACTTCGAGTGCGCGTATGTCCGATGAAACCATCTATACCAGTGAGGATGCAATAACTCAATAGTTACAATATTGCGCTAGTGACACAAAGGTTTGATCCCAGGGAACATGCATAGTGATTAAAAAGTATGTATAGATTAAGTGCACTTTAAGTCGCTTTGAATAGAAGGATCTGCCAAATGCATAAATGTACATAAATCATCAATGTTACCATTGAAAGAAAAAGGCGAACATACAAGAAAATATAACTTTTTACTGTATTGAGAGCTTTATATTGTATACCGTGTACTTGTTTTGTGTGGTATACAGTAGTTAATAGGTTATATCACACTTAAGGTTTAGACAGTTTAATTAACACAAAAGGGTTCATTTGTTTAATTCATGTCATCGTGTTCTATTCCCTTGTTTCAGACAATAAGATAAATATAGAATTAAACATTGTTCAGGGACAGTGTATCTACTGTATGTCCTCATGTTGATGAAATTCAGTCTAAACTTTGAGCGGTTGAGACGTACACTGTGAAAGCTACTCAGTGTAATGAGACAGGTCTTGCCAGAGCAGACACTCAGCTCTTTTGACACTGCTGTCAGAAAATTTGCTGCTATAGCATATATGACTCTCCAATTGTCTAAACCAGCTTTTGCTCTCTTTTTGGCGGCAGTCAAAGTTTGGCCTTGCTTACTGCTGACGTCTATAGAGACTTTACTGCAAGGATTTGGATTCTGATTTTGGACAATAAAAAAACATAGGCTAATATGATTACAGTATATGCATAATGGAATGCATCCCCTACTTGTTTCATAAACCCTCTCTATTAAAATGCTTGCTTGGTTAAAAAACGTAATTGTTTGTTTATCGAAATGTGGTAAAACATTCTCACAAAAGTCTTATTTTTACACATTTAGCTAATCTCATAATCCAAAAGTTACATTCACACCGTGTCTACACCGGATGCGGCGCGATGCGACGCGACAGGTGGCTTATTCTAATGGGATTGCCGCGCTGCATCGCGCCAGGTCCAGTGTGGACAATTTTTTTATTATAATGGGTTCTAATTCATTCTATTGTCTCTTGTCGTGCCGCATCCGGTGTAGACACGGTGTCAGGCTTTCTTCAAGATTAAGCTGCATGAGCAAAAATGTCAAGAAATCAAAGACAATGTATTGAAACATAAATGATCATTAGAAAACAGATGTCACACATGGACCTGATGCCTGTTGCGAAATTACATCTGCCCTTTTGACCATGTGTAGATAAAATGTGTTTGTGGGTTTAAATATGCAGTGCAGCATATCTGTATATATCACTGTCTGTGAGCTGCAGTCGCTGTTTGTTAGAATCAGTGTAATCCTTAAAGAATTACTGTCAGCACTTCCCAGGTTGTACATTATGTAATATTTGAAAGTGCTCTTCCAGTTAGTCTTATATATACAGTCCTGTGAAGTCGTCTGGGTTCAGGTTAGGCTCTATACCACAGAAAACCATCACTTGGTTGTCCATCACTTAGTAGAAAGTAGCACTTGTAGCTACAAAGTAGAAATTTGTTGGTTTAGGAATGCAATTTCTTTTAAAGGAAATTAGTTTTTTTCAGCTTAAGTTTTTTAGGTTTTATTAGCCATAAACAGTAAGACATACGGTATAGTAAAATGCTTGATTTAACCACAACCCACCACCGTTAACAATAAAAATGAAATAAATTAAGATCACCCGTTTTTGAAACATTGCATAGAACCTTGCACAGAAGAGGAAACAACTTCATCCTCTCACAGTCTTTTATCACACACACTGTAATGATTAAATCTTGTGGCTGTATTTTTGAGTTTTTGAGTGTGTAATGTTTCAAAAAGACAGATATAATGTTGATTCCAGTGCAATGCATTGCTCCAGAGATTTTGTAAGTGCATTACTGCAAACATGATTAATGTGTATTTTAACAGACTCATTTCCTTTCTTCCCTTATCAAAATGATTCCCCGTGGTTATCAACAGCATGTCACAGATTCTATTGATAGAGTTTAATTTGTCTAGGCATTAGATTTAGCTATTCATCAGGCCCAATGATTATTACAGTACATTATGTGAAGCAGACAGTCTGACATGTCTATGCAATCGTAAAAACAAACAACAGACATGTTAAGAAATCAATACTATTCCAGCAATTCATGACAATTCCGTTTTGCGTCTAAACATCTTTTCTACTTTCCTACAAGTTTAATAGTTCATTCAAGGGTGGTATCCAGATCTTCATTTAACATCTTGTATAATGAAAGGACTCCAGCGGAGTGCAGATGTAGTGTTGCCACAGACAGGGATTTACTCCCCTCAGGTTGCTCCACTGAAGCCCTATTTGTTTGACAGATTGACAGATCAAACGGTGACAGAGAAAATGCCAGCTCAGAGGCTTCCCGCGTGTTATTTTTCACTTGCAATCAGTCAGGCCTGACCAAAGGTATCTGTACAAAATAAGTCACTACAAGCACGATTCATCACTGCCACACTGTGAAATGTCATATTTCCTTATTTGGCTTGGCCCTGTTGACAGGTAAGTGATGTGGGAGTGGGCGGCAGCAGGGATAAGGGCAGAACGGAGTCACCTTCATAACACCTAATCTGATCAGTGGACCTAAAGTTGAACGGGCCTGATTGCTGCGTTATTGCTCGGCTCCTCGCTGTATCTTTCTGAGAATACCGCAGTCCCAAAAGATGCTGTATATTTGGTGGAAACACCATATCATCCAGGTGAATTTAGAAATGTTGAAGACATTAGAGAACAGAAATAAGAACACTTGAGTCCTCAGGAGACTTGGAAGTGAGGTTTTTATGTAGGTTTATTTTAAATTAGAGATCTCTCAGTGTGAATACTTCACTATTAAAATCACATGGCAGTTCATTTTTTTCATGCATTGCCAACATCCGTATGCTTTGAGGATTCGTTCCTAGCTTGTTTGTGCATTGTTGATAGTTGTGGCTGTAAAGTGGCCGCTGTATTCTGGTCAGCTGTTAGCTCTCTCCCTGCCCCAGTGCTTTGTTTGTTGGAGTGAAAGACTGCTGGGATTTCATGGCGTAGTGGCTGTGCTCATGGTTTATTCACATATTATTTTTCTTAGTTTGTTTGGACTGCTTGATTACACACAATTCTGATCGATAAAATGAAACCACAGTTTGCTGTTGACTTGAGCTATATAGTTATGTTTGTAGTAGGAATTTGCATGTTTTGTATTTGTGACCATGGTGTCACGGCCCACTGTCTGCCCTAACTCACCACTAGACTAAAGCACCCATAATCCTTTGCACTCTTCACACCTGATCCCCATCATCTGGACATTATTAGTTTACCCCAATCACCTGTCTACCACTTGTTATCTGTCCTATTTAAATTCTCTTTGTTCAGTTATTTGTCGGGTGTTGTATGTGTGTAGGGTGGTGTGCTTTTAGCTGTTGGTTTCAGCGTGGATAAAAGTATTGAATTATCTGCGTCTCTCGAGTGGTCCCTGCACGAACTGTTTCCCATGGACTACAAAACCAGTCATAAGTAGCACAGGCAATAGCGAACAATACATTGTATGGGTCCAAATGATTTTATTCAAAAATCATTCGAATATTAACTAAAGATCACGTTCCATACCATATATAGTTCCTACCGTAAATATATCAAAACTTTATTTTATTGACTGGATGCAGCAAAACCGTGAACAAAAATGGCCAGAGACACACCTACAAACATCGCTCGCTGCTGCCCGCCCTTTGGGAATCACCCACTCATAATTTGGTATATATGTAAAGCTTAGAATTTCCGCTTTTGGTTTTATCTATACTCCACAACGTCATAAAGTAAGACAATAGACAATTAGCGTTAAAACAAACCTGTTTCTTAGCAACGGCCTGTTACAGCGCCTCTGATGGACAACTATAATGACGATTTTCACAATATTTAGATTTTTTTTTTGGCACCCTCAGATGCCAGATTTTAAAATAGTTGTATCTCAGCCACATATCATATCCTATCAACCCATACATCAATGAAAAGCTAATTTATACATCATGTATTTATAAATCTCAATTTAAAAAAATGTACCCTTTATGACATTTGTAGCTAAATTATTCTGTTTGATTAGTTTAATTTAATGTAGTCAGTATAATTTGATGTAAAATATTAACAATATTTAATACAGTTCTCATTGTGTTCTCATTTAAAGATCCAGGACATTAGACCATGTCCTGACTCTAAAATCCCACCCTCTAAGAACCTACGAGTAAACACGAATGCTCAAAATGACAGAGAGGCCGAGAGCACCTCAAAATCTGATTGGCTGAAAAGCATCCCATGGTCAGGTTTTTCTATGCAGTTAATAAAGCCTAGGGCTGTCACAGACAGTTGCAATTTCTCAGTATTTCAGCGATGTCCGTCAAGTGGTGCTTTTCCAGAAATTCACTTACACCCCCTTCACATAGTAGCTTTTTCTTCAATCTTCTCCTACAAAATTCATTAGAAAAAAGACTTATAGAAAATGATTGTGAATAGCATATCTTAGGTAATTTCATTTCGCCACTTATTAAGAAATTGGTTTGAGTTCATATTCAAATGCCAATTTTCTCTTCTTTAAATCACATAGATAAAAAACAGATGATATGTTGACAAGTATCAGTTGTGTTTTTCTTTCCTGTAGGTTTTCTCTAAACCTGTAGGTTTGTATCACATAGCTTCATCATTTGATTGTTGTTTTATGACATGCTTTGAGTGGTTTTCAATGCCGGGAGGTTTTTGCTTGAGAACAGGGTATGATCTTAGTGAGCAGATTGCCGTCCAGATTGCATGGTTTTAAATTTGCATGTTTATAAATAGGCGACTATGTGACAGCTAACATTTGCATGATCATTTGATATGTCTGCCAAAATTGAGACCAGCTGTTTCTTAAAAATGTGTCTGTTTTTTTATTTGTGGTTGTAATTTTGCGTTAGTTATGATAGTTAGTTATAGTTCATTCAAAACCTTTTGTGTTCCCAAATGTGCAACCTGCATTTTCATTCATGATTGAAAATTTACTGAAGTGAAATGACTTGCGATGTGAATTCCTGTCTGAGCAGGACCTTGTTGTAGGGTGGAAAAAACAGCAGGGGATATTTAAGACATGTGTGAACTTTCAGAAGTTACAGCCAACCAATCAGTTTAGACCACGTTTGAAAGAGCTCTTGTTGGCTTGCATGTAGCATGTAGTGTGTGGTGGTGTTATCTGAGGCTGAGACTGGGTTACTGACATAGTGAATGACCTCCTGATGGATGGGACAGTGTCAGGAGACAGTATGACATTGCAGAGGAGCATTCTAGCTTGAGTCTGTGCATCTCAGTGGGGGAATGTCAGATTACCGTAGAGAACAGCAGTTTAAAACACTTTCCTGCAGTGTGGTCAGTCATGAAAGCTTTATAATTGTGTAATGAATTCACTGTTTAGCTCTATTAAATTACAGTAATGTGTGGTCAGTCTCATACACAGATACTTTGTCATGTTTACAGGTTTTTATCAAAGATTACAATCCACATAGATATTGTGGTGATGTTTAAATGTCATTTCTGCCTAAAATTCTTTTTGAGAAATAAAATAGAACCAAATTATAAAAAAATGTATAGAGCTATAGAATTTATGTAAAGTGCTATTTAATCATATGTATGAATTTGTTTATTTAGACATCTTAAAGTCTGTCTGAGCTGTTTGTATAGGATAGTGTGACGAAACACTCTTTGTCCTGTGTACCTGTGCATGTGCTAAAATATAACAGCTTGACATTTAGACTTGCATTGTATTGAGAAACGTAAAAGGTGAAGTGTGTTCTGCACCACTAGCGGAACCGAACAGAATTGCACAAATAATAATTTCCAAAATACAGCTCCCAACACTCCACCCCCATTTTTATTGTTCAGACAAAACAGGTTTTTCTGCCACAAACTCATGCTATTGGTCAAGCCAGATCAGTTTCTAAAGTGCTGTAATAATGTCTTCCTTATAGTCTATTTAATAATTGTATTTAAACTTTAAAATGAATAGAATGAGCTTCTATTTGCTTCTGTGATTTGTTCCTCTGCTCATATTTGCTAATTTGTCCATCAGCGTTAATGTGGCAACATGGTACCTTGGGGTTTTCAAAAATTGCAAATGAACACAAACACACACTTGTTTGTACGTGACTTTGATAAATGGTTTCTCGCTCTGTATAAAGACAAACAACACGCAGAGGAGGGCAACGGTACCGCTGGTTTTAATTACCGCGCCACACTCGCAATAACAGCAATAAACCTGTCGCCGCTGCTGTTTAATGAAGGCACATCAAAGTCAGAGCTGTCCAGCGAGGCATCCGTTCTGTTTGCTAATGCAGGTTCATGTGGGAGTTGTGGGAAATATTTATTACCGTGTTCGCTGTCGCTCATGTCTGGAGGCGTCGGCTTTGCTGGAGTGAGATATTCTGGAGGTGTCCACATGACCGATTGCTTATCCTCATATTTGCATTCAGGGGAACCAATGTTGATAGAATCAGAAAAAAAAGGTGTAGGGAATGATGCTCTAGGGGGCAAGTGGAGAAGAGTGACATTTAACTGCAAGAGAAGAGCTCCACTCATTCAGCAATGTAGCAGCCATACCAAACAGCCGAATTAAACACACATGAAGGAGCATTTTAATGCCAACTTCGAAATCAATGTAAGCTTCATGTAACTTATTAACCTCTTTTTCACATGTTTTCTGGGTAGACTGCAAAAAAAGAAAAAATGTATGAATGTCATGGCATTGAATGAAATATCAAATCATGTGGCATCTGCAAAACATTTCCAAGACCTACCTTCATGTTTTTTTTAGACATTTCGCTAAAACTCATTGTTTTTGATGTTATTGTTTCTTATAGTTGACAACCAAGAACAATTAATAAATTGATTCATGTATTGAATAATATAATTAATTGTTAGAATTTTTTGTTTATAATTTAAGTTCAAGTTACTTGTAAAGCCAATATGATTTAGAGATTTTCTGTAGTTTTTGTAAGTTACATTTTTACATTGTACATTTTTTATAATTATTAACAAAATGATACATTTGTAAATTTATAAATAAATTGCTATTTTACCTAATGCCTTGTACCATGATAATTCGTAGAGATAGTCAATAGTCATTATCGGTCAATAAAAACAATATTTTACACTATCTGCTATCTACCGATAGTTTTAAAACAGACAATGATCTGGGCAGATATATTCTGTTGAGTAAAAGAGTATAGAAAAATGAAGTGAAATTGTGCTTTTATAAACTGTTAAAGGTCCGGTTGAACGCGCAGCTCAATCCGGTTGAACGCGCAGCTCAATCTCATATTAATCTTGAGTACCTATAGAGTAATATTGCATTTTTTGTATCTTTGAAGAGTATTTAGTTTGATAACATCTAAATTGACCTCCTGGGGATGTGAGGGGGGAGGAACTAAATCACGAGCACACAATACATCATCACATTATCCCTGCGTAACTATTGATTCACTATAAGTTTTTGTTGTGTACATTATGCACGTACGCCAACAAAACACAGACATATGACTTAGATTCACTTACCGAGTGCAGTTAATGTCCGTCATCTTTAAGCACCATCTATCAGTTTCAAACGAACTGCAAATCCATGTTATAGCCACTGTTTATATAACATCCATCACTGAAATGCCATGAACATACAAACACACCTCAACTTCTCTCATGATCGCAAGAGTAACGAGCTGCAGGCCCACAGTGCAGCCAATCTTGACGCATCGCAGCCAATCTTGATAAGCGGGCCTTCCTATCGCTCGTCGATTGACTCGTGGGCGGGGTATTTCTTACGCCTTGCGGTGGGTGTGCTTTTCCGGGAGAATTGCCCACTAAGGGACTAAGAAAAGTTGTTACATAACGGTTTTTGATGTTCTTAAAAAACTTTCCGAAACCTATACAAACCTTGGGGGAAAGTATTGAGCACAGAAAAACTACGTCATCCGTCCACCTCGTTTTTTGACAAGTTGACCATTTTAAGCGTGAGAAGCCAGCACGTTTAACATTGACCACGTTTACATGGACAACAATAATCCGATATTAACATGATTAAGACAATGCTTTGATGAAGAATGGACCATGTAAACAGAGCTTTTTGATTAGCTTAATTCGTCTAAACTCATAATCGTAGTAGACACAAATCGAATTAAGACGGGTGGAGTACTCCAATTTTAGTCACATTATCGAAGTGCGGTATAGACATGTACACAGCTTAATCGCACTATTACTGACGCGTAGGAACTTTCGTGGCACTTTGCGTAAAACGGGAACAAGAAAACATGAAAGGTATATTTTTAAAGCAACTCATGTAAACACCTTAATCGTAATATTAGGCAAATCATTAGATTACCGACGTCCATGCAAACGTGGTCAATGTAAAGAAGTTTTAAATCACCCCTTTAAGAAACATCACCAGTTTAATCTTCAATATAGTCATTATATGAATGAATAAAGTTATATTAATTTAATCTTCCGACTCGGTATCGTCAGATATCACTTTTTGTGATTTGTATTGATGCATCTCGAGTAATTTGATTCACACCATGGTACCGAATGACTATTTCATAAACCTAAGTACTAATATATATTTATTAATTGTGTGCTGCTCCAAAGTATTTCGAAGAATAAAATTATCAAAAAAATAAACAAAGCATGCCACTAAGGTGATACTTTTTATTTACCGATCTGGTTCACTCATATGTGAAAAATGCTGCACTGGTATAACCGAAAGCATTCGACTGTGCTTAGGTGGTGTTGTTCACCGGGCTGGTGGATGAAGGGCAATGCTGAGTTCGAGCCCTGGCGAGAACAGTTTGATGAGACAGAGGGAAAAAATCGATAATCTCTCACTCTGGCCGGTTTGTAACAGGGCCTCCCTGAGTGGTGTCTGTCACACTGTGTTCTCCGAGGAAGTGCTGACCGCATGAGGTGTCAGACCAGTGCAGACGGAGGCAGCACTTCAAGAAAACAAGACCACAGACAGTGACATTTGAACTCATTTCCCTTCATCTCTTTTTAAATCCTACTCTTTACACTCCAATCCATTGAAATTATACTGTGAATATACACTCTGTCAGCCAGAAAATGAGGTTGTGTCTTATTGGATGCACCTTCAGATGTGTTCCAAACTGCTGTCTCCCGCTTCACCTGGCCTAAAGCTAGCGGCGTTCATTTGGACTCATTGGTTTTATCGCAGTCTTGGTATAACATCTCCAACAGCGAGCACGCCAATGATAATTAAGCCGACGATATAAACGTTTCTGTCACTCATGATTAAATGCTGTGTCATGCTCAGAGTAATTGCCTTAATTAGCTATCGAGCAGGTTTCAGGGTTAATGGGACAACAGGTTGGAAGCGAATGTGATTTAGCGCTAGCAGCTAATGATTTTACTCGCATCTCCTCAGAAATGATTTGATTAACAGTAGAGAGAAACTGATCCCCATTGTTTGTTATTACAAAATCAATTTCACAGCCGGCTGAACTTACTCAGACGCTGCTATTGTTGGGCGCGCAAAGCCCTCGCTCAGAGGTCGGTGAGCCAACAAACAAATCCTGCCGGCAAAGGCAGTGTAAATCTAAATTCCTCTCAGGAAATAAACGTGTTTTACATATTTTTTACTTAAGTGGTAACAACTGCAATCCCTGTACTGTTTGTTTATCGAAAGCAAACACCTTCGTCGAGGAATACTAGGGAGAATGTTTTCTCGGATGCATATGAGATTAGGTAAAATGTTTAGGGAACGGCGCCTTGAGGATAATTGGGGAGACGATATGCTGTCAAGCACCAGTAAAGGCAAATTTAAAGACTTCTGAAATAGTGCGAGTGGGAAAGCAGATGGAAAATAGTAACAATGCTTCTGTTGAATCTACGGTATAATCAGTTGCTCAAGTTAAGTGGGGCATTTAACATCACACTCATGTCTAAATAAATTCCATATTCTCTTTAAACTTCAAAGGCGCAGTTCTGCTCTCTCCGCAGTGATGAAGATGTAACAGAACGCTTTTTCTTAAGAATGAAAAACACACATTATACAGTACACCACTATTCGTAATAAACAAAGTACATTCTTGTTGTTTCTTCAACATTTTCCATCATATAAACATAATTTTGCTAATTGTGTTATAATGTTTGATATAAAAGAGTAGAATAATAACCTTTAAAAGGTTTTTTATTTTGTCTGTACGAAACAAGACGTTAGTGTTTGCTAAATATAACGTTTACTGGTACTGTAATGTATTTACGTATATAGACTGGGATCTTGCTTTCCCTGGCATCTGATAAGATCATCAATATCTCAGTGAAAACCTGTCTGCGCTTTCAAAAGCCATCATGACAAATTCCTCTGTCATAGTCTAATGCGTCTGAGAAGTCTCTCATCTCCACTTGAGTGTTTGATAAAGTTTTAATATGTCCTCTGTGACAGCAGCCTCTCCAAACAGACCTTATTTTAAGCTTATACGACTGTCTCGTGTCTCGCATGTGAACAGTAAAACTGGCTTTCACAGGCACTGGAGTATACAAAAAATATTTTACATTTAAACAATTGAAAATATTAAAAAAAATACAGGTAATATCCGAAATAGTTGCAGTGTTTTCTTTATGATAGAAAAACAAACGGGTCCCCCTGCATTGAATTAGCCATGTTGTTCCTACAGCAGCCCTAAACAGACAAACTGGTCTACAGAGCGTGTTTCGTAAATACGTTTTCTCATTCGGCAAAGAAGCAGAAATGTGACGACATCTTATCCCTGTGTCAGCCTCCGTAGTGCTTCAAAAGAGAGGGGTGGAGTGAGTTGTTGGTTGCAATTCGAAACCTCACCGTTAGATGCCGCTCAATTTCATACACGGGATCTTTACAAATAAACTTCAATGTAAACATTCTGTAACTCTAACAACTCAAAAAGACCTCACAGTTCAAAAGGTCAATGCAATGCATTAAAACTAAACTCACATCTTGAACATCTTTCTGACAAATGAACACATGACTGCATACACTTACATGTTGACGACACCTACAGTGTCTGTTCTCAAGCGTCCCGTCCTGTGATGGATATCCAGCAGCGATGAGGACAGTCATTATGACACTTCCCCTCAGCATAAGTCGGCCTATTTAATCACGATTAAGCACACGTAACTGACTGCAATTAAGAAATCTATAAATGGCCCGTCTGGATCGGTTCACATTACACCTGCTGGATTTGCGGTCTTGAAACGAGAGCAGATGAAACAGAACGGAGGGGGGGTATGGTGGACAGGAGATGAGCTGTAACACTATGTCCTAAACACACGCAACGTGACAAGATTCCAGGGACAAGCAATTTTTCTGTCTTCAATTGAGAGTGAAAGCTGAGAGATGCAACAAAATTAGAACGGTGTGTGAAGGAGTTTGTTTCTTTCCCGATCTCTCGCAACGCACTGCAGCAGAAGAGCAGGAAACTAAGAAAACACCAAACTTTTAGTTTTGTTCTCTTGTGACTTTTCTCCTTGATGTGGTATGATTGGTAAACTGAAAGATAAGTATCCTTCAAGTTACTTTTATTAAGTACAAGAAAAGTAAAATTCAAGTATGTTTTATAAGGGATATTTCACCCAAAAATGAAAATTCTGTCATAATTTGCTCACTCTCATTTCAAACCTGTATAAAGTTCTTTGTTCTGCTAAACACAAGGGAAGATATTTGGAAGAATGTCAGTAATCAAACAGATCTCACCCCCCCCCCATTTACTTCCATATAGGGAATTTAAATACTATTGGAGTCAATGGGGGGTGAGTTCATCTGTCTGGTTGCTCGCATCTCTCTCTCTCTCTCTCTCTCTCTGTTTCAATCTCACTGTCACTGTCACTATATGACTCTGTTTTGAAATCCTGTGTGTGAGACTGTTTTCTGATTATTAAACACTAGTAAAAGTATTTTACAAGCATTAGCTCATCAGCTTTCACACTTTTGGATGATGCAGTGTTCTTCTCAAAGATGTTTTTCTCCTCCTTGTCACATCTTATAGCACATAGCAAGAGCTAGGAAGACGAGCAGGTTTTCAGAGGCGAGTTCACTTCAACATTTTGCAGTGAGCGATGTGCTATTGCTCCCTTCAGAGTCCCTGACAGTTGAATATGAACATGAAGCCGTTGTTAAGTTCTAGATGTGATAATAGCCGTTTAGGAGCAGAGATATGGCCGGTTGTCTAGTTCCTCCAATTTCACGAGCCGTCATCTGCCTATGTACGTCAGATCTGTCAACTCGGGCCAAACAAGCCTTCTAAATCTAGGTTCTGGATACATGAGTGAGGAGTGTGAGTAATGAACGACCTCAGTGTGACGTTTCGTCTGAAGCTCAATTGAGCAGATGCACCAAACGCTGCAGGATCCATCTGTGTCCATCTGGTGTGATGCTTTACACTTGGCAGGTTAATTTGGCTCAGAAGGAAAACTTTGAATTTCAGGGAATTAGGACATACAAAACAAAGACTTTTGATGAGGGTTTGGTTGAATAATTGTCAAATGTGAGACCGCTGGATGGGATGTGCAAACCTTCTAAGACCTCTGAACTGTGCATCAACCTAATCATGAATCATCCAAACTCAGGTCACAAGTGCCAGTTAGTAGTTAGAGTTTTGAGGCGAATCTCTTCAGTTACCATGGTTACAGGTACTTTTCGCATCAAGTCAGTAATGTTTGTCCTGAAAATGACCAAAACGTGTTTTTGTGTGATTTCACATTCATGACTGTTGGCGAATCAGTTTTGCAGGCAATATAGCGAATTACATTTTACTGCCAAGACTAGTTGGAACTACAGCAGCTAGATCATGTGAAAATATTTCAAGTCAAGTTTATTTATATAACGCTTTTTACAATGTTGCATTGTTTCAAAGTAGCTTTACATGAAAAAAGAAGACACAAAAGAGGAAAATTAGTGTAAAGAGCACAAACAGAGAGGACCATCCTACTAAAACACAATGTAACTCATATTTTAAAAAGTTGTTTCGGTGTAATTTTTACTGTTTCTTTATGAAGTTTACATGCTGAATACGAAAATCAATTTTTTTTTACCATCGACGGTTCTCACAAAAAACATTTTCACACATTTATTCATTTTGGCAGTATTACTCGTACGCAGAAATTACAAGGTACTGGCAAAACACTGAGCATAAAACAACAGTTTAACAGTTACTAAAAATGAGTCGTAAAAAGTGACCTAAGATATTTTGTCTTGTTTTATGAAAAAGAACATAGGGATTAAGTAAATTTATAATAAAAACAAGCAAAACAATCTGTCCATGGGGTGAGAAAAATAAACTTGAATTTAGTTTGACCTTTTTTCTCAAGTACCTAATTCAAGTTTATTTTTCTCACCCCATGGCCAGATTTGTTTGCTTGTTTTTACCATGAACTTACTGAATTCCTACATTCTTTTTCAAAAAACAAGACCAAATGTCTTAGGTCACTTTTCTTGTCAAGTGTATTGAATATTGATTTAAAAAGTTTTCGATTTTCACTAAAAACAAGACAAAAATGCTTAGTAAGATGTCATTTTTTGCAGTGCACTAAACAATTTATGCTACATTAAAATAAATATTACCACAATAATTAGCATCACAGAACTGTCTTAGTCAAATCATTCCACGAACTGACGTAGATTTGTGGGGGTGGTACAGGAGGCGTTTCAGGCAGGTCTGGGTGAGCATTCGCTTTTAGATAGAATGCATCTTTTGTTCCAACACTTAAATTTTTGCAATTGTACGTGTCTAATACATGCATGGGCAACTTATAACACACCAAAGACACTGGAAAACACGTCCACGTGAGAAACCAGTCTCAGCTGGGGAGTGCCAGTTCTCCTCTGATGCATTACAGCTGCAGTCAGTGACTTTTGAATAATAGTTACTCAATAAGTGTTTATGGGAGTAAATAATAACATTTTTATGATTAACAGAGAGAACCTATTAGTAGTGATTTATTGAATTCACATTTGTATAAAATTAACATTTATTAATAGACCGATCCATTACATTGCTGACTGACTAATGCAATGGACTCTTCTGGTTTTCCTTCATTCTAAGTCATTTTAGCTCCCGTCTGTGGTATAACCTCTAGTGTAACTGAAGGACTATTGATTCTAGTCCTGCTCAAGATGTTTTATAGATCATTGGATTACATTCCTCTCTTGTATTGATTATGGTTTTTGAGGGCAGCAGTGACACATCATTTCTGAGGAGGGTATTTTCACAGAGAAGAGGCACAGATCGATTCAGTGCAAGATATTACGTTCCGAATCAATTACCGGAACATTTGAGGGAAGTAATCATATTAAACTATTAATGTCGACGAGAGCTCCCGTTTTAAGTTACTCTGGTAAAAAAGACCACATATTTTCTATAATTACAGAAAAGATGCAATCGTACGGAGCAGGGTCTGGAGACTAAATGTCACTGTGGCTATAAAATGAAAATAATAAATAAATAAAGGAACAAGGGAGGCAAGTAACGGCTGAAAATAGGAGAATATATCAGTGGAGGTATTGTCCTATTGCCTGTTAGCTGAGAGATGTTTTTGTGTAATGAGGTAAGGAGGAACCATCAGTGTTGGCTCTCTGCATCCCACACAAACACAAATCTCTCTTATGAGAGTCACGCTGTGCCACCTCGTGTGCCTGCAATGGCAGATGCGCAGACAGGGGTGTCATATACCCATTCAAATGGAGAGTATGATACTTCACCCTGACGTGTTTTGTGAAGGATCGTGGGTAAATGGGAAGGTGTTTGTGTTGCTGTGTGTGTGTGATTTTGTGATTTGTGCGCTCGGCTTTTCTGTATAACCGTGCACTGTATAGAAGACTGTATAAGGATTTTGGCTGTGTGTTTTTATGTGATGGTGGGTTGGTGGGGTTAGGCTGTGGTCCAGCTCTGCAGGGCTGTGGAATCATCCAGGTCTCCAGCTTTCATCAGGATTATCTCCTGCACGCAGGAAAGGGGAGCGGGTGTCACAGCATTCCTGACTGCCCAAGGCTGTCATACTTTACCAGTGCACAGCATGCCACACTCTGCGTCAGATCTGTGCACAAATACAGAGAAGAGCAGAAAATGATGAATATTTATACATATTGTGATCACACGTATACATGGTTCCAACACATAGGAGGGAATGTTTTAGGTGCAATGTGGAATATTACGGAGAATGTATAGAGAGAAATGCAATATAATATAAATAACTATGTCTTCAGATGTGTATAAAGACCTTACATAATGAAGCGTTATGTTTTTATTACCTTAGAATGAGCTATTTCTATCTACATACACCGCAGGTCCCCTTACATGGAATTCGCCTTGTTGTTTCGACAGTAGCCCTAAACAGACAAACTGCTCTACAGAGTGTGTTTTATAAATATATTAGCTCCTTCGGCAAAGAAGCGAAAACATGATGTCATCTTAGTTCTGTGTCTGCCTTCATTGTGCTTTGAAGGAAAAGTCTGAGCGATGGAGTGAGTTGTTCGTTGCAATTATAAACTTCACCTCTAGATGCCACTGAATTCTATACACTGGACCTTTAAAGGTGGGGAAACAACCGATTTCATGCATTCTTACTACTTTACACTGTTAAACGTGCTGACTTCTCATGCTTAACATGGTCGACTTGTCAAAAACGAGTTGAACGTATGACGTAGTATTTCTGTGCTCAATTCACTACGCCAGGGTTCGTACAGGTTTCTGAAAGTTATTTCTGAACATGGATTACCGTTTCGTAACAAGGGTCCTTATTAGACAATTATTCCGGAAAAGCACGCCCATGCGTCATCCAGCGAGAGAGCACGATAACGTGCGAGCGTGAGAGAAAGAGCATGCCCACGCTTCAACCAGCCAGCAGGAGAAAGAGCAGTCCATCAATGCCGCTTCACTCGGCTGATGGAAGTTTAGCTGTGTTAGGGATGTTATATAAACAGTGGATATAATGCTGGATTTGGAGATCGTTTGAAACTGATAGATGGCGCGGTCCCAGCGCTCAAAGATGCTGGACATGATCCTCACGCGGTAAGTCAAACTAAGTCATATGTCTGTGTTTTGTTGGCAAGACGTACGTGCATAATGTAAACAACACGAAGGGATAATGCGATGATGTATTGCTTGCTCGTGCTGTAGTTCCGCCCGCACGCCTCCAGCAGCTTTTCTTTTTCCAGAAATAATCGTACAGCTGTATCTCTCTTCAATAAATTTGATCAAACTCAATACTCTTCGAAGATATGAAGTATGCAATACTACGGAGCCCCTTTAGGGACTTGGTGGTTGAAAAAATATTGAGCAAAACCTTTGCATTCTCTCGCAAAGATACATCTTTCATATTTTTTCCACCACCATGTCCCTAAAAGGGCTACAACGCTACTTTATAGGCACTCAACATTACTATGAGATTGGCAGAAAATGCGTGTGTTACCTCATCTTTAAATTATCCATCAAACAGTGCAAATTAATGTTTGAAATGTTGTCATGTTAAAGCAAAAAGGTGATTTTTCCTTTTAGAGTAATATTAAGTCACAAACATAAAGGGATAGTTCACCTAAAACAAAAAATTATTTCATCATTTATTCAACCTCATTCTTTGTATATTACTTTTTATTATGTGTAACACAAAATAAGATATTTTGAGAAATGTTTTAGTAGTTTTGTATTCATAGAATTTAAGTCAATGGGGTCCAGTGTTGTTTGGTTTCCAATGATCTTCAAAATACCTTATTTTGTGTTCTGCAGAAGAAAGTCATACAGGTTTCATCCAAATAATAAAAATAATTTTATTTTTGGATGGACTGTAACTTTAAACTTGGTTTTGTTAACCTACTATGCTTAAATATTTATTTTTGGCTAAAACCTTTTTGTTAAAGTTTATTACGCAAAAATAATGATTCCTCAATACTTCATTACCAGTTATTATTAAGTTTTTATGTGCATGTTCTTTTCTTGTGAGAAGCAATGTCTGTGAGGACATTTGGCCCTGACCCTTACCCACATCTGGTCACCTCAACTCTCTTTCTTGCAGGCTGGAGAGAGATCACGACCACAATAGGAAATCAAACATGAGTGCTAGATTTTGCCATGAATAGTGGGTTATAGAGGTTGGGAGAGGTTGTAAAGCGCTAATCCAGTTTGTGCAACACAGAATGAAAAGAATCGTTCAGATGCAGTCTCATAATCCCCTGAAATAACAGATTTATGTACCAAAGCTTCCATAATTTAATCTGGCATCTCTCATACAGTGGCATTAGAATGACATCAAAGCAGGGCCAGTAATTCACAGATAGAAAATCAATAGACAGATGAGCCGTATTAATTCTTAATGCATGGCAGAGTGCAGCATGGACTAAAGCTGGTGGCTGATGTGAGGTTGGGTTTGGCTGAGGTTGCTTGCTGGTCTTGTTTGATGCTCTTACCACCTTGCTGAGTTTTCTAGGAAAATGTTTATACTGCTGGTTGTTCAACCACAACCTTTAATTCATGATCAGAACTGTTCGAACACAGTAGAATATTTGGGTGGTTGAAAAATATACAATATGCAAATATAATGTGTCCTATGGTGTGACAGCAAAAAGTTAGAAAAAACAGTGAAGATAAATCGCTCTTTTATATAATAAACATGAATAAAAAATATATTTTCAATCGTTTTTCTTCTAAATATTTGCTGTCACACCATAGGACATTTGTAATGTATTTGTCAATTTTTCCATTTGCTTTCAATGCCCCTTCAGGTTGGATTAAACCGTTAACAATATGAAGCGTATAGTACAAAATGGACAAAATGCAAAGCCTTTATTGGTTTTTATTGGATAATATTATCAAGGAAAACTTTAGCATATCAGAGAATATGGGTTTATTCTAATATACAGAAAAATGCATAGAAAAACAAAAAGCTTGCAGGAAATCAAGCATAAATTGACAACAGTTAAGTTATCAGTTATTTATGTTGATCCTCTTGTGTAGTAATATTTTGTAGCCATACTCCTGGGCTTTGATTTAATAATCTTTTTGCATTAAATCTTTTTGCTAAGCCTAATAACATTCTTAAATTCCTAAAAACTGAGTTTACACCATAAGTTCAATGCAACACGAATGCAGAATGTTTATAACATCGTTATCAATATATTTGAATATAAAGCGTCAATTAATAAAAAGACTTCAAAAGTTGGACATAATTATTTTGTATCTACAGATATTTAAATGTGTGGTAGACTGTTCCTAAAGTATTCACTGTAAAAGAAAACAGAATTTTACTATTATTTTACACATTTTTCACGTATAATGAATTTTTTCTTAGAAAAACACAGAAAACATGGAATTTTACAGGAAAAATATTTTGACAGTATATTTCTGACACCCCAGCTGCTGGAAAATTTCTGTTTTTTAACTGGATTTTTAAGTCTGTTTTTAAAAAATGTCAAAACCCGACAAATTACAAAAAAGCACCACAAATTTACAAGAAAAACAGAGAAAACCATGTTATTTTACAGGAAAAAATATTTTTTTTGGTTTCTTTTACTGGATTTTTGAGTGTACATTTATTTCACAAAATACTTTGGCTTGAGATTTAACAGGCCGTTTATGCATTAAAGGAACAATACAGGGTTTTTAGGACTGCAATATAATATACAAAACTATTTCTTCAGAGGTGTATAAAGACCTTACGTAATGAACCGTTATGTTTCTCATACCTTAGAATAAGCTGTTTATATCTACATACAGATTGGCCCTACATATATTGAATTCGCCGCCATGTTTTGTACAGCAGCCCTAAACAGACAACCAACTCTACAACGCGCGTTTCCTCTCCCCTGTGGTATAGTGGTGAAACAGATCGCGGATGATCCGTGATCCGTACGGAGAGTAAGCTGTTGACAGTGTATTGAAATTTTGTCAGGGACAATAAAACTAATTTGGGGTTACAAAGGATGTAATTAGGGGCCGGTTGCAAAAACTGCTTAGACAAGCCTTACAAGTTAGTCATTCATTTTCATAACTTACATAAAAAAGGTAGATTGGTCTTATTAAAATCTAAAAAGTAAGACTTATCAGTCTGATCACTGAGACTAGTTGTTAAGACACACTTTGTTTATGCAACTGGCCCAATGTTTATTGAAGCTTTCACACTATTAAGAACTTTCTAAATTATGGTTAACAGCTGAATTGGGTATATCCATCCTACCTTCTTGGGGGTTTTGTGTAGCCTACTAAACAAGATCAGTCTCCAGAAGCTTAATTGAAAGAAATGAATGGCCCACTTGGTAATTTCTCTTCATTAAAAAAATACAAATAAAGATGTAAATAGCTTTCAACAAATATTAATATAGTCAGGTCAGCAAACAAACAACAAATTACAATACTAAATACATTTCATGCATTCCATGCCAGTACTGTATGCAGTCCAAAATATTTTTTGCAAATAAACGCAAGCCAATCAAGTAGGCCCCTTTAACAAAACATTTATTTGTGTTGCTCAGTTAGCGTGACATTACACCTCAGTGGTGCTGCAATGAATTCATACAGTGGTGAATCACCATTTACTGCTCGTAGAGATGATTACAATAGCCTAGCGGAAAAGACAAGACAATAATAATTATAAACATTGTGCAACTAAGTGCTAAGAGAAGGACAGAGGAGGAGAGAGTACTTCTAAATGTCTTAAAGACACAGCCAGTATTGCTGTGTAACGTTGAGTAATCCAGGCAGAGAATCGGATCCAAATGCAGTAAGGTCTTTAATGAAAATAAACAAAGTAACAAAATAACATAAGAGCCAAAACACACGAAAACCAACCGAAAGCAAGACAGACATGACCAAATCTCCAACAACGACAGACACCAAACAAAGGAAAGATAAGGGCTTAAATACACAGGGTAACGAGAGGGCTAACAAGACACCTGAACAAATCATGATATAAAACCAATAAACAAAAGAACTACAAAAACTACAACACTAGACAGGAAACAGGAACTAAGGCATACAAACTAAAAGTCCACAATACAAAGGGCAAAACACAGACTGGATCGTGACAGAGCCACCCCTCTAAGGGCGGATTCCAGACGCCCCAAAACAGTCCAGGAGGTCGGAGGAGTGGAGGCGGAACAGGGGGCGGGATGCAGGGCCAGGCCCGTGAAGGGGAACTGGACCTGGGCAGTGGTGCAGAGGCGGACCTGTGCCGGGGGGGGTGAAGAGGCAGTCCTGGGCCGGGGTCAGGCAGGCAAGGAGGCGCTGGCAGGGCTGCAGGGAAAGCCCAAACAGCCATCTTGACTGAGGCAGGGAACTCAGAAGCGTCCATCTTGGACTGAGGCAGGGAACTCAGAAGCGTCCATCTTGGAATGAGGCAGGGAACTCAGAAGCGTCCATCTTGGAATCAGGGGGCAGGTCAGTCCATCTTGGAATGGGAAGCGTCCATCTTGGACTGAGGCAGGGAACTCAGAAGCGTCCATCTTGGACGAGGCAGGGGTCCATCTTGGCAGAACTCAGAAGCGTCCATCTTGGACGAGGCAGGGAACTCAGAAGCGTCCATCTTGGACGAGGCAGGGAACTCAGAAGCGTCCATCTTGGATGATGCAGGGAACTCAGAAGCGTCCATCTTGGATCGTGACAGAACCCCCCCCTCTAAGGGCGGATTCCAGACGCCCCAAAACAACAGTCCAGGAGGGCGGAGGACCTACAAAGTCCACCCCTCCCTTGAGAATCAAACGGGGCAAGCTGTGATTGAAGTGGTTCGTTTAAGCTTTTACAGTAAAAAACAATGAGTGACTTATCTGGGTAGTGCGTTTGTGGAAAGAGATCCAAAAAGTCCTGGGTATGATTCTCAAGGGAGCGGGAGCCCTGGCAGAGCATAAGGAGGCACGTCGCCGGGTGCCAAAACACTGCTGGATTCATAGTGGTTTGTCGTTCTGTAACGATGATTAACTCAGGCAGAATACAGGTCCAAATGCATTAAGGTCCTTAATGACCATAAACCAAGTAACAAAATAACATAAGCGCCAAAACACAAGAAAACCAACCGAAAGCAAGAAACACCAGACCAAATCTCCAACAACGACAGACATCAAACAAAGGAAACACAAGGGTTTAAATACACAGGGTAATGAGAAGACTAACAAGACACACCTGAAACAGATCATGATACAGAACCAATGAACAAAAGAACTATGAAAAACTACAACACTAGACAGGAAATAGGAACTAAGGCATACAAACTACAAACAATACAAAGGGCAAAACACAGACTGGATAGTGACAGGATGTATAAAAATTGATGAAAATTTAAGTAAATGGTATATAAGTATACTTACAGTTTACAGTTGTCTCGGCATATTAAGCTGTGAAAGAACAAATCATTTTAACAATGAAAATATTATATGTGCAAATATTTTTCAATAAACATTTTTTGTTAAATATGAATTGCATATTATATTTTTTTGCATATTTATATATCTTTATAATATAATGTGACATGACCTGATGAAATCTCATTAAAGAGGACATTAAACAGCTTAAATACTAGATTTATTACTGTTAACCTCAGACTGTTTTTAAAAAATGCAATCAGCTCATCTGCACTCGGATGGAGATGAGACAAAAACACATAAGTTATTAAAATGTGCTTTTATGAGACGGGATTGTGTCATGTGAGCTAAAACAAACTTCCCATGGCTGTCCTGTCAGTTGGAATGAAAATGCCGTCCTGACGTTTAGATTCGAGATGGCACTACTGCTCTTTTCTGCAGTCAAATTATATTTTACAATAGTAATAATTCAAAGCTTCTTTCTGGTTCCCTACAGTATTTGCAGTTCTTTGACCTCACAAAATCAAGAGGAATATTTTTTGCTCAGCCTTGAACATCTAAAGAACCTTTCACAAAGTGTTTTTGTAGTGAAAACGGTTCTTCAGACTATGAAAAGCTACTATGAAAAATCGTTATTTTAAGAACTTTCATCACTGTGAAGAACATTTTGTAGTACCTTTACCTTTAAATATATATATATTTTTTTAAATAAAGGTTCCTAAAATTATCTTTGCCAGGTTGTATGGTTTCATAAAGAACATAAATGGAAACGGTCTATAGAATTGACAAAACCGAAAGCAGAATTTGGTCTTATGTGGCATTGCTGGTAAAGAACACTTTTTAGCACCTTTATTTTTGAGCGTGTATGAGCGAAATAAGAACCGACACAATTGAAATGACTGTTGACATGTCTTATGTAGTATTGATCTACTCTTTGTGATAGAACATGTGTTCGTCAATGGTTTAATTCAGTGAACGTTTCAGGCTGCAGGCATGAATGACTGTAATTCTCTTCCATCTCTACAGAGCAATAATTTCATCCAGTGCTACTGTACCTTATACAGTGAGAGAGCATCCTCACTACTTGTACTAAGCCTTACTAGAGTAGCCATTAAATACAAATGTGTTGTGCCATTTAAAAAGCCATTTCCTCATTTAAATTCAGCCAAGAAGCACATCTTCATTCAGAGAGCATACGACAGGGGCCGCAAAGGGTTCGAAAGGGAATGTCAGCAAGCACCTTGAAACCGGCTTCATTTGTCAGAATCAAATTCTTGGCCCCGCTACCTTTTTGTATTCTGTGCATTCCCAGCAAGAAGCTTGTAGGGACAAATCGTTTATCCCTGAAACCCAACAGCTTCACAGCATCAATAATAGCTGTGTTTAACATGGACCTGTGTTCTTCTTGTCAATGACTTCAGATTCTTCTGGCATTTATTCATGCTGTCACAAAGTCTTTTTTCAGAGACGTGCATCGTGAATCTGATTTTTAGCTCAAATCCATTTAGTTATTTGTGCTCCGAATCACAGAAAATGCATAAAATATGATTTTTACAAACATTCCTATGTGGCTTGAAATTCTAAATAAATCTAATTTATGGAAATGTGGAATTGAATGAGTTGTCAGATCAGGGCTGCGTTTCCCGATAACGTTGTCTCTAAGCGCACTACGAAGACACCTTAACTCAAGTTATACCTCTTCTAGGCGTGTTCCCCGAACTATACCTTTTGAGGTTACTTAAGGTACTTAAGGGCGATGTTAGGTTGATATCGATGCCTCGAGAATCGATTTTTCGCTCTACCTTGCGTTAAAGAGTGGGTAAAGTATTGAGAAATTAATGTTTATTATAAAGAAACGCTTTAGAAATAGTTGAAATTGCATTTATCAGGGCTCACTGAAATAGTATAAAGAAAGAAAGAAATATGTGGGTGTGTGTATGTATGTATTTATAATTTTTCAAGTGTCCGATCCCGCACCCTCACGGCCATACGTTTTGTGCGTTAACCAGCTACATTAACTGGCTGTTTGGCTTTGCTTGTTTTTGAAAGGGTCATTTATATTCTCATAGTTTCCCATCGTGTGTATATGTTCTCCACGATCTGTGTTGATTCACATTATTGGCGTAAATCACTCATTTGTGTATAGGGATAAGTGTCCCATCCAGAATGCCAATCGCTCACGGGACACCCGCAATGGCATGGAAGCCTTGATGTGCCTCCATCACGTCGTGCCTGGCGAAAGGCATACGTATGTAATCGGTGGCATGACGGAGCAGGATGTTTGTCACTGAGTGAACGCACCGCCACACCGAGGTCTTTCTCAGCCCATATTCATCCCCAAACACCTCCAGAAACTCCCCACAGCAAACGAAGAGCCGCCATGCAGCAGCTGATTTTCGGGGCTGAGGGGGTAGCTCCGTCGAGTTTGTCTCGACAAAGTTGGGCCAACAAGATGCAAGAGCTGCAGAACTTGCTCCCGTGGCAGGCTAAATTGTAAAATTTTCTCTTCTGACATGGTAGCTAGGGGACTAAAATGTTCTCTAATGAAATTGTGCAAATACACCAATTAACTGGCTCCACGGACTATACACTGTCTCGCTGCCATACTTAGTTTGACCAAACTCCCCATAACATTCATTCCTTTTATATAGACTACTCCTTTCCTGTCAAATGGTTTGCAAGCTGATGTGCCTTGGGATAATAGGCTGTAATTTAAAACGCTAACAACCATCAGTGTATGACAATTTTATTCATGAAAACTTCAACTTCAATAGCCTACACTGAATGTATTAAACCTGAGTATTTTATTTGTAAAATTAAAACTAAGTTAAAGTAAAAATGGAAATGGAAATGTAATACTAGAATAGAATTTTATATTAAATGATTATATTAAATTTTATATGTGAAATTAAACAGCGATGTAGAAAAGCTTACTGCACAGTGGTATGAACCATCAAAGGCGATAAGTATAGCTAAGAGCGGTTCAGACCAACCTTACGAAAGCATGACTTACAGAAGGTATGCTTAACTAAGAAGGTTTCGGGAAACACATATTAACGATAAGGTACAGCTTAAGTACGACGTAAGAAGGTTTCGGGAAACGCAGCGCAGATCTTTTTAAGATTCTTTTTTCAAGTATTTCACAATGTGCAGTGTTAGCTGTCTCTCACTACATTTATAGACTTCGCAGAGCACAAAAGAAGATATTTTGAGGAAAGTTGGTGACCGTCCGAAAAGCAGCAGCACCCATTCACTTCTATTGTATGGATACAAAACTAATGCAAGTGAATGGGTGCCATCGCTATTCGGTTAATAACATTCTTTGAAATATCTTCTTTTGTGTTTGGCAGATGAAAGAAAGTCAGTTGAAATGACAACATGATGAGTAAATGATGACAGAATTGTGAGTGAACTGTCACGTCAAGACCTTATTTTTCCAGTTCCCCTTATACGTTAAAATAATGAGTAAAAAATACATTTTTACAAAGTTATTTAGGCTGAAGTTATTAGATGTGTGTGTTCCTGTTTAGCCACTTTGATGGTTCATCGCTATGTTTCTCATAAAGAAAAATCAATGACTTCATGACCCTCCATCACCTTAAAGTGTCTGAGAATTAGATCTCTAATGAATTCCCCTGTTGTTTAACAGTTTGATACATCAGTTGTGTTAACCACTGTTGATCAAAGTCAAACATGGTAAATGGGCAACCTTTTTAACAAAGGTTGGTAAAATGACTCTCTTTAAACCGATGCATGAAGCAGTTACATCTGTCAAACACTTTGTTCTGTTAACAATTTTACCTCTACAGTGTTTGCCTTCTGTTACAATATTGTTACAGTCTTTAATTTGAATACAACTGGCAATAAATAATTTTGCTTAAAACTGAAAAAGTGCTTATATATGTCTCAATTACTTAAGAGTTAAACCTGTAAAGTTTTCCCGAGCATTGTGCAGCCCCTGAGGTGCATTCATAACCTTTTTGGTGTGCCACTATGACACCATGAGGTCAGTCACCGCTGTGAATGATTTACTATACTGTGACCACAGAATGTCTCTGAGAACCTCTCATCCACTTCCTCAAGGCGATATAATCGTAAAGTCACCACAACTTCAGGAACGTTCGAGAGCTGGAGATAAGAAAATGTGTGCTCTTAGGAAAATTAATTTTCATTAACTTTCCCAGGCATTCTGTAATTTGGCGAGTCACGTGCGCACATTTCTGCATTGTGTAAGCCATACATTTCTGTTGTGCTAATGGGTGTCCACAGAGGGAGGCTCTGCTGATGCTGACAATCTTTCACGTGGAAAGCGTTTGTTATTTTAATAATTCTTTAATTGCCTTCAGTTTCGCTGGTCATGTCAGTCCACGGGGTAGAGGCTGGAAAACGGTATTAAAAACGAAATTATGGGCCGGTTTAATCAGATGCCTCCATTTTATTGCCATTGTCTGAGGCTTTGCTTCATGAAGGGCTTGTTTTACTGTAAAAATTGCAATGCAAAATTTTTTTGCACTATTTGTGAAGAATATACATTTAGAACATGAGCTGTTTAGAGACGTTTGCTGAAAGTGTATTTGTGTCAGATGAGGGCCACTTATGAATTATAAATATGCGGTTATCATATCATTCGTAAAAAAAATCTGTTGTATCGCAGCACTACGGACCATATCCAGTGAATAAAGTGTATTAAAATGAAACAAGAGGCAGGAATTGATCGTCTTAAGGGAACAGAACCATATTTATTTCAGTTAGAGTGACATACGTATCACCAAATACCAGTGGTTATACGAAACGGCGTACACTCCTAGTTGTGTGATGTAAGAGCTGTTAGACATATTATAGGTTGACTCACAAACTTCTTGTTTAAAAAACAAGCTTTGCTACGCACACACACTCTCCATCATACACACTCCTTCTCCGTAGGGTGAAGATTAGCTCCATCCGAGCACTCCGCTGTTCTAGAGATTTGCCAGGAAACACACAAAGCTGAGCCACAGATCTCAGATAAAACTCCTTTATCCTTCTATTCGCTCTATCACTCTCTCTACCAGTCTGGACAGGTGGTTTGATAACGGATAATACGCAATGTAATCAAATGTATTGATTCTCATGCTAACTGAGGGGTTTAATACGGTGCGTACAAATTGTCCGCTTTGTGGTGATGCTGAGTAAAGCTAAACACAATTAAAGTAAGTGCCTGCTGCCACTTTAATTTTACTGCTTTGACCACACTGAGCCTAAATGACCAGTGAAGTAATCCCATTCACATTACTGCATGACAAATGATGGGTCAGAGACATCTTAAAAATACAAAATGAGATTTTTTTGGGACTTTTAGTCTGTCTTTTAGCGTTGAGGCCATCTGTACAATCATAAGACTGCACAACATTTTCTTTCAGAAGGTATATGCATTATAAGTTTGCAGTCTTATAAGGAAAAAAACAAAAGTTTAAAAATTATGGAAGCCTCTCTGGTTAGCCTTATTAAATCAAGGTTTATACACTCTTAAAAATAAAGGTGCTTTATGATCCCATAAAAGAGGGTTTTTTGTCTAAATGGTTCTATAAAGAACCTTTAACAACTTTTGTCGCACAAAAGGTAATTTGTGGGTAAAAAAAGGTTCTTTAGGTTATAAAAAGGTAAGAAAGAGATTATTTGACTGAATCGTTCTTTAGGCGTCCAAGAATGATTCTTCTATGACATCACCGTGAAGAGCCCTTTAAGCACCTTTATTTTTAAGAGTGTAGCTGTCATGTTATGAACAACTTAATAAAACAAGGTCTTTATTATGTCCTTCCCGACCTGGTTAAATAGTTTTTACTAACTGGAATTGTAAGCATTTGTCCCAGACAATGTGAAATCTATAACCAATGCGAGTCATTGTAGCCTCCTTATGTACTTTTGATGTTACCAACATGACCTCCGTCACATCATAAAAAATTTCAGACCTCCTTAACTCAAAATTCAACTTTAGTGACATAAATCTAATAATTGACAGTTTTACCAAATTAATCATTTAGATGCAACAAGTCTCAAGAAAATGTTGGGTTGTCTCCACAGGTAGGCTATTTGGACACCTCGCACTTCATTGCAAATAGGTGTTTTTGGAGGGTTAAATTAGTGCATCACCTAGGTACTTGAAGTGCACTTCTTTTTTAAACTTTGCAAAATAGAATAGCATATTGCATAAGTATAAGATTTGGGACATACCTTAACTCTCACTTATTTAACACACCTGCGATTTTCATTTCAACGGTACTGGGTATTTTGTATCAGGTCTTAAAGAAATGGCCCTGGAAGTAGGATTAAGATTATGACCAATCAGTGAAAACCACAAATCTAAATAATACTGTACACCCCGCTCAGAGCACATTCTGCGACATACAGAAAAGAAAAATCAAATTGTACATGTAGTATAAATGCTAATGCATCTCACACAGCATAGCGATGGTCCACAGACTTACATAACATATAATTATGGCTGCTAGGATTTAACATTTTTAGCTGAAATTGCTGGTAAAAGAAAACCACGGTCTAATCGAGTTTGGTTTTCTCTACTTTAACTTTGTTCAACACCTATGTTCCCTTCTTTCGTCGGCTTGCAATTGCTTTGAAAACATGGAGATGATTTGATGTTCTGTCTGCGGGAGCCTCCTCCACATCGTGCACATCCAAGAGTATAAGTGCTTTCCTGTGTTTCACACAAAACAGCCTTCCCATTTCCTCCCAGAGGACACACACATGCTGCATACAATATATAGCATATACCGCTGAGTTCGCTGTTGTGTCTCCTAGCTCATCCAGCTCGCAAATGCTCTAAAACCAGCAAACCAGACCGGTCTGAGCTGTAACCCTAAGACAAAAAAAAACAGCTTGGTTTGGTTATTTGCCTCTGAGCATTGATGTCGTCGCAGCGTGCAAGGGTCAAAGGGCAGGCGTTCCTCGCAGCATTATAACTCCCATTGCCATTTTCAGTATGCATACCATGTCAGGTACTCCTAATGCCAGCTTGCTGACAAGTAAATGAAGGGCCCCTCGTTCCTCTTGTTTCTTCGCCGGGTGACACGCCGTCCCCATTCCGTCACTATCAAAGAGACAGAAGGAGATTCAGAGAGTCTGGAAAACGGTCCATTATGGCCTGCCAGAGGGAGTACAGGCACCATTAGGGGGTGATATCCGTTACAAATAATGCATGTTTCCAGGCTGTCGTTCCATTCTGTCAAGAGAGAAGGGAGACGGTTGCAAAGAAGCAAAAGTGGGCACATTACTGTTTCAAAGGGCTTAAGAAAGAGCGTATATTGGTTATGTAATTGTCCATAAAGCAAGCGATTTTTGCAAATATTTACAAATGTTAAAAAAATCTGCTGTAATATTTCTGACAGATGTATTTAAGTATTAAAATTACAATTCTTATAGCTTTAACCATGCATCTGTTTATGGAGGCAGTGAAACTTGAAGATCTTTCAACCATTACTTTGCAGATGGGCACAATTTCAATATTTTCTAATGGTTTGTGGAAATCTGTTTGCTAGATGGTTCATTAGAATGTTTTTGGTATTCCATCCTTAACTGCTAAAAAAGAATACAAAGAGGAAGACATCCAGTGATCTTAAAGTTTAATGGCAAAATTTAGCTCACCTTTGGTTAAATTGTGCAATTTTTGAGAATTTAATGGAAGTGCTAAATTGCTTTCATATGAAATGGTTTGCATTAATAGACAATTTGCTGTTAACTTTGCAAAGAACACAGTCTGAAAAAATTAAAGCTTCTTTAATAAATTTACCACATTAAACTGAAATGCACTTGAGCGTATTTTCATTAATCACTTCAAACGAAGTAAAGGATTTATGCAGCCTTGACAATAAAACATACAAGGTCAGTTACCAAGTCACAGTAGGTAACAATGAAATACATCAGACACCTCCAGACATCTTGGAAGACGGAGGTGTTGACCACACGCATAAAATGATTTTATAATTACTACATTAAGTATATCGAACTTGCACAAGTCTGCAGCAAAGTACTTTTAGAGAGCTACTGATGCAAAATATGTATTGTCAAAAAAATTCAAAGAGTATATACAACATCACTAGACAGAGGTGGATTCAAATGCACTATAAGTTGAGTTGTCCTGATTTTTCCCCAAAATGAAAGGAAAGTGGTAATTAGAGCTTTCAACAGACAGTTATATCTTTATTGTGTAGTCAAAGAGTGTCCCTGTCTGTTACAGACAGAACACTAATGAAATTGAGACTGTGGATCATGAATATAATGCAGCATGTCCATTATAATGTCACTGCTCAATGCGAAATATTAAGATGGATTGGTTTCGTTATTATGGGCTAGATTTGCATTTCCTTTATATCAATTATCTATTCAACATTTATTGTGGTCATTTGAGTGTAACCTCTGTTAGAAATTTAATAACAAAGTCAAACAGTTGCCACAAAGCAAATTAAGTCATCATAGTCGTGTCATAACGTTTACATTTGCTTCAGTCTCCAAGGGTTTTAGCTTAATGGGCCGCAATCCCAGGTGTTTTATGCAATTTAAAAATAGTCAGTGTTATCCCCAGATTGTGTCTTTAAAGTTTCAGCTCAAAATACATCACATATCTTTCCTTACAAGATATTGAACATGACCATTTGTGGCTGCAATGGAAAATGCACCGTTTTAGTGTGTGTCTCTTTAAATGCAAATGAGCTTCTGCTCCCCTCCCCGTATGCAAAATAAGAGGTAGAGCACATACACATGTGCTTTGGATGACATCAAGACAAGCAATATAGCGGAAAGCGCAATTACGTCTGTATTGCCCTTTCCAACCAAAACCTTACACTAACTGCAATAAAAATCACCTTAATGCCTTGTTCATAAATACGAATTAAATGGAAAAGACAAAAACATAGATAGAACAACATATGCTGACCATTTGCTGTATGAAATGTTGGCCATTGATGATTAATCATGTGCATGCATATTACTAACAGACATAAACACGGATATAGGCAAAAAAATGCATTCAGAGTACTTGTATATGACAGACAGGTATGTAAAGATCAGCAACCAGGTGTTATTATGTTGTGAGTTGCAATTTCTGCGTAACCTCATTGTCTTACAAATGCACACTCTGTTTCTATCCGCTCTAAGTATTGTCGCACTTAGGACATACGAGAAAACACTGAACTCACAGAGAAAGAACTGCTATACCTTCTTTTCGTTGTATAAGCTTTACAGAAATTATGTCGGTCACAAGTCTTCTGAACCGATGGGCTTGATGCGTTTTACCACTAGTGTTACAACACAACAGCTGTGTTTGGACCAATGTAAAGTCTCAGGATTAGCCGCGAACATGTAAACAAGAGCCGCTAACATGCTAAAACCATTATTTAAGAAAGGCAATTTAAAAACGATGTGTGATACTTACTTCTTCCGGAGATGAAGCTTGATCTCGAACAGCTGGTACTGATCCAATCTTGAGAATAATTCATGCAATAATTCATTGACTCGCTGCGACCCCGGGAGCCGGAGATACATTCGGCGGAGGGCGACTGGCCGGAGCCTGGTCTTCCGGGCGCTGGGCCACCCGTTCCCGGAGCTTCGATTTTTCAATCTTTCCAGCTACCGGGAGCTCTAGCTCCCGAAATAGAGGTCGCATCGACTCATGGTCAGTGTCGTTCGAATGCCCTGGCAGAGACCTTTCCAACGAGTCCTGGCTCGTTTCTGTGACATCAGATTGTTAGGGTTTCCCCAACAGCCTGTTTTGTGTCACTGTTGTGGTTTAAAGGATATTACAAAAAGAAGAATAGATGGATTTGTATAATTAAAGGGTGTTTCTGCACACAGGCTGGCGACTCAATTTCTGGTAGATAAACATTTAAAAGTACACATCCTTGGACTGCGGCCCTTTAAAGTCACCAAGCCTATTCATCCCTTTTCTAACCACCTGTCATGATCAATAACTGATTATAAAACTGGGACATTGTGATGAATATTTTATGAATATGTTTAATTCAAAAATGCATCATGGATGTAAAATGGGCGAACAGTTTCACATTGTCTATCCTTGTTTGCCGTGTGTCATGTTTTCTCTTGCGCTCTGGCTTTAATATTAAGTGTGTAGACGGTAATGCAGCTTCTAGCCTAAGGGGTGGTGTGCTAGGGACCCTGCATTGGGATTATAGCTGTTGTTTGGCCTGGGGATCCACCAGAGGCAAGCTTAGATCTACCACATAAAAACCTTTTGACTGCTGTAACTTTACATTTGTGCTTAATAGCACATTTAGATGGCAAATAAAACCAAATAGCCCTAAACGGTTTGACCAAGTAGACACAGTGAAAAGGTGGTAACACTTTAGTATAGGGACCAATTCTCACTATTAAGTTTCTTATTAGCATGCATATTATTTGAATATTGGCTTTTTATTAGTACTTATAAAGCACATTCTACATCCCTAAGCCTACCCAAAACCTAAACTTAACAACTATGATACTAACTATTAATAAGCACCAGTCGTAGTTAATGGTTTGTTAAAAGCAAGAATTGGACATTTAAATAAAGTGTGACCGAAACAAAACACAATAATTGAGAGCTTCAGTCAGGTTCCTGAAGTTTGGCGGGTTTATCTCTCAGTAGTATTCTGGACCGGTGTAATTTCACAGAGAATATCCCTGTACCGAGACAAAATGTCATACCTGATACCAATAATTAAGAAGATGAACGCAAGACGGGGACAGAGATGAAATAAGTGATGGACGGATACAGAGCGGAGAGATTTGTGTGAAATTCACCGGAATCAGAAGCGTGATTAATCCAGCAACCTTTTGAGGAAAGGTCTGAGGTCCCGCAGGAGAACTGATGGCTGTGAGACACGGTGAGGAAACTGAATCAGGAAAGGGCAGAAGTCAATAGAGGTGCTGAGTGCGCTCTCAGCCTCGATCATAATGCTCTTACGGTACCGCACACAAACCCTGTAAATACATCAGGTTCCTTTCAAAAATCTTTACTGAAGTTGTAATTGCAATTGCGTGCAGAAAATGGACCGACAAATGTTTGTGAATGATCTGGCTACAGAGGTTCTGGATGTTTGTATTTATAATACATTGTTTTGAAGTTGATGCAGGATATTTTCAGTAGGTGTATCTAAAGATAAACAGTTGGTAATAGCTGTGCCTTCATAAGCATTTGTGTTTTGCGCATGCATGTCTGTCTGCTGGTGTTAACGTGTGTGATAACTTTGAACCGATATAGCCATGTTAGAGATGAATAGATTAGTGCAATTCTGAGTTATCTGTGAAGATTCATCTATAGATGATGTTAGAAAAACAAAGTTGAATCAAACTGCTGCCCCTCGAGACACTTTTTGTGTCATGATTTACTCCCACAAAGTTGTTCCATACCTGCAAAAATGTATTTGTTCTGATGAACACAAAGAAAGATATTTGGAAGAACTGACATTTCTGGGACATTGTTTACTACCACAGTTCTGTTGAACACAAAATTAGATATTCTAAAGAATTTAGGAAAGCAAACCTTTCTGGGGCAGCTTTGACTACAATTTTAATCTTTCCTACTACAGTAGTCATTGATGTACCAGAAATGTCAGTTGCTAACATTTTTCTAAATATCTAGCTTTGTGTTTTATACAATTTATACAGGTTTGGAACAACTAGATGGTGAGTAATTCATGACAGAATTTTCATTTTTGGGTGGAGTATCCCTTAGGACTACACCACAAAACAAATGGGCTGTAAACCTCCCATCAACAAGCACTAGCCAAGCAAAGGGCTATAGACTCTAGTGGCAAGCATATAGTTTGCTAGCATATATTTGTCTGCTTGGAAGCATGTAATTTGATGAACAATTACAGAGCTTGATGGTGTCATTGTGTCTAATAACAGGCTATTAAAACAAGCAGCTGAAATGGACAAGGCTAAAGAATGGAGAGCTCTGTCTGGAGTTATTGTGCCTTTTTGTTCCTTTGTTTACTATTTTATATTTAAAGGAGTCGTTCGTCCAAACTGAAATAAATTGTCATTATTTACTCACCCTCAAGTTTTTTCAAACCTGTATACATTGAATTGTTTGGCCGAACACAAAAAAAGACATTTGGAAAAATGTTTGTAATCAAAGAGCTTGAGAGACCAAAGAGCACTAGTATTGACTTTGAAGAAATGTATACAGGTTTGAAACAACTTGAGGGTGAGTAAATGATGACAGATCATTTTTAAGTGAACTATTCCTTTAATCCTATGTCTATCATTTTAGGATATAGAACCCAGGGTTAAATTTGCTCCAATTTGAACTTGAGTTTTTTAACTTTGGAGATTTACTTTAGTTATCCGCTATGTTTGGTTGACTTATTTATTCATTTATTTATTAGATGTTATTTTGTTAGAATGATCTTGCTTGGTCTATAAACACCATTCACAGTGCTGTGTTTTACCTTTCTGTCTTTTTCTTATTTGCTAAGCTGCTTTGGAACAATGCACATTGTGAAAAGCGCTATATAAATAAATTGAATTGAATTGTCAACTTTGTTTAGTGTACATACCCTCTCAAAAAAGAGGTCTTCACAGTAATGCCGTAGAAGAACAATTTTTGGTTCCCCCAAGAACCTTAAAAGTGCTTAAAAAGTTAGAAAGTAAGAAATTCTCATCTAAAATATTCTCTGTCCAGCATCTTTTATTAAACAAACCATTTCTTTTTACTGTTCCTTCCCTGTAGAGCCAACACTAATAACCTTTTGAGTGAAAAAAAATTGTGAATGTTGAAGCTTTTTTATGAAACCACACAGCCCAAAGGTGTACAGTATGATTAGAGATTTAAATAAATGGAGAGTTAGGATAATCTATATCATTTGGTCTGTAGATAGATTGGCTAATCTATATCATCTGAGAAATGTTTAAAGTCGTGTTTAAATATGCATCTTGGTAAATCTAAGCGCTCATTTTTTAAATCCTAAATCAATATCCCAAGAGGAAACACACATACGTGTCGGATCTGAGAAATAGGTGATTTAAACAAAAGTATCAACTTGCTCCCTATTAAATCTTATTGTTGTCTAGGAAACCCAATTGAGATAAACACCTATGGGCAGCGCCATTAGCATACCTATTAAACACCAGATATCTAGAAAAAGCCAGCGGAAGTTTTAACTTTATACGTCTTGTGTTAGCAATAAACTCAGAGGAGCTTTCTAAGTGTCAGTCATTAATGCTCTACGACATTTCATCTTCTCAATCTCAGCTTTTGTCATTTTATGTGCAGTTACTGCAGTCAGTGATTTCTCTCGTGCTGCGCTCTGTTGCCTGCAGTTCCTCTAGTTGTTGACAGCTGAGTGTTATTGAGACACATTGCTTCACTTCACTATTATTCTCTCTGGATTTTAAGGGCTTCACTGGGATCCTGATTTCAGACATTTGGTAAACGTCAAGTAATCCTTCAACACATTTGCCTCGCTCTACTTTAGACGAACAGCTGAGCTATATTTGCACAAAAACTTATAATAGCTCACCCAAGAATGAACATTCTGTCATCATTCACCATTTCTGATGTCGTTCCAAACCTGTGTGACTTTCTCCTGAGAGCACCATAAAACATGAGAAGAGCAATTCAACTAACTATATTCCAAATGTTGAAGATATAGATGATGAATTTGTGTGGCGAACCAATATTATCTGTTGACATCAACACTAACATCAGGAATCAGGCAGCATGTGAAAATATATGCATGCGTGAAAACCAAAATCTTGGTTTTCAGCCAATAACACACCAAATAAATAAAAATATTTTAGTAAATAACATAATTTTTATTTTTGTAAGAAATGTAAGCTTTAGGGCAAGTTCTGCCAGGAAGACTCTAATGTTACGTCACCTATTACATATAACACTTGGACTATAGAAGATCGTTGCTTACTCTATGTTTGCGTTCGCAGTTGATGCCGCCGACATTCACCAACATCCTCCCCCCCACCTCCAGGATGGTCCCTGTCCATTTATCCCAGGGGGGGTTGGCTGCGCCCCTGCCTTTATCTTCAGGCAGGAAGCGCAAGAATCCGCGACCCTCCTGATGCGAGCTACAGACGGTGCCTACGCCAATGAACTTTACCATATAATATTTGTATTCCTTTTGTTGGTCAGTTGTTTAATAAATGTTCATTGTTAGGTTATCTTGCCTCCTGAGTCTTTCTGGTAGAACTATTTCTTTACCAAGCAAAGACAGACAGGCAGAAAATTTGACTTTTGTGACTCTGTAACTTTTCTGGACAGATATAGGTGCTTTGTGGAATGGTTTCGGGGTAGGACTCACATAGATATCATCAAGCAGAAGAAATAAGGACGGCACGCAACAGCTCAGCCTGGGTATGTCTCTCGGCCGAGGTTAAGGCTCCGGAAAGAGCGGTTTGAGGCTAATATACTGTGACACTGATGGTGCTCACCGTGACCTTTTTGCAGTTGGCTTGTTCTGACACCACTTTCTACATGTGTTTGTGTCGCTGGGACAGACTAATGAGAGAGAGTCTGCACTCTGCCCACTCTGTAAGACGAGCCGGATACAGCTGCTGCCGGTAGGGTTCTAATCACACCCTACAGCCTAACACCCATCTATATGTGTGTGTGCGCGTTAAACCCCAACGCGTCTCCTACCACCCACACAACATAATCATCATGTTATACTATCTACTGATTTTCCAGTGAAATATATTGAGATAAATAGCAAGAGTGTCACCTTTCTGTTAACACATTCTCTCTAGAGTCTTCTTAACGGTGTCATTTATTTCCATTTAGCAATTTGATGGTGATGTACAGTATGTAATATTTGTTGTTCAGTGACTTTCTCCTGTCCCAGATTAACAAGCCGAAACTAATATAAATCAGCCATTCTTGAAATGGATTTTCAGAAAATGTGAGACTTTAAAAATAAAAATTCTGTCATCATTTACTCCCCCTCGAGTTGTTCCAAATCTTGGTTCTGACAAACACAGAGAAAGATATTTGGAAAAATGCTTGTAACCAAACAGTTCTTGGCCATCATTGACTACCATAGTAGGAAAAATGACAATCGCTCGTCCTCTTATGCTCCCGATCTCCTCTGTGAGAGATGCAGGACCGGTGCGCGCACAGCTGATTCCCACCATCACTCATGAAGAGCAGAGATCTCAATTGTCAAAAGTTGAAAATCATTTCTTGCCACTGCTTTATATAATTTAATTAGATTTTTTTGCAAGCATTGATTTGAAGACCCTTGAAAGTGTGAGTTTTTTCACTTTTTATCTGTTGCCCATGACACAGTGAACGGCGTTCTTATGGTACCACTTTCACTGCAACTCAGATGCCATTTTCAACTAAGATGATGAACTTTCTCGATCTACTGAACTTGGTGCCCATTATAAACATGGCAGCATGCAGGTTTAAATTTCCATGGTGCATGTGCCAACCCATCCTCTGCCATTGATGTGAATGCTAACAGATCTCACTCCAGGTATCGTAGAACTCTTCAAGTTTTGCCAGTGCCAGTTTTGTAGAAATCGCCGGCTTCATCTTTAAACTCTCAACTAAGAAAATAAATGACCACTGCTGTAATACAAACCCCGTCCTGCAGATCACAAGCTAACTGATATTGATTCACAGAAACAGTCTGGCATCACATCAATGCCAGATTACCGGAAAACACAAACTGTCTTGTCAGAGGTACGCCACGGTCAGAGTCAGAGAGAGACAGGGTCAGCTCTGGGGATTCTATGTTCTCTGTCTTGGCTGTCTGTCCTCTCAGGGGGAACATCATAGTCGCCTCATTCACTATTCTCCTCAACTCAGAGGCAGTTGAGGCAGTCACCACCTGCCTCGGCCTCATTCTCTGGGCTCCGTCAGACCATGACTGTGCGCCTGGTTCCTCTCTCTTCATTAATGCATCAGCCTGCTGCTAAAAACACTTTGGTGGCATCTGTTCTCTCACGTGTTTTCCAAAGGAATGCTCAGAGGAAAGCATCTGTGATGATCAGATTCAGGCACCGGGGACATTTAATTTGGTGAATATAGACCTATGGCTTATCTTTAACTGCATGAATGGCAGCCATGTATACATGAATGTGTACGTTAGGGTTACATTGGCACATTTAAGCCACCAGACAAATGCCTGTTTACTGTCTTTTTGTGCAAAATTGTGCATTTATCTTCTCTGTGTGACATGCTTGTTCAGACTAAATTTAAGTATTTATAAAGTGTCACTATTTAACCTACAGATGTCCTCCATGGTGCTCTAGTGAGGATAGTTTAATTGAAATGTGTTTCATTTGGCTTTTCTCAGGTCAACAAGAATTGAGAAGATGGTCTTTCTCTGTAAGAGAGTCAGTGATGTGTGTAAAAAGAATGTTCACTTTTGCTGCCGTGCCGTCCTAAAAGTGCTTGTGGGTTACACTGTACCACTGAAACATTGAGGTTTTTCAACACTGACAGACAGGGTCATCACGGTCATCAGATTTTTACGACAAAGAATTCTACCTGCTCTGTGGAATTGTTGCAAAATACCCTTGTGTGATAATTTACAATTTGGGGGGCTATTAAATACTTCTGAAAGATTAATTTAATATGTTATCTAATAAGAGTGTCATACTCTAGGAGCTATACTAAATACGAAAAAAATATTTAAGAGTTATTAATATTTATATAACATAACATATTAAATATATATTTTAAAAGTAGATTACATTTTTTTAAGTCAACAATTTTTACAAATAGTTTTTACAAAAAAAACCCTGCATATTCGCACAGGATTCTGTAAAACGTCTCGGTTACGTATGTAACCTCAGTTCCCTGATGGAGGGAACGAGACGTTGTGCCGAGAACGACGGATGGGGTTCGCCCTTGAGAACCAACCAACTCTGACTACTATAGAAAGGCCAATGAAATTTGGCGAATGAAATTTGCATGCTGGTCTCCGCCCCCGGATGTCCGGTATAAAAGGAAGCCGGCGTGCAGCATTCACTTACCTCTTGTTCTGAAGAGCCTGAGAGCCACTCACGACTGCAGCAGAATACGATACGTGTTTGTGGCATAAGGGACACAACATCACGTTCCCTCCATCAGGGAACTGAGGTTACATACGTAACCGAGACGTTCCCTTTCTGTCGGTCTCTCGACGTTGTGTCGAGAACGACAGATGGGGTTGCCTATGGAAAACGCCACAACGCTGTATCGCGTCACATTCTCTAGCGAAGCGACGGTAACAGGCCTGGGCATGTCAGCTCGATGCTTTCGCGAAACTGTAACCTTCCAGTGTGGTGGTCGGGGGGTTCCAGAGCTTTCTTGGAGAAAGATGGGAACAGCCCTGACCGGTAACCTTTCACAGACGGAGGCCTTAGCTCTCTACTGGCGAGAGGCCATCCGGCTCGGGTTTACACCGGGTAAGCGCAACTTCCTTAATTAGGGATGCGCTGCAGAGGCCACCTCCTACCCGTGGGGAGGAATATGGTGGATATAGGTATGGTCTCGTCCTTGGAGGAGAACGCGTGGAACGTGCGGGCTGAGTAGTTAACCGCGAGGTGGAGGTCCACCTGGGGAAGCTCATGGGTTACCAGGAGTGGGAACCAGCTCATGAGGATACATCAGACGGAACAGCCCACGGGGGGGGGTGTTACAGGCGTCCGGTAGCACTAGGTCCGGTTAGAGCCAGGGGATGGCTCACATGTTATCCCGGCCTAAGGGGGAAGGCTGCTCTGCCCAGCCAACCCCCAGGTGGTGCTTGCTTAGTGATGGATGGAATGCCCATTCTTAACCAAGTGGTTGGATAAGAAGGGAAGCGGATAGGGTACCAGAGTAGGGTAAGGAGAGAGGTAGATAGCACACTGACCCAACCTCCTAGAGGTGGGGGATGCTTTCGCAGGCATACGCCCAGCCGGATGCCAGTCCTACATGTTGCCACGCAGGACGTGGGCTGACACCGGGTTTACGCGAAGGTTGTTTAACCCTTGCGAAGGTGTTTGGGCTTGGCCCAACCCGCAGCTCTACAGATGTCTGCTAGAGAGGCGCTTCTGCCAGTGCCCAGGAGGTGCTATACCCCGTGTGGAGTAAACCCTCAGTGGGCATGGGAGATTCTGAGATTGGAATGCCGTCGTAACGGCATCCACGACTCAGTGCGCCAGCCTCTGCTTGGAGACAGCCTTCCCCTCTGCTGTCCTCCAATACAGACAAGGAGCTGGTCAGAGCTACTGAAGCCCTGCGTGCGGTCCAGGACACAACACGGATGGGGTTGGGTCTTCCTCCCCGATGGGGAGCGCCTGCAAGTTCACCACTTTGCCCCGAAAGGGAGTAGTGGGAACTTTTTGGGCACGCATCCGGGCCTGGGTCTCAAGATAACGTGAGAGTTACCAGGGCCGAATTCAAGGCAATCCGGGGACACGGAGGATGCTCGGAGGTCCCCTACACTCTTGAAGGAAGCGAGCGCCATCAGGAGGGCCAGCTTACTCGGGTGAGGAAGATCGGAACCTCCGAGGGGCTCTTGGGGGGCCCAGAGGGTATGGAGTGGAGATGAGGCGGGTGCCGTCTCTGGTGCCCCTTAGGAACCTGGTGACCAGGTCGTGTCATCCTAGAAACTTTCCATCAACTGAGTCGTGATGAGTGGCGATCGCGACTACATACACATTCAGTGTGGAGGGGAGATGTTAGTCTCCAGTCTCGTAAGAAGGACAACACAATCCTGATCGAGCACTTCAGTGGGTCTTTCTCGTTGAGAGAGACACCAGGACAAGAAGAGGCGCCGTCTAGAGGCGTGTAACTGCCTAGTAGATGGGGCCCTAGCCTGGGTGATGGTCTCCGCCATAGAGGGGGAGTAGCCAACTCAGGATCTTCTCGTCCCGTCTAGAGACCAGACATGGTGTTCCAGAGGTCTGATCTGGGATGCCAGAACGTGTCCTTCCCCTGAGAGAGCAGGTCCTCTGTCAGGGGAATGGGTCAGGGGGAGTCGCTGTCCAGAGCATCAACTCTGAAGCCAAGTGCGGTTAGACCAGTGAGACCCTGTCCTCGGACCAGCACGTGCTTGTCCCGCACGAGAGGCCGCAGCCTGCTCAGTGCAAGTAGCACCGCCCACAACTCTTGGCAATTGATATGCCAGCGCAGGTGGGGGTTCGCCCACGCCCCGCCTGCGTGCCCGTTACACACTGCACCGCACCCCTGCAGGGAGGCGTCCGTCGTCAACACGACTTGCCTCGTAACCTGCCCAGAGGGACCTTAGTCCGTCGAAAAGTCATGGAGACCAGAGGTTTTGGTGCGTCGGCCGCAGGGCGTCATCACCATGCGCCTGCTGCCGGTGTGCCACACTCTCCTCGGAACTCGACTCTGAAGCCAGTGTTGGAGCGGTCTCATGTGCATCAACCCGAGGGGTATTACCCGACGAGGACGCCATGTGTCCCAGGAGCCTCTGAATTGTTTCAGGGGGACCGCTGTCTGCCTGAAATGTTCCTGACAGTTCAACACCGGCTGGGCGCGTACTGCGGACAGTTGCGCCGACATGGTGAGAGAGTTGAGTTCCCTACCGAGAAAGAGGATGCTCTGCACTGGGGAGAGCTTGTCCTTTCCTCGGTTGACCTGGAGTCCCAATCGATCTAGGTGCCGGAGCACCAGGTCCCTTTGTATACATAACAGATCTCACGAGTGTGCCAAGATAGGCCAGTCGTTGAGATAGTTAAGTACCCGCACACCTTCCTCCCCTCAGGGAGAAAGGGCGGCTTCCACGATCTTCGTGAAGACCGTGGAGACAGGGACAGACCGAAAGGGAGTTCAGGTCGATTGCCACGAACCAATCCTGACACCTGATAGATGTCAGGACACGCCTCTGCGTGAGCATCCTGAACAGCAGCTTGTGAAGGTGCTTTGTTCAGGGTACGCAGACCTCCGGGGCGCAACCCGCCGTCTTTCTTGGGAACGATGAAGTGCGGGTTGTAGCCCACTGAACATCTTGGTTTTGAGGGACGAACTCGATGCCTGTTTTGCCAGAAGGGTGGTGACCTCTACCCGAAGTATGTAGGCGTCCCTGCCTCAGACAGAGGGAGAGATGATGCCCCGAAACTTGGGAGAGTCTCTGGCGAACTGGATCGAGTAACCAAGACGGACCGTCTGCATTAGCCACCGAGACAGTGTGGGCAGCTCTCGAGCTCCCAGGGACTGTGACAGGGGGACCAAAGGGACGGTCTGCTTCACCATTCCCATGGAGGGTGGTTCGATGGCGGGCGGAGCTAACCATGTCGCGGGGGGGGACCCCGGAGGGAAGGTTGGCTCTGCCTACTTACCTGCCTGGCGGGACAGCTGCACGCACTGTCGGTTTGAGAGTGGTAGCAGCTGTCGTGTGTGTACGACCCTACGCCTCGCCAGGGCGTGAGGTCGGGTTTGCCGGGCACAGTCCAGTGGAGTGTGAGATCGGCTAGAAGGAACTCCCAGGGGAAACAGAAAACTCTTTGTGAGTAAGTGGGCGCCAGGCCCTTCGAGCCGATGTCGAAGGGGTCGAAGGGGTCCCTCGACGGTGTTACCAACAACCCACCCTGCGAGACGGGTGCATCAAGAAAGCGGACTTTCTCGGTGTCACTCATCTGCGCAAGGTTCAGCCGGGGGTGACTCTCCTGGACCACTTCCGTGTCGTCCGTCTTGCATCCCCCCCCCCCCCCCCCCCTAAGACAGCAAGAGAGGAGGCAGCCCGGCCCGCGGCAGCGCAAGGCTTCGGCACCATTGATGTCGAAGTCCTACACGCCTTGGACGGTAGGCGTGGCCGATTCCCCCAGGTGGCAGCCGTCTGCGGCACAGATGCACCGCAGCCGCACGTTCCACCCGGGGGATCTCGACGTAGCCTTTGGCTGCCCCACCCTCGAGGGAAGTGAGGGAGCCGGAGCTGGTTTGACCGGAGCGGGCCGTGAGTGGAGCGCTCCAAGTTTTACACAGCTCCTCATGCACCTCCGGGAAGCAAATGGCACCCGGGGTGGGCGCGGTTTGCACCGCGCTCCGCCCCCAGGAACCACGTATCCCCGTAACCACGTATAGGATTAGCATGGCTGACATCACTTCTGCTTCCTCTTGAGCTCGACCCCCCTGGGGGGGAGCTCGGATTCGTCAGAGTCGGATGCCAGTCTCCCTCTGATGCTGCGAACGACATCTCATCTACGTCACACATCGTGAGAACCCAAGAGAACAGCGGGACATGCCACGCTGGAGAATGCTCAGTCCTGAAAAGGACCTTTTAGAAAAATCTCTGCCACCTCCGGAACCGCCGAGACGCCCAGGGGAAGGTCGCTGCAGGTAGGGACGATCCGCTGCTCTATGTCATAGATCCGGCAATGTAGAAGAAGAATATGTTGAATTCTTTTTGTTCGTAGTCATGAGCGAAGGCTCTGAAGAACAAAAGGTAAGTGAATGCCGGCTTCCTTTTATACCGGACATCCGGGGGCGGAGACCGGCATGCAAATTTCATTCGCCAAATTTCATTGGCCTTTTCTATAGTAGTCAGAGTTGGTTGGTTTTCAAGGGCGAACCCCATCTGTCGTTCTCGACACAACGTCGAGAGACCGACAGAAAGGGAACCTAATAACTACAGAGGTTAGACATAAAAAAAATGGGGATTTATGAAAATTACGGAATCGTGAGATTATAAAAATAGCTATGTTAAATTTCTTCAATTTTGTGATTTTCATTGCAGGAATTTCTACTACATCACCATGTTGCGCGACCCCGTTTCACGCTACCTGAGCGAATGGAAGCACGTGCAGCGTGGAGCTACCTGGAAGACTGCCCTTCACATGTGTGATGGTCGCTCGCCCACTCAAGACGAGCTGCCCACCTGCTACAGCGGGGAGGACTGGTCGGGGGTCACGTTGCACGAGTTCATGGACTGTCCTTACAACCTAGCCGACAACCGGCAAGTGCGTATGCTGGCGGATCTCAGTCTGGTGGGCTGCTACAACCTCTCCACCATGAACGAGAGCGAACGCAATCCCATTCTTCTCGCTAGTGCAATGAGCAACCTCAAGAACATGGCGTTCTACGGCCTCACGGAGTTCCAGCGCAAGACGCAGTACCTGTTCGAGCGCACCTTTCGCCTGAGGTTTATTTCCGCCTTCACGCAGTTCAACAGCACGCGCGCGGCCAACGTGGAACTGCGCGACGACATGCGCCGCCGCATAGAGAAACTGAATTTCCTGGATATGCAGTTGTACGAGTTTGCCAAGGACCTGTTTCTGCAGAGATACCAGTTTACCCGCCAACGCGAGCGGCAGGAAGAGAGATTGAAGAGGCGCGAGGAGAGACGCTGGTTTAGGGAATGGAAAGTCAACCAGAGCAAACAACCCGGTGAGGATAACCACCCTCAGGTCACTACAACCGAGGACTATACCAGCCAAGTGGTCCATTGGTGACATGAAGACATGCATTTAATTTAAAGACACAACTGACCGCGTGTGGAAGAGCAGATTATTGGTTGTATTTGGTCATGTGACTGGCAAGTGTTTCCAAGGCCATTGCAGAAATCATCACATTCTATGTCGTGTTTTCAGTAAAAACATCTACAGACAAAATCAAATTGCTTGAGAAGCAAAAGTGGATATTTTCGCTTAACTTCAGGAAATTTGGTGTTCAACCATGTTTATTTTTATTGCCACATTAGGAAAGTTCTCATAAATTAATCAAGACAAATTTAGTTGGATGTTTGCTTAGAAAGTATTAAAAAACATACGTATTTACCAAAGTGGTTGGGGAAAAAGCATAATTTAAGATACTCTGATATATTATCTGACCCTATGGATTTTGTTTTTAAACATGATTCATTTTTAAGATTTTTTGCAGTGAAGCTTTCAGGATTTCTGCTGATACCTCGCTGTGAAACAGAAAGTAAACTGCTGACATTAACAGGACTATAAATGTGGCTCTGTGCGCATTCACTAAGGACCTCCAACATCTTTGTGAAGGAACAACAAACCCCCCACTGCAGAGTTTTATTGAGGGATGTCAATCACAGTGTAAAGGGTGTTCATCGAGAATGCAGAGAGCCTTTATACACCCAATTTTTTACACCGATTTTAGTGGCAGAGATATTTCTTTCCCAGCTTCTTTAAAGCAGGGGATGGTACAGTAGTTTATTGATGATGGATTACCAAAAAACGGCATGATGAGTGTACATATATCAATGAATAAATAGTGCAGAAGGAACGCCAGAATGTGTCCTGTGTACTGTACAGTAGCTGCCCCCTAAAGGTGAACGTTCATTCACCTAACCAACAAAGTGAAATGAAAAGCGATTTGACGGAGGGAACGGATTAATTATAGATACATAAGAAATGCCATGTCTGATGATGTAACAAGAAAGAATCAACGAAAATATGGTATTTCTTTCATCATCCATTGCTGCCCCCTGTGTTTTACACATTGCCGTTGACCTCGCTGCGAAAAGATTTCTAATGCTAGAACTTGATCAACTCGCAGGGAATGAAGCTCTTGTGAGCTTTACATCGTTTTACCAGTGAAAAAGAAGCTTTGTAGCACTTTTTAAATAAAAATCTTCAGAGATGCTGTGTTCAAATTAGTAAATGGTTTAACGTTGCTGATACGAATCACAAATAAACAAACCAAGAATTATGGGTTTCTTTTGTATCTTTAAAAGCAAATAAATCAGCCGTATTACTCTTTATGCATGGTTATGGAGAACATGCACCACTCAAAAGAAAAAGGTTTTGGAATGCAGTTCCAGATATTTGTTATTTTAGACCAAAAATACTAGAAGTTTTGTTTTCTTTGTACATGATGTTGTTCTATGTTTCTACTTTGAATCTGTGCTGCTATTTTGCGTTTTCTCCATTACTTAAGCTTTTACTGTATGAGGCCAAAAGATCTGAGAATGTGTGCCGTTACAAGTTTGTGCGTGTATGTTCTGAAATGAATATCAGTGTTGCAATGTATTTTAATTGCTTTGTTCACTTAAGTGCAATATAGTATTAAAAATGATCCCTTATGGGACAAGCAGATGTTTGTGGAATATATACAGAGATTTTACTGTTTTTCTTGTTAATAAGCAACGTTGGTAAATATTTAATATTCACACAGTACAAATAAGTCTAGACTCACTAATAAGGACAATTTCCATTTCAAATAATGATGTTTATACTTACAATTGTATATGTCTCACCCATACAGTGGCCCCAAAAACAGTTGGATAATTAAAAATTATTTACAATGTAAGAATGTTATTGCATTTATTTCAATTAAATTTCAATAAAATAAAATATAATTTATTGTTTTGTTTTAAATGTTGAAACTATTCTATTTATTTACTTTTATTTACACATATACAAGAGTATAAACCACACCTCTGTATACTGTTTATTCATGGGAAAACAAAATATTATTTTTTTATAAATATCTCAGTCATACAGGTTTGGAAAAACATGAGGGGTGAGTAACTGATAATGCTTAAGGCCAGTGTGGACAAGATCTCAAAGGTGCTAGACGCTGTAATAGTGTTTCGCCACCAGAGGTCAGAGATGCGCCATAGATGTTTTAATGTAACCCACTCGTGTTAGCACAAAATACTCTCTCAAGAATCCTTGTATACAATAATATGCTTATATGTATATGCTTACAAAAATATGCTTATACCATGAAACACAACACAGATTTCCAAAACAGCACAAAAGACAGTTAATAAATCAAAAATGTGATTTGTGTGAAAGCTCAAATGTGTACCATTTGAGCTTTTGTATTTATAACTTATTTGTATACTGTAAGCCCAATACAAGTAAAAAAAACTGCTAAAGTGTTACTTGAAAATCTCTTTCCAAAAGGGTTTTACCCTCAAAGAAGCACTTTTGGCATGTGAAAACTATACACCACAATGAGATCACATGACCAGTAAAATACTACTCATCTAATAACCCCCATTTATAAGTAACTGACAGTAAGAAATGACATCTGCCACGACGCATTCATGCTTAATTTAGCAAAATGACAAGATGTCAGGTTATTAGAGTCACCTGAAAACCTTTTTCTCTCTATTCAGTCACAACACATCTTATATGAGCTGTAAGTGTTTATAGAAACTAAACAGAAGTGGTATCTTTAAAAAGAATAGTTACATGCGGTAAATGAGTTGTCAGATATGAAATATTTACAGATCAATGGAACTATTTCAAGTGTGGTCCCACATAAAAGGAATATCATAATGCACAATGTATTGGTTAATTGCAGGTGCAGAGGTTTGTTTTGCTTGTCTGTTTTGACCTAGTGACAACAGAAGTATTGAAGATAATTATATTGTTTTGTATAACTATAATGTTAATAATCTGTATTAACAGACCCATGAACTTTGCTGCAAAATAGTAACTTTCAAAGTCATTTTAAAGCAGTGTATCTTTTAAACTTTTTTAACAGGTTTTGAGCAAACCCAGTTGTGCTTATAAAGACTGTCTGTTCTCTGATAGTGTGTACCGAAACTATCTGTTCTTTGGTAGTGTCTCCTGTTACTGTCTGTACTCACTGTCTACTGTAATTGGTTTGGAAAGGTAGAGGAGTCCTCTTAAAACCAGCTCATTTAACCGAAGGTTCTGACATTCCTCCTCACAGACAGCACCTATGGGAAAAATAGTCCCGGAAACCTGACTGAAGGAATGTAGGTTAGCTTACGGTAATGTTTCCTTATTGTAATGTAATACCTAACAGCGCTAGCTTGTGTGATTCGGATGGCTGCCCATAAATAACAGTGTGTTGTAAAGATTCTCAGTCATCCATGTGATCAAAAAATGTCTCGTTTTCTATCAGCTCACATCGGATATAGAACAGCGGAATTTTCCCAACGTTTAGGGATTAAGTCTCATGCATGAGGGGTGATACATCTTAAACAAGATCTTAAGGCAGATGACAGAATTCTATCTTTGATTCTGTGTTTCATTCGGAGAAATACAACAAAGACATCTGAATGATTGTGTATCACTTTATATTTTAATCATCATTCTATTCTTAGGGTTATAATTGTTATATTATTCTGTTTTGTTTGGTCTCCCTTCTCCAGCTCATATAATATCATACTCACATCCAGGGAATATAAACAATTAAAGGAATAGTTCACCCAAAAATGCAAATTCGTTAATGATTTATTCACCCTTGAGTTGTTTCAAATCTGTATAAATGTCTTTGTTCAGATGAACACAGAGAGAGATTTTTGGAAGTATGCTTGTAACCAAACAGTTCTTGGTCACAACTAACTTCCAAAAAGGGAAAATGACAATGTCAAAAGTGCCCCAGAACTGTCTGCTTTCCTATATTCTTCAAATTATCTTATTTTGTGTTTATCAGAACAAAGAAATGTTTGCAGATTTTGAACATCTTGAGGATGAGTAAATGAAGACGGAGTAAACAGTTTCTTTAAATTTAAAATGTATATGTATTTATATATTTTAAATATCGAGCACATAGTACATTTTCATATGTTTCTGCCTAACTTATTTATACAGTAGTTTACTCTTTTACATAACATGGTGCCATTGTTTTAGACACATGGGCCATTCTATAAAATTCTTGCAAACTGCTGCCCCACATAAAAAAACACATCTAAAAAGCATTAAAGTTTTCAAATCTTTGTTGTTTACTAAGATCCTTCTATCATCTATTGAAACCCACAGTAATATTTATAAAACCAGTAAGCTTAATATATATAAAATCAGGATTTATTGGGTACTTTCAATTGGGAAATGAGTGTCTCGAACCCAAACCACTAACTTTTAACTCAAATTATATATATATATTTTTTAGCATATTTCCATTGATTTTTTGATGTTTTTAAAAAAGTGAAGTTCAAAAAAATATGTATCTTATATTTATTTATTAAACTATGTAAAAAATGTGTCCCGTTCATTTCACTACCGTAACAGTGTATGTTGTAGTCCATTGGCTAAGACTAATTTTAGCCACACCCCTACATTTTTTAAATAATAGCTATAGCTGAAAACTTTAAGGAAACCAAAGTTCAACTGAGCAAATTCCATAAAGTGTGGCTTGCTAACCATATTAATTTGAGCTAACAAACTACAAAAGCGTTCCTATCACCCAAACATTAGTTAATTTGTTATGCAAATCATTTAGTATTTGAGTTTATTTGAATTGTGATATAGTATGTGAGCTGTAGGTTTTCTGTTAGATATTTACTGTCTGATGTGTGTCGGCTATGTGCTAAACTCTGTCTGTGAAACCGGTCCATAGTGTTCAAAGTCTGATTTAGCTGTGTAAATTAAATGTTATGATCACTACCAAAACATTACCATCACTACTGAAAATGTGTGGTTCACGACCCGAACATCCATGTTTTGTCAAAAATAAAGTATATTAAATTACCAACTTAGATGTTATGGTCAATTGAATGCCTTTTACAAAAAAGGATAGGATTAAAAATACAACAAATCTCATAAATTACACTTGTTGTTGATTTACATGTGAAAATGTTTTAAAATAGCAAAAAACATATTTAAAAAGTAGATTTAAACAAAATCTTAATAGGTAAATAAAATCCTTGAATTATATATTATTGTGTTTCTGTAGTAACAAAATTTGGCGAGAGGAAGAATATTCGGAAATTACAATATGAAAATTAACTGCACAATTACTAGAAATGTGTACCTTATATTGTACAATTTGCATACATAAAAAAAAATGGAAAAAAAACCTTTTTCAAGATGTTTCCATACAGTACATCTACATTTATGAACATTATTGGTTGTTATTAAAATGATTCTTTGTACGGCCTATACAGAGTCCCCAAATGGGTAGTGTGTTCAAATCCCAGGAAACACACGCTGTGATAAAAAACAATACATAAAATGAGCAAAATGCTCTAAACTACTTTTGATAGAACCATCAGCCAAAGGCATTTATTCAGCCTGTCAGCTTATGCAAATCTTCCTGTTAAAATAAATGCCACTGTGCGGTAACAGTCTTAGATTTTTAACTGTGGTTTACAGGGATAGTTCACAAAACATCTCTCATCATTTACTCAATGTCATTTCAAACCTGTCTGTCTTTTTTCTTCTGCAGAACAAAAACAAAGATATTTTGAAGAACGCTGGTTACCAAACAACATTGGCCCTCATTGACTTCCATTGAAGGGACACAAAACCACAGAAACATTTCTCAGAATATCTTCTATTGTGTTCGACAGAGCAAAGACTCATATACAGGTTTTGGATGACATGAGGGTGATTTCTGAATGAACATTTGGTGAAACATTTTCTGCGACTCTATATTTTCTTGTTAGAAAGCAGGTCAAACAATGTATTCAAATACTCAGGAGGTCTGACTTTGACAGGTTGTTTGGGGTGTGGATCACAGCTATGGTACTGTTTATGTGTGCCCCCCTGTGCACCAAGCTCCAGAAAGCCTGCTGAAACTTGTCTCCTGCCAGTGTATAAAGTGCTAAATTGAAGAAGGTGTTGAGGCCCGCCAGGGGTCGTGACAGGATGTACGCTGTGTTGATGCTTCTCCTCAACGTGCATGACATGCCACTTCTGCGCAGACTATTCACCCTCAGCACCCTCATGATATGATAAGGAAAGAAACACACCACAAACACAGCTAGAATCAAAATGGCGAGGGTGCGTGCTCGGGAACTACTTCGTCTGTGTCTGGATATGTTGTTGCTCAGAGTGCTGGCGATGTGGGAGTAGCACCAGCACACCACACCAACGGCATCGCATATCCAAACACGGTAAGTATCCAACCGTACCACCACACCTCCTTTGGATCATTACTGGCGAAGTCAACGCACTGTGTCACATTGCCCGTCCTCAGTTCTGTAATCATTCCCAACATTGGACCAATCTCCACTAAGGAGACGATCCAAACGGTTAGGCAGGCCAAGACACCCCATCTCTTTCTGCTGATCTGAGCGGCCTTCAGCGGGTGTACCACCGCGATGTAACGGAAGATGCTGAGGCAGGTGAGGAAGAGGATGCTACCGTAGAGATTGTAGTGGAAGCAGAAGCGAATGAAACGGCACATGAACTCCCCCAGGGTCCAGTTTTTGGTAATGTAGAACTGGACCAGCATGGGTAAACTCAATGCATACAGCAGGTCAGCCACCGCTAGGTTTACCATGATAATGCTGCTGCTTTTCCAAGGTCGGAGCTTTGTCAGGTAAATGACAAGGGCGGTGAGGTTACCTGTGAGTCCAACTACACAGATGATGCCATACATTGCTGGCAGATAATATCGATTTGTAAACTCATCAATAGGAAAACAGTCAGTTGCATTGTTTTCCAGACGTGCCATTGTTGCGCTGTGTTGCACCTAAAGTGGTAATGAATGATTATCATAATGACATACTATATTGTTTACTTCAAAGTAAACAATTATTTTTGTAAGGTATGTCAAAAAATAAAAAAATAAAGCTACATGCCTAAGAACCTTATTGTTTTGGTGCCATGTTATCAAAAATGTGACATTACAGTTCTATGATAAAAATAGGTACTGTAGGAAAAATATAGGAATAAAGTCTTACCATTATCGTTTCTTCGTTGACTTCTTAACTTCTTATTTTAGGTTATCACCAGAGATTTTGTAGGTTATGTGTCTGTTGTCATCGTGTTTTATGCTGTAATGTCTGGTTTTAGTCTTAACAAAAAACACATGCTACTTGAATGAGTCATGACGCCCTCTACAGAAGTTAGCATTTGGCCTTTAAGTTACTGTTTAACATTTCTTGCAAACTTCCTAATAAAATCACATATCCTGATGCATCGAGAAATAATAAAGCTTTATAACCCCCAGACACTGTGTGTGATGAGTCATTCCATACTCATTAAATGACAGTTCCCATTAATGTCTTTGGTAGGGTGTCTTTTTTTCTCTCCTGCAGCTTTGCTGTCCTCTAGTGGACTTCAAGTCTAGTGTATACTCTCATGTGCAAATAGGGGCAAAACATGTGTATACGAATATAGAGATTCATTAGGATATTGGGCACATTTGGGTACATTTGATGATAAGGGAGAGTCTGATATTACCTCATAAGTTTAGGTGGTCAGCCTGAGTGTGTTCTCTCTGGTTATTTTGGATTTTTCTTTTAACTGCGCACAACAGAAAATGTAATATAGTTAAGCATATAAAATGCAGCACTGTTAATCTAAAACTGCGTCTAACTAGACTTAACTGTCCCAGAACAAACCAATTCTACCACAAATTTATTTTTTATCATTTACTCATTCTCATGTCATCCCAAACCTGTATGACTTTCTTTCTTCTGCAGAACACGAAAGAAGATATTTTGAAGAATGTTGGTAACCAAACAACATTGGCCCCCATTGACTTCCATTGTATGGACCCAAAACCACAGTGACATTTCTTTTGTGTTGCATAGAAGAGTCATATACAGGTTTTTAATGATGTGAGGGTGAATCATTTATGACAGATTTTTTGTCTTTTGGGTGAAATACCTTAAAATTTTGTGTTAAAGAAGGTAAGTATGACAACAGGTACAGTACAAAGAAAAATATGAAAGTAGAAGTCATTGTCTCCAAATCTCTATTAAAATACATTGAAGCAGCAAGGGTGCAATTGTTCTTGCTTTGGAGCCTAAAAAAGGCTGTGCCCTTTGATTTATGAATTCAAAAGTAATTTGCATAAATAGTGGAATAGTAGCCAACAGCCGTATTGCTATGGTAAAGTAATGTCATTTCTTTCAGACCAAATCAGAACATTTTACAGATTAATTTACTCCATTTATAAAGCGCTTTTAATCTGAATGTTGAGTACTTAACACTCATTTTCCTGCCTCGCATAGGCTATATATTTATCAGAAACCGCTTAAAAATGTGTCAACTTAAATAGCAAGTACCTGCTCAAGGTCGCTTTAACATCAGCAATAATTCAAATGTGGCTGTATACTGTACTTTATTCGCAGACTATTCGCAGAACCCATTCATGCATGTCCAAGATCGATCCAAGATGGCGGTTTTTAATCTTTCCCGGAGCAGCCGAGCGTGAAGATCGCTAAGGTCCTCATTTATGTTTGACATTAGTCAACCAAGTTTATGACGCCATGTGGGTGGTTGCATTAATAATCCATTGAGCCCATTGCTAATGATTTGTGTGACCACCAGATTTCACAGAGTTTATACTTCCTTCTAGTGCAAGTGTAAAGTTATACCTGTGATTCAGGCATTCGTTTTACGTACAACGTTCAAGCCAATGAAAAATAACACAAAGGTAGTGTAAACCAAACAAGTAGTCCGACTTCACTTGATGTCATTTTCATTTTTATTTGAAGACAAAGAGAATTAACTTTCCCTCCAATGGTGTTGGGTCAGTCATGACATCCTTACAATTTAAAAGAAACCACCGTTTCTTCCCGTTTTTCTCTCTTCTCTCTCTTCTTGCGTTTTTGCTCTTCTTTATTGTCCAGGGACTGTCCGTGCCATCTCTACAATGGTTTAGCTCTTTTGGGATCTGTAAGGGATGGACTAGAAGAAGACTTCACCCGGACCCCTAAATTTGTGCCAGGCTGCGGCGTCGTTCCATCTTTCCAGATACAGACCCTCTGCATCAAACTGGTTCTCTGGATCACTTCAAGCCAAGATCAACTGGAGCCTCAACAAACTGCATCAGGACATTTTCTTTCTTTTGATGGGCAAGACGTGCAAGTATCATACTTAGCCTTATTAATGGATGCATAGAGCAACATTAATCCTTTTAACAAAGGTGCTTTACAAGTAAGAAATTGATGTTTTGTTCAGGCTATTGATCTTCTGAATATCAAATACTGCCATAAATCCATGCTCTGTTCTTCTCTCTGCTTCAACTTCAACCTTCTTCCAATGCTAAACTGTATGTGTGTGTATGCTAGATTAGTATGTGTATAGTCTAGGTAGTAAAGTCCTGTTTTGTGACGTTGTTTGTAGTTTATGGTAATAATCCGGAGTCCCTAAGCATGCTGATTCTTGATACCTGCTCGTGATGCTAAGTGACTTCCTTAAATCATGAATTTGATCCAGATAAATATAATTGATCATAATCAATAAAATTAATTCCAATTTGGGCTGATATATGTTTCCCTTACAAAGGGTGTGGAGAATATATTACTTATAAATGTGATCAAAGCTCATGATATGGTGGAGAATAATGTTTAAATAATACTGTTCCTCATTGAATACCCTGCAATTGTTACAAAAAGAACACATTCTCAAGTAACCCAGCATGCAGGGGTTCCAGATGAATGATTACTGAATATCTTGACAAGCAGTTGTACTAATTTCTTACATAAATTTTCTCACATAATTCTTCACCCATCACATACATCATACGCACTGTTGCCTCTTTATTCGCATATTTTTTTCTGCTTGGCAGCACAAGTTAGAGCATATAATGATATTGTAACAGTTTAAAAGCAACTTTTGAAATCAAGAATTTGAGGGAGGCTGTGCGAGGGGTTTTGTCTAAGGCTTTTGAAAGCCCATGTATTTTCTTATAAAAGAGACTTGTTTATTCATTTCATTTGGCTGGGTCTCAATGATCCAGTCACAGCGAAAGAGCTGGTTGTAATTTTTTTATCATGTTTTTTAATAGCATTCGGGACAAGCTCTCTTCTGCTGCCTGTATCATTGGGCTTTAGTATCTGCATATAAAACATATGGTTATATTTTGCTTTTAAACCATTTTTAGACAAGTTAAGATCCCCAACAATTTGTGAAAGTTTGATAAATTTGGTTTTATAAGAAAAGCAGAAACATGCATTGTTGTACATTACAAATGTAGAGCTATAATGTGAAGGGTATAGACCGGATCATTTATTTAAAGATAAATCGTTTTTTAAGGAAACAATTGAAGTAGGCTAATATTTGAGTTTTGATTGAAGACTTTATATCAGTTCTTGGCATTGTTGCTCTGAGAACCAGGAGGCTTGGCCCAGAATCTCATTTTATTCTTCATATTACAGCCATTCAATTGAAATATTGGGAGTTTATAATGAGATATTGAAATATTTATGTTGATAATTTTAGATCTTAAAAAACCTTTCCCATGGACACCATTCACTTTTGTTGTGTATGGTAGGCAAGACTGCTCTCTATCTTTGCAGGAGATCTTGTAACCACGGATTAAGTAAATTTTCAATAGCTACATAGACGGAACTGGTGGCAGGTCTTTCTGAAAGAACAGAGACTTCATCAGTTGGTATGTGGTTGACAAGATGACAGATTATCATTTTTTCTGCTGAGCTAGAGCTTTTGAGTTTGTGATTGGAGTATTTCTAAAATCACCCCAACAGCAAAAACAAATAAAAATTGTGTGATGCTGCATCCCAGCTGACTGGTCTGCTGACTTTTGGTTTATGAGACATGAAGGATCAGAAATGAACTTTCTAGCCTTTCAAGCCAAGGTGGCTGACAGATGAACAAATTGACCAGTCAGTCGGATCTCCTACTGGCCAGGATTTTTGCAGTACTCTTTCTTTTGATTTATTGTATTGTTTAAATATAATAAATAATATGATGATAAAACAAAATAAATGCAGGCACATTCATGCACATACAAAATTAACTGTTATTTTAAACATATTTTTTAAAACAACATTTGTTGTAATTATTTTTACATGTGAACTTAGCTTTTACTATTGTCTTGATGGGACAATGGTTATTAATAAGCTCATTTACAGAGAGCATAATATAAAAAAATAATCAAGAGTTGTTGTCACACATACAACATTTCTTTGCAAGAAACCGGTCCCGTTTCTTTTATACAGCATTTATTTATGTGAAAAATGTTATGTCAAGACAATTACCTTTTACTATTTGTTACTAATGTCTTTCTGTAAAATGTTTTATTAGATCTTTCCTAAAACACAAACATGCACCCGCACTTCACCAGGGTGACCCCTGTGAAAGCCCCACATGAGGCTTCTGCTTTTTTCTTTAATTTGTCCTGCTCTACAGGCCCACATGTGCATCATCGCCATCTGAGTACCTGACATGACCGAACCCTGGTACACAGATGCAGCATTTTAGGGACACAACATCACCTGAACAGCCCAACATACACCACTGCTAATGGCATGGTAAATCATTATAATATTTTACGCATTTCAGGTCATTTGGACAAAACGAACAAATGGATGCATAAATAAATAAATAAATAATATAATGGATATAATACACGTCATTCAACACATATGTGACTCTTTCTTCTGCTGAACACAAAATAATATATTTTGAGAAATGTGTTAGTGGTTTTCTTTGGTTACCAACATTCTTCAAAATATATTCTTTTGTGTTCTGCATAAGAAAGTCATAGGGGTTTGGAATGACATGAGTGTGAAAAGAGATCATTTACTAACTCTTTTAACTAAAGAAATCTGTTCAGGCTTGGATGTAAATGAACAAGTTCCATTATGCACAATATGTTTAAAATGTATTTAAAATAAATTCAAATTAAAGCAAGAAAGTAACTGAAATTTATGAGTTCCAGATCTTGTTCTCAGCGGCAAACAAACATTAGGTGGCCCAAACTTAAGGTCACGATTCTGCCTCCTTTGGTCATGTTTTCCTTAATCTTGTGGCAGGGTCATGACAGACCCACATGTTTAATGAGAGAGAGACATGGCATTGTTTGTTTTGGCATGCCATGCGCTTTCTCTGGTCTCGCCCCTGACCCCTCCCTCTCGTTTCCTCATTATTGATTGTTAATTATTTCATGCCCTGCACCTGTTCCCCTCCTGATTTTCTCCCCATTTAATGCCCCCGTGTTTTCTGTCTTGTAATGGTTCATTTTGTTACCCTGCCTAGTTAAGTCAATGACGTTTTGGCATCTTGCTCTTAGAGTGAAATGTCCCTAGTTTTGTCACATCGAGTCCAGTCTGGTTTATGTTATATTAGTTGTTATATTAGTTTAGTCAAGTTTATTGTTCCTGTCTAGTCTGTGTTATTTACCTCCTGCTTCCCATTGTTTTACCCCCACGTGGGCTTTGTTTTTTTGTTTGATTAAAGTCTTTGTTTAAACCACATCGTCGTCTGCATTTAGGTTCTTCTGTCCGGATCATGACACTTAACTTCCGGTAGAACTCTGCAAAGAATCAATAACTGTTAAGTATTTTTAAATGAATTCCAGAATTATACAATGAAATATTGTCCATAATTGATGCTGTCGAACATTTATCAGTTTTTAAACACTCAGGATCACAATAAAACTTTCTTTAATGTGTCATATTGGCACTGTAACTTGACATTTCCCCTTCTATCTATTACGTTAATAACCGCTGTTCTCTTGTGGGATTACAGGATTACCCAGCGGAAGACTTTTAATACGGCTTGAGCTTTTGCTCTGTGACACATCGAGGAGCTGCTTGAGAAATGTGAGAAAGGTGCATCCTAGCATCATTAAACATTTCCTTTCCCCATTCAGAGTTTGTGTATACTATATATTCTTTCTGTGCGATAGTTCCCTCCATATTATATTAAGACAGATTTGACGTTTGAGGGCCGAAAGGTCTTTCCTTGGGACTGTTAGCATTGAGAGCTTAATGGTCTGAAAAAGTGATTACAAAAGAACATCTCCTCATCCTTATTCAAAGCCCATGGTGATTATCATCATCACATCTCTGTGCTAATTCAGAAGCATCACACCAATGCAAAACAACATACACCGAAGCGAGAAAGAATGGCATGGCAGCTCCTCTACCAACAAACAACTTCTTGCACATGCGATTAATGGAGTGTTGCTACAGCAACGGAGATAATGCCGTGTTGCTTGCAATTATCTTGCAGTCAGGAAGAAAGTTCGAGCTAAACTAGGTGGTTGAAGGACGGGAATTGTGTTATTGCTTCGGGTACTGATAATGAGGTTTAGAAGTTTTAAATTGTCTGTAGGATGTTTGTTCGGTGAGGTTCCATCTATTTCTTTGTTCTGTATGTTTATCGCTGTTAGGGCTTTTGCACTAGTGTCAGTATGCGTGTTGTTCTGTTAACATTTGGTAGATAAGTGTTTTTCCCTCAGTGCATGTTTACATGAATAAATACATGAATTCATGTCTGTTAAATTGCAGCAGAGACTCCGAAACTGAACTGTGAGAGAACTATCCATTTGTGACACTGACAGTAATTGTTGATATCAAACCTATCGCTGTCAAACATGCCTTTTTAGAAAAAAGGAGGCAAAAGATTTTTTAATGTGTCTGTTATGAAGCTTATCCAACACGTGGAGTCCTTTGTGTGCTCAGTTATTGATTCCATTATATGTCTCATTTCTGAGCAAGCACACTGTACTGCAAAATTATAACAATGTAAGACAATCATGTTTGAGTGATTTTAAAATAAATAATAAAATAAACAATAAAAAAATCGAATTTTATGTTTAAACTGAAAGAACAACATGAGTATTTCTAACAAGATAATTTATGTTATTTTAAGAAGTATGTTTTTAGGTTATCTGACTAAACATTTTTTTTACAGTGTACTGTAAGCGTAATGCAACTGAGCAACCGAAACAGGATGGTAGGGTACATAATAGGTTCAAAATGCTTTCATTTATTCTGTGAAAGATAGGGGAGATGAGCTGTTATTCAGTCCATGCTCTAATTTTTGTGCATGAGTGGCACATTAAGAACAGACAGCTAAATGTACTAACAAGATGATCAGCCCACATACTATATTATAAAAGCTGCATTGCTTTTTACAAGAAACCCGCTGTGAATGCAGGGAATTATATTACTGTTCCTTAGGTGAATTGTGTGTGTGCTTAGTGTTATAAAGTTTCTCCGTCCCTAGTTTAATGTATAGAGACAATTATAATATATATAAGTGGTATTTTCATGATCCCCTTTCACCTGCCCTCACTACCGGACTTCACTTCCCGTAACCCTGCTCTGCCCGTCACCTGCACCCGATCTTATTCATCACACCTGGCCATCATTTGCAATTACCCTGACAGTATATAGTTCTGTTCTGTTTGTCTAATCTTAGCTGGCTCTATGTTGACTTTATGTATGTTGTTTTATGCAATTTTTCTGTTCCTTTGTTCATGTTCATTGCCTGTTGGATTTATAAAGACTCTTTATTTGCGTCACTTTTCTATATAACAAGTTACAACCCTTGAAGGTGGACAGAACTGTAGTTATTTGCGATGGATTTACATTAATGTGATTTTACTTTTACACCACTTCAGTAAGATTTTTTTCTAATGTGGCTCAGTGGAAGAGCATTGCGTTAACAGCGCAAAAGGTTGTGGGTTCTATTCTCATGGAAAACGCATAACTAATTAAAATTGTATACGCTTGAATGCACTTCAAGTCGCTTTGGATTAAAGCGTTTGCTAAATAAAAATGTAAAAGAAAAAACACCCAAAGCTGTCCTGGATAAAGTTGTGATGAATCGATATTCACATGTAGACCATTAACAGTGTTTTACACGACAAACCATGTAGGTAGGTATTATTTTAATTGAAAACAAGGTGGGATATAGCCATTTTTTGATTAGTGAAGGCTGGCATTGCTAGTGAACCGTTTGGTGACATGCAACTTCAACGGTGCATCATCGGACAATACTGCTAGACAGTAGCATGGGTATGTTTGTGGCAATAGCCAAAATACTTTGTATGGGTAAAAATGATTGATTTCCTTTTATGCCAAAAATCATTAGGATACTGAGTAAAGATCATGCTCCATGAATATATTTTGTAAATTTCCTACAGCAAACGTCAAAACTTTATTTTTGCGAGTGGATGCAGTAAAATCTCGGACAAAAATGGCTGGAAATATGCCTAAAAATTTCACTGGCTGCAGTCCATTACTTGGGAATTACCCACTCAACTTTGGAATCTTTGTAGAGCTTAGAATTTCTGCTTTCGGGTTCATGTACTCTCCACAATGTCATTACAGCGGTGAGCATTAAAGTGGCTGTAACTGTCTCAGTTTCAGCATATCTCATGTAAATCTTGAGTACTCACAGAATAGTATCGTACCATTCAAATATCCGTAGAATCTTTAGTTTGATCACATTAATTAAAGACAGATACAGCTGTACGATTATTTCCGAAAACGTACGACACGTGCAGGGCGGAGGGCGGAACTAAAGCACATGCGCACCCATTGCCAACAAAAAATGATCACTCGGTTTCACGTACAACGTGCGGTTCATGTCTGGCATTTTTTAGCAGTGGGATAACTACATCTATCAGTTTCAAACGATCTCCAAATCCAGTGTTATATCCACTGTTTCTATTACATCACTGAAATGCCTTGAACAAACAAACACACTTCAACTTCTCTCACTATCGCAAGAGCAACGAGCTGCAGCTGTAGGCCCACAGTGCAGCCAATCTTGATGGTAACGCCCCATTCTGACTGTCAGAAACTAGCGGCAGTCTCATTCATTTCAATGGAGAGCTGGCGACTTCTGGCAAGAATGACCGTTGGCGACAGAAAGTGGGCATGTCCAGTGACGGGAGTCAAGCGACAAAAGTTGAGTCTTGTTTTTTATGTTCTAAAAAAACTTTCCGAAACCAATAGAGGGTATGCATGGACGTCACTTTTCCACGTGAACATGTCGAGACACGCCCTGGGACATGCTCCCCACGGTGGCAAAACACCCACTTACATGGCTGAGGAGAATAAGAGAAACAAAGAAACAAAGTGCAAAAATGGACTAGGAGAGTGATTACATTTAGTTTTTCAATTAGATGAGACAAAGTGCATAACTGTACATTAATTTGTAATGTAATGTTTTCAACATAACTTTAAACGTGCCACTTGAAAAATATGCCATTTCAAGACTTGAATGGAATTTCAAATTCAAGTATGTCGTTCAAAAATGCTCACAGGCCATTCAGGTCTTTCTTTTGTTTAATGGTGGTTTTATGGTCTACAGTACTGTTGACAGGTTACTATTAACCACCATTGTAGAGAGGAGGAGTGCATACGGGGTTCAATATTTCTCTGTATTCCAGGAAAAAGGTAATAGCATGTCTGTGCGACATGATTGGTGAGTGGTACCATTGTATGTGATGAATTGTACTTAAAGTAAAATGATAAATAGCTTTGTGATTTGTGTTATTGACAAAGATTCATTTTTAAATCATGCTATTTAAAGGCATTTACTGGTGCAGTATGTGCATGATTCTATGTGAATAAAGCAGTGAATTCTGCCAGCACTGTTGGTTGTAGGCATTATTCCAAATATCCTTCTCTGTGTTCATCGTAACAAAGACATTTATTTATTTATTTAATGCACATTTTGAACAGCTCGAAGGTGAGTAAATAATGACAGAATTTTCCTTTTTGGGTGAAGAATCCTTTTAAGGCTGTAAAATAATACGCTCCGTGACTCAGAAGTGTTCCCTCTTTCTTTCCACATAATCAATGAGAACACTCATTCATGACTAACAGTATGCCAATGACAAATGTAATGGACAATTTCTTCATATCCCTCTCTTTTCAACTCATTCTTCTATCTTGACTAGCCACAGTTCTGTCAAAAAACTGATGTACTGTGTTATAATCAGGCTACTTTTTTCAGTAGGCATGCTGGAATGGGAAAAGAATCTTGAAGTCTTTGAAAAGTGGAGATCAGTCGGATAAAGGAAAGTTTTCTTTCATCATGATATGTTGGCTGCTTTGATTGACAGTTACCTGCTTGGTTGATCTAAGGGTAGACTGTCATTGGGTTTGTGTACAATTACATAGTGTGAGAGAGAAGCGGTTTAGGAGTGTGTACTTCCCCCACAAACAACTCCAGATTCATTGATAACACTGATGCAATTAAAGGGTACGAAAACTTCAAAGAGTCTCATGTAGAAAAAACACTGACAAACAGCATCTGCAAGTCTGGTCCACATTGCAGTTTGTTCTGTCCATAAATGGCAAGTCCAGTGATTCATTTTTGCTCAAAATTGTGCATTGTATACACAATGTGTCTTGTACGCAATATAAAAAAAGACTTACTCCCCCACCTGCTAAAAATTGCGTAAAAGCCAGTCAATCAGATGAGAACTGCATATTGAGACAGTATTTGCCAATTTCACATTTACATTACATTTAGTCATTTGGCAGACGCTTTTATCCAAAGCGACTTACAGATGGGGTAAACAATTGAAGCAATTCGGACAACGCAAGTACAACAAAAAGCAAAAGTGCAATCAATAAAACTGGCTTCATAAAGCCTACCACAGTATACAGTGCTAAGTTAGGTTAGATTTTTTTTTTTTTTTTGTAGAAAAGAGATAGAAGTCAGGACTAATCGGTAAGGTGTTGATGGAAGAGATGTGTTTTCAGACGATTCTTAAAGATGGCTACAGAATCTGCAGATCTTGTTGCCGCGGGCAGATCGTTCCACAAAAGTGAGTGATATCTGAGATCGTGAGATCGTGAGATCGATTTTTTACCTTTTTGGGATGGCACCACAAGACGTCGTTCGTTTGCAGAGCGCAGAGATCTGGTGGGTACATACGTCTGCATTAGCGAAAGAAGATAAGGGGGAGCCAAACCAGTGGTGGACTTGTAGGCTAGGAGGAGGGATTTGAATTTGATGCGAGCCGCAATAGGGAGCCAATGTAACTTTAAGAAGAGAGGAGTGACGTGTGCTCTCTTCGGTTCATTGAAGACCACTCTTGCCGCTGCATTCTGGATCATCTGTAGAGGTTTGGTTGTGCAAGCAGGGAGTCCAGCCATTAGCGCATTGCAGTAGTCCAGTCTGGACAGAACAAGGGCCTGGACTAGGACTTGCGTAGCATGCTCTGATAGGAAGGGTCTAATTTTTCGAATATTGTAGAGGATGAATCTACAGGACCTTGCGGTGCTGGCAACCTGATCTGTGAAGTTAAGCTGATCATCGCTGAATTTCACATTCAGTATGCTTCAAACAGTCAGTGAATAGTCTGTGGGTGTGCTGCCTGTGGCTGAGATTAGGACAGGGTCATCTTTATTTAAGTGGAAACATCTTAATTCAACTCTATTAGGCATAAACAGGGAAAATTTCATTTGTTGAAAGATGTGATATTTTAGGATGAGATATTTAAGGCTCCACTTACAGATGATGATCATTTAGTGATCATGATCATTTGTCTATGAAGAGCCCATGAGCCATTTTATTTTACTGAACAATGTGTGATGGTTACACATTTAATCTATAAATAATTATATTTTAAGTTCATATAGTTCAATACATGGAGACTGCATGTAAGGTACATTTTCTCTGTGAACTTATGGGATGAGGGATAAGTACATTTAATTTTTAGTTGGATTCATCTAAAAAATCAAAGACAGTTGTTTTCCCAAAACATTGGTGTGTTTGTTTAGGCATCCTTGACAATAATTATTTTTGCATTAAAAATACACACTTCACCATTAAGTTAAATAAAATGCAGCCATGAAAAGCAAGAATGATTTCGCATATAATGTACAAACTGGTAATTATCTATGAGACATTCTTCATGTATTAATACATTCTCTACCTCCTTCTTCATGATATGATGGCATTGTTTTCAAATAGTACCTGACAGAGCAGAAGAATAAACATCATACTCTACATGCATTTTACAGGAGAGTTAATCATATGTTAAAGGCATCGCTGACAGCAGCTGTTTCATTCCGTTCATTTGAATACAAATGAGTGAACATGTCAACACCAATTAAACAACAACAACAAATGCTTGCAGGGACTTGAGTTTCTTTAGATCTGCTCGGCCAAATAGGCACAGAGCCATTTGGAGGAGAATCTACTGACTTTGGACTGAAGCTGAATCAGTAATTATTTTTGAGCAGGGGTTTGTCAGTGAACTTTGCTTGCATGTGACTCATACAGATACTAGTATTTTTGCAATGATGTCACTATCGCAATAACCATTAATGGATGCATTCTGCAAGTTCAGCTATGAAGGGCATCAACAAACCTCCGCAGTGTTTATTTATCAGATTTATAAGAGACAAGCGTAGCCCTTCCGGAAAGTGCACACGGTGATGGTATTTCAAAAGCCAAACTGCTACAGTAATTTACATTGTAATGAGAGCAGAATCATAGGAAGCGTAGGACTGTTGTTTGTGATGGATTTTAGACCTAATTTTAGGTACACCCTGTCATTTTTTATTTTTACTATATATGCAGACAAACTATGACCCTGCCCCAAGTGGCAAAAACCATTCGGATCTCACGCAAACTTTTTACGAGGTGGCTAATTTGTATGAATTGGCCATATCATATTATTGCACACATAGGGCCCTATTTTCTCGATCTAAGCGCATGGTTTAAAGCACACGGCGCAGGTGCGCTCAGGCTTCTCCGAATCCACTTTTGCTAGTTTATGTTTTATTTACAGAAAACTATAGAATAAATATGAATAAAAAATACGTACATTTTATGTAAGAAAATAAATGAATTTAATAATTTGTAGTGGAGTAGGCGGGGCGAGACCGTGAGTCGAGGCCGGTGAGTGAGTGTTAATGAGCGTCAGCTGTACACGCACCGGTCTCGTATCACGGAGGAGATCGGGAGCATAAGAGAACGAGCGACCGGACCGTCGAAGAGAGAGGACCGGGCCCGGACACATGTTAAGTTGATTTATGTTTGTGTTGCCGGCAGTCGTCCGTGAGGGGCTGCCGGCATTTTACTTAAATAAAGTCCGGTGCGTGTACAGCTAACGCTTATTAACACTCACTCACCGGCCTCGACTCACGGTCTCGCCCCGCCTACTCCACTACATACTTGCTATCTGCAGCGCCCATAGAATGAATTCAGACGGATAAACCACCATGGTAATATAGATACAAATTCTGTGAGAGCAGGTTGGGATTTCTTGACTTCAGGTCCAGATCGGCTCGTATGTTAAGTCACCCCTTTTTACATGGCTTTGGAAACTTCTTTCTGAATGTCCAATTCTTTAGTTAAAATATAAATATATAGAGCAGTCAGAGTACAGAATGTTCACTGGCTTCAAGAACTCATTGATGATGACAGGTGCTGCTGGTTTAGTTTTGTTCAAGATCAGGAACTTTGCAGACTTTCTTCTCACTTGTCTTTTCATTTAGCCAATTAGGCTTCTTTATTCTTTTACTTTTTGCTGTTTTATCTTAATTTCGCTTCTTTCAAAGAAACAGGAAATTTTACTGTAAATATCTGTAACAATGTTCTAATCAGAGAATGTTTTTTTCCAGCTAAAGCCAAAGAGGTTTCATGGGACAAATAACCCATGACACCTTCAAGACTGTGTGAAAAATCCAGCACAGGATGCGGAAATAATGCAGAATAATGAAGAGGAAAAGCTATTTACAGTTCATGAGCGCATATGTTGTTGTTTCACAGAAGACTGTTGCTGAGAATGAGCATTGACATTTTACAGGTGCATGTCAGACTGTAAAAATGTAGAATGTTGACTTTTAATGTGTACTTTGCAGAACAACATGTTATATGCATTGGGGAAAAAGACCCTGTCTATGAATCCCAGGCTTATCCAGGCCATACTCAAAATGTTATAAAGATAACAGGCATCAAAAATATATTTTTTTTGAAATAAAATAATCAAGATTGTATTTTTACAGAAAGTTCTTTACATTATTTAGGATGATTTTATAAACAGTAAATCACAAAAATGACTTTAGCTGGGTTGCACAGGCAAGGTCTCATTTTCTTGATAAGTCTGAAGAATATATTGGCAATCCCGAGAGAAGTGCAGTTCAACCCCTATATTTACATTAGATGTGACACCACAGAAAAAAAATATATTTGGTTTGTTGTGCAGCTCAATAAAAAAATAAAAAAGAGGAAGCGGTTTTCCATCGAATGTAGCATTCACACACATGAGTCATACATGAATACAAGCTTTCATATCGAACCACTCGCTGTGAGCAATGTTTTATTCCTGGAATCGACTCTGATTGTATAAGAATCCATTGCCATTTATCTCAAATTAGCAAACCACACAGAGGGAGTGACATTCCTTTGTTATCTTCAAGTTTTATAGGTGTTTGTCTAAAGCTTTTAAGCTAAAATTAAATTTCTCCCCTTCAACCCCTGAAGGTCATGGGAGAGCAGACCCCATTATTCTCACAAACAGAAGTCGTGTAAAGTTATGTGTGTCTTTAAAGAAGCAGTTTCACGCTGTGGCAGTGAGTAACATCACTGACATTCTGGTGACAAACACACAATCAATCTCATCCATTTATAGAATGACTTGAATACTCCATCCTGTGGTTTATCAATTAGCAGGTAGAATGCTATGGAGAAGTGAAACATGGAGTGTTGCAACACATTTTTCAGCTGTATGGAGGTTTGTTCTTTGTGTCCCACTGTTCGGTGTTCTATTTCCATATTGGTCTGCAACAAAATGTGTTGAAATGTGTCTGCTCTAGGGAAGAATGGTTTGGTAAGGCACTTTATCTGCAGTAGTACTGTACTGATATTTAGTATTTCATTCATTAGCTTGGACCCTGACTTGCATTTCACAAAAACAAGTAAAAAAGCAATATATGTGCCTGAAGTTAAAGCCACGTTTTCTCTCAAATTGAGAGACCAAAAAATAAAGCAAAAATTTAATTTTGTTAAAGAACATGAAATAAAAGAAGTTATTAAAACCCACGAATCATTGATATTTTTCATATTTATTTGACTTATTTTTTATTGGTTTTCCTTAAAAGATTTTCAGATAAACCTGTGAAGCACCATCCAGACATAAGTACAAAATTCACCTTTGTATCTGAATTAAATATCCAAACATTTGGTCTTATGATACTATGTGAAAATAACCCATTGCCAGTGAAAATCTCAGTTTCTATATTTTATTTAATGACGGCACACTCACTTGGTATTGATATTTTTTTCCCATTTGTGTTCTTATGCGCATTAAAAGCTGTATATTTCTTATGCATTTATACCTCCATGTTAAATGATTGAACTCCTTGTTCTTTAAACACATTTTCCTCTTAACATTTTAAAATTAGTGACCTTTTGAGAATATGACTTTGAACCTTTACTTTTTTTTAGTGTCAAAGGTTGGGGAAAAGATGTTGTAAAGATGAACAATAATTGGGTAGTGTCTTAAAAAGAGACCATAAAAGAGACACTTTTGTTGTATGTTAATACGGGAAAGAGCTGAAGACATTATAAAAAAGCAGTAAGATAAAAAAGCCCTGAAATTTTGAACTACAACAATATGTGACATTCACGCAACTAGAGGCTTTTTAGATCTGTCGTAATTTGAGCACTTGTAAATGAGTTAGAGCAAGTAGAAAATATGACTTTGGCTTTGATAAAGCAAAGTCGGAATTAGACCATGTAAGCAGCCTTTTATACTTTTATGGTGGTCTCTGTTTAATGAAGCTCATTACATTACTTGTATAGAAATCTGAAATTAAAGAGAAAAGAGGTATTTAAGAATTGTGAATTGGTACTTACTTCTTTCTGTGCTAATTTAAATGCAAATCCTAAAAGAAGAAAAAGCAACTGTAGCACAAAGAAGGCTGGATACCTTCTTGAGTATAAAATGTTAAACGTGGAAATGATTTTTCATTGCTAAAGATGCAAATGCATGCAAAACAAATCTAAAACAGTATGCATTCAACAAAGAAATAGCATTCCCACAAAAAGCAATAAATATGTAAATGTTGTTTTTAGAAAAGTTCTTTTTACAAAGAGAGGGGCAGAGAGTGCAGTTTTTATCTTGTTTACATATCTGAGGTTTTGATATTATTTATAAAAGGTATTCTGATTTAATCCCAGAAATATCTTGTGTTTGTTTTGTGTTATCTCAAATATTCAAGTAATGATGCCCCCTCAGCTTTAGAATATCATTTTTATATTTAAACTCCTCATATACAAGAGTTTTTCAACTTGTTTCCTGTTGTCATCCCTAATATATTTTTAATTCACATAACATCTAGAAGGGTATCTTTTACTACACATTTTGGTCACTTTTAAACCGTTTCAAAGGAAAATGTACATTGTTAACAGTTCAGGGGAAAACCCACTGTACGCTCTGTATCTAACACCTAAAGCAGTGGGATGTTGTGCCACTTCAAAGAGATTGAAGCCAACTCATAATAGTTCTACTGAATTCTCAGAGCTCTGCTGTACAGAAAGTGTGTTGGCGTTTTGCTCAGCAGGTTTGCTTTTTATGGTGGATAAACGCATATTTATTCCAACATATTTGATTGATATTTTGTTAAAAATGTAATGATAAATTATGGAATTTTCCTTAGAGCGGGGTACCTTTACACCTTCATTTCACTAAGTACAGCAAGATGGATAAATAGTCTGTAAATTCAGCACCATGGACAGCTCCACACAATTCCCCTGCAAAGGCAAAAAGCAGTAACTTCCTTTTTGTTGTTACTTCGAAAAGCCCACGAGAATATAATTAAAGTAGCAGGTATTTTGCCATTGTAGGGCTGTTTCAAACAAATCAATAAAATTGTATTAACTCATTGAAGGATTCAAGAGCAATTTGTAGTTTTATCTACTGTAGGTTAAAATAAAATCCAACAGTACCTAGACTAACAAATGCTACTGACAAAACACGTTCAGGTTTGGGTTATGCAACAGGTAATAATATATTTTGAAGTAGTATCACATGCAGTCATGCAGTGACTGACATTCAAATTTTAAGAGCTTTACTGTCACACGCTGACAAAACACATACATTTCAGCATGGTAACGTTATACATTTTTGGGAAATTTATATTTTTATTTAACATAAAATCACATTTTTTGTTTTATTTTCGTATTAGGGTGGATACAAATATTGTCGTATATTGTCAAACTGCCAATAATTAGTATATTTATTGTAATGCGTCGTTATTTAGTAGAGTAAAATTAACGCTTCAACGCTTTTAAGTCTTCTGTTCGCGTCCAGCATTGCGTCCGCATCGGCATGTCTGCGCGTGAGGAGAGCGGAAGGAGAAATAGTCCCTATACCACACAACCTGCTTACTCCTTTTTTTCACTTCGGGGGTCATGCTACGCAAACATTTCCACGCGTAACTACAATGCAATCACGTACTTAATAACGTATACTTATAAAACTGTTGTAGGAATCGTCCTGGGCAAAAATCGTCTGAATCAGAAGTAACATTTCCGTATCAATCCGCCCACGAGAGACGCTGAATGTGACGGGAAGACCGTGTACCACTCATTATATGTCTCACTCCCACTAAGCGCTTGAGCACAGCTGGTCACGGGAATCTCTTTATGGAGTACATTTTGAAGTTGCTCTCACGCTAAGTTGTTTCTTTGACGTGAGCGCAAGAATCTCTTTAGAGAACTTGACAGAAGAGCGCTTTAAAGGGTCATTTATTGCTTCGAGTAGAACATTGGAGCGCGGTTTGCGAAGAGAATTTCGGGGAGATGTTTTTTAACTCTTGATATGAGTAGATCACGGTTACTGGAGGATGCGAGGAGAGGCGCAAAGTCTTGAAAGAAGAGTACTTGAATGCTGTCTTGACCAAAAACAAACATGAGCCATAGTCTTCTGTGGAAAGTGATTTTGTTTTGGACATTAGTCGATGCTCAGGTAAGGTACTATGTTTATTATTAAGGGGGTGTGTGTCTGTGTGATCTATGCATCTTAGAAAGTTGCAGTGTTGGCTGACCAAGACATGACTAAACGTGTTATGCTACAGATAAACTAAATTAGGGAACGCAGGGCTAGTTTTAACACATTTTACTTGAATTCAATTCCGTTCAGCTAAGCACCTTGGTAACATAAACATTAAATATGACATTTTTACCGTTGTTGCTCAGGATAAGACACACACTTAACATTTAAACAGCCTTTGTATAGTTGATTGTAATTAATTGTATAACATTTAAAATACACAATAACCTGCGATGTGATGTTTATGAACACTCCAGTTTCTCATGCACTTACGAGTCGACTTGTCTGAATATGCTAGTGTGGTTTTATCGTGTTCATTCACTTATAGGTGTTTAAAGCCAACATGCCCGTTAAGGAAACCACGATTAAAATGGACTTTATTTGTACTGAGATCCTCGTTTCGCAAAAAGCTCCGGTTTATATAGGCTAGCCCATTATATATTTAAAAAATCCCAGCAAAAATGCAGCTTTAGAGTCAGTGTTCAAAATCGATATATATGGGAAACAGCTTTCCAAGCTGATGAAAACTTATTTTGTGCTCCAGTGGGTCTAACTTGTGGAAGGCGATGACATAATTTAAAGCGAATTATCCGTGGAGGGCGATAGGCCTACTTTATGAAATGAACACTTAACTTACTGTGGTGATGTATGCTAAATCCCAACAAACATGTGGACGATTAACGACCGTTGAAAAGACGTCCATCCGACACGTCCCGTCACGGTTGAAAAATAGTTCCTAAATGAAAGTTGAACGGACGTCTTTGACGTCATCTGGCCGTGATTTCGACGTCTTTTCTGCTCCAAAGAAACGGACGTCCAAATTTGTCCTCTTCTGGACGTTTATTATTAGATGTGTTGCTGCTTAATGTAAGCGTATATATAAGCCTGCGTTTAATAAATCAAACTCGCGTTGTGTAACATCGTGTAAGGCAAGCAATTGTGTCATAAGGTTTACGTGTCTTAAATTGACTTAGGTTCTAAAAAGGTCCAAAATCGGTCCGGTCTGACCTGGACGTCTATAAAACGTTTTAATCACGTGTACATCACAAACAATAACACATTATTTGTGGATTTAGGCAAAATTAAGTGTTTTAATTGAGCACAGCATATTTTATTGTGAACATCAGGTTTTTAAATTTTCTTCCATTTGTTAGACAGCTACTATTCAAACTAGAAAATAAAAATAGTAGAATCTCAATAGCAATGGAGTTTAATATTGAAGTTTAGCAGCCATTAATCAAACATGCAAATTATATGTAACTACTTTAGTCTTTACATTTTTTCCAAAATGTTTACTCTCATTTTCTTGGTCCCCGACGACCAGCTCTTCCAGTAGTGTGATTCATGTATTCCACCATTGATGCATGAGAGTCAGAGCTATGGCACTACCAAATAATTACACTTTATTCTTCTTTAGAATAACCGTATGTCAATAAAAGTTACTAATAACACTAGAATAAACATATTTAAGGGTCGCAAAAGTACCTGATGAGTACTGCATTCCATGCTGTTCGGTTTAAAAGATGAACTTGAGCAAATAGCTGGCATTCTGGATCATGGCAAGTCTACATCTTCTATTAAGAGTCTAGATTGTGACAAAGAATATATGTAAGATTAGAGGAAAAAACTGCATTTGCCCCCTCTGTCTTCAATGCCACTGTGGTGCCCTTGAGAAAGACCCTGTAAACGTATTGAAAGTGGCATTTCTGGTAAAACCTGATGTTCTACAGAGAAGTCCACTGAATAGAAAATAGAAAAAGACATAAATGAATAATAGAAAATATACAAACAAAGATTTTAGCAATGTCATAAGGCCAAAATTACCTCGAATTACATAGTATAGCTTTGAATGGCTTCTTTTCAAGTTGACCACCAGCCCTCATACTGGATTTCACCGTTAAGGCATTTAACGTGATTCTGTAAAATAAATTACTCAGATTACTTCACCTCAATTTACAATTACAGTTTGTTTTCAGATTTGTTGCTGTCACTATGGTTCTTTTGTTAACTACCCAAATATATATGTATATAAACAGAGAGAGAGAGAAAAACAAACACAAACTAACATGCACACAAACACACACATTCTTTTTCACAATCCAATCTCTTGATAGAACATGTAGACTTGCCATGTTCCAGAATGCTATTCACTGAAGTTCATCTTCAAAACCGAACAGCATGGAAAATATTCCTTTGGAATCCTGAAAGAAAAATCTGTTCATTAATATGTACACACACCTGGACACATGACTACTTCTAAACTTAATGTGACACTTGCTGTCACATGTTGTTTTTACAAATAATTAGACCGGTGTCCTAAAGGAAGAAGGTTTGCAACCCTTGATCTATTTACACATTGTTCCTGTTGCGTGAAATTGCTCAACTTAATGTTAATTGTATGTTTTTAGGCAGTGACACAAAACTCAGCCAACGTTAACTCTTTACCCGCCAGCCTTTACAAAAAAGTTGTCAGCCAGCGTCAGCGTTTTTTAACATTTTCTCTAAACTTTGATGGCTCACAATACATTTTCTGTAATGAATAATAACTCGTCAATGGCAGGGAAAGAGTTAGAAGTTTGGGGGCTTGATGATTTTGCTATCAATTTCCCGGCAAGCAGCATTACACAGCACAGCTCAAGTGTAGAAACTACCCTTAGGGTAAAGCCTAAATTTAAACCTAAGTTACTACCTTTTAGCCTGCTAGCTAATTTAAGCATAACTCAAACTACATGGCAGTTGACAATGTGCGCATCATTTCTTTCAGTTCCTTCGTGTCCAACAAGTAAGACTCAACCACATTAATAAAACAATACAAAATGTACTTACCCACCAGTATTTGTAATACTCCGTCACTTTTCGAAATAAACCAAACCTCAATTACAGAGTCTTCTTCTTTAGAGTTTATTGCGGCCGGTTGGCAAACCAACTTAAGGCGCATTACCACCAACTGGGCTCCAGCCACAACTGGGCTGGAGTGTGGATCACGGATTTTGGCTGCACAGTCCTCTCAACCGATTCAATATTTATAGAATTACACATAGCTAAAGTCAAAGTTACAATTTTATATGCAACCACAGAGAAATGTACACATGCATTTTTAGGAAATGTTCTATGTCACATATATTTACCGATTCATGCCGCCCTACCGCAACTTTTTTCGGCCAGGGACACGACGTTGCAGTCTGACCAATGTTTGCTGGGATTTGGTCAATTATGTAAAGTACGTGAGCTCTTTTTTTAAATTGCATTAAAATCCACTTGGTTTGAAAACTGAAGAGCACGTTTTTAAATCAACACTTCTTTTTCCCTCTTTTATGGACTTTTTGGCCCTTTTGGTTTTCAATGGCTAATTATTGAACACAAGTCGACAGGCAAACTACCTATTTTTGCATAAAAGCATACTGTCTTTACTGTAGTATTGTGTCCTGAGTCATAAATGTTAGGAATTTATCAAAGCATTTGGTGTTTTACTGCCCTCACAATGCTTCAATACTAAAAATCCTGATTGCACTTCATACGAGTTGCTATACAGTTTGAATATGCATGAATTATCATCATTTAAACCTTTCAGCTACAGTAATGCTGTTGAGACATTACTCAACATTGTTATGTAATAACAACTTGAAACAAATCTTGCAGTCAGCTGAGCTAAGCACATCAAGACATTTGCTGAAAAACACAGGGCATGCTTTAATGAATTCAAATAAATTACAGAAATTGTGTTTTTCCTCAATGGTTTCGCAATATGTTTTCTTTTGTTTTATGCAAGCAGTGTTTTGAGCTATTATGAGCTGTTATTATATTAAGCGGTTGTGTTGCTACTTTAGCCACTCTGTGTTTCTCACATTACAGCCATTAAAAAAATGCTCATTCTTAAACTCTACAACCCCAAACTCCTACAGGAATTCTGTATCTGTAGTACAAGCTGTCAGGTTGAGTCGGGAATATTGTTGTAACATTTATGAAGAATGTTTTTCATGAAGATGAAAATTATACCATGACTGTATATGACAACAAATGGAGTGGGCATGGGAATAAATGACCTTGTCTAGTGTCTAAAAAAAGCAGCTTTAGTGTAAGGCCTAGCATCTACTTTATTACTCAGGTGTTGCATTGATAGCTGTCACCAACAAACAGACTTTTTTTGCCAAATGTGAAGTCTTGAATAAATTCATACCTGTAAATATGCTCATTGTGTGAAAATTATACACCGTGAAAGGTTTTGTTAACAAATCTGAAAATGTGTGTGTGAAAAGGAGAAGGCAGTTGTATTTTTTTGCCTGGTGGGTGGAAAAGGTTTTTCACATGTAATTTTAACTAGGCTAAATAAATATGTTGTTAAAGACACCTGTTAACCTGAAAACAATTTTGTTACACGCAACCAAAAAGCTCCTAAGGGGTTTTTTGTCACAATATGTGTTTCAAAAAAGAGCCTTTTACATCCACAGAAAACTTCTGTTGCACAAAATCTTCTTTGTAGTGGAAAGCAGTTACACAGACTATAAAGAAAGACATTATTCTTTTAAGAACCTTCAATAAGAAGGTTCTTTGGTGACAAAAGAATGGTTCTTAATTGGCATTGCTGTGATTAACTCTTTTTAAAACCTTTATTTCTGAAAGTCTTCTTAACACACATGCTGTGACTTTGGAGACATGTCACTAAGAGCGCTTTTCCACCATCGTGCCGAATTGTTCTCCTTGCTTAATCGCCGATCCATGCCAGCTGGTACGTAAATGATTTAATTTTCCACCGCAGGATGGAAACATAACTAACTGTTTCAGACCTTGCTTAGAACGGTTCTAGCGCAATGGTGGAAAAGTGCTCTATACTCTTATTTCAGACAGGCTCTATGTCAGGTTTCAGCTTTTAAAGTTCCGATGTCTGAAATTTAGCTGCATCGAGTGGTGAGGTTGCGAATTGCGAATTGCGAATTGCAACCAACGGCTCACTCCTTCCCTCCGTGTCGTCATGTTTATACTTCTTAGCCGAAGAAGATAACGTATTGACAAAGTGTGCTCTTTATAGCAGTTTTTCTGTTTAGGGCTACTGAAGAAACAACATGGCGAATTCCACGATAGGGTCCGTAGTATGTAAATAGAAATAGCTCATTCTAAGGTAATAAAAACATAACACTTTACTATGTAAGGTTCAAAGCTGCTTTAACTTGGAAATCTGCTGTAATGAGAATGTGTGATTTGTTGCCTCTGAGTTTTTTTTCATTTGAAAACGAGAATGATAAAAAAATCATGATGTCCTAGCAACAAGACATGGGAGCTTATCACTCTCAGTTTGGTTTTAAAAATATAATTTTTAAATGCACTACCCATGCAGCTATATGATAAATGGAAATATATATTCACACAATTCTTTCACACATTTTCAGATTTTCAGACACATTCACACTTTTAAAAAATCTTCTTCTTTAAAAGAACACATGCAGCGTTCTTTATTATGTGTGTTGAACCAACATCTGAATCAGAGGTATATAAATACAGTTCTGTGTTATAGTCACAGAAAAAGAAATCAAATGCCATTTAAAATGAACATTTTGGTGGTATAATATAATCATTAAATAACCAAAATAATCATAATATAATACGTTGTACATGTACTTTACAGAGCTTTATAAAATAATGTCACAAACATACTGGTGGTGAAGTATGCCAGAAAATTAGTCATCGGTGGCACAATGTTTCCACTTGTTAAAATACTGACGTAAGGAATACTGCTTCTGGGTCCAAGCATCCACTTGGAAACTCTGCTATTTATGGAAGTATTTTTTCATACTACACATTTAATCTTTTTTATAAACTCAAAGTTTACACTAAAGTCTCAGGGCTTACGGGATCCCCATGACCAGTATTTCAACGATTGATTAAAAATTGTTCTCTGGTAGCGAAAACGTGACATCATCTTAGTCAGCCTCCGTAGTGCTTCAAAGGGAGGGGGAATTAAGCTGTTGGTTCCAATTTGCAACCTCACTGCTAGATTCCACTAAATGTCATACACTGGACCTTTAAAAGAATGAAATATGAGGGGCTCAGATGCAAAAGCCGCTAAACGCCAGCTCTGTCAAAAATCAGATAATGATCTTGACCAAATGCTCTCGGCATGTATTATATGTTCATCAAATACCTTTGCTTCAAATCCGCTTAATCCCCGTTCAATTTCATAATTTTTACATTCTGACTTTCACTATTTGCAATGTTTTTAGTTGCATCTTTAGTGATTTTGTAACTTTTATTTACTTTTGTTTAATTTTGTTTACTTCGTCTTGTTCAAAGATGTGGATTTTATTTTTAGAAACTGAGGTTTTTGCCAAAAAGGTCTTGCAGCTAAAGCAAATTAGTTAAATACCAACGAAATGACTTAAGTGATGAATAAGGCAGTACTGACTAATACTGTAACCGTTACAATGCTCGTCTACAAGATATACACTGACCAAAATTATAAACGCAACACTTTTGCTTTTACCCCTATTTTTCATGAGCTGAACTCAAAAGATCTAAGACTTTTTTTATGTACACAAAAGGCCTATTTCTCTCAAATATTGTTCACAAATCTGTCTAAATCTGTGTTAGTGAGCACTTCTCCTTTGCCGAGATAATCCATCCACATCACAGGTGTGGAATGGAATGTTGGTCCACTCCTCTTCAATGGCGGTGCGAAGTTGCTGGATATTGGAACTGGAACACGCTGTCGTATACGGTGATCCAGAGCATCCCAAACATGCTCAATGGGTGACATGTCCGGTGAGTATGCTGGCCATGCAAAAACTCGGATCTTTTCAGCTTCCAGGAATGGTGTACAGATCCTTGCAACATGGGGCCATTCAAAATGCCATCAATAAAATGCTCCTGTGTTCGTTGTCCATAACATACGCCTGCCCATACCATAACCCCACCGCCACCATGGGCCACTCGGTCCACAACGTTGACATCAGCAAACCGCTCACTCACACGACGCCATACTCTGTCTGCCATCTGCCCTGTACAGTGAAAACCGGGATTCATCCGTGAAGAGAACACCTCTCCAAAGAGCCAGACGCCATCAAATTTGAGCATTTGCCCACTCAAGTCGGTTACGACGACGAACTGCAATCAGGTCGAGACCCCGATGAGGACGACGAGCATGCAGATGAGCTTCCCTGTGACGGTTTCTGACAGTTTGTGCAGAAATTCTTTGGTTATGCAAACCGATTGTTGCAGCAGCTGCCCGGGTGGCTGGTCTCAGATGATCTTGAAGGTGAAGGTGCTGGATGTGGAGGTCCTGGGCTGGTGTGGTTACACGTGGTCTGTGGTTGTGAGGCCTGTTGGATGTACTGCCATATTCTCTGAAATGCCTTTGGAGACGGCTAATCAGTGGTTTAGTCTACGTGATACGCAGGTGTACGCCGTATACCCACAAGAAAAGATCAAGAATTTCCGTATACCCACTTAAATAAGCACGATGATACGTAACAACATCGTTTTGTGTCAGAAAAGTGTGACGCACTGACTTTTGGACCATTGGTGCAACCGGGAGATGTGAAACAAAAGGAGATCATGAAAGGCAAGCATTTAATAAACAACACTATTTCAGTGTTTTCGTAAACCTGCCTCTGAAGATACTGGCGCTTCAGGTGACGCTGCAGCAGGTGTTACAGAAAATGAGCCCGACGAGGCTCATGCGACGCTGTACGCAGGGTCCCCTCCCTCGCGATAGTGCCCCGGGGCTGCAATCGTGCACACTGTTCGCCGGTGTATTATACTTTCTGCTGATAACTTTTAATACCATTGCGTAGTCTTTAATAAAACAAGCATATTTGTTATCATTAACATAACTGTAAGGGGATTGTTGGAATATTAAATTGTATATAACTAGCCAACTTCACAAACGTTAGTTTGGGTGGTGATTTGAATCAATAAATGAGGGAGAAATGGAGAGATAACTTATACTACAATGTAGGCTATATAATTGTTTTAGATGATAAGAGATGAGAACTCCTGGCAGCCTTGTGAAAGTCAGGCTAGGGACACTGCCAGCAATCTATAAGTGCACCGGGTGCTTGATAAAGCTGCACAAATGTTCATTGTTAATTATTATAGTTAACTATCAATGTCAATAATAGGCGCAACTGCACTCATAAGTGTGACCCAGTGTGTGAAAACTAGGCTAAAAATCTAGTTATTAGTGACGATTATCAGAGTTTGATTCTAACCATTTATTTCAATATGTTTTACTCTTTGACATGGCCCTTGTCAAACTAAATCAAAATGTAAAGATTATTCTTTCACAGGATATTCTTTACGTTATGTTGGTAAAGAATAATGAAATAATAATAGAACCCTGGCCAAAACACAAGAGATGAAGATGGGAATAAATAGAACACACATTAATGCCAAAGACATTTTTTTCATTTTGTAATAGAAAAAATGGTGGTAATTAATGGTATTTTAAAGGAAGCCATTAGAATTTATGTAATACTATTTTTAGCAGGGTTTATGTAGAAATAGTACATCACAAATAAATGACTTTATAGCTGGGTTTTCACATGGATCACAAATGTGCATTGAAAATTGACAGCTGATAAACCTATGCTTCATATACCATCTAAGGCTAAATTAAACTCTTAACTGACTGGTTTAGACAGTGATTAACAAAACCAGTCCCCCCAGCTGTCATTGGCTATTGAAATCTTGCTTGAAATAAATCTTTCAAAATGCTCTTGATGACGTAATAAAAATGGCGACGAGACATGACAAAGAAAACAGGCACAGGGTGAGTATATATACAGTATATAGTTCGAGGATGAGGGGATCGCTGACAGGTGCGGGGATTACATATGAGGGACTGGTGAGGAACGTGGACGATGATGGTCCAGGAGGGAACACAGGAGAAACAGCAGAGAAAACACCGGGAGGCAGACAAGGGCAGACAAGACTGTGACAGACTGTAGTCTCTGAGCCAACTTGGTTATGTTTGTGGAGTTTTAAACTTTGGAAAAGCCGGCCATCAGACTTGCGTGATAATTAGTGATGCAATGGTCGGGGTTTTTTCCAACCCGCGTGTACCGCCCCGCACCACTGTATCTATTTTTACAACCCCCCGCACCCGACCTTAATAGACATATTGGACATGTTGGCATGGACAGGTAGATAGGTTAAGTTGCATGTGTTCTTTAAGTTGAACATAAATGTATATACATGAAAATGTCCAGTGGTAAAAATCTTTTCAGGTCACATTTTCTCTTTATTCTGTTACAAGGCTGTATGCATAAAGTCCCCAGAAACTGGAATACTTATAAACAAGAAGACTTCCTAATATTCATCATCTGTAGATCTTTACAGTCATCAGAACCCACTCAATTCTATGACCTTCACCAAATATAATAGAACGAACAAATTAGGTCTAAAGGACCTTGGACATGGAATTTGATGAGAAGTGCAGAACAATGTCATCCAAATATTTTTTGTGTGCACATGCTTTTAAAATGAATTTTATCATTTTTTTTCAAAGTACACTAGCTTTTGCGTAACCCTAAGACTAACACAATTTACACAAAAATATTAATCTAACACATTTTGAAAGCCACAAAACTTCAATTTTGATTTAATGGGGACTTTAAATGATTTTGACTGATTAGAACATGTAAAAATATGCTCTTTCTTAATTGATATGATAGGATGTAATACTATATTGTCAGACAAGTCTGAAATTTGTCTTGCATGACAATACCATATTTGCACAAAAATCTACATCTACAGAACATCTGACATACATCAAAACAATCAAATACCACCTTACAACAAAACAACATCATGTAACAATACCTTTACACAAACACCAATTGTAACGGTTCATGCAGGGAACGCTCACAGTACGTGACAGTACGCCCCCTACAGAAAAGGTGCGACCTTGCGCCGTAACAGATCCAAAAGAGGAGTTGGGTCCAGGGTTCAGGAGGGGGTCGGACATCAAGTGACGACAGGTGGTGAAGGCATGCAGATGACAAGATGAACCAAGGTGGTGATGACGGTGGGAGGAGCCAGGGTGGAGACAGAATGGTGCCGAAGCAGGAGGAGCCAGGTGGGACCCATGCTACTGCCAGGATGGCGACCCACGTAGGAGCCAATGGAGGAAGGAGCCATGGTGGCGGAGAGGCTGACGACTTCAGGGTGCCGACCGAGGAAGAGAAGGAGATCTGGGAGTCCGCAGTGGAGCCACGGGGTCAATGGGCCGAGACGGATTCGGGGACTCAGAGGCTGAGGACGGAGACAAGGGATCCTCCAGCCACAAAGCTGATGGAGATTGGCAGCCCCTTGGCAATCCCACACTACCGATTGTTGGCTGAGAGTGAGCAGAGGGACTGGCAGGATGCAGCAGCTGAAGTGGTGATGCTGAAAGAGAATAAACAACAATGTTTTTTGTGGTGATAATTCTGTTATGATTTACTCTCCCTCATTTCGCTGAAGCTCATATGGCTTTCTTTCTTTCACGAAGGAATCTCTGAGGTGTGTGATTACAGAGCGTGTTGCTGCTCTGGGTCATACAATAAAAGTAAATGGGAATCATCACTGTCAAGTTACCAAAGTGACAAAATAAGCACTATAAAAGTAGTAACTGTGAACTGTTTGTTATTCTTCCAAGTCTTCTGAAGGCATACAATAGCTTTGTGTGAGCTTTAAGTATGAAAGGCAAGAGTTTGAGCCAGTAAGTCGTTTTCAGTACAGGTACAAAGTTTCTTTAAAATGTTGTGTTTCACAGAAAACAATGTGTAGAACATGTTTGCAATAACATTTTTAGTGAATTATCCCTTTGAATTTCATTTGAATTTCACACACAAAGTTGTCAAATGGCTTCACGTGATTGGGAAATACAGAAGTGCACAAGTTGATGAATTAAACAATGCTTTTTTGACAGGCAGGTGAAGATGGAGAGATTACAGCCGAGGAACAGGTACAGATGCTATTGGATGTGAAGCTGCAGTGTCTACAGAAGGTGTCCATGGACGACCCTGCAGGTAGGAACAGCTTGCAAATTAGTGTTTTTTTTAGTTTGCCTCTTCACCACTTTAACCGTGCTTTTGTGTGCAACCCAAATATTACATTAATGTGGAACATTATCACTGCTGCCAAAATCTGGTTGTCACAGTGCATGAATGAGTCAGCTCACTTACATAAATGAAGAGGGATAAGAGTAATAAACCAAAACATAGATAATCAGATATTTTAAGACCTTAAATTGGCACTCTCTTCACCGTGTGTACATTTGCTTTATACTGTTACAAACTTATCACAGATGAAGGAAGAGAGAAGATATCCTCATTGAAAAAATGTGGTAAGCTAAATTGGACGTGACTCATTGTATAATGGCCTTATAGTGACCACGCAACTCAGAAAGATGAATTTGGCTCACTTCTTTTCTCTCTTATCTTAACACAGTCATAGGGTTTAAGGTTATGCCTACATGAGAAAGATCAAAGTAATAATGTACTTTCAAAATTAAATGATGCATGGTGCATAAATGATCAATTATTATGTACAACATGTTTATTTCATGTTACATACTCAGTTTGGATGGATTGGAGCCAAGATACACTAGAAGTGTTTGCACAGTTCCATTTATCTTGCACTTTAAATGTGTAAATGTGTACTGTTGGTTTTTGAGCAATTTGTTTTATAGGGGTAGATGGGCTGTGTTATATTAAAGTCAATGTTAAATCAATATTTAACTCATTTTAATTCGTTTAATAGGCGTTCCTGGCATTGTTTGTCTTTATCTTTGATAAAAATGTAATAACTTGCCTGCAATGATTTTTGAATTGAAAGAAACGAACGAACGAACGAACGTAACGTAACATAACGTAACTTTTTTTCTTTATCAACTACTGTTTATCAACTAATGTTCGGAAAGTGATTTACGAGGAGGGACTTTCATGTTGCCAGATGATGCTTGGTATTATCTGAAATTCCTGTCTCTTGTCTATTTGTGAACTCTCACTGCATTGCTGTGATATTTCTCTACTCTCAGTTGGCGTGTGCCCTCCAGAATGGGATGGTTTGATATGTTGGCCACAAGGATTTCCTGGAACTCTCATCAAGACCCCCTGCCCCAGATATATCTATGACTTTAACCATTCAGGTTTTCAACATTTTTTCTGAGTCAAGCTCTTTGTGTGTTTTATCCATAAACAAAGCCCTTTACTAAAGTCAGTGTCAATCACACAGGCCACGCCTACCGGAGGTGTGACTCTAATGGTTCCTGGGTGCTGGCAGAGAGCTTTAACAAGACCTGGGTCAACTACACAGAATGCATCAAATCCCCAGAGCCTAACAAAAAGAGAGTAAGCTACAGGACATCACAGCTGTCAGTTGATTTCACTGGAAGTAGATAGAAGCTTCTTTGGTTTCCTGACATGTTTTTCCTTCTCTTTGTCCCCTCAGCAAGTCTTTTTTGAGCGACTGCATGTCATGTACACAGTGGGCTATGCGGTTTCCTTTAGCTCTCTTCTCGTGGCCATCTTTATTATTGGATACTTCAGGTGAGTAACTGCATGTGTGTGTGTTTAAATTATTAATGTTATATCATTAATTGACAGAAAAAGGTTTTACTGAAAAATTCAATACTTTGAGCAGCCAAATATTCTACACATATCACTCCAAAATAATGTATTTACAAAACTAAAAGCCCCAGTGAAATCAAAATGAAAGTTTTTTCCTTTTATTAAAAATAGGTTATAGCCTTAAGGACGTCAATAAACTGATATGCTCCTATGCGCTGACAAAATTCCGATTTAAAAGATAAGCCTTCAAAACTGCCATGTGCGCTCCAAAAATCTAGAAATCACACTACACTTCAGCCTCTCGTCAAAGTTCTCGTCCAATCAAATCTGCTATAGAATCCGAAGAGTCCCGCCCCCTTCATAATGAGAGCTGTGGAAGCGGCGCCTCATATCAGCCACTTGCTTGCACATTTATTATGTCTTACATGGTGAATGACACATAATGTAGTTGGGAGATGGGGGGAAGATTCAGACAGTGTAACCATTAACATTAGAGTCTTAATTTCATGTTATTGTCACGCATGTGGTTGCATGTGAGTGTCCTCCGGTGTCCTCCTGCGCAGAGACATGACAGCACAGAGATGATTATTTGCGCAATCATACGCTCTCTGCATTTTTCAGTTAAAATTACGTCAACACATCAAATAATGCTGTGCGTTCCAAGGCATTGCAGTGGGGCTTTAAGTGAGAACAAGATGTTAAATAAAAACAGGTCTTCTGGACCTATTCACATCAGATACCCCTAGTGGATTTTTTTTGTATAGTTTGTCTGACAGCTATTGCTGGTTATAACCCACCACATTAATGCATTGAAAGGAAGAAGGATCCAGTACACATGAATTAAAGATGTTGCACACTTTATATATTGCGTAAGCCCAAAAATGATACGCTTGAAATGAAATGGCAGTTCATGAACTCTTTGCATTACAGATATAACCCTGATTCTTCTCCAAAAAAAATACATGTGCATACATAAAAAAGTGCATAAATGGTTCAGATCCTTCCGGTCTCGAATCTTGAGGGTGCAACAAGGAGAGAAATAAAGAAATTGTATCCGTGCATAGACTTTAATGCTATTCTGTAACTGAGAAACAATACACCTTTGAAATCGCAAACAAAAAAACATCTGCCCTTTTTAAACTAATGTACAAAATGCACAAATAAATATATTGTATAAAATTATGTTTTTATAAGGTGTGAAAGTTGTGTAAATGTAGAGAAGCAATTGATGTTTGAGTTAAATTAATAACGGCCAGGGATTAAAGACAACTACACTTGTTTTATACAGTAAAATATTTGAGGAAAAAGGCTTTTCCACACACGTTGAGTAAGCTGTCAGATGCAGTTGTAGGTCAACAACATCATCAATTTTATGAAATTTCGCATAAAATCAGACATAAGTGGCAGCTTCCTTTTTGTCTGACTATAAGAGTCAAGGGTACTCTCAAGAATTGTACTATAATCAATAAAGCTTTTGGAACGTTGTATTCTTCTTGTTTCTTGGGGAAAAAGCTTTTTCTGTAGTTGTATTTCAAAGTACTAGTGACCCGACTACCTTGACAGGTGAAGCCACTTTGCGGAAGTAATTTTTTCTGTGCCTGTAGGTGATAGTAGGATGATGGACATTCTCATTCTTGAAAGGATTGTATTGGACAAAAAGAGTGAGTGCAGTATGAGTCATCAATATTTTTAGTCTATATTCCCAGAAAAAATTAGGGGCTTTACGTTTTAAATGTGTATATCTGCTGAAAGGGAATCTTGTTTGGATGAATGCTAGCAGATGGATTGCCCCAAATCTAATATACATAGACAGACACGAAACCGTCATTTTTATTTCATTTGGTATGGACTGTAGATAGAAGTCAGAATATCGCATTCAAATTTTCAAGCTCACTGCGGCTTGCTTTAGTTTTCCGAATTCATAAAGCTAATTTTTAAATGGTGCTATATGTAGAAAGCCTTCACATACACACTTTAGGGTCCTCTGAAAACAGATGGCTGTAGGGTATATTGCTTATGCATATATCCTGTGTGTGTCCCTTGTGAAGAGAATGCACCACAGACAGCAGTTTTAGAGAAACGTTTATATTTAAATAATAAAAGTATAGTATCTAAATTTACTTAAGTCATTAAACAGTGTTAGTTAAGTACAAAAACGTTAAATGTTTCAACATGGTGGCATTACGTTTAGATACAGGTTATCCACAGTATTCAATTACAACATTCTTCTGTTTCTCATTTTCAGAGAAACACATCATTCTTAAAATCAAGCATTTGTTTCAATTTAACATTCTCTGTTTTAACATATCTTGTGTTTTCGTGTCTTTAGGCGTCTCCACTGCACCAGGAACTACATTCACATGCATCTGTTTGTTTCCTTCATGCTGCGTGCTGTCAGCATCTTTGTAAAGGATCATGTGGTGCACACCAGAGCCGGGCTGCAGGAGTACGATGCTGTACTCATGAATAACTTCACTAATGCAGTGGATGTGGCACCGGTGGACACATCACAGTATGTGAGTCAAGCGGTATCTTATGGATCTTTAGGATGTGTTACTTAGCTAAAACTTATTCGTTTATTACATTAATATTAGATATATTTTTTTTATCTTTTGGCATAAACTGCTGTTTATGTATTGATACAACTATTTAAAACTCTGGAATATGAGAGTGCAAAAAAAGTAAATATTGAGAAAATCGCCTTCGAAGTTGTTAATCAGAGGCACTGTAGCAGGCTGTTGCTAAGAAGAAACAGGGTTGTTTTAATGCTCTCTATTGGCTTACTGCTGTAATGACATGGGGAGAAAAGATGTAAGCGGAAATTCCCAAAGAGCAGCAGCAGCGAGTGAAGTTTGTAGGTGTGTTTCTGGCCATTTTTGTTATCGATTCTGCTGCATCCACTCAAATTTTTTTTGTTTTTATATATTTTCGGTTGGACATTTACAAAATATCCTCATGAAACATGATCTTTACTAAATATTCCAATTATTTTAGCATATAAGATGCTATTAATACAAATACAAATATCCGGAAGATATTTTTGGAATTTATTCAATTTCCTCAAGTCCATGTGCCTCTAGATCTTTGCACGTCAGACACACTATAATTTCAGTACGTTTCTCACATGGAGTCATAAAGTTATTGACTCATATTTTGCCCCGCGCTGCAGCTTTCCAAAATCATTCTCTTTTCTGCGTATTCAAATTGCCATGTCACATTTGTTTAGGACACATGCAAGATGATGTGCAGTGATGTTCATTGACATTGATGGGAATAACGCAGTTATAAATAAACGGCGTTACTAACGGCGTTAGTTTTTTCAGTAACGAGTAATCAAATGAATGAATGTTTCCCCCGTTTCAACGGCGTAACCGTTACTGACAGTAAAATGCAGCGTTACTATAATTGAGCTCACTGCAACAGCTTTCATCCATGTAGCCTCTCTCATTTTCTCATCCAAACGACCTGCAACGTTTTTTTCTCTGCCTCTGTGTTGGTGGGTGGGAAACAAACGGATTTTGATTGGTGTGTGTGTGTCTGTGTGAGTGGTGTGGGAGATAACCGCATAACTGATGATGATTGGCTTAGGTAAAGTACATTTTCATCTTTTGCCAACCAGAGGCAGACTATGGCTTGTTTTCACACACATACACAGTCGCACAGAGTACACCAATGCCAGGGAGTCAGAGAGCAATGGCAAGAGCAACAAGTTCAAATGTAGCTTTCGCAGACTGGAAATATAAGCACTACTTTTCCCTCGTTATGGTGAAACACAAGGAATGTGTATGTAACGTTCAACTTATGCCCAAGAAGAAAGAGGCTCCACGTCGGTGGCAAGTAATTCTAATCTAATGAAGCACCTCAAATTGTCACATGCCGCCACAAAATTAGTAGCTGAGACCTCGTCCATTCGTTTCCCTTTAAAACGGTCTTCGACAACACTAGCGTTTTCAAGTGTTTCCCAAATGCTGCCTATCCACACTGAAACGTGCTGTGTGGGTGTTTGTTTACTTTCTGCCTTTATATCACGGCAATGTGAAGCATATCACAGAGACTTTTTAAAGGGGTCATATGGCGCGAATACGTGTTTTTCTGTGTCTTTGGTGTGTTATAAGTTGCCCATGCATGTATTAGACACGTAAAATTGCTAAAATTAAAGTATAGGAACAAAAGATATGCTATCTAAAAGTCTCCCTATTTAATGTCCTTGTTTGCTGTCCTGTGCTGATTCGTTTTGTAAATTCCTTATGTCATGCTGGTGTCCGTCTTGCCTTACCAGAGACTTACCTGTGTATTACCCTGCTTTGTCTTAGACGTTGTGTTGTAAGTGATCCTAGTTGATTTTTCCTCCCGTGGGAAGTGGTTTTTTTTCTGTGATCTTGTCTAGTTATAGTGTCCTGTTTCCCCATTGTGGGTTTTTGTTCTCTGTTTTGACCTTGTAAATAAAGTCCTCGTGTTTAACCCCTTCATCCCCGCCTTCCTGCAATTGCGTTCTTTCCCCTACATTTCATGACAGGAGCAGTGCAGAGAGTAACGCATTACAAAAGTAACGGTATTCCAGTAATATAGTTTTTGCATTAATATAACGCATTACTAATAAAATTTGGTTACAATCTCAGTAATATTATTTTATGAAATTTCGTTTGTGACTTTGGAAAAACTAATTTAAGATCTGTGATTAAAATATTATGATTATAATACTTTTTCCTGTTACTGAAATCTGATGGTTGAAATGAATGCAACGGTTTCTTAAAAAGAATAGAAACAAAACGAAAGCAAGTAGAAAGAATAAGGTATTTGAACAAATTTGATGTAAAAGTGTCACAATCATTCTGGCGATGTACAATTAGCAGGCATTTATGCTGCTGATTGAAAGCGCCAAGTCTCTACTGGTATGTCTGTTGGTACAATCATACTCAAATAATGTCCAAAACACACTACAAAAAAGGTATTTAATAAACCAAATGGTTTTAATGGAAACCATAAGACTTTCTGTGGTGTTTTTTTCAGCAGGGTAGTCATACTTTTCTGGTTATTTTGATCAAAGTTACTCAAAAGTAACGCAAAAAGTAGTGTAACGCATAACAATTCAAAGACATTTACATTGTAATATAGCTAATTACTTTTAAATTACAGTAACTAGTAATATATAATTTATTACATTTTGGAGGTAACTTGCCCAACACTGCATACTACTTTTTTTATATGTTTGTTTTGCTAGAACTTTGCCACAAATGGTCACTATAAATAGTTGTAGTTGTTGTTGTATGGAAATAACTTTGCAATTTTTTAATTGCAGTGTGAATTACTCAGCATCATTAATTTATCATACACATTCCATGGGCTGTAATGAAAATGAATGATGTATGTGATCTTGCTAATATTGCTTATAAACTAATATTACTTATGCACACGACTTACTCACGCACCACTGAAGCTGCTGATAAAGTAATGTCGTTATTGCACTTTTTTTTACTTCCGACGCCCATGATCCTAATTACTTGCAGTTGTTATTTAAAAGTACACATTTTCATGACAAAAATTCACCAAAAAAACACTATTTGAAAAACTAAAGACAACGCAGAATAACCGATGTTATTTAGGAGCTGAAGAAAAAATTGATTATTAGGGATGAAGAGAACATTAAGCACTTAGATTAACTCATTAAAGTCCCAGTGAAATAAAAAAATCATGAAATATTTATGTGTTTATTGTAAACAGTTAAAAGGTCAAATGCACTTCCTTCCTGTGATGATTATCCTTCTTAAATGACGAATGTTAGACGGCTTGGGCGGAGCATCCGGTAACTCCTCCCCTTCAACTGTCACTGGGTGTTCACACCAGATGCAGTTTGAGCGAATAATTTGCGCTATTCGTGTGTAGTTGGATGCTTGAACAATTTCAGTTTACTCTCTTCATTTGGGTGTGAAATTTGCGTCATTTGCGCGTGAAATTTTAGCGAATTCGCGTAATGAGCGGGGCTCCTGCCAGGCGGCTCCAGTCTCGTTACAAAATAGCTGACATGGATTTTGTTGAGAGGGTAGCTGCACTTTATGTGTTATGGAAAGCTTAAGAACTGCGTAGACTCGTTCGGCGGCGTGTCTGGGTCCATCAGATCCTTTTGAGGCGTACCCAGCTTGGTGAGTTTCACCAACTCCTCAATTTTCGCCAAAGTTCAACTCGTGCAAAATCACGCGTCAAGCGCCCGAAATGCTCAATTGGTGCGATTCGCGTCATTCGCGCCGCAATGAGGTCTATCGTGTCTTTGCATTGACTAAACATGTAAATCTCTCCCGCTTAATGGAACGGCCGTTTTTATACATCCAATCAAATTGCAGGTAAAGATGAAAGACACGCCCACAATTTTTCTCATTAGAAATACAATTTCACTCGGAATTGCGTCAAAATACAGAAGCAAAAACGATCGCAACTTCCGGTTCACGGGGACTTTAAGGCGTTTCAACTGAAGAGTACTGATTTATAGAAATACAGTAATTTGATCCTGAATGAGAAATATTTAAATAGGCAACTGTAAAAGCAAACAGATTTTTTTTATTTGTTCAATTTTCTCAAGTCCATGTGCCTCTAGATCTTTGCACGTCACAGCTGTTTGACACACAATAATTTCAGTACATTCCTCACACGGAGTCATGAAGTTATTGACTCATAATTTGCCCCGCGCTGCGGCTTTCCAAAATCATTCTCTTGTCTGTGCATTCAAATTGCCATGTCACATTTGTTTAGGACACATGCAAGATGATGTGCAGTGATGTTCATTCCTCACCGAAGCTTAAAATACAGCTTCAGGTAGTTTAGAGTGAAGCAAGTCATACTACTTATGGTCTACATGGTCTCTATAAATAGTTGTTGTTGTATAGAAAATAACTTAATTATTATTGCAATTATCATGCAATTATAACTTTCATATTGCAGTGTTAATTTTTGAATTACTCAGCTTCATTCATTTATCATATACATTCAATTTGATGTAATTAAATTGAATGATGGATGTGATCTTGCTAATCTAGACAGTGGTATAGTGAGTGAATATCCCAGACAACAAGAATCGGTGAGGTGCACATGTATCGCACTCTTTTAAATCATCTGCTGTTTGTTCCAAGCACACACTTTGCTAAATGCAAAATGTGGCATTTGAATTCATAACCAGAGGTACAAATGACTTCCGATTGTCACCCCCTTAACAACCAAAAATTCTCCACAGGGTGTTAAACAACACCGGAAGAGCAGAAATTGAAAGCGGTCGGCTCTGCAAGAAGTGACATCTGCGCGAGGGTTGACCCTATTCTGATTATCATGTTAATGATACTTTGTTGGAGAGTATGGCTTACATTTTTTGCAGGAAATACCAAGCTAGAGTTCAAAGGGTTTTGGATTGCTAGGAGCTGTAAGTGCTCACAATTTCATGTGTCATAGACAGTGTTGGGTAAGTTACTCTGAAAAAGTAATTAATTACTAGTTACTAGTTACATATTCAATAGTGTAATTAGATTACTTTACAAATTACTTTCTCCAAAAAGTATTTAATTACTTATTACTAATTACTTTCTATATCCTACATCAACCTTGATTAGTTAAGTGATTCAAGGATAGACATGAAACTGCTCTTTTAATTCATTCAAATAAATAATATAAAACTACATAAAGTAGTATTATTAACTGACCAAATTATTACAAATGTGAGAATAATACATTAAAGCATGGATTTTAAAGTTAGACTTTGAATTTTGATGTCAATTCCATGTTTGCACACACAGATATTACACAAAGTATTTAGTTTAATTACATCAGAAGTAACTGTAATTAAATTACAGGAAAACAAAGAGTAATCCATTACTTTACTTTTTCAAATGAAAAGTAATTTAATTACAGTAACTAGTTACTTAGTAACTAGTTACACCCAACACTGGTCATAGAATACGCATACCAGGCGGCTTTTGCCTCCCATCTCCACCGTGAATCTCAATCTGTCAATAGGAGTGTTTTAATATAATATATTACCCACCCATCCATTCAGAGAGGCTTAAACTCTCCCTTGTCCCCGTTTGGTTTGTTTTGGTTGGAAAATAATAAATCCATCCCCACCTACGCTTGTATCCGTGCCTGTAGTGGGCAGTGCTGGGGATGTACTGACTGCACCACTAGGTTTTATCTTTCTTCTGTTTTCTTTCTTTCTTTTTTTTCAAAGCAGCTGCATTGCAGGAGATAAGTGCTATGGAACAAGCATATTAGGGAAGATTTGGGAACCTGTTGTTTTCTGTCTATAGCTACCATGTTTACGTTAGCTCCAAACAGCAGATTCTCTATACCGTATGTCTATGAAGATCAATGGTATTGGAGGCTTTGATCCATTTGTCCTTACCAATAAAACCAGGTATATAATGTTTGTATTGCATTTCATTGTGTTGTATGTTTGAGTTACACAACACTCTCACATCAATCAGCGTAGACAGCTCAGGCAAATTCACATCTTTAGGCACATGCAAGAAATTTCTTGTCCCTTCTTTTCCTTCAGTGGAATACCTGGGGTGCGTTTCCCGAATAACGACATAACTTGCTGGTTAACCACCATAGTACGATGCATCGTTTGAGAAACTAGATACTCACGACTGTTTCCCGAAAACATTGTAACTTTGTCGCACTTCTGTTGTTTGACCCTCGTTGGTTCAACAACATAGTTGATGACTTCACATAGGTGTGAAATATACCGTCTTCTAATTAATCCGTTTAGATCGATTTAATGTCATATTATTGCTTCAGTAATATAAACTGCATCTGAAAACGATTTTTGTTACTGTATTCCGTTTATTCTCACTTTTCAAAAAACAGCACTTCTATTTTTTTGACAAACTAAAAGATGTCAAATTTAATTTGTATATATTTAGAATGATGGATATACTGTAGAATGCACTGCATGTTGCTTGCTTACTTTGATCAAAAGCTTGATACATGTAAGTCTACATGTCATAATAATAAGGAATTATTGGTCACACTTTATTTTACAGTGCCAGTGTTACAGTGTAATTATACATTTAAAAACTGAGTAATAATAATTAACTACATGTACTTACTATAGGGTTAGACACCAGTCAACTGGGAACACCTGAGATAGGCGTCCCATGCTGGACGCGAACGGCCCAATGTGGACGCGGCCTTGGCCGTCATTAAAGTGGGTGTTTCCGGGCAACCGCAAAGAGGGTCAAAGCGCCGTTCGATGCGATGAAACCTCTATGGTCCAGGGCGTAGAAGTGCTGACACCCATGCCCCGTGTTCTAGGCCCACTAGCGCGGGTCATTTTGAGAAGGTGAGGGCGTTCGCTTGGACGCCGCGTCCCTATAGGGAATGTCGGTTGGCCGCAGCGTCCCTACTGGGGACGCCGAGGAAGAGACGCTTTTTTCGGATATAAAAAACCCACATTCACTGGTCCCTATCTCCGGTTCTAAAAGACCCAGAGACCCGAGACACGGCTTGTTGGAAAGGCACGCGAAAGGACTTTTTAACGCCGCCTCATTCGTTCCGCTGGAACCCCTGGAGCCGGAGCTATCAACGCGAAAATGTACCGGGCGGACGCCGAGGAAGAGGCGCTTTTCTCGGATCGAAAAACCCGCATTCACCTGTCCGTATCTCCGGTTCTAAAAGACCCAGAGAAACGGGGTGAGGCTCGTTGGGAAGCCTACCTGGCGCACCGTTCGGTCCCTGTACCCCCGCGCTTAAGCACCCCTCTTCGGGCTAAGCATTCAGCCCGCAACCTCCGGCCGACCAAACATCTGGTCAACCCGAAGGGACTTAGGTTTTGGAGGCTTGGAAAAATCCTCGAGCTGGTCAACCCGAAGGGACTTAGGTTTTGGCGGCTCTGGGTTTCCCCCTTTGGCTGGTCATCCCGAGGGGACTTTTGCATGACGTTATGGCCGTTAGGACATGGAAGTCAGCATTTTTTAGCGGACCTCCGCCGAGACTGAGGCCGAGAGGGTGTGCCAAACCCGGACACATTCAGCAGATCGCAGCTGATTTTCCTGGAGCTCCAGGATTTTTTTTTCACATTTTTTCTCTAAGTCCCTTTGGGACATGGAAGTCAATATTTTTTAGCGGACCTCCGCCGAGACTGAGGCCGAGAGGGTGTGCCAAACCCGGACACATTCAGCAGATCGCAGCTGATTTTGGGCAGAGTCCCAGACAGGTTTGGATTAGGGTGTGGTTTAGGAGTAATAATAATTAACTACATGTACTTACTATAGGGTTAGGGTTTGGATTAGGGTGTGGTTTAGATGAAGTTACATGTAATTTTGCATAATGTATAGTAAATACTATTGTTACTACATGTAACATGTGTAACAAGGGCACCGTAAAATAAAGTGTTACCGAATTCTTCTAACCGCAGCTCTAGACCTGTAGTTCCAGCCACGCAACTTTACGATGATGCTTGCGATTGATCGTTGGAACGCTGGTTTTAGTAAACACTTAAATCATTGACCAATGTTGGAACAACGGAACTTGCGACCATAGTTGGCTAACAATGCTTTTAAAAAACGCACCCCTGCAGAGTTCAGGGATTGTGACTAGAAGGGATACAGCTACAGCCGGAAGTGATGCAAAATCTCGCCATTAAATTACAACAAATGACATTAGGTAATGCCTACACCTACCCTAAACTTAACCTTACGATAATAAACAAAAATTGACCAAAAAATTAAGAACTTTTTTCGCTTCAGATGTTAAAGGTTCTTCAAAGGTTCTTCATGGAAGTTTGATTTTGTTGAAATTCAACTGACACTCAACTGGAATGGACACAATACATCCAGAAATACTAATCAAAATTTGGAATGGTTTGCTTATTTGGAAAGATGGCTCGCTGTACATTTGTCCAAAGCAATTTTTCAAAGGTCAGAATACTGCAGTTAAAAATTCTGTAGTACTGTTGGTGGTACTGTCTTAGTTGTTTATAACACTCACAAGCGTTCGATATTGCATTATTATTTGTTACGTTTCATTTTCAAGCTAATCGTTCCTCACACAGAGGTCTCTCAAGGCATCATTTTCATTCCTTTTAGGCCGGCGTTTTATATTACCCCCATTTTGTTCCAACCCACTCTGACATTTTTGGTCTCTGTGGAACACAAATGTATAGATGTTTAGAATAATGTTTACACTGTTGTCTTTTACAAGATAAGCATATATTGACTGTAGTCACACATTTTTAGTTCCCCTTCAGTCGGTCTCTCGACGTTGTGTTGAGAGACAGACTGGGGGTTTGATCTTGAGAACCTATCATCTCCGAGAGGAAAAACGCCAATGAGATAGGCGAATGGCGCCCGGAATAACTGGCGGCGGTCATTCACTCACCTTTTGTTCTTCGGAACCTGCGCGACTTATGTTGCATATCTTCTATCGAGAGCGTTTCTCTTCACCTGCTGTCGAAACGACGCGGAAGCAGCGGATCCCTTCCTGTGAAGACGGCCTTCCCCTCGACACCTCGGCAGAGTACCACAGAGCCTTTCTCTAAAAGAGCATATTTCTACAGCTGTGAGCATGTCTCATTCTCAGGCGAGTTCGGCTGCCACTTCGGCGAAGTCGACCGCCTCGACGAGCAGCGGGGGTGATATGGGGACCTCTATGGATGTCGCTCCGCCAGCTCCGGCGGTAGACCGTTCCATAGCGGGAAGGCTCGCAAACGGGATGAGGACGAGATCTCTGTTGCGGCATCGGAAGGCTACCTACTGCCATCTGACGCGGACGATCTCTCCGAGCTCCCACCCACAAGCGGTAGAGCTCGTGATGGGACCGACGCGGAGATGTCGGCCATGCTAGCCCAGGCAGCCGCGGCTGGATGAATGGTTTCTAGGGTCGGGACGCGGTGAAAAACCGCGAACCACCCCGTTGCCTTTCTTCCCGGAGGTGCATGAGGAGCTCACGAGGTCGTGGAATGCACCCTTTTTGGCGCGTTCCTCACTCATGAGTTCTGTAGCTGTGACATCCCTGGATGGCGGAACGGCCCGAGGCTATGTCGACATCCCCCAGGTGGAGAGTGCTGTAGCGGTGCACCTGTGCCCGCAGACGGCTGCCACCTGGAGGGGTTGGCCTAGACTCCCGTCCAGAGCGTGTAAGCTCTCCTCGACACTCGTTTTGAAGGCTTACAACGCTGCTGGACAGGCTGCTTCCGCCCTCCACTCCATGGCGATCCTCCAGGTCTTTCAGGCTAAAGACCTGGATGAAGGGAAGCCCGACCCCACTCGCATGAGTGAGCTGCGCACTGCCACGGACCTCGCGCTCCGTGCGACGAAGGCCACGGCAGGGGCACTGGGTCGGTCGATGTCCACTATGGTGGCCCAAGAGAGGCATCTGTGGCTGAACCTTGCGCAGTTGAGCGAGGTCTTCTGGACGCGCCCATCTCGCAAGCAGGGCTGTTCGGAGACACCGTGGAGGACGTGGCACAGCAGTTCTCCACGGTGCAGAAGCAGACAGAGGCAATACAGCAGATATTGCCTCGCCGCGGCGCGACCACCCACAGGTCGTCGCGTCCCTGAGCGCAGCCTCCTTCCCAACAGCCTCGCCCCCCCGCAGTGGCTCCTCCGGTTCCAGGGCCCTCCCAGAGGACGGCCGGCCCCTGACGCAGACCAACACGGAGGAGAGCGACCTCCCGTCAGCAGCCCGCAAGGAAGGACTCCCAGCGGCCCTGACGGGACGAACCTGGGGAAAACATCGGGCCCGAACCCGGCCATCCCATCGCCGGGTCGGAACGAGACGCTGCCTGCCGCGTCTCCACCAAGTCTGGGCCCGCCCACCTCCTCATTGAGAGAGTTGTTTTCCCTGGGTTCCCTTCCTCCACAGCACCCTCAAGCAGACGGTGGCGAGGATGGACTGCGCGGACAACCTCCACTCGACGTTGCGTCGACCAGCGCCACAAGACAGGTAAGTCAACAGAGCCGTCAACCTGCCAGGGGCTTCCCCCGGTGCGAGGTGACCACTCTGTCAGCCACCGAACCAACCCTCCCAGGTATGGTGAAGGAGATCGTCCCTCTAACCCCGTTGTCACGGTTCTTGGACGCGTGGCAAATGTGTACCAGCCCGTCACGGTGGCTAGACAGGACGATCCGTCTCGGTTATGCGATCTAGTTCGCCAAGTGCCCCCCGAAGTTCCGGGGCAGTCTGTACTCCTCAGTGTACTGTACTGTACTCCTCAGGCATTACATTACTATTATGTTATTGTTGCACATAGGCTAAATACTCTTCTGTGTATTATTTTAGTTTTCAATATAGATTGCTTGATTATTTTAAGGGATTTGCAGCATTTCTCTTTCATTTTACTGTGAGATGGACAATTAAACATTTATTTGAACCTTAGTTGTTATTAAGGCTTCAATGAGATGACTGACCCTGGTTAATGGCACAAAGACTATTCTAGTGGAGGTACGGGCTGTCTCTGGATGCGAAAGAAATTACTGCAGATTTTATGAATTCTATTGTAAAATCAGGCCGTTTTATTAAGTGTAATTATTTGTTTCTTGCGCTTCTCTGTGTGATGCAGAACACACCGCTATTTTATAATTCTAAGCTCTGTTGTCTTTCTCATGGCATTGTCACGGCTGTTAAACGAAAATTAACACAAGTTTTTTTTCTGCAGAGCATCATATCAGACTAATGAGAGCAACATGATGCAACGACTTACAATGCAGAAGCGGTGTGGTGTCATTTGACTGTCAAATTAGTGCTTTACAGCTTTAACAAATTTGAACAGAAGTTCAGAAACATATGAGAATGCACTTTATTTGCACTGATTTTCTTTTGATGCGTATTTTCATTGAAAGGGAGACAGAGAATGCACTGATTCTAACTCTACCGGTTTTTATGATGCAGATGTAACGTTTCTTTTATTGCTTGCTTCCGCTGCCTGAATGGATGTTTTTGTCTGCACGCACACAGGTTAAAATTGCAATGCGTGGGAGCTTCAATGAGTCCGCAAGGTCACGCTCGTTCGCAGCTTAAAGATAACATTGGTTGTAATATTTCTGTACCCATGCTTTACATTTGCAACAATAAGTTGCCTGTGAGTAAACAGTAATTACCGAACCCCTTGCAGTTCCACCGCGGACCCCCTATGGGCCGAGGACCCCCTGCTCTGAAGCATTTAGATCTAAAGGCTAATGGCAAACGCTGAAAATACGTTTTGTGGAATTATGTGTTGCAGTTATGTGATTTTCTTACCACACTTTAAATGTTAATGTTTTTTATTTTAATTAGTGTGTTTATTATTTTTAAATAGACAAGCTGGACCAGACAGTGAAGGAAAAGAAGCCAAGAAGTACCCAGCATACATGGGAACTCCTTATAGTATTTAAAAAGCATCACAGATGGTTGAGATATTTTGTTGAGAGAATGCCAACAGTGTACAAAGCTGTCTTCTAGGCAAAGGGAATTAATTTTAAAGAAGGAAAAAAGTCATTTTCAAACTTCCATTTGTGTTTTGACAACGTTACAGGGTGAGGTATGGAGCTTCAGTATTGATTTTAATCTAGTAATCATTAAGCTTCTTGCGATAGTTGGTGTCACTGGTGATACACAGTGTCCACCCGCCAACCGATTACATCCCTTGCCCACCTCGGCACCGAACCCAACCATCATTTAGAATGTTTATAGCAATAAATCACTTAGTTTAGTTTGAGACCAGACTGCACATCTAAACGCGGCTGCAGTATTCAGCGGAAGTGGAACAAGTGTCACAGCAAAGATCAGCTGCAGGTATGAGGCGCCGTATAGGGTTTAAATCAAACTGCGCTTATGAAAACATATATAAAAGCATGCATACACACATATACATTGCTCACATATACATGTATACTATTGTATTTTCAAGCAAACACATATGAAAAACATGTGAGCACTTATGTGAAATCCAGTACATCTTATGTTAGTAATGCATGCATGTAAATTTTTTCGCGCATACATACAAACTTTGCGTACACACATCTATAAAACACTCGCACATACATACAAAATAAGACACGCTTTAGATTGCATGCATATGATTTCATATGTGGATGTGCATTAACTTTCAGTGTAAACGGAAGCCATTTCAGTGTGAACAGAAGTCTTCTTAATTTAGATCAACATGAATCTGAGAGCGATAATAGCCTTAACGTTTTTGCTTTGCTTGCTTGTGCAAGTTGCAATGAAGATGACATAGCCGATTTCTTTAATAGCGTTTTAAAGTGCCTAACACCGTGTCCACACCAGGCGCGACGCAACATGACAACCTGCTTGTGCTTAATGGGTTTGTCACGTCGCATCGCGCCGCATCCAGCGTGGACAAAAATTGAAATTGTAATGGGTTTTAATACGTTTCTAATGTCTTTTGTGGTGTCGCGTTGGGCCTGTCGCGTCCGGTGTGGACACGGTGTTAGGAACGAATAAGCCACCTTGTAAAATAGCTACGAATTCCTGTGAGATCAGGTTGGGATCACACAATATGCATATGACTGCAGGTAGAAATGGAATGGTTGAGAATAAAAAAATATTCAGTGTAATACTTTCATACTCTATCTGCATTTATTCTGGATATTAATATCCATCATCACACTTTTGTTTTGATGTGTGACATGAAATTTCTTTTGATTCAGTTCATTGGTCTGGAGAGACATTATGGTCATTAACCACACAGCGCTGTCATCTCAGTAAGCTAACAGCTTCATTAAACTCCACAGCTCTCCAGCCTCAGTCGGCTCATTGTAATGAAAGGTTATCATTTGGCCCCAGTGCTTCCGTCCTAAAGAATATTTCTGTCATTGGTTTTGAAAGCACGCCATCATAAGGGGAAGTTTGTATTAAATTAGAATCATTTAAAATAAGATATTTGATACTTGTGTAGAATTTCTGTCTGCTGAAGCATCTATAGTTAAAGGTGCGTGTTTAACTTGTTAAGTGCAGGAGAGCTTGTAGACCGAGAGGACCTGTCCTGTAATTGGTGATTGATCGTGTCACGTCACGCCCCATATTCACATTTATTATAAACAGACCAATTGCTTGTCATTGTAATCTTGTCGAGACGCCTTTTTCATGGCATGGTACTTGGCACCTCAACTGTGGAACAGAACCTGCGGTCACCTCCAACTGTGTGCAGGAAATCAGTTTGTCACAGCTAGTATTGCATCGTAACCAATATGTTTTCGTAATAACTTGGGAAATTGTGCTCCATTTGATGAAAACTCCTACATGTGTTTTCCTCTGCTTCACTTTTCTCTTCAGATGGGTTGCAAAGTGACAGTCTTGCTGTTTATCTATTTCCTGGCTACAAACTACTATTGGATTCTGGTAGAAGGCTTGTACCTGCACAGCCTCATCTTTATGGCTTTTCTGTCCGACTCTAAGTACTTGTGGGGCTTCACTTTGATCGGATGGGGTGAGTATGTAATGGTAGTGATTTTCCTGAAAGAAGCAATTTATGGATTTTCCTCCTGTGACGGGCTTTGCAACATTTCTTAGCAAATTGATGCTTTCATTGCCGATTTACTTCTGCTGAGCACCCAGTTTTGCTCATGGGCCGTTGACATGACATGCAATTTAACCCATTAGAAGAAAAGATTTTGCTGGACAACAAATAACACGGCTTTTGCCTGTGGTTGTTATGGTCTATTCAAAATTGTGTTTTGATTTTTTTGGACGTTTCAAGAAATGCGAAAATTGTCCTGCTGTATAACAGTCATTCTCATAAAATGTCAAATACCAAAATGTAGTGTCAAAATGAACAATAGTGACAGAACATTAAATCTCCTGGAAATTGCCGGACGTTTTACTTAACAGGAGAAAGCATTTTCAAGTTTTTAGCTTCTATTGTGTTCATTTGTAGATTTTGTGAAATGTTTCATTTAGTTAACTGTACACCTTCACATATTAGAGCAAGAAATTCTACAAATAAGCATAATTTAAGTTACAGCTTCATTTATTTGTGTGGGAGGTAGCTGATGGGTTTCTACTGATGGAGAAAATTACCTTAATATAATATATATATCTTAATACCTTAAAATGTCCTGCAGTGTCACATGCTAAACTCTACAAGTGTTAAAATACAATTGCTAAATAGCCTAATTTGATTCTATAATTCTTCTCATTTCCCTAAAAATGAATTACATCAAACATTAATTTACATTTAAGTCATAGATTTAATTTCATTTTATTTTTATAAACAGTTATTTATTTATTATTATTTAAAAACAGTTCCTTCAGGAAGGGCAGAGATGAACGTCCCTTTGATATGCAGATTTTCTGTTCTAAGAGCGACTGCTCACTACATTCTCGTGATTTTGTTTGCTACAGCTTATTAACGACCTCCAGGTTAAGCCTGTGAAAATACTTTGCAACAATGTCACGTTGTGTCCGACCACCTCTGTTATTATAATCATAACACACTGTGGCATCACTTCGGCATTGGACATTTTACGGATGATTAAAAAAACGGATCGGTGTCATTTACTTTCCTTTTTGAGGTTTAGCTAAATTAAAGTTAACATATTTCTGTGCACTGTTTCTTTATACATTTAGAAATGTAGTTCATTTATTTGATTGTCTTCTCCCTTGCTTTTTAAATTTACCATCGATTTTTCAATTGACTTATAGGTTATCGTGAAACATGAAAAAAGCTCCACTCCTTAAATAGTGTCACCTACAAAATATATACGATTCAAGTCACACACTCTTTCCCAGAGATAATCCCTGACTCCTTCTGATACCCCATTATCTCCATGGGAACTGCTGACTGAGAACAGGGGACCCTTAACTGACATGTTCACCGTGAGATCCAGCCAGCTTTGCTTCTTGATATTCATGATATGATCCCATTTTCTCTGAGGTTTAAACCGTTCTGCTTATCAGTGAGAGGCAGCATTCTGATTTAGTTGCTAAATCACCCGAGATAAAACACAATGATAAAATATATTTAGAATAAAATTAGTGGAGGAAATGTAGAGTGTTAACATGTTTGACATTAGTGATACGATAACATTAACATAACCGGGCAACATTTCATTCTTAAGAAATTATTATTCATTCCAACTAAGATTTCAAATAAAACTGTTTGTGTTTTAAAGGTCCAGTGTATGAAAGTTAGCAGCATCTAGTGGTGAGTTTGTGAATTGCTACAAACGGCTCACTCCACCCCTCCCTTTTAAAGAACTACGGTGGCTGACACTGTACAAGGATATCGTCACTTTTGCTTCTTTGCTGAAGGAGATAGTTTACAAAACACGCTCTTTAGAGCAGTTTGTCCGTTTAGGGCTACTGTGAAAACAACATGGCGCATTCCATGCAAGGCATGTAGTGTATGTAGATAGAAATAGCTTATTATGCTGGTTGGAAACAACCCAATACTTTTTAGAATGTAGATGTCATTTTAAAATGTAATTTCAATATAAATGCAGTATAAAATTTATTTTCATGATAAATAAAAGCTTTCCTGTGGCTCAGTGGTTAGAGCATGGAAGTATATGCCAACGTCATGGGTTCGATCCCAGGGGATTGTATAATACAATACAAAGCGTCTGCCAAATGAATAAATGTAAATGTAAATCAAGTTTAACAGGCATAATGTCAGCCATTCTGTTCTCTAGACATTATAATCTACCATTTAAAACTCATATATTTTCATCACTTTTGGTGTTCTGGTGAATCATCACAAACGTTCCTGTTATAGGATGGTCCGGGTAGTAGCCTACTTTTACAAAATGTTTGTGAGAGCTGTTCCTGACTCACCATTGTAACTTAACTATTATAACATTCTATTCCAATTCTTCCATTTCAAAGCCTCAGTTGACCAAACAATCTCACGAATCATAATGCAGAAATTTAAAACGCCATACCTTCAAACTGTAAGAATGAAAACAACAATTTTCCTAAAGAAAAACAGGCATATCTTGATATGTTCAGAATGGAAATTTTTTTTTATCAGTTCCAATTCAAAGCAAGCTAATGTTAAATTCATGCAGAACGTTGCAAGCCAAAACAAATTTATTTAGAGATTGGCATGAAAAGAAATATTCCGTCCAGCTCAATAATTTGTTTTTCACCAGACTGAAAATAAGTCATTTGATGTTTATCCGGTCTAGAATCTTGCTTTAAATAAAAAACACCTATCGACAATGAGTAAGCAAACAGATTGTTAATTTTTTATTAAAATTATTTTGCAAGATAAGTGTCTGATTTAAAGTCTCCATGCGTACTCTCTCGAATCTCTGTAAAGGCTGGCAGCTTCAGATCATGCTTCATTGCCCCCTAAAACAATCTAAAAGAGATGTTTACAGGGATGTTAGCTTTGGTTAAAAGCAAATTTATTCAGGTGTCCAATATATTTTAATGATAAAAAGTCAAATCTCTTGCATTTTCGTTATGTACGCTTGTACAGGTATAATAGTATTTCTCATGAGAATGCCGCTAAATGTCAAATGCAGTTTACTCTTTAATCTAATGGCAAAAATAAAGAATTAAAAAAGAATTTGTTTTTGGTGTCATTTTCTTGTTATGTCCTTAATCATGTTGACAGTGATTGCAAACAGTACACGGTTTCTTTTTTTTTATTTCAGGTGTTCCTGCTCTCTTTGTTGCAGCATGGGCAGTTGTCAGGGCAACGCTAGCAGATGCGAGGTGATCACTACATACATTCATGTTTTTGTCTTCAAAGAGTTCACGTTCTAATCATCTTTAATCATACGGTACTGTAGATGTGATGGCAGACATTCTCTAACAACTTCCAATAGTGAAAGAGCTGGGTGACGTACCATGCATGACTAAAAACATACAAGTACTGTATCTTGATGCTTTGTATGCTCTGAGGTAACTTAAAAGAGTGACCAGATTGTAACTGTTTCTAAGGAGATCTAGGGGCGGTTTCCCGGACAGGTCTTAAGACTAGTCCCAGACTAATAAAAATGTTGTCTTGATCGAAAAACAACTTGCACTTGCATATCTTAAAATTTATCAGTGCGAAGGGTTTTGTCTCAAGATGCACACGGTAATGTCTGTTTGTAAAGTATGTTTTTTTTAAAGCCTAGGCCTAGTCCTGGTTTAAGCTAATACCTGTCCGGGAAACCGCCCCTTACAGTTTAAAGTAAGACAACACATTTCTACAGCATGTCCATGGATCTAATAACAAATGCATCACAAATCATTGCGACACTCAATATATTTTTTATATCAACACATATTATTCGACACATCCCTGAGCCCCAGTTTGGATCTTATCCCTTCACCGAAGATGTGGCAACCTAGTGATTCCAGCTCACTTGCTGGAGTTCATAAACTAATTATTAGATACTTGATGTTGGTTTTGTAAATTAGGTTTTGTTTTGCATAACACTTTGTTCAAGCTGTTTATCACCAGATCATTTAGAGTTTGACTCTCTTTAAAAGTAGTGGGGGTTTTTACGGGAAAAGTATTAGACCATGTCTGAAGCACAATCTTCTCCTCGGGTTATTTTCCAAACACTTGCAAGGAAAATGATTTTGTCCCCCTGGGAGAACAATTTGTATTCTTGTATCTTGCAGGCTGTTTGTACTGGAACAAAGCAAATGTCTTCAAGCAGCAAAGGGTTTCTCGGGGGACTCACATTTGTTAATAACATAAAGCTTTGTTTTTAGTTGTAGAGTTTTCGCTGGTATTTAAATGCCCTAGTTGCAGTAAGATTATCACAGACTGTGTCTTTCAAGCGTTCTGTAACAGTGATACTAGAATTGCGTAGCCAGACTTGTGATGCACTTTTTACGACTACGGACTGTTTAGAGTGCAATAAATCTTCATTAATATATAACCTTTCGTATATTATGTGAAGGTAAAATACAAAGGTAGAACTCAGCATATTGTATGTGTTATATATCGTATATTAAGTGTGACCTTGCAACTTGTTTCAGATTCTCAAATTCTCCTTCTTATCTAAAAGACTGGAAATTCAGTTCAGTTTTTAGAATCAAAATAATTTTTTCCTCCTTAAATGAATTCCCTTTCCTTTTATGGTTGATTATCAAATCTGTTTAAATTCCCAGAGAGTGCATAGTTATTGGATTGAAATGAAATGCTGAATGGACCACAGCTTTTCCTCTTCATGTCTAATTTATCTTCTCTACTCAAGAGAAATGCAAGTGGAAAGCTTAGATTAGAGAGGCAACAAGTGAGAATTCAAGTTTGTTCAATTTAGTTCTGCAGTATTTACTCAAGTATGTTTGTCAGTTGAAGGGTCGCTGCGCTCGAGCTAGACCACTCTGAAAAGAAAATGTTCTTAAGAGATGACTTGTATTCCCAGGCTGTTCCGATTGACTCTTCTTAAACTTATTGTGCCATTTATTCTACATAGCCGAGGTCTGTTTAATATCCATGGGGAAATAATCATGATTCTCATAGTTTCTCCATATAGTTTTTAATTTTTCTATATAGTTTTTTAATTTTATTTGTAGTAAAAAATATTGGTTACTGGAAGACACCAGATTAAATTATATCTGAGAACAGAGTGTAATGAAAAGACTGCAATGATAGGGTAGCTTTCTCTTAACATTTGTAGCTTTTTTGATAATAAATATTTTATAAACATCTCGAGATTTATTCATGTTTTTTTTTTCAAACCAAACAGACATACTATTATTTAACAGTCAAGTACAGATAAAACATATCATTGTTTATCAAAATTTGTTAGAAATAATCAAGACTTGTTTTCCACAGTAAATAAACAAAAGAAACGACGATACTAAAACATTTTCGTTAATATGATCTTGATTTTACTATATATTGTTATAAAAAGTAAACTGATGCTGGCCTGTTGTGAAGCTCATTTATGCTCCTTCTAATGAGTCCTTATCATAATGTATGAGCAAGAACAGCCCTCAATTTCTTTGTTCTTTTACAAAGAAGAAAAGGCAATATCACATCCTGACTGACTATATATTAAATACAGTATAATACCGGGTATATTAAAGCCACCTAATGAGTGTAATGAAAACCATCATCATTATACGGAAATTAAAATTGAATATATTCATGTCAACATTTCTGCTTATGTCCTATACAATAACTTCAGCATGGTGATTTATTCATGGATACAGTCACACATCATAGTAAACATTCCTAATGGGATTACAAATGCTGAAGCAAATTGGAGGTAAACAAATGGAAATGAGGTTCATGCCGCTTCTTAGCACGCTATAATGTGTGTGTGTTTGTGTGTGCGTGTGTGTGTTTGTGCGCGTGTGAGACTTGATTTTATATTTCATTCTGTATTTTATCTTTTACTTAGCACCTTATTTTAATTTCACTTTAATGTTTGTACTTATTGTATGTATTTTGTTATATGTTCAATGATTTAGCAATATTTTAATAACACGCAATCATGCCAATAAAGTACCTTGAAATTAAAAAATTGAGAGAGAGACTGAACTATGCATACAGTAATAAGTACAGTCAGGTTTCAAAACTAACATTCATCAAAAGGTAACTTATAGAAGTTTTTCCTTCCACGACTCCATGTGTTGGAATGTGGAGTATTATTTAAATTCAATATATACATTGTATTTTTTCGGAATAAAATCACAACATTTATTCATATTTTATGTGACTGGTACAGTTTCTAAGGCACAAAGAAGAAAAGAACTGTAAATAATTTGCTTGCCTTAGAGGCAAATATATAGAATAAATATATAATACAAACCATTTCATAAACGGTAAGCAATATATATTGTTTATATATATATATATATTTAGCTTTTTTATTTACTGTATATTATCACTGTGTTACCACTGTCTGTGGGAAAGAACATTTAACCGTCTCTTTATATCTGTCCCTTTATATCTAAACCCATATCAATTCATTTATCTTTCCCTGTCCTCCTATTATCTCTCGGTTTCTCCCTCTCTCTCTCCCTATCGCTTTCATTATCTCTGCAGATGCTGGGAGCTGAGTGCAGGAAACATCAAATGGATCTACCAGGTCCCTATTCTGACAGCCATTGGGGTGAGTAAGAACGTGCAAAATACGGCGTGTGAATGCCGCTCCAAGCTAAGAAACTGTTCAAAGACTGAGGCAATCCTCGCTGAGGAAAGAGAAATCATCTGACTTCATCTAAACTTTTCTCGTTTCTATTATGCAACACTGTAAGATGAAAAGCTCTTTGGCAAAGAAGGCAAATGTCAGTGTAGGACTGGCATGAACATTAGCATAATTACAGTGTTTTTGGACACGTGTGCGTATTTGCTCTGCCAGTTACTGCATACAGACAGTATGATTCAGACATAGGCCCCATCAGCAAAAAAAGTAAGTGTCTCAGGGGGGAGCCCACTTGTGTATTTTTGCCCCATAAGACACAAAGTTTTTTCCTACATGCTGGTGTTGTATTATAAACTGCACAGCAACAACATCGGTGCATTGTAAGACCTCCAAGCAGGCTTTTCTACATTCAAACTTGTTAATTTGTTGTATTTTAAAACTGCATAACAAAAATAAGGGAAATTCAGTGAAACAACGTCAACCTACACCTGCTGTTCTCTGACGCGTTATTCTCCTCCCTGACCTCTATACTTTTCAAATGGTGGTTCTATTCGTGCTAGCAAAATGTCAGAAATTAAACTAATAAAAGTTCTCATCCGTCATCGTCCTGTTCCACCCGTCTCACAGGTCACTCTCCTTACGTCATGTGACTCCTGTTCTGTGCTGCTGCAGCTCGTGTGAATGTAACAGACGCGCGCATCACTTCCTAACCGTAGGGTCCGTTCCCGATTGAGCTAAATTTATTCTAGAGGGTTCTTTTTCACACTATGCTACTTGAAGGGCCGGAACAAATTAAAGCGATGGCCGGGTTGGGCCCACGTGCCGCCAATTGAATAGCCCGACTTTCTTCTGCAGAACACAATCACTGCCCACCTTATTAGCTCTAATAGCCAGTCTTCTTTGAAGCCATGAAATGTCACAAATTCTCCATTCTGTTTCATGCTTGGTTGTATGACAGCACCGTCTCATCCATCCCTTTGCAGCTGTTGTAGATGCCTGCTGCATGCTTCTCATGTGGAGGACTGTGATGGATCCACAGGTGTCAGCTCACCTCATCAAAGTGGTTAAACTGACAGCGACTGTTTACCAACATGTCAAGCTTCTCGTGTCGCTTTGTGGGCAAAACAGGGTTGAGTCTGGACTGCATTCTCATTTCCATCCCTTTCTCTGTGCTCTGGAAGACCACCAAAATACTAGACATGAAAAATGTATAATTGTCTCACCAAAGGCCAGAGCAGTGCCATGTTGCGTGTGATGTCATGAAATGATGTTTGACCATCGCTACTACCAATGAAAATTCAAGTTTGTTTAAACGTAAGGTTTGAACTTTTTACACGGTCCCTTACCCACAGTTTTTAAACATTAAAGTCAAGTTAAACTTTTTATTAGTGTATGTGTTCCCTGGGATCAGACAAGTTATCCTTGAGAATTCAGTGCTCTATCAATTGAGTTACAGTAATCCCCGATAATCACACAGATAAAATCTCTCAAGTTTCTCAAGGTTGGAAGAAGTGTTGAAATGTTTTCTGAATATAGACATTTAAAATTGATTCGACTGTGCAGTCGGGAAATGAGAGTTGATAGTATTTCTGTGTTGATCTGAGGCATGCTTACACAGACTTTAATGAGCTGATTTTTCGCACTGTGTCACTGAGGGTCACACACATTTTCACACACTGGGCTTTGCAGTGAATATTCAATTCATATTTATAGCTGTTTTTTATGCTAATAAACAGACTTTTGGGACATGAAATGCAAAAAAACATTTTCTAGCAATATATAACGAAGCTCCATTAAATCAAGTATTGTTTTGTGATGTCTTTCATAATGTAGTCATTTAAAATGTGCAGTTAGCAAATATTAATAGAAAATAATTATAATAAGAACGTGTTGGAAGAGGAAAACTTGTTTTGACCAGCCTACTTAGATGAAGATAACTCAAAGTCAGTATAATGAGGCACGTATAAATCTGGATTGTCATGATTCACATGCCAGAAACAGGAAGAAAACACATTTCCATACTCCCACTAAATACTGTAGATGGTGGATACGGAGGCAATATTCTACAGAAGTGGGTAATTGAAATGTGTGATTGCTGTGATAGGGATTGACATGAAGATTTTGTCAGAGAAGAGCGTTGGAAGTCCTATGTGGAGAAAGATGCTTGTTAAGACCTTTGTGTACAGTATATGGAGTGATATATAGTCACATTTCTTCAGTAGTAATTCATTCTAGTCTATTTCATAGCATGATTTGCATAAACACTTGGCTACTGTGCAGTACATATACATATTGGAAATTAACACTAGCGTAAACTTGCCCACAAACACTGAATATAAAACATTGTAACTGGGATAACACGTATGTAGAAACACAGGCTGCACTGTTGTTTGTCTTATTGATTCCATTGATTCAGCTTAAAAGCCGGAAAAGTCAAGGTTTGCGTGGGCTTCATTTTCAATCACTTGCGTAGTTCCTGCTGTTTCTGATTAAGCAGATTGAAATTAGCATATTTCAAATTACTACCCTGTTCATTCTGGCTTCCAGCCTGTGATCCAAACCACTCAGCTAACCATCTGCCAGTGACCCCTCTGATGGGCTTTATTTTCCAGCTATCTGTAATGGACAAAGTCTGGAAATTCTGTCCTGATTGTATTCTTTGTCATGCCTGTCACCCCCCCCCCCCCCAAAAAAACATATTTGATCCTATTTGAAACTTTGTATTTTAGCCCCTCTGGTGATATTGCAATCTTAGGATGAATGGCTTCATTGAACTCCTATTTGTTACTTTGGACAAAAACATCTTTAATAATGAAATGAAAAAACAGACAGATTTCAGAAAACCTTTACAGTACACAATTATTTAAACTGTGATATTAGGGGTGTCACAATATACCAATATTGAAACAGTGGCATTTAAAACTGTGATTATTGATATTGTTTATACTACATTTATGATAATATCGTGATTAATTCAGCACCTGTTTAAAGTTTTGCCAGAAAGAGTTAGTTCACCCAAAAATATTGTATAATTTACTCACCCTCTTGTCATTTTAATCCTGTTTGACTTTCTATCTTTAGGAAAACACAAAAGACGATATTTTGAAGAACGTTGGTTCCCTTTCTGTCGGTCTCTCGACGTTGTGTCGAAGACGACAGATGGGGTTCGCCCTTGAGAACCAATCAACTCTGACTACTATAGAAAAGGCCAATGAAATTTGGCGAATGAAATTTGCATGCCGGGCTCCGCCCCCGGATGTCCGGTATAAAAGGAAGCCGGCGTGCAGCATTCACTCACCTTTTGTTCTTCAGAGCCCTCGCTCATGACTACGAATTCAACGATTTCTTCTTCTACTTCGCCGGATCTACGACGCAGAGCAGCGGATCGTCCCTTCCTGCAGCGACCTTCTCCTGGGCGTCTCGGCGGTTCCGGAGGTGATAGAGATTATTTCTAAAAGGTCCTTTTCAGGACTGACTGAGCATTCTCCAGCGCGGCATGTCCCGCTGTTCTCTTGGGTGCGGCACCCTCATCGAGGAGGGGGATGGACACGATCGCTGCACAGCACACTTCACGTGACCGACAGACTTGACACCCTTGGCACGGGGGGTACGGGACTAAAAGTGAGCATTTGACGAGGCCGATCGCTGGATGAGCACGTCTGCCCGCACTGCGGGCGGATTGTCACTCAGAAGTTGCGGTCACGGGGGCTGTCTTCCTACGGGAACCAGCCACCATTTCGTCTGCTACCCGGGCTGTGACATCTGTGGCTACGGCCCCGATGACCACCCACGTAGCAGCGTTAGTGATATGGGGAACTCTGCGAACGTAAACCCGCCAGCCAAGTGCTCACGGGCCGATTGCACCCCGATTCGCTCTTCTGAACGTTCCCCAACCGGCGGTGGCATACCGTTCGATCCTCAGCACGCACTCGGAAACGATGTGTGACGTAGATGAGATGTCGTTCGCAGCATCGGAGGGAGACGGGCATCCGACTCTGACGAATCCGAGCTCCCCCCCAGGGGGGTCGAGCTCAGGAGGAAGCAGAAGTGATGTCAGCCATGCTAATCCGGGGATACGTGGTTCCTGGGGGCGGGGCGCGGTGCAAACCACGCCCACCCCGGGTGCCATTTGTTTCCCGGAGGTGCATGAGGAGCTGTGTAAAACTAGGAGCGCTCCACGGACCGCTCCAGTCGAAACAGCTCCGGCTCCCTCACTTCCCTCGAGGGTGGGGGGCCAAAGGCTACGTCGAGATCCCCCGGGTGGAACGTGCGGCTGCGGTGCATCTGTGCCGCAGACGGCTGCCGCCTGGGGAGAATCGGCCACGCCTACCGTCCAACGCGTGTAGGACTTCGACATCTATGGTGCCGAAGCCCTTGCGCTGCCGCGGACCGGGCTGCCTCCTCTCTCTACGCCATGGCCATCCTGCAGGTCCGCCAGGCCAGGGCGTTGAGAGAGCTCCACGAGGTAAGGCCGACCCAGGTATAATGCAGGTTTTCTGTGCCGCCACTGACAGCGCTCTACGGAGCGACCAAGGTGGCGGCACGGGACCTGGGTCGGACGATGTCCACGGAAGTGGTCCAGGAGAGTCACCCCCGGCTGAACCTTGCGCAGATGAGTGACACCGAGAAAGTCCGCTTTCTTGTTACACCCGTCTCGCAGGGTGGGCTGTTGGTACACCGTCGAGGACTGCGCTCAGCAGTTTTTGACGGTGAAGAAGCAGACAGTGGCGATTAGCCACATTTTTACCACGCTGCGACTCGGCCGCCCTCAAGCCTCCGAGATCTCACGTCATGTCTGTTTCCCGGCAGCCCAGGACCCCTTCCACATCGGCTCCGGTTACTGTGCCCCCCAGGTGGCACCCCGGAAGTCGAGGGGGAAACCTCACCCCGTCAGCTAACTTCTCACGAGAAGTGACACTGACGGGAAGACCCCAGGGGGAGCAACATCGGGCCCGACCTTCACAGCTACGGCTCTGATCAGTCGGTACGGGACGGCTCCTGCCTCGTCACCAAAGCCGGGCCCTTCTCAGCCTGGCGCCCACTTACTCACAGAGAGTTTTTTCTGTTTCCCCTGGGTGTTCATTCCTGCCGATCGCACACTCCACTGGACTGTGCCCGGCAAACCCGACCCCACGCCCTGGCGAGGCGTAGGGTCGTACACACACGACAGCTGCTACCACTCTCAATGACAGTGCGTGCAGCTGTCCCGCCAGGCAGGTAAGTAGGCAGAGCCAACCTTCCCTCCGGGGCCCCCCCCGCGACAGGGTTAGCTCCGCCAGCCATCGAACCACCCTCCATGGGAATGGTGAAGCAGACCGTCCCCTTGGTCCCCCTGTCACAGTCCCTGGGAGCTCGAGAGCTGCCCACACTGTCTCGGTGGCTAGGGCAGACGGTCCGTCTTGGTTACTCGATCCAGTTCGCCAGAGACTCTCCCAAGTTTTGGGGCATCATCTCTCCCTCTGTCTGAGGCTAGTCGAGTTCGTCCCTCAAACCAAGATGTTCGGTGGGTTACAACCCGCACTTCATCGTTCCCAAGAAAGACGGCGGGTTGCGCCCCGGAGGTCTGCGTACCCTGAACTAAGCACCTTCACAAGCTGCTGCTCAGGATGCTCACGCAGAGGCGCGTCCTGACACCCATCAGGTCAGGATTGGTTCGTGGCAATCGACCTGAAATCCCTTTCGGTCTGTCCCTGTCTCCACGGTCTTCACGAAGATCGTGGAAGCCGCCCTTTCTCCCTGAGGGGAGGAAGGTGTGCGGGTACTTAACTATCTCAACGACTGGCCTGACACACTCGTGAGATCTGTTATGTATACAAGGGGCCTGGTGCTCCGGCACCCAGATCGATTGGGAATTCAGGTCAACCGAGGAAAGGACAAGCTCTCCCCAGGGCAGAGCATCCTCTTTCTCGGTAGGGAACTCAACTCTGTCACCATGTCGGCGCAACTGTCCGCAGTACGCGCCCAGCCGGTGTTGAACTGCCTGGAACATTTCAGGCAGACAGCGGTCCCCCTGAAACGATTCAGAGGCTCCTGGGCATGGCGTCCTCGTCGGGTGAGACCCCTCGGGTTGATGCACATGAGACCGCTCCAACACTGGCTTCAGAGTCGAGTTCCGAGGAGAGCGTGGCACACCGGCAGCAGGCGCATGGTGATGACGCCCTGCGGCCGACGCACCAAAACCCCTGGTCTTCCATGACTTTTTCGACGGACTAAGGTCCCTCAGGGCAGGTTATGAGGCAAGTCGTGGTGACGACGGACGCCTCCCTGCAGGGGTGCGGTGCAGTGTGTAACGGGCACGCAGGCGGGGCATTGGGCGAACCCCCACCTGCGCTGGCATATCAATTGCCAGGAGTTGTGGGCAGTGCTACTTGCACTGAGCAGGCTGCGGCCTCTCGTGCGGACAAGCACGTGCTGGTCCGAGGACGGCACTACGGCTGTAGCGTACATCAGATCTTAGGGTGGCGTTCGCTCACAGCAGCTAACACAACTTGCTCGACGCCTCCTCCGGTGGAGCCAACAGGTGATCCGTTCCCTGTGGGCCACACTCACCTCGGGCAACTGAACTAGACAGCCTACGCGCTCTCTTGTCAGTTTATGCCTCGTAGAGAGTGGCGACTCCACCCCCGCGTAGGCCGCTTGGTACTCCCTGTCCGAGGCTCTCGACACGGATATCCTTGCACAGCTGACCGCGGGACGGGCGGAAGCACACCTTCCCCCCCCCAGGAGCCTCCTTGCACAGACACTGTGCAAGGCCAGGGAAGAGGAGCACCAAGTGTTATTGGTTACACCACACTGGTCTAACCGCACTTGGCGTCAGAGCTGATGCTCTGGACAGCGACTCCCCCTGACCCATTCCCCTGACAGAGGACCTGCTCTCTCAGGGGAAGGACACGTTCTGGCATCCCAGATCAGACCTCTGGAAACACCATGTCTGGTCTCTAGACGGGACGAGAAGTTCCTGAGTTGGCTACTCCCCCTCTATGGCGAGACCATCACCCAGGCTAGGGCCCCATCTACGGGGGGTTACACCTCTAGACGGCGCCGCTTCTTGTCCTGGTGTCTCTCTCAACGAGAAAGACCCACTGAGGTGCTCGATCAGGATTGTGTTGTCCTTCTTACGAGACTGGAGACTAACATCTCCCCTCCACACTGAGTGTGTATGTAGTCGCTGTCGCCACTCATCACAACTCAGTTGATGGAAAGTTTCTAGGATGACACGACCTGGTCGCCAGGTTCCTAAGGGGTGCGAGAGGGCGGCTCCCGCCTCATCTCCGCTCCATACCCTCTTGGGACCCTAAGGGGTCCTCGGGGGGCCTCTGGGCCCCCCAAGCCCCTCGGAGGTTCCGATCTTCCTCACCCGAGTAAGACGGCCCTCCTGATGGCGCTCGCTTCCTTCAAGAGGGTAGGGCACCTCCGAGCATCCTCCGTGTCCCCGGATTGCCTTGAATTCGGCCCTGGTAACTCTCACGTTATCTTGAGACCCAGGCCCGGATGCGTGCCCAAAAAGTTCCCACTACTCCCTTACGGGGCGAAGTGGTGAACTTGCAGGCGCTCCCCATTGGGGAGGAAGACCCAACCCCATCCGTGTTGTGTCCTGGACCGCACGCAGGGCCTCAGTAGCTCTGACCAGCTCCTTGTCTGTATTGGAGGACAGCAGAGGGGAAGGCTGTCTCCAAGCAGAGGTTGGCGCACTGTCGTGGATGCCGTTACGACGACATTCCAATCTCAGAATCTCCCATGCCCACGGAGGGGGGTATAGCCACCTCCTGGGCACTGGCAGAAGCGCCTCTCTCTCAGCAGACATCTGTAGAGCTGCGGGTTGGGCTACGCCCATACACCTTCGCAGGGGTTAAACAACCCTAGCGTAAACCCGGTGTCAGCCCACGTCCTGCGTGGCAACATGTAGGACTGGCATCCGGCGGGCGTATGCCTGCGAAAGCATCACCCCACCCTCTAGGAGGCTGGGTCAGTGTGCTATCTACCTCTCTCCTTACCCTACTCTGGCTAAGGACAGGTACCTATCCGCTTCCCTTCTTACCCACCACTTGGTTAAGAATAGGCATTCTATCCATCACTAAGCAAGCACCACCTGGGGGTTGGCTGGGCAGAGCAGCCTTCCCCCTTAGGCCGGGATAACATGTGAGCCATCCCCTGGCTCTAACCGGACCTAGTGCTACCGGACGCCTGTAACACCCCCCCCGTGGGCTGTTCCGTCTGATGTATCCTCATGATATGGTTCCCACTCCTGGTAACCCATGAGCTTCCCCAGGTGGACCTCCACCTCGCGGTTAACTACTCAGCCCGCACGTTCCATGCGTTCTCCTCCAAGGACGAGACCATACCTTATCCACCGTATTCCTCCCCACGGGTAGGAGGTGGCCTCTGCAGCGCATCCCTAATTAAGGAAGTTGCGCTTACCCGGTGTAAACCCGAGCCGGACGGCCTCTCGCCAGTAGAGAGCTAAGGCCTCCGTCCGTGAAAGGTTACCGGTCAGGGCTGTTCCCATCTTTCTCCAAGAAAGCTCTGGAACCCCCCGACCACCACACTGGAAGGTTACAGTTTCGCGAAAGCATCGAGCTGACACGCCCAGGCCTGTTACCCCGTCGCTTCGCTAGAGATTGTGACGCGATACAGCGTTGTGGCGTTTTCCATAGAGAACCCCATCTGTCGTCTTCGACACAACGTCGAGAGACCGACAGAAAGGGAACGTCTCGGTTACGTATGTAACCTCGGTTCCCTGATGGAGGGAACGAGACGTTGTGTCCCTTATGCCACTAACACGTATCGTATTCTGCTGCAGTCGTGAGAGGCTCTCAGGCTCTTCAGAACAAAAGGTGAGTGAATGCTGCACGCCGGCTTCCTTTTATACCGGACATCCGGGGGCGGAGCCCGGCATGCAAATTTCATTCGCCAAATTTCATTGGCCTTTTCTATAGTAGTCAGAGTTGATTGGTTCTCAAGGGCGAACCCCATCTGTCGTCTTCGACACAACGTCTCGTTCCCTCCATCAGGGAACCGAGGTTACATACGTAACCGAGACGTTAGTTTGGACTTTCAGTTTTTTTCTTTGAGGTCCTGTCCTGTTTTGTAGTAATTTGTAGTTATTTTGTTCTTTCTGGTAAATGACACATTTTTAGTTTTTGAGGGCAAACTATTCCTTTAAGAGCCATTATGGTTAGAAAATCATGAATATTGATTATGATGCATAGGCTAAAGAAAGGAAACACACACACAAGAATAAACTAAATAAAAAATGACTTTGGACTGATAGTGTTATTTCTTTCTTTAAATTAATATCAATGATATTGTGATAATATCGTTATCGTGATCTCCACTAGCCATGATAATCATGTCAAGTACAATCTAATATTGTGACAGCGCCACAGTATATGATATGCACATTCATTTAATATCTTTATATTTCTTTTACATATCTCTATGTACAGTATATCAGCAGTTGTAATCTGTGTCTGTTTGTATTCATCCTAAAACATTCAAAGAGAAACCGAAACATCAAAGTCAATCCTTAATTGAAACATACAGTATTGAAAGTGAAAACTCCATTACTGGATCTTTTGAGCCATGTGAAGCAACCGCTGAGCCATAACGTTTTCTCTGGGCACCGGCACTGTGATGGAAGTGAAAATGAATGCGCGTCTTTAAGAGATAAGAGAATGGCACATTAAGAAGATGAGCTTCACAGTGAGACGAATCGAGCGGATTGTGTAGAAGAGGGATTCAGTTGGCTATCACGCTCCTGCTCAGAGCAATTTCTCATATAAATGCCACTTTTTCTCTCTCTCTTTCTCAGCTCAACTTCATCCTGTTTGTGAATATCGTGCGGGTGCTCGCCACCAAGATCCGCGAGACCAACGCGGGCAGATATGACACGAGGAAACAGTACAGGTTTGTGAAGCGGCTTCATCTTCATTCCCTCCGAGCTCACGTCCTCTGGGGTTGTTTTAAAATTTGTAAGTGCCCTAAAATTGTAAAATCAATACGTCGGCTGTCATTGGAATGCTTGAAGCAATAGCGTCCACCGCCTCTATATTGCTGTGAGTGGAAGCAATGCCTGTAGCTCACAGCAACCGTTTAGTTCCTTAATTTAGACGAAAACCTTTCGTCTGACAGCTGTAAGGCTGAATTCCCCATGGCTTAAAGATGCGATAATAAGCATCCCTTCCCACGTGCAGTCATTCGATGATTGTGGCTTCTATCATTCCCATCTTGTATTACAATGAGCGTTGCGTTTTAGGGATGCTGCGCATTAGAGGTTCGAGCTTGTTACATGCTGAAAGAAACGTTGTTTCCATTTTAATTTGGCTTTGGGGAAAAAATGCTTTCAGACTCAATCAATGCACAGTTGGGTGCTGGCAAGACAAAATGTTATTCTGGATGTATTCTAAACACAAACACAATGGCATGGGATGTAATTTTGGGCCACTAATAACATAATCAATGTGATTATTATTGCCATCCCACTAATTTGCTGTCCGCGGAGCCACAGGTGTCAGACGGCACAGCTGCTAGGACAGACCGAAAGTGTTTTTGTAAACACGTCAGTCAGAGTGGAGTCAAAGCAGATCAAAAGTGCGTCCGTTCGACCGAAGGGCCCAGCCGATTCTCACTTTCTGGAGAAAAATGAACTTCTTAAACGTACACGCTCATTTGATTTGACACATCGTATTTGATACGATGCTCGCATTACTAAAACACTTTGATCAAACTAGGTCAAACTTCAATTAAAAAACGATTTACACCTCGTAATCTTACAGAGTACCTTTCTTCCAATTATTTTCGATGACTCTTTTCATGACTAATTTGCAAGACATTTTAACCTGTCTGGCAGGCAAGACATTTAATGCTTTATTCTGTTTAAAGCCGGCCGGGGATGTGTGGGATGACATTCATCAAATTAAAGATAAACTTTGTAACCTGTCATTCAACGTAAACGCATAGAGCTCTCATTAAAATAATGCTGAAATTGCTGCGTTCGAGACAACTCGGGTTTTGTATATTATGATGTAAAATATCAGAATCAGGTCAACCACCTGTCACATTCGCATATTTACCTTGTGATGTCACTATGAGACGCTGAGAGAACGTTATACGGTAGCTATTCAAACATAGGCGCAAGTGCAATTAGGGCGTGTCGGTGTGCCCGGCGATTGATCTAACAGGGTTGTCCTTATTCTCTTGATGAGTATTGGGTGTGTTTTGGGAGTAACGTTCAGTAAAGCAACCAGAGTCTCATCTCTCACTTCCTTCAAGAGATGGTCGCGCTCGTGCCATGGTGGATTTGTTACTTACATGGTGGAATTGGCAAGAGCAAAGACTGAACGCTTCTTCAGAGAGGAAACGCCTTTGCTTGTGCGTGAGATAAATATGCGCGAGCAGACCATCTACAGGACAAGCCGTATTTTTTTTAAATATTTGGCATGTTTGTGTGCTGCTTTGCATCCCTCTGTTTGTAATAAGTAGAGTGTGTACACGTTGTGCACCCGCCTATAGGAGCATATTACTAACACGCCCTTTAAACAAAACAAAAAAATGTTGCGTTGTTGACTTTACCAGGTTTCATTGGTCAGTGGCGTTGTCTATTTCAGTTGCCTCAAAATAGCAATTTCACCTAAACTCGCCTCATTTTCTGACCAGCACGTCCATGGGTGCACAAATGGGTGCAAATGCATTGGCCAGTTAAACAATGTGGCGCATTGAAAATGATAACTGCGTCAGGCTGAAACTAGCAAAAAGCAATTGCTTTGCACGGAAATTCTTGAGATTGTCATGAACTGTAATCTATTAATTCGTGTTCATGGACGGGAATTTCCCCCTTTTTCGTGTCACTAAGCATGACTTTCGATCTAAAGTATTTTAATACGTATAACACGTAATTTTTCATATGTATAAATATATATCAACGCAATGTGATCAGAATTCATATCTATTTTACAAGGTGGCACATTGGTGTGAATTCCTATTTCCTACGATCTCATTTGTATGTTTTGTTATGATTTGACTTTACCCCTGTGACGTTAGGTTTAGGGCGGCCATTTATTGTTGCTTTGCCACCTTGTGAAATCGCGTTTTTAAGCTAAATTAGCCTTTGCGGCTGTGATTTTAGGGTTTGGGGTGAGGTAAGGTGTTGGTTAGCCACCTCATCAAATTTATACGACTTTTGATAACAGGTTATAAATATATAAAGTTACATACACACACGGTCTGTGTTTGAAAGTTGTGCGAAGTGACACGAAAAAGGTAGCGCTGACTGACATGAAAAAGGTGGAAATTCGTGTCCATGAACACAAATCAATAGATTCCAAATTTCGTGCCTATGCCACGATCTGTCTTGGGACTGGGTTGGATGAAAGGATTGTTTTCAGCAAACTGTGAAAAATGTGGGTCTGGTTTTTACACAGATGGATTGCATAGCTAGTTGTATTTCTTTTTTCTCCTCAGGAAGCTCGCCAAATCCACGCTTGTGTTGGTCTTTGTGTTTGGGGTGCACTACATTGTGTTTGTTGGAATGCCTCACACATTTGAGGGTTTGGGCTGGGAGGTGCGCATGTACTGCGAACTCTTCTTCAACTCTTTTCAGGTAACTGAAAATAGATGCTTGTAATGCATATTTAATGCAATCAGTGATCCCTGCGAGTCAAGATGAATATGTTTTTCCTTTGATAATCTTGAATCATGTATTAGGGTAGGATAGCATCACTTAACATAATAAACACTGTGCATCTATTTGCATGACTTACTATTGATTGAGCGGATAGAATAAAAACTGAGAAGGAAAGGTTGAAGGCATGGTTTTGTGACTGTAATGTTTTTATTTACAAGACAAGGAGGAACCTCAAACTTTATTTTCAAAGGTGTTCTTAAAAAGTGATCATATACATTTGTGCATTCAGCAGACGCTTTTGCCAAAAGCAGAATTGCCTTATTGTTGAGCACACAATGAAAAGTAATTTTTTTAATTATAGCTCATTTAGTTTCACCTCACACACAGGCTTAGAATTAAACACTGTTGGTTACACTTGGGAAGGAGTAAAGCATGTTAGGAGAGATATAAAAGAAAATAGTATCTGCTTAACACAAAAAACAAAACTATTTAACTGCATTCTTAGCACAAAAAAATGATGTGTGATATAACAATTGCCCATGGAACTGAACCTGGAGTCCTTTATCAGCATGGGTACAATACAAAAGATGGAGGTGTGGTCAGTGAATTTGATATCGGAGAGAAACATGATTGTAAACGTATCTCCATTCGGCACAAGCCTCACATTGTGTAAACAGCTTTCAAGCAATTTCAAATGCAACACAAATATGCCTGAGGGGGAGTGGACACGGTAGATAATATTATATAATTGAGACCACAATGTGAAATGTGTAATAATTAAATGAAATAAAACAAAACAAAGAACTGAGAACCAAAGGAACAGATACAGACTAGGCTCCGGACAGTACTTTAAACTTTCAACAAAACAAATAAAAGTGTACAAAGGTCAGTCCAGTTCTTCAAATAGGACTGACATCTAATGACACCCCACATTGATTTCTGTGATATTCAGTTGGGAGTGACAGGTGAGAGTCTTTCCGTCAGGGATGGGTTAGACAGTGACAGCATGTAGTTACATCTCGACATCGAAGAACAAATCACTCCCAGGCCCACTTACCTAGAACATACACAACCAATTTCCACTAAACTTGAGCAATAAAAAAAGAAATGATATTTTGCAAAAGCATTTATTAGTTGACAGAAACTTGACTATTACAAACTAAACTATTAAACTAAATATATTAGTTGACAGAAACTTGACTATTAAAACTAAACTATTAAACAAAATATGATTTTTTGTATGTCAGTAGATTCGTGCTGTGTAACATGTAATCCTGTTTCTCTTCTCTCTCCAGGGTTTCTTTGTGTCTATCATCTACTGCTACTGTAATGGAGAGGTGAGCATCTGCAGAGAGAAAGTGTTCACAGCAGAGGCTGATACAGAAAGTAGATGATAGGTGGGCCTGTAAAATTGTTGTTCGGCCGGGATAATTCGCAACACCCTTTCAACCAGAGTAATTTTTTAGAAAACATTTATGGACCGGTGTTCTGTCCCATTGTGGTCTCAAATGACATTCACTAAACTTTGCTCTAAACAGCATCACTGTGCAGTTGATTTATCACGGTCCCACGGCTTTGCGGCGCATGGCTTTCCATGTATGCGTCAAAAGTCAACGCAACTGCGTGCGGTTTGCAAGATTCATGTTTGCTAAAGGCTTGTCGGAGGCGTTTCCAATTTTTATTATCTCTTGTGAAGTTAACTCGGTGTGTACCTCAGGAAAAGGTCTGCATGCTTTACAAAATATGGCATCTTTTGTGTTGCTATTCAATCCATTTAAACTGTTCATACCAATACAAACTGAAGGAGCGGGACTTTCCATCAATTACGGTAATCGGATATTTTCTGTTTTTCTATCGCAGATCTTGAGGTGGACAATTTTGAGTTACTAATTCGGAAGACGGTTGAGTGAGAATATCAGTGGAGGCTGAAGCACTAATGCTTCGTTTGAAACGTGTTTTTTAAAGTCCCCGTGAACCGGAAGTTGCGATCGTTTTTACTTCCATATTCTGACACATTTCCGAGTGAAGCGGAATTTCAAAGGAGAAAATGAGTGGGCGTGACTTGCGTTTCTCACTGCGAATTGATTGGATGTGTAAAATGCAGCTGTTGCATTGATTTGGAAATGAAACTGGCAGCAGACTGACAGATGAAGGGGAGGAGTTAACGGATGCTCCGGCTAAGCCATCTAATTTAGGTCATTTGAGATGGATAGTCATTTTTAGATTTTAACTGAAGATTATGAGGGTACATGAATTTTAAAAACAAAAGGACCCACATTGATAAGCTATTTACTATAGACTTTGCAATATTTCGTGAAAAAATAAGAATTGTCATTTTAAATTTCACTGGGACTATAAAACTCTAATTTCTGCAGTAAAAGGGCGACTCCAGCAAAATATCTACTTAACAATCTGCCATTTATAAGTCTTAAAATATAGGCCAAACATGAAATGAACAGAAAACAGGATTAAATATAAAACAGGTCTTACCTTGTCCCAGTGCAGTTTATTGCATACGTAGCGGCAAGGTTGAAGCAGTGCTGTCAATCCCAGGCCTGTGGGTTTGTGTCATACATTCTGCTTAACACCTCACTGTTTTACCGTGTTTCGGGCCTTGAGTTTATTCCTTTCAGGCGTTAATAACAGTTCTTTTAATTGACACATCAGTTTTAAAACTGCACCAATCAAACGCAGGGCTGTTGGCGGGACAAGCATCCAACATCTTGCAGCTATCGCTTGGTGATGTCAACAGGTCTGTCATACTGCACAATAAAGTACTGCATTCATTTCAATGCATTAATTGAATGCAAGCACTGACATCAAAACTGTGTTTGGAACTATCATAAGTTTTGACGAAAGTGTTCATCCTTAAAGCGTAAAGCAAACACATTGCGAGAACAATAAAAAGAACCGGTGTAACTGAAGAGTAGGAGTGGGTAGAAAAAGTTGATTTGTTCATTCATTTATTTCCACAAGAGAAGCGGGTATGACTGGAGCAAAGGTTTGTTTTGTGCTGTTGTGCAAGAGGTCCGAAAATCATTTACAATTTGTCATGCCGTTTCTCTACCACACACTTATCAATGCAGATGAAAAACTCCTCTCCTGCTGGAGGTGGAAAGTGTTCGACCTTTAACAAACTACCTGCTCAGAAAGCATAAGAAGAGACCTGTGGAGGCACACAGTATGCATGACCGGAGTGTATTTATTATTTGCAACATTGCTTTTCTAAATGCAAACCTCAAGAGAACATGCTGTGTGATGAGGATGAAATTCTTCAGGAGGGCAGAAATGAGAGCCTGTGTGAATACAAGAAGTTGCGTTAGTTGTTAATTTCACGTGTAGTATCTGTATGTGCCATATAGATTAATATAAGCATATGAAAAATGTAATGGTATTGTTCCAAACTGCTCCAAGACAAAGAGGGGTTAAGGATCTACAAGCAACTTTAATAAACAATCCACAAAACAGGCAACAATCAGGGCAGGCAGATGGCATACACAGGCAAGATGGCAGGCAATGGTCAGCGCAGGCCGCTGAGATTCATAAAAAACAAAGAACACTGCAGGGACACAATACAACAAGGGTAAAATGCTCAGAAATGTCTGCAGAGGTGGAGTCAGCAGAGCTGTAGATGGCGACCAGAGCAGAGGTGGAGCAAGCAGAGTTGGTGTAGTAGACTGAACAGTAGGTGGTGCAGATGGTGGTCTGGGTGGAGCCCCTGGTGGCGTCGGCAGAACAGACTCTTGAACTTGACCAGACTCTGGAACGAACTCGTTGAATGGACTTGGCTCGGGAGCGGACCCTTGGGCTCGTCTTGGCTCGGGAGCGGACCCTTGGGCTCGTCTTGGCTCGGAGCGGACCCTTGGGCTCGTCTTGGCTCGGGAGCGACCCTGGGCTCGTCTTGGCTCGGGAGCGGACCCTTGGGCTCGTCTTGGCTCGGGAGCGGACCCTTGGGCTCGTCTTGGCTCGGGAGCGGACCCTTGGGCTCGTCTTGGCTCGGGAGCGGACCCTGGCGGCAGACTTGCCCAAAGGGGCTCTGGGATGGCAATCATCAACACGGGGCATGAAAGCTGCCATAAAGAGCCTGGCTCCTTGGCCATCGGAGCCGGAGGCCTATTGCCCCTACCCAAAAACGATCCAGGGGAGGCTTCCTTCTTCACCACATCGACAGTGAAGGGAGACCTGCAAAACAGTAAGACAAAGTCAATATATTGTGCCAATGACCAGCTAGGGTCCTTCTCGGGCAAGTTCAAACTAATGATCTGATCAAGCCCCGACCAGAAACAGTCCTTCAACATATCATCATCGCCTTGCACATATAGGTTGTGCCACAGGAATTCTTCCAGGAACTTTCCTCAGTGGATAACCATAGGTACCTGCTGAGATATTTGGTTTGGCTGTTAGATCCAAGTATTTTGTTACAAACTGCTCCAAGACACGAAGGGGTTGAGGATCAACACGCAACTCAGGGCATGCAGATAGCATACACAGGCGAGATGGCAGGCAATGGTCAGGGCAGGCAGCAGAGGAATCAAAAAGAACAATCCAGGGTTACAACACAGTAATCCAACAAGGGTAAAATGCTCAGAAATGCAGTAGTAACAACAAACAAGACTTAGCAATGAGTGAGTGAAAGAAATGGGTATAAATAGACATACTAACACGTGATATCAAGAGACAGGTGAAAACAATGATGGCTGATGAGCCGGGGCAATGGATTATGGGAACTGTAGTGAAAACTGGAAGTCCGGGCAATGTCTGTAGTAGAGGTCTTCAGGGAGGAACCGGGACCTGACCCAGGACCCTTGCGGGTTTCGGGTCTATACTTTATATAGTCCGGTCCCAAATGTATTACTTCGGGTTCCGGGTCTGTTAAACTTTGTATGTAATACCCGAGTTGATCGGAGAACACCGTCGTGATCAGTGTCATTCAGCACTGTGCATGTGTTTAGTAGCATGCATCTCGTAAAATTAAGACGAGAAAAGTGAGTCTGGAAATAAGAGAAAAATCTTGAGCATCCTCAGTCGTCAGCAGTAAAACTTCGCCGCAGAATTACTCAACGCAGTGGTCATGGATGCTTTCTTGAGTGATGTGGGGAAAAGCGCTTATTCAACTTTTTTCTCATGTTTATGATAATGTGAATGAACAATGTAGAGAAAAACAATGTAAACATGCAGTCGCTGTAATTCGTCAGCAAGCAGACTTTTGAAATCAAATTTGGGTCCGCGTCAGGTTCGGGTAGTAAATTTATGATTTTACTCTGTTCTGCACAGGTCTGGGTCCAACTTAAAAATTATAAGACGGGTCTAGGTCGGACCTGTGTAGCACATTCACGGGTCTCTTCGGGTTCTGGTCTACATTTTTGGACTGTAGTGCCCTCAAGGGCACTCCCTCTGATGATCGTAACAAAAATATGAATTGACACATAAGTATATCTATTCATGTACAGAATATCAGCCAATTAGTTGTGATGCTATTGTTTTCTTTAAATAAATGTGTTGAAATGTTTTATTGTAGTATTTTATCATGCGTTGAAATTCAACTGTTGTTTTGGAGAGCACTGACCTTAGTTTGGAGAACAGATATATTATACAGTTTGTTTTCAAGTTTTTCATAGTTGTATTCATATTTTGAATTAGAATGTTAGTTTTCGTAAGAATTTTAAGTACTTTTGTCATTTTAATATCTATTTCTTTTTTGTGCTACTATATACAGTATGTTGCATTTAGTTTTAGTTAAGTTTTTAGTTTAAAACTTTTTTTCAGTGAATAATTTTAGTGCCTTAATTCAATTGATTTATTTAATTAAATTTATTTATATAGCTCTTTTCACAATGTGCATTGTTCCAAAGCAGCTTTACAGGAGCAAATAAGAAAAACACAGAAAGGTAAAACACAGCACAGTGCATGGTGTTTATAAAACAAGCAATATCATACTAATAAATAATATCTGATCAATAAATAAATAGATGCAGTATCCCGGTGAGCAAGCCAACACTGCTCTTAACTTAAACTTATTTCAGTTTATTGCCAATATTCATTAACATTAATTCATTTGACAGATACTTTTATCCAAATCCACTTACAGTTGAGGAAAACAACATAACATTTTTTATTCAGTTTAAGTTTTCCAAATAACATTTGGGCCAGTATTTTATTTTATTTGAATTAAAACTATCCTTACATAGTTTTGGTAAAATATAATAACCTTGTTGGAGAAATGTGTTAAATCAACTTCTGTTCTATCACTCTCATACTCGCAAGTTGGCTGAACAAGAAAAGTTCGAAAAGCAGCATAAAACACTGAAAGTTTTTAATGGTCAAATAAAAAGTGCATTAAAAAATCATGTTTACAACGTTGCAAAATGCACGACTATATTGTGAACATTTCTCCTCGCGCGTCTGGCAGACGCTTTCATCCAAAGTGACAATCCACAGGGTTTTACATTTTAATCGGTACACAAATTCCTCAGCGTGGGCAGCACCATAGCTACAGAAAACATGGAAAATAAGCAAACATTCAGCCAGCCCTAGTTACATCTGAAACCAATCCTTCTGTTAAGTCGGTTTAATTTCACCATCCTCTGCTCAGTTCTTTTTGGAGTATACATCCTGCATGTGTTCGAGCCTTTATCATTAACTTTAATCCTCAGGTCCAGACGGAGATCAAAAAGACGTGGACACGGTGGAACCTCGCCTTTGATTGGAAGGGCCCGGTGATCTGCGGGAGCTATCGCTACGGCTCTGTACTGGCCGGACTCAATAACAGCACCAGCAGTCAGTCACAGCTGGCCGGCGGAGGCTCGGGCACACGCTCCACCACGCTCTTCTCCAGCCGAGTCTACCGCAGCAGTGGGGGCCTGACCATCAGCACCCATGCCGCTCTGCCAGGCTACGTGCTCAATTCGGACGCTGACAGCTTGCCACCATCCATACCCGAGGAGCCTGAGGACAGCGCCAAGCAGGTGGATGACATCCACCTGAAGGAATCTCTGCCCACGAGACCCAGCAGTGGCCTGGAGGATGATGAAGAAACTCTGTAAATAATGATGCAGTAACAGTTGTGTGCCAGTTGTTGAGATCAAATATGACAGCATGTTCCATTTAATGCACACTCCTGTGGAAAGCAACTTCCTCTCTGCAACAGACGCTTCCTGTCAGAGATGTGAAATAGATTAGTTGGCACGAAGGCATTAGCAGACAGATTGATATGTCCACGACAAGATGTCTCCTTCTCTTACTGTGACAAAAACGTACGGCAGATCTGGAATTGCTAATGGGGGAAACTTTGAATGGTTGCTTCACAGGCATTTGGAACTGCCAGAGGCAAGAAGTGAATGATTTATTGCATTGTCAACATATTTTCTAATTCTGGTTTCCTTTACTAAAAGTCATGAGAATCCAGTGTTTTTATGTGGTGAAAAGCATGACTTTCCACATATTTGTAAACTTAATTTAGGCGGAAAAAAAGAGCTTGGGGGAATAACCAATTTATTGAGGCCTCCATCATACTTTCTGTACCATTCCAGAGGATGGATTTGAATAATTGAATTGTTATGTGGACAGTAAAATGATCATTGTTGGTTTTGTGCTTCACACTTTTATTATAACATACTGTAAATCTGAAAGTTTGACACAGTTAAAGTGCATAACCTCACAATATTCACTAGCATCAAGCCAATCCGCTGTAAGCTGGAGACTAGACTTCGGCCACAGGAGAGTGAATGGATAAATTTGTATCCTCATTTATTTTTTAACATTTGATAATAAAAGAAAGTAATGTAGTTTTGTCGTGAGAAGCCATTGAGTGCAGTGTTAGAATAATTGTTCCCCTACGTAAAGATATCTGCTGGTGCGGATGTTCCTAGGCAACCTGATGTCACATAACTATTTGCTGATTCGTATGAATTCGTATGATATTTAGAATGAAACAATACTGAAGCCCCTCCCCTAAACCCAATCTCATTGGCGTGAAAGCAAATCGTACTACAACCTATGAATAAGATGGTACGAAATCACCTCTTAAAACAGTTACGAATTCCTCAGATTGTGTTGTCTTAGCAGCGGTCTTAAAGGTATAGTTCACCCAAAAAAAGAAATTCTGTTGTGAATTACTCGCCCTCAAGTTTTTCTAAACCTGTATACATTTCTTGGTTGAACACAAAGAAAGATATTTGAAAGAATATCAGCAACTGACAGATCTGAGGCACCATTGACAACCATAGTAGGAAAAATAAAATGGTAGTCAAAGGTGCCCCAGAAGGGTTTGCTTTCCAAAATTCCTCAAAATACATTCTTTTTATATGCAACAGAACAAAAAAAATACACAATACTTTTCTTTATGGTAGTTAATGATTCCTCAGAACTGTCGATTCTTTCAAGTATGTTTGTGTTCAAGCGAACAAAGAAATTTATACAGAATTCATGACAGATTTTTCATTTTTGGACGGACTATCCCTTTAACTACCTTAACCATAGTTTGTGATCCAGCTTGTGCTGATAAACAGGGTAAATATTATTCTCCAATTATCAAATACGAACATATTCTCATATTCTATTTTCTAAGCCTACATTTGAAACCAACATCGAAATTCACACTTTTATAGGCAAATGTTTGAACAGGGACCTCAGAAATGATTCAATCATTGTATGTATCATGATACAAATATTAATGCTATTCTATTATTCAGTGTCATTTATTTATTAACTTATTTTTGCAGAGCGCTTGAAGTCTGTGGACTAAAAAGGAGCTAGTCTTGGGTTGCAAATCTACCTTTTTTGCTTTCGACCCATGCAAAGTTTGATCATCTTTACAGGAACTTAGACCCCTTTAGGATCTAAACCCCTGTTTCAGTCTAAGCCTGTTCCTTGTCAGATTGTGGTTTGTCCAACATTTATAAAAAAAGGGCTAGTTTGGTTTATGAGAAAGACATAAAAAATGTGTGTCAGAATAATTCATACAGAATAATTACCTTAGTGTGCATAATGAAATATTTGAATGGAAAATATTGATATACTGATATTTTTATTTGGCTCAGAGACAACAAGGACAACCTTGGTAGCACTAGAGCTAGCAATGCAGAGGTCATGGGTTTCATTGGAAAAATCCTGAATTCATTTTTCGAGCATATATATTTAAAAATAAAGGTGCCTAAAAGGTTCTCCATAGAACCATTCAAAGAACCATTCAGCCAAAGGTTTTTTAAAGAACCATCTCTTTCTTACTTTTTTATAATCTAAAGAACCTTTTTTGCTATAAAGAACCGTTTGTGGAGCAGAAAGGTTCTTCAGATGTTTAAAGTTCTTTATGGAACCAAAAGCTTCTTCTATGGCATTGAAGAACCTTTTGTAGCATCTTTCTTAAGAGTGTACATACATACATGCAGGACATTCCACTGTTTTCCTACATCGTACTCAGTAGTTCCTGTGTGCATTATGGTCAATTCTAAAGGATATTACTCACGTGCTGTCCAAAATGACACAATAAAGACAGTCATACTCAATTTAACCATTAGAATTTTAAGAAAGAATGAATCATTTCTATTTAGGAGCTTCTGCTTTTTGTTTTTAAACCAGATTTTTTAATATATGTTAATGGTCCATCATAAAGCATGTTCTTAAATTACATAATGTGACTGATACATATGATTATAAAATACAGTGTGCTGTGACTGTCTAAAGCGTGGACAGCGTGGACTTGTAAGGTAATTGACTTGTCAGTTGATACATGCCCTTATGAAAGAAAATGGTTTATTGAGTTGTCACTCCATTGCACAGAAGACGTTAAAGTTATGATAAAATGAATATGGTGTTCATCATAAAATATATCCTACATGTCTGGAAGTCATAAAGTGTCTCAGAATGATCCATTTCATAGCCTATTCTTATGCTGCGTTCACACCAAGCGCGTTCGCATCGTGCTCCTTGCTCTTTATTACTCGTGGGAATAGTTCTTTATATTTGCGTGAGTGACACGAAAAAAAAATCACGTGACTGGGAGTGTCTTCACGCGTCCGGACCCTTCAAACAGTAGGTGTCAATAAGCTCTTTGCACGAATCTCTTGCTATTGTTGAAATTTATTGACGCGATTGACACGTTCGTGGCAATCATGCCGTACGAATTTGTGTCATTCGCGTCGCCCGGCGCGAGTTCGCGTCTATTCGCGTCTTTGCATTGACTTTGTATGTAATTTACTCATTTCCAATTTCAAATAATTTAATTTGCGTTTGGTGTGAACACAGCATTAGAGGATTAATGCCCATTAGTGTAAAAATACTATTTTACAAATCTTTACAAATTTTACACAATATGATCTCAATCACCTGTACAAGTTAAAGGGTAAAACACTGTACACTCTTTTGCTGTAAACGCAATAACCTGTCAAAACTGATATGGACCACGCTCACCTATTGTCATATGAGTTAGTCAATTTTAAGTGATCTTTTGTTTATTGGTTAAATTGAAGATGCACTGTATTGTTATTGTTTTTTTGGATTGCAAACTAATAATTTAATATATTTATAAACGGATTATAGGACATACTTAGCAGACATCAATGATACATTAAACATATAGTAGCAGTCAAGATGGTTTGCAGTATACCAGGATGAGAGGTGATTTATCAGTTAAAGCAGTTTTTACTGGGTATAACAGCTGTTGGAAAAAGGACACACCATGAAAGCTTTACAAACCAACATAAAGACAACATCTAATGCAAGCATGGGGCTATAAATATACACAGGGGAGTTAGTGGTAGCTAAGAGAAAGAGTTGAACATATTTAGAAACCATGGAAACAAATGAGCAATGAACATACCAAACTAAATCCAAAACAGGAGAATCTGAAAATGACATGCCAGTACTCAATATAATTATTTGAATCATCTCTCATCCTATATAAGTGCATGTCAAATTGGTTCTTTTATAATGGGGTTTTCTGCATGATTTCCATTTGTACTTGGAATGGATGTCCTTGAACTTGATACTTTTGCAAATGTTTGAGTTTCAAAAACACATTTTTTTCTTTCTCCCTCTTATATCCTCAGCAAAACTGAAATCTCTAGACGCAGCAAAACTATTTCTCATTACAGATTTCCAAATTAGATGTGTTTTGATCTTGCTGTAAAATCAATAGGTCTTATCACTCTGGACTCATAACAAAATTATGTTTTGACAAACAGACCAAACTGATTCACTGACAGCAGCAGAAGGGAAAAAAGTCAATTTAACCCTCTTTGCAAAACATATAACTATAATAATAATATAACTATAATAAAATATTTGCTATTTACATGTTGCTTGCCAATCTTTATTTGGCATGTCTAGTTTGAAAGGCTGTCACTGATGTAAAAATGCGTTTTTGGCAGCAAAATTAACCAAACGTGATTTTTTTTTTCTTAAGTGAAATCGAAATCACTCTTGTGACTTCTATTAAAATAAAAGAGGTCAATGTTGGATGGTGGTTTATAAGTATAAATTATAATTTGTTGAAAATATAAATTAGATTTCTTCTGCTGGATCCTGTCTGCTTCATTCTATTGCTATTGAATATGTGTAGCTCATTAAAATGCAGGTAAATGTGCTTTGCTTGGGCATGTGTCATTATTGTTACTGGTGCTAACTATGGGCGAATGGATATTTCAGTTATTGATCTCCACACCGTGCCAAATCACTCCAAATTCCCAATATTTCTGGGACACATGAACGAAAATACAAAAGAAATTTGTTCAAATGTGCAAATATATGAAATGGATTGAATTACATTGATTTCTTTCACATCATAATGTACAGTAAAACACACCAGAAACACAAGCAATTTTTACGAATATAAAAGCTTCAAATCCTGAAAAGTTTCCGGCGTTTCTTTAGAAACCCACTGTCAGCGTGGAGACAGGTTTTGCTCCCCTGGGTCAAACTCTGAGAGATTAGACGTGTTCCCCCTAGTCTCCAAAGACTTGATCATGTCTACTGACTTCCCTGAACAAGTTTCCATTAAGGTGAAAATGAATGCTTCCTGGATATTCATTCTCTAACAGCATGATCACATCACTCAACTGTTTGCCTGTGTGTGCTCACAGTACAAACACATGTATAAAGGTTATAAGGGAAACAAGAAGGTTAAAAGACCTGAAGACTAGACTGTTGGTGAGGTGGAAAACTAACCGGAAGGTAAAAATGAGTGACCAAAGAAATGTTTTTTTACTTCGAAAAGTAAAAATTCAAGGTGTTTGGTTAAAAAAAGATGCATCACAAAGGAATGATGACTCCAATAAAAAAAGGGACGATTGTGTGGTTGACTCACCATTTCCTTCCATCTGTTGTTCTGACTTGTGCGCTAGGGCAAGGGTGCATGAGGGTCTGGTGCATCTGTTCTTCTGCACATTTTCTGCACAAGTTGATTATAGATGACTCTTGAATTTCTATGCAGAATGTTTAGTTGGTTTTCTAAAACAAGTAGCTAGCATTATATTTTGACGTGTGTGAAACCTGCAGTACAACGAATGAGAAAAGCATTAACCAGAAGTGACGTCATTGCTTCTGTAAGGAGTTTAATTTTAAAACGCTTTTTTAAGCATATATTCAGTTTTATATAGCGCTTTTCACAATGTCTCATTGTTGCAAAGCAGCTTTACAGGAAGAAAGACAAAAATAAACAAAAGTTTTTATTAGTATTAAAATAACAAGAGTCATAAACATAAGTCAACTTTCTGAAGCATGTCAGACTGATATTTAACAATCACTTTGTGTTGCATTACAAAAATACTCAATTTCATGTTTAATTAAGTTTAATTGGGTTTGAAAGGCTTTGAACCTAAATAGTTGTTTTGGAAGTGTGCCCTCTTCTTTATTTAATTCATTTATTATGCATTTAGCCTAAAGGTGTTCTCTGACAAATAAAGTGCAAAGTGAACAAAACATGCCCAACAATTATCAGGCAATGAATTCAGATGCAGTCTTTGGCAGAAGTGCCAAGACTCAAGAGGAGGCTCTTGACTATTACAAGAAAACACAATATAAATAGATTCATTCATTTATAATTTCTGGAAAGTTTTCATCAAATTGAACCGCTTGTGTTGTATTTAAAAGAAGAGAGGACATGAACCGTGTCAAATATCAAAATGCTACACCATATTCACACAAATCTTTGCCTCTCTTAAAATGTTGCTTGCATTATTTAACAAAATTTCTCAAAATAATACAATTACATCGGTAGTGTGAGGGGAACTTTGCTTTTCTTCATTCGGTGAGATTAACGGTCTCAACAAAACTCTCTCAAAACCAACAGCATACTAAAGAGGCAGAACCCAATATACTGAATGAAACCAAATTTCATGGTGGCTGGCTTTTACTTACAAGTGTTGTCATCACTTTAATTAAAATCTTGTACTGACAAATACACATGCAAAATGTCTGTGTCACCGATCCCAAAAAAGCATTCATCTGACCCTGTGGTCTATTCAAATTTTAGACCAATCTCAAATCGACCATTTTTATCACATTTATGCAGCTGCAAAATCTGAATAGGAATGGTATATCGGATATATTTCAGTCTGGTTTTAAAACGCTACACAGCACTGAAACCGCCCTTTTGAAAGTCTATAATGACATTCTAATGTCCACTGATGCTGCTACGATGGCATTCGTGTTATTAGATATCAGCTCTGCATTTGACTTTGTTGACCACGATATCTTTCTATCACGCTTAGAGCGTTGCATCGGTGTCTGAGGCACCATATTTAGTTGGTTTCGATCCTTCCTGTCCAACAGAAGATTCTCAGTAAATATACACTGTAAAAATAAATACTGTAACAAAACGTATAAAGTACTGGAAGAAAATGACCAGTACATTTTCCTTTATTTTACGGACATTTCCGTTAATGCTTAAATGCAATTTTATGCAGTGCAAAATGTAAAATACAGATAAAACAACTGTATAAATGAATATGGAAAATTCCTTCATATTAATATAGTGTATGCCCTGTTTTTACAGAGTGTAGGGAAGCACTCTTCTTCTGTTGCGCATGCTACGTGTTGTGTTCCTCAGGGATCAACTCTGGCAACGTTACTATTCTCACTATACATGTTACTCATTGGCTCAATATTTAGGAGATTTGGGGTATCCTTGCTATGCCGATGACACGCAACTTTACATACCAGTTATGCGTAACGACAGGTCTACCATAAACCAACAAACAGACTGTCTTCAAGATTTGAAAGCGTGGCTACACAATAACTTTCTGCACTAATGAAGGAAAAACACAAATTGTCCTGTTTGGCCTACTGAAAAAACTCATCTGAGCACTGTTGACCTGGTTTTTCTCACCCCATATCGTTCATATGTTGCTAAAGATCTGTGCTTTATTTTGGACAGCGGCTTAAAACTCAACAAACAAATGAACACTTGAGTCAGCTCCAGCCTTTACCACCTCCGAAGATTAACGAAAGTTAAACCCTTCCTTAGTAGGAAGAGTTTTGAGATAGTAATTCATGCTTTTATTTCATCACAGCTTGACTACTGCAATTTGCTGTATCGTGGGCTGCCTGTCTCATCTATATAGACTTCGATTGGTCCAAAATGTGGCTGCCCGCTTGCTCACGGGCAGTAGGAAAATGGACCACATTACACCTATTCTACGTTCACTGCACTGGTTACCGGTTCAATATTGTATTGAATTTAAAATCTTGTTGGTTGTCTTAAAAGCCCTAAACAATCTCGCTCCTCAACATCTGTCAGAGCTGTTTACAGAGCATAATCTAGGCAGATCGCTCAGATCACAGACCAGTAATCTATTACGGGTACCCAGATATAGACTACGATGTAGGGGGGACAGAGCTCTGGTAGTAGCTGGCCCAAAGTTGTGGAACAAATTGCCTTTATTTATCAAAACAGCGCCCACACTGGCTGAGTTCAAAAGTCTTTTAAATCTGTTTTCTTGTGCGTTTCATTTTTTGTGAATATATAAAGTTAATTTCTGTTCATGGACATAGGAAACTTTGTACAGCACTTTGGTCAAGCAAGGTTGTTTTAAATGTGCTTTATAAATCTAATAATCTTGAAACTTGAAAATAAACTCTGAACATTGGTCCGAATCTGCCGTTTGAGGGAAGTACGTGATGCATGGATCAATTCTCAAAAGACACTCCCTCACTAAAGTGGCTAAAGAACAACAAAGCGCTTGGCTGCACATCTAAAAAACACGCTGTTTTAAAATTTGGACGGGACTTTGATAACTAATGGAAAGGACTGACTAATGTTTCCTACACAATGGCAGTTTCTCATTAAAGGAAACTGTTCTAAGAATGATGACACACACCCCAGTCACAAAACAGATTATCGAAAACAACCTGTAGTTCTCTATATTATAATGCTGTTATACCACGGTGACCTGTGTATTATGTTCTTTTTATACAAAAAAGTACTTCATAGGAAAACTTCATTGTTTAAACTGTCACACACAGTTTGTTCTACAAGATTTTCACTTTCATTTTGTTGCATGTTGAGTAGTGGTGTGTTATTTTCAATTTTGTAAAAAAGAAACAAAATGAATAATTCATTTCAATGGACCTAAGCCATTGAGGGATTATAACACCCTGGCAACCTCTCACAACATGTGTGTTTTGCACAAGTAGGCTCTTCACACATTTTTTCTTCAGGAAAGTGGCAAAAAAAAAACGTTTCAACACGTTGTAAGATTATTCTGCAATACTAGACTCAGCGGTTTACTCTGTAGGATTATGCCACTGTTGAGCTTGCCAATATGACTGGGGGTTAAAGTTGTTAACATGCTGAGGAGGCAAAAGACAGAGTTTAGCCCCGAGCACACTCCATTACCGACTTTGGGAACACATTGTATTCAATCTTAGTGAACTGACATTTACCTTGACTTGCACTTCATTAATGATGCTTCTGGTGGAGCGCTAACCGATAACGGTATTGTTCGGGGGTTTGACACGGTGTACAGAAAGCCAAGTAGGGTGAAGAAACAAAATGTTTATGGTATTTCAGGGCAGTCGGCAGCTTCTGTAACAATACTAGAGGACTATCCCATATGTGAGATTTTCAATCTGTCAATCATCTTTGTTATTTACAATTCTCATCCTTTAAGTGTCAATTCAACAGTAAATTATGAAACTTTCTTGCAATGTGTATGAGGATGTTTGCAGAATGTGCATCTACTGCACTGCTGGTTGGTTATTTGTGCAAATATTTCACCATTGCTCCTGTAGATAATATTCAATATTTTTCCACAAGGTATGAAAAAAAATCTGTAAGCGTGAAATACCCAGGTGACCTATTACACCTGCTAAATGTGTGTTATGCAATGTACTTAATACAATAAAACAGATGTAATGCACTTCATCTAACCTTTCAATTCCAGTGGATGAATAAGAAATAATTTAAACTGCCTTTTAACATGTATTTTTCAACCGAGTTTAAGGATAAATATTTTTGACCTATACATTCTCTCAATTTACCTGCTGTTGGCTAGTGTGGCAAAAGTTAACTTTGCATCCTGTGCCTAGTGCTTCACATATTATTTATAAAAATAGTAGGCGGTAGAAAACTAGTATTCCATTCTGAATGTAGCCTTTGAATCCTTTTGAGTCCTGCCACAGCGGTTAATTCTCAAACCTCTACCCCCAACAACCATAGTTTATACCCCAGGGTGGCAGCTCAGAGTTTGATCAGTGTTTGAACGGCACCGTTGAATCCAGGAGCCACAGCTGGGAGGCATAAGAAAGTTCTTCATGTCCTAACAGTATCCTGCTGAGGCAATTCAGCTCAACTGGCGACATCAACATCTCCACTTAAAAATCCACTAACAGTAAGAAGCACGGCCTTGTGGATAACACACATATTCAGACATGATGTACAATAGAACTAATAAACAGTATCTAAAAGAAATGTATGATGCTTTATGTTTATAATGATTTTCTGTCGGGTAAAATATGACATTGAGGTTCTTCTGCTTTTTTAACCCTGCTGTCCCCTTCGTCTATTCCCTGCTTTATCTCTTTGAATGACCACCCACCCATAGATGTAATGAGGAAATCTTTTCATTTTGACCCCTTTATGCATAACAATACCATAATAATTGACGTGCTTTGTATAGCTGCAGAATTTTTTTTACAACTAACAAAATTTCTCACAAATTTCAAATAACAATATATTGGATATATTTTTATAAATATTAATATTAAATATTTTAAGAGCAAAGTGGATAACGTATCAAATCATTTTAAATTGCTCCTTCTCATTTCACATTCATTTAGCATTTGGCCAGACTTTTTCAATATGAATAACATTTGAATATCAAATGCGCAGAAAAAGATATGAAGCACGGTACATTATACAGTGCAACCTAGACTCATCAAGTCAAATACATAGCCTTTCTTTTATGACAGCAGATTCTGATGGTAAATCCAAACCTTTTTATCTTTAAGACATGTCAAGTCAGCTTTGGTCCTTTTGCCATCCAATTAACACAGCGCAGTGTTTAGGGTCAGCGTCTGAGTTTCAATCTCTTGTATAGATTTCAGATTGAAGCCGTGACCTAGTGGTTAATACACATGATCTGGCAAGCTGTGATTGAGTTTGGTCACCTGCTCCTACCCTTCACCCCATCAATTCCTGTTACACACAACACAACACAACAACACAACACAACACACCATTGACAGAAGTAATGAATGATTGTGAATCCGAATCAAATTTATTTTGAGCCATGAATGAATTCTGCTTCTGAAAATATCTTTGCTTTGCTGCCATCTGCTGTTACACACATTTGATCCACTCCATGTCAAAGCTCAACATTTAGCCTGACCCTGGGTCAGGAGGGCTACGGTGGTTATCAAGGAATGCACTTTTTTGTTTTAAATAGATTTCTGTCTTAAAGTAAAAAATATAGTAGCCTTTATTCTTATCTGTGAGAATATAGGCGGAGCAAGTAAACATCTGAAAAACCTGTCCCATTGGGCACTAGAAAGAAAATCCTTATTGTTGAGTCCTACAAGGTGATTATTTCTTAACCAAAGTATTTTTCATATATTTCTTTACCAAAGTATATTCAAAACAACTCCATCACAACACTTGGTAAATTTAAGCTATTTACCTTCCAAAGATTCAATTAAAACCTCTCTCTAACAATCTCTCACCAGTTCCACATTTAATTTGTATTCAAACAAAGCAGAGCGTTCTTTTATAATGACGTACACATTGTAACACTTCCAGTCTTATCGGTGTGTGAAAGAATACAAACAAGAAGCCGCATAATTGAAACATTTGTTGCAGAACAATATCAAACCTGACATGTTTTACGCATCGAGCAAATGTTTTTTAGGAGAGGGATGTTTATAGAGATGACATCTTAATTAAATACAACATACAGTACAGTAAAACAAGCGACATTCAATAGAAAAACTATGTGTCTTATCATCTTACATTGAGATGATTTCTTAATATAAAAACAACAAGGTTTCACATTGTTCATTAGCAATTGTTGGACCACAGAATGATAAGCTTGTTTGCTTTTATTTCTTCACTTATGGCAAAGCAGTACATTATGTGAACAATAAATAATGGTCAACAAATCTGGGCCAAATGTATTATAACATGGGTTTGGACCGGGATCAAATCTGACCCCATTAATACAGAACTAAACTCATTGGCATTGGAAGCATGTCTTCAGGTGATTTACCAATAAAACAAATGAAACGTGCAAGAGTTGCATTAATTAAATGATGAAAATGTATTTTGTTAAATTGCTTGAATGCATTTGTAATAAGGCCAAATTATTTTGCATTTTAATGCTATACCAAAACCTTTTATTGCACATAGCTGTGTGTTGTCTCTTAGAGAGTCTAAGGCTAAAACTGTGTGAAAGATGTGATTTCTCCAGACACCTATTTCAGTGATATCTAACAGCATTACAAATTGTGTATTACGAAAGAAATCGCTAGAGACCCAAACGTTGATGTGCCTTTAACAAAACCACAAAACACTGCATACATTTGCAATCGCAGCAAACAGCAAACGACCCCATGAGTAAATAACACGCCCTCCTGGAAAAGTGCCAAATGACTTGCATTTGTGTGCTCGTGCAAATGGGTCCTTTATTTGGTTCAGTACTCATTAAACACTAAACACCATTCTGGGGACATATCAAACACTCCCATGACACAAAAGTGTCCTCATCATAAACAAGCACTACTACTGCTACACTCCTGCTACAATTTCCCTCAAACATGGCAATAAATATTCATTAGTAAGGTATATTTGGGTTCATCTTACGGAACCCCATGGACAACAACTTCCAACAATCCCTGCACGTGCTGAAAAAGCTGAAAAACACATGTATGAATGTTGGAAAACTGTCAGGCACAGTTTTTAAAAGACTCCCGCAATGCTTAAACCCTTAAAACAAGCACCATGTCCTACTGTATGTCCCTTAATGTGCTTCCCTGAGACAGGAAGATATTGTCTAAGCTTGTACAGCACTTTGGCATACAAAGTGCTTTATAAATAAAGTTTGACCTTTTTTTGATTGTCTGACTTCATGTTTGATGGGTTTTGATAGTCAAAGTCTGTGGTCCTCTAATTAGTGTAGATTTCCAGTCAGTCTTCTTGGCACTTTATTGCACAAAATGCTAAAAAATATTTTACTGTAACAGGAGACGTAGTCACAATATCACACAGTGTAGTCTGTGAGAATGTATGGCTCTTTCTTCACGCCATTTCATATTTTTCTTCTTTTTCAGACTACTCTCTGGAATCTGTTGCCTAAAAATGTAAAAGCAAGAATGAGAGTGTCAGATCACTTTAAAAGATGACTTCCCAATACATTTTTCAACATTCAAATTAAACTGCACACATAAAATGGTCAGAAATTGTTAGACGGTTTCATCGGTTGCACAAGTTAACTTCTGGTCTGTGTTTGTTGATCGGTCTGGCTAGTGGCTAATAATAAAACTATTTGTAATTTCTTTATATTCATATTTTATTGTATAATAATTGTATTGGATGGTCTTGTAACTTTGTCGCATTTCTGTTTAGCCAAGTAAGGGTTCATCTACTGGTCACCCAAAATAGTACTGCAGACTAGGCATACTTTTATCTTGCTAATGTAATTTACTTGTTATTTCGTTTGCTTGTTTTCAATCTGCAGGGACTCTGTTCTTTGCAGGTGTGTACCGGAAGTTAAGTTTAGGCCACCCTCTTAAAATAAAGATGCTTCACGATGCCATTGAAGAACCTTTTTTGTCTAAATGGTTCCATAAACAACCTTTAACATCCAAAGAACCTTTCTGTTTCACAAATGGTTCTTTGTGGTGAAAAAAGGTTCTTCAAATTCTAAAATGGTATGAAGAAAATGGTTTAAAGAACATTTGATTGAATGGTTCTTTGTGGAACCAAAAATAGTTCTTCTTTGGAGGCTACCTTTTAAGCACCTTTATTTTTATTTGGGCAGTAACATTTGTTTATGTTGTTGCTTTGAAACCATCTATTATAGGAAGAACGCCAACTAGATTTTAAAACTCATTTTAGCATCTGTATCCTACATTCATCGTTCACTTTACTTCTATATAAGTACCATACAGATCTTTGACAAATGTCACATTCAAAGTTGAGATGACAAGCTTTATTCACCTGATAACTCTGACCAATTCATGAAAACCTCTTTCCACATTCATTGGGGGATCCTTGGCACTTGTTTCAATGTAGCTAATCTGAAGCAATACAAAATGCAAGAAATAACCACATATTTCATAATTCTTCCCCACATTTTTGTAAGCTAAAATAAGAATGACGAAAAGCACCAAATATTTGTCCACACACTTCTGTGCTGTATTTCCAAAATATTTTTTGTTATTTCTGGAGTGTAACATATTCTGCCTGCTAATTTTTACAGTAAATAAATTCCTTTTTTGTTTGTCTTTCAGATTAGAATTATATCAATAACTACATGAAGGAGAGCTGTAAAGATGGAAATAATAAATTTGGGGTTAACTAACCAAATCCCATTACGTGTTAGATATTAGAAAGCTCTGGCTCTTAAAACTGTATTGGGTTTTCAAGACCAAAAAGAGCAAATTTTGCCTTTCTGACATGGGCTACAATCTTCATCAGGTTCAAACATCAATTGAAATTGGTTGGTTGGTTCAATAATCTAACAAAAAATCTGTTTAATTAAATGTAGTAAATTTAGTAGTAAAGTAGCGCTCAGGTTTGTGTAATATTTGCTCTGGTATTCAGACTCACATTGTGTTTGGTGGCCATCTCAGATCCCTGTTCATTTGTCACTTTCCTCAGATGTACTAGGTCAACTTTGTTAGCTACCAAAACCATTGGGAAAGACTCTCTGGTGAAAACATGAAATAAAACAAAATATATACAGCCTTTGTGAAGAATATTGTGATGTCAAGTTGGTGAAAATATTTTATGGTCTTGAATTGTATATAGAGTTCTGACCGGTCTTTCACTCGTAGGATGAGCTGGTGAAATCGATCAACATGTTCAAAGCTGGCCTTGTCAGTAACAGAAAACACAATAAGGAAACCATCGCCAGTTCTCATGTACTGCTCTCGCATGGCACTGAATTCCTCTTGACCTGCTGTGTCTAGAACTGCAAAAAGATTAGTATTACTGAAAGGATAATGTGATAAAATTTATATTAAACTATCTTCCTGGAAAAGCCACGCAAAGGTCACGCAAGGTCAACATCTGCCCCACCATCTGAGCATTAGTCTTATGTCCATATGACCATCTTAACCCAGTCCATATGACCATCGTAACCCAATGAAATCATGTAAAACTGTGATAAATGCTTTTTCACTAAACATTTTGAATGTTCTATTCAAATCATGCTTATTTAATAGGGAAAAAGTACAATTATCTTATCAACTTAATATCTATTTATTTTAGAGCAAAAGCACCCAAAAAAACAGCCCAAACAAATTATTGCCCAGCCCATAAAGATGTTAAAGCCTGCCATACTATTACACCCAGACTTCTATCTCTTTTCCTCTCTTAAAAAAAAAGATTATAGCTCTATATACTGTGATAGGCTAAATGAGACCAGTTTTTATTGCACTTATGCTTTTTGTTGTCCTTATGTTGTTCCATTGCTTCCATTGTTTACCTCATCTGCAAATCACTTTGGATAAAAGCGTCTTCTAAATGAATAAATGTAAATGAACGTTTACAAATACACAAAATGCTCAACGAACACTTAAATTGTAAAAGTAAAAATTTCACAAATGATATATCACCCGTACCATCCAAGATAGCCCACTGGCCATCAATTTCTGTGTGTTTCAAATAGGAATCCTCAATAGTGGGATCATAGTCTGGAACAAAAATCTTCTGGAAAAACTGGATGGTGAGGGCACTCTTCCCCACGCCTCCATCTCCTACAACCACCAATTTATATGTCGGGAGGTTGTCGCTAGGGACCGCACTGGTTGCCATGATAACAGCTATACCTATGAACATTGAGAAAAAGAGAGCGAGAACATTATCCCTGATCATAATTTAAGCCTTGGGTAAATGCTAGCTGATGAGCACTCTCACATTTTATATGGAATAATAAAGCTAAAGGTGCTAATATAAAAAGTTTGATGAGGGTTTCTGTGAGTTGAGAACAGTTCTGCAGTCCAGTGAGAGCTTATTTAAGGGATAGACAGGGATAACATTACTAAGGATATGGTCAAGACTCAGACGGTGTGGTTCTAATTGCTGCTATTTTCTGCAAAAAACTAACTTCCACGCCTAGGTCTGTTTTATTTGTTTATTACAGTCACATAGAGTTACACTCATACACATAAAGTTTTGAAATGAGTTTCTAGTTCAATGTGAAGACAGCTGTAAGTGTAAAGTATGTTGTGTTAATGTTTAGTGTGATAAAACGGAATTTTGTCACTCAATTTCCCTACAATTACTAAAAATAAAATACTGTACAATTAATTGTTGGAGCAAACCAGAGAAGACCAAATGAGGTCCATCTTGTGCAAATAAAGGTGAATCACCACAAGATAAGTTACAGTTACAAAAATAACAGTGAAAAAATACAATAAATAACAAAAGAATCCAATGTCCTACCATGTTCTGAACAGTGTAACCAGTTTTCTCTTGACTTTCTCACCTAAAAATATTCTTTCTCTAGGACTTGTTTTGAGAGCAGCTAGGCTAAAATGGAAGTGTTTACCCAGCTTGTGAGCAGGGCGCTATGGGCTGCTTAGAAGGAAAAGTCTGTGGGTATCGGCCGCCCCTTCCGGCGGCCCACAATGTGAGGAAGGAGTAAATTTCCTTCCTATTTCCACCAGGCCTGGATATTTGAGTGAACTGTGAGATACCTCTGGACACACACACCCCAGAGAAAGTCCTTAAACTGACCATCTAACAGTTCCTGTTTTTAAAGAAACAGGTCACTCAAAAATGAAACATTTGGAATGGTTTACCCTTAGGCTGTTTCAACCCTTCATTACGTTTTTCTCTCTGAAGAATGTTAACGTGCACCTTTCCCTAAAATGAAAACCTTAAGTAACCAGACTGAAATTCAAAGTAAAATCTTCCCCTTCAAAGAAATGAGGATTAGTCTTTTGTCTCTCCTGGCACAGTCTGTCAGTTTTTAACGTCAGAAGGACGTTGGACTCCAACATTAACAACATTGGGCTGAAATAAAAATCTGATTGACATCAAAATCCAACGTTGACTTGACATAAAGTGATAAATCAAGTGACGATTGAGTTATTAATGATAAACACCTTGTCACACCTGTCAGCTAGTGCCCTTGTGCTCCACCAGAGGGCACTCCCCAATTTCCCTTTAACCTTTAACTCATTATTGTTCATCACAAGTACCTGTCTCGTTATCCTGTTTGTTCTGTCTATTTAATCATTCCTCGCTAACAGTTGCTTTTTGTCACCCAGTTTTCTGTTTTGCCCTGGATTTTGTATTTTTTGTACAATGTTTCTCTTTATGACATTTGCCTGCTCTTGGATTTGCCTGTGGATTATCCCTTTAATAAACTGTGCTTGGATCCTCACCTCTGTGTCTGTGCATACTGTGACACACCCGATGTTAACAAGCAGAATCACTGAACAAAACAAATAAGAAGAGCAACAACACAACAACAACAACTGACTTAAAGTCGCACAGTCATAGATGTATTTTTTGTCATGAGCCCAACTTAAGCAAGCACTTAAGCAACCAAAAGCCCAGCCAGTGGTTAGTGCAATGGCTTTGAAGATTTATTGATTTATTTTATGCCCAGCTTTCTTTATTTTCATTCCAAACATGGGAATCTTACCTGACAGCAAGATTCTTGGTTTTCAGGATATGTTCTCCTGCTTTGATGGAAATTTTTGTAATATCAGGCTTGAATTCAGATAATCTACTTGTTGTGGATTTAAAGGCATCAGTGTTAATGTGGGACAAGTATGAACTTTCTATTTAATGGAACACAAGGGGAACGGTATCTGACTGTAACATTCTCAGCCGTCAGATTACGTTCCCCATGCTATGATTAGACATACATAGCCTTCAAAGGATCCACATTCATTCTGGTTCCAATCCAGAGGCCCAGTGATCCTGTGGTTAGTGTGATTGCTTTAAATACAGCAGGTTGTTGGATTGAGGTGCAGATTTCTTTTCTTATTCAACACGGGCAACATTCGTAGTTGTCAACCCCATGCAAGCTCTGGTTACTGTTTGATTTGATGGCCATCAGCGGTGGAGTTGAAGACAGCAGATCTCTTCATTCCACGCTCATTCAGAGCTTCATCAAGCTACACCATTGTTTTGTTTTGACCGTGCGCCCTCTGTAGCTTTAATGTGGCAGTGTTTATATTGCATTTATTATTTTGGCATCCAGTATTGCATGTTACAAACAAACCTGAACAAATTGTCTACTTTAAATCGTTAAGACGCACACAAATGCGAATGGATTATTCCCATGTGATGAAAGTTTCATCACCACTTTTAAAGGGGCAGCTTAGTTTCCTATATTCAAAGGTTTAAAACAGATACTTCGCTTTTCGAGTAATTAGAAACGAGGCCCAAAGGAAATCAGAAGTAATATGTGGCAGGTAAAGGTTTAATATTTGGTTTTGCTACCTGAACATTATATAATCACCACAATAGTACGTTTTATTCAATTACACGTGACTCATTTACATGCATAATATAATGTGGATTAGCCTTTTTTGTGTGCAGGACACTTATAAAGTGAGCACCTTTTTTATATTAAAATTGTAAAAATTCAGATATGGACATACTACTGCAATAATACGCAGTTTATCGGTGTAGCTGAGATTTCTCGTCAAAGAAATGACATGTGTTCCTCATTGGACAGAATAGCTTCACAGTGAGACTCATGCTTTCCAACAGGGGGCGCTTGGTGGCTCAAAAATCGGAACCCTATTGGGTAATCTTACAATGTTATATTGTAACGAGGCTTTGTATAAACTTAATCCAAAATATAACCTGCCATGCCGCAGTCTGATCATTTAAATAAAATGTCTTATAGAAAGTTCAGTCACAGACTGTGATCCTGACCACCACTGAGAAAAGTAAAAACGGACAGCATTGAAAATGACTTTATGATGAAATGAAATGAATTTAATTAAAATCAATCGACTTAATAATAAAGGCATACGCGATAACACGTTAAAATACGCGTGTTAAATATGTAACTTCACTCTATTCTATTTGTATTGGGTCCAAGTACTAACGTAAAACTGTCGTGATGTGCTCTTACTTTACGGCACGTGTTACCATAACAGATACAGTCAGCGTGCTGTCCTTGTTAGATGAACTCAAAGTAGGAAGTAAGTGTTTTTGTTCTATGTTATGCACTTAACCTGTTAGGTCATTTTAATTCTTTTCATATATTGCATGACAGTAGCTAAAAATGCGAGAATGATTTTTTGGTAGGAAAAAATCTTGGTTATTGGCCTTGCGAGACATTCAGTTTGTAAAACGTGATTTATGTACGCGGGGGATTAATGAGATTAGGCAACACACAGAATGAAATAAAATGTAAAAATGTATTTTTTACCTGACGATTTGTTTCTGTGCTCAACAGAACAGAAGAAATGGCTTCGCCTTTTTTAAGATTCTCGGCATTGATTCAGAAGTATAGGACGCCTCTGCTCCTTGTTGGATGTGGTGGCGTTTTCTCTGCCAACATTTTCTATCATGTTTTCCCAGATCACACATACAGAAAAGTGTACCAGGCTTGGCACAAAGGAGAACCAGCCAGCCTGTCTGAGAAGCTCAGTGATCTCTTTCAAGAGGTTCTAAAAGATTGTGCTGTCAGCTCTCCTGATAACTTCCATGCTTTTGCTGCCTTTGGGTTTCATCCGGTAGGGGCAGGTGTTCCTTGGCCTCCCTCCGGAACACAGATCGGTATTCCTGCCAACTTCAACAGCACCACCGATGATCCATCGGGCATCACCAACCGCACTATTCTTATCAATGGCAAAGAGGTGGAATGGGACAGCGAATTGGGTACCACTCTCAAAAATTCCCTGGTGTTCTCTCCGGAGGCACAGAAGTTTGCTATAGCCCGAGAAGTAGTTCGGCTGGGGGCTGGGGGTCCGGTGATACACGCTGCAGTGGCTCCAGCATGTCTAGCAGGGGCTTGTATATATAACGTAGCCCTTAAGCAAATCTTCGGTCTTCATGCTGGGTCCATCATCCCTAGAGCTTGTGTTAATGTGGTTGCTCTTGGTTTGGGAGCCATCTCATATGTCTTGGCCTCTGATGCTCTTAGTCATTGGTTGGACTACAGCTCGGACCGCCGTGCAGCTTGCCTGTCTAGCAACTACGCGAAAGGTGGCGTAGAGTTTTATGACAAAATCTTGACACGGAACAGGACCCTGCGCACTCTGATGGGTCCTAAAGGGGAAGAGTTGTACGCCCCTAGTGGAAACTTGTTTCCCAGTCATCTTCTGAAACTCAGACACGCCCCTTATACATCTAGACGAGATGGGATTTTAAATCTTTTGAAAAAAGAGAAAATATAAACCATGAAATAGATTTTAAAGACATTATCTATTATTTATAGATAGTACGTGTGAGGAAATGACTTTTGGTGCCTACCATGTAAAAATCTTGTACTGAGAACTCAGATATTTATCTAAGTGGTACAGTTGCTGTGAACCTGAATAAATAATTTCTGATGTTATTGTGTATCTATTTACTGTATGTATGGTTTCAAACCAACTAAAACACACCTCAGGTTGATTACAAAAATTACTTTATAACTTTGACAACACATGACAAATTATTTAACAAGCATAATAATTCACAAGTAATTATAGATTTTTTGTATGATGAGTAAGTGTAGTTTTTAAATATAGATTGCTTCTTTATGCAATTTCTAAATACATCGTTTGCAAACAGAACTAAGGACCAATGAAAATAAATTGTTCTTCTCTAATGTCACCGTCAATATACTGTTAAATGGTGAGAAACTATTATGTGATGCCATAAAGAAAATTAATGTATCTTTCAGTGCATATCCTAAAGCTGTTTATCTATCATACATTTGCTGTGAAATATTTAAGATACAAATGGCTGCCAAGAAGTTGTTTCAAACGTCTTGCTGAGTCAAATATGGACTTTTAGAATTATTTTTGTATATTTTTCTAGCATTATTTTTTCTCCACATTCAAGTTAAAACTGTCTGTGATTTTATACAAAACTAAACAAACATATATTTCAGATATAAATATTTGTTTATTTTAAGTATTCTTACTAATTTTAATAGCTAAATCTGTTGTTAAGCTCACGAGCTATAATAAGCATTAACACAATTCCGCCACAAGGTGTCACTAATGCCATATTCTGCTGGGATTTGGGATTTTCAGAAACCAGTTTATAGAAAATATAATCATTATTTACGCTCGAATTAATAAACTTGTAAATAGCATTACTGTTTTCACTATCCGAAATGCATTCATAAATGCTGTTTTGTGCAAATTATGTATTTGTATAAAAAACCTATTAGCCTATCCATAATAGCTGATTAAATGGTCAACTTATGTCTGTGATACTCAAAATGATCATTAATATTCTATGATGTTTTGAATGATTTCTGTGTATATACTGTTGGCTATGTATTTATATAAATATACAAATAGATATATAAAGATACTAAAATAAGAACATAAATATGGTCATTCACTTAATATCTTGGTGTATATATAAGTACCTGGCCATCACCATTTGACACCATCACTGCTCCACACTATCGTCACAGAATATCGTTCTAGGTTGTTATGGATAATTGAACATAAAAGGTCTTCTTTCCTATAGCCATACTGTACAGCGAATGCCCCGCCTCTTCAGGTTGTGACTCCACCCCCGACCTCTGGTGGCGCTGTTGAGAGACGCAACGCCATGTTACAATGTAACACTCAGCACTGCTGTTGCTTCAGCTACTGGTACAATGTAACTAACAGAACCGTGAACGGAGACGCGAGCTGAGAAAGTCACTGATCCCGATGAGTCGATCAAAGGAGTGGGGAATGCGATATTATTTCCCCGAGAAATCTCTTCAATAGCCCTAGTGGTCCGCTCGCTGGATTGTTACGTGTCGTCGCTTACTGGTCTTACAGAATTGGGGCTTATGTGTGGATTATTTGAACCCGGAGGCCCCGTTGAGTTGAATGTGTGTGCTGGGCTGTAGTGGGTCGGTATGAGGTTGGTGCTGGTCTGAGCGGGGGACTCCGCTCCTTTGCCTTGGGTCTCTTTCGAAAAAAGATTCACTTATAAAACTGGACACCCCTGGAGCAGTTTATGACGGTAAGCTTCGCCATGTCACTTTGCATTTGCTTTCTGGTGGTAAATGTCTATGCTAAAACGTTGTCTTGTACCGCCCGAAGTTAAGTTGTTTCTTCAAATAAAAAAGCGACGGTAAATAACTGAAATGTATTATATTTTTACATTTAGTGTTGGATTGTACCTGCAGCCGTAGTTGAGGACGTTACAGACAGCTCGAGCTTTGCTTCTGAAGGACAGTGTTTAGCCCATACACGAGTGTTTTGGTGGGAGAGATGCATTATTATTTATGAAGTGAATTATCATTAGTAGGATTAATACACCAAACAAAGTTTCCGAGATGATATTGGTCAACACGAACTGAAATGTTAAGAGATTGGAAAGTCGAAGACGTGTTTATGTGGTCAGAGGCGTTTTATATCTGACATGGCAGTGACGTCATCACTTTTGCCAGGTACATGTCAGTGTGTGACGAGACACGTGACCCAATCGATTTGACGTCATAGGGATAGGTGAAACACGAGGCGAAATAACCAGTTGTTCGGTATTCAGCCTTAACATTCTTACCCGTTCATGTAGGCACGAGTACAGTCATAGATGCGTTGTTAATGTGCTATTTCGGTCTTGAAAATGACAATTTTTTGCAGAAACATCAAACAGATGGTGTTTGTAATACACACAGTATGCATATATTAAACACTGCACATTACAGTAGACTTGGGGCACATTTTGACAGCTGGGGCGCAAATGATCATATAAATGCATGTAACTATGTTTTGGGATTCTGGTCCTAGGGACACACGCTGGAAATCCCATCGGGTGGATATTATACAGGAGTAGTGCTGCTCATTTTAGGGTGTCAGCTGTTAGGGGAGCGAGGCCTGCAGTGAGGGCTCTGGCATGCATTTCTGAGCACCTGAGCCAAAGCCAGAGCTGAATTTGGGGGGTTCCAAGAGGGGGTGACAGGAGGCAGGTGTCCAGACAGTTGGAAATGGCAACACCTGCCCAAGATCTCAATATAGGAAACCACATTGCCTGACCTATCACATTGCTTTGAGAGTACCAACCTTCTGAGTTAAGCACCTACATTATGTGTTAAGCTTTCAGGGGATATTAGCAGCACCATGTATTCATTTTTGAGATTGAGCTTTTAGTTACTTTCTGAAGGAGTCCAGCCAAATTTACAATTAATCCGATGTCATATTACCAATATGCTGGTTTTCTGTCAAGTCTATCGGAGACGTCCCTAAAGAAATGAAAGCTATGCTATATTTCAGAAAGAACGAGGTGGATGACTGGCTTCGGTGTTGTGAATAGCGTGTGTTCTGTCAGCACTGTTGTAGTGTGACTGCTCATGTGGCAGTCCAAAACATATCGCCAACCACGTCACATGCGTTCCAGCAAAAAACACAGACGCTAAACACAGCTGTGTGTAGAAATCCATCTGTCACAGACTCGCTTCTTCAATCAGAGGTGTTTGAACAAAACATGGTACATTTTAGTACTCACAAAGTGTAAATTGTGTGTGGGATGATCCATTCCATTTTCCTGACATAGATGCTGCTGTAGCATACGCTGTCCAATCCACATCGTAGATTTTGTTCATTATAAAGCTCGGTGTAGCTTCCTCTTGTTGTCACCGAACACACACTCAGCCCTGAGAAAATCATTGAGATCATCAGATTTTTGTGGTTGGTGTTGTTCCAAAATTAAAGGGAAAAGCTTTTAATTTATGAGATTTATATCACTCTGTGGACAGGAAGTAAAGGGTTTATCTTATGATTTATATTTAATGCTTATTATAGTGGTGAGGATGAGAAATCACAGAACTTGCCTAAATATTATGTAGCATTGTCTGTTTGTCTTTTAATATTACAACATTTACAAAGAACCGAGTCCAAAAAAATTGCATCAATACACCACAAAAACACTGTAGTAAAGGTAATGTAGCCACTGTTTTTTTTCGCTCCAGATCTTTTTTTGGTCTGTATAAATAATGCAGGACTACAATGCAGCACTAAGACGCAATTCTCTGTTAAAGATGATGTATTATATTGCATTCTAGTGTGATTTAGGAGTCCCAACGGCATCCATGTGTAGTGTTAAAAACTGATGCTAAAGATTCCCTGCTGCATTTCAATGACTTCTTTTGCATGTCTGCATCTAAACTCAGACAGATTAAAATAGACGGCCTCCTTTTCCCCCTCATTTTAAATGCAAGTCTCGTGACAAGTCTCAAAGAGACAATGTGATCTTTTAAGTATAATGACTGAAATTCTTGTTGAGGAAAGAGGAAGTCTTTTTTTTTTATAATTCCGCTTCATCTGTTTGCTCTTTGTGTCCCTCTGATTTAACAGCGTGTGTCTGAATGTCTTGTGCATGGATTTCCACGTTACATTTACATTAAGCTCATGTCAGTTACTTTGAAGTTAAAGCTTAATGTGTTTATGATTTGTGCTACATTCATTCTAATTTACAGTGTTTGATGGATGCTCTCTTTGTGCTCTTCCTTTGTACTGAGTGGGTTTTAGTGCATTGCTGTGCAGTTGCTGGTCACACCTCTCTAGAACAAGCTGCATAGTTTGAGGAATATTTGATGTCCTAAGCAGTTAGCACAAACAGAATGAGTGCCAAATGTAATGCTTAGGGTTGGAGGTCTGTTCAAATCCATAACCTTGGCTTGTGAGCAATAGAAACAGATGTATGATGCATTGCATTGTAGAATTGTCCTCACCAATAAACTAAAATATCTGTATTTTAAGGATACACAAATTATAGTATATGAAAACGGAAAATCTTGTAAATAATGTTAGAACACAACCCTTTAATTTAGCCATGGTTTTGTTTTCTAAGAAAACTCTTAACTTGGCCCTCAATATGTGCACTTATTAAGTAGGAAGTTGAATTAAATGTTGTTTTATTGACCTGTTATATGAGATGTTTTACAAGTTGCACAGCTTTGATTCTAACTTGAGTGACCTATTTTAATTACAGAGCCACGGAGGAAAATCATAGAAGTGCCACTTAGAGTTTTCGAAACTTGTAGTTCATTTGAATGTAGGCAAACAGATATCAGATGGTATCACTAGGTGTGCGGGAAATGAGCTTTATAACAGTATGACTGTGCTCACACACGTTTGTGCCCTGATGTGGAGCTGTTATGGAAAGCATCGATCACATGATATAAACTTAGCAAAACTGCTGTGGTTCATGCATTAGTCATGTCCCTTTAATGCAACCAGTGTTTCTGATAAAGCATTGAATGCATCATCAATTCATGTCTTTGGAGTACTTTGTAAACAACACCTTAACTAAGAAGAGCTTTTATCGGAATGTAGACAGACAGGTTAACATGATTTGATTTAAACAAACTCTCATCAGACCGACGAACAGGAATATAATGGGGCTTGTGGTAAAGTACAATAAAAAAACCCTTTCCCTTAAAACCTCCTACTGTCCGAGCTTTTTTTTTTCGATTCCTCATCCACATTTAAACGGCTCCGAAGCATTGCGGTTGGAAAATCACTCTATTCGTTTTTTACTTCCTCCATTAGTTGCATTTGTGGTAACTGTGCCAAATGTAGCCATAGGCTGCAAAAATGTCAGAGATCGGCTGTGTTGTGCTTCTGTAGATGAAGTTTGAATGCGTGTGTACTCACCTGAGTCAGGAGATACGCCCACCTCTGCCAGAAAACACACTCGCTGTACATTACAGTGTTTATGTGGGCTGCTATCGGCTGCCCGCTGTGGAGGAAAGTTCTATGTTTGTTCTTCCGAACTGGGAATTTAACAAACTGCAAGCATGCTGACTTGCAACATGCAGTAGCACTTATTATTAGTGTATGTGGGCTGTTCTAAGGTTTCTGCATTTATGCAGTTCTGTTCATGTGTCTGCAGTAAAATGCTGGAAATGTTGCAGATGTCTTCATTGTGGGGATTTTAATAGAGATACTATGTTGTTGTTGTTAGTGTTAGGGTGTTCAGCTATGTGTATGTAGCTGTAAATGTCTTTAGGTTTAAAGAGGTTTGCCACAATTTTAATCAGATAATACTTAACTTTATTAAACAAAACAACAGATTTACATTTTTAAAAACATTTAAAAAGTTACTACTGTTAATAAATTACATTGTGCATTAAGCTTTAAGTTTACTTAATAAAATGCCCATAAGAAAAAATAAAAACGGATGATGATAATTTTTTTCATAGACATCAATTAAATTGAATACAGAGAGCAAAGCAAAACTTTTGTCGGATGTTTCTCTTGAGGAAAAGACCAAGAATTCTCATGTATATATTAGGTTTTTAGAATATATCTTAACAATGTCACAAACTTAGATTTGCCAAGTCTTCAATTAAATTTCAGTATTATTGAGGACTTTATTATTACTTTACCTGTTTATTTTACAGCTCCATTTGTTTCTATTTTCTGTCCGTCTATTTTTTGCTATGTTGGAGAAACAACTGAGTGAGAATTCCATCAAATCTCCTAAAACGATATATAGCAACATCTGGGCAATAACATTTTTGTCTATGTGCCAGTGCTTTCAAAAAGCAAAATATGATTCAAAGCCAATTCAGTGATTTCACATCAGCCTTTGATGGCTTCCCCCTTTAATAACATAGATTTTCCTGTAAAATGATTTTGTGACGTAATCTGGTTTGTCGATGTCACCCCTTACATCAATGATGAAGATGCTGCGGGCTAATGGACAGAGTAACACGTCCGTCTCCTGAGTCATCTGTATCAAGATGAATGAGAGAAAATGTCGTTGGGGGTTTCCAACAGGCAACAGATCCCTGCAAAGGGCTCGAGGCTCAAGTTAACTGTGTAGTTACACACAGCGCCTATTGATCCGGGTGTCCCTCGTCTGGGGACGTATAATGAATACAGAACATCTTGTCTGAGCTAACCTTCTTCTCAGCTGTAGTCTCCATTACTGAAGTGCTTTAAAACGCTTTTTACGGTCTCAGGCCCAAGGGAGGCATTCTTAGGTCTAATGAAGTGAAGTAGATTCGTTTACAGGATATTGATCGCTGTGGTAGGCGTCTTTTATTCAGGCAGATGTGCGTTCCTGCAGAGCATTTGCATCTCGGCGTAGCGGCCCCGTGTAGGAGCAGAAATGTGCAAGGTTCACGTGACTAAATCTCAGCTGTTAGACCTCCTACTGTAAATTGTGCAGAATTGTCGGGAATGTGCAGTTTTAATCAAAACTGGGTTTCTATATTAATACGAGTCTGGCATAGACCAGTCTGCAGGCTCCGATGTGACTCAGGGGAACCAAGAAGCTTATTGGTCTAACCTTTCTACAGGCTGGTTGTACCTGAGAACACATAAAAATGTTAGTGTGTAAGCCGCTAATAGTTTGCTAATGTGGCAGTGATGTGTAGTTTCTGTGTATTTTTCCTTACTATTCACATGGTCCAAATAGAACATTAAGAAAAATGTTAGGGTGAAGTACTTTTTTATCACATGCATATTTAACCATTCGCTAGTTTATTTCCAAAAGTAAACACTAGCCCTTTGGTGTTTCAAAACATGCTTGTTTGACCAGTCCGATATGTTGACAGGCTTAACCGAAGGTGGGAGTTTAGGGTGGGAGTGGGATTACCCGTTTTATAAACAGTGGATGACAGGATGAATGTTTGAAAACCTGGTTTGCTATTGCATTTGATGTGTCCGGCATAAACATTTCACATTTTACTCTGTTGATGAAAGTGACGCCTTTCAGATTTAAGAATTCCAAAACCGAATAGAATTTTTAAGGGCCAGGAAAAAGATGAGTTGTGTTGAATTTAACGGAAGACTATTCAAGAGCGCTTCGATTAGGTCGACGAGAGCGCCCGAGGGCATGGCTATGTAGCTAATGTAGAAGCTATGCAGAAGACACCTGGGCTTTGCGGCCGCTGCTGTGTTTGCTAACCTTTGCACTCAGTTTGTGTGCTTGGAATGCATTAAAGCTGATGTTTTAGGAATGGAGTCAATGGACCAAAGTAAACCATTAAATGTGTTTCCCTTTTGCTTACAATTTAGGTGTAGAAACATCACACATTACACAGCATCTGTCTTGCATTTGCATACTTACTCTGTCCTTGGTGGAATTAGCATTTGATTTTTATTTTGTACTGCTGTGTGTCTTAAAAGCTATCGTTGGATAGCTTAGACGTATGACGTAGTGTTTCTGTACTTGACACACTCCCCCAACACTACAAATTGTTTCAGAAAGTTTTTTCTAATTCTGGATCCCTTTGTCGTCAAAGGGATCCTATTCCTTTTATTGTCCAAAGGCAAGGCGAAAAAGCCCGCCAACGACGAGCGAGACCCGCTTACCATCAAGGTTATCTGTGCTGCATCAAGATGGGCTGCGCATTGCAGCTCGTTACTCTTGCGATAGTGAAGTTTAGGTGTGTCTGTTTGTTCACTGCATTTCCGTGATGGATGTTATATAAACGGTGGATATAATCATATCCAGGTGGTGGACAATTTCTCGTGAGATTCAGACATGCGTATACTAATGTTGCTTCAGAATACGCCTACTCGAGAGCGCCCTCTGGCTTTCGGATGTGGCGGCGTTTAACTGTAATTCATTGAGAAACTGAGCATAAAAGTTACACGATATATCATCCCAGCCCTAATATATAGCAAGAGACGAAACTCAACAGAACGTTCCATTGCAACAACAGGGCCATGTGCTTCCGCCATTTTAGGGTGAAAGCGACTCAGCTTTTTGTTGTCGCGATGGCAATATCAGTAGTGTTGTTGAAAAAAAAAACATAAAACTGAAATTCACCCTGAATGATGATAATACATGATGATAAGGTTGTGACAAGATCTCGTGCTACGATACGATTGGTCTCGCGAGAACACAGTATTTTCACGCAATTGGCATGATGGAGTGCTGGGCTCGAAATTGCAACCGTTTAAGTCGCATATGCTCCCTAAATGTAACCTGTGCAACCGCTGCGTCTGCAGCACCTCGCTCCTTTAGCAGCACTACTGTTTACGGCGGTTTGCACTGCCAGCAGCACTTTGGGAGCGCTATTACCTTATTTTAAATACATTCACAGGCAAACCTCTTTAAAAACATATAACCCGTCTCTCACATATGTGCAATGTTAGCATAAAACATGATGTGTTTATGTAGTTTTATCTGTTTCTCTGAAGGCTATGAGGGTTCAGTCAGTGGAGGAAGGAGGATTGACAGTGTGATATGATCGCCACCTCTGCTAACACGAGCACTATGCAAAGCACATCGAGAAAACAACCATAGCTCTTTACTTAAATCTGCACCTGTTAAGAAAACAAAGCTTTTGTGCAATTACTGCCTGTCAACTGAGTTTGTGACAAACATTTTGCAGGGTTTACATATTGTTTATTACTGCATGATATAATTCATTAAAATAGAAGTTTAATTTGTTTCATAAAGTACAAGATGATTTTATAATGCCTACATTTTTTTTTCCATTTTGTGTTTTTAAGGTAAATAAAATACTTTTTACCCTATATATATTTCATCTTAGAGAATTTAAAAAAGGTCTACAAATCTTGTCTCGTGAACTTAGTCTTGTGTCTCGTCTTGCGGGATATGTGTCTCGTCACACCACTACATGATCACAAAAGCCTTGTCAGTTATTATCAAGCATTTTCATCCCAAAATGGCGGCCACGCTGTTTCCCAAAAAGCACCAGAGTGTCGCCTCTTGGTATATATACTCTTTGGCGCTACCTTGTGTACCGGGTTCTTTGTTTTTCATTAAGCGCCATCTTTGTCAGGGAGTGAATTTGCACGTTCACTCAGCTCATCACCAGTGAATATCGCTTGGGTATGAGCGTCAAAAAACTTGAAAAACGCTGGTGATATGCCCATGCGATTGTCGTCCCGGTGTGTACAAGTCTTTACAGTGTTTCCTATTCTACAATGCCTCTGAGGTGGGATGTGCAGAAATTCCTGTTAGGCCACGTTTACACGATGAAAAACTGAAACGTTTTTCCCTTCGCATTTTTGAAAAGTTTCACATACACATGACAGCGATATCAAAACTGTCTGTATTTACACGGATCCAGGATAACGGATAAAAACGATGTAGTATGCACGCCAGGCCAGTGGATGGCTATGTTGCTGTGTAAAGAAACAGGACGTGCCTTGGCACATACACTTGCACAGTTATAAGGCAAAAGTGCTTTTTAATATCGTTGTTCGACGTATATGTGTGTGTCTCCGCTGGTCTTATTGGTGCTTATTGATCCACATTTTGCTGGAGAAACGTTAATACATAGTCGAGCAGCGAGAGCTCACAGTATGGTAAGCCGCCATATTGTTTTGGCTAAACTCGCGTGACCGAGTTCGTAATACGAATACGAATACGAATACGAATACGAATACGAATACGAATACGAATACGAATACGAATACGCATACGCATACGCATACGCATACGTGTGACGTCATCGGAAAGTTCCGTCTTGCAGTTAACATGGAAACGAAAAAGGCGCCGTTTTCAAAAAGTTGCACTTTGAGACCCGTTTTCACTGAAGTTTGCGTTTTCAGTCTCCCAAAACGCTGTTTCCATCTAAACGAACGGCCAAGACACCTACATTTTTTTGTGTTTTCAGTTGAAAATGGTCTCGTGTAAACGGCCCCTAAGGTACTTCTAAAGGTCAGAGATATTTCACTGTGACCTTTGTGTAACTGTAGATCTATGAATGAACATGACGGGACTTCAGGAGTCTCTGTGGTGGGTCTGATGCTTCTTTCACATGAGTGATCTGCTGACCTGGACTTAAAACACATCTATGCCGGCCTCACAGATCTCCCATGATGAGACAACCTGGGAAAATGTGGGGCATAATTCGTATTAATAAAATGTACCTTAAAGGTTCATTTAAAATTATATATGATGCTATAATTACTGTGCAATGGCCAGTTCACATGGCACTTTTTGTCAGGTAACTAAGACAATTTCTTCTGAAGTTGTCTGAAAAGTGTCAACACCAGGTTGGTTTTAATCGTTAGTTTATTTTGTAATAGCATTATTTACTGTAAAAAGAAGAAACACATTTTAACAACAAGGAAAATGTCTTGAAAAGGTTGATGAAGTGTCAAGACACTAAATCCTATGTATTGTGTAGCTGTACTGTGTGTCCCGCTTGCTTTTTCCAGAATAGCTGACTGTTAAAAGTGTCAGATGAACCCCTAAGGAAGGTTATTTTTAGGCAAAATGTAGGCTGTATGTAAAAATGTCAGCTTGTCTTGTGTGAGACAGATCTCTCTTTGAGACCTCAATGAACAGCAACAAAAAATGTCAAGTATAGCCTGTTTTGGTAGTTATGGGTATTTGATGCTGTTAACCGTGGCTCTCTGTGCTTTCCGTTTAAAAAGGCTTTGTTCTTGAGTCTTATATAAAGATGTCTATTCTATAGATGCATTTTATTTACAACTGCATTTAAAAATGCTTGACAGTGATGCCTTGTGTTACAGACCCTGGTTGGACCGTAATGACCGCACGCTTCCGGTTGCCCGCAGGCAGATCCTACAATGTCCGGGCGACGGAGCTGGCACGCGACAGACAGCGTACCGAAGTGGTCTGCAACGTTCTTCTTTTGGACAACACTATCCAGCCTTTTAAAGTCAATGTAAGTAGTACCCCTTTTTAGAGGTGCTCTGATTGATCGGTCGCCGATCATAATCGGCCGATAATCACTTGCCGATCATAATCGGCCGATAATCACTTTGGGAAGTATGATCAGCGGTCTCTATAAAGGTTGATCCAGAAAAGCCGATCAGATGACGCAAAAGTGGCGAGACATTTTACGCGCTATAAAAATGGCTTCACCGGTCTGGCAATTCTACAAAGTGTGTGAAAAAGACAATGCATTAGCAATCTGAAACGTGTGTACTAAGCGAATTCCACAAGGCGGTAGCACCCAAAACATTCTAACACCATCAGCCTCGTCAGACATTTGAACGTTAGTCACGTAAAGGAGTATGATATGAGTAGTTTTCAAAGTTAGCTAGCGCTAAGAGAGAGAGCATTAACCGAAAATTCTCTGTGATTTTTTTTTTTACCAGTGATGGAAAAATCTTGAAGGTCATCTGTCATTTTGCAGACTACAATAAAGGCGATTTGTAATTCCCCGTTTTATCATTTCTTGTCATCAGAATGTGATCGTGAATGGGCTGAACGTGATTGTGAGCGGCAGGAGGTACGTTAGGCTATCGCGAAGGGACAAGTGTTTCTTATTCATTAGCTTACTCTCAAATGCCGGGTCCATTTAGCAAAACGCGCATGTGGTCAGCAGAGACGTTTCAAAAGCATCAGCCCTACCGCAAAGACAGTAAGAAGCATAAAGAAATATCAGATTATCAGATAAATAATGAAATAAATTTGCTTTGATCACGGCCACTATATATTTCGGAAGACAAAGGGTTTCTGGGACTCATGTCACAGGCTGATATTTTTTATGTAAATATGTTACTTGCCAATATTCAATTATCAATTCTTGAGACTTTCTCTTCTCTTTTGAATACTTGATATAAACTGTTGTTAAATATAGTTTAATAAATAATGCTACTGAGAAAGCTTCAAATAGCTCCTGTAATCGGTGATCGGTATTGGCCGATAAAGCTTTCAGTGGAGCACCCGTACCCCTTTTTAAGTAAAGCAAATAAACAAATTGAAGAGGATATAATGTCTAACCCAATGTGTGAGGATGTTTACATTAGAAAAATTAATGTAGCACGTTTGACACTTTATGTACCCACATCTCCATCTTATCTTACAAATTTTACCGTAACACTATGGTTCGCAAAAAGTTTGGCTGTATATTATTAGGTTGTCTGGTGTGGGATACACGTTGTCCATCTTCCTACTGTATACATATGATATAGCCTGAAGTAGGGCTGGACGATATGGCCAAAATTGACTGTATTTCCATTTTTTGGGTCAAAACTTTATACAAGATTAACCGTATGCTCTAAAAACCATATCACGGTTATCAAAATTATTTATATTGCGAAAGATATTGTGATCGAATTAGTGTCCAGCCCTAGCGAGAAGATAAATATAAATAAATTATAAATCTGATTATCAGATTTTAATGTGACATCTTTATTTGATGACTTGAAATCTTTAGTGCCGTTTCATAACTTTCCTACATTTTAACTATGGTGAGCATTTAAATGAACTGTAATAAATAAATAAATCTTAGAAAAATTAGGTATAAGTTATAGAATTATAATGGAAGATTGTTACCAGGAAATATATTGTTACTGTACCTTGACATAAAATTACTCATTCCATGAAATAGATTTTTGGTCATTCCGGCCACCCATTTAGGACATTTTTTCATATACATTATACTTAGAATTATATAAGACTGCTTGACTGTCATCAATGTGAGTTTTTTGTGAAAGGGTCCAGATCCTTTATAAAGTGCTTCTGTTCCACCTAGGGGATAGAGTTGTAGGTTGGGCTTATGGAAGGGATGCATGCCTGACATTCCAGCAGGATGAAAAGTATCCCTTAGGGCTCCAGAGGTTCATGTACATACTTGCACCTGCAATATAGATGTGGCAAGGCGCACCCCCACACACGCGACAAATCCACAGCTCTTTTATATGCGGAACTGATTGCGAAACCCATGTTTATTCATCCAAGTTCTCATTGTGAAAAGGGTCCTTACAGAGAGCTACAACTATGTCTTGACATGAAAAAAGGGATAGTGCCGGGTTGCTCAGATCAGGTTACACCTTGTTACTCTGGTCGTGGAAGGTTATAGAGGGTTTCAAAGGTTATAGTGGGTTGCTCAGGCTATAAAGGATCTTTTTAACCTAGTTACTATCATTTTCATGATCTTACCTATTAGTTACATAACCTAATAGGATTTCCTCTGTATCAGGAAGTGTTTCTTTATACGTATTAAAGTGAAATGAATCTATGACATTCCAGACATAGAGCCTGTTCTTCCCACATGAGTGTCTTCAAACAGCTGCTAATCTGTTAAATGAATCAGACCATTCTTTTACTGTTTGTCTGTCATGCTGCTCTTTGAATTGCGACCAACATTTCCAGGAAAGCCTGTCCTCATGTAACAGCCCCATTGAGCAAATTTACTCAATCGCTCTCTGGCCTCTTGCATTTCTGCTACAAACCTCTCAGTGACCTAGATAGTCCAGCAGCACAGAGAGCCCTTGATGAGGATGAGGCGCATATGAACGGAAGCAGACGGTTTAATGCGAGAAGAGAGGGACGACCAGAGGCAGATAAGCTAGAGGGGTTGAGGTGTTGAAAACAGGAAGGGTGTTATATGTGTTGCAGGGCTTGATGTTGTTGACATTACGGAGAAAGCCAGCAATAATATGTCTTGATGGTTTGCGTGAAGAGGCGCATGTCGTGTCTGTAAAGCTGAGAAGTTTGTAAATATTAGAATTGGTTACTTCATTGTAGCCTCTCTTACGGTCTTTAAACTTTTTCTGATCAAAATTGTGAGTTGAACGTGAATGTGGAGGACAGCTCCTCCCTTCAGCCTAAATTTTGGTTTATAGTCTGGGCCACTCTTCCCTTGATATCATTTACATTTAGTCATTTAGCGGACGCTTTTATCCAAAGTGACGTACACAATAGGGAAAAAAATAGAAGCAATTTGTGCAACAAAAGAACAACAATGCATATGGGCAGTAAAAACTGGTCTCAGTCAGCCTATCACAGTATACGAAGCTAAGAATTGTTTTTTTGGGGGGGGTAGGAAAGTAGAAAAGAAGTAGAAGACTGTACTAATGGGTCAGATGTTGACGGAAGAGATGTGTTTTTAGCCGATTCTTAAGGACAGCTACAGAGCTGATCTTGTGGCAAGAGGGAGATCGTTCCAGAGTCATGGAACACATCCGGAGAAATGCTTTTTTTTTTCTTTGTGGGATCAAAACATGAAATCTTTGTTTTGTTTTGTCATGGATAGAGTGTGTTTGCTACCTGTTTCTGTGGTTGCCATGTTTAGATGGCTGTCTTCAAAACACTGACAGTCTTCATTGGACAAGCTGCCGCATGTTTGCTTGCATTTCTGTCATGCCTGTGTTCAAACCATGCTCGCTTATCCTCCCCTCTCCTTTAAATTGCAATTGATGATTTGTCATGTCTGTAAAGGAAACAAAGAAGCAGAAAAGGTGAATTTACATTTATTATTGCCGAGTTCATGTGTGGCGTGAGACCTCATGCTGAGGTCACGCTTTGCAGCTCTGTGGCATGTCAGACTGTTTCCTCTCATTTCCGGCTGGCCTGTCATTCATTTTTGCTGATGTGAGCGTTGCCATATTTTGTTTATTGAGCAACACAGTGTGTATGTGGGGTCTGTCTGTATTTATCAGGGGCCGTGTGTTCAGAATATGCTGTCTTAGATCATTTATAAGTGGAGAAAAAGGAAGTGAAAACTGCTAATCCATCAGCTCTTCTGTCAGGATCCTGTAACGGATACGACGGCCAATAAAACCAGCTAATAAACCTCTGACTGTTTTTAGCTGCAGTAGAGCCCTGGGCTTTACTGGATATATGGAGATACTTCCTGTTTATTTTCTGTCCTGCTGTCTGACTAAATGGTGATCAGCGTTTGGTGCTACCAAATATCAACACCCTAGTTGCTCAGTGGAAATATGATCGTCGTATTAATAGGATTGTGTTAAATCATCACACAGATTGTGAGGACACGTGTCAAATCGTTACAAAGGCCACTTCATTAATTTCAGGGAAGGCGTTAAGTGTCTGCCAGGCACGTAAAGGGATAGATCACCCGAAAATGAAAATTCTGTCATTATTTACTAACCCTCATGTAGGCTTGTGCCGGTAGTACGTTTTTATGTGACGGTAATTGCTGAAGCTTTTATTGCGGTAGACGGTAGTATCACGGTGATGAAATGCATAACAAAAAAAGCCAAGCCAATATCAGTGTTATAGTGTCAAAAACAAGTTTAATAACTTTTTCAAATATCAACCAATAATAAGAAATAGAGAGTACAGCTTGTTGATAATTTGTCAGATGTTTAATTAAATATGATAAAACATATTTTACCCCATACTAGATTTTAGTAAGTGAACACATGTAATGGTGATGGTTAAGCTAAAGATGCCCACTTTACTTGATGAACAAACGTGTATTTATAACATAGCCTACATAGTCAAATAGACATGCATAATATTTAAATGGTCTTTTTTGCTGACACATCAGTTCAGCATAAATAATGACCTGTCAACAATAGTACTAATTCATGTTTTTTTACCGGATAGCAAGCAGTAGGATAGCTTATATAACTTAATAGACATTTAAAAGCAGCACTCTGTGGCAAGATGCGATTGTGTTGCGTTTCGTCTTCAACTTCAAATCAAAATAATTGCTCTGCCACGCTGCCATTATAAACTACATAACTACGATAAGCGGATTACTGCAGTTTATTTCAATTACAATATGCAAACTTTAGCATAGCTAGCGGACCAAACTAACTCCTCAGGAATGTAAACGGCAATATTATCCATGCAATTTTGGCGCTTTAGTTCAGCTCTTTTTTCCATATGTTGTATTCAGAAACACGTAAATGAGAAAGTGGCGTGACATAACTCTTATTTCACCTTAGGTCGGCAAGGCTCCGCCTTCCCTCATTCTTCTCCACGTTAGGCTTGTCTGTGTATAAAGCTAACGCAGCATAAACGGAGTGTTATTTTAATCCATTCAAAGGAAAAGATAAGGCACATTTTTCTTCACAGGGATTTGACGTGCCCGCAATAACACTACCGTGCATTTTCACTACCGGGGTGTACCGTATTTCCGAACACTAGCACAAGCCAACCCTCATGTCATTTCAAACCAGTATGACTTCCTTCCTATTGCAGAACACAAAAGAAGATATCTTGAAGAATGTTGGTGACCAAACTATGGCGGTACCCATTGACTTGCATTGGTTTTGTGTCCATAGAATAGCAGTGAATGGGTACTGCCGTTGTTCGGTTCCAACATTCTTTTGTGTTCTGCAGAGGAAAGAAAGTTAAACAGGTTTAAAATAACAAGAGTGTGAGTAAATGATGACAGCATTATTATTTTGGGATAAAACCATCTCTTTAGGGTTTCCACGGGTCTTAAAAAGTCTTAAATTCCAAAATCAAAATGTTTGGCCTTAAAAAGTCTTAAATTCACTGAAGTATTGTGTTCTAGGTCTTAAATAATTTTAATCAGGTCTTAATTTTTCTACGGCCATGTAACGCTACCTCTAATGCTCATTGAAATACAAACATTTTTGAAGCTACTGCTTCGTATGCCAGAAAGAAATTGATCTGGGAGTGTTGGGTGTGAGGTTTTTCATGTTGTGATAGAAAAGTCTTACATTTTATTCATAATAGTCTAAAAAAGTTCTTAAATTTGACTTTGTGAAACCTGCAGAAACCTTGTTTAAGGTTTTTTATATCACAACCTTCAAACTACATCTTTTTTACGTGAGAGTAACAGTTGGCTGTTTTGCTTACACTTGCAACTTTTGAACTTCAGGACAATACATTTTTATTATAGGTGTCATAATAAAATGATTTAGCCTACCTATGTTCGGATTAAAGTGTCTTTTTAATGAGTACATGTACATTTTAATTACAGAATACAAACCTTCTCCAACTCCCATTACTGTAATACAAAAGTATTAAAGTGCATTAATCATCATATATTCTCTTAGATCATGCTGTTGGGTAACATAATTCAATTTAAGGACCATCTAATGAGAATCTTGAGTAAAAACAATGACTGTTACAAAATTATTCAAACATCTCTACACATTGAGAATCAGTGGAGATGCAAGTGTCTACTTGCCATGATTAAAGTCATTCATTCGATTGATTTTTCTTATAATTTTTTGGTCAAATATAAACTGGACTTTAATGATGTAGTCAAATATCATTTTTACTAATGACTTTACTTATGTTTCTGTGTGTGTGTGTGTGTGTGTGTGCACAACAGAAGCACGATCAAGGACAGATCCTTCTGGACGCAGTCTTTAAGCACCTGGAACTGACCGAGAGAGACTATTTTGGGTTACACCTGGCCGATGATTCCTCTGACAGCCCAGTGAGTTCAAAGGTCAAGCGCAAAGATGAACTGCAGCTGAGCTGGGATTCAAACTGGTTTTACTCGTAGCATCTGAAAGCGTATGAATTCCATGAATGGGCAGTATTTCTAAAATAGGTTGATGTTTAAGAATTTGGGACATTCCCACTAAACATTCAACTCTGCAATGCTTCAGATTTAACTTCCTCTAAATTTGCTCAATGCATTTAGGAAAATCTGAAAATAAACGCATCTGCTGAAGAACCCAGGGCCAGATAAGCAGTGGCGGTTCTGTACAACTGTAACTGAGGGGGCCAACAGGGGCCAACAGGGTTACAACATTTGTAATCAGTCATGTTTCATTTGAAAACAAGCTCGGCTCAAAATTGCTCTGTTTTGGTGAAATATCATCCCAGATTTAGGGCGGCCAGGGGAGATGCCAAGTGTGCTGACACGGGGGCACTGGCCCCCTCTGGCCCCCCCTAGAACCGCCCCTGCAGATAAGAAAACAATGGAAAAGTACTTGAATATAAAAAATATCTCTGTCTCTGTGCGCTTTTATTCATGTTTTAGTAATTTTCTACCAACCGTTCGATCTGTTGTTTACAAGTCTGCATGGCCATATTGATTTGGTAGAAACTGGATCAGTTAAAGAGTTTTTCCTTAACAAACCAACGGTTTTGTCTCTTTGTGTTGTAACTGCGGATAAGTACATCCCTGCCTCCCCACAGCAGAAAACACAAGCCTATTGAATTATTGAGTGGCATTAGGTTGTGTTGGACTGTTGCCATGTTATTAAAGGTTCTTCCTCTCTCTCTATCCCTGTTTCACTCCATCTCTTTTTATCTCTCCATCTCATCAATATTTTATAGAGGTGGCTGGATCCAAATAAACCCATAAGGAAGCAATTAAAAAGTAAGTCAGTACATACAAGCCTCTTAACTGTGCTGGTGTTTAACACAAGATATTGATTTGTTCTTCGCTTTGGTTTTAACTACATCTTTGCACTGACGCATGTGTTGTGATTAATGATATTACAGGGGGCTCCCCGCATCACTTGAACTTCCGGGTGAAATTTTATGTGAGTGACCCCAACAAACTTCAGGAAGAATACACACGGTGAGTGTGTTCATTTGTACTAACTGTACATAATAACTGAAAGCCACAGGTAGGGTTGTGTATCGTTTGAATTTTATCAATTCTGATTCTTACCGACTCCCGATTTCGTTTCGATTCCACAGTTGAAGTAAAACAATTAGATATCAACCTGTATGGTCCTTTAGGGCTTATTGACTGGTTTGCAAAAATATATATAAATTTATGAGCAATATTTTGTGTGTGTTTGCACTACACAAAAAAATTCACTATTTTGTACAAATTGCAATAAATCAGACAAAACATGGTTGTTTAGCATATAATACTATAGTTTAATACTATAGTTAAACTACACAAAACAACCATGTTTTGTCTGATTTATTGCAATTTGTATTACCAGAGTTTAACTACATCATGGTTAAACTGTAGTTATGATGATGAATTTGTGGTTACTGTGCTTCACTGCGAATACTATACTATACTAAACTCAGCAAAAAAAGAAACGTCCTCTGACTTTCAACTGTTTTTACTTTCAGTAAACTTAATATGTGTAAATATTTGTATGAACACTAAAAGAGTCAACACCATAAGACATAAACTAAAAATGTTTCACAGACATGTGACTAACAGAGAAATAGAATAATGTGTCCCTGAATGAAGGTAGGCTCAAAATCAAAAGTACCAGTCAGTATCTGGTGTGGCCACCAGCTGCTTGAAGTACTGCAGTGCATCTCCTCCTCATGGACTGGACCAGATTTGTCAGTTCTTGCTGTGAGATGTTACCCCACTCTTCCACCAAGGCACTTGCAAGTTCCTGGACATTTCTGGGGGGAATGGCCCTAGCCCTCACCCTGCGATCCAACAGGTCCCAGACGTGCTCAATGGGATTGAGATCCGGGCTCTTCGCTGGCCATTGCAGAACACTGAGATTGCTGTCATGCAGAAACTCACGCACAGAACGAGCAGTATGGCTGGTGGCATTGTCCTGCTGGAGGATCATGTCCGGATGAGCGTGCATAAAGGGTACCACATGAGGGAGGAGGATGTCTTCCCTGTACCGCAAGGCATTGAGATTGCCTGCAATGACAACAAGCTCAGTCCGATGGTGATGTGATGTACCGCCCCAGACCATGACGGACCCCCCACCTCCAAATCGATCCCGCTCCAGGGTACAGGCCTCGGTGTAACGCTCATTCCTTCGACGATAAACACGAATCCGTCCATCACCTCTGGTGAGAAAAAACCGTGACTCATCAGTGAAGAGCACTTTTTGCCACTCCTGTCTGGTCCAGCGAAGGTGGGTTTGTGCCCATAGGCGGCGTTGTTGCTGGTGATGTCTGGTAAGGACCTGCCTTACAACAGGCCCACAAGCCCTCAGTCCAGCCTCTCTCAGCCTATTGCGCGGACAGTCTGAGCACTGATGGAGGGATTGTGTGTTCCTGGTGTGACTCGGGCAGTTGTTGTGGCCATCCTGTACCTGTCACGAAGGTGTGATATTCGGATGTACCGATCCTGTGCAGGTGTTGTTACACGTGGTCTTCCACTGCGAGGATGATCAGCTGTCCTTCCTGTCTCCCTGTAGTGCTGTCTTAGGCGTCTCACAGTGCGGACATGGCAATTTATTGCCCTAGCCACATCAGCAGTCCTCATGCCTCCCTGCAGCATGCCTAATGCACGTTCACGCAGATGAGCAGGGACCCTGGGCATCTTTCTTTGGGTGTTTTTCACAGTCGGTAGACAAAGTCTCTTTAGTGTCCTGCGTTTTTAGAACTGTGACCTTAAATGCCTACTCTCTGTAAGCTGTTAAGGTCTTAATGACCATTCCACAGGTGCATGTTAATTAATTGATTATGGTTAATTGAACATGCATGGAAAACATTGTTTAAACCCTTTACATTGAAGATCTGTAAAGTTATTTGGATTTTTACAACATTATTGTTGAAATACACAGTCCTGAAAAAGGGACGTTTCTTTTTTTGCTGAGTTTATATAAATACTATAGTTAAACTATGCTTACTATAGTAAAAATATGGTTAATTTCCATAAGGGCTTTTATTTAGAGATCAGCAGATCACAAGTTAACACATGCACATTTCTGAAAATATGCACACAGGAATTGAATTTTTTATTTCAAGTATCCGATTCCTCTCTTTTCAATTCTGATCCGATCGATTCCTAACCTTTCAATTCCAAACTGGAATTGATTTCCGATTCCCAAACCCTAACCACAGGTTTTATGTAGTTTATGAATAATTTTAATATAAGCATAAAATGTTATGATAAAATTTAAGTTGTAAAAAATTTTTCTGATTTATTTATTTACATTATCAGTACATTTCAGTCATTTTAAAGACTTTGTTCAATTATTTGTCTTGTTTTTCTTCATCTCTTTGTAGGTACCTGTATTTTCTGCAGATTAAGCAGGACATACTCAGTGGCAGGTGAGTTGGATATTATTTGGCTATTTGAATGAAAACTTTAGAGTGTTTTAATGTAAAGTATCCTCATTAAAGTGGTATCTTTCATCATTTACTCACCTTATGTCATTCCAAACCTGTATGACTTTCCTTTATTTTGCGGAACCCAAAAAAGGATATTTTGAAGAAACAACCTTCATTTATATTTCACAGAAGAGTCTTATACAGGTTTTGAACGACACGAGGGTAAATGAATGATCATAGCATCTTTATTTTTGGGTAAACTGTCCCTTAAAGGTCTAATTTTGAACCATTTGTTAACCACTGTTTATACATTCAATGACCCTTGAGTGCCTGTCATGGGATATCTTTCCAATTTAAGTTCCTGAAATGCTCACAAATTCTATAATAGATAGTCAAGTACTGTTTGGGACTATTTTACTTTTGGCTTGATTGCAAGCAAATTACACAGATAATTTAATATAATTCATGTTCTTCCTAGACTGCCCTGTCCGCACAATACTGCCGCACTTCTGGCATCGTACGCTGTTCAGTGTAAGTATGAGCTCTTCGATGTGGCATCTGAGGTTATTATCCATGTGAGTTCGGCATGTAACCAAAGAAGCTACAAAATTAAACTGGTTTTGAAACAGTGTGTGATGGTTAACTGCATTTAGGGCTGGGAAAACATTAAATGTAGTCACCCACATTTGCCAGTTTGATGCAAAATGTAAATAACCGTTATGATTAAGTTAAAAATAATGATTATACAAGTAATAATTGTGATATTTTAATTTATTTGCACTAATTTCACAGTACATAATAAAAAAAAACATTGGCCTAGACATATTTCACAGATATATTTAAAATATTTTCATGTGTTTTTTATGACACATGCTTCTTTAAACCTAGAATAATATTTTTTTACTCCCGTAAATGTGTTCCCTTCCAGGCAGTCTATTACACTATAAATTGTAAGATTTATACCAAAATCCTGTATTAACTTCCTTATGAAACTCTTGTATGCAAACCACCAAAATACAGCAGCGCAAACTCAGCACGTCACATTCCATCTGTGCACAATCTCAACACTTAACAAGCACTAGCTTGTAAAACAGGAAAACATGCAAGCAAGAAACCTCTCTGAAGTACAGCAGGAGCTGACGCCGCCCAGCACATCATATCAGACCTAACAGCATTGACACGCTTTATACAGGCATGTGTGTGTGCTGACGGTGGCATATCCCGGGACCCTCAGGGGCCCGCTCGCCAGATTGACCTCAGTAATAATGACTCTTGACAGATTGGCGTAGTGAGCACATTTGCTTCGCTCTCTGCGGGGCCTTTAACATGCGGTTTAGGCGCTATATAGGTCAGAGGGCATTCTGCTGAGCCTGGAACAGCACTATCTATTGCAATCCGTTTTATGTTTTTTTAATGTTAGCTTCTTGACAGGCTATTATAGCAGCAAAACTGATGCTGCTTGTATTGTCTTTGTTGTCAGAGGAACTGGTTTAGGTTTGCAGATGTGAAAGCATTACTAATCTTTCATGTATTTTACGATCATGTAACAGGTGTTTAATAATGCTAAACCCTTGAATAGCTTTGAGTGTAATGCTAAACCCTTGAAAAGCTTTTTTTTTTAAATCGGGATGAGTGCAATGCTAGGTTTATGGGGATGTAAACTGAACTGATGCTTTTGGACCTCTTAAGTCAGTACAATCCTAGATTAATGCCCAACATGTTTGAACATTTTCCACCGGGTCAATGAGAAATTAGAATATGCAGGACAGTGATGTAGTCCATGTGATTTCGTTATTGAAAATGGTATAAATGTTTTTTAAAACACAAGCTTTTGATGTAATATTTGTATTGGCAAGCCAATATTATCATAATTGTGATAAAAATTGTGATAAAATAATAGGCTAATGGTAGTTTTCGTAAGTACCCGAAGTACATATTTTTAAAACAAACATTTATAAAATAAAGTCAAATTTAAACAATCAAAGTATTATGTGTGTACTACTTTACTTTAAAACTAAACGTTTTAAAAACGTTTTATTACATTATGTCACTAACTCGTCCACTGTTGATTCTTTTGTCAAAGTTTACACATAATGTTGTGTGTGGGCCACACAAGTGATGGATTAAGATATTACCACAACCGTGTGAATGTAACTTGTTAATTGTTACATGATCATATCTCTCTATAAACAGTATATGGTTGTGTAACCCACATGTTGTATTGTTAAGAAACGCATCAGTTATTCATAACAATGTGGTTATTTTTTATGATTCAGCTGAGGCGGGCGATTACAGTGAAGCAGAGAATTCGTCGGGATACCTTTCGGAATTTTGTTTCATCCCCAACCAGCTGCAGGGTTTCGAAAAAGACGTCACCAAACATCACCAGCAACACGGGTGAGAGTCACAGCTTTGACCATTGACACGCTGTGTACAACACAAATAGGGGCAGTCGTGGCCTAATGGTTAGAGAGTCGGACTGGTGACCAGAAGGTTGCCGGCAGGTAACGACTGAGGTGCCCTTGAGCAAGGCACCTTCCTCCTACTTTCTCCCCGGGCGCTGCAGTGATAGCCCACTGCTCCGGGTGTACGTGTGTTCACTACTTGCTGTGCGTGTGTTCACTACTCTCTGGATGGGTTAAAAGCAGAGGTCACATTTCGGGTATGAGTCACCATAACTGACAAATAGGTCACTTTAACTTTTTCATTAGCTCCATCTTTCATCTGATCCAACGGTCTTCTTCATTTTGAGTTTCAATTCTGTGTTTGTCTCTCTCTTATTTTTGTGGACACAGCGGTCTTACACCAGCACAGTCTGAATTCAACTACCTGAACACTGCACGGACGCTGGACCTCTATGGAGTGGAGCTGCACTATGCAAGGGTGAGTGCAGCTGTTTTTCGAGCTATCACACATACAACCTTCACAGTTCATTTAACACTTTCTGTACCTGATGGATGCTTCAAAGCTTTGTGGGAAACTGACCCCGGGGGTCTCTTTCAAACCAGTTAACCAATACTGGGTGAGAGTCTGTCAATCACCACAGAAAATCATTTTGACTCATCCGTTGGTTTATAAAAACAAATTTTTTTGAACAAAAATGTAGCACAGCACTACACTAAAATGATCCTGAGTTTTTCTCTCTCCCTTTGTTTTTGCTTTTAGGATCAAAGCAACACAGAGATTTTCATAGGGTTGATCTCAACTGGCATAGCCATCTACAAGAACAGGGTACGAATCAACTACTTTCCATGGTAAGTCAGCGGGAAAGTGTAATGGCTGTGGTTTGGGTCATGAGGTTATGTGAGTGTTCTTACGCATGTTAATATTAGCCTTTTTCTTACCAGATTTCCAGTTCAGGCCAGTTCTGTGCTTTTATTTGGAAGTTTTTGATATCAATGCACATTATTTTGAGTCTAACTACGTGTCAGATTCCCGTGAGAAGTCTGTATGTCTGTCCACACGGAGATGCTGCGACACAAAAATAACAGTCGACTGTAACATATTTGTTCTTTGATGTACAATTTTAAACTATATAACCATGAATCCTCAGTTTTGTTTTATAAAATGGGTGCAGTGGTTCCAAATGCATTTGCACACTTTATCTACCCATAAAATGAAATGACCCCAAATCTTCGTTATGCAAAGCATTTAAACACAAGCGCACACACGCACATACACACTCACACACACACACACACACACACACAGAGGGACATACACAGGCTGTTCTTCTGACACACAGGCCAGCTGCTCTAGCTGTAGTCCAAGCATCTACTGTTTGAAATGGACACACAGATGCTTTCCAAGCAAACTATGTTTAGCCCACAAATATACAGGGGTCATCTGTCACAGACGTCCAGTAAGATCTTAGGGCAAACGTTTGCTCTTATCAATGATTCTGTCTTATACGCTGTCATGTGAACACAGCAGTAGTGAAATAATGTAATGTTATTAATTGTCGGCACTTTGCTTGCAATCGTTGATGCTCGGGATAGATGTTGTCTTCAGACATATGAATTAGAGTTCAAACAGCTTGACTCATGGACCATGTGTTTGTATGCTGTTACACTTCAGCGTGTGACAGAATTTGTCATAAGTGGGTGACACTTTGCCAGCATGTGTTTGTGCGGACATCGGAGTGTGTTTGTGCGGACATCGGATTGTGTTTGTGCGGACATCGGAGTGTGTTTGTGCGGACATCGGAGTGTGTTTGTGCGGACATCGGATTGTGTTTGTGCGGACATCGGAGTGTGTTTGTGCAGACATCGGAGTGTGTTTTTGTGTGTTCTGTGGAATATATTTAGCTTCACTCTGAGTCATGAGGGAAGCTTACAGACACACTCTGGGCTTAAAATGGGTCAGGAAACTTTAACAGCTAAAATTTTTTGTTTGTCACTGCCCTTGAAAATGTGTTTTGGTTTTGCCGACCACATCATATTTTTAATCATTTTTCCTCTGTTTTAGGTTGAAGATTGTGAAAATATCTTTTAAATGCAAACAGTTCTTCATCCAGTTGAGAAAAGAGGCGGTGAGTGATACAGTTTTTCCCCTTTCATTTATAGTTCCTTTAAATCTCGCTCCAGAAATATTTACTGTTAAGATTAAATATAGGGAAGGACTTGTTTTGATCATCAGTTTTTTTATATGATCATATTTATCATTCATGTCATAGGCTTGTGGGCAGGGGCCGTAAATATCTTACCAATTTAGGTAATTTCTTTTTAAAATTCATGTGCCCTCATAATCTTCAGTCAAAATCTGAAAATGCACTTCCACCCTTTAATCTTTAACCGTATGACATTTAAGTACCGCGAGAGATATGTCATACGCTTATAGATTTGCGCAGCGCCGCATTAAGTTGATCGCATCTATTCCTAAAGATGCTGATTAGCTTGTTCAGGTGTTTTATCAGAGTTGGGGCTAAACTTGGCAGGAAAATCTTGCGGGCCAGAGTTGAGAACCATTGCTCTGACTATCCATCCCAAATGACGTAAGTTAGACAGCATGGGCGGAGCTTCCATTAACTCCTCCCCTTCAACTGTCAGTCTGCTCCCAGTTCCATTTCGAAATGCAACGGCTGTTTTTATACATCCAATCAAATCGCAGTGAAAAAAACATTTTTTACTTTCGAAACTCCGTTCCACGTCAGAAAACGGAGGTACGAATGATCGCATTTTCCAGTTCACGGGGACTTCAAAGAACTGTGAAAACGTGAAACAGCAGTCAAAAAACGTAACGTTATTGTCTGTTTTTGTGGGTGCGAACAGGTCTTGAGAAATACATAAATGCCTATAATATGACTACAGTATAATGTATCGTTTTCCCGTTTGTATGGTCTTGCAATACAATCTCATGGCAATTCGTAACTATTTTATTTTAATTTCAAACTTTGTAGTAGGCTACGATTCATACTTTGTAGTATGATTTGCTTTCGTGTCATGGATGGTTAGGAGAGGGTCTTCGGTATAGCCATCAGCTATGAAATGCTGCGAGATCTATAGTGTTGACTATAATACTTGAAAAGTTGTTACTGCATTTTAATACAGAGCATTATACAATGTATTTTGTTCTTGTAGAACAATTCAATAGACGGTTTCAAAGTGACAATAAAAACAAACGTTTCTGCGCATGCGCGTGATCGTGGACTGCCAATAACTTCTGGTACACATTCACAAACAAAAGAGTGCCTGTAGATTATTTCTGGTAACAAGCAAAAGAAACCGAGAAGAATTGTTGCTTGGCTAAACTTGTCTCTCTAATATTTTGGACTAATTTAGACTGCAATACCAAGCTCAACAGCTAGATGTCAATGTACCATATGGTTTCTTTAAAAACTACAGGACCCATTAAACAAATAGTTTCTTGAACAAACAACAAAATTCAACAAATCTTTTATTTAATACTATTATTATACAATGAAATATTCAAATAAATTAATATTAACATAAAGCAAATTAAATATAAATAGTTATATTATTAGACTCTAGTCAAACACAGACCAGAAGTTAACTGCAGTCCCGGGGCGCACGGGTCTGATGAAACGGTCTATATAGTGCATTTATAAATTAAAATATCACCATAGATGATTGTAAAAGTAAATGGGTAAATTTTCATAAACAAAATGCTTTGTGTAAGCTTTGTGTTTTTATGATGTGTGACAAGGTTTGTGTGCATGTGACTTTTCATTTATATTTGTTCATTTGTTTACCCCATGCTGATTTAACTGATTACGATTTTAGTTTGACGACTCCAACAGACATCATTATTTCCAATAACTTACAGCAGGGTGCCTAACTTTCTATTAAAGGGGTGATACGACGCGGCTAAAACGAATATTATCGTTTGTTTTAGATGTAATGCAATGTCTATACACGATTTAAGGTTCAAAAACGCTGTATTCTTCACATACCGTGCATATTTGTATCTCATCTTTGCCCTGCCTCTCTGAAACGTGCAGATTTTTTACAAAGTTCATCTAATACTGCAAGCGTGTGATGGAAATGTAACACGTCTTACCATATTTGGGACATCAGGTTCCAAAGCAGTTGTACTGGAAGGTGCGCCCACCTTAATTGCGTATACATTTGGGCGGTCTTAGTCTAGTCATACCACAAATTGACGTAGATTTGTGGGGGTGTGGTGACACAAGGTGTTTCAGGCAGGTCTGGGTGAGCATTCGCTTTTAGATAGAATGCATCTTTTGTTCCGACACTTAAATTTTAGCAATTTTACGTGTCTAATACTTGCATGGGCAACTTGCAGTATAACACAGAAATGACACAGAAAAACACGTGTTAGCGCCATATGACCCCTTTAAAGGTGCAGTTTGTAACAATTTTGTAGTAAAATATCAAAAAACCACTAGGCTAGTGTTATATATTATGTTCAGCTAAGTACTTACAATATCTCAAATGTTTCCAACTACTTGTAAATCGTGAGAAAATCGCAATTCTAAACATTGACACAGGGTTGTGCAGTCGCCTGCCAATGGCGTCATGTCCACGTTACCCTTTGTTACCGCCTTTCATGACGTAGAAACTGCATGACAACAGTGTCGTGGACAAATGCCGAAGTAGTGTCTAGCGTCTATACAGCCACTATCTTTTTTCGAGCAGTCACTTATTTATGGACCACAATTATTTGCAACATTTCTAAAACTTTACCTCATCAGCTAACATGATTTCTCGTTCCCGTCCGATTGATGGCCATCAGCGGTGGAGTTGAAGACAACAAATCCCATCATTCCACGCTCCTTCACAGCGTCATCAAGCTAATTCATTGTTGTTGTTTTGACCGTGCGCCCTCTAGTGGCTGTTTTTACAAACTGCACCTTTAATAAACCATCCTGTTCAATCTACAGCAAATGAAGGAGCATATTGGCTCCCGTGGCCCCCGTGGCCCCAGTGATCTTTGTTTATTTGAAAGCCTTGTGTAATTACAATCCTGCTGTCAGTGGAGGTGCAATGAGAGAGACTCTTTACAGCTTTATTAATTATGAAGAGTAGATAATGCACTTTGCTTGTGGGGAAGCGGGACACACGACCTGACGTTGGAATCGAGCCATTTGCAGAGAATCCTGCGTGCCTGAGCCAGGTCTCCGCGGCATCGGGCCCCTGAAGTCACCCTGGCGATGTGAATAATGCACAGGGACCTTTCAGATGCAGTTGTACTAAAAGCAGGACTCAGTGATGTCATGATCCATAATTGATGCCCAGATGGCAAAGCTTGGCGGAGCGGGTGCAATTTCCTTGGACCTGGGTCGCAGCCTCACCGATTTGCACTACCAAAAACAGAGGGGGAAGTACATTCCGGAGTCCCCGGTGACCAATGGAGCTTTGCAGATTGGAGTGTCAGTCCTAATAGGTCTCTCCAGAGCACAGCCTTCTGGGTATTTTGGCCAGGTTTCAAGTGGAGCCTCATGTTTTCATGGCAAAACAAGACGGCTGTAGAAAGCAAGAACTAGAGAGTTTTACCATGCAAACACCATCGGGCAGCTTAAACGCAGCAAGCTGTTCACACACTGTGTAAAGCACGACTCCTACAAATATCAAAGCTAATATACAGAAAAATCTAGATAAACTAGTTAACTATCCTGACCCATCCTTCATTTTAACTAGTATGATGAACTATATAATAGGTAAACTTAATAATTTTCACAAACCTTGATTTCAACTTGGTAAACCTTAAACCTGTACTCTTTATCTCCTCTTAAGCATGCAGGCTGTGTAATGTAACAGCCTTAGGTTAGCATTGACACTTGCTATTTTTTAAGCATGGCTTTTTTTGCATACAGAATGACACGAGAGAAACTATGCTGGGTTTTAACATGATGAACTACAGAGCCTGTAAGAACCTCTGGAAGGCCTGCGTTGAACATCATACCTTTTTTCGGCTCGACCATCCTGTTCCCCCGCAGAAGAACTTCTTCTCCCATTACTTTGGTTTAGGCTCCAAATTCCATTACTGGTAAGCATCCGTGTTATGGTTTTCTTTTTTTCGAGCAGGTTTTGATTTAATATTTGTTTCCATTGTATTTCTTACTACTGATGTGCATTCGCCAAAGAGCTTGACCTTAGTCGACACAAACAAATGCTCTACTAAATTCTTCGGGAGAAACTCCTGCAAAATTCACGATGCTCTTTTAGGCTATTTCAAATATAGGGAAACAAGGAAGAGGAGATCAATAATTCATATCGCAGTGCTTTTAGATTTGTATTAGTATTTATCGATGAACACTGCCGTATAATAAAACACTCCCTGTTGAAGTACATTGAACAGTAGGAGTATTGTATAAAACCTCTGAATGTCACAGATACTGTATCAACCGATGTTACAAGCTTTGGAAAAGTCACATTGAAGGTTGTGAAATTGAAGAAAACTGTTTGAATTCTAACAAACATTGTTTATCTCACAGCGGGAGGACGGAAGCACAATCTGTTCAGTACGGGAAAGAAAAGGGAGTTAAAGACAGAGTGTTTGCAAGGTAATGTTTGCACAGTCAACACTATCAGTGCATTCATTTAACATTTTTATTGTAAGTTAATCATAATTATGAGATGAAGTATCCGTAAAGAGACAGTTATCACAGGTTTGTTTCATTCCGAAGAGCTAGAACTGAAATGTTATATGCATCATTTTTATTTTACTTTTTGAAAGTATAACTATAACAGAACAAGTACAACCATCTGTTAATTTGTACTGCACTTTAACTGTTCATGGTAGTAATGATTGACATTTTTTGACGGTAAATTCAGTTCACTCTGACTTTTTAAACTGGATACTGACAGAAAAACTATGACATGCCTTGCTGTAAGGAAAAGACAAACCCACAGGTTGCTTGTCAAAATGTAACCTGAACGCCAGCAGTAAAACATTTAAAATGGAAACAGATCATTGTGAAACAGAAAGGTCAAATTATACACTCAGATTTCTAGGAACTGTGCATGGTTTAGGAAGATATTTGCAATCATTTCACAGAAAGGTAGACTGATCTCTTAGATAATGCCCTCAGCAGTCATGCTTTTAAAATTGAAATTCAGTGAGCCAGATGGAGATGTACAGCTGTCTCTGGATTTGTCAAGATTTTTTATTTTCATCAAGGTCTCCCAGCAAGCCTCTGGGCAGGACATTGATGGGTCTGACAGACTGGGAAGCAGTGAGCAGGACCTCACTGTCTGAAGAAAGGCTAGAGACCCGCAGTTTGCCCACCCGCTCACCCCCTGGGACGCCCAACCAGTGAGTGCCTTTCTGTTTTGTGCAACACACGATCTAATGATCAAAGACTTAGCTGGGTGTTAGACTATTGGGGAAAAAGAGGTTTAAAGATGCATATGCAGGTGCATCTCACAATAGCATGCTTTAGTTAAATTTCATGCTAAAGAAAAATTCTTCACAGACACTGTAAAGCTGTGCATTTAGAAAAATTCTTCACAGCTCTTTTTTTCTATTGAAAAGGACATATGATCAATTGTTGTAAGGTTTTGTGAGACTTTCCTGTGAATTTAGGGAAAGATTACATTTATATGCAGCTGTCCGCGAGAGGCTTGATGTTACATAACCATGAACGTTACTTGATGTATTTATAAATCAAACGTAATGCCTACAGCAACTATTTTTGCTCTGTCAACAGTAGAAACTGCTTGTTTGTACAAGAGTGTCCCCGGCATCGGCCTTCCTCCATGGGTCACCTGGTGGATCATGTCATCCATGCCTCACCCAGCCTCCCGGTTTTTTCCAATCACAAATCGGCCTTGTCTACGCAAGCCAACAGTATCAGTCTAGAGTCTACGCCGTAAGTACTTCCTCTTCCTTATAGAACTGGCTTATTTTATGTTTAATGTGATAGAGGCTTGTCGTTGACATTTTCTGGTAGCATAATGGTCATATGATGGTGCTTGACAATTTTGGGAGGAATACAAAATGATCTATAAAACCAATCAGGGAGCAAATGTGGGCAGCAACGTCTTTGTTTTTATAGGTCTCAGTTTAAGTTTGTCTTCACTGAAACGCAACCCTGGAGTTTTCAAGCTAAAACCAAAATGTCCAAGTCTCTGGAGTTGTGTTGATAGGCGCAACTGTAGCAAAAGATGTTTTAAAATATATGTGCACTAGTGTAAACACGGCCTAAGTAGTCACACTGTTTTTGTGTAGGCAAGCAGGGCTTTGTTTTGTGTAATGCTTAACCATTAATTAGTAAACAAACATTTAGAAAGTTACTGTTTATTGAAACATTATGTAATTGGTCATGAAAGTTATCACATAATTATTGTGTTTATAGAATATGCAATTACGAGTTTCACCAACCATATAGTGACATCTTATTTTAAAGGGATAGTTTACACAGAAAAAGAAATTCTGTCATCATTTACTCACCCTCGAGTTCCAAATCTGTATACATTTCTTCTGAATTTTCAATTCAGTGGTATTCTCCTTTAAGACAATAACCATGCACAAATACATCACATATGGGTAGAAGCTGCTTTTAGGAATATTGAAAACTGTAGGCTTAAAGGGACAGTTCACACAAAAATTAAAATTCTGTCTTCATTTACTCACCCTCAAGTTCTGATGTACAATCTGTTCTGATGCACACAAAGAAATATATTTAGAAGAATGCCTGTAACCAAACAGTTCTTACAATGGTGGTCAAAAGTGTCTGTTTTTCTCCATTCTTCAAAATATCTTCTTTTGTGTTGAACAGAACAGACATTTTATAGCATGATAGTCAATGGTGGCCAAGAACTGTTTGGTTACAAGCTTCTTCCAAATATCTTTCTCTGTGTTCATCAAATATTTTTATTCAGATTTCAGAACAGAACTTCAGAATTTAATTGAGACAGAATTTCATTTTTGGGTGAACTGTCCCTTTAAGCCTTGAGTTTTCAATATTCCTAAAAGTAGCTTCAACCCATATGTGATGTGTTTGTGCATGGTTATAGTCTTAAAGGAGAATACCACTGAATTGTTTTAACAGAAGTTTGGGTAACCCTTTCATTTTTATAGCATGCATTATAATGCTTTTCAAGTCTTTATTATTTGTTCATTTTAACCGCAGAGCAGCTCTAACGTATTTAAAACATAAATCATTTCGGTTATTATAAAACACTATTTGGAGAAGCCACATCATTTAATGTAAGAAAAGCATCTCAAATGTAAAAAGTGGTTTTGCTGAACTAAACCATTTTTTTATTGGCTATTTGGTTTTGTCTGGCCCTCCAATCACCACCCTCTGTCTAAACCCTTAACCGGCCCCAAATGGAATCTAAACGCACACTGCGCTGCTGTAAAACATGTTTACCGCTTTGAGCAGTGGGCACAATGCTTGGGTTTAATGGGTCTGTGGTAAATATGTCAAGGCCTTTGTGCTGCTCTTGAATAGATCTGCAGTATACTTCAGCGTAATGACATGGCCAGTGGTAGATATTTGCTTGGCATGTGGTTATTTCTGCTTTTGTTAACTCAGCTTGTTCAAAATGAAAAGTAATGCGAGTTCCTTTGTATCAGTCTTTAAGGTTTGGCAGAAACATATTGTTTACAGTCAACACATTAGCCCATCTGATAACAGGCCGTGACACAAAAGATGCCATTGTCAGTGGTTGTTAGTTTATATGTGTCATTTAAAGCTTTTATAGTCATTGATAGGCCCTACAAAGTCACATAGTTGCTAAAGATAATTTTGTTTTAAATGTGTTTTGTTTGAAGGTTGTGATGTATACGTAGGTCACCAAAACAAAATGCTCAGTATTTTTTTGATGACCGTATAAGAATACACACCCCCATGGGAAATTCCAATGTTCAGTTTTATTTTTAGTGTGCGTGTCAGGGTTTCTTTGTTAGGCTATTTTTATGTCCTTCAGAAAATTAAACACAAAACATTTTTACCTAACAAAAATGACTATATTTCTTCTTTCATAAAGAGTTGACTAAAATACACACACACGTGTCTGCTTGTTCATCTCTGTCACATACATTCAAATAATGACACAACCAACTGCTTCAGAATTCTGCTTAAGCACTTGTAAACACAACACATGTAGTCTGTTGTATTGTCTTGTATCTTTTAGTGGTCTGTGCACATTTAACTACATTTAAACATGTATAAATATCATTTTAACTAACTAGAGATGCACCGATACCAGTAGCCAATTACTAGGAGAACTGCTGATACTGATTCTGAAGAATAAATTCATATTTCTTAACAACCTTTTGCTTCATCCGGCTCCGTTTCCACCTTGTGAAAATTATTGTTGGCAGATTCTGTTGATATGTTTTCTTTTGCTGTGCTGCAACATATTTAGTGCCTTTGTGTATTATTTTAAATATATTTATCTTTGTTCGAAAAATAAAAATCGACCGATACTGATTATTGGCCCATATATTGGTGCATCTCTAATTCTCTGTAGTACTGCTGGATGTACACACATGTACAGTTTTTCAGCATATCGCCGCCAAAACCTCGTATGTTTGAATTCACTGTTTTTTTTTTGTTTTGTTTTTTAAATGATTAAATACTTGTTTTGTCAATTGTCAAAGTTGACAAGCAATTTTTTATACTTTTTATTGGTTGGATATTTGCAAAACTAAGTGTCAAACATATAGAGTAACTAATAATTATGATTTATAAAAAAACATAAACATCCTGAAATATGGAGATTCAAGGTTTCAGAGGGACAGCAGCGATATGTAAATGTCTTTAGTGAGAGCCACAGCTTTCCGTAGCAGTGTATATAAACAGATAATTGCTGTAAGTTACCTTTGACCTCCTGAGCTGACCTTGAAGAATTGTTCAGTTTGGGCCACTTTATGACACCGTGCTGGGGTAAGAACACAACTAGAGACAGACACAAGACTAAACGGGGTCAGTGTGAGCTGAGCATATACACGCCCTATATATAAACTACACATCACGTTTGGTGTGGGTTTGTTTTGGAAGCAGAACCTCAGTGTGAAAGCTTAAATACACAGTGTCGCATAATTGAATGCTTCACTGAATTGTTGAATACTGCATGCATTTAGAGTTCAACCGAATGAAATGCATTTAACTGAAATGCGCTGAACTAGTTTAAATCTGTAATAGATGATGGAATGCTATTGCAAAATGTTTATTGCTTCAAAACGTTGTAAACTGGGATTTATTCCAGGATTAATGTACCCTGAATTAAGTTGTCATAAGGATTACTTTTATAAATGTTGTAATCATATGGATTACTTGTCCTCTTGGAGCTTACCGCCATGGTTAGGCTTTCATTGTCTGGAAGTTCACATTTTATTTTGCACAACTTGAAAGTATATCATAATTTTTTACATAAATTGTGTTTTTTATAGGGGGGGGGGTTGTACTAAATTCCAAATCAGGAACCACAATTCACTCTTTTTCACCCTTTAGGTCTCCAGAAGGTGTTGAAGACCCGCCACCCGCCCTCCCTCCCAAACAGTCCCGGAAGAACCAGAGCCAACTTGTACTGTCCCACTCACAACAGGACTTAGACAACCACATCAACGAAATGTATGATGTCCCCATAGCAACAGACAAGATTATGGTAAGAATACAGTACAGATCCGATCTGACTCAGTCCAGTCTGACTATGTGGCAATTTATTGTTCCTCTTTCCAATTTAGTTGGTACTCCTGATAATAGTCTTGCTTTTCCTGCCTTATTTTTCTAATGTGATTGTGCTGTTATTGAACGTTATAAGAGATTATTATTAATTAAAAAGTACTATTTTAGATTAAAAAAAAACACTGATTTAACATCAAATGCTGATGTTTACAATTTTGTGAATTTGTCGCATGTTTAGCCCAATGGAGTCGTTCCTCATGACAATCTTGTCCTGATCAAGATGAAACCAGATGAGAATGGAAGATTTGGGTTTAACGTGAAGGTAACATTTTGAGTTTCTAATTTTTGGCTTCTGCTTTTTTTTGCTTCATTGCAATAACCCGTGTTCTATCTCTCTTGCTGTCAGGGTGGCTCTGATCAAAAGATGCCCATTATTGTGTCTCGGGTAGCACCTGGAACATCGGTATGTTTACGTAGCTGTACATTTTTGTAAATACTGCAGCATTAACCTTTTTATAGAGCGACTGGGATTGAAGTAGGAAAAGAGACTCACTAAAGAGTGACCCCTGTAGGATTCACAGTGAACTGTCTTAAACATAGACTTACTACTGCTTTACATGCCTCTGAAAAACTTTAATAAATTACATTAATTCATATGTAATCGGAAGTTCCAGTATATTTGAGTGGATTTGAGCCTTCAAATGTTATAATATCTACATACATTTTCTGTCTGTGTCTCTCCATTAGGCTGATTTGTGTGTGCCTCGTCTAAATGAGGGCGATCAGATAGTTCTGATCAACGGTAGAGATATTTCAGAGCACACGCATGATCAGGTGGTCATGTTTATTAAGGCCAGCTGTGAGAGCCACTCAGTGGAGCTCATGCTGTTGGTGCGGCCCAATGGTGAGCACTTGCCTTGTGTTTTCATCTTTGATGCAGTACTCCTTGACTTCCTCGTACTCATGTATACACATTATATGCTCAGATCGTGTAACATTAATAGGATCTCTTTTTGTAGCTATCTATGATGTTGTCGAGGAGAAAATGGAGTCTGAGCCTGATTTTCAGTACATCCCAGAGAAATCTCCCACAGATGCCTCTCAGCTGGACCAGGATGCTTGGAAGGAGTCTATGCTGCAGCTGAAAGAGGGTCTTAACAGTGGTACTTTACTGGCCCATTTTGATGTGAGTTATTATGGATTCACAAACGCTTTTTAAATGCTAAAGCAGAATTTGTTTTCCCTCTGTTTTGTGTGTCAGGAGATCCAAGTATTTGGATTTTCACAATCAGCAGTTTTACTCCTGAATTCATTGCACACTGTTTTAGAGCACCCGAACTGAAGTAAAACAGTAGAATAAGAATATGATGATTTTTAAACGCCCTTTTAATTGTGCGGGAAAATGTACTTTTGAAGGCTTCGTTACAACACTTGATATTGAGGAAACGCAAACCTGTATAATTATAGTTTGGGTTATTGCTTATCTAAACATCTCACTTGCAACACTCTGTAACATTCGCCATAATCAGGGTCATTCAGGATGTGGTCATATCAACATGAGCTCTATTACTTCCTGTCTTTCATCAGGCAGATCTAATGTTTTCCTGTTAGTGTGGGTGTAAGCGTATGGTGAACATCATGTGCATTGTTTGACTCAAAGAGAGATGTTTCTATTACCCTGTCCTTGAAGCTCATGCAGTTTTAATTTAATTCAGGTGCAGTGCAAGTACAGTACTGGTGCTGTACACAAACGTACATTATTTACATGTTAAATGTTTCCCTGTCATGCATGAAAATCCAAACTTGGCCAGATTTACTGTTAAATGAGGTCACCTTATTAACAGTATATGCATTTACATCATAATTCAGTGAGTAGAATATGTGTATTTAAAGGATTGCATGCACTATATAGAAATACTTAGATTGTCCGAGTATGAATCCCGACTTAGGTTTTTTTTATATGTATGACATTACTGGTTTTATACACCAAGGCAAAGCGAAAAAACCCATTGCTTTATTGTTGTGTATGCCACTCACAAAGCCAAATTCATGTTTTTTTGTTTACCAGAGAATGTGCATTCTGATAAAATGCATAGCTTTCATTCATTCATTCTTTATTTAATCAGGTAAAATAACTCATTGAGATTAAAATCTCTTTTACAAGAGTGACTTGGCCAAGGAGGCAGCTACATATAACTAATGTACAATTTACAACAAAACAGAAGTTTTAATGTCTCTTTGGATAAAAAAAGTGCCAAATGAATGAATGCCGTTTATTATTGAGTTTTAATTCATTGGAATTTTGTAGACTTATTTGTTTGTGTTTTATATTTTAAAGCAACTGTACCGGAAAAGGCCCGGAATGACAATGTCCTGTGCCAAATTACCTCAGAATATTTCCAGAAACCGCTACAGAGACATCTCACCCTGTGAGTATCACTGCATGACATTCCTTGGCGTTAACAACGGGTGGAGGCGGTTTAGGCCAAATTAGTTTTTGTTGTTCTTTTATCAGATGATGCAACCCGAGTCATCCTGAATGGCACAGATGACTATATCAATGCAAATTACATCAATGTAAGTAGCTCATAATGACTTTATTATCTTGCACACAAACTCAGACTGTGATTTATCGCCTCACTATGTTGTTCTGCCATTGAAACGTTTGCAGATGGAAATCCCTGCCTCCAGTCTCATAAACCGCTATATAGCCTGTCAGGGGCCGCTGCCCAACACGTGCCCTGATTTCTGGCAGATGACGTGGGAGCAGGGATCCTCGATGGTGGTCATGCTCACCACTCAAGTTGAGCGAGGACGTGTACGTGAGACTCTTTGATCTGTGATGTTATTAGTTGTGTAGGACTAAGGTTTAACAAAGATTGATTGTACCATGTCTTAACGTTTCGGTATAACATTCGTTTCTACGGTAGGTGAAGTGCCATCAGTACTGGCCAAACCCCTCAGGTAGTGCTACATACGGAGACTTTCAGGTTTCCTGCAAAATGGAGGAGGGAAACTTGGCTTTCTTGGTTAGAGAGATGACTCTTACTCATATTGAGGTAAGTGTTTTGCATATTTCAGAACTTTCAGGACTTTGTGTTGCTTCAAAATGATCAAATCTAGTTTATAAGATTTGTATTATTATTATTGATATTATTTGTAGTAATAATTATATTATTAATCATATTATTTTAACATAATTGTCATGTTTATTATGATAATGTTATTTTTAATGATGATAAATTATACTAAATTATTAATATTAACATAAAATAAGAAAATAATTTTGCTGTTGTGTGTGTTGTTAGAGTGGGGAGGACAGGGAGTTGACCCAGATCCAATACCTGGCATGGCCAGATCACGGTGTACCAGACGACTCAACAGATTTCCTGGATTTTGTGGCTCTGGTTCGGAGTAAACGAGCTGGAAAGGATGAGCCTGTCGTGGTCCACTGCAGGTAAATGATAAAGCAGTGGTCATATGATTATGGTGTTTGTGAGTCCTTAATGGACTGAATGCACAATTGCGTTTCACACTATAATCATTAAAGGGAAATGTTTCTTAAGTAATTTAATTCTCCCTCTCTGTCCTCCGTGGCCAGTGCTGGGATAGGCCGGACGGGAGTTCTCATCACCATGGAAACGGCGATGTGTCTGATGGAATGTAGTCAGCCGGTGAATCCGCTGGACATCGTGAGAACTATGAGAGATCAGAGAGCCATGATGATTCAGACACCTGTAAGTCCTAACTATGATCTTATTTCTTATAATATATGTTTGTATGTTTCATAGCCTACATCATTTAAGATAATAAAAACTGAAATCATTTTTTCACCCTCATGTCATCCAAATTCTGAATATGACTCTTTTTTTCTGTGAAACACAAAAAAAGATATAGGAATTATAAGGTATAAGATATTAATGGACGTCAATGGGGCCCGTTGTTGTTTGGTTGACAAATGCCCTTCAGAAGAAATTCGTACAGATTTACTATGACATGACATGTTTGGGTGAACTTTCCTTTGAAACATAGTCAGTAAGTATATATCATGTTATCCGTTAGAAGAAGCAAAGCTTTTGGTTCAACTTACAGTACTGTAATTCTGTGGGCAATATATATGTGGATATTTTTTCCTCTGTCTCTGTGGAAATTATGCTCCAGTTTCAAATAGTGCCTTTGCACTTCACGGCTCTCGTGTGACAGGCTGACACATCTTCTATTCACCATGACTTCCCCTCTGTTCTGTCCACACAGGGCCAGTTCAAGTTTGTGTGCGAGGCCATACTGAGGGTTTACGAGGAGGGACCGGTGAGACCGCTCAAGTCCACGCTGTACGAATCAGACTAATGTGATGCCAGCTTTTCCTAAAAATGATGCTGAAGTTCACTGACGAGACCTTCTCCATGCAATGACATCACAGAACACTGGAGAAGTTTCTCTAGTCGGGAACATGGGACATAAACCAAGCACTGCTGCACTTTAAGCTGGCAAAAAAGACATTATGCCAAGCTTTAATGAGGAGAAAAAAAGGACAAAAAATCTAACAAAGGTGAAGTTGGTACTTGTTGGGACTTTGAGTGTTCAGGGTTTTGACAAATATATATGTTAACAATGAATATAGTGGAGATTTATGGTGCCATATGTAAGTGTGTAAGGGCAGGCCCGTGAATGAATGAGTTTTTATATGTGGTCACCTCCATTATTTCAGAAACAAAACAAACACAAGACAATTCACATCCAGGCCTGTGCTGCAGATGAACAGTTGTTTTTTATTTGGGATATTTATTGTTTTAATCTTAATGTTGAGCCCTGCCCATTGATCAAGACTAACTACTTACAAATCAAGATCTGCCTTTTTTACAACAATGATAATGGATCATGTTTTCAGCTTGCTTTGTTCTCTTTTTTTAGCAGTGAGTGAAATTAACTTTTATTTATTGTGCTAACTCATCACTAAGCTAAAATCAATGCTGTCAACAGGGTTTGAAAAGCACTTTGTATGTTTTCAAAGTGCTCTGTGGCTGCAGTATATACAGTAGCATTGAATCCAGCCTGACTCGAGGCGTTACTTATCAGTTTGGTCTCAGATGGTTAAGGAATAGTTTATTTACTCACATTCTGACTTTCTTCAATGGAACACAAATGTTAAAAGAATCGCGCAGTTCTTTTCCCTACAATGTAAGCATACAGAACTACAAAAATGAAAAAAAATAACTATTAAAGTAGCCCAAATGCTTTATTTTTTTCTATCAAATCTTCTGAAGACATAAGTTTCATGTGAGGAACGGACTGAAATTTGAAATTACTACTAAAAATGTTTCTCTCTGACAAAAGCTCTCAAATCACATTTTTATATCAAGGTTTACAGTAAATGTATATATTTGGCAGACGCTTTTATCCAAAGTGCTATCCACGTTTTATCCATAATTTGAACACAGAGTGGGTGTTTTTTTCACTGCTAGCATTGCCTGGTTTTCTTCAGGATATGAGGAGCAATAGCATTTGATGGTGTTTGTGTTAAATTTGCCTTAATGCATCCTAACAAGCCAAGATGGAATATATAAATGCTCAAATGAGATCTAAAAGCTTTGGTAGAGAAGACAATTTTAGTGAGGTGTAAATATCATTCTCTTCCAAGGCTCTCCAGTCAGTAGAGTGGGACACGTTGGATATTTCCTCACACCCTATGGTAACTTCCTTCCATTGGCTTGAAACCTAATGTGTCATAGTGGCACTCTTGTGCACATGCAGAACACCCCTCCATCTAACATGGCGTTAACAAATTGACTGTCCTTTGTGTATGAGTGTGTGTTGAGTTATTGCTGTATGTTTCTCCTCTCTTTGTCTGTCAGTATCTTTTAACAACATACTGTACTGTACTGATAATTGTCTGTACGCGATAGCCAAATTCACATTCAGGTTTCACCTAGGCCTGGCTTATTGTGTTAATTCCTTTAAGCCCTACATTTATGACAGGACTTGTGTTTAGAAGCCATCCCATCCAACACTGGGGTTAAATACAAAATAACATTGCCCTCATATGTTTGCTGAGATCTTAAACATAACACTTTTGATATTAAATTTGGGACCCATTCACAGGTCATCTCTAGTTGTATGTGAGCTGAATTAGTATACGCCTATACTCTTTGTAAGGTACTATATACTTTTACAGGCAAGCACCAGTCATTTCTTTGTAGTCATACTTGCTGGAGAAACTAGGTTTTAGGACCAAAATAATTCCCTTTGATGATCATCATGCAACATATCAGTAAAATGATGGATTTTACCAAAAGATTATATTCAGAAACAAATCATGCAGTTTGGGAGAAACTAAGCCTTGTGGGATAGACAGCACTTTTACAACATAGACATACAAGTACAAAGTGGTGTTAACATTTTCTTTGCTGCAAATAAAAGGAAGGATAAGTTGTTCCACTTGTCCATTTTTATGAAAATATTATAAAGTGTAAATACAATGTTGTATATTAAAAAGAAAATCTTTAAACTTAAGAGTGTGCTCTTTATTTTTGTGTCGGTACTTATATATTGGTTACAGTGATACGACTGCAGCCTCAGGTGTGGGAAAATGTGAAGACAATTTTGGCTGGAGGAGAGTTTCTGGACACACGGTACTTTCAAGGCCTCGGAGTAACCTGTGGGGGGTGCTGTTGTTAAAACAGAGAGTACCTGTACTGTATCATTTGTCACTGATGGTTTTAAAATAAATCTAAGTAATTCAGGCTTTTTGTACCCCATATCTATGTTATCCAGCTAGATTTAACATGATTACATATTAAAAAAATGTATACATTACATAAAATCTATTGTTTGCGGCATAAAAACGTGAATTGTTTAGGGTGTACATTTTTTTTGTAGAGCTAATTTTTGTTTGGTTCTGCGTATTTTTTTTAACTAAAAGTAGTTTTTAGATCAGAGGTCACACACTGGGAATGATCGAATTTCCGAGAGCACGTAAAGGCAGCATTACAATACATTTTTGCAGGATTAACATGCATATACAATACACACAATTAGTCAACTTACTTTATTATGTACAGTATATGAATGGCAAACTACGCTACATTTCTTAGAAAGCCCAGCTCGAAGAAAAACGATGTAGTCCGTGTTCAACACACACCGGCCCTTTAAATGTAAATCCACGGTTTGGGATTTACATGACGTCATTTCCTGAGGGAAAATCGCCACCCCGCAATCTTGCGGAGCAGGAGAATATCCGAAACACTTATCTACAAGAAAATAATACGGTGCCGAAGGCAGACTGCGGCTAAGAAGATGGGTAATTCAAGGCACAAAGTTGTTTTCTGATAAAAGGCGATGCTAAGGGACTCTTACGTTAGCGGAATATTGATAAATCTGCAGTAAGTATTGCTTTTGTCTCTGAACTACAAGTCAGGATCAACAAGTGGATTCGCGCCGCTCGAGCGTGAACATCTCGAGTTCTTAGGTGGACGCTATTAATGTACAAAAAATAACCTAAACCGACAATAAAATTGATAAATCACAAGTGTGTTGACGTATTGCGAATGCTGGTTATTTGTGGCAATTAATGAATTCCTTTTATCCGTCGTTGCGATAGTAAAGGTTAATATTGCGTAGTTCAGCAAACAGGTGTCAGTGGAGTTCAGCTCGAGACTGTTTTTAACGGAAAATATTTCGCGTCAAATCCGAAGCGAGTTTAAACACTCGGGGTTATGCTTGTACTTTAAACGTATTTTCTCTCCTTGAAGGTCGTTTTTATAACGTTAAGAGAACGAGATCGTAGCGACTTGTTATTTGAGGAAGACGATCTAGTATTTGTGATACGTTTTCCTAAAAGGGAAGTTTAGTACTCATTTAACCTATACATTATACTAATTCACACTGTCTTAGATAACAAATAACGTTACCTCTCTTTAAACCGTAATGACGTTAACGTAAACCCTTCGAAACGAGGCGTTCATGCTCCAAACTCCACCGTTAGTCTACGTTATAGTTAAAATTCGTTTTAAATGTGTGGTCCATTTTTATAAGGAAATCTCAACTTGCTACAGTATCACTAACGTTACAGATAAACTAAAGTTACTATGTAAATGTACATTTTCATAAGGGTTGGCCGAGTCTAAATGAGATGTTCTTTTGACTGTTTCTTCCAGGCTGGAATAACAAATCTTCCTGATCATGCTCAGCTTTCTGCGCCGGACCCTGGGCCGTCGGTCCATCCGCAAACATGCAGAGAAAACCCGACTCCGGGAAGCCCAGCGAGCAACAACACACATCCCTGCTGCTGGAGATGCCAAGTCTATCGTCACTTGCCGAGTGTCTTTGTTAGATGGCACAGATGTCAGTGTTGACTTGCCGGTGAGTTGCTTCAGACTATTCTTTTTGGAAAGTGCGCATTTGGACTTAATAAAGTTGAACTGCATCAGATGTTTAGTCATGTCACTCGTGTTTGGTACATTTTGTATTCCACAAACATATGTGTTACTCTGGGCTTGGCGAGTGAGGTCTTGACAGCTGCGGTGATACATTGGGTTCGGTTGTTGAAGTGGTTATTGTGGTTTCACATCTTGAATTTAAAGTTGACCTTGATTTGATATAAGGTCAGTTAAATCCAAGGCCCGTGCTGTGACTTGTCATGTCCTTGATCACCGAGTCACATATGACAAAGTAAGATTTTGTAAATTGCTGTTTGAGTTTGTGTTCATATTACACAATCCTGTGAGAAGAATTGAGGGAAAGTAGTAAAGTCAAACCAGATGAGGTGTCTCTAGGGGGATCACCAGAAATGTGGACTCATAATTTGAGCTTGTTGACACTCAATACACGCATTGTAAGAGCTTTAGCTTGGCAGTTATGAAAACATTTGGGACTGGAGATGACTCAAAAAAAAAAAATGAGTTAACTATTCACATTTTGTGGCTCTTTACAGGCTAAGAGGGTAATTTATGCAATTATATAATTCAGTGCGCCATAAAAAAAACATTATATCCCCACACACAGTCCACCTGCACCGCTTATTTATTACAAATAACACGCATAGTTTAGTTTGCTGTGAAAAAACTAGCATATTCAAAATAGATTCGGAGACTTTAAACCTGAAAATCCATTAACTATGGAGCAGGCTCTGTATTAATTTGTCAGAAGAATGAAATAATAATGACCTGAAATATTCCCATTCCTACTCTGCCATGAAAAACTTAATACAGATTCAGGCCCTCAAGCCCAGGGGGCTTCTAAAGAAGAACATTCTTCTTATCTGCCATATTTTTTCTTAAATTCTAATTTAAGATAAAAGTTAGGAATGTTTGTATTTTTTTCTCAAGATTGATTTACAAAGCATATGTTTTTATTCTTATGAAAAAAATGAAGATTATCTTAAGAAAATATTTGAAAATTTCATAAGATGTAACAATCTTATGAGGTTTCTATAATTTATCTCAAGAACAATATTTTATCCGAAGAACAGTTCCGTGAATCCGACCCCAGATGTCCAAGCAAACCAGATGTTTGTCTTTCTGTTTACTGATTAGCCATAATGGCATCATCCCTCCTGTATAGCATGTGGTCATTGGACTGTTTGAACAGTGAATTACTTGATCCGCTCTAAATACCTCTGTTTATGCTGTGGGTGAGGAATTGGACCTGAATCCACCTGAATGTGTGAGCATGTTAAAGTTTAAGTGCATGTTGTTGTAACTGATGTGTTAGGTCTCAGCGCTAGTTTGTTTGTTTTCCACAGATGTATTTCTGGCTTTAAGTGTCTAGGCTGTTGTTTTTGATATTTTCGTGTTTCTTAGTTTCACCCTCAAGTCAGTGTATGTCTTCACAGTTGTTCACAGATTGTTTTATGTTGTTTGCTGTTGCTTTAGATTTCCGCTTTTGTTTATATTGTTTTTCATCTGGAAAGTCCAATACAGCTGTCACTCAGTGGTTGAAAGTTCATGCTCTCTATACAAATTAAAGGTCCAACGTTGAATTTTTTGGAGGATCTTTTGACTGAAATGCAAAATAATATACGTATACTACATAACTACTAGGGCTGTGTATCGGCAAGTACCTCCCAATATGATACATATCACGATAGATGGGTCATGATACAATATATTGCTATGTATTTCGATACAATACACATTCGTAATATATATATTGCAATACTTTTAATAGAAAATGTAAAAAGTAGAGTTAGAAATACAACATAGTGCTCGAGTTAGCAGAGGTGGCGATCATATCACACTGTCAATCCTCCTTCCTCTACTGACTGAACCCTCATAGCCTACAGAGAAACAGATAAAACTACAAAAACACATCATGTTTTATGCTAACATTGCACATATGTGAGAGACAGATGATCAATTTTTTAAAAGGTTTGCCTGTGAATGTATTCAGTATAACGTAATAACGCTCCCAAAGTGCTGCTGGCAGTGCGAACCGCCATAAACACTAGTTCTTAAGGCGCGAGGTGCTGCAGACGTGAGAGACGCGCTTGAAGGTTGAAACCCATACGTCTAGCGCGTTTACATAGAGAAACGGTGGGAAAGTAGCGCAACGGTAAGGAAAATCACGTTGTCTTTATGAATGGCCGGGCAGGTTACTGTAGCTCAACAGCACACACATACTTTGTGCGGTTATAAGCGTGTTCTGTACAGTAATGAAAACAGGTCGATCCACAACAATATGTGCACTTACACAAATGCTCCCTATTATATTTTGAGTTCGCACAGGTTAAATTTGGGAGCTTATGCGACTAAAACGGTTGCAATTTCGAGCCCAGCACTCCATCATGCTAATTGCGTGATGATAAACGTGGAACTAGATCTCATCACACCCCTATTAAATGCGAGTGATAGTTTTATTGTAGATCACGTATAGCGCAGACCATTTGGTGCAAATTCAGAAATATGTGAGAACACTGTTGCTGTTACACAGAGTTACAACTACAGAACACCGCACCGTAGGGAGGGCGACAGCTCACACACAGACTTACACCAAACGGTAATTAGACTATAGGCCGCCATAGTCAGTTTCAAAATATGAACAATTTCAGTAACTTATTTTGTTGCACATACAACTTAATAAAGAATTTAACATTTTTAAGGCTTAACTGAAATTTGACAGCAAACTTTGATCTAGTTTTAGTCATAGTCTTTTGACTATGATGCAATTTAGTTTTAGTCATCCCAATTTATCATAGTTTTAGTCTATTATATATTATATTTTAGTCGACGAAATCTACATTATATTAGTCTACTAAAATCTATCTGGATTAACTCATTTAATTGGTGTAATTAAACGTTCCTTACAAAGATTTAACTGTTTCGACATAATTTACTTTACCTTGGAATTAAATTAAACCAGGTCATTACCTTTATTTTTCAGAAAAGTTGAGAGAATATTCGACAATGAACGACATGTACCAGTTAATTTAGTCTCATTTTGACTCAATTGACTCGTTCCTTCAGTGAAGGGCGTGTTCATTCAGTACATTCAACCAATGAAACGCTCTGACAGAGCTCACACTCAAGCACTATTTATATTTAAAAACGTTTGTGCTGCCTTTGTAATGAGTTTCGGGGTGACTTGCCTGCAGTCACGCTTCAAGTTAGCTGTGTTTAACCGGCGATTGAGAAGTATCGTTACACCCCAAAATATATATGATGAAATATATAACGATGAAAACGATCGTGGTACAGCTTTAACTTTGATCGGTGTGAACCCAATATCGTCTTTTTCTCTTCCTTTGCTCATTCAGGCAAAAACCAATAAACTCATTTTCGCTGCTGCTGGAGAAATCCATTTCTTATTCTGCTGTTGTAAGTACGTAAAGCAAACAGTACTAGTAGCCTGTATTGCTACGGTATGTGCTAAGCTTTTCTTCTCAGCAGCAGAAGCCTGAATAGCGGTTGAGCGCCACCTAATGTTTATGCGTGAAATGTATTCCATCAGCGCCATCTACCGTGCGGGCATCAAATTGAAGAAAGCGAAATTCGTTTCGTTGTTGATATGAAAGCTTGGTTCGTCGGGTATTCGTTTCGCTTTTTCACATCGTCCGCAATCTGAACGGGCCTTTATTGGTTTATCGCCAAAGTCAAACGCCTGAATCACTTTATCCGCGCCGCAGGATGTCCTATCACGTCTTTGCATTGACTTAACATGTAAATCACTCACACTTAACGCTTCATTTGCGTTTGGTGGGGAACACAACATCAGCCTCCATAGTGCTTTAAGAGGGAGGGGTGGAGTGAGCGATTGGTTGCAGTTCGCTACCTCACCACTAGATGCCCCTAAAAACTACACAATGGTTCTTTAAAGAGTTATTTTCTCTCAGACACACAAATATCTCTTTTGTCATATAAGTTTTAAATGATATGGATGTGAGCAAATGACCGCATTTTTATTTTTGGAAGAACTATTTTCATTATACTGACGTAAATTGACCTTTGTTTTTCCTCAGCCTGTTTATAAAGGACAGACTGTTTATCTTTCTGTTCTCCTCCCAGATTTCACTACTACGTTCATAAATTAAGCTGTGAAGAAAATCAAGCATTACACCTCAGCAGAGAAAGAGATCCGGAAACCTGATTGTGCCGTGCTATGCTGCGGAAAAGGATAAAACACAAACAAATATAGTTTAAGTCAACAAGCTTTACAAACATGCATTGACCATCTGTAGCATCTCCAGGGAAATGCCTTTCAGGCAGTCTCCCATGGATACCCATAAATGCTGAATTGGTGTTTCACTGCCCAGGCTTCAAGTTAAATACTTTATTTCCTGGCTTGACATGTAGGTCCCATTGCTTTTGATTAAAGCATAGTCTAGCCTACAGAGAAGCTCAATGTGACAAATCCTGTGAAGCGCACACTATAAGGGGGTCAAGAGGGCAAATAAAAATGTCATTTTTTGACATATGTCTTCAAAGTCAAATAAATTTGGTCTGATTGAGAACATTGAGAGGAATTGTTGGGAGCAACAGAATGCCAGCTTTTGTTTTTTTTTACACGTCGCGGCCTCCCATGATTCAACGGATTAGGGTTGAATTTACTTGGATTAGCCCTCTATTCTATCTTAAGGCATTTTCACACTAAAGCTTTCAGTACTTACCCAAGTTTGGTTTTTGATGGATGTAAAGGCTGTTTTCCATGACTTGCAGTCCTGCTGATTTGAAGTGAAAAGCTATTGGTGAGATGCACTCAGCCTATTATTATTGTAATGAATGATAAATTGTGTATTTGTCATTGTGGCTTGTCTTTACAGAAATGGCATCTTGTTTTCTTTGCATCTTTTGCAATTCATCTTTTGCTGTGCATCTATGCAAGCAGCAAGTTCGGTGTATTGTCAGATTGTACAGTGTGAACAGGGCCAGGGGGTAGAATTGGATTCGGACCAGGCAGCCCAACTAAGTTTCTGTCCTGTTTGCTGAAGGAATGTAACTGCGCCTCCAAAGGCTGGATGTTGGCCTAGCAGGCTGGCAAACCTCAGACGAACAATGTGAGCCCTAAGCCTAGGGTTCACTCAAGTGCACAATGGATTCTTTGTCTGCATTCTTGTAGCTTACTGGGATGCTTTGTACGCTACGCCAACTCATTGGGGCCTCCATGAGTATCCGGTACTGTGTGCCCAGGCTGCGACTACACCCGCCTTCCCAACTTGAAGCACAACAGTTGGGTGAGCGGCTTGTGAGTCAGCGCTCTTTGGTTACTACATGGATGTATTATTAGGGGTATAGCTTTCCATAAGCGCAGTTTTGCGTACTGTAAGAGGTTTACTGATGTTTGACTCTGTCAGAGGTCTTAACACATAACTTATTTTGTTTTACTTGGGAGCCCCCACAAACTCGACAGACTGACTTTTAATCACTTCTTTAATTTGCAACCCTGTGAATTGTTTGTCTCTGATGGTCATAGCTCCTTTGTTTGTGATAGGCCAGACCATGGCTCATTGGCTTGATAAGATGATGTAGAACTGTGGTTTGGAATCAGGCACAGTTGGAATCAAGTTGTTGAGGCAATACTCACGGTTATCATGGTTACAAAAGAGGATATTCTCCTGCAGTTTGTAAACAGTACATCTAGTTACAATAAACATGTTTGAAACCATAAATAAAAGTGATGTTTGCGTAGATAAATGTTGTTTAAGGGCTTTTCCTGCAAACTAGACTTTAAATGATCTCTCTCTTTCTCTCTAGAAAAAAGCCAAAGGTGCAGAGCTGTTTGAGCAGATCATGTATCATCTGGATGTTGTAGAAAAGGATTACTTTGGCCTGCGCTTCATGGATTCAGCCCAAGTCCCGGTAAGAGCAAATTCAAATTCAACACAGTGAATACAAAATGTGCTTTGATTTTTCAACTGAATTGACTGACACTGGGTACCTTTAATATTAAATAAGGATGCTCCTCTCTATTTGTATAGAATTTCATACAGAAGGGTGTATTTCAAGTAGTGAAACAAGTGCTAAAATTAGACATTGGTCTTTAGACATCATTTCTCATTGACTGTTGACCCGGTAGGGTTGGGAGGATCATGCTCCCTTTAAGGTAGCAGCATGCTAAGATAAGGTCTGATCTTACTGTTGTAAAATGCCAATCTGCATGACAATGTGGTCTTTGTCATGTGGTATAATGCGATTTAAGCAGCTATAATTCAGACTTGTATTTCACTAAATGCAATACTTTTATGTAACTTTAAGTAACTTTTGCAGTACATGGAGCAGAAGCTAGTGTAGAGACAGGAGAGAGGGAGGGAGAAGCGTGTAAGGAATTTGTGGGAGACTACATTGAGGCAGTCTATTCTTCCATCAACATGAGTGTCTCCCTCCCTTCCACCCTCCACATTGTTCATGCATCACCTTGATACAGCAGCCCAGCTTAGTAGACAGGACCAAAGTTTCTAGTGCATTGACACAAAAAGTTGCTCCCTGTGTTAAATGGTGTCTGTTTATGAAATGTCACACCGGACGCGACCGGCGCGACATGACAACCTGCTTGTTCTCAATGGGTTTGCCGCTTCGCATCCGGTGTGGACAACATTTTAAATCATAATGGGATCTAATGCGTTTCAAATGACTTTTGTTGTGTCGTGCTGGTCTTGTCCAGTGTAGATGGGTGTAATATTCTTGTACATTTTACCTTGTCACTGATTTTATTTTATGGCATCCCAAATCTGCTTGCAGACTTAACACATTAATTATTGATGTATTTAAAAACTACTTGTATGCAAAGATTTATTTATGCATAAGTTTGAATTGATGTTTGTTGAATGTAGTCAGTGTTTGTTAAATGTAAGTAACGAATAAACAGCTGTATGTAAAATATTTGATACAGCAAAACAAAGGTTTTATAAAAATGTGATTCATTTTATGCTCTTAAATTTTACAGCATTGGCTTGATGTCACCAAAAGCATCAAGAAACAAGTCAAAAGTAAGTAGAAAAATGTTGCACATAGATGGCCCACTAGATTTTGGAACAGTTTTTATTTTTAGTTAGTCTTCCTGAGTGCTCTCAGAAATAAATGAAAGCTTTATAATTAACTGTCTGTGAAGTCCAGTTAGTAATAAACCACAACTGTATCTCGTTCCTTGCATGACATTCTCCCTCAAATTCCATTTCTGTTACGCAATTTTTAGTGCTGTCTCTTGGCAACAACATGTGCACCACCTAACACACATTTTGTAAGTCATATTTTGTGCTTGGTCTCGTTTTAGTTGGACCACCTTATTGCCTTCATATGAGAGTAAAGTTCTATTCCTCTGAACCCAACAATCTGCACGAGGAGTTAACAAGGTTTGTTGCATGTTTATGTCATTATTATATAGTATTATTCATGCTTATGTTTTCCTTATACTACTTTTCATGAATTATTTCCTGTAGATACCTCTTTGTACTACAGTTAAAGCAGGACATCCTCAGTGGCAAGTAAGTGTTTAGATGTATTATTAAAGGCAACTTATTTTTTAAATAGTAATAATATATATATTTTTTCTACCGAAACAACTAAATGAAACTCGTTCCCACTCATCTATCCTTACAAAATACTCAAGTTTCATTTTGTATTTTATTTGTATTTGTAAAAGTTTTGAAAAGGCACATATTTCACTAAACATTAAAGCATGCTTATATAAACCCTACATTTGTGAGAAATGTGGCTAAATATAAATTGTTTAAAATAGGTTAGAGTGCCCATTCGACACAGCAGTGGAGCTGGCTGCACACTCGATGCAGGGTAAGTATGAGTGCTGTTATTTTGAATCACTTATATAGATATACACAGTGATATATTCTTTTGATTTAGCGAAAATAAAAATAATTGTAAAAGCAAAATAAGAGTTTAATGTTTTAAAAAATCATGCATTCTCCAGTTCTTTACAAATGCTTAAACTTTATGTACTATGCTGTTATAGTTTGTTCCACATTTGGCAGACTTTTTTGCCTGGAACAAATTAGATTGGATTTAATCATTTTTAGCCGTATGCGTTATTATTATTTGTGTTACTAACACAATACTCTACCAACTGAGCTACAGGAACATATAAGGGTTCAATTTAGAATTGTTGTTATTGTTTTATAGTATTGTTATGCAATGGATAGGGACAGTTTTGACCAAAATCTTCACTGGCACTCCGGTTTGTAAATGAATGAGGATGCTACATTCAAATTGAAACTGCAAGGTTGCACATTTCATCATTCATTTATCTTTGATATCTTACCTTCCAGCTGAACTTGGTGATTATGACGCTGCCGAGCATGTACTTGACCTTGTGTCGGAATTCCGTTTCATGCCAAACCAGACGGAAGACATGGAAGTAGCTATCTTTAATGCTTGGAAGGAGTGCAGGTATAAATGAGCGAGCTTATTTTATAAAAAAGTTATAGCCGCATGTAATGACTCCTCTTTAGATGGTTGTTAAAGCGGAAATCGAAATGGAAAGCAGGCTGATGAATGTCAGTATGCAGGTCATCACCTCTAACTCTGTCTGGATATCTTCTATCTACTCAACCAAAGCTCTACCATTGACCCTGACCTTTCTGTATGTGATTTATAACCTGTCACTCTGTACTTGACAAGCTATAATGTACAGCAGATGTGGAGCACCTCAGGTTGACTCTGTAACAAAGCAAAAGCACAGTTGCTGTCTTCTGCGTTGTTGCCACTGCAACTTTGGTTTTGCTTATTACTCATCAGTACAGTACCTTGTATAATGGGCCCTTTGCTTCAGATTAAGTTTTGCCCTGTGTTACAGAGGCCAGACGCCGGCACAAGCTGAGATAAACTACCTGAACAAGGCCAAATGGCTGGAGATGTATGGGGTGGACATGCATATGGTCAAGGTACTCCAATCATTCATTCTCAAGCAGGTTTACTGCAAGGATCCAGCTACATCCAGATACTTAGGTGTTCTTTATGCCACCTCCTGCAGGCACGAGACGGGAATGAATACAGCCTGGGTCTGACCCCCACTGGAGTGCTCGTGTTTGAAGGGGAAACTAAAATTGGTCTGTTTTTCTGGTAAGTGCTTCTGTCTAGCAGGACCAAACTTGATTTTCATATTTTCTAACATTTTGCACATTTGTAGCCTCTTGCCCTATTCTTTCTATATCTAAAATGTATACAGTATTTACATGATCATATGTATGGCCCCTGCAGTCATAGTTCCAATAAATGCAATATAATGGACAAAAAGCAATTTAATGAAATCTGAAATGGATGTCTACCCAGGCCCAAGATCACACGACTGGACTTTAGGAAGAGCAAACTCACCCTGGTGGTAGTGGAGGATGATGAACAGGTAGTGCAGGAGACAGAAGAGGTAAAGACACGTCTTACACAAACATTCTACACCACAAGTGAGAAAACTTTAAGTTTAGTGTTAAATGTCTGTTATCTTGATAGACAGAGATAGAGTTTTTATATTTTTTGCTCTAAAGCTAGTTTTTTCCTCTGGATAGAGTCAGCATATTTGTTACATGGTATTATGTGGAAATTTTGAAGGCCAGCCCATCATAAAGGGGTTTTGATAAGAGTAGGCTCAGCTCCACTTAACTCAGCCAACTGTAGCAGCCCAGTGCTGCTTTGGTATACTTATGCTATAGGCTTAAGAAGTGTTTTTGTTCAATTGCAGTATGTCTCTAAAATATTTTTTTCATAGTGCATATATGAGTTACAGTTTTTAATCACATGAAGTGAAATATGTGTGCATTTGAGATGAAGAAACGTGTGCATATGTTCATGCTGGGACTTTTGGCATCTCTCCAGCTTCAGTTAATAAATGAGTGTCCCTTCAGGCATGCTTGGTATCTGTAGCAGTTCACACTTTATGTACATATAAAGCACTCAGGCTGCTAACATGAGGACAGAACTGCCCTCACTCTTCAATATGAACACACCTCAGCCTATTACTACCTATTATTATACCAGTATTATTCATTTTGAGGATCAGAATTGATAAAAAAAAAATATGGCAATAGTTTATCCATTTGATAATAAATATTAATAATCTCTCAAAGGTGATTATTTGCTTTTTATTGTATTGTAGTTATCTCTGTCTGTAATCAGATTGAATGAATTGTTTCTTTGTCCACTGAGTCGTGTGTCATTGATTACAGCACAGGTCACTGATGCTGTTTTCTCAGTGGTCCAGCTGATAAAAGCCTCGGACAATATTTGATTTGCCTCAGATGGGGTTAAATTGAGTAGCTGATAACTGCTAGCACAGTAGGAGGATTTGTTTTTAACTTTGCTATCAGTCAAAGGCAAAACTACCAGGTAAATAAAATAGAGACTAAGACAAATAACATGCCACATCTGTTTAAAAATCTGTCCTCCTACATAGATTTGATTTTTTTTTTGCTTCCTACGGTTTGGAACAGTCTTCACATTGATAGAGCCACTAATGATACCTCACAGTGCCGTCTTGGTAGGCAGCTCAGTAGATTCTGAAATGGGGATATGGTATATACACTAAAGGAAGTTTGTGTAAACCTGTATTCTTAACACTTGTCCAAGCCCAATTCACTTGGCTTAAAGCCTTTTCACGTGATATATTATCTGTTCACATCAGACTGTGAATCAGGTGTTTATTTCTCTTTGCCCTCTGCCATAGGGGAAAGAGCAGGAGCACACGTTTGTGTTCCGTATGGACCATCCGAAGGCTTGCAAGCATTTGTGGAAGTGTGCTGTAGAGCACCATGCTTTCTTCCGCCTGCGGGGCCCTGTCCAGAACAGCTCGGCTCGCTCTGGGTTTATCCGCATGGGCTCTCGTTTCAGATACAGGTCAGTATGTTCTGAAATTGTTACATTTTGTCTTTTACATTTTGTTATATACAGCTTCTTATATAAACACTTGAGTTGTATTAGTCCCTAACAATTATTTGCTGCAGAGTTGTAAATTGTAACATGGCCTTGTCTGCACAGTGCCGTGTGTTTGCGCGTGTGGAATTACATCTTATCTCCAGCTGCCAGCCCTGTGCTTTGACGCTGTCCAGTGCGGGCTTTTGTTTGTCTGCTCTTATTTTAGCACCTCTCTTCCCTCCGGAATGAACCCATTTTTCACGTCTATGAGTTACCTTATCGTTGGATTCACCTGTGTGTGTCTGATTGTTCAGTTTTGTTCAACTATTTACTAATGCTGGATAGGCTGCGTATCTTCCCAGGCATAATGTGTTTGTACTGTGAAATGACGCTGTCTGATAACATTAGACTTTCATTACTCTAAGCCAATAAAAAGAAATGTCTGCAGACTTATCGAGTCAGCAGGGACTTGTATTGAGGATTTTCAAGAGATCTGTATAACTGATGTTCATTTGTTTTATTTGTAAGTGGGAAGACAGAATATCAGACCACTAAGTCCAACAAAGCCAGAAGATCTGCTTCGTTTGAAAGGAGACCAAGCCGACGTTACTCTAGGAGAACCATGCAGAACAGAGGTGAGGAAACAAGATTGTCAGCAACAGTTACAATTATTTTAACTTTTTGGGAGATACAGTATTTAAGCTTTTTCAAGTTTAAAAATACAATTTAAGCTTTTTAAGCAAGTGATTTGTTCACGTTGTTGTATCCTAAGCATTTTGCTACTTTTATTTGCATCATCACTCACTTTCGTTCCCAATATTCTTGTACATCATTTTGCAGAGATCTTTCAATAGCTACAATGTTTGTTCATAACTATTTTTTAAATCACTGTATTGATGCTGTACAAAGCAGAAACCAAAGTAGTGAAGCCATACACTTGCTTGCCTAACACTGGTTTTTAGACCCACGTGTGTCATTCTGGTATGACTTGAGCATTATGTGATTTCTAATAAAATGTTCGTTCTTTTCTTTTGTATTTCTGCAGGCCCCATCAAGCCTTCAAAGTAAGTACTTTACACAAACACTGTTTAGACCTTGTAAAAGCAGTTTTTACTTGAATGATGAGCCATTACCGTCTTAATCCATACAATAAAAATAATGAAAGAATATGCTTCCAGTACTCCTCTTATTGCCTGCTGTAATACTGCTGGTGTTAAGGAAGGACAACAGGAGTGTACATACATCATGTGATGGCGTCTGTCATATTAATTTACAGGGTGTTTTCAGCTCTTCTGCTGTGACTAATAACAATTCTAACTGATTCACAAATATGATGATTTGACTCATTGTGTGTCTATAAGTCACATGCTGAAAACGGTGTCAGTGAAGCAGTGTCATGGGTCACTCTGATCCTAAGAAACTCGCCGTTTGATGGTCAAAACCATCAGTCAGCAGTAGCTCATAAACCCTCAGATAAGTTATTTCGCTCATTTTCTCTCCTCTTTCCACAGCAGCCACAATAATGGAATGAGCCCAGGCTTAGAAACAAAGGTACTACCAGCTTGAGCTATATAATGGGATGTTATAATACAAAATATGATAATATAATAACATCATGTTTTAATTATCAAATTATGTTACAGTTTTTTTTTGGAACCTATTATAACCCAACTCCCTCATCTTTTCTTAGCCTGCTCACACACGGCCTCCCTGGTCTGGTATGCCTGTGGTCAGCAGCCCACCCTCTGTTTCAAGCCCTGTGGAAATCGAAACCCTCCCCAGGAGTCCCGGTGGCAGCCAATCGGACAAGAGGAGGTGAGCTGCTCACAATTGTAATGCAATAAAACCTCTAAGCTGGTTAATCCAATGCCCTGCTGTTACATCAGGGCCCCTGCACGGGCACTTAACCTTACTTTGGCAGAGAGCAACACTTACCTATATGATATGCTTTGGCTAGTTGTTGCTGGTGTGTTGATTATCTGGTGATGGGTTATAGTGCTGGCTGGTGACTGGTGCTGAAGGTGCTTTATGCTGTTTAGCTTTGACGTTAAGCAGATGGCTGCTTCAGCACGGCGGAGAAGGCCTGCTGGGCTGACGAAAACAAACTTTCTCTTAATGTGAAAGACCACTCGCTCTCTCCTCCTCTCTCTTTCTGTCTCCTGAGGCTGTTTTTGGGGGTTGTTGTGCTTTGCAGAGCTTTGTCTTAAACTCGCTGAAATATTGAAAAGAAATTGAATTGGACTTTGGGATTGTGGATATGTTTTCCCGATTTATGAAAGTTGGAGCCTTGTTTCTTAATGTTAAAAAATGTTTTAACTTTGTTCTAGTCTGATGTTCTGAAACCCAGTGGCCTTTTCATAAGGCAAGGTATGTACACTCTTGTTTTCAACATTGTATCGATACGCTTCATCCAATCAAGTGCATCTCTGCGGGAGTCCTCGTGATTGGCTTTTGATCGGTTAACCTTCGTCTGGCTTGGCAAATCAGTATCTGCATAGAGTCTTCTGTTTATTGATTTTAGTTCAAACCAACCCAATGAGTGGGATTGAGCGTAGACATGTGATTTGAGCTTTCTTTGGGACTCAAATGTGGGACTGTCCCACCTTCTTCCTTCTCAATCCTGTAACTTCCACTTCCTGTCAATCTTGGCTGACTAGCACCTTTGCTTAGCAAATTTAGGGTGTCACAATCCAATCACAATAAGACTTGTACAGTATGAGGGGTTGAGGACTCCGTAGTGCCTCTCTGACTTTCTGTCCTGTTACTGCAAACTCTGTTAAACAAGCCAGGGAACTAAATAAGCATCTGATCATCACTTTTCTACTTCTTTTTGGTCGTTAGATTTCTCTATGGTGTTTTTCCCATCCGTACTGAGTTGGTGCCGGTTTTGTGATTTTATTAATGCTCCTCGCTAGCTACACATAACCTTCTTTTGACTAACTTAGAAAATAGACTAAAAACTCTCTCCTGATTCTGGTTAAGGTTCTTCTCGATACATATTATGATGACTGTAATAGTCTGCTGCCTGAAATCAGAACACACATGTTGGCACCGAGAACAGTCGTGAGGAAGATTAAACTAGTAGTGAGTTGCAGTAAAGCAATACTTGCAGGACTCGTGAAAAAATTACTAGTGAACCATTTGAAATGAAACATACAGAAGACACCTTATTTACTCTCTTTAACTAGCTTAGACTAGAAGTATGATGTCTGTCAGTCAGACAAGTACTGAAGAACCTTATTCAGGTTATGGATTTTAATGCAATGCATATACTGTACTGTTAATTTAATTAGATAGGCATTATAACCAGGAAATTCCTTGAAGTGCATTAATCAGAATAATCTAAGATAAGGTGTTTTGTTCTACAGTCCTCTTCTCTATTCCTTCAGTCCGCTTCTGTAATCTTTTGGTTGCCCTTCCCCTTTTCAACTTCCCCACATCAAACTCGGCAGCATTCCTGTTTTCCTATGCTAACACTCCCCCTCCACTGACCCATCCAGGCCTCACCCCCCTCCCCAATCACACCGCTCACACCAGCGTGACGGCCAGGCACCTCCCTGCACTTCATCTCAGACACGGACGCTGCCACAGTCCCTCCACCCTCGCATTCCTCTGATACGAACTCAGCGTCAGGATGAAAGGCGCGTTCTCTGGCTGATCTCAAGCGAAACTACCTGGGCTGAAGTCTTCCTCTCATTTCATTCAAGCACAGATACTGCACAGTCATGTGTCCCTCCCCACCGAGAACGAAACCAGCCGGTGATGAGATAATCCGCCTGTTCACAGGAGAAACAGTGGAAAGTGCCTTTCACTATGACTTGCCTGTTAACCAACCAGCTCTGTTACAAAGGAAAATCCTGCTGATATTTTAGCCTTTTTATTTGTCATTTAATGAGACCTTGATTATTTTAATCAACTTGATTTGTTTGTTTAATATATAAAGCGCAATTAACAGCCACAGTTATTATCATTAGACACTTCCCACAAATACAAAAGTACAAACAAATGAAAATGATTGTGCTTTTTCAACATTGTCAAAACATTGTCTAACTTTACAATTAGAATATATTTATATACATTTTTTATTTACTAATATTGGTTCTAAAGAGGAAAATTGTGCTTTTACTGCTCTTAAAGTGTTGGGACTCTACCGTTTGCATAAAAAGTGTCATTTAGAATATATTGTTTCAGTATTGCTATGTGTAATCAAAGTAGTCTGAAAATGTACATAATGTTCAAGTATTGGCCTTTATGTTCATTGAGTTCTCACTAAGGTGATATGCATTGCCGCTGTACTATTATACACTGATGAGACCAAAGAATGGCTGTGTGTTACATGGCTTGAAGATGTGTTATTAAAACCATCAGGTGAGAGTAACTCTCCAGTATTTTTTTCCGTATAGCTTTGAGACATTCGTGTACTCTTTGTATCATACTATTTTATTTTTCTGCAAATTATAATGTCTTGGAAAGTGAGTTGGAACTGTGGTGGCACCCATGATGGACTTTTATTTAATGGACACAAAACCAATGCAAGTGAATGGCGGCCATCGCTGTTCGGTCAACAACATTTTTCTAAATATCTTCCTTTGTGTTTTACAGAAGAAAGAAAGACATACAGGTTTAAAAATGACAAGAGGGTGAGTAAAGAATGACAGATTTTTCATTTTTGAAAAATCAATACTCAAGTTGTTCCAAAACTGTATACATTTCTTTGTTCTGACGAACACGGAGAAAGATATTTGGAAGAATGCTTGTAACCAAACAGTTCTTGGCCACCATTGACTACCATAGTAGAAAAATGTGCTTTGTAAATGTATTTGTTCTATTAAACACAAAAGAAAATATCTTGAAGAATGTAGGAATAAAAACAGTTGTTTATTTTGGGGTGAACTGTCCCTTTAATACGGTATATTCAGTTCTCATTACTGTTAGAGGAACTTACTGTATTGTGCACTTCATGCTGGGTTTGGTCAGTGTGTCGAGGAGTGACCTGTCCTTTGTGCTTTAATCACATTCCAGTAGCTTATGGAATGTGACTCCGTTCCCTCCCACATTTCTCTGAAGTTTAATAGGAATGTTACGTTTTGTGACTTTTATGCTGGTATTGCTATCATTACCGATATGCATTGCATGGTTGTGTGTGTGTGGTCTTTTAATCTAGATCTGTGGACTGTGTGTGGTCAGTTGGCATATGAATCTGTTAGAAAACAGACCCATTTTTTTAGTCGAGGTTCTTGAGTAATACGTTTTTAGTGTTGCTTGCTCTTATTCGTTTTAATAAGTTTGAGCTCTTATAAGTTTGAAAAAGATATTATACCCATTTGTCTATGGAACACATTGAATATGTAGAATATTTTTGTGATTTTTTTTTTGCTGTTGGTGATAGAAAATATTCCCACATTCCCAGAGTATATACTTTAAGGCACATGGTATTATGTGCGAACTATAACTTGAACGATGAGGTGAGTCGCATTTTTCATCTACCAATGAAGACTCCGTATATGCAGCACTCATGAGATACATTCTTTCTTTAGAAGATGATAATCAACCCTTTCATTCATCACAGTGTGCCCTTGGTGACTGACCTGCTGGAGACGTGTGTAGATGAGGTTCTACGGGTCTCTGTTACCATGGTGACGCCAGAAGAGGTGGGACCCATTGGAGCTCACACCAGCACAGTCGCTGAGGAAACGCTCTCTTTGACCGGTGAGTTAATATATGCAAATACAGTAAGGAGATGCACTTCATAACCTGATCTGACTAACCCCAGGATGGACATGTTGTAAACCCCACACATGCAGATGTTTTGACCTCTCATCGCTTCCCCTCATCTGCAGATGCTGCAGCTCGACTCAAGCAACTGGAGTTTGAAAGCACTCCAGTGGCTGCTCCATCCAGATCCAACATCAACCTCAACATGAACAACCAGGTCAGTTAAGTCATCCGGAAGACCACACCGACACACAAACTCATTGAGAACAAAGCTATTTGTAAATGGTGTTTGTGCAGACTGCTTTGCCCAGTATTGAGACATCATTACATTTGAACTGGTGGTTAAGTCCATCCATCCATCCATCCATCTTCTCCCGCTTATCCGGGGCCGGGTCGCGGGGGCAGCAGTCTAAGCAGGGACGCCCAGACTTCCCTCTCCCTAGACACTTCCTCCAGCTCTTCCGGGGGGACACCGAGGCGTTCCCAGGCCAGCCGGGAGACATAGTCCCTCCAGCGTGTCCTAGGTCTTCCCCGGGGTACATGCCCGGAACACCTTCCCGGAAGGCGTCCAGGGGGCATCCGGAAAAGATGCCCGAGCCACCTCAGCTGGCCCCTCTCGATGTGGAGGAGCAGCGGATCTACTCTGAGCTCCTCCCGAGTGACCGAGCTTCTCACCCTATCTCTAAGGGATCGCCCAGCCACCCTGCGGAGAAAGCTCATTTCGGCCGCCTGTATCCGGGATCTTGTCCTTTCGGTCATGACCCACAGCTCATGACCATAGGTGAGAGTAGGAACGTAGATTGACCGGTAAATCGAGAGCTTCGCCTTGCGGCTCAGCTCCTTCTTCACCACGACAGACCGGTACAGCGACCGCATTACTGCAGAAGCTGCACCGATCCGTCTGTCAATCTCCCGTTCCATCCTTCCCTCACTCGTGAACAAGACCCCCAGATACTTGAACTCCTCCACTTGAGGAAGGAACTCTCCACCTACCTGAAGTGAGCAAGCCACCCTTTTCCGACTGAGAACCATGGCCTCAGATTGGAGGTGCTGATTCTCATCCCAGCCGCTTCACACTCGGCTGCAAACCGTCCCAGTGCATGCTGAAGGTCCTGGTCTGATGGGGCCAGCACGCAAAGAGCAGAGATGATATCGTGTGGTCCCCAAACCCGACGCCCTCCGGCCCCTGGCTGCGCCTAGAAATTCTGTCCATAAAAATTATGAACAGAACCGGACAAAGGGCAGCCCTGCCGGAGTCCAACATGCACCGGAAACAAGTCTGACTTACTGCCGGCAATGCGAACCAAGCTCCTGCTCCGGTCGTACAGGGACCGGATAGCCCTTAGCAAAGGGTCCCGAATCCCATACTCCCGGAGCACCCTCCACAAGATGCCGCGAGGGACACAGTCGAATGCCTTCTCCAAATCCACAAAACACATGTGGATTGGTTGGGCAAACTCCCATGAACCCTCCAGCACCCTGGAGAGGGTATAGAGCTGGTCCAGTGTTCCACGACCGGGACGGAAACCACACTGTTCCTCCTGTATCCGAGGTTCTACCATCGGCCGGATTCTCCAATCCAGTACCCTGGCATAGACTTTCCCGGGGAGGCTGAGAAGTGTGATCCCCGATAGTTGGAGCACACCCTCCGGTCCCCCTTCTTAAAAAGAGGGACCACCACCCCTCTGCCAGTCCAAGGGCACTGTTCCCGACCGCCACGCGATGCTGCAGAGGCGTGTCAGCCAAGACAGCCCCACAACATCCAGAGACTTGAGGTACTCAGGGCGGATCTCGTCCACCCCCGGTGCCCTGCCACCGAGGAGTTTCTTGACTACCTCGGTGACTTCAGCCCGGGTGATGGGCGAGTCCGCCTCCGAGCCCTCGGCCTCTGCTTCCTCAATGGAAGACGTGATGGCGGGATTGAGGAGATCCTCGAAGTATTCCTTCCACCGCCCGATGATATCCCCGGTCGAGGTCAACAGCCGCCCCCTCCACTGTAAACAGCATTGGTAGGGCACTGCTTACCCCTCCTGAGGCGCCGGACGGTTTGCCAGAATCTCTTCGAGGCCGACCGATAGTCCTTCTCCATGGCCTCCCCGAACTCCTCCCAGGCCCGAGTTTTTGCCTCCCCAACCACGGCTGCAGTCCGCTTGGCCTGTCGGTACCTGTCAGCTGCCTTGGGAGTCCCACAAGCCAGCCAGGCCCGATAGGACTCCTTCTTCAGCTTGACGGCATCCCTTACTTCCGGTGTCCACCACCGGGTTCGGGGATTGCCGCCTCGACAGGCACCGGAGACCTTACGGCCACAGCTCCGAGTGGCCGCGTTGACAATGGAGGTGGAGAACATGGTCCACTCGGACTCAATATCTCCAGACTCCCTCGGGATCTGGTCGAGCTCTGCCGGAGGTGGAAGTTGAAGATCTCTCTGACAGGCGATTCGGCCAAACGTTCCCAACAGACCCTCACAGTACGTTTGGGTCTGCCGAGTCTGTCCAGGTTCCTCCCCCGCCATCGGATCCAACTCACCACCAGGTGGTGATCAGTTGACAGCTCCGCCCCTCTCTTCACCCGAGTGTCCAAGACATACGGCCGTAGGTCAGATGAAACAACTACAAAGTCGATCATCGACCTCCGGCCACGGGTGTCCTGGTGCCATGTGCACTGATGGACACCCTTATGCTTGAACATGGTGTTCGTTATGGCCAAACTGTAACTAGCACAGAAGTCCAATAACAGAACACCACTCGGGTTCAGATCAGGGGGGCCGTTCCTCCCAATCACGCCCCTCCAGGTGTCACTGTCGTTGCCCACGTGGGCGTTGAAGTCCCCCAGCAGAACGACGGAGTCCCCAGTTGGGGCGCTTTCCAGCACCCCTCCAAGAGTCTCCAAGAAGGCCGGGTACTCTACACTGCCATTTGGCCCATAGGCGCAAACGACAGTGAGAGACCTATCCCCGACCCGAAGGCGCAGGGAAGCGACCCTCTCGTTCACCGGGGTAAACTCCAACACATGGCGGCTGAGCTGGGGGGCTATAAGCAAACCCACACCAGCTCGCCGCCTCTCACCATGGGCAACTCCAGAGTGGTGAAGAGTCCATCCTACCTCGAGGAGAGTGGTTCCAGAGCCCAAGCTGTGCGTAGAGGTGATCCCGACTATTTCTAGTCGGAATCTCTGAACCTCACGCACAATCTCAGGCTCCTTCCCCGTCAGAGAGAGGTGACGTTCCATGTCCCTAGAGCTAGATTCCGCGTCCAGGGATCGGGTTGTCGAGGCCCCCGCCTTCGACTGCCGCCCGATCCACTTTGCACCGGCCCCTTACGGTCCCTCCTGCAGGTGGTGGGTCCACGGGAGGGTGGCCCCACGTCGCTCCTTCGGGCTGTGCCCTTGCCGGACCCCATGGGGGAAGGCCCGGCCACCAGGCGCTCGCATACGAGCCCCAACCCCGGGCCTGGCTCCAGGGTGGGGCCCCGGCTGCGCCATACCGGGCGACGTCACGGTCCTCCAATTAGTTGTCATCATAAGGGTTTTTTGAACCGCTCTTAGTCTGACCCGTCGCCTAGGACCTGTTTGCCTTGGGAGACCCTACCAGGGACATATAGCCCCAGACAACATAGCTCCTAGGGTCTTTCGGGTGCTCAAACCCCTCCACCACGGTAAGGTGGCAGTTCAAGGAGGGGCTGGTGGTTAAGTAACTCATTTAAAGAAAATTAGAGAAAAGACCATGTAATTAAGATGAAGACCATGCATAGACTATGTTATTGTGAAGAAAGGCGACTTAATGCTTTGTGCCCTGCTTTGATCTGTGCAGGAGGAAGTGATGAAGCTTACGGAGAAAAATTTGAATAGTGTAGGCAGCAGTCCTGTTCTGAACCAGCTCAAAGCTCCTGATGATCTCAAAAGCAACATACTGAAGGCTCAGGCAGAGGCAGCGCTCAAGGTATTCCACATTTCTTGTAGTCTCTACCAACACATGGTATAAACATGTCTCAATGGATCTGATCTCACCAACTAACATTTACATTTGGTTCTAAAGACACATTATAAACTTGTGGGCTGTGTCGCTGCATTCTGATGTTGGCATATGAAGTATTGTGCATGTATAAGTTTGGCTTTTTATACATTTGGTTGCACGGTTGTGTTTAAGTCACCTGAGACTGGTCTAAATATCAAGAGTTGACAGGACATATTTAGTAAATTAAACATGATTTCATTAAAACAATCAGAGCTATTATTGAAGATTCCATATTTTGACATGTTTTATGTTTTAGGATACTATAGATGAGTTCGGATTGACTACAGAGAAGAATTGTAATCTGCAGGATGCAACAGCCAGGTATGATATGTGTGTGTGTTATTTATTTTCTTTTATTTTATGAATATTCTCATAATATACTCACATAATATCATTATGAAAATGTCATGTTTTTTTATCATGAAATAATACACTCAATTGTGATTTTTATTTAGAGAATGTGACATCATGGCATCACTGTTCATCACTGTCATTATATTAAATGATAGATAATACTTGTAATTCCTGTCTTTCTCATCATAAGACTTACGGGCCATGATGCGAGAATGGGAAGCACCAGCTCTCTGCCAGTGACCGGCCGTGCGGAACGGCAGGAGACCTGGGATTTGCTCACACAGCCTGGCCTGCCTTGCTCTTCCAGCAGGTGAGACCATATTGCCAAACACAAGCAATTTAGAGCAGGTCCAGTGAAAGATTATTCCCTAAAGAAGCATTGCTGCGTCCGTTGAGAGTGTGGATTAAGACATAGTAGTGCCATGTGAGCCAGTCAGTGGGCCTCTGATCCTCCTGGGACAGAATCTTAGGCAGTGGAACACAAGTAGGCAGGCAGAAACTGGGGCACACCTAGATTAAAGGGGCCACCCGGTCCTCCCACCACTGGGATAGTTTAGTGAGAGTTGATTCCTCTGGATGTGATCATATGTTTGCTACGGTTAATGGAAAGTTATCTCCTTTTTTGATGCATTTGTCGTGTATAGATTTGAACACTGAAACTTGAATGTGCAGAGATCTAAAAAATGAAAGTAAATAACATGACCAGTTTAAAATATTTTTCAGCTTATGAACAGTATTACTTTTTATGAAATCTGGTCAGTAAAGCCGTTTTTTTGTTGTTAAACCCAGAATATTATTTTTAAGTAAACTGCTATCCCCTTCATTTAAAGCACTCTATTGCCATCTAGGGGATTCCGTCATCACTGATGGGACGTGGTCTCCTTGGAAATATGTTCTTATGTAACCACATGTATTAATGTGATATGTTGACAGTAATTAATTATCAAATTTACATTTGTTTACTTAATAAAATTAGCATCAAATGGCTCATTGTCAAAACAAAATACAAAATTGTATCTTTTAAGATGCCAATCAGAATTGTTACTAATTCATTATGATGGGCTGCTTTGCTCAATAGTCCTCTCAAAGTGATCTCGAGTCATTTCCTCAAACACTTCATAAGAAGTGTTCATCACATTTCATTCAATGGTGATTACCTGTATGTCCTTGGAATTAGCTCAAAGTGCCTCCTCTAAAGCTCTCAAAGCTTTTTGACATTTTGCACTTCAGTGCTCAAATCAAGAGCTTGGTCACTCTGACATGCCTCCTTTTTATTGTAAAGATGCGCATATTTTTATCATCACAACTGCAGAATGAATCTTCATTCACATCCAACATTGTGTTTATATTACACAGCATTCACTGATCATGCGTTCATTCATAAAAATGCTGAATTAAAATGTCGTATTCGTTATATTCTTTTCTCAGCCTTGAAGCAAAACCGGACGACGTTATTTCTTCTGTGCCCCCTTTGTCCTCAGATCCAGTGAGTGAAGCCCAGTCATCCAAGGTATCAAAGGGTGGCTGAATGCCAATCCAGCTGCTGGCATACTGTAATGAGAGACAATATCAGCTGTCACATGCGCTTTCATTTACTGACACATGCTCTCCTTTACTGACACATGCTCTTCTCTAAAAGTAAACAGAATATAGCAAAATTATATTTTTTTCCTGGCTGTCCAACATTTAAGATGGTGCATTGATTGTTTTATAGTATGACCGCTTTATTGTAGACCACTTTGCAAGATATAAACACTGGTCCAGAAGCACTTCCGGTTTCGCTTTTTATTTATTTTACGTTTTTTTCAATCCTACATAATGTCATTTTTAAAGATATTTGTTTAACATTTTAAATCGGTTATACATATTCTTTTGGTTGTATTTTCTTAAAACGTTGGTGTAACTAAAACAGGAAGTTCTGCTGGACCAGCGTTGAACCAGCGTTGTGTACGTCATCCAAAGAGGTCCATTGTGACTGCAGTGTCATGTTTAAATGATCCCGAGGGAAATTTGCCCCAGCTTTCAATTCGGAGCTGAGCCTTATCTAGGAAACAGAAAATCAATAAAACAGTTTATTTTGTCAGTAAGCAACTAACAAGAACACACTAGTAACGCCCTAGTAACCATTCAGAGCACCATAGCAATCACGGCAAAGACCAGACACATCTAGTTAAGGAATGTACTCATTGATAGAATACCCTTTAGTATGCTGCTTTTTGTAATGCAGGTTAAAGTTCAGGATCCTGAGCTGCAGACAGACCCCCAGGCTGAAAACCTGATAGACTTCACAGACCTCATCCCTGTAGTAAGTTCCAGAGACTTTTGAAAAGACTAAAAATACGCTTTAAATCTTCACAGTGTAACTCTAAAAGTTTCACTATTGGCACAATTTGATCTTCTGTTGATTTTGCCATGTTTTTAAAGGACTAATATGACATATGAATAATTTGACATAGGTACCACCCCCCAAACCTACAATCACACCTCGATGGATCATTCCAGCATCAGTACCTACAGTGAGTTTCCTTCTGATTTCTGTGATGTTTTATTCTGTGAGCATTCTGTGGTCAAATGTTAAATCTGTGTGGTTAAACCGTAAATGTTAAACTGTGTCATTGGACTTTGTCCTAGGCAGCCAATTTCCTGATGTATCTTGTATCACAGCTTTTTTTGTCAAATAATTGATGTAGCGGTGTGTAGTAAATGAATGAAGTAATGTATCTGTACACTATACTAGATCAAACAGCTATATCTTCACATCTCACTGGAATTTCTAGTAGTTTCTGTAGAAACTGACTGGGCTTCTCTCCTCTAGCTGTCCGGCACCTTTACTAATGGCCTCCTTGACTGTGCAGCAAAGATGTCATCTCAGCATTCTGAAAAGTCTGCTATTTCCCCGCCTCCCAATCCCTCTCACACTCACAATGTGATTGCCACCAGGTTTGTTTCAACCCTGCTGTATTCTCTTTAACGAAGACCTAAATGTTTTTCTAGTAAAATTTCAGCTTTGCCACAGAGATCCTTAGTGTAATTAGCTTATTGCCTGTTTGTGTAATTTCTAACTGCTGAATTGGTGTCTTTGTTATTGATAGTATTGTGACTGTCTCAAGCAAGGACAACAACCACAAGCCCAAGGGTCTGCTGACCACTGAACTTTGAATGCAGCACCTGTCACTGGACCGTCTGTACTTTTCACTCAATACTACATTCCAGCACCCTTATAGTGCAGGCACAGACAACTGGACTCGAGGAGACAGCAACTTTATCTTCAACAACACTGGCTTTGAACAGATGGTGTCTCCATGTCCTGACCCCTACACTGATTAGAATAGAATGCAGTGAGCTGTGTACAAAGGGCTAACAGGAGGCAGTGTTTGATGATCACCGTTCCTTTTATTACTTTTTTACCGCTAACTTCCAAGTAGCACCAGCATTTGGATCTCTGCAAGATGTTAAGCTCTTAAATCAGATGACCACAGTCCTGTTGTGATCGAAGGTTTATGACGACATGGTGTTGCTCCACCACCTGCTGACCACTTCCTGTCTAGGTGATCTCTAATGTAGTCCTTCATACAGAACTTTTCTTTTTTATCTTTGCCTTTATATTGCTCTGCTTTCGTTTTTATGAAAAGTAGTTGCATTCGGGATTGAGTACTGTACTCCCAACTGCACTGTTGTTATAGGACTCTTGCGTAGGATGTGGCAGCCTGCAGTTATGAAGCCGCTGAGCCAAGTTTTCAGTCTTCTATCAATGCTATTTTTATCCAAACTGTAGTAATGACCTGCCTTATTTTAATAGTTCATTTTAAATTTAAATGGCAGATACTTGCGTTATATGAATGCGTCGAATGATGAACATTTTACAACATAGAACATGTTTTCGTGTAATTTTATCTTCTGCTTTTAACAGGAGTAAGACATTGGATGTTTTGTGTAGTTTGTATTAGCAGCTCTTGCAGTATGTGTTCTTTTACACTGTTTATAAATGTTGTAATACATGTCCATGTATGACACAGGAGCAGCTCAGGCCTCTGGTAAACGCTGGCTTATACAACATCAAAACTGTTCAACCAAGACAATGTCAACATACCAAACTGTTATTTACAATGGACAAAAACACCACTTACAATCTGTGCCAGCAGTTACCGCAGAGAGAGGCCTTGCTTTCTCCTTCACTGTACATTCCACTGGCATTTGCTGCTATAGGTTAACATACAGACTGCATCCCAAAATAATCATAGATGTGTTCACTGGATCTGAAATCACTGGGATAAAATGGAAAGTTTTGCTGGATTTCCAGCACCTGTGGATTATGTTTGAAGGCCCAGCAATTTTATACAATCATTTAATGTGAATAGATAGGCATCATCCATCAGTTGTTTAAAGGATCAACACATTTTCTAGTTTCATATGTACTGAATGTTAGAAAGTGCTCAGTCGCAGGGCATTTGTAGCTGGAATCTATTCATATGCTCATCACTTCAGTTGTTTTTAATTTCACTTTTAAGGTTTATTTACATGTATTAATGTCATCTGTAGACATCACAGCAATGATCTCATATATATATACTGACTGTACGCTTTCTGTCATTGTATGATGTGAGGCATTCCATAAGTAAAAGGTATTTTAACATTGCTGTTAAAATGTTGGTGCTTTTATTTTTGTACTTCAGAGGACGTTGGACATTTTATTTAAATTTATCATTAAGCAACATGATATAGAATGTAATATAACATGCAGAATAGAAAGGAGAATGCTTACATTGTGCTGTTGGGTCAATGATTTTTATGATTTTGTATACCTCATTTTTAGTGACCTCAGGTACTGATGTATAGTATGTATAAGGGTTACACTTTAGGCTAAGGGATCTGTCCAGACAGAAGCAAAGGTCAGCACGCTGTGCAAAAGGAGGTGTCTTAATTTTCAAATATATCGTATTGTATATTCGATGAATATGTAGCTTTGTTTCTACTAGAGATAATACCCAGTTTCTTCTGGTGTGACAAAGGGATCTAACCTGAAAATGGTAAACGGAACTAAAAGCAAGAGTTGATGGAAACAATACCACTGACATAAACGGAAAAGCTTAGACATTTGTTTCTCTATCGCTCTTTTACCGCAGTGTCTCTAGTGATCCAGCAGGTGGCGGTAGGGTTCTCAGAATGACCCAACTGAGGGTACCGGAGACATGTACGAACCCTAGTTCGCACTGAAACCGAAGTTATAGTTGATGTTTGACTTGGTGTGAATAAACTAACTAAAATGTCAATCAATTTTTACAATAACAGTGAAGGACATGCAGATTAGGCTACTGAACTGTTTGCTTGTCATGCCTTTATTCAACTATATTCCCCAAGATGGCTAACCAGTTAGTCTCACACTTTAATAACGGAACTGCAGTCGATGTCTCGGATCAATAAACAATTGCTCTGATAAATATTGCACAGCAGATCAGCCGAATTGTAATTTCTATTTTTACCACAGACGGCGCCAAACGTTATTCAGCATTTTCATTTGATATGAAAATCAATTGCTATAATCTATCTGAGCAGTTTTGGGGTAAGTTTGTCTCATTTTTATTTTCGCTTTGTTTTGTGATGTTGGATATGAAAATATTACATATAGGCTACATGTGCTTTATTAGCACACTACAAAGCATCATTTGCTCCAAATTTTGTAGAATTAACTTTTTTACTTGCCGTGACGTTTCACTACCCTAATGAATGATTTTCATGTTTATTATTAGCCAGCATAAGTTGATGAGCCATGATCCCTCCCTCACTGGACTGACTTTAACTCTTTCCACCCCAGCTGTGCGCCTGCACGCGCACTGGAGCGCAGAGCGCGACTCTCCACCGGTGACTCCAGTGCGTCCTGCCGAGTCTATGCGCGTCTGCTGACCTGGACACGCTTTACCTTTCGTGTTTTATCTTTATCTAACGCTTTGCATTAAACACATGCTATGGTGGCAGAGAAACGGGGGAATTCTTGCTCCTGCGTCTTCAATGGAAGTTTAGCGTTATGGTGAATGAAACTCTGCGTAATTACCTGCCAAAAGCGAAGATGTTTCGAGATGTACGGGAATAGCGTCGTTTAATCGACCCTGACACGAGCGAAAGTCTCAACAAACTTCTGTTTCTGTTTGACTGTCGTTATAGCGTTATGGCATCTGTGTGGTCGAGACAGACGCTGCTCTTCTTGGTGATCGGTAAGTTCAACTTGTTTGTTTCTGTTTTATGTTACATGGAGTAGAAAAAAGTAGAGAGAGCCATGAACCAGAACTTACCAAACATAACTTTGTTGTCTGGTTAGTAAATGGATAGTGATCAAACATACATACGAACAATATGATGCGACTATTTCTATTGATCTGATGATCTGATGATCTTATCCTCAAACTACGAACAGGGATGAGTGGATAAAAACAACGTAGCCTACTGTTATTTAAAATAACTGTTTGGATTTTTACATTTTCTTTATTGGTAAAACACGTTTTCACATATACACTTTTTTTCTAAATATTGTTCATGCATTTTTGATTACCATATTAATTGTGACGAAATTTAAGTAGAAATGTTTTGTGATTTAAAAATGACAGAAAAAAAACTGTTGACAAGTTACAGCACTGAAAATTATTTTTTTAATATAGGCCTATATAAAATATTTTATAATTTAAAATAATTAAAATGTAACATTGAAGAAAACAGTATTTAGGCAACTACATATACTATGCTTAATAGTTTTAAAGAATTTCAAACTGTATAGAAATTGATTGACTATATTTACAGTTCGTTTTGCCATGGTGAGCATGATACGTTTACATCTCTTATTCAGTCTCTGTCTTTCACGATTGATCATTTTCAACGATTGATAAACAACACAACATTCAGACAAACTCAAACAAGTACGGGTCTGTTATCTCATTTTTATTATGAATGCATGGCAACCTCCTTCTGTTGCAAAGAATTCCATTAACACTTACCTTAACAAGCCACTGAAGTGTGCCGAGCCCGAGCATGACTAACAAACTTCTTTCTGCTCGCCTTGTTATTCTGTCAGCCACTCATGTGGAATTATTGTATTCACTTGAACATTCATGCCGTATATTGTTATTTAGGAGGAATTCCTACGACGGACATTGCTGCCGATCAGAGCTTTCAATTTCAAGATCTAGGCTTAACTAGATTCACAAATGCCATTACGTAGAAAATCAAGGAATCAGTCTGAAATCTTTTGCTCTTGGGTAAAATGCATCTACTCCAGTTGTCATGTTGCAGACAGTGACCTATAAAATGCAGAGATTTTAGGGGATTCTTTCATCAGAGGGGAGCTAGAAGAAACAAAGTAAATCCGTAAAAAGTATACTTTAGCTTGTCTATGAAATAATGCCAAAAATGTTCTCTGTGAAACCTCTGTCTATGTAAGCTTGAATTCACAATTGCATTCTGAAATGTGTCAGAATGTGATGTATACTGTAAATGCATCAGCTTCTTCTTTTGCGGGGCCACTGAGTTAAAGCAAGCTGCCGACATGCTTTTGGCTGGCTGAAGAATAACACTGTTTAATGGCACAGTCATTGAAAGGTTCTCAAACACTATCATCACATTGGGCATTGAGGTTTGCTACCGACACTGTAACACATTGACCCTTAAGTACTTATAATGGAACTAAGCACTCACAAAGTGTTTGTTTCTGAGTTTACATTCCTACCAAGAGTATACGTTTCTGACCTGTAATTCCTGCTCTGCCAGTTTATCTCGACTTTGAAGTCCATATAGAGACCTTTGAGGCATAACACACATTTCCTTTCTACTTTTCCCCTTTCTCTTTTCTTTTCATCGTCACAGATAATGTCAAGGAATGATTTCTTGTTGTCCTTCGATATTGATTCCATCATGAGAGTTCCTTGCTGGCACAAAGAGCAAATGTGGCCTGACGCTAATGTCGCAAGCTGAGAGATAAATGTCAAGCACACTTTTTAAACCCGAACAATGCTTTCTTTGTGTCGAAGTCAGAGCTGAATGCTGTCTTTTGAACCCCCCTGAGATGTATTGCTCTCATGTACCCGACAATTGAAAGTCTCCTACGGATAAAACACTAAATCCACAAACACAAAGGACACTTCAGAATGAAAGGGAGCACGAGGATGTGTACGATACAAGTTGCCTAAATATAGAATAGCAGGTTGCATTTCTCTGATTGAGGTGAATAAGCTGATCGCAGTGGGTGGGGAGATCTGGACAGCCGGAACAGGCAAAGATGAATATATGGGTGCTCTATATCTTTGCGGTTGTCAGGGCTGCTTTGTATTTCATTCCCAATGTACCGCCTTAAGCAGTTCAGTACCCTTGCGTGGGATAGCTAATTCAATTCAGCAGGTTTCGAGTGCACGTGCGCATTGCGAGTATTGCACGCAAACATTTTTATTGGAAAATCACAATGGTTGTAGAGTTTGTCTTACGAATGGAACGTTAGGAATGACATCCTGAATAGGGGACATTGACTCTGTTCTTACATGTGCATTGGCTGTTTTGTTCCCCAAGATTGGTGTCGATCTGTTTATTGTATTAAGAAACAAGTGTAAGACTAAAATCCAGCTCCTATTTGATTCCCAACGTGTCGTGTGATGTCATCAGAGAATTAACATGCTGGAATGTGCAGATCTCTGCAGGGCTGTTGGGTTGGGAACTCCTCCCTGCATTAGCTGATTGTTCATTATGCAGATCGAGTGCATGTACAAACAGCGGTACATCGCTGTGTTATAAATTAAGTTCAAACGAAAACAAGAGGAGGATTGATTTTATTGGTTTGGCATCTGATGTCCTTTTTTGTCCTGGCTGGTTTGAGATCGAGGGCTCTGCTGGCCCTCCGTATGACCGTATCAAGAGAGGGCCAGACTACAAGACACCGAACGTGCCCAACTTTGGTGTAATGTGCTTTGAAGTATCATTCTGGGGCCTATGATATTATTGTGTAAAGAGACATCTAAACCCCCTTGACAGCTAGAGGACCAGGAACAAGATCTTTCTGAGCTCTTGAGTGGATAAACGTTTCTCAGCTACAACAGCTTGCCCTTGAGTTGTAAACCGGACACTTCAAGTCAACAAAAGCATTCTTTTTATGTTTTTCTTAGATTCTGACTGTAAACTGCGTGACATGCAACGCCAGGTCTGGGGAAGGGGGGCAATGCCCCTCCAGATTTTCTTGGGTCCCCCCAAAATATCCAGCTGACAATTCAAATAATAAAAATACTTATTATTAAATAGCCTACTTATAAATTCTCATCAATATTGTCTATTAAATAATGATTTAAAAAAAGTATGCATGTAATGTGCTTTGATTATATATCTGCCTAACCAGAATATGCAATTGCCCCCCAAGTCGAGCCAGCCTTGGTAAAGCATGTAACACTTCAATGCAGTATGTGCTGCCTGTCTTTAAATAACAGCTTTTTTTCCAAATGTGTTTCATCATCACAATAAGCACAAAAGGGTGAATCTAAACTGTTAAGATCAGACCAAAATTATGAGAAGTATTGTTAAAACCAAACCTCAATTTAACCTCAATGCAGTTGTATCTAACTGACCTAAAAATGTGGACCTTTGTTTAAATTGTGTTTGTCTACTGAGACTGCTTTTAAATGAATGAGTTCTTAGGCATAGCTTTACAGAACACTGAACCGATTTCAGAAGTTCAAGGGAAATTAAATATTTCATAATGTAATCCTTTAATGTAAAGAACCTAGCAGAGTTTTAGAACATTTTTTTCTAATTCTTATTAATGTAATAAGACTGCATACTGTACATGCTAAATAGTCACTTTATTAATAGAAAAGAACCATTAGTATTCTGCCATGTGTGGGCAGAGAAACTGCAGAGATTTCTGGCCTTCACCTGTCCTTATTTCCATAAAGCTGTGACGTTTTTTGTCATCAGCGTTAAGGTGACTGCTCGACTTGTGTGGAAATTCTGATACAAACATGCCACCCATTTTCTTTTCCCGCATGTGAACATTGGCACTTGATATAAAGTGCACTTCAATTACAGGCTATGGCGAATTACAGTGCAAGGCGTCGATTAACTCTTACGGCAGTGACCCGCACCAAATGACCCTATTTAATGGGAGGCAGCCGTTGGTATAATGGCCACGAGTGATCCATCACCTGTACGGCCAGATGAACTGACGTTCATGGCCCCTGTAATTGGTCGATCACAAAGGGCCGGTGCCATGTAGATTATTTTGGAATGCCATAATGGATGTCATGTGTGCACCTGTGTGATAAGCAAATGCTGTAAACAGTGGCACTTTTCTACAATCAGTGGTCATAAAGCATGTTACACGTTTAAAAATAATGTAAAAAGCAATCCTGCGCAATTTCTTCCCACACGTTGCTTATGGTTCTTTAAACACCAAATGTTTGCCGCATATATTATGTTTAATATGAGTTTAATGCAGCTCGGCCAGACGTTGAGGGAGCCAGTGTGCGTTTGCCTATAATACTACTAAATAATTTTACCGGAGGCTTCCTGACTAAGTGCCGTACTTGACTATGTTTTCCCTGTAGCACATTGCAGGCTAATGCATTTCTGTGGCATTAATGCAGATGTTGCCGCACTATCCTCAAGTTGCTGCAGGGTGTATTTGTTCACACTGGGTTGGTTTCATCTTAGCCTTATTTCCGTACACCTTACATGTCAGGACATAATACATTTATTTAGCGTGTCATTGTCCTAAGATTACATGCGATATTGTAAGACATGATAATGTTGTTTTAAGGTTGTTGGTTTGTTTTGTTGCTTTTTAATGATGGAGGCTGTCAAGTGTGTTTCTGGAGCACCAGAGGGCCTGAACTAACTGTTGTATAAATTATGAATTTGTTTAATGATTCATTTTTGCTTTTATGGAATATCTTGCCTCGTAGATTCCATTAAAGTCATAAGCCTATTAATGCGTATCACACAAGCGCTCCACTTGAGATCCACTTTTTGTCTATTTGTATGTGCCGAGGCAACCTGATCCGACAGGAATTTGTAACTGTTTTATGAGGTGGCTAATTTGTATGAATTGTATGATGTGTGTAGTAGAAAAAAATATGATTTTTGATATTAGAAAAAGCAATACTGAAGCTCCCTCCCCTAAAACCTCAACATCACTCGCGCAAACGCAAATAATACTAAAATCGTACTTCATACTTAAACGTGTGTACAAACAACATCATACGAATCAGCCACCTTGAAAATTGTTACGAATTCCTGTGAGATTGTGTTCGTGCTATAAAGCTACAATCTCTGTCAATCTGTCTGCATCTGTTTACCTTCTGGAGACGTTCTCTCTGACAAGTGTTATTTTTACCAATTATGCAGCTGTTATACTTTTAAAGAACACGACAGCTTGACAGAAGCACAAAAAGCATGTTAAAGGAAAGAATTGATTTAAAGGAGCCTTTGCAGGTATACCTGTAATACATGTGTCAGCATATCTGTCATGCATAGTCGTAAGTGCTCGATCCTGTAGCAGTACAGTAATGTTTTCAACGCGAGTTAACTCTTTCTTGTCACCAGCTTTTTTTTTTAAGTTCCCAGTCAGCTCCAGCTTTTTCTTTCTTTTTTTTCAGCACCATCATTTTCTATTACACTTCGATGGCTTATTATTCTTTTACAATTTTCTGTCTTGTATGCATAGGATGATGCAATTTTCATACCACGAAAAGACTGGACACTTGGTCACATTTACATGTTGCATGCAAGATACAAGGAAGTATACTAATAACCACTTAGCCTTTACCAGTAAAGCATGCATGTGTCAAACAGATCTGAAGGGACAACAGCTATACACACACAACTGAATACAAGGGCTCACAGGGTCATCTCATGTTTGGTTAAGCATAATAGAGATGATGACACCGGAAGGAGAGAAGGACACTGGTAACCCAGCAGCTGGACTAGAAATAATCAATAATGTCTCCTGTTAGGTGCTTTTAAGCAGCTTCATTTACTGAAACTAAAGGGCAATGCTGAGTTTAGGATCTTTTGTCAACTTGGTATTCAGTAGAATCTGGTCTATGTTAGGAGAGGAAATGTACTGGGTTTATAAGAGAATGAAGTGAACGCGACTTTTATAATGTGAATAATACAAACTGTTTTCGAGCTGTAAGGATGACTTTGTCACTCCTGAGGTTCATTTTATTGAAATTCACAACACATCTAGGAATGCTGTTAAAATGAACATTTGGAATGGTCTCTTCATTTTATCCGCGGCTGTGTGTAGGTTACTTCTTTAACGGTAAAAATAAAAAAATAAGGCTGAAGAGACTCTTTGCAGAACGATTTTGATGAAAATACCAAAGCAGTTGAAGTTTGAAGGATCATCACGAGGGCAAACTCAGGAAGAGCTCGTGCTGTTTTCCTCCCTCTCAAAGGCTGCTTGGAGACTTCACACTCCATTTATATATTTTTGGCAAGGTTTTGTGTATAATGTGAGATGAAAAGCACGAAAAACAGCAATTTGACTGTGTCAAGATGTTTGAATAGAAAAATAAGGACACGGTAATTAATAACCAATATATAACAATAATTAAATACTTTATTTTTATGCTGTGTAACGCTGCAGTTGACCAGCGTTTTCATAGTTGTTGGACATGCATGTGTTGAGGAGGTTGTATTTCGTTTGTTTTAAAACACTTGTTTGTGAGTTTAGTAATAAACACACACCAAAAACGAATTGATGACAAGTGTGTCCCAGAACCCTCCTACACACTCTAGGCTTCAGCATTCACCTCCATTATTCACATTTCTGCAGTATGTCTCCTAGAAACATCTGCAGCTTCTCTTGATGTACTTTTCACTATCCATCCATCCATCCATCCATCCATCCATCCTTTTTCTACCGCTTGTCCGAACTACCTCGGGTCACGGGGAGCCTGCGCCTATCTCAGGAGTCATCGGGCATCAAGGCAGGATACACCCTGGATGGAGTGCCAACCCATCGCAGGGCACACACACTCACTCATTCACTCACGCACTCACGCACTCACACCCTACGGACAATTTTTCCAGAGATGCCAATCAACCTACCATGCATGTCTTTGGACCAGGGGAGGAAACTGGAGTACCCGGAGGAAACCCCCGAGGCACAGGGAGAACATGCAAACTCCACACACACAAGTCGGAAGCGGGAATCGAACCCCCAACCCTGGAGGTGTGAGGCGAACGTGCTAACCACTAAGCCACCGTGCCCCCCCTACTTTTCACTATATGCATCGTAATTCTGTTTCTTGCAGAAGGGGTGTTCGCTACGTCTCCTTCAGTGATGATTACCAATATATCTGTGGTTTGATAAATCTTAGATATTTTTATAATGCGTTCATTCATCAAGGCACATTGAAAAATACTGTATATGTTTACTGTCATTGATTTGAAAACACGACATCTGTGATTCAGGATTCCAACGAGGCATGTGACAAAAATGCCAAAAAATATGTGTATTCTTTTTAATAGTTTATAAACCACTCATTTTGTATCTCTGTCAGTTATTTATTAATGACGGTCTGTTGTGATATCTGTTTCAACGGTTGTGGCTCCTCAAGAAGCAAACATACTAAAAAAACACAGTGACCCCTCTACAGTGAGTGTGGTCTTGGTTAAAAAAAATCCTTTGGACTACGCAAGCATGCCACTTGGTGGTGTTGTGAAAAATGAAAAATAGAACAATGTTCTTTTGTGTTATATTTTCCCACAAGCCATCTTCAGAGTAATGTAAATGCTTACGCCTGCTAGAATCACTATTGAAACAAAACTGCTCTACTTTGCAAGACAGTCTGGATTGTTTTTATAAGACACCATTGTGCTTTTGTGTGGCATCACAACACATGTACCGTGTAGTGAAGACATGATATATAACATTTGAATTCTTGCTCTTTTTTCCCAACATCGTCTTCATTTGCACACCAGAGCAAATGGAACAAAGTATTACTGACTGATAGACTCTGAGGGATCCTGAAATGATCCAGATTTATAGGATACAGCACATGTAAAGTAGCCACAGACGCAAATTCTATCATTGTCTGTGTTCATGTGAATGCACAGCAATAGCTCACTAATGAACTCTTTTAGAAACTTCCTGTCACATTAAAAATGTATGTTGGCATAGTCATATATAAATGTGACGTGCTTGATGTTTTTTTCCTGTGGACTTTCAAAGAGACTGTATGCATATGAGAAGATTGGCTGTGTGTGGTACAGGGTTTTACAGAAACTGCTTAGCTGGAATTAATCGGTCACTAAATGAGTTATTCGGGTTATTTCTAGGTTTGGAATATTTAGGGTTCAAAACCGATTAAGTGCAGTTAATAGAACTTGTTTTATGATGTTAATTACCATAGAAACTAAACTGATTTAAATACCATTCTGCATGTTAATTTATATTCATTTTATCGTCTTTGCAACAAAGTTGATAGATTGAAAGATAGATGGATCATGGATAGATAGATAGATAGATAGATAGATAGATAGATAGATAGATAGATAGATTCTGTAGATAGTTAGATTTGCTTTTGTCTAGCGTCTTGGGGGAGACACACCTGTCACGTAATAGATGTGATAGAGCCGTTGTTAACTAACAATGAGCTGAGGGAAGCAGCCGTCACTGCTGCCCTGACCGTAAGCCTGTCTGTGTGCTGATCAGCCACTTTCTTTTACAGCACTTGGGGCGAGTGCCACAGCAAATCTCTGTGTAGAGGGAGGATAAAACAATAGGAGAGAGAGGGAGCGGAGGACATGAGAGGAAAGGACAAGCTGACAATGGCCGTTCCATTTTAAAGACGATTGTTTTTCCAAGAGCTGAACATGAATCCCATTATGTCAGAGTTAATAAAATGACTCATTGTTCAAGTTTTTTTTTCACCCATCCTGCTGTATTCAGATCCCTGTTAGTGTCAAACGCTCTTTAAATGCGTTACTTGCAGTGTAGCAGAGTATCGTTTATGTTCAAATTAAATTGGGCAACAGTCGCCAATTAACAAGATTGCCGGGACGTTCGGTGTACAATACTGTATATGGCCACAAACCAGTTTCAAAATAACTGGTAAACTTTGTCCATTATGAAGGAAAATAAATTAGGAACAATTTTACGATGGAAGGTTTGAAGTCCCAGTGAAACGCCTTGGAACGCGCAGCATTATTTGATGTGTTGACGCAATAAAAGAAAGCTGCATTTAACAGCGTGATAGCCACAGTGGTGTAAAAGTCTATTGAAAAGAATATGAAGATCAATGATACCAGTAATGTGTCATTTGAAGCTTGTTATTTATGCTGGTGAGTGACATGGCTTCTGTCTTCTTTATTCATCAAGGCTATACGATGTCTAATCTATTCCATAACGCCTTAACATTCAATATTCTGAGTAGACTTGAAACGGGTCAAATACTTTATGTTTTCTCAGCAGATTCGCATTTATGATTGGCGCATATGATCCACTCTGTGCTATCGTGTCTCTGAACTGGAGGACAATCACTTGCAACCACTCGCGTGACACTAAATGATGTTTTATTAACAAAGTTCGGGAGAAGCCGGTGCATATAATTAAGTCCGGCTGGTTCGCTATCAGCAATCACGACTCTATCCATCAATGAACCAGCACATAAATAGACCAGGAATCTTACCTGAAGCCATCCTGAAGGAATAAACATCCTTCCACCTCCCCGGCTCCTCTCCTACCCGGCTCCTCTCCTCTCCTTGAACTCGAACACCCAGCAGGACTCCGGGGGTTGAGTTCTGGGTTCGGCCGTTCTTCGGCACACTCACCCCTATTGGGGGAGAGAGCGTACCAGGTTCGGAAGGAACCGGCGAGCTCGGAGCCCGCTCCCCGGACAGCACGCCAAATACGCATACCTTTACTACCCCTGCTATCTTTATTATCTGCACAGGTGAATTTGTGAAAGCGAAATTAAGACGTTAATGTTTACACTGTCTGGATCATCTCCCATCTAGTACATTATGCGTCATTCACCATGTAAATCATAAATGTGCGAACAAGTGGCTTTGATTGGACAAGAGCTTTGACGAGAGACTAAAGTGTAGCGTGATGTCATGGAATTTCTAGATTTTTTTAGCACACGTGCCAGACATCTAAATGGGAATTTTGCCAGCGTGCAGGAGCACATCATTTTTTTCACGCTTAAGCCTAACATATTTTCAATAAAGTAAAAAAAATCATTTTGATTTCACCGGGGCTTTAAGGTCAAAGCATTTCATAAAATGACAGAGCGGAAATGTTCAGCTTTTGTTGCCGTATAGTGCTTAAATTCTGTCAGATACGAAGACATCTTCTTCATCCTTTCGTCATTTCAACATTTTTCCTTCTTTACACTTATTCAGCTCTTCATCTCTTTCTCCAGCAGCAAATCTGTCTGTGCTAACCGCAGCATGCAGCAACAACTATGAATACGCCATTGAGGAATTTTGCCTGGCCAAGTTCAAGCTGGATATGGAGCTTCTTGACCAGCATCAGTGGTGCAGCTGGGAGGACACCGTTGAGTAAGTGTCCAATATTTCTCATTCTCAGCATTGATTGTATATTTATACTGTAACAATCAGGGCTGCACAATATACCGAAATTATTGAAATGCCCCAAATGAGCAGATTGCAATATGCATATCAATATCCAATGGTTGGCCATAACGTTGTCAGATTTGTCCATACTGTACTATCACTACACCAAAAACATGGCTGTTTAAATATATTATAATATTTTAATTGGTATTACAAACTTAAATCATAGCATATATTGCATTTTTAGCAATTATATTGTATATTGCATTTTTCCGTACTACTGTGCCGCTTCTGGATTCTGATTTGCTGACACGCACTGGAAGTCATTTTTAAACTATTTTTCAAAAACTGTAAATAAGGTAAATTTATTTTAAAGCATTAATGCATTAGGATATATATAGATAATGGTAACACTACAATAAGCATATTTGTTGGCATTACAGTGCATGCATAATTATTAGCAAGTTGATATTCTGATATTTTTCCAAGCACATTTTACCAATTCCTAACCGCATCAATCTTAATAACTACTATTAATTGTATATAATTATTTATAAGTGATGGTTAACAAAGGCTTAAAGTGAAAATAATTTGCATAATTTATTTAGATGTGCATAATGATTAAGAAGGATTTCTTTTACAGGTAAAATAAGTAAAAACCTGCAATATAACCTTTAATATACACTAAAAAATATAAAAATGTGAATTGCCATGACAATTATGCAATGCTAATGCAATATTAGAACCTGCAAAAAAAATGCTTAATGGGTCAGCAAAAAGAGTCAAACAAAATCCAAGAAGAAAAGATAAAGTTTAGATACAAAGAAATACGAATGAATTTGAAGAATAAGGTGTGAAAATATGAGGAACTCTTTAGTCTCCAGTGCCACCATTTTCCAGAACTGCAACCTTTCTGGAATCTCCAAGGTGTCAGAGTCTTAGTGACTTTGCTAGGGTAAATAATCCTTAAATGATGATTGAAAAAAGAAGCAAAGTAGTAGGCCTACACACCAAATGTTAAGCAACCACCCTTCTTTAGGCTGTATGCAATAATCTATTCCTTTCTAATATATTCTTATAATGATTCTGGTGCATAGCCGAGAGAAAATTGCATACAGTACACAATATCTGGAGGTATTATTAGGCATGAACTCGAACTTGTAATGTTTCCTGTCATGTCAAATCCACTTTGGAGTTTCCCCAAAATAGCCTATAAATGTTGAACAGCCTTTTTCACAACTTCCTTTACACATCACAGCCACTTTAGTCCAGCAATATCACTTTGCAGCGGACGCCCTTACATGTATATTTGAACACCTTATGACAAAGTGAAGGGCAGAGTTTTCTCAGTAAAAGAAAGACGATGGTTCCCATAATAACACCCGCTTCCAGGGATTTACAGCAGCATGTGGCACAGCTCCAGGCGTACACCGTTCCTGGGCACCTCCATATGACCAGCTGTCTCTGTGACATAACCGAGGAGGCTATTTGTGGTGCTTCCAAAACACGATACGGAAGAACTTTCACTTTCCGGAGTTAACAAGTGGAACTGTCCTGCTTTTACGTCTGTCCCTGTCACAACTGGCCTCAGACAAACTCGAGCCTTAGACTGAAGCTGCTGCTAGGGTGTGAAAAAGAAAGAATCAAGAAAAGTGAAACGGATGTCCAAGCTGTCAGTTTGCGACCTGCAAGGTTTGTCAGTCTGTGTGTTTGACACTGCAGGCACGGTTTGTCCCCTGTGACCCAACCCGTATTATTGTGTTGGAGGTGTTGGAGCAAATTGCTGACGGTGTTCTACAGAACTGGTTTTAAATACAGTGCCAAATCGTTTTTTTCCCCAGTCAGTGACATCTAGTCGTTCCCAATAGGATCTAGTTTAGATTTACATACATTACACGGGTAGAGTGATGATCATAAAGAAAAAAAGGTCTCATATTTCATGAGCAAAACAGTAAATTTGTAATCAGACTAAAATCTCCCATTGTTGCCTTAGGGTCGTAAACAAACTTGTTTGTTAAATTAAACCAGAACTGTGTTTAGGAGGTCGAATGATTCCTGCGGTTGTTGTTGAATTAAACCTTCATTTGCGACACAGTTTTATTATTCAGCTCACCCGCTTGAATGGATATGTCACCTTTATTAAAAGCCTGTTTGGTAATTTCGCGTGATACTCTTTTGAGTCACAGTGAATTATAGATTTGGTTGATCGTGTATAATGCACGGCAATAAACATAAATGACCTTGACGACTTCTGGCATTTCATTTTTGTTTCTTCACATTATAAGTGTCGCTGCCCTTTTCACAAAATGTGCACAGTGACTTCAGTCATCGCAGCTTAAAATGCTTTTCTGTCTGATTCATCTGCTTAAACTTTAAATAATTTGTCGACAAAAATGTCTGAAGTCAGAAAACTGCTGAGTTCTTATAAGCGTTTAATGCATCCAAAACTGCAGGCATTTAGATGTATTGGATTTGATTGCCTTTGGAGTAACTTTGAATACTTCTTATTAATAGTTTGTAATGGAATGTTTGTTAAATATAACAGTTTAGTTTAGTTTAGCTGTGCAAACATTGTTTCCTCTATAAAGACACGAGGCTCATGAGTGGATTCTAGGTAAGGAAAAGCATCTCTGATCTGTGCACAGGTTCAAGTCTCCCTCTTACCCGTGAAAGCACTCATTAAAGTATGTATGGTCCCTGAGCTCCCTCCATGAGGTCATCCAACTCCATTGCTCAATAATGCACAAAGCACTGTCTGGGGACAGCCACAGGTCTGGAATCATGTCTAAGCAATACAGTAGTACATGTGGCCTCTAATAAGCCTTAAAATGGTTCACTGAGCTCTGAGGACAGTCAATTGCAGGCAATTAAGGTTATACAGAAACTATCAGAAGAGCCAAACACTATTGCACTTCAGCAAATTGTCTCACCTGGGCAATGGTGCATTAAAGTACTTCAAAGGGAACCTGCAATCTATAAACTGGCCCTGTCTTGCCATGCCAGGGGTCATGCCTGTGCGTTTTGATACAATGTGCTCATAAAACGCCCTGTGATGCACAGCGAGAAGGCTAGAAAACTTTTACAATAAATACAACGTGACAACTGAGGCTGGGATTGTGAGCAGGTGTTCATATAAAACAGAATTTTTTACACTTTTCAACACTGGGTTTCCTTAACCGAGTGTTTCGCTAAAGATTAGATTCCCATAGGTTCAATATACTGTTGTGCAATGGATCAAAATGAAGACTGGAGATATTGATGTAATTTCAAGTACAAAACCCCAAGTAAACTAGAATGGTCCTATACTAAACATTTCTCCACCGATACGGATTATTCAGAATGATATCTACCGATGCCGATTGATTCTGAAAATGACAGTATAGTAGTATTGCATACGTCGTATCTTCAAAGCATATTTAGTTTGATCAAATTTATAAAAGAAAGATACAGCTAAACGATTATTTCCGGAAAAACACGAGCAGCTGGAGGCAGGCAGTGGGATGGAACTACAGTACGAGGACACAACAGCACGAGCACACAATTATGCACGTACGCGGCGATTGCCAACAAAACACAGACATATGACTTAGTTTCACTTACAGCGTGCAGTTCATGTCCGGCATCTTTTAGCACTTGGACAGCGCCATCTATCCAGCGTTATATCCACTGCTTATATAACATCCATCACTGAAATGTCATGAACAAACAGACACACCAAAACTTCACTATGGCAAGAGAAATAATCTGCAGGGCAGCGCAGCCAAACTTGACGCAGCGCAGACAATCTTGAAGGCAAGCGGGTCTCGCTCGTCGGTTGGCACGTGGGCGGGCTCTTTCTTTCGTAGAATTGCCCAATAAAAAGAATAGGATCCCTGTTTCGTAAAAAAAAGTTTAAAAAACTTTCCGAAACAAGTTGGAGTGCTGAGAAAGTGTATCAAGCACAGAAATACTACGTCATATGTCCAACTCATTTTTTAACAAGTTGACCATGTTAAACATGAGAAGGATATATTGACCCTGATCATCAGCTGCTTTTAAACTATCGGCTGCTTTTATCGACCGATACCGATTATTAGCCGATAAAACGGTGCATATATTGTATTCATTATTGCTGTTTTGGTGTCACATATATTTACATAGCAACAGATAAAGATACAAATTATTTATTGGTTGACTTCGGTTGACCCCTTACTTTGAATTGATTGTGGGGTATCTGTCATTGCTCTACTGTGTCATTATCAGTAGAATGGAATAGAATAAAATTGACTTTTTTGCATTAGCAGAGAGATGTACAATACAGTATGTATTTAAATGGAGCATTAACATTTGGAACGATTCATTCCACTGTATAGGTTCATCTAGAACATATTTCAGGTCATGGTGCCAAATGCAGCTATAGAGGAAAATGTAGAGGATGTTCCCCTTTGGCCTCTCCAGAAATGTGTTCCATGATGGAGGTTGATCTCTTTGAACCAGTAATACCTTTGACGTCGTATAACAGCTCAAGTCTCCTGACTCAATGGACCTTATTTCTGTGTGCACCGTCTGCAATGTGTTTGAGCAGTTCTGACTGGTTAGACCCTCTGTGACCTGTTGTAAATAACAGATAATAGCTTTTTAATAGGATAACGTGTCTTAGTGTTCAAAAATATTCAACCACTTGACAAGATTTCCAGCATTTGAATAGCACAATTGTTTGCACGGATACATTTGTGTGCAAAAATATAGCTTTGAATTTCTAGAAAAACCCTCCAGAATGCCTTTCCCAAAAACATTGAAAACCTGGTTTAACTGAAGGTTGATTTTTTTCTGTGGGAGTTTCAGGGTCACCCATTTAAACCTGGATCTTTATGACTGGTCTCTGATCCCAGGCTTGTTCTAATGCCAAGGTCCATCTGTTCCCTGAGGCATGCAGCAGTCACACATTATAGCGCAGGTGCTTATGGAATTGTTTCCAGTAGCTTTTCAGAATGTGACCGCACTCAAAAGCATTTAACCCCTTTGTCAAGTTTGTATTGTGTGATGACACCTAATGACTTTGAGAGAAACACCATGAGAGTCCGACATTTAAAGTGTCTCAGCGATTCACATCTCCTTCAGCATCCGGTTGATCAACTGCAGTTAGAGATCAAATACAGATTTCATTCTTATGTCTTAATGGGCATGTCAGGATCAACATTCTTGCCAGTGTTCTGTGACAAAAATAACGTCTCAGTTGGATGTATTTTTGTTTTAGGTATCCAAAAAACATTCAATGTTCTATACAAAAATTCAGAACTGAATACTTCCTCCTCAAAAATACTTTTTATTAAAATATAAAAAACCGAAATCGTTGAAATTCATCCAAAATGACCGAAAAACACATCACTGCTGCCAACTAAACTGGACCCGACAGCAAACCCACATCCTTTGAGCGCAGCACAGTACTCATTTCACATTCACAGAGGGCTTTATCATAGATGTCGTAAAAGAACAGCTACAAAATGGATCAGTTGAATTACAAGTGTCAGAGAGAGGGTGAAAATTTGTAATGAAAACAAATGCTAAATTGGTGCAAAAAGCCTTCCAGTATATTAGAAATAACATAATAATTGGACCTCTGGGGAAAGAATCTTATATGATGTATGTGTCCCCTTTACAGCAATATTTTTTGAAATGCCATAAAATATCCACCGGCCTGTTGTCTGATACCTTTAGTTCTCAACCGTTAGTTATTGAATATTAATGATATCTGATCTTGTTTACAAGGGGAACAGTATCGTGTCCCAGGAGAATAGAGCATGTGCTGTAGTCATGGTCTCTGTTGATGTTTGCCCCTGCTGCTCTCTGTCCTCTCACGCGTTATATTTAGTGCCGTTAAACCATTTTGAAATTCTATCTGGTGTCTTACACCAACGAAAGCTACAGAGAGACTTTCCCACCACATGAACATCAGAGAACACCAGGATTCCTCTTCTTTACATAGACCGACCATATACCTGTATGTGTCCCCCAGTGCATAACAAGTTCCAGTTCCCAGTTCCTTTTTTTGCTGAACACTAAAATATGTTTTTATGATGGAAGAAACATTTTGCCTTAAGAGAAATATATAGCCTATTTATCTACATTACATAATTATATTTAAAGTACTTGCACGAGGAACGGGAATATTAAGTCACTATTCTGCCTCAAATTCTGCCGATTTTGTATTCTACATAAGATAAAGAGTCATAAAGGTTTTAGATTAACTAAGGTTGAATAAAAGATGGCATGACTTGAAGAATGACTTCATTATTGGATTAACTTTTTAATTCCCATTGCTGCAAAATCTTTACCAAATGTATTAATCTTCATATAAAGACTTTCTAGAATTGATGTTTCACATCTGCGGTCATTAACTAGGCCAACTTGAAGGCCTTCTCCCAGATCTGACGTGAAAAGCCTCCCTATTTCCTGTGGTTCAGTCTTATCTGTATTCATTTATTAATTGCACGATACTACTGCAAGTCTTGACAGGTCAGTAATGAAAGTCCCAGGGCTCTTATTATTTAAATAGATTTAGACGGACTGAATGCTATCACAGTTATCCGTTTTTTCTAGTCGTGATGATGGCACACATGACCTGTTTGTCTTTACACTGGTTGGATCAAGAAACTAAATATTTATAGAAAACATGTTGACACACTTGTTCCGTATTTCTCCTTAACAGAGCAAAAACAAATTTTGCCTGTTTTCATGTGTATTTGCTTCCAATGAATTAAGCAGATGGTCCTGTAAATAAAATGGTTGCAAATTATGTCATGTGATTTATAATAGAGTTATAATGGGTAATGTTTGAAATGATAACTGGACAAATGAAACACACATTAACACAATGTGATGACTATTTCCCTGAATGTTTGAATCACAAACTTTATTGTAGATGTCTGGAGTGTCAATGCATGGCACAGCTGTATGCACATGTTGTAGGGTTATTACATAAGCCATCATCTGGAAGAGAATATGATATTATTAGACTCTAATGTTCCCGGTCTGTGGTGACCTCTGTAGTGCCCCAATGAAATGTCACCATGGAACTTTGCCATTTGTTGAGTCTGTATGTTGATCCATCCTTTAACCTTTTCAAATGTGCTGCTATGTAGATTCAAATGAGACCTCTGTCATCACTTTCACCTTTTGACCTGCTGTTATAGCAAAAACCTGCAATATACCGCCATAGAAAAAAGATATAAAAGACCATTTCAAATTATTCGTTTTTCTAAATTTACTTTATGTGTTTTTTTAACTACTTACAATACCAAATTTCAAATAAAAATATTGTATCTATTTGTATTTATTTGCAGAAAATGAAAACTAGAGAAACAGGTAAAAATAACATCAAATATCCTCTGTATTGTTTTCAGACCTCATATTCACTTTTCAGCAATACAACAGTAATATTTGTACATGTATTTAGGAAAAGTCCAGAAGTAATTCTTTATATGATAATGTCATTTTTATCACAGTTTTCATTTGTCTTGTCATGCTGTCAGTCTTTCACATTGCTGTTGGATGACTTTATGTTACTCCTGGGGCCCGTTTCAGAAAGGAGGTTTAGTGAAAACTCTGAGTATATTAACCCTGAAATGAGGTAAACTCTTGGTTTTCCGTTTCAGAATGTGAGGTATGTCAAACCTGAGAAAGCGGGGTAACTCAAGCCGGTTTCTAAAGGAGAGGTCACTTATACTCCGAGTCAGTAACCATAGTAACTTACTCTGTGAACTTACCCTTGTCGGGAGCAGGTTTTCTTTGGTTAACCCAGAGTTTATTTCCATCTCCTTACCCTAAAGTGCAAGTGGTGAAGCTCATTCATTACGACAGTCATTCATGGCACGCATTTAGATCACACAGAGACCGTCTCCGTGACTAAAATGTCATATGTGCTTTTATAGAGGATCCTGTATGTGAAGAGGCTGCATTAATTCATAAGGATGTACTTTGATTTCAGGAGAGGAATTTAGGACCCGAGTGTAATCCTGTCATTTCCCTGTGCATTTTTATTAAAACTGTACCATTTTTCTTTACAGTGAAGTAGATATCAAAATATATCTCATCCATCCTTACATCAATAACATCAGCCATCGTGGCCGTGTATTACATCAGAGCAGATTCTTTAGAATCTAACATGTTCTCACAAATGTTTGTTTTCTATGGAGGATAAGAAATTACTAAATAAAGTGCATGAATAAAGAAATTAATAAATACAGACAAATGCAGTGATAAAGGTAATAAACAATTAATTTAGACGTGCAGCCATTCCTACCCAAAAGGGTTCGAACTGATGGTCAGTCTGACATTGACACGAGAGTCTGACACACTAACAAGTGTCTCATACACCATGACACCATTTTTATTTATTTAGGGATTTATTTCTGTTGTTTCATTCATTTATTCATGGATTCATTTGTTTGTTTATTGGTACATTTATCTTTTTATCAATTTAAACAAGTCATTTACACATTAAAGAACATTAGTTAATCCACTGTATGCAGAGCGGAAAGTGTTCCTCGCTCTCAAGCGCTTTCTGCCGCCATGTTGCTTTTTTTGGTGCCATTGCCATGGTGAATCGTAGTATCGGAGCTCCATTGATCGTGGCCTGTCGTCCGTTTGGGTATGCGCTTAAAACCTGTTTCTTTGGTCCTTTCAAAGGAGAAAACACTCAGAGTTCACATTTATCTCGGTGTTGGTTGAACCTCCTTATTGAAACGGCCCCTGAGGTTTGATTTTATTGAAATTCAACAGACACTGGACTGGAATGATCACAATCCATCTAGAAATGCTGATTAAATGAACATTAGAAATGATCTCTTAGTTTTTTCCCACGGCTGTCTCAATCGCCTTCAATAAAAGTGTAAGAAAGTGTAAAGCTGATGATATTTCAACTTGTTGGATTTTAGTTCGAATAAATGTTTTGATCTCAATGGTACAAATATGTTTACAGGCTTTTTTAGTCATTTTTAAGTAATTAAAAACACAGATTAATGCTGGATTTATATTTCCAAAAGTAAATTCAGTTCAATTTGATTTTATATATCACTTTTCAAAATTTGCATTGTTCCAAAGCAGCTTTACAGGAGAAAATAAGAAAAACAGAAAAGGTATAAACACACCGCATGTGTTTCTAGAACAAGCAAGATCCATCCATCCATCCATTTTCTACCGCTTGTCCGAACTACCTCGGGTCACGGGGAGCCTGCGCCTATAACAAGCAAGATCATTCTAATAAATAATATGTAATATCAGCAGTCTCCCGGTGAGCAAGCAACACGGCCCTGTGGCGAGGAACCCAAACTCCAATGATAAATAAATGGAGAAAAAACCTTGGGAGAAACCAGTCTCAGTCGGGAGGGCAAGGTCCCCTCTGACGTGTCACAGCTGCACTCAGTGAGTAAATGTTTATGAAGAATAGGAAGAGCTTATTGTGATTTAGGAAAATTTCATTTGTTGAAACTGTTAAGGTCTATTTTTGCCTTCTTTTGTGATCGATATCAGACAACAGAGTAATGTTATAAACAAGGAAAATAGTAATGGCATAACGTAACTGAGTGCAGCTATTCAAACTGCTGTCATTTTATGAATTAAACTGGAACTGGGATGGTCAGTCTGTCCGCAGGCTCTCGCAGGAGGATGGCACGGGATGTTCAGCTGGAGCTGGCATAATCTCTAGTTAGGGATGGGCATATGATGTTCATCTGGGCCTGGCGTGATCCCTCCCTACCTTCAGATGGGCATCCCGAGGCGGGGGAGGAAGGCTGAAAGAGACTAATTAGCATAGCTGCTGTTCATGAATTTTTCATTTATTTAGCATATTATGCATTAAGTGAATGCTTGGCTGAAAAGTTGGTCTTTAATCTAGATTTAAATTGGGAGAGTGTCTGACCCTCGAATTGTATAGGGAAGCCTATTCCAGAGTTTAGGTGCTACCTATGAGAAAGCTCTACCGCCTTTGGTGGATTTAGTTATTCTAGGTGTTATTAAAGTCCGGAGTTTTAGTTTAGTTTTAGAGAGTGTGATGGGTTGTAGTGTGATAAACTCTGTTACGTAGGTAGGGGCTAAAACGTTTAAGGCTTTATAAGTAACTAAAAGAACTTTAAAGTCAATAAGATGCTTAACGGTTAGCCAGTGAAGGGATGAAAAAATTGGGGTTATGTGATCCTAATTTCTGGACCTGGTTAGAACTCTGGCAGCTGCATTCTGAACTTACTGTAGTTTGTTTGTTGATATACCAAAGAATGCAAAGCAGCAGAGGAAAAATGGACATTTTAGGTAACTTATTGTTTTTGTGTCGGCTGTACTAAGAATCAACACAACATGCAACTTCTACAAAAAGTATACATTATTATTGTAGTATGAGCTGAATTAATTGCAATTATTATAACTACAATAGAAAAGGAAGGTTAGTCAGAAGCTTTGGCTCAAAATGTAAAAAGTATTTAGGTTTGTTCATTTACTTGAACCCTTGTGTGGTGTTCATAGTTTTGTTACTCAGTGTTGGTGGGTCTAGTGGACCCGCTGCAGTTTTGGGTTTTTAATTCAACACAATCAAACACTTTATGCTAAAATAATCCAAATATGTTTACTTCATCCCAATAACAAGCAATCTAAAGAGCATATATGGTTAATTTTTGCCCTGTGCCTTTGCTAGATCGCATTTATGAATTTAAGTGCTCCAAGTTTTTTTGTGGGAACGGCAGGGGCAGGGGCAGAAACAGAAAACTTACACACACTCTCAAGCACTCTCTCTCACACACACACACGCACAGAAACACACACAAACATACTAAAAGAAGGACCAGGACACAAGGAAGGTACACAAAACCTACAGTTTGCACAATTTTTTAAGCCCTGGGTCCAGTGGTCCCGAACATCCTGTATGTTATAGAAATCTGTAGGGGGTGCATACTGCGCAGTCATTGAAAATGTATCCTGATATATGTTCTTCACAGAAAGAACCAAGGCCAATGAGTTCGAATTTGAACAGACCCGAACACCATAAAAGGGTTAATTTCATTGACCAAGATGGCGATTTTGTGTAAATTTGCACAAGCTTTCAGTTTGAAGCTTTGATGATGTGGATGATGTGAATCATACGAAAAGTAATTATTAGAAAAATGCATGAATTAAGCCACACCCCTAAACCAAACATCACTGGGCCGAAAGCAGATTGTACTAAAACTTATGAATACAGTACAAAAGTATACAAATTAGGCACCTTGTATAGGTATGAAGTGCCTTGAAGTTGTGTTGATTTGCAGGATATATACAGTATGTAGTCTGAATACATTTATGATATGCACAGGGTGACTGGATTTTTGTGGTTGTTAGGGTCAATGGGTGGTTGTTTCTGGCTCAAGTCAAAAGAACCCACCTCCAAATCGCTAATCCTAAAGATGAGCAACTCTAGCGATGCTTGCCCACTAAAAATAGAATGTTTGAGAAGTATAAATAAATACAGTATTTTTATCTTTATTTCAGTATTATTTAACCATCCATTTGTTGGGATACAGTGGGATGGTTCTTTGTATATATCAGTCTTTAATGTGAACACACATTACATGCTATAAATACACAGGCAGACAGAGACATTTGGGGGCTGTGAGCTCAGGGTCAGTCCATTAACAGACAGGGTTTAACATACTGCCTCACTCCCACCACTGGTGAATATTTATCACAAGTCTGTATTCATAATTCATGTTACTTTAGGGCGAGACAAGTTTAAGTCTAAATAGAGCATTTTATGAATATCTTTATAAAATGCATTTATCCAAAGCAACAGGGCAGTTAAAGCTACAAATTTCATGATATTAAAAGGTCTTTTTAAAACAGATTAAAATGAATAATCGACCCCATCCTCTCATTTGGCTTCTACTTCATTTGTTTACCAAGCCACCTTTACCCTCTACAGCCCAGCTGTGCACACAAGGGTGACCCAGACATCCATTTGTGTCACACATGCCTCCCTTGGAAGATGAGATGTGCTCTTTGTCCGGCCCGTGGGCATGAGCTGCTGTTCAGCGAGCTGTCTTTATCCCTCCGGGTGAAATGTGAGGGGAGGAGGCGTGCAGCCTGCTGCAGCCCTTAAACCGGCCCGGAAGAGGGCTTTTGATTAAAAGTCTGCACTGGTTATGTCAGGCATCCCACGCTAGGCTGACTGGCTTTATAAATAGACAGCTGAGGATGGGGGTCAGGGTCTAACACTTACACAGGGCGCTATTAAGAGCTCATCTCTTGAACAGTTTCTCATTGGACTCCTCATTCAACGGAGTCGACATCATCTTCATCAACATCATTATTGAGGTGATTTGACTTCACCAGAGCCCCTTAAGGGCCACAGAGAGAGTGGACCACGTGCATACGTACGTGCAAATGATGGTTATCACGCCCACCATCTCTCACAGAACACACAGACGTACCATAAAGATTCATGTGACTCAAATAGTTAGCACATGTGAAACGTTTTAAAGGTCCAATGTGTTCTTTTTTGGAGGATCTATTCACAGAAATGCCATATACGTCTTCAGAGGTGAAGCATAATGAAGCGTTATGTTTTATGACCTTAGAATGAGCTATTTCTATCTACATTAACCGGGAATTCGCCATGTTGTTTCTACAGTAGCCCTAAACAGACAAACTGCTCTGCAGAAAGCGTTTTGTAAATGCGTAAAGAAGCGTCCTTTAGCCTCTGTAGTGCTTCGAAAGGTAGAGATGGTGTGAGCCGTTGGTTGCAATTCACAACCTCACCACTAGATGCTGCAAAATGTCATACACTGGACCTTTAATAAGGGAGAGTGCACAGTGTCATCATTGTTTTGTACTATTCATTTTTAACATACAGTGTTAATACATATTAATAAATTATCATTTAGACTTGGAAATCAACCTACGGATGGTTTACTTACTGCACAACTACCTTCTACGACAGGGGTCGGGAACCTTTTTTAACCAAAAATGCTTTTTTCCCAGTTTTGGTTCATTTATTTTTGCAGACTAGACTATAACATCTTTCAATGTCTTCAATACTAATAACTTGATTTATGTCCATCTCACTTATGGTCCCTGTGGGGATCAATTGTTCTTAGCCTTCGATGTCCACAGACAAAGGCAAAAACAGTAAAACAAACGAAAAAATATTTCCATGACTTATGAATAACTTATTAAATTAGTTGAAATATTCATATATATATTATAATTAGGGCTGTGAAACGATTAACCGTGATTAATCGCATACAGAATAAAAGTTTGTGTTTATGTAATTTAATTTTGTATTTATGAACACACATAAATGCATTTATTTAAGAAAAATATAACAATTAATAAACATTTATTTAGAATTTCAATTATTGGTAAATATAAATTAATACATTTCAATATTTTAACAATTTTCTCTTTGTAGTGACCTGTTATAAAATGCTTTGAAGCATAATCTCACCTTGACAAATGTAAACTTGCATTCTATGTAAATGTTAGAGTACTATTGTGCGTAATCCAACATTTCCTTTTTTAAAGGTACTACGGAGAACTGACGAACTGCACATTCCTGGTGGCTCTGAAGATGAACTGTTTCTGGCCCAACCGCCTGGTGGATGAGTTTTTCATTCGGGTGCACCGGAACTACTTCCACGACTGCTCGTTGACTGGACGACTGCTTCACGACCCACCCAATCGGATCCTGGGGCCTTTTATCGTGGTGCCCATTCTGGTGACACTTCTCATGACAGCTCTAGTTGTGTGGAGGAGTAAACGCAGCGAGGGAATCGTGTAAGTCTGCAGCTGTTAACCAAGTAACCCCACGTTGAACAAGCGATATTGGACAGACTGAACACTAGGAATGTGTTCGTCTTGTTTGGATATTGAACTAGAGAACACTAACACTTGTGTTATGGACAAACAGGTAACACACAAGTTATTTGTGGTGACATTTTTCATAAGGCAGTTTTTGATTAAATATCATGTCAAAACCTATCTCCAGTCTGATGATGGATAAACATTACCTTGGACGGAAAACAAGGAAGACGGCGCTATTCATGTGTTTGTTTGGCGTATCTTTGCAGGTTTTGCGAACACTGGACATTTTATTTCACGCATCAACCTCGGTACATTTCACATTCGTTAAACGTTTTTGTTACACTTTTTGCCAAAGGATGACAGCAGTAGTAAGGATTAATATTATGATTCTGTCATAATCCTAATTATGTACATATGTATTAAGTAATTAAAAGCCTTAATGTATTGTTATCTTTTATCAATGGGTTTTAAGATAGAAATTCTTATTAGATACAGCAGCGCAAAAAAATAAGAGACCATTTCATAATCAAAATGTACTATTTATAGCTATATATGTTAAAATGTATCATTTTTTGTTTAATATGTGAACTACTAACAATAAAAATAAAACCTAAAATACTGCAAAGAAAACAAGTTCATATTTACTTTAAAGCACTAACAGTAATATTTGTACATGTATTTAGGAATTTTTTTTTTGTGATACATTGATTTGTATCACAGTTTTCATGTGTCTTGTCATGCTGTCAGTCTTTCACATTGCTGTTGAATGATTTTATCTTACTCCTGAGGTTTGATTTGACTGAAATTCAACAAACGCTGGACTGAAATGGTCACAATTGAAATGCGTATTAAATGAAAATTTGGAATGGTCTCGTAATTTTTTCTGCGGTTGTTTATAACTAAATTAAATGTCACAATAACAGACTAAAGCACTAATAAGCTGCCTACTGAGACATGTTAAGGGGAACTTTTTACTTGAAACCTGCTTAACAATTAGAAAATGTGGTCGGTTCACAGATAAGAGAATCCCAAATTTCATTGTAACAAGCTCAGTGAAACACCTTAACTAAGAGAAATGCTGATTATTATTTATATATATTATATTGAATAATAGATGGAATAATAACCTAAAAAAAGTTACATCTAATTGATATTGGACTGTTGTACCCAGTATTTTGTATTCTATGTATTGTATGTGCATATACAGGTATACTGCATATATTAACATGTAATGTATGAGTTTAGTCTCATATAAAAGGTAGATTTGTACACAGCAACCCTGTTTATAGTTCCAGTGGATCTCAGCGTTTTTGAGTTTAAGGCTGTACAATTATTACGGTCATTTTATTTATACTGCCAGTCAACATTTTGGAAACACTTTACTGAAATGTTTCAAATAATCCTACAAATCTTTTAATCTCAAAATGTATGCTTAATGTTTAAAATGACCCTTAATTGTTGTCTTGGACCCAACAATAAAGTATAAGCATCTTATAAGAGCCATATGTGGAACTTCTCTCAATACGGTCAAGAGAACGATTTGGCAAACGTTAGTCAAAGGGTGACTACGTTGAAGATGCTAAAATATAACACAACATCATTTTCACATTTATGCTATTCTATAGTTTTTATGAATTTATACTTATTTTCTAAACAGTGGAATTTTTTTACTAAAGAGTCAGTGTTCCCAAACTTTTGACTGGTAGTGTAAAGGAACCCAGAAAATGTTTAAAAAACCAGCATAGGTTAATTTACAGCCCAACAGTTTTTGAAAACAATGCAACATTTTTAGAGTTCATTTTTGAAGGCATCCCCATTTACATTTTTTTTTATAATAAATAGTCAAGTTTGGCATAACTAATTAAAATAACCAAAAATCACTTTGTTTATAGTCTTTTCAGCTGGTAGTTTTTTGTTTGTTTTGTCTTATTTTAAATAATTTAAAATCAGCTTGAGACCCCGTTTGAGGTTTTTCTAATCCCCTGTTGAGAAACACTGCATTCATCACAACATTGTACAAAAAACATTATATTTCTTAAACTGCTTTAAAACACAAAGAATGTACAGTAAATAATTAAATAATATTCCAACTTTTCTCTCACCTTGTTTTTTTTGCTGCTATCCTTAAAGGGCTAGTTCACCCAAAAAATTTGTCATGAATTATCCTTCCTTGTCCTTCAAGTTGTTCAAAACCTGTATAAATGTATTCGTTTGGTTGAACACGGAAAAAGATATTTGGATGAATGCTTGTAACCAAACCGTTCTTGGACCCCTATAGACTACCATAGTTTGAAAAAATGACAATGGTGGTCAAATGTGCCCCAGAAGTTTTCACTGTCCTACATTCTTCAAAATATCTTCATTTGTGTTCAACAGAACAATATAAAGTCATTTTTCCACTATGGTAGTCAATGGGGTCCAAGAACTGTTTGGTACAAGCATTCTTTCAAATATCTTTCTCTGTATTCATCAGAACAAAGAATTGTATCCAGATTTGGAACAACTCAAATGTGAGTAAATGATAACAGCACTTTTATTTTGAGGTGAACTATCCCTTTAAGTGTCATGGATTACATTTTTATTTTATCTATGATTATTGTGCTTTGATGATGATTAAAGTCCACCATACAAGGACTGCAAAGGTTATTGTTAAATGCTTGATGCATCTATAGTCATACTGAGAGCAGATAATATCAGATTTTTTTAAGAGCAGTGAATTCACTTGTTTTTTTTCTAATTCCATGGGCTCTTAAGGTCATCATGTCAAGGGAAATGTATTTAAGTTCATTGAAGACCAACCCGGCTAAAGAGATAACATTATTGGTCGTGGGATTATTCACCATATTAGCACTGAAAGGATGTTTTCATTCAGGCTGTTTTGCAAATTGCTTTGTAGATAAACGCCTCTGGGAACATCTGTACCTCTGGAGTGCTTTGCCCACAAGTAGTGGTTTAAAAGCCTGTGACATTTACCTGCCTGTGGCTTTTTATAGCAAAGGGAAAGTCGATCTCTCTTTCTTTCTTCCGCAGAACACAAAAGAAGATATTTTGAAGAAAGTTGGTACTGCAAACAGCACTGGCCCTCATTCACTTCTATTGTATGGACACAAAACCAGTGCTGTTCGGTGACAGACTGTCTTCAAAATATCTTCTTTCTTGTTCTTTCACAGGAAAGAAAATCATACAGATTTTGAAACGACAAAATGGTGAGTAGATGATGACAGACGAAAAGAAAAATGATTAATGTCGTTCAAAACTGTAGAACTGTTTTATTTTATGAAACACAAAAGAAGATTTTAAGAAATGTCTCAATGGTTTTGTGTCCATACAGTGGAAGTCAATGGGGTCCAATGTTGTTTGGTAACATTCTAGAAGATATCTTTTGTCCTTCAAATAAGGTCCTTCATGTTTGAAACTACATAAAGGTGAATGAATGATGAAAAAATACTTTTAGAAGCACTGAATTCAGATTTCACATTTTTCTATTCCAGCTTTGATTCTTTATTACCTTACATATTTTAGTGACCATCATTCTTGTTTTACCTGCCTATTATATCTTGAATCACAGTAGGACATTGTTTAGAATCTAATCAGAAATAAACTCTAAGATGTCTTGCAGAGAAAGAAAAATAGAGCATTCTCATTTAAATTGACTTCTGATTTCCAACCACACGTGGAATGCTGAAATAAATTTTAAATGACAGGTAGCACATCACAATACAAAAGCAAATGCCATATAGCTCTTTCCAATACAAAATGAATATTTTTAGGCTATGCAAATTTTGTTTTGCTTACCCCAGGCAATGTTTGTGTCAAATAAATCCTTAGATATTAACCATAAATTATTAATGTTTTGCTAGGGACATATGAGGTGGTGGGACACACTGCATATTCCCAAATATTCACAGCTGCGTTCTGATGACAAAAACCCGTCCGTCTGTTCTTATCAGTACTGTACAAAAACAGACTGTTTGTTTTAAATGACCTCTGCTCTGTTTAGAACATTTACACAATTCCACCATTTTTTTCTGACTAAACAATTATCTGATTTGCCGGTGCTTTATCAGGGAAGTTCATCTCTCTAGGGCAACATTAATAAATAATCTGCATGTGCAATCAATAACGGTTTTAAAATGCGCCGTTCACCGTCCTTGTACACTGTTTATTGATCACAAATAGTGTGGAGTATTGAATTAATCTTTGCCTTGAAATACATAAGAGGCCATGTTCAATACATGCTAATAGCCAGATTCCCTTAGTGCACAATAAATTACAGAGGTGGGATCAAATCATTGCTTTGCAAATTACAAGTAAGTCTCAAGTCTTTGCATGCAAGTCTCGAGTCAAGTCCTGAGTCAAGACAAATCTTCAAATCTTTAACAAGTCATTAGTTCTCTTTCCCCAAATCAGTTTCACTGTATTAAATAGTAAGTAGTTATGTCAGAAAGGCTTCAAAATGTTTTATAAGAGATGAAGTTTAGATTATTTTCACTAAGGGCACTGTGGTAGAAATTTTCTTTACACACCTGACTGAAGATATTGCTTATAGATAATAGCTTTACAGTATTATCACACAAGCTATTCTAACCATCCTGATTTTGGATCTGACCCCTATACCTGTAATATTACTGTACACTGTATATACGTAGTTCATATTATATTATGTAGAACATGGAATTTAGGTATTAATTATTTTACAAAACTGTTGTTCTTTTGTCTTGAATAGAATATTCAAGGTTATCAGTAGGAATACTAAAAAATAAATTAACAAACAGAATGCAATTTTCATTAAACGATACATTGTATAAATTAAATTATTTATAGTTATAATTAAATTAATTAGTAACTTTTCAATAAAATTTAAGTATAGAACATAAAACAAAATGTAGAATGTAATTGAACAACATGAAGGTGAATAAATATTTATTTGGGATTAATTATCATGTTAAATAATGTATTGACAATGAAACTGCCATATTTGCGCATCATTTTGTTAAGAATATAGAAAGTAAGAAAATATTTCCTGGCATACTAATGACTGGGCAATGTGTTTGAGTTTAAGTTTGAGAGAGCAATTATCTTAGATATTGTTTACATTGAACGCATTTAGGCTAGCAAACAAGTTAAATTCATCACAAAAACAGAGTTGAACCTACATTAAGTGGGGGCCCAAGGCAAAATTATTCAATAAGGCCCTTCTGACATTAGTTTGTGAATATACAATTGTCCAAAAACAGAATTGTAAAATGATCAAATAAAAGTATAGTCAAAACACATGTGACATAACATAAAATGTTTACTTTAACAATATTAAATTGTCAATGCTCAAATATTTATAATATATTATCAGTACATTGAAAATTAAGAAATGCTCATACTGGTATGGTTAGCCTAAATTTTGTTTTACACTTTTCCGTTTTAGTCACTGTTTCATAAAAGCACACATATGAAAGCAATGCGCATAGAAAACACATGGATTATTATCCTAAAGAAAAACTGTGCCATTTGATAACAATATCTGTATTCTTGTGATTGTGTGAAGCGCTTTATTCAACTGGGACGAACAAAGTGAAACTTTACAGTGGATGGGAAATTGTATTGCATTGCTCCGGCATCACGTGTTAACTGCACATATGCAAATGTCATAGCAAATAGCAGTAACTAAATACACACGCCTTACTTTTTTCTTCTGAAGTTCACTCCGCACTGCGAGCATTGAAGAGCGTGCAACATGACACAGAGTAAAAGTGTTTTGCGGATATCATAGCGCCCGTAGCGGCAGAAAGGGCTCAAATGCCGAAATGTTGTAGCACGTTTTATTGGGATGACATTTTCTGACTGTTTCGCTGGTCAGCCCCCTCAAAAGTGGGGCCCCAGGCAATGCCTGCCCCATACCTACACCTTTGCACAAATAGTATCATAGAAAACATTCTATGAGCTTAGTTCTTAACGGCATGTTTTATGAAACATATTTTAAGTTTACCAGCACTTGTGTCTAATTTATGGACTAATTGTCCGAAATATGAAATAAACACGTGGATTAAAACACTGAAGAGTTTTAATGAATGACAAGCGCAGCTCTTACCTGTGTGGTCTGCTCCAGAAAACAGCCGACCTGGATCAGAACTTTGACGTTTGGTTTTAAAATATACTAAGACTTGTCGAGTCATAGTGAAGTCAAGTCACGAGTCATTGGTGTCTAAGTCTAAGTCAAGTCACAAGCAGTGTTGGGTAAGTTACTCTGAAAAAGTAATTAGTTACTAGTTACTAATTACATATTCAATAGTGTAATTAGATTACTTTACAAATTACTCTGTCCAAAAAGTATTTAGTTACTTATTACTAATTACTTTCTATATCCTACATCAACGTTGATTAGTTGAGTGATTCAAGGATAGACATGAAACGACTTATTTAATTCATTCAAATAAATAATATTAAACTACTTAAAGTACTCTATTAACTGACCAACGTATGACAGATGTGACAATTATACATTTTACAAGTTAGACTTAGAATTTTGATGTCAATTCCACTATTGCACACACATATATTACACAAAGTATTTAGTTTAATTACATCAAAAGTAACTGTAATTAAATTACAGAAAAAATAAGAGTAATCCCTTACTTTACTTTTTCAAGGGGAAAGTAATTAAATTACAGTAACTAATTACTTAGTAACTAGTTACACCCAACACTGGTCACAAGTCATTTTATCGAGTCGCAATTGATCAAATTTGTGACTTGAGTCCGAGTCAAGTCCAAGTCATGAGACTAGAGTCCACAACCCTGGTAAATTATCTTTGAATATTTGACTACGCATGCTGCAGATATCGTCATTCTTGATATGGGTGGATGACTATATCATACATGAATCACTTTAATAACAGGCAATTAAAATGACTCAATTCACCTTGGTGTATATAGGGGAGGGGAGTAATTGTCACAAATACGTCCGTTTTGAGTCATGCATGCTTGAATGGTTAAAAGGTACTCAGATGACATGAGGAATCTGTACAGACCTTTTGGTAATAAGACGAATTTGACGTCTGTCTCTGGAGACACAATGGAGCTAATGGACATGACCAATGAGTTATTTTCAGCTAAGTGTTAAGTAAAACCAATTAGAGGAGCCGCTTTCTCCGAGGGCTCTTTGAGAAGTGAACATTACACCTTCCAGTAGCGTAGCCACGAGTTTTCAATGTTATTGGTTTAATCATGTCACGCGTTGTGCGTAGCATCTTGACATTTGCGCCGAGACTTTAATTTGTACGCTGCGATGGCGGGTGCACACAATATTCTGATTCTTTTTTTTATAAATTACGAAAAGATGAGCAAGAAAATGAGTAGACTCATTAACGATTACGATTACACTGCATTTAACTTTTTGTAGTGTTCTTGTAGACTTTTCTAACCCTCGAACAATCCGCCTTGTCATGTTGAAGGTAAGACAAGACAGGTCCTGTAGCTCAGTGGTAAGAGCATTGCATATCAACGCAAGGTTGTGGGTTCGATCCCAGGGAATTGCAAATACCTATGTAAAATGTATAGGATAATGAAATGTAAGTCGCTTTGGATAAAAGCGTCTGCCAAATGCGTAAATGTAAATGAAATGTGAAGGCAATGGTTTGACTGGTAGCCGCCGAGCTGCGGTTCTTAACCTGGTCCTCACGACTCCCCTCTGCATATTTTGTATGTATTACTGCTTCAGAGGTTAGTTCAATTCGCCTGTAAAAGCCCTGAGAAGTGGACATAAAGGACATTGAAGTGCACAAAACATAACTACTAACGTTACGCAAATCTCAAGATTGCGGTTAAATAACCCTTCAAACTTCCGTAATAAATTTGTCCGTGTATGAAGACGCTGCAAATTCGTGTTCTGAAGTTAACTTCAGCAGCAAAATTCAGCCGATTTCCTGTGTGCAGGGAGAGCAATGAGCACTGTGTAGGTATCATGTCAATGGGAACACCGTTCATTCATTGAACGCTGGTGATTTAAATCAGGTGTGTTAAACGAGAGAGACGTTTATGTTTGCTAAAACGGTGAAATGAGCTGTATAATATGTGTAATGTATAATATGCGTAATGTGTAATAATGTGCAGTGTGGAAACCTCACTCCCCGACCTCAAGCGGCGCTCTAGCTAGAGACTGTGGTCTTTAGCCTCCTTGTTAGAGTGCCCGACTCCCATGCTGTGCAGAGCCGGTTCTAAGCCCACTGAGAGCAGTGCAGGTAGTTCTGGTTACATATAGAAACATAAACGTATACATTATGACCCCCTCATGTACAGACAGGCCCCCTCAAAAATGAAATTCTGGCTACGCCAGTGCTTCACACCCTCATAATAAACCATAATAAGTGAATGCCGACTCACCCAAATTTTTGTTCAAAGGACCCAGTCTTTGGCTGTTTAGAGGCTTTGGTTATGTTTTTTGGGTGTTTAACAATGGATGTTCATGTTTCTAATTTCAAAAAACGCTTTATATTTCAAGTCTATGTTCATCGCTCTCCCATTTCTAACAAAACGACTGGATTTCTTCTGGTCTATAAATATCTAAAGTCCCTCCTTCCGAAACGCTCTGATTGGTGAAGCAGACCAGGTCTTTCGTGATTGGCTTCCGCTTCTCAGGCTGTTGTGATTGGTCGGTGCCCCTCTCAGTGCACGTGTATTCATAAACTTTGGCTTTAAGCAATATAAACAGTAACAATGGCGTCAACTTCACTTTATCATTTAAAACATGCGGATCAATCGAAGTGTAAAGGAGGTCTATTAGTGCATGAGCAAACGTCAATCTCTGTTAGAGAGTTTTCCTACTATGGCGAGGGAAATGACACCGGACCGAATGGTGTCAGACCCGTTATATTAATTAACACTAATAACATAAGCGTTAGTTTTGATTTTTTGTATTGGACCCGAGTTGGATAATAAAACAAGCAGGTTGACCAGGAGACATTTGCAAGCAGGACTTCAAAGGACGTTTCATAGAATTGTTTTAGACAGATGTAAGCACACACACACAATATCAGTGTATCGCACAGAACAGCTTTCACAGCCGATGTTAAAGTGATGGAAGCTGTTATTTGACCTTTGGTTATCTTAGAACTTTGAGCTTTATAATTTTTCAGGTATTATTTATGCTCTAACAGCAACATTACTCACTAACTAAAGGTTAAAAAATACGATCGCGGGGAACGTGCTCTTTAAAATGAAATGTTTTAAAGGTTCAGTGTATATCAATCGCGAATTGCAACCAACGGTTCACTCCACCCCTCCCTTTGGAAGCACTATGGTGGCTGACACAGAACTCAGATGTCTTCACATTTTGCAGAAGGAGATAACGTATTTATGAAACACGCTCTGCAGATTCCATGTTCGCTTCATTACGTAAGGTTTTATACACCTTTGAAGACATATGTATGTATATCATATTGCATTTCTGTCTAAAGTTCCTCCACAAAATTACACACAGTGACATCACCTTTAAATGGTTCACCTAAACACGCTTGTGATTGAACCAGTGTTGCATTTTTTACACTTTTGCAGATATTTTTGTTATACAGTACTTCTGTCCACATTTTAAGATGGGTAAAAAAAGGCATGCTTCAGCTTTAAAATAACAGAAGCTGCAAAAACAACTATTTGACAGTTGCTTGAGGGGGTTTTATAACATGCATGTCTAGTAAAGTGAATCTGTGAATGGCTCATTAAATCAGAAATGTTACTTTGATAGCTTCACCCACACTTGTGTAGTTGAGGCAATATATTGCAAATGAGCGCTGACATCCTGCTGGGACGTGTGCACTAGACCCAAAACCCATCTGGGCTGGGACGCAATGCTTTTGTGACTCAAGATAACCTCGAGCCAATCACATGTTCTCAGTGGGGGTGACAACTTACTGAAAGTTCACTTTAAAGTTCAAGAGTGTATTGACCAGTGAGCATCCAGGATTAGAATTTAGCTTTAATAAAGGCTTTTAAAACCTAACAAAAAACTGTACAGCCAAGAAGAAAAATTAGAAGAAAAAAGCCAGCAGTTATGTCCTCTGGCAATTTCTCTTCACATTTCTGTTCTCTGTTAATGATTCTGAGCTCATTTTAACTGCAGTCATTGAGCTTCTAAGACAGACGCTCATTATCTTCTTTCAGTCAGCGCAATGTTTTGTTAGTATATTTTCATTTATTATCAAATGTATTTGTCTTACAGCAGGGTATTTTTTCATTTCTGAGGGGTATAATATCATATCCCAGCATGCCAATTTCATCCTGCTTTGATGAGCCAACTTAAGCAGACGCAAATTTTTCTCACGTTGTGACCTTCTTCAACAATGATATCAGGAAGTTAAAATAATGAGGAACGTTTTGCTTTTACATGGAAGAATTGCAAGAGAAAAAAGGTTTGCTACAGAAAATGTGTCTTTTTGTTTGTCCAGGATCATCATTCACTTGGCTAGTCTAAGAGAACGGTGTGTCTGGATGGCTCATGAATGATATCAAAGATGTTTTTTTGTAATTTGACTATTGTAAATCAGATGTATTTCTTACATTCGGACAGCAAACGAAAAGGGCCACCATCCCAGAAAAGGCACTTTTAAATGTTTATCTACCAGAAATTGAGTTGCCAGCGTGTGTGCAGAAAAACCCTGTAATTATACAAATCCATCTGTTCTTCTTTTTGTAATCTCGTTTAAACCACAACAGTGACACAAAACAGGCTTTTTGGGAAAACCTAACAATCTGATGTCACATTGTTTATGCCTGCCCATGACAGCTTACAGACTCCGCCTTATGAGCGCATAGTCCCCACCTTGCCAGTGACAAGCTGTCAGCCATTTTCAGGCAAGAGCAGATGTAGCCACTAGCCAGTGACAAAAATGTCTAAGAAACAACAAATGTGTGCTGTTGTTGGATGTAAAATGGAACATAAAAGGAGGCCGGGAGGAGACCTTTCCGACGAGCCCGGGATGTCCCGCTGCGACCTTGGCGGCCGGAGTTATTAATGACCGAGAACTCTGCATCCGGGGAAAAAGCACTTTTTTCGGATCGACAAACCAACATTCACGAGTCTGCTGACCGGGAATCGATGCGACCCCTAGTTCGCGTGGCGAGTCAACGCGGGTCAGTATAGCATGGGTTTCGCAAAAAAAAATTAAGTAAATTAAAAAAAGTATTACACATCGTTTTATGTCTGTTAGTAATATGCATGCACATGATTCATCATCAATGGCCAACATTTCATACAGCAAATGGTCAGCATATGTTGTTCTATCTATGTTTTTGTCTTTTCCATTTAATTCATATTTATGAACAAGGCATTAAGGTGATTTTTATTGCAGTTAGTGTATGGTTTTGGTTGGAAAGGGCATTACAGACGTAATTGGGCTTTCCGCTATATTGCTTGTCTTGATGTCATCCAAAGCACACATGTAAGCGCTCTACATCCTATTTGCATAGTGGGAGGGGAGCATAAACTAATTTGCATTTAAAGAGACACACACTAAAACTGCGTGTTTTCCATTGCAGCCACAAATGGCCATGTTCAACATCTTGTAATTAAATATATGTGATGTATTTTGAGCTGAAACTTGAAAGACACATTCTGGGGATACCACTGGGATTGCGGCCCTTTAAAGTAGATCTTTCAGCCATTCTCTTTGAAATACTTATGGCAACACTTGCCTATCCATGTTCAGGATGTGAATTTGATCACTCAATATTAAAACATTACTGATAGATACAGTATTGAACACCCTGCTTGCCAATCCAGGTACCAGAAGGTTCTAGCTGTGTGATTATTTTATATAGACGGTTAAAATTGGACAACGCATATGGCCCGCAATTAAAGTCTGTGTTTGTTAATACTAGGTCTGGGTATTGGCTAATAATATAACTATTTACACTATATTTATATTAATATAATTTTTTATTAATATTTTTTTGTGTAGTAATTGTATCAAATAGAGAATTTGTAGAAAATGATTGTACATAATTTTTATCAAATAAAGAATTTGTTGAATGGGTTGCATAACTTTGTCGCATTTATGTTTAGCCAAGAAAACAGTTCTTCTACTGGTAACCCAAAATAATACTGGCTAGACAAACTTTTTACTTGCTTGCTAACAATTTACTTGTTATTTATTTTGCTTGTTATCAGAAAAAATCTGCAGGGATTCTTTGCGGATGTGTACCAGAGTTGACTTTGGGCCACAATAGCATGCATGCGCAGTAACGTTTGTTTATATTCTTGCTTTGAAACTGTCTATACACAGTCTGGTTAATGAATATATGTAACTTCTGATTATTATGTCATAGTATTTCATGTTTCAGTCATTCAGGAAAACAAGTCTTCTAAACACATTTCAGTTTTTCCATTCTTGGATTTGCTTAAGCCATTCAACCATGACGTGTCTATTGTGGGGAACTCGGCTGAGTCGTGAACCAAATTTCTGCCCCATTTTCTGTGTTTAATTTGGCAGCACTGAAAGGTGTTTGTTTGGACGGTTCAATCGCTTCACAATGCCTCCCACGTGTAAAGTGAGCGAGTGGGTTTGTTCACCAATGTAGAACGAGTTCATGCTACCAAGTGCTCTGAACGTGGGCTGGTTTCACGATTTAAAGCAAAGTACGCAGACTCAAACGCTCTTCATCAAAGTCAGTGCATGTGTGGAAAATCAGAAGTCATTCCCATGAAAAAGACAAATAATCATCAAAGCATATGCCACAGTCTACTTGTATGGTTGCTGTTTTCATTGGTCTTTCTTGATTCCAAGAACGTAAAGAACGGACTTGTGTTCTTGTCGAGACCGCTGTTGCGAGGCAGCCTCTGAAGAACGAACTTGGATGGATGTGCCGCAGTGAAGTTCTGGGACTTCAAGGGGATTCCGTAGGCATGCAAGGTTGCATATGATGCTTCCCTGATATCGGGAACACATCCGGGTTCTTTCATGCGCTCTCTGTTCTTGTGTTCTTGAGTATTGGAACCGGACTTTGGTGGTTATTGAGGAAGTAGAGCGAGAACAAAAGGCGGCTATTGTGTTTCGAGAAAACTTCCGGGGCCTTATATATAAAACTTGCGTACGCACAGATTTGATCGTAAAGCGTGCAAAAATCACGGCAACGTTCATATTAATAAAAATGGTCTTTGCTGTGAAAAAAGTGATTAGTGCCACATCAGGGTCTGGGCAGACGTACACACTTTTGCTTGTCTGAGTGCTGCAGGTTTATGTATTTTTTTTTACTTCCATAGGATTTGGACGTTGACAGGTGCTCTTTCTTATATCAATGACATTAATTAGACATAATTAAAAGGCGGAGATCTGAAACTGTTCAGCTGCACATCTGATAGAGAGACGCACACGTGCTTTCTGTGTGAACGTTCGTTCTATGAATTTTATAAATGATGCCCCAGGTTCGGATTGAGTGACAAGAGACTCCAAAGAAAAGTTTAGAATGGTTAAAATCAACCTCAGACCATTTGGCTTTACTGTACATGTTAATAATGGCTGTTCTTTTTCTGTAACTAGGCTACATTTTTATGTTAACATGGTAATTTGTAGTTTAATTATTATTATTTTTTTATTTTTTGGATTATAGAAAAAAATATGTAAAGTAGATGCAGTTTTTATTCCTGAACAAATACTTTATTTATTTCAAGCTGTTGCCAAGCAGTGTAATATTTTTAAATATTTACAATATTTTTTTGGTAACCGAATGGTAACATGACTGGACTCTTGCATCGCTTACAAAAAATAAAATAAATGTTTGACTGATCAACTGTCCTCCGTACATAACAAGTCTGAAATTAGAGTAACAATCCTGTCTTAAACCTCTTTTATTCTTGCATATGATAAGTGCTTGACCAAACATGGATATTACCTATTTGGAACCATGATAACAGGTCTTGTGCTGATTGGATTAGGCTTTGGCCTGGGTTATCGAAAAATTCATAAAACGGGAGCAGCTGTCATAAGGCTGCCCGTTTTGATTGAAGCTGTTGGAAGAGCGGTCAGCATTGAGACTGAGACTATTAACCGAAATATGGTTGCCATCAGGGAAACCCTAACAGCTCTGGGAAGGAAAATTGATAATATCGGAGGTCAGAATCACCATTGAACCACTTGGACTATGAGGGTTGCCGTGACATATTGGAATACGGTTTCCCGACTAAACAAATCACAATCTTATCTTTCGACTCCCCGGATCCAGAAACGGCCTTGGACAAGGCAGCTGGAAAATTTAACCCTGTGGGAGCACTGCAGCGAGACGCTCTTGCGTTCCTCCCCAACCAAAGACTTAGAACTATCACACACACACACATACAGACTTATCACTCCCACTCCTCCGCATGCTTTGAACCGCCAGCCTGGAAAGCAGATTCGTTGAGCGGCGCTATAATGGCACTGGATCGGATGGCTGCTTATCGGAGCTGGATTATCTTACCCTGTTGCAAGTCTTGTCTATGGTGTATTATTGTATCTGTGTTTTTTTTCTCCCCACTTACCTCATGTTTTGCTGTATTTTTCTTCTTAAATCCATTTCGTTACACTGTACTTGTTATATGTGTAATGACAATAAATTGAATCCAAATCCAAATCCAAATGAATCCAAATCCAAATTAGCTTCACCCTTAAATATATATATTAACAGGACTGTGACTCAACAACCCTGGAGGATTTCATTTTATTACTGTTAAGTTTTTCTTTCATGGCTCTGGAGTTCTTAGTTATGTAGTGGTGTTTGATACCTAAATACAATTGAATATGATACATAGGTTTATTCTACAATTCTTGTTGGAAAAAGAATTATTTACAAATTCGACAATTGATGTCAAAGTAATAATATAAAATGTTGGTGGCCTAGATCATTTGGTCTTTAAAAGTCTAAAGCGATTTTGTGTTCATACAATGGAAGTCAATGGGGGACAGTATTGTTTGGTTAGCAACGTACTTCAAAATATCTTTTTTTTGTGTTCTGCAGAAGAAAGAAAGTCATACAGGTTTGGAGGGTGAGTAAAAGATGACAGAATTCTACTTTTTGGGTGAACTCTCATCAGTAACAAACATTTAAAAGAGGAAACATAATTCACATGAATAATGCTTTTGGTAAAGGCATGCATCCATGTTTTTGCAAGGTGCAGATGATAGCCTGCTACTTAATTTTTGGCCTACATTCTCCTTCCAGGTCATCGCGTCACACGTTTGAGTTAAATGGAAAGACAATTAGAACATTGGGCTTAGAACTGGACTCTCTCATTTCAGGCTTTTCTCTCCTGGCCAAGTTATTTACAGCTAGTGAACTGCTACAAACAGATTTGGTATTAAAACAATGAGGAAAAATGGCCTTCGCCCCCTCCACTCCAGCTTGACAAGAATCATAAATGCTCCAGATTCATAGAACAGAGCATCTGTTTATTCCACTGTCTAAAAAGGAAAAGTATCCATCAATCAAGCAAACAAACATTCAAAGAGGATGAAAGCCATGAGGTAGAGCAATGCTCCAGATGAAACTTAAAAGAATAGTTTAGCCCAGAAAATCTGTCATGAATTACCCTCATGATTCCAAACATGACTCTTTTCTTCTGTGAACACAAAAGATGTGAGGCAGGAAGTTAGTGGCAGACAACATAAGTATTCACTTTTATGTACAGCAAAGAGCACAGTCAACATTTTCTTAACAAATTTCACCTTAAATAATCATGTGGGTTTACAACCACATAAGGCTGAGTAAATGACAGATTTCTTTTTTGATCAACAGTTTAGATGTTAAAGGAAAATATTACAATACCGGTGTAGATACTACACTTTCATAACAGCCTGTGTGATAATGTTGAGAGAGCTGTTGGCTCTGACTCTGACAGTCATAAAATCTATTCTTAGATCTGAGAGCACCAGGGATGAGCAATAGTCAGTTTTATTTAGAAACGCGAGTGCAATTGAATAATGGTCTTACAGTTTCAAAGTTGATGTAGGTGAATATGAATCATTGGTTGGTTGGTGCATTATTTTGTTTAATGCAATGCAATAAACGTAAGTCTTGGTCCCTGTAGTCCTCTGCACAACAGGATCATTTTACTAGTGCTGTAAATCGATTAAAATAATTCATCTGATTAATCACACATTCTGTGATTAATCACAATTAATCGTACATAGCATTAATGTTTTCAAATATACTTTTACATTGTAATAATTTCACATTTAATCTCCAAATTAATGTGGAAACAACAGATTTCATTAACAAAATCATTTTATGAATGAAAGCCAACATTCTGAAATTGGTACTTCAACTGATGTCTCGATTAAATTTATTATTATTTCTTTATTTTAACATTAATTATAGCTGTACAACATTGAAATACAGTACATTGAGTGCTAACACATCTAACAGGTAATATGCAGATATTGAATAAAGTTCTTAAACACGTTATAGTCTTTAATGCTAAATTCTAAATAAAATACATAATTAAAGCTACAAAACACATTGAATTCCTCTTTTCTTTTGTTCTTTGATTAACATTAATGACAGGAGTCACAGCAGCAGGTTTAAGAATGCAGCCCCTTTAAAAGCTGCCGCTGACTCCCTTTACCATTTTCACAACTCTTTGCATTCATTTAGGATTCTATTTAAAGGGATAATTCACCCAAAAATTGAAATTCTGTCATTTACTCACCTTCGAATTGTTCCAAATCCAGAAATCGGTATAAATTAGTTTGTTCTGATGAACACAGAGAAAGATATTTGGAAGAATGCCTACAACCAGACATATTTTGCCCCCCATTGACTACCATAGCCAAAAAAAATACAATGGTATAGTCAAAAGTACCCCGGAACTGTTTGCTGTCCTACATTCTCAAATGTCTTCTTTTGTGTTCAACAGAACAAAAAAAATAGATAAAGTAATCTTTCCTACTATGGGAGTCAATGGGGGGCAAGATCTGTTTGGTTATAAGCATTCTTCCAAATATCTTTCTCTGTGTGCATCAGAAGAACGACATTTATACAGATTTGGAACAACTCGAATGTGAGTAAATGATGAAAGAATTTTCCATTGAAATCTGTGCTTACGAAATGCTAGACAAAACGGGCTTTCTGGCATAATCTTGTATGTTTTTGTTCATTCAAGCACGAAAGAGATCTTAATACTGGTGCGCTGTCTGACAGAGATTCACTGACGCAGACTTTAGCCTGTGACTACACAAGACGGGACCGCATCCCACACCTAAAGCAGTTTATCTACACCGAACGTGTCAAAGCACGTTTCAAATCGCGCTTAAATGGTTTAAAGGCCTTTACATGAATAAGAGCGGGATTATATAATGTAACACTAGACAAAGGATGACAAAATAAACGGATGCTGCATTATTCGGGTTAAATATGTTAATGCGTTAATCTGAAAAAAAGAATTATTGCATGCGTTAACTCGTTAACGTTGATAGTTATGCGTGTTGATAGCGCAAACATCTAGATGGGTTTGGCTGTGGCATTTGGGAATTGATTTATTTACTGATGCTAATTGCACTGAAGTGAATTATTGACTCATTTGGATCAGCAACAAATATCCCAACAAAACTTGAAAAGTCTCTGAGAAAAATACTGAGAAAACAGCAAGGCTTGCTTATCTACAACTCATCGTAACTATTTTAAGAGGTGGCTAATTCCTATGATTTCGAACAATCTTATTTGTATTTTTTAGTAGGATAGATTTTAAGTTAATTTACTAACCTTACACAACTCACGTTAAGCTAGTCGCTGTAAGTGTAACCTTGGCAAATGTAATTTCTATAAAAAAACACAACTTAGCATTAGCTAAACACATGTTTTTTTTCTATCAAATGTTTTAAAGTGTAAACAGAACCCTGTTTAAGTAACAAATATAACACACCAATGATTATAAATTGCTAACCGAAAATGCAGAGCTGGATGCAGCATTCAAAAGAGTGCATCACGTACAACGGTACCGTCTCCTTGGCGCCTTCAGAACAAAATGTGTCTGCACATGCGCAGACCGGATAGTATATGGAAATTAAATTAAACCTATTTTTTTCTAATTACTTTGAATTGAATGAAATTAACTTGTTTTAAACAAGGGCAGTGAATTTGAAAATGAATAATAAAAAATAAGTAGGATTAAATAACACATTAAAATCAGTGAAATTAACCAGATAAAAACATGTTACATTTACAAGGGGTCAGAATCATTTTTTTCAGTGCAGGAAGATACATAAAAAACCAAAGCATGTTTTGATTTAACAAATCTTAAACAGAAATACAATAGCATAACCATAGCAGAATACCATAACAGTTCTGCAGACTAAACAAATTACTCCAAATATTCTCTGCTGTTTTCAGCAAAATAATACTAGTTTTCCCCAAAATAGAAGTCCTATCCTTATTTACTCACATTGTTTCATTCCTGTATTTTCTTACCTCGGCAGAACGCACAATGCATACAAAAGAAACATATCGTTTCTGAAACCTTGTATGTCCAAATTCACAGATTTTCTGGAAATGGCAAAAACACTCTACTTTATAAATGATTACATACTGTGTTGTCAATGTTGGAAAGCACTTTTTGATACTTTTTATTGGTTAAATATATGCAAAACCCAGTGACAAACATTTTGACTAACATAATGATTTATATAAAAATAACAAAATATGGAGATAAAATGTTTTAGAAGGACAGCAGCGATATTCAAAGTGAGTAAGCAGTAAAACAAATAAAAAAAGGATTTATATTTCGGAAAAATATTAGCTAATTTCAAACAGGTTTGGAATGGCAATAATGCTCACACGACACACATTTCTTTTTGTGAACTGCGTATTACTGATCAAGCTCAAGGACTCTTGGGCAAAAGTGAGTGTATTGAGAAATAAGTGTCGGTGGAGGAAACGGTGCATGTATTTATGTGGTGTCCCTTGAGATCAGTGCAGTGTGAAGAGACTTTCATTGAGACGCAAGAGAGGAGCTCAAAGCAATAAGCCGATACTTGTCACACTTCATAGAATGACAAAGACAATATTTTGGCTGCTCTTCACTGACCATCTTAATTATGCCATTTCATTCTTGAAACAATGATGGGTGAAGAGGCTTCGAAGACACTGTGTCACAGGTCACTGGCTCTGTGATGTTTAACTGCCAAAGGGCCACATTAAACTCGTTCTGAATAAGTCACAAATATAAATATCATATTACAAACAAACAAACTCTACGGATCATTGTGTCATTTTCTGTTAAATCGATTATTTATGTTTTATTTCTGGGGGCACAAATAGGATCCAACAGAAACTCAACTCTGAAATAAACTCTACGGTAGACTATAAATGATTGCAGCTGTGGCAAAGCTGTGCACATGTGGTCCTAAAAGATACAAAAGATACAGTGCATGTAAGTTTAACTTTATTGCAGGGCAAAGCACACAGAGAAAAGGCCAGACGAGCATTCAAAGACTGGACTCAAGTCATGATGGGTATCAAAAGATGTGTAGGGGTGAAAATCGACTCTATCTTTTACTCTAAGCCATGCTAAAGGTGTATTTACCTTATGTATTTACCGTCTATATACATAATACATAAGGTCAGAACATGCCACTTTTTCAATAGTTTCAAAGCTACACTCAGTCGTTCATGTGTAATTTATCACTTCCGAAATTTCATTGCATGACACCTAAACCCGACTTTTCTCAGCTTTAAATGTAAACTAAATGGTTGAGAAGTGTCTCCCCGAGGATTACTGGGATAACAACCAGATTCATGCCTGGTCAGTAATGTAGAAACTAAACTGGAGGGACAACAGTGATATTAAACACCATCATGTTCACCTCAGTTATATAAAAGAGATGGAGTAGCATAACCCGTTGGAGAGAAGCAAGTATAGCTTACCATGGGTCATCGTTTAAGATATATAGAGGAGCCATAAAAACCTGGGTCTCCAGAGAGCAACATTCATATTCATGTTTGAGCTGTATTCTGAGAACTGGGTACATTTCTCAACATAACTGATGGTAAATGTTTTATATAGCAATGTATTAAAAGGTAAAAGCGGTCCCAGGACTCCAGGGGGAATACTGTATGAGTGGGCAGCTGGTTTTATGGAAGATCATTTGGGAATTTGTCAGCTCGGAGAGACAGGGCTTCTCTGCCAATTCCTTCCAGGCTATTTCCTCGTATGTGACGTGCTCAGTTAATCCAGCTCTTTAACACAACTGGTATTATATTTAACTATAGTCTTTTATTATAGGCTACACAAATTTTTTTCAGCAGCATAGCAGGTGGCTGAGCTTTAGTTACGGACGTCCTGGGTATTAGATTAATCCTGAGGGTGGATGGTGTCTAAAGTGTGAGATGATAAACTCACTGAGATCGGTTGAGTCTGTCCACTGCCCCGGGTAAAAAACTCCCATGCACATTCAATTTTCCCACAGGTCTTTCCCGGATATTAAATGTCACACCGGTTCATTGGGACACACTGATTTCTGGCCTGAAAGAACAGCTGCCAAGAAATATCCAAAACAGAAAATGACTCACAACCATGTGTGTGTCATTGGGTGACGTGATGAATAGTTCACCCAAAAATAAAACGATCATAGTTTACTTTCCCTGATGTCATTCCAAAATGTATGGTCCTTCTACAAAGTATATATTTTTAAAAATTTTAAAGGGATAGTACACCCAAAAATGAAAATTCTGTCATCATTTATTCACACACAGGTTGTTCCAAACCTGTACAAATGTATTTCTTCTTCTGAACACAAAAGAAGATATTTGGAAGAATGTCAGTAACCAAACAGATCTCATCCCCATTTACAGCCATAGTAGGGAAAATAAATACTATAAAATAAATAATAGGAGTCAATGATACTTTTCATGTATTGAAAAAAAAAGTTGACAAATAAACCACATGTGTCCTCTGATGTGACAGCAAAAATTTTGAAAAAAATCTAACAATGAAGATACATCTATCACATGCTCTTTTATATTGTAAATAGTTTTATATTGAAGTAGTAGTTCACCTTCAAAATGAAAATTATGTAATCATTTACTCTTGTCATTTCAAACCTGGATGACTTTGTTTCCTGTGCAGAACACAAGAAAATATATTTTGAAAAATGTTGCTAACAGAACAGCACAGCCCCCCATTCCCTAATATTGTAACCAATGCAAGTGAATGGGGGGCTCTTAACAACATTCTTTAAAATATCTCCTTTTGTGTTCTCCGGAAGAAAGAAAGTCATACAGGTTTGAAATAACAAGAGGGTGAGTAAATGATGACAGAATTTGACAGAATTGATGATGCATGACTTTGTTTTCAAAGTCATGCAAATGACATGTTAATCAGTGGGTGTGGACGAGCGTCTGCACTACTGGGAACGCCCACAAAAATGTAATATCCGTTGATGCGATTGGGGGAAAAAAACTTGAAATAAACGTGTGTAGACCTTGTTAGGCACTTGGTCTTGGCTCTTTGTAATGATTACGACCGACTTGTTCTTGGTGCAATACCAAAAAGTTGCTGTGTGGTGTTCTGGATCTCTGATAAGTTAACAGACGTCTGAACAGACGAACAAACTAAAGAATTGCAGAGCCCTGCATCTAATAGCGTGCCCTGGACTATATGCGCTCATACTGTACATTACCAAAGCGATCAGCTCAATGGAATCCATCGTAATGTTCGGTTTGAGGTTTATTAGGTGTGTTAAACTTATGTGTTAAACTAAAGAATCTGCTTATGATATCATAGTCATACTGGACCGATATGAGAGTTCAGGGCTTAGTATGCTTTTAAATCAGCCGATTGTTATAATGTTAGTTTTGGATGCGGTGACACACATAATAGTACTGTGTGTATTAGATGTTTTTTTTTGCTGTGACAGCTGAACTTCAGGGCGGAATTTAACACAACACATTGTCAGTGTAAAAATTATAATGAAAACAAAACTTTTTCATTTTATTTTTCATTTTGGCACATATTGAGCGTGCAGTTATGTAATGAAATTGTTAATCTGGTTTTCATTTTCCTTTTCCTGATTTTATTTATTTATTTAAATTCGGCAGGATATACCTTCCATACTGTGATCCAACACATGAAAATGTATTATTTAATATATTGCGTCATGATTTTCAGAAAGCGTGAAATAAAAAAGGCTATTTTTGTTTTGTAGGGGTGCAGTATTTAAAAAAAGAGAGACAAGCAAATATGAACCTGTAAGATTTGACTTCACAGCAGGCAGCTCGTCATTTTTCAACTTCAACTTCAAGGTAACAGGCCTTGTGAAATGTACTGTATCCATCACTTTATAATTAGTGTATTTGACTCTTAGATGCAGAGAATAGAGAGCATGTGGTGATCGACAGTTAATTTGGCCTGGACCGTGAAAGAATTACAGTCTTCACAAACCGCCTTTTTTCCTTCATCTGCACAGTTTGTAGTTTACTGTAACATAAATAGTTCCAAGCAGGGCAGGGCTTTAAATAGTCTAAGCACAAAAATCTGGCTAGTAATTTACTGGATCGTCTTCATATTAATTAAAGAATGGAAACATAATTCACAGTTGACACGGATGCTATTTATTACAAGTGAAGTCAAAGTCGCTAGATGAAATAGTAGTTTCCTGTCTAGAGTAGATTTATTCCCTATCAAAGGTCCAATGTGTCATTTTTTTTAAGGATGGATAATAATATACATAACTATTTCTTCAGATGTGTATAAAGACCTTACATAATGAAGCGTTATGTTTTTATTGCCTTAAAAAGCGTTATTTCACTGTGGGTCCCCTTGCATGGAATATATTTCTTACACTGATACTAAACGACTAACTAATAGCGTTATTAAGACAATAAGATCAATTTTGATACCTAGAATCTTCATTAACTACACCCAAGTTTTTCACCTACTGTTGCACTTGGGTATATGTTTGAGTGACAATAAAGGGATTTTATTTGAACTGCTTTAATGGGGACTTTGTGTACGCTGTATGAATGATGAATGAAGTTAATTCCCATTGGCCAATTCACAGGCTTTAAGGATGAAGTTGTAACCCTCCTCAGCTGTTTCCTGGTAAAATGTTTGGAGCTGTGCGGTTTCAAACTGTTTCAGTCCCCTGACGCGCTTCTCACCAGACTGGATGAGTCAAGACATCAGTGATTATTACACTAACAAGGGTAGAACCAATCAATTGCAATGCTATTCCTGTCCTGTTCTCCTGGTACCTTTCCTTTACAACAGGCCTTGATTTGATAAGCAGATGAGCCCGAGGGAATGAGCTTTCATTCGAGAAATCTCAGGCGCGGCACCATCCACAGGATGATCATACATAATACCCATGACAATACAATCAGAAGGCTGACAAGTACAGAAAACTTAAAGTAAACAGGATGCAGGCACAGAGTACAAAATAATACCATTCGTTCCATCTTCACTGGTTTGCTTTATATTTTCGAGTTATCCTAGTCAAGGAACCCTAAAGAAATGCTAATGGGATTTATTTTATTATGACGCGAAAGCAATCACAATAATGAAATCCTCTAAATTAAAACTAAATCCCACTGGATTCACAGATATTCTGTAGTTGTAGACAACAGTCCCATATGATCATTTTCTGTGGTTGGTAAGACACAGATGGGATTACTAACAATGAGGCATATAGTAAAAGACACCTGAGTATTAGACAAGACTGATTCAGGTCAAATCACATCATTAAATGACAGCACTGCAAGACACATCCAATGGTATTCTTGCACAATAAGACTAAAGACAACAGCAGAAAAGCTATTAAAGGTCTACGTAAGAAGAATTTATATGAGGAGGATGGGTTCAGAGGGACCTGGTGTGATTTATTAATATATTTACAGGATCCAAGAAGACTGACCTTTCAAATGAATTGTGCTGCTCGATAAGATTTGTTAAGCAAAACTCAACAGAATGTGCTTAGTTGCTTGTTTCATCTGGTTTTATTACATTGTGACTGATATCAAAAAGAAAACTTATGTGGGTGCTGTAAACAAATGTGACAACACAACACAAAAAGTCGCTTGTCTGTTACATTTCAGTTACCGAAAGTCTTCATTATATCAGTGTACGTTTTGAATAAAAAAAAAAAAGTGTTTATTTGTGTATAAAAATCCATATCCAAAATGATACAAAAGTGGTAATAAATACAACGTGTTGATGAAATATGAAACATACCTAAATGCTTCTCAAGTATGAGTGCAGAAACAAGGACGTGATGTTAGAAGCATATGTGTGGTAAGCACACACGTCCTCTTTCTCCCAGTGAAGAACCTAATAGCCCCACAACACTCATCAGTCATCTGAGAGCTAACATGCATGACACACGTGGGAAACTCTAAATCCTCTAAAAATGTTCATACATTTTCAATGACCAGGTGCATTTTGTGGAAAGAAAATGCACTACACATGATCAGTTCTCAATGAAAATAAAATATATCTTAAGAGCAAAAGTAGCAATAAATATGATGTGTATACAAACCACCTGATCATAAAAACAAATATTTTTTTAATACAATCAGGGTTTGCTCTAATATTGTCCATAGTGGCATACAGATCTGTGTATGTGTAAAGAGAGGTATTTTTACTTGTCTTTGAATTTCCTTATTCTGCAAATACACACACGTACGTTGCTTACTGGTTTGCAATATTAGCGCACTAACTTCATAGACTACATAGATTATTGATTTTATATCATGTCTTTTATGTTTTATTCTTTAACCGTACCCCTAAACCTAACCTTCACAAAAACAGTGTTTTAAAGTGATTTAAAGGTCCAGTGTATGGAATGTAGTGGCATCTAGCGGTGAGTCTGCAAATTGCAACCAAGGGCTCAGTCCACCCCCCATTCGAAGCACTACGGTGGCTGACACAGAACTAAGATGTCGTCATGTTTTTGCTTCTTTGCCGAGGAGATGACGTATTTATGAAACGCTCTGCAGTTTAGGTTTACTGTAGAAACAACATGGCGAATTCCATGCATGGGCTTATGAAAATAGAAACATAATGATTCATTAAGTTAGTTCTTTATACACCTCTGATGACATGATATAGTATACTGCATTTCTGTCAATGGATCCTTGGTTTCTATACTGTACAAATTGTATATTCTATACCTCACACAAACCTTTCTGAATTTTTAGATTTTCTAAAAATATCACTATGTTTTATTAGCTTGTCTGCCCGTGGGGAGAAAAGCTTACCCCCACACACCTTTATATGAAGGCAATACATCTCGAGTTATTCAAGCTGTCAGCTAATCAGAGTTAAAGTAGAACATAAACATGATCAGAGTTAGAACATTCCGTCCAAAGGTGCACTACATGTGAGAGAAAATATGACAACATGTAACTAATTCACCTGCACTTGACTTTTCGCTGAATACCTTCTTCTAATGAGTCATTATCTTACAAGGCCCATTAATAACAGACACTGAAATAACAAAGAAACACCAAATTAATGATGTGTGAAGGCCGTGCAAATTCCATTGCTTGATTACAGGCAATTTGTGTGTGTGTGTTCATATAAAGAACCAAAGATAATTAAACAGAAGAATATGAAACAAAGCACAGAGCTCTTTAGAGGACGTTCAATGATTTAGACAGACTTTAACGAGAGCCAATGCTATGACGCTCTTGAGTCTGCGGCCAAAACTTTGTTGCCAGGAAAGTGGAATTTGACCAACACATTTGTTTTTGTAATGCTAACATTGATTTTTTTCTATTATTCTTTAAAATGTCGGTATCAACACTTAAGAGTTACTAAATTGTACACTGAATCTTTGAATTCAAGACTAATATTTTTTCATAATCAACATATTTTTAATAATCATAGACTACTTTTAAAAAGTGTTTTCAAGGGAAGTCACCCAACATATTCTCATTCATTGAGTCAAGCTTGTTATTGTCAATAAACATATAATCATTGTACTCCTGCTTGAGATCTGTTTCATGAGAACCCATGTTTTTTTCCAGGAAGCTCTAATAGGACATCATGCTAACATGCATTGAACACTTGGGCCAACATCGGCTTACTCACCGGGGAGCCACATGGATCCGTGCTTCATGGGTCTTATGCCAGTTAAAGGTATAAATACGCACCCAAACGCCCAAGGACTTTCAACTTAAAGAATCAATACTGTCAGAGGACTTCCTACGTTTTTTTCTAGTCAACAAAATGAAAGTTCATTGGTTGCTTCAATAGCTGCAGTTGAAATGGTAATAGCCCTACAGTAAAAATACTCAAAACTGTCATTTTCAATAAGATGCTGCAGGAGTATCTGAAAAATATTTTGTAAAATGAATTAGTTACACAAAGGTTAGGGTAAATTACAGCTGGAATAATTTCCTATAAATAAATATTAATTTCCATTTGCACATTTAGATATTTTGTTGTCATTTACTTTCAACCAGGTTATGCTGAAAGCGATTTTATTCCAAAATGTGTTGTTTTGGACTTTTACCATCAAACATCCATTCATTTTAATCAGCTTTTATATCTCCATTGCATAAGGTCACTGACGCTTAATATTTATAGTTTTCTCAAATTAGATTTCTGGTTAGGAGAATGGAAGTACGGCTCTTGCAAACCAAGATAAATATGCAGTCTGATAGCATCGCTGTTGTCATTCTGATTAAACCCAGAGCTGGGGGGCACGACTAAGCATTTATGCCCATGCAATTAGAACCTGAGTAAGAAGCCATTAAAATCCCACAGCAGAGCTTTGTCTCATTTCTTCAAAACACTGCTGTCCGCTGTATTAAGACAAATTATCCTGTCTATATGGCTTCCACCACCAAACTTATGATGGTACATTCACTACAAATAAAAGCAATTGGCTATAAAATAATTTTGCCAAAAAATACACATTTTCTCATAATTTATTCACCCTCATGTCCTTCTGTATATGTTTCTGGAATAACAGAATTTTATTTGAGAAATGTCTGAGTGATTTTGTGTCCATACTATGTAAGTCACTAACACCAATGTTGTTTGGTCACCAATGCTCTTCAAAATGTTTTCACAGGTTTGAAATGACATGAGGCTGTGTAAATAAAAATGAAAATTGAAAAAACAAAATTGTAATCAACATGTCTGCTTCCTCAATATTTATTACATTTAAAAAGTTAAGGTTGGTTCATTGTGAATACTGATCAATTACCAAAGGACACTAAAATGAAAATATAAGGAAAATAAAAACAAGAAATTAAGAGTCAACATGGAATCACACATTAATAGTGCTGCGTTCATTTTGCCAGCCAAAATAGCCTGAATGTGGTCCATACAATTAAATGTCATTGTTTCTGAATGGGAGTTTAATTATCTAGACTCCCAGCAATGTATTTAATGAGAACAACAACAATAACACTTTTGACAGTCTTAACGGATCTGCCTCTAGGCAAAACCTTGCAACTTTTTCTTTATGATCAAATATAGGAAGTAGGCTTTACTTAGCATGCTTATTCTCATCCATACAGATGCGTGTGATTTAAATGAAAATCTCTTCTAGAAAGCAGAATTGTTTCTATACGTGAAGAGAAAGATGATGCATCAGTGGACCTGCAGAAACTCTACTAGTGCGATGAAAGGTTGTTACCCCTGACATGTACATAAACCCCTGTGACAGTCATGCATATTTATTACTGCACTGAAAACAAATATATTTTCTTCCATAATCTAAAATGTATTTTTTAAACAAAACTCCAAAAATGTCTTATTCACACAACCCAAATCTCATTGTACATTTACATTACATTAATGCATTTGGCACACGCTTTTATCCAAAGCGACTTACATTGCAATATACAAAAAAAGAATAATATGTGCAATCCCTGTGTCACGTGTGCTGGCAGACAAGAGCGTATTTCAAAAGGCAAATCCAAAATAAGGTACTTTAATAATAAAACAAATGGGAAACAGGGAACCAGGAACACAGGAAATGAACACACGTAGCATAAATAATAACCAACATCAAACTGAGGAAAACACAGGGCTTAAATACAAAATGTAACAAGGGATAAACAGGTGCTGGGGATAAACTAGTCATAAGACACGGGTGAAAACTAATTAACTAATGATGAAATAAACCAAGGAAGGGAAACACCAAACAAAACATACACCAACTGTGACACCCTGGGATCGAACCCACAACGCCGTGCTCAAACCACCGAGCCACAGGAAAGCATTCATTGTAAAAGTGATATTGACATGTGATAAATCCTAAAGTTTCTAAAGATTGTCTAAAAAACAGTGACGACCTTTGAGTACACAGGGGTCTAAAAATAAAAGAATAAATTGATATATCTGTGACATGAAGGAGATAGGTGGTTGTTTTTCGATCTGGATAAAAAGTTTTCCTGATGAATGGCAGAGATTATGATTTAACACAAACTGCCAAGCGCTTCCCTCCCCAGAGCCTATTATGAAGTCTCAAACATGTAGTTATTTAAGCTGTTTAGATTGATGATACTTCACAGAGACACATCCTTCTAATGTGTGAAAATTGGCAATGCATTTACCAGTTTCAACTCCATGAACAGGTGCTCAAAACAGATTACGGTACACAGATGTGATTATCGTGGGGAAAATTTTTGATAAAATAGCCTTCATGTGTAAACAAAGCATACAGGTAAACTAAGGAAGTCACTTATTAAATTCGGCTGAAGCATGTTATATAGCAAAATAGTATTTGTAAGAATTTATTCTTACATACAGTACTACCCTTCCAGCTAATCTAAGTAGATAAACAAAAGCAATTTTTTACTCGAAATATACAATAGGCCAGTGCCCTTAAATAAAATCACTGTGACCCCATCATCCTAAGCGTAGGCCTTTTGTGTTCGCCAAACAACTTTGCACTTTGCTATCTGCATTTTACACCTTTAAACATCGCATTTTTTGATAAACAAATACAACAACTGATATAAACCACAATAGAAAGTAGCTGAATGTGTTAATTGGGTTTTGTAGGAGCTGAAGGTGTGAGTGAGTTTGTGTGTGTTGATAGTTTGAACAGAGAGAGTAGGTGGTTGTGGGCTGAGAGCCGAGCTGACGGATGATTGGTGATGTCATGTGATGGATGTGTGGGCCGCAGCCATCGGAAGCAATGAAGATTGAAACAGAATGCCGTCACTCAAGCGTGCATGCTCTCTCCCTGCAGATAAAAACAACGATTATCATTTGTCACAAGACGTTTTCTAAAATAAGAATAATTTATAAACCTCGATTTAAAATTTTGATTGTATTTAATTTAAGTTAAGTTATATCAAGGATTTTAGAAAGTTTATATTTTAGGCATGAATTGGTGAGTTTGAGCTCTCGGCTGGGAAAGAAATACCACTTTTTGCATTTGTGACTTATTTTATATCTATTAAATGTAGTCTCAATTAACATCAGCTCTCAGAAAATACATGATGTGTATAATAATAAAAATAACTTGAACTATGATGACACATTGTATATCATCTCAACTGCCAACATACAAACTCAAGAGTGCGCTGAAGACAACAAATACCTCACACTCCTTGTCCTTAGCCTTTGTCTGCAACCACTTCAGTGTAGAAACTAATCAGTATCACTGTGATGCTCACATGATGAGCGGTTGTGCTGTGTGTGTGCGCAGGTGCCGTGACCCCCATTTTCTTCCCGCTAATCCATACCAGGCGCTCGGCACCAAAAGGTTAATCGGTGCAGCATGAAAGAAACCTCCCATCCGCCCTCATCTCCCATCTCAGCTCTGTTAAATTATGAGTAGATTAATTATTAAATACATTATTACCGTCACTATGAATTCTTAATTTACAATTTAATTAAAATACAACCTTTCATACCACCGTTTGATGCACTAAGCAAAACAAAACCTAAAATACTATATCACATAGATTAGGCCTACATGGCAGACAGAAAGTCATGCAGATAACTAATAAAATCTTTTACTAAAAGGTCAATGCTGATGAGCCACTCTGTCTCTGATGTTTTAATAAGCCATGCATCGTAAAGCCTCAAAAGCATGACAAAAAGTCACATTTTTAATTTTCACATAAACGCAAACAACCAGAAAACATCAATCTTCATTAAAAGAGAGAAGGAAAGTGGCTCTAGGACAGAGACTCTTCATCTATTAACACAAGACACAGAAAGTGATGGATCGCTTTATGCAGCCATTTATCCCCAAGCAGAAATGCAAACCGATTCACTGCATTACTCATTGATCCGAACACACAAGAGTCAATAGAGTGATTTATTAAAAATGTAAAGGTTAGGCTATAGGGTGCTCACGGTCCATGTCCAACAGGCACAACAGTGCCAGTCACAGAGACAGGGACACCACAGCATTTGTTCTTCCTGGAGCTAGAGAAGTTATAGCAGATGTTTGGTAATAAGCAAAAAATACAGAACCACAGCGTTTTTTAACCTTAAATCGTGTATACACATTGCAATACATCTAAAACAAACGATAATATTCATTTTAGCCGTTACATATGACCCCTTTAACATGACACAAGGATTTGTAAATGTAAACATATAAAATGTGTGCGAATGAAATGCAACTCTTTCCCTGAATATGAAAGTAAAATGAAAAACTCTTCATAGACAGGTATGATGTAATCTTGTAAGATTAAGAATTCTGAGCCTGCTGTGAAAATGTTCAGAGAGACATAATAACCAGTTCCAGCTTCATTGTGAGCGATCTAAACACATCTCTGAGATGAAGAGCCCAACTGCTGCTAACGCTAACAACCACGATGGCTCCCCAGCCTCCAAAAATAGTCATCATCTCCATTATCTGAGCTCGCCCGCGGAGAGGCTGGGGAACTGTGCTGGCAAACGGGAGGAATTGGACTCGAGACAGCTTTATCAGCAGCAACTGCCGTGATAGAGAACTATGAAAGGGTCCGACGCGAGATGCGCCTTTCACAAGTGCACTTACCTTCTCTACTGCAGATTTAATGAGGTGATACAGACTTGAGTTCCATAATACACACATATTATTTGGCCTGCTTCTTTTTGTTGAAGGGCTGCCGGAGCAGAATTAACCAGGGTGCTGTTTTACACTATAAACGATGGAAATAGAGTTAAAGATTTAGCAGTGTGACTGGCGGATGTGATGTTGCACCAAACAGGATGGCTTTTATCCTGCTGAACTTTTGAAGTTATTCAGGGTACAGAAACAGAGTTATTAGGGCACAGCATTCAGATAAAATGTGGAAGGACATTTAATAAAACAACCAACTCTTTCTCACACTCTTTTTCACATTCTCAAGCTTACAACACAAAGCCAAGCGTGTATTGGCTAAACACTCTTGAAAGTAGAAAAGCACGTACTGAGATCTTGTATCCGTGATTTTATCGAATACACCGTGATCAATGTAAGGGTGGTGTCTCACTTGCAGAGTTCTTCTGTATAAAATCAGGGACTTCACACTGAATCCATTCCATCTTTCTGGAGATCAAATATACTTGGACTCAATGGCACTTGCTTTTATAACACTGTCGTCCTGGGAAGTATTTAACCTAGATGCTTCCATTATGGATGTGTGCGAGAATCACAGAAATACAGAAAAATAATACATTTCACATCCTGTGGGCTTTCATTTGATTCCATCAGTTGCAATAGCTTCTTGTCTTTGTCAATAAGTCGAAAAGAAAAAAATGCAAGAATCACCTAAACGCACATCCATGACTTCTTTGAGGCCATGAATAGGAACCTGCCTGGAGGATCTGAAAGCAGCCTCAGTTCCAGAATACTTTTATTTGCCAATTACCAGAGCTGTAAAAAGCCATGAGGAAAAATGACATCTTCACAAACTAATTGGCGGATGGGACCATCACATGCACAGTCCTGAGACTTCTGCTAACAGTATATATTAATGCAGGGACTGTGATGTCAAAGCCAGCAGAGAGGGACGAACACTTTGAAGAGCATTCCTACACATCGAATATGATTAAATTTATGTCGCAAAAAAAAAAAAAACGTGAAACCACAATGCCAGGATGCTGTTTAATCTACTGTATGGAAATTTTTTTTTAATCTACTATTATTTCATGCTGATATAAATCAAGGGGGGCTTACAAATCACTTCTGCAAGTGGATTTACTTCAAAGACTTTTTAGAATATCTTATCTTTGGCAGCATCATGGCACACTATTAAAACCATTTCATCTGATTGTGATTGTGAGGCGTTTATTAGCTGGTTACACGTGCAGGGAGAACTCAAGAATAACTGTCTCTTAATTCATAACCGGTCATTAGAGACGCCCGAATATCGTAGAGAGCTAAGCGCTCTAATGAGCTGCAGTTATTCTAATGGCTCTTTTTATTACACACATTTCCATCTGCTTTTGAAGGGAATTCGACATTGCGGTGAGCTAATTAACCTTGATGTACAGTCAGAACCCTCAGAGGCAGTTGGCAGAAGTGCCAAATGAACGACTGAACTTTTCACATGAATCGTCTCAAGCTCAGGGGATGAGGAATGTTCAGTATTGATAAGCAGATGTGTGATTATTGAAACGTAACACATGTTTTAAGTCCCAGAGAGAGCACTGAGACGAAACAACACTCAATGACAGCTGTCGGAAAACAAGTCCCACCTTTCATTTAAATGAGCCAATCACATTACAGTATTTGTATGATGAGTTGCTCTTCATTTATTATTTTACAGACCGTTCTGGTGACAGCCTTCTGGGTTTGTGTTTTTGCAACATCAGCTTTTTTTCTTAGATTGAAAGACTCTTTGTGAGTCACAACTCACTTCAGTCTTTTCTTTGTCACGCTGCTTTCATCAGATCGATCGTGACATCTGACTATCCCCTTTACTATCAGTGAAGCAGAACATCAACTGTCTGTCTCAAGCTCCACAAAGAAGCTTTTGATCCCCACCTTCACTATTTGAAACTTGAGTAACTCTTTTCACCAAAATAACACACATAAATGTATCACAATGCATCATATTTATCACATGGTATTGAACTGTTAATTTAATAAGCAATACCACTTTAAGCACAATCTCATTTAAATAGACTACTTTGGAAGACGTAAACAATGCTGGTCCAGAAGAACTCCCTGTTTAAGTTATTTTTAAATCAACCAACAGGACATTTATACCCAAATCAAAATGTTAAAGGCATATCTTTAAGATTTAATTACATATGTAAGAAATAAAAATAAAATAAATAAAAATGAAACGGGAAGTGCTTCTGGGCCAGTGTTTACATCTTGTAAAGTGGTCTATACGGTACCATCATGTAACTATACATTTTTTTGCACATAATGCCTTGCAACTGCCAGCAATAAACTATCTTGATAAAGTAGCTTCCGTTGATTATATTTCATAATAGTGTAACACATTCACATTATGCTACACATAATAGACTTAATGTTTAATGAAAGCTCTTAAAAAACGTTTAGAGCAAACATTAAGCCCTCAATAAATCCAAAGAGCAGTGAATACTACCATTCACTGCCTGTTAACATGCCATTAATATAGAGCCCTGCTACCGACACCTTCATATAGTCAGCTGTAAATTTATTTGAAGCTAATGTGGATGACAGCTAGATCAATAGCCCTCTTGTTCAAAATTACAAGATCAAGTATAACAGATCTGAGATAGAAGTGCAAGATTGATAGTTAACACCGAGAAATGCATCGAGCTGTGAAAAACTCTTTTGGCAAGCGGAACACTGCTGTGTTCTACACAGGTTAATTTTTGTGTGTTCACGGAGCCATGCTTCTGTTGTAAATTGTCTACAACCTGAATGCTTTGGTTTTGTCGCGTTGCGCTTTCGCAGTGTAGATATATATTTGTTTCCTGTTTCTTACATTGAAAAGACGTTTATTGCACAGTTATCCAAGTAATGTTATGCAACATCCTGTGTAGTACAGTTTGGATCATTCAATACCCTCCCTGCTTATTTATTACCCTATATTTTCCTATTTTTACAATGTCAGCCCTTTTAACATGACATAAGAAAAGCATTACCCATGCTGCATGCTTTGGGGATGTCTATTTCAAACGGCAATGTTCAGCTGTTATAGTGGGGTTGATGTATAAGAGGAGAAATAACATGACCACTGTTCCAATGTCTTATAATGACTTCATACATTGGTTTGAAGTTGACACCTAAGTGTAGCTCAAAAGGTGCAGCATTGCTATACTCATGGGTTTTATCCTCAGTAATGCATGAACTGATGAAATATACAATACATCCTAAATCAGTGGTTCTCAACGGGGGGCCGTGGCCCACTAGGAGCCCCAGCTGGCTTCTAAAGGGGCCTCAAGATGACACTTTTCTTTTTTTACCAAAGTAAATGACATTTTTTTCAAATAAATTAACACTTTTTAGATAACCCCCTTTAGAATATCTTATTTTAAAATGTATTGACTATTTGAAATAGAGTATTGTCCAGATGACGTATTTTTGGTAAATTGGCGCCACACTGCTTCCCCTGTCAGAAAGCCTATTTTTCTATACACTTTTGGAAGATCGCAAAAAACAAGCTCTCTGATTAACAAAGGTTTACTTACACGTTTTGTCTATCAAGATAATCTTTACAGATTAACACAATATTAGCTATTTTTGAAGCCTAAATACCTTAAATTGAAGCCATAAGTAAAAAGCTAACATGATGCTATAAACAGACTACACTACGGTCGCTCGATATCAACGTCATCACCACCAAGGCTCCAACAACTTTATTCAAAACGTGTTCCCTGGTAAGTAATTCATAAATCTCCATCTACGTTTTTAGAGATCTATGTCCATGTTGCAGAATTTGTGAGATTTCTATGCGTGATGACGTTTAGGGATTTAGTTGCTTTTACTTGTTAGCAACCAGCATTTTTAAGACATGGTAAGGCTTTAAAAATCACGAGCGGTAATAACGGTGTTTTAGTCATTGAATAAAACATGAAAATATTTAGAGGTTTTGTTAACCATAAACATTATTCGAGGCATTTAACCAAAAACCATTTAAAAAAAACATTGACTTTGAGGCAATGGAACCGGAAGTGCTAAAATGCTAACTTGCTTCCAGTTTTGCATACAAAAATACGTCATCTCTGCTATACTCTATAAGCATTAATAACATTCCAGGAATTATAACTAGATTCAGAGCTACCAGATTTAGAGCATTGCAAGCTTTACATTTAATGTTTGGGCTTATTGCTTTATTATACAGAACACAGTTGACATAGCATAGCAATAGGAGATGGAAGCTAATTTGAATATAGACGTGCATTTCAAATATACAGTAGGCTATACTGTAGCTTCAAAAGATTCACTCGCAGTGGTGAATGGTCACATAGAAAACAGTGTGTTAGAGAACTGAAAGTAGGTGGAAAGAAAAGGGTATTTTGAAAGGAGAATATACAACTGCGTTTCTGTTTATCGCAGTACTCCATATGGCATGTGGTAATTTTGTACTGAACCCCAGGGTTCAGATTCAGTCAACTGCTATATGCTCACCCCTTAATGACTCAGGAAAGCAACAGAAACACTTTCAATGTTAATTTACCATCTGTTAATGTCCAACAAACTTTTCTTGCTTTTGTTTGTTTTTATTTTAATTGTATAACATATTGCTGGATTTGCTTAGTAGGGTCTTAAAGAGACACCAAAGATTAATATAAATATTGATGCCGCCCCACAACATATTTTACAGATAGTTCAATGAAAAGAGCAATACATTTTTAAAGGGTATTATCCCCTATCAGGCACACCTATTGAAAGGCACATCTCCCACCAGGCTCCACCTATATTCTAGAGAACGGACAGCTTTGGGTAGAGTGATAGAGGCATAAGCCAAAGTGCGAATTAACAGACAAATCAATTCGATGAAAGTCATTACTGACTAGCTAAATCAAATGGGCACGGCAACAAATGCCAAATATTGAGCCAATATGTTACAGTAGCTGTAATCTTCCATTTTCCAAATATAATCATCCATCTGTTACCGAAAAGTGCAAAATATAACTAGAGACATGCAGGCCAAGATTTTGAGGCATGGTAAGAAGGATAATACAGCACACTATAGATGGGATAAACTTTAAAAGAATTTACAAATGTATCTTCTGGCACTGAATAATAGTGATGGCTTGAAGATGCAGTCAAGCAAGAGGAAAATGCCAAATCTATAAAATATCAGACCAAGTGAACAATACACAAAAATGACATGATTTTAAACATGAAATCTGAATATTTCAGTGTGTGCATTTTAACACCTTTCCTCTGCATCAAATAATTGATGTGCGATGACATATTTAAGACACATCAGACAATGTTGTAACATCCAAGTGGGTGCCGTACTCCGGCAGTAGCTGAGTTTAGCATCCTTTACATACACAGACCTTAGAGGTCTATTGGATTTACCTTTTGTTTCATTTACATTCTTTCAGTCATAATAAACCACAAATGTGTATTATACTTGTGAACTATTGTAACAACTACCACAGACGGAATGAAGATGCCAAACAGGGAACTGAAGTAAACTGGTGATCATTTATTGCAGGGGTGACTGGAGGAACAGGTGACAGGTTCAAATCAAAACTACAGGTAACATGCACCTGTAGGTAACATCCAACAGGTCACATCCACAGGTAGGTTACATCTCCTCCGCAGGCAAGTGACATCTCCAAAACAGGCCAGTATATCTACACAACAGGTATCGGCAAGTGACAACAGACACGGCAAGTATATCTGCTAGGCAAGAGTATCTTCCAAGTATAACACAACAGGCAAGTGCAGTCACTACACAACAGGCAAGACTACACAACAGTATATCTAGTTAATCTACAACACAACAAGTATATCTGGCATCACCACAAACAGGCAAGTATATCTACACAACAGGCAAGTGTCATCACCACAACAGGCAAGTGTCATCTCCACAACAGGCAATACAACAGGGCAATCTCACAAAAGTGGCAGTAATCTCCACAACAGTATATCTCCACAACAGGCAAAATCACTACAACAACAGTATATCTCCACAACAGGCAAGTATATCTACACAACAGGCTAGGCAAGTATATCTCTATCTACACAGGTCCATCACCACAGGCAAGTATCTCCACAACAGGCAAGTATATCTATCTTATTCTCCACAACAGGCATGTGTCAGGCAAGTGTCATCTCCACAACAGGCCAGTACTATCTATGTATTATGTCAGGCACATCACAAATTTCAGGCACATATATTCTACACAACAGGGCAAGTATACACAACAGGCAAGAGGCATATCTACACAAACAGGCAAAGTGCAACATTCTCCACAACAGGCCACTATCATGTGGTTGTGTTATCAAAATGGTTAAACTAGTGCAAAGCTTAATACGACTAGACTTGACCAACAACACAACAAAAGACATGGCATATACTGCATAGTGTCCTGGGGATGAGCTACAGGTGTGAGTGCAATCATGGGATGATCAGGTGCAGGGGGGAGTGAAGTCTGGGGAGTGTAGTCTGTAGTGTTAAAGGTCCGGTGAAAGGTGCGGGTGAAACTGGGAGAAAGTGCTCATGCTGGGGGGGGTGCAGCATGGGGATGTTACAACTATCCTGCACTACACAAAGTTAAATTAAAGGGATTCAAAACGTATAATTATGTCATCATTTAGGCCTACTCATGTCATTCAAAACCTGTGGACCTTCTCCAGACCACAAAAAGTATTTTAAAGTATGGTAACCAAACAACACTGACATTTCTCAAAATATCTTTTTAATGTTCCACAGAAGAATCATATAAAGGTTTTGAATGACATGAGAGTGAACAAATGATACATTTTTATTTTGTGGTGAACTGTCCCTTGAAATTGACAATGTGAAACAATTGAACGTCGCCATGTCTGAAAAGCTGCTTTAAAACAATATACCTGTGAAAACTGAAAAAGGCACTTTACAAAGACTTAAAACTTAAATACACTACAGCCACATTGTTGAAAGTGAATATCTAACTTTAAGGTATTAACGAGATTTGGCCACGAATCACTATATCTCTGTTACTTTCATTTAATGGAGAGTATTAAAGTCATTTAACATGACATAATCCCACTGTCCCTCTGTGCAAACAAAAGTTACAAACAAAAGAGAAAAGAGCCACGAGAAGAGCCTTTCTGGGGTTTCTGCCAGGGTTTGTTTGGCACAGGTCCTCACAGTGACAAAGAATGTCTTGCTTGAGAAACTACGATGAAACAGAATAGACCAGCGCCCAGTGCTCCTCCTAACTGCAACTCCAGTTGGCCGTAACCCAGCTAACATCTGTGTGGAACTCCTGTGAGGGAACTGAGATTAATGGACCTGACTGCACAGGCAGGAATAATGGTATCCAGCTCCCATGTGTAGCTCGTAGCTTTGTTGATTTGGCAACACCAGCATATCAAGAAGAGCTCGTATTTGCGTGATGATGTGTGTGTCTGAAAATAACAGATGGAAAAACAAGACCATGATGGAAGCCAACGGCTTGTAGTCACGATCACCGCACAGTTGGTGCACTTTTATACAAGCCACAGGATCGGGTCACATATGAGCCAATTCATCTGCACCGTGGCTAAAATGACAGGGACAGTAACATGAGGATGAAACAACACCGGTTTGCAAAAAATAAAATCCATTATTTACCTGATGGAAAGAAGAAAGAACTAATGCCTGAACTAATGCCTTCAGTTTAGACCCATAAATTAGTAATGCAGTGCACATTATCAATCAGCTTTCCATCGGTGCAATAGTGTCCTATATCACTGTTAGCGTTAGAGGTGAGCAGCGTTGTGATAAATATTCATGTATGTCATTCGGTCCAAAAACAGGCCAGAGGCCTCCCTATCGAGTTTCATATCAAAGTCTCAACAGGTACTGCAACTCATGAGGTTTCACATATAAAGTCCTATGCAAACAGGAAGAGAAGAAACCACTGATGTAGTCGGTGTAAAACATTCTCCCAAACTATGACTGCTGTTATGGATGTTCATGTAAGTTTTAAGTAACAATCTGAAGACGTACTAGCAATTCAGTTATTTTTTAGCACAACACTACAAAAAGTACTATAGTTACCATGTTTTCATGTACCATCTTTTTGGATATGCACCAGAATTATATGGTATTAAGTTTTCGTTTGTGTTATAAACTGATTATAATATAAAGCTGTAATAATGTCTCTAATGGTAATTTCATATCTGTATACTCTACAAGATGCAATATGATTTTGTGAAGTACCTAACATTTCATGGTGTGTAAATTATGTTAATCATTCAGTACTATGATATTAGTATTTTATGCCATCAGTAAACAATGATACCATTGCATAATGTTTTTGTAAGCCTAGAATAATCATAGAACAACCGTATAGCTTCCTGCAGCTGGCAGAGCGTTAAACTATAGGAGCAGCCAAGGTCATGGTATTAAGTTCCAGAAAATTCACATGAGCAAACATACTTTGTACAGTATAAAATCAGCAACTAATTCATTTTAATTAGCTAAATATTTTTGCTAAAAACTTACCGTAATAAACACCTGTACTAAGCCAAATACCAACTGAAATACAGCCAGCAACTCTCTGAAAGCATCTTTCCCCAGTGACGATACAAATGTGCAAGTTAGTTGTGATGCAACCTGATGCAAAACCTATCATAATATTGCGCATGGAACTTCAAAAACAAGTAACAAAGACCCAAGGGAACCACCTATTACAGTACAGCAAGTTTAAAAGCCAGTGCCAGTCTTCTGAAAACAAAGGGAACATGCAAAAAAAAGTAAATTCTCATACAAAATTATTATTACAAAATTGTAATTTTTTTACCTTGCACTATACCTGCATACTTTTGCACACACATCTTAATTCAATACATATACTTATTGCATACATTTTTTGTACATCTACTTGTTCTGCACCTCCACTTTCAATTCGTTTTTTTACTATTGTATTGCAGTAGACTGCACATGTCCTCACAAAAGCATTTCAATGTATAACGTCACTGACATCTGTACATATGACAAATAAACTTGAAACTTGAGCTTGAATATATGTACAGTACACTGCTATTTAGCATGTTTACATAACCCAATCCTTTAACCCAATACAAAAGCACCCAGGTTTTAAACAATGAATTAAGGTGTGCACACATTCTTTTTTAAAGGGTCATGGAGAACAATTGATAACCTTGTAGTTCTGTATAGTTTGCACAAGTGCATTCATTTTCCATATTGAACAAAAGGGGAATGGAGAATGAAAAATGACCAAAGACCATTGAAGCTTTTATGTGGGAGGAAATGCGAGCAAAAGGCAGAACAGTTGTGTGGCTTCTCTTAGATGAAACAATAGAGGAGGTCAAGGGTAGTTTTTATACTGTAGAACAACAAAGGTATGAGGGTGGAAGCATTCGCTGCAAAGTTAACAGAGGAGATTACCTCCAGCTTCTCTTGGAAGTATATAAAAGAGATCAAATGTTACGTTAATAAGTAATTTGTCTTATTTAAAACAACATTCATCAAAATTGACAACATACCTATAAAAGTAATTTTACACTGCATTTCAAAATACACATAAGCAGCTTCAACAAAGATAATACTAGCTGCACCTAAAGTTGCATTCATTATTTCTTTTAATTTTATAATTTTTTATAAATCTTCGGCAGAAAGCGAAAATGTGACGACATTTTAGAGCTGTGTTAGCCATCCTAGTGCCTTGAAAGGAAGGGGTGGAATGAGCCACTGGTTCGCAATCTCAGCACTAAATGCCGCTAAATTTCATGAACTGGACCTTTGAATGTTTTTTTACATTGTATTGGCAGAGGAAATGGTATCTTTTCTAAACCATTAAAACGATAAATACACAACAACCTTATGCTTGTTACAGTTACTGATCATTCAATAAATTCAATGAATGTGAGTGCTAATGAAGAATAATGTGTTTGTTAACTTATGCTGATAAATCCACTCACACACACACATTAAACGCAAGCCTACAATATTCTCAAAATGAGTAAACAATCTCCTTCGATTTGTGGATAAATAGATTTAAACAGGATAATGTGAAGTCTGTATTAAGCATTGAGAGCTGCTCGATGGTGAGAAATGCATCAACACAGATATGATGTGGGAGTCGAGGTGAGAAGGACAGAAAGTTGACAGAGCGATGAGAGTTATCTATTTCCGTTCTAGACAGCAGCTGTCAGAAAGACAATATTGCAAAGCATTTCCTGATTACCTGCTGATATACGATACAAGTCTCATCAGGAGACAGGCTATCAACCATGAAAGAAACAATAAACAATTGCCCAAACAAACCCATGTATGGGGGATGATCCATGCGGCCGCAGGCCTTCCATGTTGTGAACTTTCTGCAGCATGCCATCCAGAATTTCATAAGGCATTATTGATTTTATTGACTGCTTGCGATTCACATATACTTTATTCATTTTGAATTAAACAAATATACTTTATTTGAATTAAAGCAATAGAGAATGATAAGGGTGGATTAATGTTTTATAGAAAGGGCACCAAAAGCTGTATTGGTAGGTTGTTATTGTGCTATAATGTGATGCTTTTCACATTCCAGTTCATAATATAATGTTATATATATATATATATATATATATATGAATTTATACTTGCCTATCGTCTCTGTCCTCTCGAAACCTGGTATCTCCATATTTTGTGATTTAAATTTATTGTAAAAAAATCATTATTATTAGTCACCCTTTATGTTTGTCACTGGGTTTTACAACATTCTAACCATTAAATAAGTACTAAAAAGGGCTTGTCAACTTGACAACACAGTATTTAAGGTGCTGTATGTGATCTATTATATCTAAGGAGGATCTATTGAAAGAAATGCAATACATAACTCCTTTATGCGTTCAGAGGTGTATAAAGACCTTACATAATGAAGATGGAGATGGTGGTCTAGTGGGTTAAACCACTGCACTGGTAAATCAAAAGGTTGCTGGTTCGATCCCAGCAGCCACCACCAGTGTATCCTTGAGCAAGACACTTTACTCCACGTTGCTCCAGGGGGATTGTCCCTGTAATAAGTGCACTGTAAGTCGCTTTTAAGCGTCTGCCAAATGCCTAAATGTAAATAATGAAGCATTATATTTATTGCCTTAGAATGAGCTTTTTCTATCTACATACACTGCGGGTCTCTTTGCATGGAATTCGCTATGTTGTTTCTACAGTAGCCCTAAATGGACAAACTTGTCTTCAGAGCGCGTTTCGTAAATATGTAATACCCTTCAACAAAGAATCAAAAACATGATGACATCTTTGTCCTGTGTCAGCCGCTGTAGTCCTTTGAAAGGGAGGGCTACGCAGAGTGAGCCGTTGGTTGCTATTCGCAACCTTACCGCTAGATGCCGCTAAAATCTCCACATTGCTCCCATTTCCTGAAAAACAGCAAATTTGGACATGGTTTCGGTTTCGGAACACAAGATGCTCTAACACTGATCTACAAAAGCAACACCACAGTCTGTCCACAATGCAGTGAAAACCACTCGAGAACTGCATAATTGCCTTGCACAAGAACTGGATTATGTAAACACCAGCAAGACCACCTGACACCTAACTGTGTGTGGTACCCCATTACTAATGTTGACAGTACGGCAAATCGTCAAGGTTCCCCCGACAGCAGCCTGCATTGACAGCGCCACTGTGATGGTCCCCGAGTACGCGCATTTAAATGCATGAAATCCCCACTCTAAATCTCACTGAGCCGTTGGCAGGTCTTCAGAGATGTGACAGCTCTGAGGGAACCGTAATGAGGCGTCTGTGTGTAGAGACCTCAATTATTCATTGGTGGAGTGCTAAAATGCAATAGCAATCGTGCATAAACAGCTCTTTAAAAGGAGGGAGAAAGAACCACATCAAGAGACATCACAGCGCATCTGTACCTGTGTGTTATGACAGCCTTTACCACAATGTCATGGTATGAACTCTAAATTCTAACTTCATTCTGTTATTCCAACAAAAACACCTGCAAAATAAGGTAAAACGAAAAAAATGAAATGTCATTTTCTTGTAGCTCAATGGTTATTGAGTCATGCTGCTCATGTGAGGGTCGCTAGTTCCAATCCAAGAAGGGAAAACCTTTGAATATAAGGGGTTAATGAGATTCCACTACTATGCTACAGTAATCCAAGTGTGCCATAGCTCTTATGTAACTGTTCAAATGCATGCAAAGGAAATAGGCCAGGTAAGAAAATACAATGTTGGCACTTGGCAGCACAAGAAGTTCAGCATTAAACAGCAGAATCTGCCTAACATGACATTGCAATTAGAGGTTTTCTTGACATGTTTTTTTCGGATGAAAAAGGCTAAAAACCTTGTAAAATGAAAAGGCAGACAAAAATCTTCTTTACAACGAGTGAGACGGTAAGGAGTGCGCATTTAAACACACACTCTTCTTGAAGATGCAGATCCAGACATAAATAAAATATTAACTAACAGAGTCTTCTTTAGCTGTTATCATGTCATTACAAATTTTTATCACTTACTTTCTTCTGCACAAAATAAAATAAGATATTTTGAAGAACATTGGTAATCGTGTTACACATTTTGTTTGACATGTTTTAAAATCGCATAAACATGTGAATAGTAGCTTCAACTTTGTGTTGATTATTTACATAATTTACACACATGCGTTAGATATTTTTCAAAACGTAGATACACTTCTATCGCTGTACTGTGGGGATGGAAAAAAACGTCAACAAAATCATTTGCCATATGTGATTTTGCCGACATGTCACACAGGACCACCACTGCAGAACCAGCAGAACCAATCCCCAGGGAGCAAAATTATCGCAGTAAAGATGGTGGGGAATATTGTAAGAAAGAGCACACTGAAAACTGTTACCATAGCACACAGTACAAACACGTAAAGACAAAGATCTGAGAAGCACCCAACTACAGACAGAAAACTGCACGGTGGGACAGTTATGAGAGTTAATACCAGCAAAAATCGCATATGGCCACTTAATGTACTGACTTTTCACAAGAGCTTAAATTAATGTAATACTAAACAGTACTTAATGAGGTGTGAAACATGATTTATTCTCCTTTATCCACAATATGCTGATTATACTGTAAGAATGTAAGGACAGTGGGGTCGGCCAATAATTCTGCAACCTCTGCAAAATAACAAAAGCGAGAGAGAGGAATTACATTACAAAGACTCTGGAAGGTGAGGATTTAGGAGGACTATAATAACAATGGACATAAGAAGGTATATGTCTGTAAACACTCACTTTATAGCGGGTCGGATGACAATTTTTTTGCTTCTCAAGTACACAGTTTGCTAATCTTTATTATTCAGATGTTTCTATACAATTAACAGAATTTGCGTTTGGGTTTATTTTATGATATTGACTAGCTGACTTTAGGTTTCAGCAAAAATAAAGTCCATGAGGAAAATGCCAAAGCCTTAAGTTAACAAACACATACTCTGAACAAAGGTTGCCTTCCCATGTTTTATTTAAAAGAACATAGATCAGTACTGAATTTTGATAAACAAAAGTTGACAGCTCCCTGGAGCGTGCAAGCCTCCCTGAAACCATCACATTTTGTGGAACAAACCTCAGTCACCAGGTGCCTCTCGAGAACATTTGAATGTTTGGTTGTTTGCTGTGAACAACCTCAGCATAAGCAATGTTGTAGAGCCTGACCCTACAAAGACCCCTTCGGGAGGAAACAGTGTCGAGAGACTTTCTTACTACAAGACAATCGAAGACCCTGGAGTCCCACGTTGTGTTCCACCCCATGGCTATGAAGGTGAGCCTTATAATGTTTTGTTCAATAAAGTCCCTTATTTTTATAAGGTACCCTCTTACGTAGCCTACATATAAAACATTTTCTAGGAAAACAAGAAAAAAACAAAAGCTATAATCAAATGCCATATCCCTGAATCTCTGGAGCCTGCAGGCAAAACATATGACTGGTCCACAAGCTTTGCATTCTCTTGGCCTTTCAGAGACAGGCTTAGTAAAAATACTCATAAGACTTCATATTAATGTACTTCTGGACTCCGGGTGGAAATTATAGCATTTCTGAAAAACATATGCTGAAAACTGGCAGATGGGAATATCAAAGAGGTTGCAGGAAAAATGTAAAAACAATCATCTTTGAACTCCACCAAACTAAACTTTATACAACTAAACACTGTGGCATGTGGCATACAGCATTATCGGAGAAAATATCCTTTTTTTTAGAATTATTTAGTACCAGTTTGAGGAGTTACAATTTGAATAAACATTTTGAATAATTATTTTCAGCTGCGCATCCTTTTCAATCAAGACAGCATCCAGGAAACCAGTCCTGAAGACTTTGAAAAGATTACAGAGAAAACCTCACAGATATACCAAAACCCAGAACAGACAACAAAGCAACGATGGCAAAAGAATCAGATGGAAATGTGAAAGGACATCTTGTCAAGACATAGACACTGAGCTAGATGTTATCATGCCAAGAGGGGAGATGTGATAAGAGCAGATTTAATCTGGGGCGTGAGATAAGAAAGAAGGTATATCATATAATATCTGAATTTACAAAAAAATCTTCTTTAATTATAATTAGCTATGAAATATATTGAATTCCAAGAAACTAGCATTTTTATTTAATTCTTGGTTGATTCTCCTGTTTTTCTCATGACGTTTGCATCTGCTTTTTGTTTCTTAAGTTCCCCCTAACCACTCTAACTAGAAATCCATGACCAGAATAATTAATAAGAAATAAAAGAGGGATCAAAGGCACAGGGCAAGCATCTCGCTGCACAGTCCTTCCTTATAGTGTTGTTATGAGGAGACATTGAGAGATGGGATCTCATTAAAACGACTGTAGAAGAGGTAAGAAGTATATTCTTTCTGAATGCGAGTAAAATCCATCCAGGAATCCATTTTACTGCTATACCTGCTTTTTTGCCACCAGAGAAATGTTACTATGTCCTTTAAAGAAGATTTTGGTTTTATATTGCTTGTCTTGTGAACTTGCCAAGACAAGGAGAGAATTTAAAACGTGATCAAATAATCAATGTGAGCTCTAACTATGAAAGCATTACCTCCTGCAGTGATGTTTATTGAAGTGTTTTTGAAGTTTTTCTGGCTGCAGATGTGCTGGTTGAAATGCTGACACTGGCAGTGCGGAAACATGCACATGAGATGAAAGATTTTTAAAGAGAAAATGAAACTTGTTGAAATTGCAAGACTTAAAGAGTGTCACAAAAAAATCTTGTCAGTGAAAAGAGCCGGAGATCTCTAGGAGATATTCATGTGTGAAAGCATCATCCATCTTCAGCTTATGAAACAGAACACATTTTCTGGTCATTTCATGTCAGCTGTAACAACAAACAACTGCTGTTATAGCAATCTTACCGCTGTATATTAAGCTGAACAATCTTATGGTACATCAAGCTAATAATAGCTGGTAATTTAATTGTTTTGCAACTAAATAAAATGACCTCAATATGTAAGATTGAAATACAGCTTAAATGAAAAATATTTTTGGAAAAGCTTCTAAAAAACTTTACATTTATTCATTTATCTGGCAACCATTAACAGATGCAGACCAGATTTCATATACCATAATATCTTACAAACTATACTGTAGTTGTGTCCCGAATGACATATTATACACTTAAACTATGCAGTCATCTACTGTATAAATGCATTGTCCCAAATGGAATACTTAACGGTTTTATACTAACCGGAGGTACAAGCGATTTCCGAGACGAGGGCTAATGGCATCAATTAGGTCTACATAACACAATGCACATCAGTAAAAAGAGACATGAACACGGTACTTTAAATGTTATTTTTATCTGTTTTGCCCCACCATCAGACTGAAGCGTAATCATTTAAAGCGGAGGAATCACAGACAGTTTCTGCCAATCACATGTTAATCTTGAATACCTATAGAGTAATATTGCAAACTTCATATCTCGAAGAGTCTTTAGTTTTATCACATTTATAGAAGATCGATAAAGCTGTACAAACGAGCTCCTGGAGGCGCGCAGTGGACGGAACCAAAGCAAGAACACTCAATATATCTCTGCATTATCCATCGTTTATATAACATTCATCACCGAAAAGGCGCGCACAAACAAAAACACTTTTGTAACCCGAATGAAGCACATTGATGGGCGTGCTCTTTCTCTCGTTCTGGTAGATGTGTGTGCGTGTGCTGTTTCTGTGGAAATTGAAAGTTATAAGGACCTCTGTTACGTAACAAAGACCCATGTTTGAAAAAAACTTTTTGAATATGTATGAAAGCTGAGGGGGTGTATTTGGCATAGAAATACTAAGTTATAAGTCCAACTCGTTTTATAACACTTTGCCCATGTTAAGCATGAGAATCAAACACGTTAAACAGTGTAAAGAAGTCAGAATGCATGAAACAGTATTTCACCCCCCCTTTAAACAACCAACCTGATCTCAAGGGATTTTGTAACTGTTTTTCGAGGTGGCTTATTTGTACGTTGTGAATCATTCAAAATTACTAGAAAAAAGCAACACTGAAGCCCCACCCCTAACCCTGCCCCTAAACCTAACATCACTGGATCGAAAGCAAATCGTATAACATACGTACGAGATCGTACGAATTCATACGGATTAACCAAGATTAGCCAAATCATAAAATATTAACGTTTATGCCGTGAGATTATGTTGGATCAACTTTGCTTGCGCAGAAACTGCAACAGTTGAGTGTTCTGTGTAAATTTGTTTCACCTTCCAGGTACTTAAAGTGCATTTTTGGACTTTTTAATATAAACACACTACTGTACTCACACTATTTATACAACAAACCGGTACAGAATAATTAATAAGTGTGAATTAATAAGCTTCAATTAATGCTTTGGTTCAATTTTTTTAAATCTGTAATCTCTGTTCTAGAGCTACAAATCACAAAAGGACTTATTCCCAAAAAAGGTACATTCTGGAAAAACCTTCTCCGGAGAGACGTTGCACATTATACAAAAAACGAGAGTTAACATTCTTCAAAATTTCATCTAGTTCATTGTGTAAAAACAAAGTCTTCAGGGCTAGAAATGTAAATCAATACAAATCGATATCAACAGATTTTGTATTATTGGGTGGCATAACCTGCTTAATGTGGAAAAACAAAAAAAGCAAGCCATGCATTTTTTAGCAAACTGCATCACTGGGTCATGTACTGGAATGGGTGACCCTGACTGAACTCTACCAGACAGACTGAGGAAAAATGAGGTCAATGGACAAAGACGAGTAGCTCTCAACAAAAGCTTGATCAACTGTCACTCTGTTTGTTGCCCGACAAAAGTTCATGCACTCACCAGCACACAAAAAAACTAGCATGTTTATGAAATAAAAATTAGAGTTAGCAGAAGTTCACATGCAGAGCAGCAACAAAATGTAAGTGTTGCTGGACATGTTTCTGACAAGCACACAATAATGTCTCATACTAGAGCTTTTGTCTCATCTGCCACTGGAGATTAGGTTATTTTTAAAGAACTGTAGACAAACAATACAAACAAATTCGTAGTGTTGTCGGTTCGCAGAAAGTTGAACGTTTTTCTTACTCGATACATCATTATCGCTTTGTGAAAAATTACCTCAGTGATATGAGAGCGGAATTGGCTTAGCTGACTGAGATTTTAGCGGAAGAACATCATCGCCCTGTGTGCATATACCTCATTGTTGGTTGCCAAGGAACTCAAATAATTGGTAATTTTTTTCATATCATATTGAGACTTTATTTTAGTCTAATGCATCATTAATCTTGCTCGAAGTCAAATTTAATAATTAAGTCTGGCAGATTTGATAGTCTCCTGATTGGTGAAATGAATCAGACTACAAAAACAGACATAATAGCATTATAATGTAAACATAATAACCCCTGCCAATTGACAAATTATAAATGTGCAGTTGCTAAATCTGAGCAAAATGCAAGTGCTGTAAAATGCCTAGATTCCTCCAAAAATAATGCTATTTTTGCGATCTTACCTGCAAACATGGTCAATGTGTAAACATTTGAATTCTATAGTATTTTCTTCTAATAGTGCAATTTTTCACTTCGAGCTCTAATACAATTTAATGAGATTTCTCTACAAATATTCAACAGCTACATTGGCCATTTTACAAACGGAATTTATGTGCCCTTGAAGGGCCCTTCACGAAGGGGACACCATTTGTAGGGGCGTTTCAAACTAAAGTGTACACCTGAATCCCTTTGCGAAGGGCCCTTTCAGAAGTCTGTTAGAGAAAGGGTACATGGTCACTTTAAGGAAGTGAGTTCCTTTTGTGATTTCGTGATCTTGGATTACAAGTTCCGCCACACTAATTGAAACACATGTGGTGCAGGATTTTGACGTTACATACAAACGTAGGTACAATAATTTAGTTTGTGTTTAATCAGATAATAAGATAATTTAGTTTACAGGAATGTATGTTTAATATGTTTAATAATAGCTACTTTTACTATAACAGTTTACTGGTTTTCTTTATCATATATTTCCTTTTTAAATACCAAGTAGAGTGAAAAATCAAGGAGAAATAAAACATAATTAGACAATATTCAACAAGGAATATTAAAAATATTGTTTACTTTCAACAACTGAGTGCTGGATTCAGAGTGCACGTGCGGCGTTGGCAAGGTAACATTTGGCCAGTCACTCCCTTTGTGAAGGGTGTTCCAAATGCATATATGAGAGACAGTAATGCCCTACACCCTTCAAAGAGTTAACTTCAAGGGCTCAGCCCTTCGAAGGGAGTAGGGCATAGTGATGCTCACTTCCTTTTGAAAAATGCCCAATAGGCCCTTTTCACAATGACGTCATTTAACTTCCGCCTTCTCGCAAAGCAGTGTATCAATACATCCGTTTAGCAACATACAAGAAGAAGAAGAAGAAGTACTGCTTCTGTTTTGCCGTAGCGCTGGAACAACAGTGACAGAACACTTATTCAAGTACTTATCATGGCACCTTCGCTAACACAAAAAGAAAACAAAACACTTACCTTCATAATCAAACAGGTACTGTTTAATGAAGTATTTGTATCCTTTATCTAGCTGTGATCTTGTCATAAGCGAAAATTTCTCTGCAAGATGTTGTACATCATCTAGCCGTATTTGTGGCAGGTGTGCAAAGGACTTTGTAAACTCCATTCTGAGGCGCTAGCGGAAGTAATGATACACTGCTTCACGGCAGAACTGAAGATGTGTGACGTCATGTGAAAAGGGCCTATACACGTCACATATGCATTTGTCCTTTAATTTGGTCCTACTGCAAACGCAAACATGCAAAAACAACTGTTCCTCTACTTAAAAAAACATTTCCTGCCATCTCTCTCTCTCTCTATCTCTCTCTCTGGCTCTCTCTCTGATCTTTATAAAGGAATGCTTTCAAAGCTTTCCACTCTACTATAGCTTTCCTGTAGCTCAGTGGTAAGAGTATTGCGTTAACAACGCAAGGTTCGATCCCAGGGATTGCAATTACCTATGTATAAATGTATAGTAAAATGCAATGTAAGTCGCTTTGGATAAAAGCGTCTGCCAAATGCGTAAATGTAAGTGTAAATGTAATGCTACCACTATTAAACAGTGTTGTTATTCCGTATGATGGTTATGTATGGAGGGAGCATGTTCCAAGGAAGTTTTTTACACTTTGTAATGATAAACTGCTAGTGAAAGGTAGAGTACAAACAAAATAAATTGTACACAAAAGATAGCCTGAGGTTAAAACCACCTTAGATGTGGAACAGTTATGAGAGTTGTGCACATTTCACACCCTGTCTGGATACATAAATACGAAAAGTTGCTACCTTAAATTCAAATGCAGCCTATTAAACAATTAATTATATTACACACAAAAAATAAAATAAAAAGTTGAATGGCTAGTCTGCCATTTAATGAGCACAATATTTTAAAATGTCTTCATTTTTTGCCCAGTAAGATTCATTTATTTTTATTTCTTAAACAAGAACATGGGCTGCTTTGTAGTGTATCTAAGAATTAAAAGACAATCGCTGGATGGTCAAAATCTAGATTTCCTGTATCTATACAAATGTAGAATGATAGTGGAGTATAATAGAGTATATGTGCTTGCATATATTAGATGACTCATCATGTTAGGGGCCAGCTCAATGTCATCATCTTGTTGTAATTACTGTATGTGGCTCAAAAGAATAGAGTAAAATCTCAAGCTGCATAAATTAAACCAATTAATCATTTTTCGTTTCACTCACTAAACGTTTAATCTCTCATGACATCTCAGAGTGATAAGAGCACAGCCCTGTTCATGAATAAATACTATTTAAGTACTGCTTACATTAAATTGAGGATATCCTACTTTTCACATCTGGGGAGAGGAGAAACATGTTCTTTTTTTATGTTAAGTAAGGAAAAATAGAGGCTTGTTTTTTAAACCAAAAGATACACTGAATGAAGCAAATAGAGCCATGTCGAGCACGTCGGCCTTTGTTTAATGAGAGGGTTTCTATCCTTTCAATACTCTGCAGTGCTCTTGAGTTATGAATGTTTGTTTGTCACTTTCTTATATTAAATAGTTTTCCCCGTTTTCTTGCAAATTTGTTTTCTTTTTTTGTAATTTTACAGTTTTTAACAGTATTTCGAAAAGAAATTTAGTTGAAAAACGGAAACCGCAAAATAACCGTTCCCATACTGTAACAAATAATTTATACGTTTATATTATTTATAATAATGAAACGTTTTTTTTAACGTATACATTTGTTCATCTTTCAACGGCTCAGCCTTATTGACTCATCTGGGATGAAAATATTGAACCCACAGTATTGAAATGTTGTGTGTGATGGGTCACTCAGTGTGTGACTCTTCAATGTCAAAGCACAGACAGAAAGAGGTGAGTACAGAATGTTCTGTGAGAAATGTCTTATTTAGCAAAATCTGATTTTCTCTGCCCGGAACCATGGAACCATGTGAAGGCAGAATTTGAGAAGTCTGCTGAGAATTGTGTCTTTGTCCAATCTGGCAAAAGCAAAACTGAAAAGGCCGGCATTTTTAGAGTAATGTCAACCGAATCTGTGGAGCACTGTCAATACGACTCACCCCTTATAGTTCATAACATCATGTGCAGCATTGCACTTACAGTGTAGTGGATGTCTATGAAGCAGGACATTTTGGAGGGTGTATCTGTTAAAGCACATATTCATTTTCTACGAAATTTTATTTGAGCTGTAAAAAATGTGTAAATAATAATTTTAGCATTTACTTTGGTAACTTATTCTGGTTCAGTACCGTGGCTTCTATTCTCATTCTCATTGCATTCTTTTATAAATCTATTATTGAAATAAATGAAGAGATCTCAATTTATCTACATTATTGTGTCATGTCACCTATCATCTGCATCACATATGAGTGATGGCACTATATTCTCTTTAACTCACTATATCATGTGCTGTCATTTGATAGGGGTCTTGTGCATTACTTTTCTAGGTAAAACATAGTCTCACAGGAATTTGTTATACTGTCACAAAATGTAATCCATTAATTTGTGTTCATGGACACAAATTTCCCTTTTTTTCGTGTCAGTCAGCACAACCTTTTCTCGTGTCACGACTTTCAATCTAACTTATTTTAATATGCGCTATCTTTCATATGTATAATTATATATCAACGCAATCTGATGGAAATTCATACCTATTTTACAAGTTGGCTCATTTGTGTGAATTCCTATTTCGTACAATCTAATTCCGTATGTTTTGTTATGGTTTGACTTTGCCCTGTAATGTTAGGTTTAGGTGCAGGGTTAGGGTAGCCATTTATCGTTGCTTTGCCACCTCATAAAACTCATGTTTTTAGCTAAATTAGCCTTTGCGGCTGTGATTTTAGGGTAAGTAAGGTGTTGGTTAGCCACTTCCTAAAATATGTACTTCTTTTGATATTAGGTTATAAATAAATAAATGCACACACAATGCGATCTGTGTACTGAAAGTTGTGCTGAGTGACACGAAAAAAAGGGAACTTTTTAAAAAACACGAATCAATAGATTCCAAATTTCATGCCAATGCCAGGAACTGCCTTGAGAATGGGTTGGATATGAACACACACTTCCTGTCATTTATTCTCTGCATTCACTCTTTGGATGTCCATGACACCTCACAACTGACACGCAATGACGAATATTTGTGCTCTTTCGTACAAAATAATGACATGCACAAATAATTTTGATCAGGCTTTAGACCGCATCATAGCACTGAAAGTCTGCTTGTTAAAATTACAAACGACCTGCTTATAGCATCAGATAAAGACAACATCTCACTCCTAGACTTGCTTGACCTTAGTGCTGCGTTCGATACTGTAGACCACAAAATACTTTTAGAGCGCTTACACAATTATACCGGTATTCAGGGACTGGCTCTACAATGGTTCGGATCTTACTTATCTGACAGATTTCAATTTGTCCATTTAAATGGGGAATCGTGTAATCTAACGCAAGTAAATTAGTAATTACCTCAGGGATCGGTTTTAGGACCCTTGCTATTCTCCATATACATGCAGCCCCTTGTCAACATTATTAGAAAACAGATGATATCTCATCAAGACCAGATGATTCCTTTCAGCTATCCAAGTTGGCAGAGTGCATCCAAGATATAAAACATTGGATGACTAGCAATTTCCTTCTCTTAAATTCCAATAAAACAGAAATATTGGACCATAGACACATAAGAAGAATATTTCTGATTATAGCCTGTGAATTGAAGGCTGCACTGTTACTCCAAAAAATACAGTTAAAGACATAGGTGTTATATTAAACAGCAACCTGTCATTTAGAAATCACATCTCAAATGTCACAAAAACAGCCTTCTTCCACCTCAGAAATGTTGCCAAATTACACAATATTCTATGTGTTGCCGACACAGAACAGCTCATTCATGCATTTGTGACCTAAAGACTTGACTATCGTAATGCACTACTTAGTGATTGTCCTGCACCATCAATAAACAAACTACAGTTAGTTCAGAATGCAGCTGCCAGAGTTCTAACCAGAAAATACGATCATATAACCCCAATTTTATCATCCCTTCACTGGCTACCCATTTAGTATCGTATTGACTTTAAAGTTATTTTAATTACTTATTAAGCCTTAAAGGGTTTAGCTCCTACCTACATAACAGAGCTTCTATCACAATACAACCCATCACGCTCTCTAAGATCTCAAAACTCCGGACTTTTGATAACACCGAATAACTAAATCCACCAAAGGCGGTAGAGCTTTCTCATAGGTAGCACCTTAACTCTGGAATAGCCTTCCCTATACTATTCGAGGGTCAGACACTCTCCCAATTTAAATCTAGCTTAAAGACCAACTTTTCAGCCAAGCATTCACTTAATGCATAATATTCTAAATAAATAAAAAAAATGTACGAACAGCAGCTACGCTAATTAGTCTCTTTCTGCCTTTCTCCCCCGCCTCGGGATGCCCATCCCAAGGAAGGGGGAGATCACGCCAGGCCCAGATGAACGTCAAATCCCTAACTAGAGATTATGCCATTCTTCTGCAAGAGCCTGCGGACAGACTGACCATCCCAGTTTCAGGCAATCCCATCACAAACCAAGAGCAAAGAGACCATCTGACCTTCCCAGCTCCAGCTCAGGCAATTCCATCCCCAACCAAGAACAAAAGACGGACTACTTGTCACATTAATGCTAAATTTACAACACTTAGTATTTAATGCTAAACTTACATTACGTGACAGCAAATTAAAGTTATAGATGCACTCTGTTACACTGTGCCATTACTATTTCCCCTGCTTATAACATTCCTTTGTTGTCTGATATTGGTCACAAAGTAAGACAAGATACGACCTTAACAGTTTCAGTCAGAGGGGACCTTGCCCTCCCGACTGAGACTGGTTTCTCCCAAGGTTTTTTCTCCATTTATTTATTTATCATTGGAGTTTGGGTTCCTCAAAACAGGGCCGTGTTGCTTTTCTGTTTTTTTTCTTATTTTCTCCTGTAAAGCTGCTTTGGAACAATGCACATTGTGAAAAGCGCTATATAAATGAAATAAAATTGAATTGAAACCACTAACACATTTTACACCCACTTCATAATACAGCAGAGCATTATGATGAATTCTCTGTTGGAAAGAAAAACAGCATATGTTGGTTAGGTAGGTTTTGAAGCATTGTAGCTGGTTTGTGCTGGTTTAAGCTAGTCATTTGCTGGTTTTAAGCTGGTCATGTGCTGGTCATGAGCTGGTCCTAAACTGGTCATGTGCTGCTCAGGACCAGCTTAAACCAGCACATCACCAACTTAAACCAGCTACCATGCTTCAAAATCTACCTAACCGGCATATGCTGTTTTTATTTAACTGGGTTCCCAAATACACTTGTAAATTATGAGAGAAAAAGAAAGTATTACATTTTGATGTGTGTGCAGTAAACAGATCAAGAGGATTTCAAAACACTTGTGGCAACTCAAAAAATAAACATTTACACAGAAATGTCTTTCTCAATATCTTGTGTCGCTCTGTGTGTTATGAAGCTGTGTGAGCCTGTGTTTAATCACCGTACCGTGGAATTACTATACTACAGCACACTTGAACAGTGTCTGGCAAACCTGAAATGGTAGGGACCCCTACATGCGCAAGTCAACACTGCACCCTGGTGGATACATTTCAATTATTTAATCTAAAAACAACACACAATTTATATGAAAATGACATTTCTAAATTAAAATGATTCACATAACAAAAAATTTTTTGTGAGGTTAGTTGTGGCTTGGCAAAACTCCAGGAAAAAATATTGATAATAATTCAGAAGAATTCACTGTTCCAAATTCAGTCTGTTATATGTGATGTCAGTAATATCCAGTTTGCTTTACATCATGTTTGCTTATGTTATCTTTAATTCACTGATTTGTTAATGGTGTTAATAAATGAAGCAACAGTGAACAAAATCTTTATATTAAATCAGGTGATTATTATGAATCCCTAAATAATATATTATATTTTGTTATGGCACTGAGTTAACGCTGAGCCGGAGACAATAAACACGAAGCAGTCAATCCTCTGCAGGTTTGCAGCCAAGCAGATAGAAGTATTTCACTCCCATGACAACCTCTGTCTCCAATGATGTCACATCCATTGCATGCAACAGTCTTTAAAAAAGAAGAGGATTAGAGAAAGGGAGAGATAGTAAAATATATGGCATGGATTTAACATTAAAAGATGTAGAAAACAGTATAATACCTCTTTGTGATGTCCTGTGAGAGCCGTCTGGCCTCTTCAGGATCTTTTTCTAGGAGAGCCTGGTAACTGGAAAAAGACTCCACCATGCCAATGTAGCCAGAGACAGGGACAGTTTTCTTCACCCAAAACATATCCTGCCTAAACACAGATAAAAATAATATAGTTTCTAAAACACCCGTTTAATTACACATACAGCAATAACGTGTTTACAGTATTTTTTCTTACCAACCAGAATTCTGTGAATTTTTAAAGTAGCAACATGTTTTGTAGGTCAGTTTTCTTACCATTCTTTGACTGGATACTGAAGAGAAATGTAGGTTTGGTTGTAAAGATTTAAAGAGCTGGGACCTAGGTAAGGGTTCCGGTATGGCAGCAGGGCAGCATAAAACTGAAATAGGACAGATGGCAAAACTACTGTTTATTGGATAAAAAAATACTGGATTAGCACAGAGTTCCTTCACAGACCTAAAAAACAAGTGTAAAAATGATTCCCACCTCTTTGCAGATGTGGTTTAAAGCCTCTGAACAGTCTCCATAACTAAGTTCCATGTCCATGGTGTAGTTAATAAGCGCGAGGCAACCGTGAGGCTTCAGGACTCTGTGAGCCTCTTGAAGGAAAGGTGAATGATCAAACCAATGGAACGCTGACATGGACGTCACAAGATCTATGGAGCCATCTTCAAAAGGCAGTTCCTCAGCTGGACATTCCCTTTGTGTTGCAGAATAAATTATGATGTGAAAACTGTAATGGACACACATTCATCCTTACATCTCATGAGTCAAGAACATGTTCGGGTCATATTTAGAAAGATTTAGATGTTTTGCGATGTGGCATTATTTCCAAAACCCATGAACTCTCTTTACCTAAGTGCATAAAGATGGTAAACGTCTTCATTGTGAGATTTTTTAAGGAAATTCCAGTGGAAATTTGGCCTCTACATATTCTTGAAAAGCTTAGTGAGAATTGCCCATATAGACTATATGAAATTGTTGAAAAAAAGCAAAACAGTTACTTTAACAGTTTCATTTTAACTTGTTTTTGGTTAAATTAAATAGTATGGTAAGCTTAGGATACTAGCACTCCATGGGTACAACAGTTGAATTAATGTAGTGCTGATATAAGAGGCCCAGATCAACTTTAAGTCATAGGGCCTACATTTCCAAGCTCCACATGGCCCTCTTTATATTTATATGACACAGGAAAAGGTGCCACTGTTGCTAAATGTCTGCAATGGTTTAAAAACTCAGTTAATCAAAAGGTGAGTGGCAAATAAAAAGGTAAACTGTAATATGTTGTTCATGTGATTTACTAAAGTCAGGTTTGCCTACCTGTATGCAATATTTGTGGTGCTAGCATGCTTCCTTGCCATCTCCAGTTGAGCAGGACTGATGTCTGTCCCCACCACATGAGCAAAATATTGTGCCAAGAGCAAGGTTCCTTGTCCTGACCCACAACCAACGTCCACTGCCAGGTCATAGGGTGACTCTTTCTAAGAAGATACAGTAAACAGAGGTGTACTGTAAACCTTTGGGTAGACTTGATTCACATTTAATATGTTTAAGATTTGATTAAAAATATCAAAATCATACAAAATAGCTTTGTTGTTTTGAAAATAAATCGTTTCTTTTTACTTGTTGTAAATCTTTTTATTTAATCGTCTTGAATGGTAAAAAATGAACACATTTGTTATGAGTTTTATCTCTATGTTTAAGCCACGGAGGAAGTTGGGACATGCTGTCGGAGAGCCCTCGCTGCTGAGGGGCATCGCGGTGCTGAGGAGTTCGGGCAGCGCGGACGTGGGACGTCCGCCAGCGGCCGCCCGAGGCGGTGGTGCTGGAACGAGATGAATCGGCTGGGACGGAGAGCTCGCTGCCGTGCTCCTTGGTGGCGGCCGTCCAGGAGGGAACGGACGAGTCGTCGCCGTTGGCCGTGAGCCGAAATCCTGCTGCCAACACCCATGAAAGTGAGGAGCAGAAAACGAGGGACTCGCTACCAGCTGCCCTCAGCCGGAGGATCCATCGCCGGCCGCCAGGGGGCGGAGGAGGATCGAGTCGTCCACCGAGCGTCCAGTACCACCGCATGGCACCGCGAGGAAGAGCCTCTCGGCTGGCTGAGGACCGAGCGACATTGTGTCGGGGAACCGAATCAAATTTTTTCCCTCTCTCGTCCGTGATGACCCTCGTGCTACCGTCTCCGTTTCTCGTTTCGTCAGCGCATACCCCCAGGAGATGTGGACACCGAGACTGGCTCCCCGGGGGGAAGTCAGCATAGTCTCGGGGGTACCCCCCGGTCTGTGAGGGGCGTATGTAGCGAGGAAGTCGGGACGGGAGCCGTGGGGCGGGTCCGGTGGCGTGAGTGATAGTAGAAATCAGCTGTGCGCGCACCGATCCCGTATCTGCCACGGAGGAGATCGGGAGCATAAAATGACGAATCGCCATTTTACTTTCTTTGTATATTTAAAGTTTGTTTAAATGTTCGCCGGTTCCCGCCTCCTTCCTTCCCTACTTTGAACTGTATTACAACTGAGGAATTAAAATATTGCAAAATTTAACAAAGCATGAAATGACTTCATACGGAGTTCTGATATTAGTCTATTAACCAAGTTGAATGTTAAAAATGCATGCAGTCCACCAGTGTGGATGTGGAAAAGATGCTAGTCTTACATTACTCATGAGAAACTGCATAATCTTGCTGATGAGCTCTTCAGAAGGAGATATCCTGTACTTCCGGTATGAGGACGCACGTTCTTTACCTTCAAACAAACGAACAGCCATTTGTTAAAACTGTGTAGCTTTTCTACCAAACAGGAGATTTAAACTGTCAGCAAGACTTATGAGAAGGAAACAATGGGAGGAGCCACATCTTCAAGCTTAGTTTTCAGGCTAACCTGTTCCTTTACGCACACTGAGACAGCATTCATTCATACGCACAAGTCTGGTCAGTACATTCACTTGGGTCAAACCGTAATGTGCTTAGTGTGCTAATGAGGACTTTGGACTCACACACAGAGGTTTCTCATTCACTGTGGAGTATAACTGAAATTCTTTTCAAGGCCAATAAACATCTCCTGGGCAATGGGCAGAACAGGGTCGAAAGGGTTTTTAGGCTAACCGGACATCATGCTGGGAGGATACAATGTCCCAGTGATATTTTGGCATGGACAATGGCTTAATATTTCTTTACAGTAATATTGACACAGTCATCTCTGTTTTGTGTCCAAACATGAGATCTTTTACAGTTACAGTTTAACAGATGAAAGAGTCTGGAGTTACAAAGTACAGTAATAATACTCAACTGATCTGTGTATTATAATACTGTACTCTGCTGGGAGTGACCGTGTTGACTTTACTAATGAAGAACAGGCATATAGAGTAAAGAATGCCATATTTAAATGTGCAATGTTTGTATTGGATAAGATTTATATACATTTTACAAAACCGAGACAGACTACACATTTCAGTGGGATTCAGAAAACGTTTATCGAATACAAATTTAAGTCCAAAATACAAGAGCATTCATTTATTTACAAAATTATATTGATGCATCCATGTTTATGAGTGATCATTTACAAATTAATATAAAGCAATAGAAAACGCATTGATTTACATGATTTAGCATTTTTCACTACAAAGAACTATAACTTTTTCATAAAATGTGTACTTTTTATTAACAAAATTTATTAAGATAATTAAAAAAATAGCTGACCAAAGGTGACAGTACTTAAAGGAATGAAAATTCTGTCATCATTTACCCCCCCTTAAGTTGTTCTGATGAACACAGAGAAAGATATTTGGAAGAATGCTTGTAACTGTAATAATTCTTGGCCCCCACTAACTACCATAGTAGGAAAGATCGCTTTATAAATATATTTAATAAATATACTATAAAGACATTTGGAAGAATAGGACAGAAAACCGATTTAACTACAGTTTAATTGTAAATTGATCCTACTATGGTAGTCAATGGTGGCCAACTGTTTGGTTACAAGCATTCTTCCAAATATCTTTCTTTGTGTTCATCAGAACAAAGAAATTGATACAGATTTGGAACAATTCAAGGGTGAGTAAATGATGTTAGAATGGTTATTTTTGGAGTGAACTGTCCCTTTAAGGTCTTAAGTGAAGGTAGGTCATGTGTCACTGAGGTTTACATGCAAGCACACAGAAGTACTCCATGCTCAACTCAAGCTCGGCCTCTGTTGATGAAACATTCATCTCTTCCAGAAAACTGTAACAGAACGTCAAGCAATTACTGCAAACCACATCATGTAAAAAAACAACAGGCATATGAGAGCATTGCGAGGAGAAATGAATACACAATGCTTCCTCTAATAGAAAATGTACAGTATGATTGGTTTTGCAAGCAATACACTTTCAAAGAGGGTAAATAAATGTAAAGCTATTTTTCATCAACATTAAGTAATTACCGTGATGTCGCTTTCTCTACCAGAGCTTTTGCAGCACTAGGCTCTGCTCTCAGATAGGCTTGATACATGGAGAAGGTCTCAAAAAGCCCAATTGTGTTTGTGATAGTCCTCTGCACCTTTACTGGAATTACTTCAATCCTTTCAAATAAAACAGATTATTAGACAAACTAATATCAAGCAACTTGCAGATGCTGATAAAATCTTCATTACATTCCAGTTTACCTCTCTTTGTCTGGGAAGGGAATGGCTTCATATAAATCTTGCAGCATATTGTTGGCCACAGCTACCTTAGTGCTTGTGAAGGGCAGCAATACCTGCTTTACCTAGCACAATGAATTACATTAACAGTGAATTAATATATAGATGGCATCAGTTAATCTTCAGTGAAATTGACTGCAATTGGTAACCAAGTTAAAATGAGTTCAGTAAATTACAGTAAACCTTTGGAATATAAAGATGACTGTCAAAAACATGCATTATAAAACTGCCATCATGGGATCACTATGTCATCATGGGTCACTATATCAGAAAAGTGCACTGCACAAGTTTCATCTAGCAATTGTTAATATTCTCTGCTAAACAATTTTGTCACTGATTCTGTTTAGTACATACTATATACACAGCCGCGGACACAATTTCGAGTCAAATTTTCATGTATTCCGCATTTCTAGATGATTTGTGGCCATTTCAGTCCAGTGTCTATTTAATTTCAACAAAATCAAACCTCAGTAGACATAAAGTCATGTAACAGCAATATGAAAGACTGACAACATGACAAGACAAATGAAAACTGTGATAAAAATCGAGGTTATCAGATACAAAATCACATCGATAACTTTTCCTAAATACGCATACAAATATTACTGTTGTATTTCTTAAAAGTGAACATGAACTTGTTTTCTTTGCAGCATTGAGGTCTTAAAAATACAGAGCATCTTTTCTGTTATTTTGACTTGTTTCTCCATTTTTCATTTTCTGCAAATTAATGCAAATAGAAACAATGTTTTTATTTAAAATTTGGGAAAAACATTGTTATTAGTTAAAAAAAAGTGAAACAAAAATTATAATTTTACCTAAACACCTATAAATAGTAAATTCAGAAAACGTAATTTAAAAAAAAATGTCTCTTAATTTCTTCCGCGGCTGTATAGCTAAGGCATGAGCTTACATCCTCATATATGTTATTAAGTCGATCACCACAAGAACCATAGTGGAATTTAAAATTGTCTCCATAACCAAAGAAAGCCAAGCAGCCACAGGGCTTCAGGACGCGCACAGCCTCCTTTAAGAAACTCTCAGGGTCAAACCAATGGGCTGCAGAGGCAGCCGTCAGCAGGTCCACTGAGCCATCTGGGAATGGCAGCTCCTCTGCTTTGCCCACTCTGTGCCAAAGAATAACAGTAGTAACCTGTTAGTTAAACCAGACCATAGAGTATGTTATGCTTAGAAGACCACATGTTTGGTTTACTTCGAGGTCATGCAAAGATCATAATATAAAGGTCTCATGGGTACAAAAATAAGAAAATATGGTTTTATATTTCAATGTGGTATCATGATATGCATTACTGACGTGTAGCTGAGTGTGGGAAAGCCCTGCACGGCTCTTGCCTCCTCTAACTGAGATTCACTGATGTCCATGCCCACCACCTTCTGAAAGTGTGGTGCCAACAGTCGCGAGTTCTGTCCCGTTCCACAGCCTAAATCCACAGCTAGCTGATGGGGTTGTCCTTTCTGTGAAAAACATTTGCAGCAATATATTGTGAGAATCATGTTTAGTTATTCATTAAATATAAATGACTATGTAAAACATGTACATAAAATAAGTCATACAATAACTACATTATAATAAGCACATCAAATAAAAGTAAACAATATTTAAGTTTTCACATTTGCACTTATTGACTGTACCACCACTGTACCATGGTACAACCACAGATTGTTTGCACAGTAATCTACTAACTGTTACAGTAACATTAAGGACCGTCAGTAATGTAAATACGGTACGGTATCACTGCAGCTGTTATTAGAAGTGATTGTAGCGATGCATACCGTCTGTTTAGCATGTTAGGTTGCACACAACACGGCGAATGCATAAATGGCTATCGGACAAATCTCACCTTTTTCTCCAGATATTGTAGAATGATCTCCTTTACATCGTCGGGGGGATCAAAGCGATACTTCTGATATAGGGAGGCATGATGTTTCCCTTCGAACAGTCTGTGAGTCATTTTCCCTTCGACTGCAAACAAATATCAGATCGTTACTGTATTACATAAACAGGCGATGTTCAAAGTATCGTTGACCATATGAAAGGTCTGGACATGAATAACGTGTGGACAGGAGCAGTTTTGTCGTCATTGGTGGGAGGGAACAAAACACTTCTTGGTCAGGAAGTGGACTGAGTGTGGTGAGTTCAAGATGAGGTAAACAGAGTCAGATTCATTCCCGCGAGTCGGTTCTTTTGAACTGATTTAAAAATGGTTTACATACGCACTCGAAAAGGAATTGGTATAAAAATCATGCATGAGCAGGGCTGAAATTACGATGGGAGAAACGATGCTTTTTCAACCTTTTACTCAATTGAATCAGTTGCTTCGTCATTATTTGGCCAAATCGTTCGAAACACCGGCACGCTGAGGACATCTGCTGGACAGTACTTGTAAAACATGTTCTGTAAATGCAGTGGAAAGGCTCAAGCTAAAAATACACTATTCTTTAAACATTAGTATAATGTTTTTTTATAATAAATAATTATATCTTATTTTTTGCAGAATAAATGGAACAGTTAAGTTGAAAAATTGTCTTATTCCTAATACAAAAAGCAATTGACGGTGCAGAATTGTTAAACTGTTTCAAGATCAGTACCGGTGATAGCCATGACAGTGTTTGCCTGTTTGTCAGTATGAATAACCCGTACTGCGCAGTATATGCTACTAGGCATATTGTAACGTTAACTGTTTAATGTTGCTTTATGGTTAAGCATTGGCCACTTGAAAAACATGTGCTATTCATATTTGAATACCAGGTGTTTGTGTGCTCTAAACTTTCCAGTTGTGTGCATTTTTAAAACACTTCTCCTTTTTATTTCCTCAGATCAAGAAAAACGTCTCACAATTCTCACTGATGAGACTGAGAACAACACAATGCATACAATCATATTTCTGATTATAGTACTGAGCAGTGGACTTTGTTATAAAGATGGTGAGAAAAATACATTTTCATAATTTTGCTTTCTTATATTGTTAAACTTCCAACAAATTATTGTGAGAACTAAACAGAAATCTTTGAATTGTTTAACGCAAGTGTATTAACGCAATGCTGTTTGATTTTAGCAATATTTTTTAGCAGGACATGTATTATATTATCATCAGTTAAAAAAACAATTAAAACTTGAAAATACGAAATAATGTAATTGACACTCGATTCTGAAAACATAATTTAAATATTTTATTTAAATTTACAATTAATTTTTTTATTGAATTCTCACCATTAAAAATGTGTAAAGAACAATTTAATTTACTATGCTCAAATTTTGCTGACTTTTTGTCTGGATTTTCCTCTTCTCAAAGTCCAGCGAGGATCTGACATGACTTTGCAATGTGATGTCCCTTACATTTCTAAATCCTCAACATTACTGTGGATTAAAGAAACAGACCAAACATCAAACACAACTCTAGTGTACAACAACTCTGCCTACATCATCTTACACAATGTTGATGAAAACAGTGAAGGAATATACTATTGTATATTACAGGAAGATGGAAGTACAAAAACTATCATAAATCGCACACTTAGGGTCACTCAGTGTAAGTATAGTTTATTGTTTTTTATTACGCAGCTCATTTGAATGCTTGATTCTGATTGGCCAGTCGCGACATTAAAAAGCGACTTAAAGAGAGGATAAAGGAAACAATAAAGCGGTTTGTCAATAGGAGGCTTAAATAATGCAAATATGGGATACATCCCCTGGACCTTCACCCAAATTCTTAAAAGTATACTATAGCAGATTTTCTTTACTGTATGTTGTCTCTGAGTTCCGCAAAAATAAGGAACATGTAAAAACAACAAATTTGAGAGCGCACATCCTACAGTTTCTCATAATTCTGTAACTGTGTACTGTATTATACTGTATGTTTACAGTAAGTAGTATAAAGCCCTGTAGATGATTCTAGGATGTTATTGCATAGCACTTCACTTGTGCTCGTATTTATTTTATCCTGAGATTCTGATTGGTGTGTCATCTGTTTTGCTACTGAATGTTTACTATGTGTGCTATTTGAGTTTACCTTGTGACACTTCAGTTCATTATATTAAGTGTTTTCTGAAATGAGAACATGGTTAAAACGTTTTTTTTTTTTTGTAGAAATCACAAAAGGAGTTGACATGTAATTGAAAACAAGTGAAAGGTGTTAAATGTTTCGAGAAATGTGTCATTTTTTTGAGAACAGAACGAATGGTTTGGAAAATTTTGCTAACTGTATCAGTTTTAGTGTGTAGCGATCGAGAAAAAACATAATGAAACTCATCAAACTACAGTATAAACTGTTTTCTATTTTTTCAGATTCAGTAGGTAAAAAGCTTACAATTTACAGACAAAGCTCCAGTCACAGTGATTTATTACTAATTTGCAAGACTAAAAAGGAATACCACAGGTTGATGTGGACCTTGGAGTCAAGGCCTAATTCAAAAGCCGTATTAATAGCTGTAGAAAAAGGAGGAGAAGTTCAAGTTAAAGGGCCGATCAAGCCAGGAGGAAAAACTTCTACCACATACGACAGTCAAAATTTTATCCTACACATCTCATCTGTGAAGTTCAATTATAGCGGAACATACAGGTGTATTGTGAATGATCAAAATACTTCCTACACAGCCACAATCCTACGCACCATTAGAGGTTTGTAAATATATTTTTTCAATTTTCATGAACAGTATTCCATAACAGTGTCATTTTATTTTTAGCTTTTTAAAATAATATTTCATGGTAAATAATTAGGCTCAAAATACAAGCTCTTATGTTGACATGCCCTCAGTTTTTATGACTTTTTCCCTGTGGTCTACGTATAATGTTAATCAAGGCTGACCATCAAACAAAAGTAAATAAGCAATGGTTTAGGCTTCCATTACATTTTAATTGAATTTTCAAAAATGGAACTCATGCTGCATTGTCTATTTCAGTCTCTGCAGAGCCCCCCGGTGGTGTGTTGAGGAATCAGTCGGTTGTTCTTACCTGTGAGGTGTCTTATGTGTCTGAATCAGTGAAATTGGTTTGGTTCAGGATGCAGGGGAACAGAACAGTGCTGGTCAAACAGAAAATGCTGAATGAGAAACAGAAGAAGAACTTCTCACAGTGAACGTGAATAGCCTTAGTTTAAATCTGTTGCGCTGGCAGTGTGCTGTATTTACTGAGAACACACTCCGAGCTGTGGCCCCTATAACAATCAGTATCATCTCATCAGCTACAAATCCTCCAAGAATATCAACAGAAGCCTCCACTTCACCAAACCAGGGTAATATCTTTTAACAAAGACCAGGTCTTGGGTTAGTAGTCGTAACAGTGCTGGTGTAATTATTTAGCTCACATGTTTTTGCAGAAGACACCTTAACACAGGAAAGCCACATACAGACCGTGATCCTCGTGGCCTGTGCTGTCACTATCATTGTCCTGATTTTGCTGGGACTGCTAGTTTTTAAATGTCGGCGAAAAACATGTATTGGTGGTGAGTGCTTTTAAACTAACAAGACATTGGATATTGCGAGAGGGAACAAGCTAAGTTTGGCAACAATGCACTATCTTTATTTCATTTATATCATTTTAACCATACTGCATGTTTTAATTTACTAATCGTTTCAACGATGAAGGTCAAGACTCTGTGCTGAACTCCCGAAAGGAAGAGGAGGAGCTTCATTATGCTTCAGTGACTGTAGCAGGATGCAGTCAGGGTGACACACAAGGTACACATTACACTTAGGCTGCGTCCAAATACCCCCACTTGCGGTCTTTGCACTTGACCACTTGACTACTTTCATAACGTATTTCCTGTTTTTGGCCCAAGTGTTCTAGTGGGCGTGAAGATCCCAAGTGAGCATGTGGTATTTATAACCTGATGGGACACAAGTGCAAACGGGCAATTCCAGTGTTATGGACGTGACATTTTGCGTTATGGACGTGACATAAAAATGCTCAGAGAATGAATTTGTTACGAATAAATTGAACCAACTGTTTATATTTTACTAAACCCTTGTTGATAGAGTCTAAACATAAAAAATGTCAGTCTATGAACAAATTTTTTATTTTAAAAAAGGGAAAAAAACATGCGTTATGGATGTGAAGCAATAATACCCAATGAATGGAGAAGGGATGCCTCTTTATAGAACATAAAATAGTTACTTTATTTTAATTTCCATGTATTCATTTATGAGGAATATGTAGCGTTATGGATGTGACAATCCTGAAAATGGCACTTACCTGACTATGAAAAATCATGCACTAAAAATAAAACAAATGCTTTACAAATTTGAAGAGTGATCTCAAATGGGTATTTGAACCACCAAATGTTAATATCTGTGATGTTACCATAGTAAAAACCGTTGGTAAAAACTTTTCAAAACAAGGTTGACATTTTCATGGAATTGCCTAAACATATAACGTCAATTAATGTGGTGTTTCTAATTATGTGATAAAAAGCAGTTTTACAAAATACATGTAATATCAAATGATATAGTCAAGTCAAGTCAGATTTATTTTTATAGTGCTTTATTTGTATTGTATCAAAGCAGCTGTACCAAAAAAAAAGAAAAACATACGTTAGCCAAACATAGAATAAATTAAGATATAACCTTAAAAAGTAGTGGTATGACTTACAGTGGAAAGGTTTCTGCAACATCTCGGTGATGTATGATGGCATACACTTAGCCCTGAATACTGCCAGGAAGCGGTATTCAAGAGTGTGTGTTTAGTGGGCGTTAAGCGCACTGCACTTTGGCGTTCTTAAGACATTGGACAGACTTGTGCACTAACTTCCTGTCTCATGCACATGCTCTCAAGTGGCCAAGACCGCAGGTGGGGTTATTTGGATGCAGCCTTGTACAGTATGTTTCCATTACGATACTTATTTTGTGCAGAAGCTAAATTATATGTGAATTTTTATTTTTTAGGAGCTGAGAGGTGGTTGAAACCCAATGCAAGGTCAAAGGTCAGCTGAAAAATAAACCCACTCATTCATTCAAACATTCATTTTGATAGGCTCATAATGATTGTTATGTCAAGTTAATGAATGTTGTCAGTGAGACAGAAAGTTTGTTATATAAAAGTTTTTAAGGTTTTATCTCTTGTATCGGTTTACAGGTGTCAGACAACAGTTCTGCAGTCATCTACTCTGCCATTAAAATACAGTGAGAGACATTTTCCCCTGAATTCTCGCTGTTTTTATTCATAATTATATGGATGTCAAAATGGACCTAACTAATGATAAATTATTTTCTATAAATGTAAGAATGTAGCTTTCCTGTAGCTCAGTGGTAAGAGCATTGCGTTAACGCAAGGTTGTGGGTTCGATCTCAGGGGATTGCAAATACCTATGTAAAATGTATAGGATAAAGCAACGTAAGTCGCTTTGGATAAAAGCGTCTGCCAAATGCGTAAATGTAAATTCCAGTTATTCATTGTTTTGTTATATACTTAAAAACCACATTAACGATCTCATACATTTTTATGTATAACATTTGCACTCAACATTTTCCTTAAGAATTATCAGCCTTTAATAAGTTTGCTTGCATGCCTAAAAGAAACCTCAATGTGGTTTCATGACACATGACCGTGTAGCACAGTGTTTCCTGCTTAGAAAAAGCTTCTCAAAAATGTTTCACCCATCTTGCAGGAGGCACAAAAAAAATTTAATGAATTGCAAGCATTTTATGAATTATTTCTTTCTTTATTAAGAAATGTAAAAGGCTAAAAGTGTACTTTAATAAAGGGGACTGCCCCAGTGACAGAAAACATGCCATTCCACTGATCTAAAATCTGGTTAATTGAAACCAATTGTTTTGCATATTGAACATTTTAAAACATATATTTCTCTTTAAATAATATGACATGTTAATAATGAATGTAACTGTTACACTACTAAAAGTGTTAACTAGTACAGCATATAATAATAATAATAAACGATAATATCATTTTTTTTCCAAATGTACTTTTTTTTGTCTGACAGACACATGCACCGCCTAGTAAAAGTTACTGGCTAGCTCTTGTTATAAAACATACTAAAACCATTGATGTAAAACAAAATAGGAAAACTAGGAGAGATATGGCCTATACTGTAAGCAGAGAGAAAGAACAAGATAAGTTTGACCAAAAGTGTGAGAATCAGAGAAGGAAAGTATTGGTAACACTTTACAATAAGGTGCTTTTAGTTAACATTAGTAAATGCATTAGCTAACAGTGAACAATTTAGTTTTTCTGCATTTATTAATGCTTGTTAACCTTAGTTCATGTCAATACAGTAATTCATGGTAGTTCATGGTGCATTAATGTTAATAGTGAAAACATTTGATTTTAATAATGTATGAGTAAATGCTAAATTAACATTAAATAATATTTATAAATGCTGTAGAAGTATTGTTCATTGTTTGTGTTAGCTAATGCATAAACTAATTGGTTACAAATAGCACCTTATTGTAAAGTGTTTATTGTATTCATTGTAAAATTTGTCTCTGCTTATTTTTTTAGGAGCTGAGAGCTGTAAAACCCAAGGTCAGCTCTAAAACATACACACTCATATTTAAAACAATTGTTTGGGTTATTAAAATCATGTTATGTCATTAATAATAATAATATTGCTCTATAAAGCCAGCCTCTGCAGCCTCTGCAGCCACGCAGTCCTTGTCCGGTCTCCAATGTGGAAAACGACTCTAAACCTGCAGATTTAACTGTTCCCGAATTGCTTACCTTGTGGATTATACTGACCTCCATGTTTCCATGCGATCTCCCAGCGATCTCCCAGTAATATCCCAGCGATCTCCCAGTGAACTCTAACGACTCCCAGTGTTTCTTCATGGCTCCCAAGCAAGCAAACTAAGCACTCTGGTATCCAGAGGCGTCATGCCCATTCAAACAGATTTTTGAACAGTCAGTTTAGCAGGCAACCACCAAATCTAATCAGTTGCAAGAATCTATAGCAAGACACTATATCAGTTATGAGCTGCACCCTCGTCATCTTTTGGAGATCTTCGCCGTTTTGATCACGTACAGGATCTTAACATTTAGCAATCTGGCGACAGAAGCAACAGCGCTGGCCAATGATGTAATCAGCGTCCGCGTGTGGTCGAGAGCTCGGCTCACGGAAATACTCGCTTCCCGAAACAAGACTTTCAGACTCGTTCTGTGCTTATATGCGCCGTCGTTTAGGCAAAGCATTTGTCACCCACTTTCATTTAGACCCCGCGACCAAACGCGGGTGCAGCAACTGGACCCGAACTGGGTCTTCAACTTAAAAGCGTTCAGTTGTATGCAAACAATGACTCGTTTACTACTATAGCACACAATTGTATACAAGATATTTGTTCTCAAAATACACCAGACTGATACATTTACTTTAAAAATGTACATATTTATGTTTTACTGGGAAGAAGATTCATATATCAAACAGTGTTGTAATTTAATTCTCGCAATGATTTCTGAGATGTTTTGAATACGCTTAAGAGGTATTCTCCATAATATTGCTTTAAACGTATTTGTACGTAGGACATATTTCCGTGTGTTGTGACACTGTACCCCCTTAAACAAAATGGGTACATGACGCCCCTGCTGGTATCTCTTCGTGTTTCACCCGGAAATACGACCACATCACCCGTCCACCAACTCCTGATAAACAAGACCGGTCACTGACCATCTGTCTGTCTGCTCAATAACTATATTCAGTTATATCAATACTCACCTGTTGTTCACTTCTCATAATTGTTAATAAACACCTGTCATACCTGTCTGGCTTTTAACCTCTGTCTCCGAGTCTACTTCCTGTTACAAATATAAAATAAACATATTAATAGCATTTAGTCAATAAATCAGAAATGTTGTCTCTTTCTATAAATATTTTAGATTTTTGTAAGTAGGCCTTCTCTTTTTAAAGTTGTATCTCAATATCTACAGATGTTGAACAGCAGTACTGCAGTTGTACACAAATTATTTCTCTGAACTCACGGTAAATTAATATTGTTTTGTAAATGAATGGATGAGAAAATGACTTACATAGTAATAATAAATAATTTAGTGTGACTAATAAAATATAAATTACAGATATTCCAGATTTTTTTTGCACATAAAAACAACATTACTAAACTTGTTTAATCCTCAAAGTGCATTATGTCTTTGCTAAATCAGTAATGGTCTTTACATTTCTATGAACATTTGCAATAAACCTTTTACAAGTATAATCACACCTTAATCTGTTTGATGCATGCTAGAAAGAAACCTCAATGGTTTCATGACACACGACTGTCTTAAAATTAGAACTGTATTTCCTGCTATGGAAAAAGCTTACTAGCTAGATTTAGCTTTGCAAAAACTTCAAACATGCTATCAGAATGCACAAAATAATTGTGATTGAATTTCAAACTTGTTATGATATTATTTAAAAACAATTAAAACTGATATGGCTCTGTAAATGCAAGTCAAAAAATAGTTAAAATAAATATGTAACAATATTATAGACACCAGAAGAATATTATTATTATTATAAGTACTTGCCATTATTGAAATATGGTTGTTTTTAGACTGACATACATTACCAGTATTAATAAATAAAGGGACTTTTTGTCATATGTATTTCATTTGGCAGACACTTTTATCCAAATCAACAAAAGTAAAAAATAAAATAAATAATCTCTAACAAAATTCACAGCACATGAAGTACAATACTGTAGATAATTAATCAAAAGTAAAGATACAGTAAATAGATTAATAATAATAATAATGATGCATTTTGGAAATTAAGTGAAATTTATAGTGTAAAGAGAGACATCATTTGTAGAAGTAACAAGCAGGTATAGAAACACAAAATTTTTTAGTTCCTTTACTGAGGTTAGTTGTCATACCGGGCTATACCTTACAAATATGTTTTAAATCAAGAAACACGTCTTGTTCTTAAGCAGTAGTTTTGTTCAGTAGGACCGTATTGAATAAAAAACTTAGAAATTAGAATAATATTGAAATGTGTGCCTATATAAATACACTTTAAAACGGAAATGTAAACTACCTTACTGAGTTAGTGAGATTGTGAGTTTAGATCAAATAGATTTGTGTGCATAAAAGAAACCTAAAGATGGTTTAATTCAACACTCCATTTCCTGCTCTTGAGAAAAGATAAAAAGTGCAAAGCTTTTGATTCTTAACTAAACCAAAATAGTTTAAAAAAAATTTGACTAAATTATGGGGAATTTCAAAATATGTTTATGCTGTAAAAGTTAAGTAACACTGCTAATAATAATATGTGCTCAATGTTACATTGAAGTACTTTATTAAATACAAACATTGTTTTATATGACAGTCTCATGCACCGCCCAGTAAAGGTTACTGGATAAATCTTGTGTAAACACAGCAAATTGCTTCACTTCAGTGGAGGGACCAGATTAACAAATCATGCAACTCGCACTTTTAAAAGTTTTGATATTGATGTGTGGATTTTGTTCCAGACTTCAGACTATATGTGAGTCTCATTTTTAAGTGATCATATAGAAAGAAACATTTTGTGTACGCTTGTTTTAATACCTTCTTCTTCTGTGGTTAATTCATAAACAATGTACCTATTAATACGAAAAGAGAGGCATCATTTTTAAGCAAACAAAAACTATTTTAGATTCATGAATGAAGAGTTCTTAGACTTATTTTTCTTCATCATCACAAATTAGACGTTTTTTAAAAGGGAATACAACAGTATTTTCCAATTCAAAATGTATAAAGCGAAAATCTTTTGCAAATGAGCTTAGAAATAACACTAAAACTCTGGTGAGTAATATCATATACAGATATCTACACAGATGGATAGATAAACACATCTAGCCCCTTTCTGTTAACAAAAATGGTGATAAAAAACACATGTATGCACATTAAGCCCTCAAACTCTCTTATTTCTCAAATTATTTTAATGCGGTATGGCCTGTTTAATACCCAAATTCATGTTTTTTTATTACTGGGAACTTTTATGGTTAAATATACAACTTTATTTACAGTTCAAAAGTACATAATAAATGATTTTAACAAATTCTTGCAAATTCTCAAACTTGATTGTAACTCATTGTAGCCAATCTCAAAGTCCAGCGAGGATCTGATATGACTTTGCGATGTCTTCCTGAGTCTTCAACATTACAGTGGATTAAAGAGACAAATCAAACATCCAACACAACTTTTTTGTACAACAACTCTGCCTACATCATCTTACACAATGTAGATGATCACAGTGAAGGAATATACTACTGTAAAATGATTGAAAATGGAAGTGTGGACACTGTTATTAATCACACACTTATTGTCACTCCATGTAAGTATGTTCATTTATGCTTTCATTTACTTTTGTGTGCCTAAAAATCACGGTAATGTGTGATATTTAAATTTTAAGTGGAAATATGTTAAAGGTGCACAAATAGTTTTTTTAGAATATTATGTTTAAAGTGACAAACTCACACAAAAACTTCTGTTCACCACATTTTTGACACATTTGAAATAATTTTTTCTGTTGTACAATGAATACTCATGTATGCACATTAAGCCCTTACCTGATGAAGTTTATGGCTCTTAAAGGTTTGTTATGTCTCAAACTCTCCAATTTCTCCAATTCGTTCAATGCAGTATGGGCCTGTCTTATATCTAAAATATATATGTTTTTTTTTATTAAACAGCATATTCTGGAAATTGTATGGCTAAAGATACAACTTTATCATTACATAACAAATGATTTTCAACAAATGTATGCAAATTCTCACACTTGATTGTAACTCATTGTAGCCAATCTCAAAGTCCAGCGAGGATCTGATGTGACTTTGCGATGTGATGTTCCTCTCCTTTCTGAGTCTTCAACATTACAGTGGATTAAAGACACAAATCAAACATCCAACACAACTCTTGTGTACAACAAATCTGCCTACATCATCTTACACAATGTAGATGATCACAGTGAAGGAATATACTACTGTAAAATGATTGAAAATGGAAGTGTGGACACTGTTATTAATCACACACTTATTGTCACTCCATGTAAGTATGTTCATTTATGCTTTAATTTACTTTTGTGTGCCTACAAATGATGATAATAACTGATATTTTCATTTAATAGGGTAAATATGTTAATGGTGCACATAGTGTTTTTTATTTAAGAATGTGAAAAAATTCAAGTTTTTTGAATATTATGTTTAAAGTGACACACTCATACAAAAACTTCTGTTAACCCCATTTTTGACACATTTGAAATAATTTTTTTCTGTTGTATAATGAAAGTGTTGCTTAAGATAAATATGCTATTACACACATTGATAATTCAAAAATTAAGATAAGGAGACTAATAACAACTGTCATAGATTCAGAAGGTAAAAAGCATTCCATCTACAGACAAAGCTCGAGTCACAGTGATTTATTTCTGATCTTCAAGTCTAAAAAGAAATACCAAATGCAGATGTGGATCTGGGAGTCGAATCCTCATTCAAAAACCGAACCGATAGTTGTAGAAAAAAGAAGGAGGAGAAGTTCAGTGATCATATAAAAACAAACATTTTGTGTTTACGCTTGTTTTACCTTCTTCTTCTGTGGTTAATTTCACTATAAACAATGTATCTATTAATATGAACAGAGGGAATTAATGATGTTTAAACTATTCCGGCATCATTTTTAAGCAAACAAAAACTAGATTCAGAATGAGAGAGACCTTTTTCGGAAATTAGAAGTTTATTAAAAGGTGAATACAACTGTATTTTCAAAAAGAAGAGTTATAAAGAAAAAATCTTTTGTAAATGAGGCGAGAAATAACACTAACACTTAGTTCTGCTGGTGAGTGATATCACATGGATAGATAAACACATCTAGCCCCTTTCTGTTAACAAAAATGACAATGAATACACATGTATGACCTTACCTGATGAAGTTTATGGCTCTTAAAGGTTTGTTATATCTCAAACTCTCCAATTTCTCCAATTCTTTTAATGCAGTATGGGCCTGTCTTATACCTAAAATATACATGTTTTTTTTAAAACAGCATATTCTGGAAATTTTATGGCTAAAGATACAACTTTATCATTACATAACAAATGACTTTCAACAAATGTATGCAAATTCTCACACTTGATTGTGACTCATTGTAGCCAATCTCAAAGTCCAGCGAGGATCTGATGTGACTTTGCGATGTGATGTTCCTCTCCTTTCTGAGTCTTCAACATTACAGTGGATTAAAGACAGAAATCAAACATCCAACACAACTCTTGTGTACAACAAATCTGCCTACATCATCTTACACAATGTAGATGATCACAGTGAAGGAATATACTACTGTAAAATGATTGAAAATGGAAGTGTGGACACTGTTATTAATCACACACTTATTGTCACTCCATGTAAGTATGTTCATTTATGCTTTAATTTTCTTTTGTGTGCCTACAAATCATGATAATGTCTGATATTTTCATTTGATAGGGTAAATATGTTAAAGGTAGTTTTTTTTATCTAAGAATGTGAAAAAAATCTATTTTTTAGAATATTATGTTTGAAGTGACACATTCACACAAAAACGTCTGTTACCCCCACATTGTTAAAACTTGTTAAAAAAATTATTAAGATAATTAAGAAATTAAGATAAATTAAGAGACTTATGTCATTCTAGATTCAGAAGGTAACAAGCATCCATCTACAGACAAAGCTCCAGTCACAGTGATTTATTACTGATCTTCAAGTCTAAAAAGAAATACCAAATGCTGATGTGGATCTGGGAGTCAAAGCATCATTCAAAAACCAAACTGATAGCTGTAGAAAAAGGAGGAGAAGTTCAAGTTAAAGGACAAATTGAACTGGGACAAAAAACTTCTACCACATACAACGGTCAATTTTTTATGCTTCACATCTCACCTGTAAAGTTCAATTATAATGGGACGTACAGGTGTTTTCCTAATGGTAATACATCTCCCTACACAACCACAATACTTCACACCATCAGAGGTTTGTTAAAAAATATTCTCAATTATATTTAATTGACAGTCTTTTATCAGTATTACTTCATTCATTCCTTCCTTATGTGTTTAATACGGAAATCGCATTGTTGTCTATTTCAGTCTCTGCAGAGCCCTCTGGTGGTGTGTTGAGGACTCAGTCGGTTGTTCTTACTTGTGAGGTGTCTGATGTGTCTGATTCAGTGACATTGGTCTGGCTCAGGATGGAGAGGAACATAACGGTGCTAGTAAAACAGGAAAATCTGAATGAGACAAACAACAAGATACTTCTCACTGTAAATGTGAGCAGCCTTCAGTCAGACCTGCTGGACTGGCACTGTGCTGTATTTACTGAGAACACGCTCAGAGCGGTGGCCTCTGTCAGCTCTATCTCATCAACTACAGATGATGCAGGTACAGTACATGCAAAATAAATGTCCATGTCCAACAAATACAACAAAAAGGTAATATCTTTTAAACTAAGACCAGGCGAGTGAATCCATCAGTCCCTTCATAGTGGAAAAAGTTATTATTTGACAAATTAACTTTTTTAGTTCTCAGCAAAGCTGGAAAAATTCCAGTGGTCATTGTTGTGACTCTGTTTGCTGGAGTGCTGCTGGGAGTTCTTGTGTATTACTGGTACAGGAAACAAATGCCAGGTACGAAAAAAGTGCTACTCAGTCGTCAATTGCACATTTTCCCAACATCTTTTGAACACAAGCATAATTTGTTTGTTTGTTTGTTTGTTTGTTTCATTCTTTCTTTCTTTCTTTCTTTCTTTCTTTCTTTCTTTCGCTCAGTGTCTGAGGAGTCTGAACCAGTGTATATGAATATTAGTAGAACCATGAATGACAGAGGTATCTTCAATTATTTACTTATTTACATGGGCTTAGGATCTACTATGTAGCTATCACTTTGGTTTTAATGTGGCCCACTCATGATATTCAATAGTTATTGATTAAAATGTTTTATTTATCATCAATATTTTATGTTATTATTGCTTATTTTATAATTTGTATTATTTTTTTCTTAATCGCCAACCCACTCCAACCACGCTACATAGACAAATTTGGCACCAAATTTTTGTTTTGGAAAGTTTAAAATAAAACGTTATTTTTTCATCTTCCACAATACAGCGGGAAAGAGAAATCCGAGACCAGAAGTTCATCGTCAGTTAAGTAAGAACAAATAAGATAAGATCATTTAGTTTTACCCAGCAACATCTAGTCAGTTTTCAACTCTGATTTTCTAATGACTAATTATTTATAATTTTCAGCAGGACAGATGAACATAGTTAGAAGAGATGAGGTAAGTGCAAGTGATTACAATATGTTTAATAAAACTTATAGTATATGGGCCTAGATGTTTAATTTCATTTTCATGCTCTGGTTTTTAATATCCTTTTAAAATGTCTCTTTATAGACACCGGTTACATCAGACAGCGTGACCTACGCAAGCATTTATTTTAACAACTCCAGGTTAAAGACTTCTCCTCACATAAATAAACGTACAGGCTAACTTCCCTGAATTATAATGAAAACCATTACAGTGTTTTGTTTTCAAAAAGAGGGTGATTTTTTTTCTTTGGACAGCAGATGGCAATGTCTGATCACAGAAGCAATCCACTCAGATTACTTTAAGGTGTTATGTTGTGTGGGAAATGTTCATAACTGCTTTTCTGTAAACTACCAAATAACTTTGCTGTCTAGAAGATGATACTTGCTATCAGATAAATGGAATATTGTTCTTAAAATTTTGCAGACTTTATGCATGCTGGTGATATGACCATTTGATGGCACTGTTTGAAAACATACTTGATTTGTAATTAAAAAAATGTAAATAATAAAGGCTTATTCAGTTACACCTGCTTTCTCACTGTCTGAATGTCTGTCGCTTTTATATCTGTCTGGAAATCTAAAACACAAAAGTGAGAAAATAATGTATTTTGATTAGGATTTCTTTATGGACAAAAGATAATGATCCTCACCAACTCAAGGTTGCTCTGCTTTGTATAAACGCGTCTTTATTTAAGCATGTTGACAGGGGATTCTAAAACCCTGGTCAAGGTTTGCTGAGAACATCCACTGAATGATGAATCAAAATTCTCATTACAAAATGATGTTCTGATGTTGATAGAATAGGTGGTGTGTACAAGAAAATTACCAAGGTTAACACACTGTTTGCTTTATGCCTTTGTCTCTTAAATGTAGACTTCAGATGATCTCCTTTTATTAAGCGTCTGAACACATTGACATTAGTAAGGAATACCAGATATACAGAGAGCAGTCAAGATACAAAGACTCTTACGAGAAGTCTTAATTTTAAGTGCTGACAATCACAGCACCATTTCAACTAACTTAAACCCAATGATTTTGAATTAAAATTTTCATTTTCATAGTCACCCCTTTTTCTTTACGTTTTTCCAAACATTTCAGTAGTTCATTTATTGTTAAGAAAATAAGAATTGACAAACAAAAGGTGAAAGACGTTTAAAAACAAACAATTCAAAGTGATTTGTTTATAGAGTTATTTCAGTGGGCATTTTCAAGCATGCTCAGTTTTCATACTTGAATGTGATGTGATATGGATTAAAGACAGTAGGCAATGTGTTACAATATAGCTTATTAAAATGAAAGTTGCACCGTGTGACTTTACACAAATCTAATATCATCAATTATTAAAAAATGTAAATTTTGAATGTATTCAAAATTTGCCCACATTCACTTTCCAAAGTAATTTCTATTCCTACTTTGCGAAGTCAATGGGGCCAATTTTGAAGTGAACTACTCCTTTAACTATTGTATACCACCAGAAAGTTCACAATATGCACGACTGGATTTACAGCAAACCAGTATTCAAGCAAAAGTTTTATTTAAAACAATCAAATCATGTTTATTTAAAACTCTGAATTATGTAATATTTATAGTATATACTGTATATATAATAAAAGTCCTGCCTGTTTAATCCGTTCAAACCATTATTCCTTATTATTTTGAACAAAATCTTGAGGTCATCCATGTTTTGAATAACAATGTGTTCGTCTCAGGAATTTTAATAACACAATATGAAAAATTGATATTCAGAAATTCAGAAATTCAGAGCCAGTCACAAACTAGATTCTCAACAGCCGAATAGGGATTTAGCTCTGCTTTACCGTTTGCTTACGCCTGATAAGGTTCGCCTTGGGATGTCTATGCCACCAGATGTCTGTTGTCTGGCTTTTTTACATGGAGATACATTCCTGGGGCATGAATCTTGAGTATGTTAGAGGAAATGTGTCCTTGTGAATCTATTATTCTTTTGTAAGTGCCTTGTCTCTAAACGAATGTTGTTCAGGGGAACAGGAAGTCTTTTTTTGTCAGAACTTTGCTAATGTGCTCATTAATGAGTGCGAAGGAAACGGAAAAACGGTATGAAAACGGAAAACCACATCTGATCTATGACTTTAATTAGACGCATTGCAGCATTTTGTTAGTGTAAATAATGTCATGCTGCATTTCAGCTGCTTTTTACGGCAGGTAATGTTCACACCTAAATTATATTAGTACTGATATAAAAAGTGACTCTAAACTGTGGCTTTCAGGGACCAAACACACAGAGCTAAAGTATGCAGTGAAGAGTCAAAGAGTGATGGAGTGAATGAGTGCACAGGGTATGCTGGGATACCAGGACGCAAGGTTGAAGCGTTGATGGACATCGCCGACTCTCTCTGAGCTTTGAGGAACAGCACATTCTCTGTGGAAGGGGGAAGCAGGAGAGATACTCCAGAAAGAACATTCAGGTTTGCTTCCTGTTCAAAGAGGAAGTGGGTGTGAAAAGGTGTCAGTGATGCATACGTTTCTGGCTTATGCTCTTTAACTCTTCCATGAAATTACCCCATTTAAATAATTTCCAGCATCCCACATCAAAATCTTAATTTAAAACAAGGAAGGGTACTTTAACATCGCCAGTAAAGGGCACGTTTGCGCTAATGTCTTGTGTTACTGAACATGAAAAGGTCAAAGTGGCCATTGTAACATTTCATTAGCAGTTCTGTTTTTAGAATATTGGATTTTAGGAACCACATTGGCCAGACGGTGAATAGACCGAGTTTTGCAAATTGCAGCATTGTCATTAGAAACAGTCGGTTGGATAATTAAAACATATATATATTTTTTTTAAGCACGTATTTCTTCTGTAATATGTAGTTCCCATAAGACTACATTAATACTTCAATTTGAGACAGAATAACCTTAAAGGACAGTTCACCCAAAGATGAAAAATCACCCTTAAGTTGTTCCAAATCTGTATAAATGTCTTTGTTCTGATGAACACAGAGAAAGATATTTGGAAGAATGCTTGGCCACCATTGACTACCGTAGCGGGAAACATTACAATGGTAGTCAAAAGTCCCCCAGAACTATTTGATTTCCTACATTCTTCAAAAAAGATCTTTTTATGTTCAACAGAACAAAGAAATTTACAAATACTGTACATTTTTCTTCTATGGTAGTCAATGGTGGCCAAGAACTGTTTGGTTGCAAGCCTTCTTCCAAATATCTTTCACTGTTCATCAGAACAAAGAAATGTATACAGATTTGGAACTACTTGAAGTTGAGTAAGTAAAGACAGAATTTTCATTTTTGGGTGAACTGTCCCTTTAAAGTAACAATAAGCCACACAAAGGAATTTGAAAATATCAATCATAAACACATTGTGCATGATTGCTGTATCTGTACCTGTCTGTCTGTCATTTTGCCGTAGTGTTTTTTCCATCATACATTACCGTATCCAGATATGATAAATATGCTCCTATATCTGTCAGGTGGTCAAGGCTGTTTAGCCCAAAGCAATTGCATGATAAATGATAGGAACCATATCACCAGTGTTAGCAATGTGCAGGTACACCAGCTCCAGCAGTTCTTTTTCCTTTACCGGTTAAGCTAGGACACAGCGGGGTTTATGGCGTGCAGACTCCAGCAATGCAACGCAAGTTTGAATACCCTAGTGAGCTTGTTGTGTAACCGGGTCTCTGAGCTGCAGTCTCAAACCTGGCAAGACCTACACACACACACATCACCATTGGAACTCGACTTACTGCTGTGTGCCTCAGTGCACTCGCTGCGAGGTCACTGCATTTTACAGTATACATTATATAATGCGTCAAATTCACTTTGTTATTATTCCATTCTAGATATAGACGTACTAAATGCACTTCATTAATTCATGTGTTCCATGTTTATATATTTTTATATATACAGAATGTTCATTTTTAGATCAACGGTTCCTTTAAGGCAGTGGTTCTCAACAGGGGGGCCGTGCCCCGCAAGGGGGCCCCAGCTGACCTCCAAGGGGGCCTCAAGATTACTAATACTTTAATATTAGACAAAATGAGCAATAAAATATATTTTAATTACTTCTTTCACTTCTGTACATGTGGGTAGTTGACACAGGTGTCCTATGCTGTTAAAAAGCAAAAATGTATAAAAAAAAACAATGATGATAAATCTCTCTTATGCTGTTTTATATTATAAATGATAAAATTATATATTATTAACAGCTTGTTTTCAAAATTTTAGCTGTCACACCATAGGACACATTTACGGTTTATTTGTCAACTACCCATATACTGTATGCAGTAACACTGCTTTGCAACAATACCAAATTATGAAAAGAGCCAATGTTTTCGGGTTCGAATGCGATTGAATTTTTATATTATCACACTATTTGGGGCTTTATTCACATACTGTATGTTGCATTGTGAATTGACAAGGACATGAATTCTGCACTTCGGAAATGGTAATGTATATATAAGTACTGCTAAATTGGATGACACATTGTAAGCCATATTATATTAGTAAGAGCGGACATTCAAATGAATGGTAACTTGATAACACGTCATAATGGAGCAATGTTAACTGTAATTACATTAAAAACGAGGTGTGTGTGTGGCCATGATTATGATGGAGTCTGTAGCATAACCTAGTCTGCAGCTTTCTTCAATTCCAGAGCTCTATTATGAACTCTCCGGGGTGACAAAGGTTTATTCACTGTACAGGCAATACGCTGGACAAAGAAAGGGTGCTAATTTTAGAGTGACTTCTTATCTTCCACATTTGCAATTTCATTTGAATTTAATGAATTCGCTCATCCTCATCTATCAGTATTAAAAAATACTTAGTCTTCAAATTTTTGTTGCAAGTGTGATTTTACATTTCTGTTACCGGACAAGATCTGCCTGGAACATTTAAAACTGATATGTTTTCTCTTTGAACCAAACGTTTGCTTTTAACAGCTACTGAGATGCTTAATTCTGCTTTGGGTTGTTTTACGGTTCAGCAGCTGGTGTGTATTTGCCTGCTGGACAGCGTTCAGATGCTAAAAGTGAAAGTATCTCCTCATGGCTGCCGTCTCTCCAGTGTCCTGCTGCTGAGGCTGTTCTAATGATCAACTGTCAAAGTGATGACGCAGCTTACCGGCATCTCAAGAGGAGGAAATGAATATTTAATGCCCTCTGCGATGTGGCCACATCGTGGAATGGAACTGTTTGCTGTTAAGTGTTACGGGTCTATTATGTGTCATTAGGTGCAGGACACTCTTTCCCTATTGTGTTGTCGTGTCCCGGGAGAATTTCATTCTTTCCTCCTCACATCAATCTGGGCATCCTATCTGTGCCTTCAACATCTCCGAATGTCCCATCCGTCTGGCAGATCTGAGAATTATTGTCTTTTTCTCTGTTCTTCTGTTCCTGCGCACCATCGTCTTTCTTGTGGTTGCTTCTTGATAAATGTTCACCATTCCTTTTACCTTATTTCAGTTCCCCGTTATATATCCTCTGGTCCCCAGAGGAAAATGTTATTGCTCAGAGGTTGCTCTGTTAAGCTTCAGAGACTTTTTGGAGATCACAGTTCTCATGTTTCATTTAAGTATAAACTTTATGTGAGATGTTTCTTCTAAAATGCTTTGGGAGGAAAGAAATGGTTTCCAAGAGACAGTTTCTAATGTTCAATAAAGATATAACATTTGTGTCAGTAGAATAGAAACATCATTTGATCTTGGAAGATATTGATTGGAAACGCTATTTAAAATCGCTTTTTTATCTAGCGTTGTTGAGATCTCGTGAGATCTTTCTATTTCTGTTTTAATCTCATTGTCGTCTGCGAGAAACACCTGAGAATGTTTTGCTTTCTTTTCCTTTTCTCTCAGCATAAAAGATATATACTCAGCATAAACACTCAGTGTTTCCATCTCCTATTTCTCTGGTTTTCTCCATCTGGAAATATCGCCTTTGCTCCCTTTCTCTCCGTAATGGATTTTTTTTGTCGGCAGAGCCTCTGTTTCTCCTGAAGAGACTGCAGCAGTCATGCTCTGTGGAAATGACTGGAAATTGATTTTCAGTGCAGGCTTGAGCACAGCCAGCTATTAAACAGGAACAGGATCCCTCATTAACATGAAACCTGAGAAAGTTAATGTGGAGCGAACACTGCGCGAGCGGACAAGGGCGAGCTGCTCTGCCCGACGTGATTGGAGAATATTGTGTTTGCGGCGCTGAGAGCGAGTTTTCTACGTCCGCGTCTGAAGAGAGGGGTTGACGCGAGCGCGCTGCTAAAAGAAACCAGCTTGAGGTTTGACAGGACGACATGACCGAGAATGAACACTAATACAAGATATAATGCACGTGGGAGAAAATCACGAGTCTGCCTTCCTGCTTTTGTGCGTTTATAAGCCTTCTGCTAATTAGATTTTGAGAATGAAAAGCAGAGAGACAGATAGAGAGAGAAAGTAGCCAGGAGACAGATAGAGGCGAAGATCGAGAGACTCTACAGAAGCATTTATAATTGCCACTGTTGACAACCAAAAGCCTGAATCGACAATAACAAACATAATGGCTTTTCGCGGGTCGTTGTCTAAAATACAACAACCATTTTTTTCCTCTTTCTCGTATACTTAATTTGTTTTTTTTCTCTTTAATTCCACGCCTAGAGGTTGAGTCATGATTAGACTGTGGCGAGGCTATTGTTAGCCGCAGGAGGGGTGCATGTACCACGCTGCTGTCACCATGCCAACACACACTCCACGGCAACAACAAGCGGCCGGGAGATCGCTGTGGATGCTTTTTGATGATGAACCTCAGGGGCCCCCTCACTCCCCCCCGCCCCCTTACTCCTGGTAGCTTGACACTCTGAGTGACAAATTAACATCAATGCCTCCGTTGGTATATTCTGGAAAGGTAACTGCAAATGATGATATCTAGGCTTAGAGAGGGGAGCTCTGGGCGCACGGTGTCTGTAAAATACAACCCTGCTTAAGTATTCATTGCTGTGAGTATATGCCGATATTGAAGTTTACTCAATTAGATACATTGTAAATGCATAATGCTGTGATGCGATGGGAACGTCACTGTACTGCAGCGGTGGCAGACTGCATGCACATTCAGGAGTTGCTGAGTGTGTGGGGGGATATAAGGGGGAGGGGGGTTGTCATATATGCATATTGGAATGCATTTGCCCCATCCGTCACTCAGCCACTGATCAATAACCCTCTTTAGACCCCTCTGTTCTCTGCGAAATCCCGTGTTTTTACAGACGATGCGTTTTTTTTATCTCTTCCTTTATTTTTAAGAATACTCGTCCGGCCCCCATTCCAAACCGAAACCGAAACTGCCGTCATCGCAGCAGATAGCCCCCACCCCTGCCCGGCCTCTGTGGCACACGCAGACAAGCACACTTGTGGATAAACAAAGATATGGGATTTGGCTTCTAAGGGAGAAGATGTCGGACCCCCATTCCATGCAATGTCAGCACAGAGGAGGTAATGTGCAAATGTTGATGATGCATCATGGGATATGAATTTGTCTAGAATTTGCTCAGGCAAGTTGGGGGGGAGGCAGACGCACGGCCCCCACCGTCCCGCAGATGAGGGGGTCCTGCAGCCATCCATCCTTCTCGGTAAATGAGTAGATATTATTACTGTAGATGGATATCAGAGCGAAGGAAGGGATTGGACAGAACAGCCTTATTCATTAAGCCCTCACAACAGACTTCATCGTTTAGTGTGGCAGTTGATGCAAATTGTGTCCCAGTCAAGTAGCAAAATGGTATGTTTGCGTAACAGGAGCAGACAGGTTCCCGTCTATAATTTAATAAACAGCGCATGTGCATGTGAGAGACACAGAGACATACCTCATCATTTATGTCCTGGTAAAAGATTACAAGCAGTTGAACGTCGGTGAACGCGGGAAAATTATGCGCTGGCTTAATGATCACAATCTATAGGGCACCGCATGGGTAAGCACATCTTAAAGGAACAGTTCATTCAAAAATATTATTATTATTTTTACCATAAAATTGTGAGAGGCATATAACAGATTTCTATGAGAAACTCGTCACAAGTGGTATAACAACCTTTTAGTGCTTTAATGATGCTTTTGTCCTTTTGTACTTTACGGTTGACCTTTTAGAGTTTGACAGAACGGTTCTGTATGGAATAACATATTTTTTATTTTCTTTTGTGTTTCACAGAAAAAATAAATGAGTTTTATAACATGAGAGGTTGTAAATAATGACAGAATGTTCATTTTTAGATCAACGGTTCCTTTAAGGCAGTGGTTCTCAACAGGGGGGCCGTGCCCCGCAAGGGGGCTCCAGCTGACCTCCAAGGGGGCCTCAAGATTACTAATACTTTAAAATTAGACAAAATGAGCAATAAAATATATTTTAAAAAACTAAACTAAAAACAATATCAAGCTCTGAAATATTTTATTAGGTAGAACTTTAGACTTTTTTTGTGAGCAGGAGGGCCTTTGAATACTGTTGAATAAAGTGGGGGGGCCTTGGAGTCAAAAAGGTCGGGAACCCCTGCTTTAAAGGACCAATCTTGGAAATTTAGTGGCATCTAGCGGTGAAGTTGCGAATTGCAACCAACAGCTTCTAATTAATTCCCCTGGAAGATGTCATGGTTTAATTTTGCAGGAATAATGAATTGTGCATCGCTGTTAATTCATCTTTCACTTTGCGGAGGGAGGTAATGCGAATTCTAAGGGCACTCGCTGTAAATGTAGATAGAAATAGCTCATTCTAATTAAAACATAACGCTTTATTATGTAAGATCTTTATACACCTCTGAAGGCAAGTTATGCATTATTATTGCATTTCTATCAATAAATCCACCTTAATCTTACACACTGGTTCTTTTAGAGCTTCTGAACTTGTGATGAGCTTTTAATTATGTTATGTGCAATGTTGTGCACTATATTGTTACATCAATGTGCATACCACCAAATCCGCTCACAGATCAAAAATACAGTACCAATACCAGACGATGCTAATCACTTAAGTTCAACGTAACCAGGTTTACACCAAAACCTGAAAATGACATCACAATGCATATCACAATAATGGTTAAGAAAAAAAATTCCCACAGCTCAGCCGTCAGCAGTCGCTTGCCCAGAGCGTCAGAAGAAGCTCTGCACAACAAAACTGAGTGATGTCCTTCGCTGTTGCGCACAATGTCAACAGGATGTTAAGAACGTCACCCACAGCACAATGCCAGCAATTCAAAACCAAAGGTGGTTAATTAAATTCAAGAGTGAAAATATTGTTGTCTGTTTTGTGTGGAAATGACCGAGAAGCATTCCCGTGTTGATCAGGAGGAGGCACCCACCGCAATGCCAGCAAACCAATTCTAAAAAGGTTAATTAAATCAGAGTGCTTAATATATTGTAATTAACCGGCTGGTGGAAATGACCGGAAAGCATTCCCCGTGTTTCATCAGAGGAGAGAAAAGAGCAAACGTCAAAAAAAGACAAAAACCTTCAGTGGGCAAATGCTGCCCAGATCATTTGTTGGTAAGCAGAATGGCACAATGTTGGCACGTCACAATTACGAGGAGAATGAAAGTCAGCACATGAAAGAGAGTGTTTGAGAAAGTGTATGTGTGGGCATGAAGGATCCGTAGGAGCTTCACAACGCCTTTGGTGTATTTTAGTATTATAGCATTTTCTTTGTGCGTACGAACATAATTATCTCACTACAAAGCATGGCAGCAAACAAGGGAGTTTGTCTTCTTTCAAGACAGCCCCATTAAAAGGCAAAGCACATACGCAGAAGTGAGCTCGCAACAGCGGCCCCCTCAAAACGTACTCACTCTCTCATTTTACCACTGCACCCTATTCCTTGCTCTCTCGCCTCTTTTTTCACGCTCTGCAGATTATCATAAGTCGCTGCTGTGGAGTTTGGGTGTGAACACATCACTTGACCTCAGAAGCCTTTCATCCTCTCTTGTAGACCAAACAAACCGTGGCCTTCTCTCATTCCCCAACACGGCGAGGACTCCGACGCTCTCCTCCCATAAAAGGAAACAAAATCAGCAGACGGGGACCAGGGAGGATTCAAACAAATCGGATTCAACATACTTCAAGCTGTCATTTTTTCAGCCAGACAGTGTGAGACAGTAGACGTATGTGACCGTGCATGATAGGTTCTGAATCAGGTGGGGAAATGATGCGAGACTTTAAATTGTAGCTAATGATGCTTATATTTTTCTTTACATAAGAAAGAAAATAAAAAAGAGATTCCTGTAATGTCTGAATTGTTTCTCCTATAGACCAAACTGAGATTTTTGCATTGCAGGTTTTTTCAGAAATAATTTGAGCAAAATAAAAGGAAAATAGTCAGGAGGAAAAAAGATTCCAGCAATGCTTCAAACTGTGCTCAGATCTGCCAAGATTCCAAAACCTACCATCAAAATATAAAATTCAAACGTCTCCAAGAAAATCATTCCAAGACCAAATACGTTTTTGATGCATCTCTACTCTTACTGTCAATGTCAACAGCAATAAAACATGTATAATATAATAATATTATAAATATGTGTTTACATTATTATTGCATTATCTACTATTGGATTTTCTAAGATTCGTTTAAGCTAATATAACAACTACAACCCCTAAACCACTTGTCTTCAACAAGACATCCATCTACAACACATATTTTAATACATTACATTTAGATTCTTTGTGTTCAATCGTAACAAACCGAGCCGAAGTGATGTTCCCTGCTGTCCTTCAAGCTGACCTTGTTAACATATCAAAGGAGGATGATCCCGACCTTGTTAGACACATGGATTTCATTAACTTCACGCTCTGTGAAATGAACATCAGAGAAGAACAAAAGGGTCTTCAAGAAAACCTGAACCAATGTCACCCAGAGGTGGGACCCCCGCTAAAATAAGCCAGCAAAGGTTTTCGTGATTAAAGACCTTGTTGAGAAGAAGCTCTGTGAGAAGCGCGAGAGAACAGGCCAGCAGCGTTGTGCATAACTTCACGTGGGCCAGACAGCGAATAGACTTGTTCTTTCAGCATAGCCATCAATCTTAGTAATAGCTTATCTGTTTTTATTTCTCCCCCATACATTCAGTACACGGCTCGAAAGTTTTTTTAATGCATTTCTATTAGGGCACTATTTCAACATACAGTGCCCACTTTAAAGAGATATAGAGAAGTGCAGGTGACGAAGAAACAGAGAGAGAGCTTGCTGAGCCATGTGTGCCGGCCCAGCTGTGGGAAATAAGGAAAATTGATCTGACATTGATTTTCCATGCCCGGCTCACACTTTATTCTGGCGGAGAGGTAAGGTGCCGTGCGTTCATGTATGTGTATGCGTAGAGGGTTTCCCTGGGGACACGGGGCCGGTTGCTGAATCAGTGCGTCCATATTCACGTTCACACAGTCTGGTAATGGGGTTAAACGTATTTATACAGAACCGCTGACCTGCATCCATTCTTTCTTGTTAAGGGCAGATTGAAGCCCCCAGCCACCTTTCTTCTCAAAAGGGTATGGAGGAATGAAAAATAAAAGATTCCTAACCAGACCTAACCAGCGGTTTTCCTCCCTGCGGTCCTCGCACTTACGTTCTCGCTTTTTGAAGCTCCTGAGAGAGGAAAACAAGGCAGGTCCGTGACGCCGAGTTAATACCGGCATCACTATTAATAAATGGCAGCCATTATGCAAGCAAATGGACTGGCCGTTTGCTATTTACTCAAAGGACGGTGGGCTGATATTTTCTGCTGATAAACTGGCAGTGGAACACTGATTAGGAGCAGTGCGCCTTCTTTATCGCTTAATGAGAAAAGACGTGCGACTTTCTTTTCTCTCTCTCTCTCTCTCTCTCTCTCTCTCTCTCTCTCTCTGTCTCTCTTTTATATTTCTTTCCATTCTGTCCTGTTCTGTCTCCTCGTGCTCCCCCCCAGCCTGCCTGGGTTGCCATGACAATGGAGCGTTGCCATGGCAATGGTAGGAGCTGACAGGTTGGTGTTAAAAGAGATACAGTGATATGAACATCCCTGGCTACATACAGTAGGCATAGAAATATATAAAGAAATAACAGAGACAGGGTATTTTTAAGGGAAAGAAGGACTTTTCAAAAGACAAAAGAGAAGAGAGAGAAAGAGAGAGAGAGAGAGATAAAAGAAGCTATAACTGACATCTGAGGAAAGGGTATAGAGTGCAGAGAATGTGTTCCCTTTTGAACTGATGAAAATGGAGCTGCATTTGAGATTGCAGAACAGAATGAAACATCTGTCCAGCATGCACATCATATAAGAGTTTCTTACTCGGATCCACACCTCTTTCCCATCATGCAAACTACTGTATTGCTCACAGGCTGCTTGTTTGAAGCTCTTATATGAAACAAAACTGGGAACATAATCATATATTTTGTACTAGATGTTAACAAAATGATTAAATATTTAATTCTGGTATATATGATTCTGATATTCTGTTTTAATTTACTCACCCTTGTGTAATTGTAAACCTGTATGACTTTGTTTTTTCTACAGAACACAAAAGAAGACATTTTGAAGAATGTTGGTAACCTGCAACATCGGTTCCCTTTCACTTCTATTGTACAGACACAAAACCAGTGAAAATCAATAGGTACCACCGTCGTTTGGTTACCAACATGCCAAAATGTCTTCTTTTGTGTTTTGGCGCAGAAAGAACGTCTTTGGAAGATTTGAAATGACAAGAGGGTGAGTAAATGATGACAGAATTTTCATTTTTGGGTAAACTATCCCTTTAAAGTATAGAGCTATAAAACAGAGGACAGCATACAGTATGTGAAACAGGGTGCCAAATTTTAGCTTAGTTTCTGTCTTTCTCTGTGATGCTCAGAGGAAAGTAAGTGAACACACACACGATTCCCCTTGGTTCTAGCACCACAACCTTGCTGCACGTCTGTTGTGTAATCTAATCATGGCTCTTTCTCATCCTACACAGCAGAGATAGCAGTCCTCTCACCATCTGAAAGAGAGGAGACAGGAGGAGAGCAAAGTAAACTAATATTTGAAAGGGCTGGCCAAGAAAAAGAGAAGGATGGGAGAGAGAAAAAGGGATGAAGCAGAGAGAGATGGACTGGAAACATAGAGAGGACAAATGAAAGAAGCAAATAGGCAAAGCGGTGAGGAAAAGTGAGAGAAGAATCAAAATCATTCTGATTTAGATTTCAGTTTCACCTCAGGTTTCAATTTCAATAACCTTTTTGTACGCTTGATTACGCAACCACTTTTAATAATTAGTTAAAGCCACAATATGGAATCATTTTGTTATCAAATATCCAAAAACCACTTGCACAGTGTGATATATTTCATGCAGTTGTGTACTTACATTATCCCAAATGTTCCCAAGAATGTGCAAATCCAGAGAAATTCCTATTTAAAATAATGGCCCGTCCCTTGTCTCCCTTGTATTAGTATCCGTTGCTCCACAATACCCTCAGAAACTACGGCAACACGCAAATGCGGAAGTGGTTATACAGCATCTGGGATGCAGCATGTTGTTCTGTTGTATGTAGCCAGTATCATTACTTCTAAATACTGTGGGTTCATTCAAATTGACTTTTTAAATGACGACTGTAGGATTGTTTTAAACACGTAAAACTGTGTTGCATTAGGCTACCAAATCAATTGACTAATTCCAATATCAGTCACGGGCTAGCATTACATTCCACGTTTCTTGCTAATTCAATACACATAACATAAAATAAAATGAATTCATTACCTCGTCCGTGAACATGATGGCCGATCTCCATACGCCTCTGGATGGTGAAAACGACATGTCCCATCATTTTTTGGAAAAGTGAATCTGTATAAGAATCCATTTTTGATTCCAAACCCTAGCAATAGGAGAAAATAACAGAAAAAAAACATCCAGGAGGACAAGAGATGGGTTCCTGTCCTTTTTGAAAGCCCTCAGCCCGGCCATGTGTCTTGACCTTGAGTTCTGTGCTGACACCCCAGGAGCAGACGCTAACGTGGCTTGTGCAGATCAGCAATTCCCACATCACATCACTTAAAATCTGCTTCACGCTGACCCCAGCACAGTCCATGCAGCATCAATTCCCATTGTGCTCTGCTTAATACTGCTCCATCTCACTGACTCGAGTGCAGCTTGGTCCATCGAGTCCAAACATACAGAACTAAATGGTTTTCTATTTCAATGAGTTCAGAGAAGCCCAAATTGAGAAAACGGGACTAAAAGAATATAAATGAAAATGCATTTATTGATTGGGAACAGAAACACCAGTTCGGCCATTTGCCAATCTCAGAACAAAATACTTGAGGGTTGCAGATACTGCTAACAGAAAATACAATTGTTTAACAGCATGTATTTATGAAACACGCTCTGTAGAGCAGTTTGTCCAACAGCAGTTTGAAACAACAAGGCGAATTCCATGTAATGGGACCCGCGGTGTATGTAGATAGAAATAGCTCATTCTATGGTAATAAAAACATAACGCTTCATTATGTTATGTCTTTAAACACCTCTAAAGACATTGTTATGTATATTATATTGCATTTCTGTCATTGGATCCTATAAAACATAACACATTGAACCTTTAAAGTTAAATGCATCTACATACGGTAACAGTATAAACTTTGCTCACACATAATATGCAGTACTTTGTTTACTCTCCACACTTCTTTCAATCTCCATTCACACATTCCTTTTTCATTAAGTGAGCATACTTGCTTAAAAGCACATTTCAGGTCATATTGCATTACGCTTAATTCTGTTTAGTGGTGTACCTGGAAAGTATAGAGCGACTGTTCTCTAGGGTTCCTCTCAGACGTGCCCTCAACCTTGCTTTGCCGATCTCTGTTCCTGTGTAATCGCTAAATAAAATGCAAAATAAACTGCGCCCACGTTTCTGACACATCCACTGATACGCAGGAGCCATTTTGTTTGGTTTATCAAAATTTGCATAGGCAGGTGGGTGGTTTTGAACCTGGGATAATTTATCTCATTTGTTGTTGTTTTTCTTTGGCAATATTATGTATATCGCACAAATGCAACAGGATTCTATAAGTCCCCATTTTTATTAACTTTTATTGTGTCGAAAGAGCACGTATGCAAAATAAATGCAAGTCCGCAGATAAATGCAGAGATTTTGGTGAACTGTTTCTTTAAGGCAAAAACAGGCTCGTGCAGTGACACGATCACATTACATGTTTACCAATAACAGCGAGCAAAATCCATGTTGAGACATGTTGTGCTAAATGTGGAGATCAAAGTTGATTTCTGTTTGGTTAAGATGCTGGAAGCAATGAATCAGCCTCACTGATGGTAGAAAAACTCCCAAAATCATCAATATTCAGAAGAGCTGAGGGGCAGAGATTAGGAAGTTGGATCACACACGTCGTGGTGTAGACGCAAAAGTGAGAAATGAGCAGTGTAGGAAAACATATAAATAACGGCTTTCAATCTATTGTTCTCTTAACTGTTTCTCCCTCGTTTTATCTCAGTTTTGCAAAATTAAACTGTTTTTAAAGAAAGAAATGACACAACGCCTAGCATCTCTCACTCTCTGTTAGAGTCATCACTCATGTCTAAATCTTTATTTTTCTGTGAGTTACCTCTTTTATCTTTATCATTTTTTTACACTCAATTTCTCTCTTCCATCGTATATCTGTTCGTGGTGTATTGTAGTTGCTTTATTTGTTATGATGCATGGTGTCACCGGGCTAAAGGATATGATGAATGCTACATAAAGACTTGAGCCTGGGGCTGTCCAACAGTAGTTTGCCACGTGCTTGCTTCCAAACGGAAACCATTTCCTCGTGCCCTCAGGGGTCACGCAAAATCATGTTGCCGACCTAAAATGGCTCCCCCCTGAAGCTTTCTGCTACCCCCCAGAATACATCCAGCGCACCAGTGCTAATAAAGCGAGCTCGCTTTCACAAAGCGAATCATTAGCCGTGAAACAACTGTAGAAGAAAACCCCCATCTCCATCTCCATCTCTTCCTCATGCTCACTACTTGAGTCTAACATTCAACTGACTCTTTGATCAAATTTGATCAAATTGCTACTGTAGCGATGCCTTATTAGACTTATTATTAGACACGATATAACTGTGGTCTTAAGTTTACAGAAGTCTTGTGTGTTTAAAGAATGACATTTCACAAATTATTTTAAAATGCCATGAAATGTTGTCTCACTTGTTATTTTGACACACACACATACACTTGAGCTAATATTTCCTACAACCCCTAAGACGAAATCACAGATCTCTGTAATATCTCAGTTATTTCGCCTAGCCAAGAATTACATTAAATGAAATGCAAATTGAAAGTTTCCTACACCTCACATATTGATCCTGAGGAAAAAACTCAGAAACCTCACAAATGTATCCATAGAGTTGAAGACATCTCAATACAAAGCAAAGCTCAGATTTGCAATCAAAAGTCAATATTATAGAATATTTCAATATGAACTAAAATCCCTATTATTTTACCTACTGTATAATCTACATTCATTTTACATTTCCATTCTTTTCATTTAGCCTATTTAAAAATGTATATTTATTTTTCTCCTTAGTCACTGATGTTTCTCGTGAATTTCTATCACTCTATCAAATCTTCCGAGTTAAGAACGAGCAAATTCTGAGCTTTTTGTCTTGCGTCATTAAAAAGAAGGAATTTGATAACTCTCTCTCCACAGGTAAAGACAAATGGAGGGGAATGAAATGCCAAATAATACACTCCTCAAACACCCCATCTTGTAAAAACCACCGTCCATCTTTCCCATGATTCTCCACTGTCCTCTACAATTAAAAGCAAAATAAACCCATAAAAATACATTGGGTGAGCCAGTGCTGCATATCTTTACAACCCAGTGGGGCCACTGCATACTCAAGAGTCATTTTCCTTTCTCAAAAACCAATTTAGAAGCAGCATGATTAAGGATATCCAATCACATGGGTTATACCCGCCTAGGGCAGTGAGAAAGCTACAATCGTCCAGAGAACAAACAATTCAGGATGCAGGGTATGCATATGTTTAAACGACCCCCCAATGTGTGTTCGAACCGTGTGGCTGCAGCCTGCTCGTGTTTAAATGATGGCACATATCTATGGATGCCGACCGAGAGGATGCAGGATAAGCCTGTGTTCTAAAAGGCTGAGGAAGATCAGAGCCCTTTTCAAACGTCTTTCAAACTTCTGCCTGCTTGCAAAGGGAGTGGGCAGCTGCCAAACCAATATTCCTAATCATATGCATTTAAGAACAAAGCATTGTGGGTTTTAACATTGATGACATAATTAAACCCAATTTCACACCGTGATATATAAAATTATATTTGATTTGCGCAATTCACCTCTAATTAAGGTTAACAGCTCTGAGGAACAGCTCTGAGGAACAGCATTTGCATTTTATGAGATATGAGTGGTGGGTAAACGGTAAACCCAATTGATATTGGCGTCTACATGGGCTATTTCCCGTGGATGAGATAAGACGCTCTCTTCCTTCCTGTGCCCTTCTGTTCGCTGGTCTTGCTGGCCTCCTGCCACAGCATGCTTTACAGATAATCAATGAGGAGATCATGGCCGCCAGAGTCAGTCAGCGTGACTCAGCATTCGCCCATTTTAAGATTCTCAGTCAGGCTTTACTTTATCGTATCATATAAACTCAGCCTCATAGGAATTTACTTCCAGGATAACCTCACAAGCAAGAATGGAAACTTTTCAGACCAGACATTGACTATTATTCCCACTTCTTTTAAGGTATCTTTGCATCTGCATGGATGCCAGACAGGGCAAAGGATGAATGGTTTAGTGCCCTCTGTTAAAATTTAAAAGAGACCAACGAGCCACGCACAGCAGATAACTTCACAGTCTAGGACACCCACTCACAAGTTAAAGAAACGGATTGGTTCCAGAAGGCTGAATTTAGTAGCACAATAATTTATGGGAAAATAACAAGACAACATCATTGACAGCAAGAAAATACCACGCAGAAGACTTTAGTCAGCAACCCATTAAACAGTACAAACATTTCTATGCAATGAAGTTGGATATAAATATAAACCAGAACTAAAGTGCATTAACTGATTAATTTATATATACATATATATATATGATACAGACACGTAAAAATTACCATTCCAAATTTTTATTTAATCATCATTTCTAAATGTATTGTGGCCATTCCAGTCCAGTGGTTGATGAATTTCCTCCAAATAAAACCTCAGGAGTGACATGCAAAGACTGACAGCATGACAAAGCACGTGTAAACTAAGATTATCAAAAAAATACTTTTAAACTTCCTAAATACATGTTTAAATATTACTGTTGTATTGCTTAAAAGTGAATATGAACTTGTTCTCTTTGCAGTATTTGAGGTCTGAAAAAATACAGAGCATCTTTTCTGTTATTTTGACTTTTTTCTCCAGTTTTCATTTTCTGCAAATAAATGCAAATAGAAACAATGTTTTTATTAGAAATTTGGGAGAAATATTGTTAATAGTTCACAGAAAGAAACAAAAACTATCATTTTACCTAAACACCTACGTATAAATAGTAAATTCAGAAAAATTGAAAATAATTTTGAAATCGCTTCCACAGCAGTATATTCTGTATTTATATGGCATGAACGTGCAAATGATTTCATGTATGCAGCATTCTTATTGGCTGAACAAAGATTCTTACTGTAGATAAACAAATTTGCGGGCTGTTAAATGCACAAAAACAACACCCAACACTAATCCTGTTGTAGATCTTTGTAAGTAAATAATGGAAAAAAGACCTTCAAAATAGAATGAAACCCCTGCTGGTATTTTTGGCAAAAATGAAGTCATGTGCAGTGTTTACAGTGTAATTAAATTATTATTGAAACTAAAAATATCAACTGAGAGCATGAAAAGTCTGGCCAAAGGCATTAATAAAAAAACATTGATTTTGTCTTCAGTCCCTTAAAAATATATATTTTTTTATTTTAATCTGAATGTGTTTTTAAAAGAGTGTTTACTCTGACCTGCTGAATTGTTTGGTGCTGCAGTGGACGTGTCAAGCTGCACGGAGGATTATTGGTCAGTGGTGGGCATAGGCTGAGCCCTCCGAGCCACTGCGGCACAACGGTTCTGCTGACCCTGCTGTTCTGCAAAACCCCTCACCCAGCATCACAATGAGCTTGTGCCAGGGTCCAAACTTCCAGGATTTAATCTTTAAAAAAACAACAAAGTCTTTGAGAGTCTTATTGGTCATTGCAGCAGGGTAGTACCAAGACGCTGAGGATTTGCATAGAGACACTGATTCTTAATGGAAGTGGTACAGAACTGTATGTATTTTCAAAGGCTAATTTGTAATGGAAGTGCAGTACTGTATGCATTTTCAATAGCTAATTCTTCATGTGCTCTACCTGGAAAAAAAGCCAAGTAAATCTTGAAAAAAAAGAGATCCTGTAATGACTATCCATCTTAAATGACATATGTTAGACGGCTTGGGTGGAGCATCCGTGAACTCATCCCCTTCAACTGTCGGACGGCGTTTATACTAGTGCATTTTCCTTTAAAAACGCATTACTCTTGCTACGATTACGCCTGGCGTTTACACAACTCCGGAATTTTCGACCCCGGAAAACGGAGACTTTTGGAAACGCTGCATACCCTGTTTTAGTTTGAAAACTCTTTCGTTGGGTTTCTCTGTAATCGGACGAAAACGGTGACTTTAGAATACGCAGGCGTGGTTGCCCACATTCGCTTACTGATTGGGTCATCCGTACCATTGCGTTTGCTTCCCTGATTCCCTGATAAAAGGAACCTTGGGGTATAGAGATATGTATGGCTTAATATATTAACAATGGCATTGACATTATAAATGTGGAATTAAAAAACGTTGTAACTGTCACAGAATTCATAAACTTTGAAAAAATATTTTTACTCGGAGGCTGCCATTTTTTTGCGTCAAAATCCAAAAGAACATGGCGTCCTCCTATAGTAAAATAAGTATTGCATTTAGGTTTTTTTTTAAAGAATTGAAAATATTTGATGTTTCTAACGATAAATGCTAGTATTATAAGGCTATTACAACGTATTAAGCCATACATCTCTCTCAACACTGGGTTCCCTTTAAGCCCCGGTCATATGAGCCAGTATTCTACCTGAAGGCAACAATTATGGAGCCAAAGTAGGGTCATATATATTTGCAACAGAAAAAAAAGTTTTGCAAACAAAACATAAGTTTTGCAAATAAAAATAGGCTATTAAGCAAAAAATTGCATCTTCGCAAATAAAACTTAAGAATCTGCAAAAGAAAAGTAAAGCACAGAGAGAAAAAAATCAAGTTTAGCAAAGTAAAAATTCAGCAGCAATAATTTTGCAACACATCTTTTCCATTGCATCGCTCCTTTAAATTTGCGTTTCAGCCAATCGCTCCCTTGCGACACTGTTTTCTCTTTGCTCTTCACTTTTCTTTGTGCCTCACTTTGTGTCCCTGATTTGACGTGGGGGAGGAGACAAGAGATTGGGGCGTGTACAAGCGACCTGAACCTGCCTCCCCTTACGTAGCGCCATCAGCGTAAACTGCTGTGCAGACTGACGCCTGGGCCACACATACTCCGTGTGCGGTCCGTTTTTTTTTTACGTGCACATGTTAACGGATTCGATTATTCACACAGTGCGCGTATGAAGTGCGGCACGTCCGTTGCAGGTGCATTGCGTTAGTGCAGCGATCGTTTACGCATCAAGTCTATTTTTGATGTACAGCAGCAGCACACGTATCATGCCCAAAATGAACACGAATTATGCCCAAAATGAACACGAATTGACATAGAAATGCAATAATTTCACCAAAAATGCATACAAATTAAGTTTACTACCAACTAATCCGATTTAGTTGTAAAAACAATAAATCGGATTAAAATGTTGTGTCGTACAAATATCCTACAGTGTTTATATTTTATGGGGAAGGTGCACGCAGATAGTGACAATCAGGTGACAAGCATGTTGTAATATGATCCATGTTGACTTCTGCACTGGTTCATAGAGTGAAGTGAACACAAAGTCTGCACCTCGTTCTTCTCCGCAACATTCTTAGCAACAGATAAACGCGATAGCCTTTCTTTTATCGACAACTCGCACTAAACAAAAGAAAGAATCACAATGACGAAAATAGCGTTTCATAAACCTTTTATTTTTCGAATAATCTTCCAAACATTGGGAAGTTACTTAACCATTGTTGACTGAATCACTCCGAAGACGCATACCGCTTGCACGCAAACGTAACGTAGTATGTGTGGAAACACAATGGCACATGACGGATCTGTACTGCATACGTGTTGCTCTACGCACCGCATATGTACTGCACACGGAGTATGTGTGGCCCAGGCGTCAGTCTGCACAGCAGTTTAAGCTGATAAGGGGTACGTAAGGGGAGGCAGATTCAGGTCGCTTGTACACGCCCCAATCTCTTGTCTCCTCCCCACGTCAAATCAGGGACACAAAGCGAGGCGCAAAGAAAAGTGAAGAGCAAAGAGAAAACAGTGTCGCAAGGGAGTGATTGGCTGAAACGTGGATTTAATGGAGCGATGCAATGGAAAAGTTGTGTTGCAAAATTATTGCTGCTGAATTTTTACTTTGCTAAACTAGATTTTTTTCTCTCTGTGCTTTACTTTTCTTTTGCAGATTCTTAAGTTTTATTTGCGAAGATGCAATTTTTTGCTTAATAGCCTATTTTTATTTGCAAAACTTATGTTTTGTTTGCAAATATTTTTTTTCTGTTGCAAATATATATGACCCTACTTTGGCTCCATAGACAATGACCAGCCTCGCAACGACCGTGTAAACAACAGGCTTGTTTGAATTCGAGCTGCGCTGCGTACATGGATCGACTCTGCGACATTACAGCAACATGAGAGAGAATCGTGAGCCATATGCTTTTAAATCGTGCCCTCAGTACTGTGATGTCATCCATTGATCGGCCTGCGTGGCGCCAGATGAAATCAAACAAGCCTAATAACGTGGATTACCTCATTAAACGTTATCCACATGAAGACGTTGTTGCTTTTCCTCGTCATCATGTTCATTTTGTACTGGCCGGTCTGTGACTGACTAATAGCCAACTGTCATCAATAACCAACTTTTGTGTGCCCATACAACTGTTTACATTTGTTTGCGCATGCCCAGCGAGTCTCAATGGTCATGTGACATATGTTTTCAGTAGTTTAGTGTAAACGCAGATTTTTTCTAAAACGCAGTCAAAGATCATAAAAGACATATTTGGCCTTTTCTCAATTCCAAGAACGCAAAGAGCGGACTTGTGTCCTTGCTAGATCGGACTTGGCAAGTTCAGACTCGGTAGTTTGAACTTGTGAGGACTGGAGAATGCAGTCCGGTTATATTAGATATGGAACAATAGAGGAGCCTACTTGATGCGTCACTCAGTCAAAAACATGCAATTCTATTTCACTTTATAGACTATTTATTTTGATGTAGCTTTAGGTTTAAACAAAGTGAGAGCTTTGAAGGATTAAAGGGTGTAGGGGACCAACAACTGTTTCTTTAAGTGCCCTTCTTCGGCATCATCGGCATCACCACGCAAAGAATCTGCGCAAAGAATCATGGGAGCCCAAAGTGACCATCAGTTGTACCCTTCGAAATCCTTCATTCTGAAGGGCCCTTTGAAGTAGCCATGAGCACTTCGATTTGGAACGACCCTTCAGTATGGCGGCCATAATTGTTGTCACTACGAAGGGCCCTTCGGAGGGCGATATATCCCAGTTGAAACGCAGGGTGAGTCCTGCGAAGCTAGACGAACTTATCACCACTTTCTTTGGCAAGGCCCGCCAAAGAGGCCACATGACAGACAGGTAAAGAAACCAATCACGTTTCGTTTTGTGCCGTGTCATGTTTAGATGAGTGGAAATGTCCCCGCAGCAACAGACTGTGTAAATTCACGAACTTGTCAAAAGTTAACAGCAACCATATGATTATAAGTTTATGCCGTGAACATACTTTTCAGAAATAAGAGTTTGGTCGATCGTGATGAATTCTTATAGCAACGGTTGTAAACACGACTTCTTCTCAGGTCAGACGGCTTCGTGCTGTTTCCAGGCCGTTAAAGAACGCGACACACACGTCTCTGGGGGGAAATCCTGTGATATTCAACCAATCAGATGACGACTTCGAACGTGCTGAAGTGTTTCCAGAAAAGTGTGCTTTATGTATCTAACTTTAAGCCAAGGGTCCGTGTGTGTGACGTCTGAGGCTGAGACTTCCTTCCCAATGCAGCCTCGATAAAAGGGGCGGATCAAGGACACATCCAGGGAATTTTTTAATTCCTGACTAGATGTGAACTTTGAATTGGAACAGTACTCGGGCTGCTACTGATGACGTTTCACAAGTCCACAAGAACACACAAGTACAGACAAGAACGCATATTGAGAAATTGTCATTAAAATGGTCGGTATAACGGGTAAACGGTAAATAAACATAACACACACCTTGAGCTACATGACAGAGAAAATGGAAAATGTAAAGTTTTCATTCAAAATTTCATGAGATCGCATAGCCAGAGATTAATGGGTCATATGGCGCAAACATATGTTTTTCTGTGTCTTTGGAATGTTATAAGTTGCCCATGCATGTATTAGACACATACAATTCCAAAAATGTAAGTGTCGGAACAAAAGATGCATTCTATCTAAAAGCTAATGCTCACCCAGACCTGCCTGAAATCGTGCAGTGCGTAGTGATTGGTCGAATACTGCAATCGTGTGACGGAAATGTAACGCCTCTTCCATATTTGGAACATCAGATTTCAAATCAATTGTTCAATTATGTTTTTACTGTAGTAACAATAGTTGAAGTATTGCATGCTGAAATAAAAACAATAGAACCCTGCCCAAAATACTACAGAAAATGTATTGTATGGATACTTGTTGTCTACTTGTATGTGATGGATTCAATTGGTGGGATGGTAAATCCTATTGGAATAAAACCCAAAACACATTACAAAGGGGAACTTAATAGAAAAATCATATTCACAAATTCATTGGGTTTTTTTCCAGCAGGGATGGTATTTGCAGTAAAACCACAGTATCCACAAATGTACCTGTAATAAAGTTCAAAGTAAGGAAGAAGGAGGCGGGAACTGGCAAACATTTAAACAACTTTAATAAAATAAACAAAAACCCAAACGAAAGTAAAATGCCGGCAGCTGCCTCACGGTCGACTGCCGGCCACACAAACATAATTAAACCTAACATCAAATCTTGAAGTGAACTACTCCTTAATACCACTGATACTGTGAGCTTCTCAGTGTATTCAGTATGCTTCAGATGCATAAGGTATACGACAATTAAACAATGCACCACTGGCATAAAGGAAATTTACTTTTAATACTTGATTACTTTTAAAAGCAAGTACTTCTGTACTTTTTCTTAAAGGTTCTGTGTGTAAGTTTCAGAGGCCACTATTGGCGATGTAGGAAATTGCAACCTACAGCTCCGATACCCCCCTCTCCCTCCCATTAGAGAAGCTACGGTTGGGTTCCGTAAATGATAGCGGCCATTATCGGTGGTGTTGATAATTGTAATCTACGTCTCACAGGCGAACAACAGACCGAAGCTACGGACACAGGACAGAGATGTCGTCGTCTGAGACAGCAGAGAGTAACCTTTGCAAGTCAAGTGACGAGGTTTATTTACAAAGAAAAATAAATGAATTAAATTGACTTAATTCATTATTTACTCTAATCGTTATAGTAAATATTATTGTTACTTGTTTAGCATCAGTGATGTATTTGGTTATTTTGCATAGCATTTTTTGGCACGGTAACTTGGTTCGTAATTTACTGCCTATTGAAACCGCTTGCTAATGCTAAAGGCGTGTAATCTAACCGCGAAAGTCTTAGCAGACGTTTTTCTCATCATCACAGAGTCAATCAGAGGACTTTACACAGGTAGTAAGAGGGAGAAGAGGGAGAGGAAGAGGGGCGGAGAGGTAGGGGGTGGGGCTGCAGGCAGGGCGAGGAGAGGCAGAGGAGCTAACGTTACCCGGGAGGACCGCACAAGTGAGGATGTAAAAAGAGTGGAAGCCCTCCAACGAAACAGGGCAGCTGTTACTGAGGTTTGCAATGGAATTATATTCAGACCGGTTTACATAAAATGGCAGCGTTATTAACATCTCATCTCTGTGCTCATGTCACGGTTACGTTAGTCTGTAGATGTCTATATATATTTATTAGTTCATACATACATACACATATATATACAGTTCACTTATATAGCGGAAATTAGACAAACTTACCGGTCCAGCAGAAAGCTGGCAACTTTGGCGTCGCTTAGCAAACCCTTGTCCTGCTTCAGTGCCCTCCATTTGGGAAAAGCCACGCCGATGTTTATTCGGGTTTTCTGCCGTTTTTTGTCTCGACTTCGCCTTGCTGCATCGTATTTTCTCTTTTTTGAACGAACAGATTGACGCTCTATCGGCTCTTGTGCAGAGTATGTGGGTCCGCCATTAGCGCAAATTTTGCTAATTACTGCAACAAAGAACCGTTCTAATAAAAAACACGACAAGTAAATGCTGTTATTGTTCTTCTCTTCTTCTGCTAATCCTTCTATGTAGTCGCTTTGCAAGCTGCCTCAAAACACAGCCGAAGAAGAAGAACTAGTCCCGTGCATCCTTCGATTTACGAAACGCGCTTAGTTTGTCCGTGTAGTGATACTATAGAGACATGGCTGTGCACATTGATAAATTACATGTAAGGGTGTGCCCGCGGTGTATATACATAAAATGGCTCATTGTCAGGTAATATAAACATTTCGGTTCATTTTGTAAGGTATTTCTTCACCACTCACAACATAGTTTTGTATTATATATTACATTTTGGTGAATAAATCCTTCAAAATCCTACACACTGTACCTTTAAGTAAGAATCTGTCTTTACAACGTTTACTTGTAGTGAAGTAATAGTTGACCAGCAGTATCTGTACTTTCACTCAAGTAAGGAAGTTCTGTACTTCGTCCGCCTCTGAATTTAAAAGGGCATGTCCTAGTTTAGGACCTTCTCAACAAGTCTCAAGTCAGACTACACTCCTCTGGGTCAAGATGAGCATTGTTATAAAAGCGTACAGGTTAATATCAATAATGACGGTTCATTTCAGATTGATATTTAAAAAAATTGACAAATTGAAACCGCAGCTCTGTCTTGCATTCATACGTACACACAAACACGCAGGCAGAAACGCAGAAGCACTCCAGAACACACAGCACATCAGGCTCCCTCAGTGCCATGTAAATAGACTTCTGCATGGGGAGAGATGTTGTAGAGCTCTCATTGACTCATGCACAGCACACTTTCAATCTTACACTCCACTCCATGCTTCGGCTGCCATCCCTGTAATCCTCTTACCGCCCGTGTCACACTGACATACATTCCCCCCCATCCCTGTCTCAGCATTGCCAATGCACGCTCACAACTCCGTGGCCATAGCCAGTCAATTAATCAATGTTAATGTAATACCGGCCTCATCTCGCGTCACGCCACTGATCGCTGCACATCGTCCAAACTGCTTTTGGAAACCCAAGGTCAGGACTTACAGGTTGCGACGCGTTTGTGTGTGTATACAGCAATTAATATGGCAGGGAGAGGAGAGTGTGGAGGAGAAGGACAGGTGGATGTTTGGAGGTGGATGGAAAGAATACATGGAATTAATTGGCACATTATTGGATCACATGTCACAGGTGACAGAATGAGCCAGGGATACATTTGAACTGGGTAATCGATAGAGTAAAGGCATGGAGGGCAAGGAAAGAAAGCAGAACAGAACAGAATCAAATATATATCATGTGCTTGGAATAAATACACCCTCATAAACAATGAAAAAGGCTATTAAATCCTCTTAAAACACCAATCAAAAATTGCTTCTAAATAACATTATCCTGACACTGCTTAGTATTGGTTAGACTACTATATTCCTGGATATTTTATGCTATTAGGATGGAAAGACTGGCCAAATGTATTCAAACCCCCCAAAATAAACACAGAGTTACAGTGCTGAAACGTCTCAAAGCTGTATTCCATCTGTCTATTCTGCTGAAGATGATCCCATTCACAGACACCCTCCTGCACAAATCCTGACGTGCCCGGATTGCATTTTACGGCAGCTGATGCGGCCTGTGGATTCCAAGGCTGTTTTTTTTGTCTGGCACATATCTGACATAATTCTCACTGTATCGAATTCTCATTTCTTATCCATTTGCTGCTACTTTCAGAGCCGATAGTTGAAAACGAGAGATAGAAAATGGAGGGACACATTTTAACATAAGTAATGACTATAATGCCAGATGAAAACAGGGGAAACGGAAGGATTCAGATATGAATGCGGGGATGTAAGAGATGCCTTCACGCACACCTCTCTCACAGAACATCACAAATGAGATCTCAATAATGTTTACAGTAAGAGAGGTTGACATTAAATAGACAGCCAACAGAGACTTTTGATTAAAGAAATCCAAATTTACTCAAACTGTTAATATTTAAATTCAACAAAACTGAGAACTTTGTGTAAATCTCCTGAGATTTGAACGAGCAATATTTGAGCAGCAATATCTCTTTGATTGACAGACAGGCCAAGGGCAATGTGCTCAGGTTAAAGCAAGTCCCTCTGGTATGCTGGCTTGTTTAGTCTGGTTTTAGATTTTTATGGTGACAATTCATTGTGATCTCAACACAATACAGCCACTGAACAAATTAAGAGACCATTTCAAAGACAATTTTCTGTTTTTCTACTATTTCTACGTATGTGTTTAGCTGAAATCATAATTTTTGTTTCATTGTGAACTACTAACAATATTTCTACCAAATAAAATATTGTTTCTATTTGCATTTACTTGCAGAAAATGAAAACTGGAGAAACAGGACAAATAACAGAAAATATATTAATTCAGACCTCAAATACTGGGAATAAAACAAGTTCATAATACCTTTAAGCAATATGACAGTAATATTTGTACATGTATTTTTTTCTTTATAACCTCGGTTTTTATTACAGTTTTCATGTGTCTTGTCATGCTGTCAGTCTTTCACATTGATGTTGGAGGACTTTGTCACTCCTTAGGTTTGATTTTGTTGAAGCGCAACAGACACTGAACTGGAATGGCCATAACACATTTAGAAATGCTGATTAAATGAACATTTGGAATGGTCTCTTATGTTTTTCTGTGGCTATATATAGTGTTTATAATTTTGTATTTCATAATAATTGTATTCAATCCAGCAAAAATTTGTTTTTTTTTAATTTGCAATTATTTAGAGATGGCTAGCTTCATAGCACCATGGCAAAACCATTGACTGTTGGGTTTAAGACTCTAAGAATCATTTATCACAATGTGACTTTTAATGTGCTATCCTCGGACGATGATAGACCTTAAAGAATTGTGTTTTAAGATTGTTCACCATTGACCATTTATGTTGTCAGGGGGCCATTGAGGTTGAGACTAAAAGTGGTTTAGTGGACAAGGGTGATTGGGTGAGACGGGGTGAGAGGGAGGGGTAATGGGGGGATGAAGCAATTGTAGACATGACATCACTCTTTTATTTACAACCCCCCTTAGAACTCTCCAACAAAAATTGCCTGGCCCTTCCATCCTCCCTTTACCAAGCCTCCATCCTCCCTTTATCAAGACCCCCTCCTTTCTTTTTGTGAGGATACATTTTCTGTCACAGTTTATCATAGTCACATGGTCCATCTAACGTGAAGAGACAGTCAGCTTTACTGATACAGACGGGGCCATTTGGGTTGAACTGACCCCGGCCTGTGTGTGAGTTATATGTAGCACATGGCCGACGGCTTCGAAGCTTTGTTTTCACAACAGCACTGGTGATCGTCTCTCCATCCACACAGACATAACTCACCCCCCCGGAACCTGAGGGTCAAAGAAGGGTAAGAGGTTTCAATGGTTACATTTATTATGATAGCATAACAACCCATTATGCAACCGACAGTAGCTGTCGTACACATCAAAACCAGATCTGAAACCCTGTCACACCTGTAGTGCTTTAGAGTGTTAGACTTTCAGAATTCCTTGACCTTTATAAATGAGATCAAGTGAAGTGTCATCTGTGACAGAAATGGAAAAAGATGGAACAAAGAAGAATCAATGTTTGTTTAGGACAGAAGCTTTCGAGCCATGTTTCATTTTTATGTACATGCAAAGAACCGAATTTAGCAAAGCAGAAACACTGACCTGTAGTAACCTATAAAAGAGAGATTAAACGTTTCTGGTTTTGCTAACTCTATGCCACAGAGATTTCAAATGTTTTGTCAATGGTCAAATGTGTGAAAAGGAAATGTTTTATTCCTATAGGTGCATATCAACAATATGTGTTGTGTGTTTATTTGTGTGCAGAAATGAGAGCTAGAGAGAGACATAGAGAGAGTGATGAGAGTAAAAGTAGGAGAAAAAGAATGAGGTAACGACAAAAGGAGAGAGAGAGAGAAAGAGAGAGAGTAGCCTGCCATGGCTGAATTCTCATAGGCTCATTCCATTTGCATCAGTGATTTAGCAGCCTTTCCAAAGCCTGCGACAAGCATGCTCTCATTAATTAAAGTTCCCAGTTCTCCCCCCACATCTGCACGCACTGGGCACTGCGGACTTATTCTAAATAAATTTCCACATAGCCATAAAACCTGTCCCTCAGGATTATCCCTCAAAACCCTCCACTCCGTGTCTCCGTTCTCTCTTGAGCTCTCTCTCTTTCTTTCTTCTTCAGACTCATCTCAAACTTTTTCTATTGTTTTTCCTTTTGATCAATACAGAGGGACATTTTAAGGAAACTTAATGGCGTTCTCAGCTGTGGTTCATTAAACTATCAACTTTGTCAGTGTTTCTTATAAAATCGCAGAGAAATGCACACACACACACACACACCTAAGATGATTGTTGCCACACAATAAAGCTATACAATGAATGTGGATAGAATAGTTAAGACAGTTTTGGTATCGTGATGAGTGATGTTTGACATTGAGGATCTCCTCTGAATCTTGGGTCTTTTTTCTTGAGAGAGATCTGAGAAACAGGAGCACTATCAAAAGTGGAAAGCAAGTGAAAATGGTGGTCTCCATTTGGTCGGTTCAAAGTTCTTTAATATGGTATATAATAGTATAGCATTAATAAACCAGTAACCCGCTGCTTTGTGAGGTTTATTGCTTTTATAAAACTGTTACAGGCCGCAACAAAGAGATTGCTTAGAACACGTCTTTAACGAATCAGAAACAAGGACCAGAACTGACCATTTTTTGATAGTTGTTTTGATTGGAATTACTGAAATATATAACATGTTTATTAGAAGGGGGCTTCCAAATACTTTTGCCCATAGTGTATATTAAACAAATCTCATTTGTATTTTTTTCTCTTGATAATATTCACTTCTCCTTCCTCTGAGATTTACTCCTTCCCCCTTTCTCTGTTCTCCATCGTTCATCAACAGACGCTGCCAACCAGACAACCAATTGGTCACCGTACCCTCTCACCATTAAGCATGTGTGTGTGTGTGTTGACATGTTTGCTGTGAGAAGACTCTGAAATTGATGGTTAGGACATCTAGAGCAGCTGACATATGGGTCCAAGGAGACAGAAGTACGTTTCTAACCCCTCACCTCACTGCTCCCCAAGCCACCAGATCAGCATTTTACAAGAGGACACACACACACATATATATATATATATACAATACACAGAACAGTTTTGCAGGTGTATGACCTCAGCATGTTTGCCTACTCCCATATGTATATTTGCAAACATTTTGTCTCCGTCTTTCGTTGTAAGTACAAGTAAAAAGACAGAGAGGGAATTTTAAAATGCATCCGGGGAGCAAACTGCAATGGCAGGCTTTTTGTTCAAGTCCCCATGGGGCAGACATCACAAATGAGTCAGCAGCCAGTCGGATTTACAGCACATTGATTAAATTAGCATTCGTGCAGCAGAAGAATATCAACTCATTCGACCAGCCTTGTCCTCCCACCCTCACACACACACACAAAGAAACACACACCAGCTCAACCTGGGCTGACTGCCGCAAGTCACACAGCCAGGTTCAACAGCCCGGTTTTCCTTCTTTCCTGGCCCACAGCACCAGCCCCCATCCATGACCTAAGAATTATTTATTTCCTCATGACAGGCAGCAGAAATGGACTCTGTAGCACAGCAAATAAAAAATGGACCTTAAGGAGACAGATGCCAGAAATGTATCTCTTTTGTAGGTCAGCGTCCAAGACCAGGCTCTGGATAAAATCAAATATTGACCCGCCGTGGTGGAAGATAAGCCCGACTCTGAGAGAAGGCCTGAGGGTAAAACTCAACTCACTGACCTGCTTCTCCGTGATGTATGCCGTGCCAATTAGAGTTCTTCTGCTCAATTAATTTGTCATTGGAAATTGGATCAATTAGCAGGGAAAAATAACAACATACTTTTCTTTGTTATTCTGATCAACAATCCCTTTCTTTTCCTCCTGTGAAAGAAAAGTAAACAGAACTCCAAACTGCCCTGATAGCTTTTCTTAAAGCAGTATTTATTTATGAATATCGACTCAATTAGCGAAAGCCCTTCGCAGAGATAGCCTGTAGCGTACAACAGCGAAGTCCTTGTTTGAATAGAGCTTAAGAGATTATTACTGCAGAAGTGCTTTGTGTTTGGTGGTCCTACAAGAGAAAGGAAGAAAATAGAAGGGGTGAGTTTGATAAAAGGGAAAAAAAACGATTTTATGATGTGGCTAATTTTGTCTAATTGTGTACAATGTCATTCATACATTTTAGTACGATTTGCTTTTGCTTGAGTGACGTTTAGATGCTTAGGTTTAGAAGCGGGGCTTCATCATGGCTTTCTTTATTCATCTTACGTTTTTTAGGATTCACAACCTACAAATTCATGCGAATTATCCACCCTGTAAAGTTACGAATTCCTGTGAGATGAGGTTGGACGATATACATTTCCCTGAGCATTGCAATGTTTTGTTAGTGCCACAGAGCAATAAAGTTATACACGTGCTCCTCCCGAACCTTGTTAATAAAACATCATATAGCGTTTGGAACTGTTTTTAACATGCTGTTTTTGATGCTCAAAATGGATTAAAGGCCATTTAAACTGTATTTTGCTAAATCTAAAAACAGCTTCAATACCAAATATGAGTCATCAATGAATTTGCAACTTTCCTTTAAAATAATGTGAATGAAGTGTTTAAAATAAGAGTGGAGTGTTTAAATGGCAATATTCAGATTCACTGAGACTCTTCGCAAATGCTGTGATCTTTGAAAACACTGCACGTCATAGTTTGTCAAGACAAAAATAAAAAGGTAAAAAAAAAATGAAGTCAATGTATTGTGTTGGAACAAACCGACACTCATTTTGAGGAGCTATTGAGAAGGCGGAAGGATTTAGGCAATGTTACCAATCAGACCTATCCCAACCTCCATTAATCCAGGGTGGATTTAAAGGCTGTTGCATTTCAGGGGGGTTCCAGACAAATACACGCTAACCCGATCGCCCCTTTGTAGATAACACACCTTACAGGGGCAGACTGGATTTAAAATTCAAAATAGATCTGTTTAATTCCTTTATCTTTAAATTTACTTGAACAGCCCGTTTTCATGCTTGTCATCAGAATACCACCTTGCTCCTCCCAAAATGCAGAACTCAATTCAGACCTCAGAACTGTGATTAAATAACATCTAAGCCAGGCTTTCATTCACAGCGGATATGCTGTATCTCTCAGCATGTTGCCAGCGTCCAGTTTTTAAATGGATTACACTGCCAAAACCAATTAATTCACATTCATGACGTCGGTGCAGGAAATGCAATTTTCGTGTTTATGACATCTACAACCAATCCGAACATAAAGGGCTTAAGCCAGAATCAGTGGCGATTCATGAAGTGAGGCGCTGGGATGCGGCTCACATTGGCTATTGATTTTAATGTCTGCTGCAGATGAAGCTCCTGGCATGAATCTTCACACATAACTGAGGTGGCGCTCGATGATCTCTAATGTTCGCATAACGGTCAGGCGAAATGGATTTCGGATAAACGTTATGAGGCTTGCTGTCAATAAAGAGCCTCGTTTATGAATTTTGTTTTGTCTAAATGTCTGACTTGGTAACTGATTGATGTCTCGTCTGTTTGCTTTTTTCTCTACTGCCTTTATCATTGCTGACCAGAGGAAGTGTGGCTCAGCTGTTGAGGTTCAGGCGTGAGGCGGGTGCACAGTTGTGGACCCAGCTGCCAAAGGGGCATATGTTGGGTGGATTCTGTAGGGTACTGTGATGCCACGCAGGGGCTAAGTTGGACCTTGCTCTAAAAAGGACTGGCAGGGCATCAAAAATGATGCATCACAAATGCAAAGTCATACCACGGTGGCAATTAAACACACATTTGCTCCTGCATACAGACACATGAGTACAAGGAGCACAGCAAAACAAACTTGATGGGATGTTGTTTATAACAGCCCAATGTATTAAAGGGATGGTTCACAGAAAAATGAAAATTCTTCATTTACTTACCCTTTTGTCATTTCAAACCTGTATGTCTTTCTTTCTTTCTGCAGAACACAAAAGAAGATATTTTGAATGTAACCGAACAACGGTGGTACCCATTGGCTTGCATTGGATTTGTGCCCATTCAATAGAAGTAAATGGGTACCGTCGTTGTTCCGTTACCAACATTCTTCAAAATATCTTATTTTGTGTTATGCATAAAAAAGAAAGTCAAACAGGTTTGAAATGAAACAGGGTGAGTAAATGAAAGCAGAGATTTATTTTTTGGTTAAACTATCCCTTTAATGTCCTGTTTCTGATGTTCTGTTCTCATATATTTCTTCATTGGTGAATACCAGCCTGCATTAAACCTGCTGACCTAATCAGGGTGCTGCCCGAGCAGACAGGGTAATGGTCAAGGTCTAGTGCAGATCTATTGAACATTGTGCATTCAAGCGAGACCCTAACAAAATTATTGGACCAGGGATTTTGGGGAAATTTCCCAGCAGTGTAGGAGCCTCGTTCATCATTCTGCAGGTGATAAGCAAGGTAGGCGTCACCAGACCAACAGTTGGGTGGGCTTAGGGAGACCGGACCTTAATATCCATCGATTCCCTTAGCGCCTAGTATTCATTATTTCAGCAGTGGGGTGTCATCACCTTTTATGAAACCAACACTTTTTTTCGTCTTGGCTCGACTACAGATCCTTATGCAAATACATTCGTTTAGTATGCAGGTATCATAACGATGCTGTGAATATCAATCAGAGCTTCAGACAGCCAAAAGTAGCAGTGGTGCTTTATTCTGTGAAAGAACACGGGCATCCTTCATATTCTGATGGCAGGTAAATTGACAGGTTTACTACACCTTCCCCCACCCCTTGGTCCATCTCTGTGTTAGCACGGTCCACAAACCACACAATACCTCATTTTTGAGTCAGGTTCTTCTCTTCAGCCTCACCAATTCCATCCGGTCCTAATGTCTGTTCTGCATCCTGTACCAGATGTGCCTTAATGTGGTTATTGCCATAACAACGCCTAGAGCGTACCATCTCTGCCCAATGTCAACAGTCGATATACTCTTCTCTGTGCCCCGTGTTATTGCTTCTGAAAGGCCCATCTTCCTGACCCTGCCTGTAACACAATTAAAAAACCCGCATTAGGCCGAACGAAGAAGAGCCTGATTAGATTAAGAGGGAGCCGATGAAGGCCAAAGGCTTTCAGCAAGCACACACTCTTGCTTTTGTCACCTCCATAAGGTTTAAGGTCAGAGAGGATTTGTAATAGAGAAAGGAAGCATTTATAATGCATGCGAGTGGAAAATTGTTTTATTTGGGAAGGACTTTGACCCTTGTGGTTGGGATTGGATGATAGGAGGCATAAGTGGGAAGTTGCAGGATAGCTGGCCAAAGGTCAAGGGCGGGAGGATTATTGGGCACCGCTTGTGAAGTTGTAAAAAGAGGATTTATTGGCAGGGTCACACTTGGACTAATCCGCTCGGCTGAAAACTTACCTTTGATCGATATATTTCAGCAGAATCTCTGAACAATAGAGCTCGTGAGATGGACAGTGTGTGTGTGTCTTCGTTCACCCCTCTCGAGTGCCATTTCCCCAATCTCACCTGTGAAGGGGGAATAAAATAAGATTCTGGATATGGGTAAATGGAAAAAGAAAATCCATTTATTTAGAGTGGCCTGAAGGCTAGTAGCACAACTACACCATCTCTCTCTCTCTAGCTGGACAGGAAAAAAGCTCACATCCCCCCAGCGCGATCGCTGTGGAACTCAGTTCCATCTACCAGACTCACACACACACTTTAACCCTTGACTTTCTGTCTCGCTCACCCCTGAAAGCAGCTTTACGTATCCCTTCACTCCGCACCATGACTAAATCCAGGGGCCAGAGATCAGCTTTTTTACCCACCGAGAAGAAATTCACCTGTCAAGGTGCCTTTATACCAGCTCAGTTTAAGCCCCGGGGCACCTGCACAGCTACAACACTGTCAAAGTTTCCTTTTCTATTATAGAAGCACGACCCAGTGGTATGTCTGTCCGTACCCCTCACCCTCTGGGAGAAGTTGGACGCTCTGATCGCACGGAGAAAGCAGGACCGGTGATGATTCGTGCCTCTATTATCAGTTTCTCTGTCAAGAAGGTACGGGAGCTTTTCTCAACCTCTGTCCACCTGAGGGGAATGACTACGTCCTGACAGAGAGTTGACTTCTATTTCCCTGTCTTTATCTCTCTGGCGCTTGGCTGACCGAGATGATCTCGCTCTCATTCTCTATTTCTCCATATAATCCACAGAGTTACGGCGCAACATCTCCCCCCTCCCACGTGTCTTTTCAGTGGAATAAGGCTCGGAGGTACGTGATATAATTCTGGTATCCTGACCAAATAAGATAAGGGAGTCAGCACACACGCTCATCAACAGCAAAGCCCTATCAAATATTCATAGGCCTTGACGGACCCTACAGTAAAATGGCCAATTTGCCATAATGGCTCACTGAAACAGGCAGATATGTTCCAGCCTTCTGGATATCCACGAGGGGTGCAAAGGCGTTTTGGTGGCTGTGGATGGTGATGCTGGTGTGGACGATAAACATGTGGGCATGCTGAGCAGAGCAGGGAGATGAGGAGATGACTTGAAGATAGTGGGAGTGAGTGAGAGAGAGACAGAGAGGAGAAGGATTAGAGAAGGGAATGGTCAGCGACAGCAGGGTTAAGCAGAGCGCTGATATTTCCAGGGAAAACGTATAGCCTCCAGTCTCTCACTGATACGGAAACACCAAAACAGCACCGCAAGTCACATACCCTCTAATCTGAAATAAGGTAAGATTAAAATGATCAGAATTCATAGCATTTTGAATACGACACGGCCATATATGAATATTTCGAATGCTATTATCTTTAGTGTAAAACATCTAATCATCCTTAAATGGGTAGTTCACCCAAAAACAAATATTTTATCGTCTCCCCTCATGTGACGCAAACCTGTATATGACTCTATATTCAGTGGAACACAAAAAAATATTTTTTGAGAAATGTCTCAGTGTTTTGTGTCCATTCCATGGAAGTCAATGGTTACCGCCATTGTTTGGATACCAACTTTCTTCAAAATATCTTCTTTTGTCTTTTGCAAAAAAAAACTCATACAGGTTTGTAATAACATAAGGGGTAGTAAATTATGACAGAATTTACATTTTTAGGTGAATTATCCCTTTAAAAGCATTCCAAAGAGCATTTTCTGGAGCAGCAACATGATATGAAATAGTCTTGTTTTCGGAGAACATTCAATCAAATTTAAATAGGTCTGTTTATTCCCTGGAAATCCCTAGTTATTATCCTATTGACTGCATACATATAGCTAATATGTACTGTTCTAACTATTCTAATAGGACTAAAGAAGCTTTTTTTGGTTTATGTTACTTTTCAGACCATTATAAATGTAGAAATACAGTGAGAAATGCAATGCCAATGCAAGAATTTAAAAGTGACATATCATTGTAATATTTCCCAAGACTCTTACTGTACACTCAAAAGTATATTTCTATTACAAGTGACGTATACAGAATATATGAACTGCGATTCAGCCAAAAAAAGAGAAAGCTTTTTTTATAACAAAATAATTAACCCTTTGCCTTTTTATTCAAGTTGCCTTCATGCTTTTCAAGGTTTATATCCTGTTGCTTGAGAATGAGATATAAAGCAACATATAAACTTGAAATTGATGCAAAACATAAACCATCCATCATAACTGTTTATATCACTTTAGTACATGTTTGTCAAGTTTAGTGCTAATACAATCCTTGAGATATAAGAGGCTATTTGTGACGCAATAAGAATGATTGAGACATAAACAGTCAATGCACTTACACCAGAGGAGTCTATAGGCAGAGCTGGAGAATTATCGGCACAGGAGTGCAGCAGGGCCCATCGGTATAACTCAGTCTGCCTCTCTGGTGCGTCTGTCTTTACTGCAGCAAAGCCTTCAACAGTTCCACTCCCCATGCACAGGTGCACATCATTGCCAAAATAGCCTCAGCGGTACCGGCTAAAATTGATAAATTGTTGTGGTTTTTTTCCTTTCCTTATTGACGCAATATATATTCCAAGCGCTACACTGTAGTCTTTAAGATTCTTTGCCTGGGGAAAGAGAAGGAGAGAAAGAGAGAAAGAGAGAGTGGGTTGTGTTAATACATTACCAGACTGAAGTAATTCACCAGAGTGTTCATAAAACAAGTGCTAATAAAACACACTTCCGTCAGACTGAAGCAACTTCTCACAGGTAGCGCCAAGAACTGAAGGCATTGTGGGGCCAGTGCAATGGGGGCAACGTGAAGTAGGCTCTAGATATTTGTTCACTTCACTTGACAAAATGTGTTCATTTATTTTGGGAACTAATCAAACACATACCACAGTCTCATCGTATTCATGTACAGACACAGATATCACACTTCAAGTCATACACACTCAGACACACACACACCTAGCTCGCACATGGATGCAGCATCACTGGCCAGACTGGGGAAATTGGGTCACCTTAATATAGAGAATAATTGGCAAAACCAGAGGAGACAACGAGCCATCAGACTAACTGCAGCCCAGCAGGAGATCAGCAGAGGGGGGACATCATAGAGTAAATCTCACACACACACAGAGGTGCTGAATTCTCCCACTGGCCAGAAAGCAACATAGAGGAGAGAGAGAGAGAGAGCAACATAAATAGAACAATTTAAATCTGCTCATGTTAAGGGCAAAAAAGTGATGAGAGCATGGAGTGAACCCTGTGATCCCTTTGATAGATTTATGTGATGTTACAGATTAATTTATCTTAAAGAGGAACAGACTAAATGAACAGAAGTGTGTGATTTATGACTGTGGCCTTGTAGTGTGTGTGTGTGTGTGTGTGTGTGTGTGTGTGCGCACGTTTGATTGCCTCATGCAGAGAGACAAGATTTAGATGTTAGCTTCATCTTTAAGCTGCATTTTAATTAGTTCAATTCACATTTACATATAAAGACTACAGATTCCATAGACAAAATACAAACCTTATGTATTATGTGCGTCTGCTTTAATACATCTTATTTTTATCTCCACACATTGAGAAGGGAATAACAGTGGCCCTGAAACATATTTGGACACTTAAACAATGCTTAAAAATGTTCATCACATTGGATAACATTGTAAAAAGAGCAAATTTATAATCAGAAACATCAGCTGAACGTTATTCTAACATTGACCAACATTTTAGAGTTATACTGTCAGAGATAGGCCTAAATGAATTGAAATAGTTGACACAGTAAGTAAATCAGTTCTCCGGAATACTGAATCCAAACACAATTGAGAGATATCCTATGATGCAGGAACCATCTATTGGGCGAAAAATTGGGAATGAACATTTCAAAATTATTTTCAGTTTTTCTGAATTCACCATTTATAGGTATATGTAGGTAAAATTGTCATTTTTGATTCATTATGTGAACTACTAACAATGTTTCTCTCAAATTTCAAACAAGAATATTGTTATTATTTGCATTTATTTCCAGAAAATGAAAACTGCAGAACGGGGTTGAAATAACAGAAAGATGCTCTGCATTGTTTCAGACCTCAAATACTGCAAAGAGAACAAGTTCATATTCACTTTTGAGCAATGCAACAGTAATATTTGTGCAGGAACGTTTAGGAAAAGTAAAAAAAAAGTTTTACGTTATAATCAAAAATTTTATCCCAGTTTTTATGTCTTGTCATGCTGTCAGTCTTTGTCACTCCTCAGGTTTGATTTGATTGAAATTCAACAGACACTGGACTGTCTGTCTGTCTCTCTGTCTGTCTGTGTGTGTGTATAACTTGTGAAAGACTGTACTTAAGGTCATTAGAGAGCAACAAAATCCCACAGGTTATGCAGCTCATCGATCTTAAAGACCAGAGAGTCGGGTGCCAATTTCACCTCCGAGTTACCACCAGCCCATCCATTACCCATAAATGTTTGCGTGGGCAATTGTGCAGCCATCACACCTACAGCCACTTTACAGCAGACCAGCCAACATTAATTGAGGTATTGAGAGAACGTCATTACCGTGGCAATAACTCACCGGCGTAAATGATGGCGGCAAAAATGGCCGCGCCTCATTAGCCCCATATCTCATTGCTTAACAAACATGTAATTGAGTGCAAATGTATTTGCCTATTGATGGGTCCATTTCCAGCTCTGAGCTCAACCTGGCCTGATAAAGCAGAAACTAAATTACACTAAGACAACATGGCGACAATGTATTTTCCAACCTTAAAATAAGTCACTTGATTTTCTTTGAATCCATACGCCTTTATCGCATTCTGTCAGGGTTGAATATATAATTAACTTGTATGCATGTAATCGCGACGTGATAACTATTACAGTCTGAGGATGTCTGTTCAAATTAGCTTCAAATACAGCCATGAATCCAGCAGAACTGCTGCCAAATGGTCCAGCGGCCCTGGCAGATGCAGCCCATTTAAAAGCACATTTCTGTCTGTCTGTGAGAGGGCCGCAACTACCGGTTGGGACCCCACTCACCATCTTCAATGTTTATTTGGTCTCCATTATCTTTTATTTGCAGACTGATGCTTTCTCTTGGCAAGAGATCAGCTGTAATTCAGCATCGTAGAGGCAGTGAGGGAATGAGAAGAAGAGCCTGCTGTCGCCCAATGAGAGACACGATCGAATGGATGAATCATAGTATGGTCTTCTGGGCAAAACAAATATGTGCTTTTGTTTCTGCAGAGGATTCTCATTTAACCCACTTCATTGTGACCCACTAACACTACTGTATAGAATAGAATATTGTACTCTGTAATTAACATGTTTATTCTTCTGGTGTTTGATATAAAAAGATGTATTAATGCAAAGCAACAACAATTGAACAATTATCAAAAATTTTTTTTTTTTTACAATTTATTACATAGAACATTTTATTATAATTTAAATGATACAATACTAATACAAATTATATTACCTCTTATAGACGGTTTTGTCAGACATCAGGTTTGAGCCACAAAATGTATACATGCACAGTAATTATGTTGTTGCTTTGAAACAGTCTATAGAAATTATATAAAATCAAAGTTAATTGATATACTGTATATATTACATATACTCTAGATTAAAGTATTAGTATTTTCATGACTAATTTTTTATTCCAGACATGATATTTATTGTGTCCTAGTGGTGCACAATACTATCAAATGTACAAAGCAAACAGAAGTTCACAATTAAATTAAGCCTCAAGGCAACAAAATTAGTTTAATGAGTTTGATTTCCGACATTTTATATCTTGTAGACGTCACAATGCCAGTAAAAGCTAAAATAATCCTCGATTTACCAGTCAACAATTCTCTCATTGATCAGCCGCGTTTCTTTTCATTTCATTGCATTGTGAACTTTCGTTTGCTTTGTAAATTGCTGCGCCACTCTGGGCTACCGTAGATATGACATTTACCACACATTCATTCAATGAGAGGATGAAAAGGACCAGAGAGGAGAGATGAATGATAGAGAGCGAGCAAAAAGAGCAAACAATCCCGAGACATTAATGGAAACCAGTCAGATTCTCAGCAGCTGCCCAAATCACGCATTTAAGATATGCAAATGACTGCAATGTCATAGTGAGGCACTTGACAACGTGTTATTACATCTCAATACCCAAACAAAACAAGACAGAGAGAGATTAGACTAGAGAAAACGAGGGATATTCAGGGAGAATAAACAGACAACATACAGAAAGACTATCTGTTTGTGCTTTGCATTACAAACACTGACCTAGCCAAAAGGTCCACTCAAAGCCAAAAACAATTTAAAATCTCTTTTATGAAGATGTAGAGATGTTCTTATTTTTATACTAGATTTAAATTAAACATCACTATGCATTAAAACGAAGCACTTTATCTAAAAGGAATAATAAAGAAGTACACAGAGATAAGGAAACATTTAAAACTGCAGGGAAAATAAACTGAGCTGTAAAACATGCAGATTCAGTGACAGAGAGAAGCAAAAAAGCTTAAAAGACCCAGTGCTCTGGTGCTGGACACCTCAATGCCTAGTAGGTCGAACAGTTGCCTGGGAGACAAGCATCTAAGAGGGACGGCAGGGGGGACGGAGCAGCGCCAATAATGGAGCTCCAGCACCTGCCAAAAGCTTAAATTAGAAAGTAATGCTGCAGCCAAATCCAGCCATGAGGAAAGGTCACAAGGAAAACGTTCCAGCACGAATGGAGAAGATGCTGCGACCCAGGAGCGTCTTAGATCTCCCTAACCTGATAATGCTGAAATGGATGGGACAGCGCACACAAAAGGACAATCTGCTGTATCGAGCCACTTGCTTTCAGCCCTGTGTTTAACCCCTCTCAGTAAAGCAGACGCTAGGCGGAGCTACACAAAATGTCAAACGGTAATAGATGGGAGAAATTTGCTCTAGAAAGAAAATAAATGTGCTTTAGATTTGCTGGTCATTCTCCAAAGGTCACTGGAAAATATTAAATACCGCGCAATGAAAAGGTACGGTAAAGAGAGGAGATTGTGAAGTCAGTACTGGAGAGCGTCCTCATTTTAAATGACGGCTTGAAGTTTATTAGGTGCTAAATGAATCAGATAATTAATTGAGGAATCTTAATCGCTTTGGAATTACAAATAAGATTTTCTAGCACAAAGATTCTAAATATAGCTGGTGAGAAACATGATGATGGTTTTAGGAAGCATTCATGATATATTTCTATGTGAACGAGGAAACGAGTCATGGTTTAATAAAGTCACCTGTGCATATACTGTATATCATTCCAAAGTACCTGGAAAACTTATGATACGACTACAAGTGTGAGAAAGCCAACTGACCACAAACTCACAGCTGTAAGCAAGCCAATAATGTTCCACTTCAACATTTGAAGAGGACATTTACATACATAGTCTTAAAGGCACAGCACAAAAATATGGAGTGTAAAACTCTCCAGCTCAGAGTTAAAGGGACAGTTCACCAACAAATGAAATCTCATGACGTTCTTTCTTCAGCAGGACACAAAAGAAGATATTTTTAAAAACGTGACATTGGCCCCCATTGACATGAGAATTTTCTCCAAATATCATAACTGTCCCTTTAAAAATCAAACATTACACTGTAAGTTGATGTCAAGGAATAATACATCTATGACACGGTGGGCATCGTATTTCAACCTGATGTTTTTCTATGAATATCATTTGGATGTACAGCTGCATCTAAATGTGGCCAGGGCATTTAACCAGGGCATGGGTGGTCTGAAGGCTTCTGGCTGTTTGTTTGGGTTCCTTGAGGAAACGTGTTGTTCTGATTAAACTCATTATTGTAGTTGTAAACTGCCAGAGCTGAATGTTCTCAGTATTGATCGTCTGCTGAGTAAAGGTTTGCTTTAGCACCCTCAGGGCTTTAGTCCAAGATTACTATTGCCCACAAACGCTCTTTGTCTCCGTTTCTTATCCTCTGTGAGTGTTTAACTGACCATCACAGCAGCCGAAAAATTAACCGCTGACCTTCCTTACCATCTCTCTCCCATCAGAAAACTGTCTCTATATCACTCGGGGTTATGGGCCTGCCCGTCTGGGACGCTGTGCGAGTGTGACATGGATGATCTAGGTCTTCATGGACAATTAGCAAGAGGCTACTTGATGGACTGTTTTCATTGAGTGTCAGGGCTTCCTCTCGGAGGATAACAGAAGATCTGACTGTGGCCTTGCGCGTTTTCAAAACTGCAAAGGAGGTGTGAAGGCAGAAAGAGAGGGCATGCTGAGGTGGGCACAGCGGGTGGAAAAAAAACAAGTCACTAGCATCCCCAGGCATCCGCAAGTGAAGCAGAACCTAATATTAGCCTTCGAGTCACGCTTCCATCGTAAAGCATCGCCTGCATTCTTAAATTGGCCATTCCTCAGGAAAACCTTTGCCTTTCATTTAGATGGCATCTGTGATGTGGAGCATCCTCCTTAAGCACTTGAGATGAAGATCAGCTGGCATCCAGCTGAGAGCAAGACTATCGGGGCAAGGTTTTGGCAGTGCATCGGCTAATTCGGATCTCATGGGCTGTTTTGCCGTATGGTTCTGACATAAATGGCAACTTCGGATCTTTAATTAATTCTTACTCTGTTACTAAATGGTTGCATTGAGTGCAGTGGTGGGTCTAGACTTATTGGGAAGATCCACGTGGGGCACCGTCTCATTTAGGGTGGCATGACCTGAACACCATAGTAAAATAAAAATAAGAGTAAAATTAAGAAAACATTTTATTAAAGGGATAGTTCACCCAACAATAAAAATTATGTCATCATTTACTCACATGTCTTTTCACACAAAAGAAGATATTTTAAAGAATTTTGGCAATTGAACAACAGCGGTACCTATTCACTTCTATTGTATGGACTCAAAATAAACGCAAGTCAATGGGTACCGCCATTGTTTAGTTGCCAACATTCTTCAAATGATCTTCTTTTGTGTTCTAAAGCAGAATGAAAGTCATACAGGTTTCAAATGACATGAAGGGTGAGTAAATGATGCTAGAATTTTCATTTTTGGGTGACCTATCCCTTTATGAAGCATTTTATACTATAGTCAATGCCATGTTTTTTACCAAATTAAAAAATGACCTTCATGTTCCATTGGGTTTTATGATGACCAGCTAACTGAACATTTACCTGGATTGACAGGTATGTCCACTTACAACCTTTTTATGACAACATCAAAGTTTTATGACGTCACAGGTAATGAACATTATATGCGGAGGTTGGCTTTCTTTTTATTTAACTCCCTAAAGAGCCTCTTTCTTTTTAAGGTGTTCCTTGTGGGAGTGAACCTCGACTCCACGCATGGGCAGCATCAGTGACTGGTCCACACTGGCGCCACCAGTCTGCAACCCTAACAAGGTCCCACAGGTCATAAAACATACGGGGCGTGAAAATGATAGGGTGGTTGAGGGAGTAAGAACAACTCTAGTTGTAAATCTGAACTACAGCATAAAAGAGATCAAAGACAATGGTGTTTGGTTGTTTAATTATTAGTAATACTCTGTTGGATCTTTTAGCTTTTGTCTGTAGAGCTCTGAGCTGTGCTAAACTCAAAAGGAATGAAGTAAAAGCCTCATTTGCAATTTGTGTAAGAGTTCATTGATGTGCAAAAATGCTTGAATTCACACAGTCTGATATAAAAAGAGGAAGGAATAGGCAAGTATCACTTTTTTGTTGGAAGGAAAAAATGTGAATATGTGGGGGGGGGGGGGGGGGGCGTACAGAAACAGCATCTAAAGTGACAAAAAATGTGTGTCACTTCTGAGGTTTGACTTTGTTGTAATTCAACAGACACTGGACAAGAATGGCCACAATACATATAGAAATGCTGATTACATAAAATTTTGGAATTGTGGCTGTCGGTGGCATTTTACAGCAACATCATATGAGCAAGACTGTGGCCATATATCAATAAGGCTGTGATGCAGCCTTACGTTAAAAAAATCTGAAAAGACCTTAAACGTTCTAGCAGAAATCAGCTATTCATGTCTAAATATTTAAATAAATCCAATTGACTGCCATCTGCTGCTGATTATTTGCTTTAAACTAGAAATGCCATTCGTTATCATCTATCAGCCATCATGTTGCTGCAATCTCATAGAACAAAATGTCAAAGCTGATTTAAAAATGTATGCAAATCAATTACACACCCAAAATAAAAATAATTAAAAATGATAAAAACAATTTTGGTCTTTGTCATTTGGCCTGTGGGGTCAAAGGCAATAAAACAATGAAGCAGAATTACAAAAGCTTCTTCTATTAGTTCTGTTGTTCCCAAATCCAAAGCCCTATAAAACTTTGGCCCACCTCTCAGTTTGAAAACCACCACCTCAATAAAATAGACAACCCATGAGCTCGCCCGTCTGCACCTTTCATGGATAATTACAGAATACAATGTGGTTTAAATCAAGCCATCTATTTTGATCTTGCCTGGTGTGAATTAGGTTGAACAGAAAGAAAAAGCAAACCAATGCTGCTCTTCAAACGTCTAATGCGTAATAATGTCTTTCCTGATTGTTACAGGCAGCGGGGCCACTTACAGGACAAGTTTAAAAAAATGCTTTTTCACAAATGATCCCTGACTTTACATTTACGCCGATTCACCTCGTCACCCCGATAGACCTATGAAAGCAATGAACAAATGTCATATGCTCATAAAAAGATGGTAAAATACCTGTCACAGTAAAAACGGCAATGAACCGAGGCCCTGTTTCCTAGCCACTGTCTGCAAAGGTCGAGAATCATTTAAAACGGCCCAGAAACCCACAGGACCCAGCACATGCTATAAACATTACTGACCATAGCAGTTTTGGTATGGCTGGATGGGCAAATGTCATTACTGCTGTCAAACACTATAAGCCTGCTGGTGTAATATGGCGTCTACTTAAAAATATATTGCCTTCAGGCGTTCAATGGTATAGAGGTATTAAGAGACCATTTTCCTCAAAGACACTATTAAGGTTCAAATATTTTCTCAACTTGGCTCTGTGAAACATATTAACATATTCATTAGCTGAAGAATATGCCATAAAAAGGAGATTGAAAGGATATGGTTGGAAAGTAAAATGAATTGCTAGTGTCAACGTGAATGTTGGGGTCTTAATAAAATCTGGTCTTCCTAACACATAAAACCATATTTCAATGGTTGCATTAGGCTGAATATTCAGAATGATGTCTATTTAGATATGATAAAATATACATCACACAAACAAAAGTTAATTTCAGGTAGAATTTTGCTGTTCTGCATTTCAGTCTGTATTTCGAGTGTATGACGAATGAAGGGATGGCATCCTGTAAACAATATTAATGATAGATCAATGTAATGTACATTTTATTAATTATTTGTTTTATAACTTATATGTTTCAAAATTAAACCAACAGGCAACTTCAATTTGTCAACTACACATTCATTTTAATCTCATGTTTTCCAAAAAGGTCATGCGGTCTCGACACCATAGGCTCCTAATAGTCACCTTTGCAGCTCTGGCTTCCAGCGCTTCCTCTTAGACGGATCAAGAAGTTCTGCTTCATTAGAAACTGAATGTTGTTGGTTAATGTGTAACGCAGTTAAAGAAAACTGCAGAGTCTCAGCAGAGTTGCCACATCCACAAACACTAAATCACCCCATTGAAACCTTGCCAGTTGTTCAGCAGTGAAAGACATTGGGAAGAGACGGAGCAGTCAAATAACTTGCCGTGTTTTTTTATTTACGTGTTGATGTGATTGCAGTCTCTATTCGTGAGAGGAACACAAAGAGTAACAGTGTGCTAATTCGAAGTGTGGATGGATAAATGGAGTCTACCGTAGTACCTGAAAGGGCAATTGATGGTCATAGCAATTAAGACGCCATAAAACTCAACAATTATTTCTTTTTAAGGCATTAAAGCATGAATGGAAAAACAGAGATGAAAAGTAAAACTGAGAAACAGTAGTTTTATTCTCTGTAATTCCCAGCCAGAAGACTCAAAGTGATTTAAATTGAGGACTAATAAAACTAGCAGAAAACAAAGACAGGAAGCGATACAGAGAGACGTGGCATGAAATGAAGCGAATTGGATCTCATCATGTCTTGTCTTTCTGTTTTGAAATCACACACACTTTTTTAACGCTTTTCTACACTCTGATACGGAGTACAAATATATTGTGTGAAGTTTAATGTGTCAAAATGTCAACTGAAAGTTAGTGTTTATTAAGTTTTGTGAAGATGATATGGGAGCTGTTGGAAGAGTACAATACTGATTTATGTTCAAAGATACATCAGCTCTGTTCCAAAACAACTAATAAACGTCTTCTTTCCAAAAGCTCTTGACCATCATGGAACCTCAGTAGTGACTCACTTGGAACAGCAAACCATTCAACACTCCTCCAGTCTGTTCACAAGCAGATCTTCAGCACCAAGGACAGCGAAACGCAAGACCAATCAGACGCGAGTCTGATAAACAACTGAATCCATGGAGCTCATCAGCCTTAAGACAGTCAATCCGTTAGTCTTGACTCTAGGTATACGGCTTGTTTCCTTTGCTGTGATATAGACTTGGACGAAGATTAACCTGGGCCACCCAACATCCCGCAGCTTCTTTTCCTCTCACCCACTGTGTTTGCATGACACCATTGGTGACTCCACAAACACCTGCACCTACGGATACCACGTTCATTCTTATGACATCTCGCCCACATGCTGCCAAAATAACCCCCGCCCCCCCCGCACACACGCAATCTTGCTGCACGCCAATAAAGACAGAAAACCGTCGTGGCAAACAGACCCTTTTAATGGTCCTAAATGGATAAATTAAATTTTCAAGGACATGTTAATTGAAAAATTCCTGTCTTTGTTTCCAGTAACATATGTGAAATAATAGATATGGGTAAACAAATACACACAAGCACACTTCATGCCAAGAAAAGACGCATAAACAAGAGCACACAGATGCACCTTTTCCTCACCCCTGTGTAGACTAGGAAAAACAAATACGTGAAAATGAAAATAATAACAAAAACAAAAGCCGTAATTGCTCAGAAATATCTTTTCTTTTTTTCTAGAAGAAAAAATCCTGGATTTTGTACACCAAGGCTGGAGTGGTGAATTGCCTTCTGTTGTCGAACAGTGAAGAAATGGTTTACAGAAATCTGCCACAGGTGCACGCTTTTGTGTGACGCTGCCAGCAGAAGCAGAAAAGGTATTTAGAAATCTAATCTGATACAATTTATTTCTGATTCCACAACAAAACGTTCCACAAACAGACCTGTGACCACAGAGGTCAAGCACATCTGCGCGGCATGTCTCAGGCTATCAGCGTTTAAGTGGTGACAGCGCCCAGAAATGGTTATAAGACAAACTGTACTATTGATCCGCTGTTTCCAACAAACAGAGGACCGGTCCACCATGACTAATGACTCGCTCAAAAATAATCTAATGATTACATGTTCAATAATTAGACGTTTATAAATCACTACCACGGTCGGTCTGTAAATACAGGCGGGGGATGTCAGTAAGGTTCTGTGGGGGAGACAGAGGAACAAAGAAGACTCGTATATTACAGCGTAATTGAATATTTGCTATCCACACGACATTTGGAGCCAAGTAACATGTAATCCATTGTGAACTGTGGTAAATGTTGCACAAAATCATTACACATATGTTTACGGCAACCTAATGTTGTGCTAAAGAAATCTGATAGGTCATGGGTTGCAGTTCAGCTGGTGTCCTTGACATAAAAACGGATGAGTATGTCACAGATAATGTAAATCAACAGAAGGTCTCTCTCCAAAAGATCATGATTTATGGCGTGCTGCTTTATCCTGATATTACAAAACAGATTGTTTGATATTTTAATCCAGCATGTGATACATCTGGGATGTTCAATGTACCGCAGGGCTTGTAAATATAATAAAATCGCCACAGTAGTATGATAAGACACCAATAATAATAAATACTTACACTCTTAAAATTGGTATAAACATTTATTCCGCGAGTAATACAGTATATGCTAGAATTACTGGATTTATAGGATAGCAACACCACTAGGTATTCTACTCAAAACTGTTTATGTCATCAAACTTATTATATCTTCAGATCAAAATATTTGTTTTGTGGCTTTTAACATGTCACAAAGAAGAAACTGGTAATTACGATAATTGTGATCTGATGTGAACAAACCAATAGCTCATTAGCCTAACAGCAGCCTGTTTTTGGTTGCTAAGCAACATAAAACTTGCCATTAATATACTGTAGAATATCTCAGATCTCGTCCCCCATTGACTACTATACTATTTAATTATATTCCCTACTATGGCAGTAAATGGGGGTGACATTCTTCCAAATATCTTCCTTTGTGTTTAGCAGAACAAAGAAATGTATACAGGTTTGGAATAACCTGAGAGTGAGTCAATGATGACAGAATTTTCACTTTTGGGTGAACTATCCTTTTAATGTTGAGAGTCTGATGCCAAATTTAGTGGCTATACGTTTTATACCATGTTTTAGTGTATCTCCCAAAGGCTATAAGCAGATTCTGTAGTGGTGAAGAGAGAGACAGAGAGAGCAGAGGTGGAGAACTGCATGATGAATGAAGAAGAGATGACTGATCGGATGACATGGGGCTGTAGGGTATATCTCCCCTCCCACTGGTGAGCAACTGAGCTCTTATTACCCATCGAGCTCACAACACACACACACACACCACACACACACACACAGACTTCATTATACAAACACACAAACAGCACCACATAGAGCCCGAATTACACATTACAGACACATATGCACACACACTAGTAGTTTACATTTGTGGGTCAATGTCAGAAGAAGCTGACGGCAAATGTGTTCATCAACACTCTTCATGAAATTGTCCTCCCTCCCTCATCTTCATTTTTTTATACTTATGAATGTCACTATGGGGGTTGGGCAAAATTCAGAATTGGAGAACTGGCTGCCTTGCAAAGCTGAATTTCCCCAACAGGACGCTGAACTAGAATGACAGAACAATTAACTGCATTATAATAAAAAACAGAGGAATAACTCAAGAACAAAATGAGCAGGAACTTCTCGTAAGTCTGCTTAGTGTTGGATTTCTTTTTAAATGTGAATTTGTTTTTATTTACTGTGTTCTGAAACAATCTTTGATTTTATTATTGTCATAATATAAACAAAATATATAATTATTCTTAGTTCAAACATTATTGTTTATGTTTTATGGAAATATCTAGCATTTCAGTTTCCCACAGTAAAAGTTGAATTTCTATTATCCATCCTCAAAACCTTGGTCACCACACACAAACAGAATGCTCTACTTTAATCTGCGTTTCGTATTTGAGTGCATGTCCAGCTCGGCCTAAATGACTTCTCATGCCCGTTCCCAATCCCATTTCCCCTCTTTCTCCCACGTCTCCACATCTGTCTTTGTCAAAACCGAAAGTTGATTCATCTCCTCCAAATCACTCTTTCCCTCTCGCTTCTCAACCCCTAGGCAGCTCTGAAGAGGAAAGATCGAAATTAAGCAGAAGAAAGAGAGGCAAGAAAAGAAGAAATCGGGTGGATGTGACAGCTTCAGAAGAGAGATCAGAGGCCGGGCGTCCACTCATCCTGCCGGGCAGAAATGCAATATCTTACCTATACAACCTCTCCGTCACCATCGGCCCCAAATAGCACATAAAACCACTCAGCTGCGGAGAAATAAACTAACAACAGATGCAGCAAAAACAAGGTGTCAAGGGAAATGGTTTCATCAAGTCTAGCTCATAAAAATGGAATTTATGGACGCAAGTTTTTTTTTTTTTTTTTGCTCTGCAAGCGCTCTCTCTCTGATCGTACGGAACCCCTGTACTGACCAGCAGGCCTGTTCACGCTATCACTGCGGCTGTAATCAAGGCCAGGGTCGTAACTCACAGGGCAGCACAAAGAGAAATTGGGGCTGAATCCATTAAAAAAGGGGAAGAAAGCTTTGAAAGAAATCACACGGTGAGCTTTGAGTCTAGTAAAAATGTCCTGATAGACTTGTAACTCCTGCTTCACTCTCCTTTTCTTATGTTTCAATGTTCTGTGGGTCTGTCAAACTCATTATTTTTACACTCTCCTCATTTTTCTAACGCATTGGGCCTATACTCAGAATTTATTACTACTATATTGTATATTGCACTATATAGGGTGAATAAAGTGGGGTTAATGTTGGAGTGGGAAATCTAAGGGTAATCATTTGTCATTGTGTATGTTCTTTTAGTAGAAAAATAAAAAATTCCCTAAATATAAAAAAATTCTATGACAATATACATTCTAGGAATATGAATTCACCTTATTCTATGATGCATACTACTTCGAATTCAATCTCACAACAACTCTTAACTATTTTACAAGATGGCTAATTTGTTTAATTAAATAATTAAATTAATATGTGAAACAGTACACCATTCAATGCATATACTTGATGACCTTATAAATACATTATATTATAAAGAACTAAAGTGTATTAAGACATTAGACTAGGAAGTGTTATGTTTTTATGACCTTAGAATAATCTATTTCTTTACACACCTTGCACGGAATTCGCCATGTTGTTTCTACTATCCCTAAATGGACAAACTGCTCTACAAAACGTGTTTCGTAAATACGTTATCTCCTTCGGCAAAAGCGAAAACCTGATGACATTTAGTTCTGTGTCAGCCACCGTAGTGCTTCGAAAGGGAGGGGGGTGCATTGGTTGCAATTCGCAACCTAACCGCTAGATGCCACTAAATTTCATACATGGACATTTAAGTGCAGCGTTGTATTATGTGTTTTGATTACTTAAATGTACAAATGTACAGTTACTTGTAATTCAGTTCAATTCAGATTCGAAAAATAGTCTGAAAAGGTCAAGCCAACCGCACTACATTATGGGAGACCGTGGCGGTCCCACATTGTGTGCTCTGATTGCGTACTGCAGATTTGAGCAAACCTACTGTGCAAGGTCATCGGGGTATGCTATGCAACACTTACATACTGCACAAAGTTTAAATAGCCTACTTAAAAGATTGCATACTGCAGGATAAGTGCAATAGCATGCCATACTGCACATACCTCAAGTTTCAGCCCAAATTTTCGAGATGCCTCAAAGCAAGAGTCTGGCAGTGCAGAGAAAATCCCACCTCCATCGTCTTCACACCTCCTGTGAAGAACACACACATGCTCCACAATGCCCGGAACTTTTTGCGTGCAGGGTCACATTCGATCAAGTCAAGGGGTGTTTGGATCTCAGCCTCCATTTTCCCCTCCAGGCCTAATATGTTCCTTCTCATTGATTAGACTTCTTCACTCAGCCAGACGCCCACAACAGGGGCAAATAAAAACATCACTCTCTGCTGGTTATCAATTGGTCAAGAACAGCTGGGTCTGCATGGGAACATCTGCCGACACTTTATATTTATTTAAATATATTAATTTTCTAAAGCGTGATTCTAAAAGAATAGCATATATGATCAAATGTGCTGCACAAGGACATCAACCCGGTTCATAAAAACCCCAGCTCTCCCGAGCATTGTATCATTTGGAAAGCCAACCTTCCCAGCATGCCTGTTAGTTATTAATACCTCATTGTTGGCTTTTTTCTCGAAAGACCCAAGGAGGAAGATAAGAAGCATGCGTTCGCTCAAGACTCCCGAGCGAAAGGGGGGTGCATTTGCTCATGGTTCTGTCAAACCCCCACCCCCGCACGCCCCGATTTGACATGCAAATAAGAGCCGCATTTGCATCTACCTGACTAAACAAACAGGAATTAGAGGAGACAATCAGCACACATAAGAAGTGAGAAATTAGAACAGAAAACACCTCTCCCCAGGCTTATAAATAATTCAGCATTGTGTGTTTTAAGAACTAGCGCATTGGTTTTAAAATGCTCTCACGTTTGTGCTGATGCGATGAGATCCGCGCCGTAGTTTGACAGTAGTTCTATAGGAAATCTTTACTTGCTGAGGTCACAGATGGTGACCCCTCGTGATGATCGGGGAAGCTGGGACGCAATCTTTCTATGCTGTGGTCATATGTATGCACACATGTGAGGTAAATCAGATGTTTCTTGCATGGGGAGATATTTTTGACCTGAAAATGAAGCTCCTGGAGCGACGTAGTCGGCCGTCAGCTTGCCCGCTCTTAATTAGAAATCAGCGTCCGTACGCCCGATCTACCTTGACCGTGCTACAGGGGACTTTATGCTAATGCCGCTCTGCTTTAAAGGAGCAGCTAACCCCCTCTTTGACAGAAAACACTCATTGAATTGGAAAAAGAACAACAAGCAGGTGAAGCTCAGCTCTGATGGCAACTCTTTTCAGATGAATCACATGGCTGGGCTGGGGTGAAAGGTCAAAGCTGATTACCAGACCAAATGACTTCAATGATGCCCACACAGGCGCTTTGAAAAGAGGAGAGACGTGTCATGACAAACACAAGAGCACGCATATGAATGCCTCAAAGTTGCCCTTCGAAATGAATGTTTTAAAAGTGTTCATCATTAGTTCCAAGATTCTTTGCTAAGCAAAGTCCTTGAGTATAAAGAATGCACTAGGCTTATCAGGTGTACCACAAGCTGTCAACAAGCATACACAGTAACAACTTATTAATTTATTTTCATACAGGTTTAGAAGCTAGTAGCCCTGTTGAACAAAACCAGTATAAGCTGGGTTTGGTATGTTTTGATGCTGGTTTGACCAGCTTAAACCAGCTAAGGACCAGCACATGACCAACTGAAACCAGCACAAACCAGCAAACCAGCATCAAAACATACCAACCAGCATATGCTGGGTTTTTTTGACAGGGAGCTAGCTAGCTCCTTTGCATTATAGCTTTTTAAACTATATCGTACTGATCATTTTATTGAACTACAGTATGTATGAAAGCTCTCTAGGATTCACTAGTTTGTTTAAGCAAAAAAAGCTGGGAATAAGTCATAAAAACCAAACAAGCTCATTTCACGTCATAAGAGCAAATTGACAGAATTAAATATGTAGACAAGATAAAAAAGTTTAAGAACCTATACTGCAATACTTTCGTTTTGTTTCACTTCTTTGATGAAGATGTTTTTCCTTCTGTTTTACCACCCCACGTTTGATGCTGCAGGCAGCGCTGGAAAACAAACAGTCATTAAGAAAAGGAACTTGTTTCACCAAACTATAGGAATCCATCATACCGTGTGTCCCAGTTGTTGCCTGTGTGTCGCCTCACGCTCTCTGTATCTCTTTTTAATGTGAAATCCACGAACATCATGCGTCACTGAGTTGGAAAGCTTGCATTGCATGATATACATGTACTGTACAGTGAGGTCTAAAATAAGAAGACATTAAAAGTCTGTGTTTTCTTAAGAAGTAAACTAAGTTTTACATGAAAAGAAAACAAAGAAATGCCATGATTTAAAATGAAGTATTTACACTATAAAAATGTTGGGTTCTTTTTAACCTAGCGTTGGGTCAAAAAGGGACCAACCAATGGGTTTTAAATTAACCTATGCTGGGTTGTTTCAACCCAAAATGCTGGGTTGTTTTAATCCATTGCTAGGGCAAATATAAAAATGTGGGGGGGTTTATGTGACGGCTGAGTTCATCCATTTTAGACCCAATGCTTGGTTGAAAATAACGTAGGATGTTGCAAATTGTGACGTTGCCCAGTTTCTTAAAAAAGTTTCCTGAGGTAACAATATGTCAAATTTTAATATTTACTTAAATCTCCATGATGAAAAAAACAATTTGCCATCAAATAACGTCCAATCTCTTCAAGTAACTTCCTTTCAAAAATATTTGTAAACTAAACAAAGTAAAGTAAAAAACCCCAATAATGATATGGTCAAAAAACTTTATCACTCCAGAGCCGTTGAGAGAGAGAGTCACGACAACGGAAATTCTAAATGTTTGCGTGTCATGTGATTCGTGGAGCCTTCAGATAGTTCAAGGAAATTTTGTTTTTCTTTAAATGCTTTACATCTTTCCTTTTCTATCCATTTAATGACTTACATCTTTAAATGGGTTCAAAGTTTGTCAATATCGGTCTGTTAAGCCGCAGCTCCATGCGTGACTAGTGACTTCCGGGAACTATTGAGAGCCTCCATGAACTGCGATTGTTTTGAAAAAACTGTTCCATTGGAGTCAACAGAGTTGACGCAACTCTCTCTCTCAATGGCTCTATGATAAACTAAGTCATATCAGGAAATTACATCACATATCATTAAGTTACCTAATTGGAGCCTCCAGAGCTTTTTATGGCAACTTTTCATTTAATTCAATGCTGGTAATATTATTTGACATTTTTGCAGAAAAAAGAAAACAAAGCAGTTTACAAAATATCTCAGGCATTTGGATATTTATTTACTTTCAGACAGGCCCCAGGTATAGACCCACTGGTACATATTACGATTCCATACTGTTTAGCTCTATCCTAAAAAAACTTTCTTTCAATTCAGCTGTTCCTTGGAAGAGATTATCTGTCCCCGTCTCTGAGCATTTTCCATTCCTCTCAGAGGAAAAGTTCAGCCACCTTTAAATTGCTAAATCACGTCCTGACTGGCTATAATCTCCCGTTTGCTTTTCTTTCCACTTGGTGGCTTTAAATCCCACCCTACCCACCAGAGATGGCAGATGGGAACTTGGAGCTGCAAATTCTTGCCATCCCATCTTTCCTGGTCTTGTGGAGCAATTGTGCAGGCCAACCTCTGAAGAATCTTCCTCTGCTCGGTCTGTCTGCCACACTTGAGGATGTTCCAGCCTGCAGTGTGTGAGTACAACGGCCAGATGCTGTGCGATGTTTGAACACAACCTCATCGCTCCAACAGCAGAACAGGCTGCTCGCTACCCATCGCCTTCAACAGGGCATCTTATTTCCCACAGACTCAACTGACCTCCATTTACACACCATCTGTCCTCAACCAAGACAGCATGCGCTTTAATTCACTAAAGGCTGTTCTCCTCTTCAAATATGTACTCGGTGATTGGAAGCATTAGGAATTCAATTTAACAAGGATGTTTGCTTAGGCATACACAATGCAATTTGAAGCTGAGACTTGTTTTCCTCGCTCTGACTTCACAGTGGGTTACATCAGGTTTGGAAATTCCTGAAACGCTAGCGGTCAGACAGAGGAGGTGGTGATCTGGGTATTGTGACTCACGGTTACACGTGTTTCACAACAAAGGTTTAATTCCTGTTGTGATGGTAACAACAGATTCAAGATCCAATCCTCCTTTACTGTGGATTTGGCAGCTATTGTTAAGGTATCACAACAGTACAGTAATATGGGTTGCACAGGCAATTCTAAGACCACTGGATATTCAGAGCTTAGCTCAGACATCCAGGGAATGCATTCGAAAAAAAAGAAGGTTCTAAAAGCGTTCGTCAAAGCAATGCTGTTCATAGTAAAACATTCTTTTACGAATATTCTTTTATGAACTATGAACGTTTTGCCTTAATCAATGTGATCATTACAACATCGAAATAATGTTATTTGTTGTGTAAAAAGGTTCTTTAGACTATAAAAAATACGAAAGAAATGTTTCATAAAATAACTTTTAAACGAACAGGTCTTTGAGGAACAAAAACTGGTTCTTTTATGCTATCGCTGTAAAACATTTGTAGCTCCTTTTAAGACTGTGCTGGCTCTTTTTTCACTATAAGATCTACTGTATCTCAGTGGTTAGAGCATGGCACAAGAAATGCCAAGGTCATGGGTTCGGTCCCAGGGATTTCACATTCTCAGGAACAAATGTATAGTATAATACAATGCAAGTCGCTTTGGATAAAAGTATCTGCCAAATGCATACATTTAAAGGTCAAATGTAATAAATAATCTTCTGGCCAACAGAAAGCTTCTTCAGATATCAAAGGCTCTTTTTGGAAATAGTTATTTTATTATCATTTACAACACCTTTATTTTTAAGAGTCATAATTTAGAATATGGTAAGCTTTATAATAAACGTTGAAACATTACATTTACAAAAAATTACTTGAAGTAAATCTCTAAATATTCCAGAAAATATAATAAAAATCCCACTAACCCTTAAGCCCCGGTAGGCCAGACAACTTCAAAAGAGCAGGAGTCACCCAAAAATGGTCCCATTGACTTAAAGGGGCAGTTCACTTCAAAATAAAAATTCTGTCATCATTTACACGCCCTCTTGTCATTTCAAACCTGTATGACTTTCTTTCTTCTGCAGAACACAAAGAAGATATTTTGCAAAATGTTGGTAACAGAAAATCAAAGCCCCCCCATTCACTTACTTGTAACCAATGCAAGTGAATGGGTGGCTGTTAACAACATTCTTCAAAATGTCTTCTTTTGTGTTCTGCGGAAGAAAGAAAGTCATATAGGTTTGAAATGATAAGAGTACAAAGCAACAGAATTTTCATTTTTAAGGTGAACTACTCCTTTAACCATAGTCATTTTTATTCCTACTATGGAAGGCCAATGGGTACCATTTTTTGAGTGAACTAATCCTTTAAAGGGGTCATATGGCGCGAACACATGTTTTTATGTGTCTTTGGTGTGTTATAAGTTGCCCATGCATGTATTAGACACGTAAAATTGCTAAAATTAAAGTGTCGGAACAAAAGATGTATTCTATCTAAAAGCAAATGCTCACCCAGACCTGCCTGAAACACCTCGTGTAACCACACACCCCCCACAAATCTACGTCAGTTCGTGGTATGAGTTGACAAAGACTGCCCAAATGAATACGCATGAAAGGTGGGCGTACCTGTCAGCACAATTGCTTTGGAACCTGATGTTCCAAATATGGTAAGAGGTGTTACATTTCCGTCACACGCTTGCAGTATTCGACCAATCACTACGCACTGGTTAACTGGCCAATCATAGTACACCTCGCTTTTCAGAGTGATGAGCTTTGTTAAAAATCCACACATTTCAGAGATGCGGAGCAAAGAGAAGATACAAACATGCATGGCATGTGGAAAACACAGCGTTTTTTAACCTTAAATCGTGTATATTGCATTACATCTAAAACAAACGCTATTTGTTTTAGCCGTGTCATACACCCCTTTAAAAAGAAACTCTGCCGAAAAATGGAAATTCTGAATTACTCACCCTCAAGTCGTTCAACAACCCCAAGGACATATGTTCATCTTCAGAACACAAATTAAGATAGTTTTGAAGCGGTCCGGGAGCTTTCTGACTCCCCCTTTGAATGTCAGAAAAGGTTTTTTGTTTTTCAATGTTTTAATTGTCATGAGTATTTTTAAAAGCTATAGTTTACAGGAATTTCTAATATTATCAAATATTACATTTAACTACATTTTCAAGATTTGCTCACCCTTATGCTTTCCCCAAATTCCAAACACAGGCTGAAAGTCATGAAAATTTAAAACAACATAAGGGTGAGCAAATAATGACAAAAATAGTATTTTTCTGGCTGAACTGTCCCTTTATGCCTCAGAAGTCTGGCAGTGGAGTTAATCTAGAAAGGTGGGGCTGGATTACAACTGGACATATAGTATGACGATATAAGCTTTATGTAACCAGACAGTCACAATGAGAGAAAACAAGGCATCAGCACACAACCAACCGCAGTAATTTTGTCCTGATCCCCCCTCCTTCCCACACTAGTCAAAACAAAACAGAAACAGCTTGAAAGCCACGGAGGACTTTTACATTTTTTTCCCTTTGCTTGAATCCTTTCAACTGTAAGCAGCCAGCCATCCCAGCATATTTGCAATTTGACAGTGACAGAGTATTTCTTCAATTTACAAACACACACTACTGGGAGAGGTTTCAAAGTGCACGCCGATGTCGACAGCATTGTTACTGCAGAGCTCACATTATTCTGCGCATCTTCTCCCCGCTTCAACACCGCTGTCAATCTACCTTCTTGTCCTATGCTTTATTCATGGAGGGGAGGGGGTTGCGTGGGAGGCTCAGGGGGACACCGTTACCCAAACAATACAATGCATTATTTGACTGATCAAACATTTGGGAGGCACCTTCATGCAATATGTAGCATAACGCATGTGCGACTTTGAAAACAAATGTGGCGCTTGTCCCATATCTTGCAAAGGTTCGACACACGGATGTCAGGACACGGAAAGCGGTGTGTCACTGTCATCAACAGAGCTCCAGATGGAGGTGTTAAAGTAGCTGCAGATGCAAAACTGACAAATAGTTACCCATGCCCCTCCTGTATCATTTCATAAATGTGAGAGGTGAACACAGCTGAGGGCGATGGCTAACCTTTCAAGTGACCGCTTACATTTATCACACTATATGTGTTTCGTAAGTCTGATAGCCCATGAATAACAGCTCACATCACTGTAATTTTTTTCAAATGCATGATATGAGGTCCACAATAGCTCCCTCAAATTTACCTGGATCTGAAGCTAAATGAGCATGAAAAACTAAATCTGATCTGAATTTGCATCACGCTCCTTTGAGTCCGGTGTAACTCAAAACAGCAAATTCCAAATGTATAAAAATCCAGTTCAAGTTCCATATGATACTGCAGACACACAGCATCTTGCATTGTTTTGTGTTTGTTTATTGAAGTTCACCTTAAAAACAGTGGGCTCCCAAGCTACTTGCTGTATAGTACGTGGCTTCATATAATCCATAGTATTGCAAACACTTAAGGGAAATTGAGCAATATTGGATTATGTGTTCATCATCTCTTTCTGGGAAACACATCCTTATATGTGCAGTTGTGCAAGTCTGAGTGAGTAATGTTCAGGAAAGTCTCACCTGGATGAGGATGTGATTGCTGTAGTGTCTGGCTGACTCAAGGCCATTGCTCAAGAGCATGGGTAGGTGGAAAATAAAATACAGGTCTGTGTTTGCGCAATATGGGCAGCCGTGTTTTTAGTTTACTCTTTTTAATTAAAGGGTTTTGTGTGAGGGTGTGAGTGTAAAACTGTGAGTAATTGAGTTGGGGGTTGAGGTTGTCGGGCTGGAGGTGTATGTAATGATGCAGGTAAAGGCCTTTAGAGATTGTAGGGTTTAAATCAGCAGTAAGGAAAATTGAGCAATTTTACCTAAAAATAAAGGTATTTACTTTAAAAAACTATTTAAAATTGCCAAAAGGCCAATTTACGTTTTAAATTGATTTTTTGAATTGACAATTCTCTTGACGTCGTTGTGGCTATGACTGAATCATACATGTTCACATATTCATTTTAACAGTATTCTGCTTTGTGATATTGCTTTAACTAAAAAAGGGATTACAATAATAAACTTGCAGTGGGCGATAATCCTATAGTACCACAATAAGCATTCAGAATAAAGCTAATTTGATGGTAACACTTAAGGCTGTTTTTTTAAAAGTAAATAGATTATAACAAGGAGCAATATAGTTTTTCAGCATTTATTATTTCATTAAAATGATAATTCTGTCATCATTTACTCAGCCTCTTGTCATTTCAATCCTGAATGACTTTCTTCTGCATTACATATAAAAATATATTTTGAAAAAAGTTAGTAACCAAACAGCGCCGGCACCCGTTCACTTCTATCGTATGGACACAGAATTTTTATTTTTGGTTGAAATTTTGTGTTAGTTCAGTTACAGTTACAACTTTTTATTTTAAAATGTTTTAGTAAATGCTGAAATGAACATGAACTACGATTGATACATTTCGTAGTAGTATTGTTCATGTTAGCTATTCATATAGGCTAATGCATTAACTAATGTTAAAATACAAACTTATTGTAAAAAAGTATTACACAATTAAAGATATGAAAATTCTGTCATGTATTATTCAACCTCAGGTTGTTCCAAACCTGTATAAATTGCTGTTCTGTTCAGTTCTGTTAAACACAAAGAAAGATGTTTAGATATAAATGTTAGGCACCAATGACTACCGTAGTAGAAAACATTTAAATGGAAGTCGAAGTTTCCCAGAACTGTTTGTTTTAATAATTTTCTACTATGGTAGTCAATGGTGCCTCAGAAATCTCAGTTGCTAACATTTTCAAAATATCTTTGTATTCAACCAAAACAAGACATTTATACAGATTTGGAACAACTTGAGAGTGGGTAATTCATGTCAGCATTTTCATTATTGGGTGAACTATCCCTTTAGTAATTAGTCATTCATAAATTTAACCCAGAATATATCCAAAATACCCAGATTTTTTTATTTAGTTTTTTTACATGGAAAGCAAACAACCCGTTTTTATTTGAATACACTTGTGGCACTTTCAACCTCCGTATGCTTGTTCGCAGACTGCCTTGCACATGGACGACTGCCAAGCAGTTACATAAAATCAATGAGACCTTAGTCAATAGCCCTTTAGACTGATGGTAACAGGATGTGTTCCTTATTTTCTGATTATTCAAGATTAATCTATCCACTCTATTTCTCCAGCTCTTTCGGCATGCAGAAGACTGATGTGTCGCAACTGGAAAGATCAGGAAGAATAATGTTTTAAAATTACATTCTTGGTACCTGTAATTCATGACTCATTGCAAAATGCAGCCCCAAGGCCCTGCTCATAACGGTAATGCCTCAAAACTCAAGCATTCAGTTTTGTTTCTACTAAAGTTTCATTATTGAATATGTGCCTGACATCAAACACTATGATCTAGGCGGTTGGTATTGCCATCTGGAGCTTTGAATCCATGTTGCTCTGCTCCTCGGCTCCACGCTTCTGAAATCTTGCTGAGGCGGCGAACGGGCCCAAAGTTCAGTCATTTACCTCACCAGATATCTGTTCCCTCTTCTCTGACATCAAATAGACTTCTGGAATGAGAAAATGTATATTGGCGATAATGAGAGTAATTCTGATCCCGCACTGAGATTATTGAGACAGCACGGTGTGATGTGTAGTCTAGGGAACTGAGAACTCATTTTGACACAGCTCCACAGAAAAAGAAACCAAATTATTTTCATGATGACCTGTTTTGTTAACAGTTCTGACATTTTACCATCAGTGCAGTGTTTTCTACATCAGCATTCAGCTTCCTCAGAAGCACTAAAAGAATCATTAATAGAATCGCTAAGCTACCAAAATCATAAAGGTGAATTGGAATCACTAAAATGGGAATCATTAGAATCAATCAATTCTTTACAAAACGCATCCCAAGTGATGTGTATGACGGTTGCGTAGGTACATAATGTTTTAAAGCATTATAAAAGCCACATCAGAGCAACAGACCAGTAAAATTGACAGGGATTGACTGGAATTCTGGGAAGGTTTATGGCTTTACCTCGCCCCGGCCGACACTTACATGCCTTGCCCACATTTCTGTATCAGGGTGTGTGAGAACATGTTATTGGATACAAGTGTGTAAAAAGGGTGCATATTTGTGAGGGAACAAGCATTTCCTACACCACATCAATATCCTCAGCACTCCAGAGAATGCATTCTGTAAGCCATGCCTATCAATGGGCTACACAAATGTTTAGGGGGGTGGGAGGGTAAGCGGGTTTTAACATCATACTTGGTATTGGTTGAGCTCATGAACATAACTTCATTATTAAATCCACTATGCAGTTAAGTTCAGGTAAGTTAGGATATTAGAAATAAAGATCAATATCAGAAATGGAAGGGATAGTTCAACCAAAGAAGAAAATTCTGTCATCATTAGTCACCCTCTTGTCATCTTGGTAACCAAACAATTGCTGTAGCCATTCACTTCTATTGTTTTGACACAAAACCAATGCAGGTCAATGGGTACCGCCATTGTTCGGTTACCAACATACTTCAAATATCTTATTTTGTGTTCTGCAGAAGAAAGAAAGTCGTACAGGTTTGACATGACAAGAGGGTGAGGAAATGATGACAGAATTTTCATTTTTGAACAATTAAAGTTGTCTATAATGTATTGATACAGTATTGACATTATGTTCTTTGAACAGATTATTGCATGACCTGCAAGAAAACACAAACTCCAATGTCAAGTTTTCCTTATATGTGTAATTTTGTGTGTTCTCTATGGTCCCCACCTATGAATGCTTTTCTCCAGACGCTCACATTCCAACTTTCTGGTGAAACTGCTGTTCGGTAGGTCTATGAACTGATGCTTGGATCTGCCATTTGTGTGTAAGGCAAAAAAGCAACTATCTGTTTGAGAACATTATAACAAACTTTACTCTGTATCAGAAACATATACTTTTATTGTCATCCAGGGAAGGTGCACATTTTCGGATCAGCCAACTTCGGCTGAGTGGGATAAAAGCACAAAACAAGAAATCACCCGGGACACACATGTCCACATTTACCAACACAGCTGCAGTATGTGAGGAATGTTCCCAGGCAGGGTTTGCACAGTCACAGATGCCTGTGGAGCCGGACGCTTTGCTCCTCAGCTCGGCTCGTACAGTATGAGGGGGCGTTGAAAATGTGAACCCGGTGCATCCTTCATGCGCATTCTTAGCTGCGCGATTGCTGCTGAGAAGCGGTTCCGCTATGTTTAAGAAGCCCAGCTGGCGCTCTGCCCTTCAGCACATGTAAAAACTGTCTGGCGCTGTTGTTATTCCGACCCACCGCCGCGCTTCTCGGATGGAGGCCGCATATAGAAAACACTTGCGTAACGGTAACCAACCATTCGTGGGCTCGGCATTAAATTCTAACAAAGACTCTTTTTTTAAGACACCAGCTTTAAAAAAAGATGAGACATTTTATCAGGATCACAGTGTGAATATTTTATCAGTGTTAGTCTAACTTGCCTGATTCCAGGTCTTGATGATACATTAGTTATTCTGCTGCCAGCAAAGCCCTGGCATGTGCATCATCACTAGTCCAAACTACCGGCCTCCTCAGCTGGCATTTCGCCCGGCACTGAAGCATTCCGAGGAGCGGGTGGTGGGGGTGTCTGATGAAATAGGATGGGTACGCATTTTCCCCTTCACTTGCCAAAGTGGGGTTAATTCCCCACAAAGGACAGTTGTTTGTCTTGTGCATACATGTGTGTGAGTGCAATGCCAATGCGTGGTAGGAAAACTAGGTCAGTATTGAGGGCTCTGTGGAAGAGGATGTGAACTTCCCACCACTGATTCCATTAGAGTTGGTGCGAGAAGACGGGAGAGAGAGAGGGGATATAAGGTTGAGAGATTGTCAGGTCACTGTGCCATTTGACCACCGGGAAAACAAACGCTGTTCTCCAGGCAAACTTTAATGTGCAATTTCAGGAGTAGGCAAAGATCTCATTAAGCAAAGATTCATGACCATAAACTTCAGAAAGAGATGTTGACCGGGGCTGCAGTTCCCCAAGGGCAGATCACAGCAGTCGGCATGAGGCACCAGCTTCCTTGCTCAAATAAATAAAACAAAGCATTAAATAATAATAAAAACATTTCACTTCATTTCAACATGAAATAAAGCTAAACAGACGATTATGTATTCATAAATGGTAGTCACAGATGCAACTACTTCTGTAAATAAAAAAGCCTGTGAATCATTTTCAAGTATGCTTGCAAATTGAAAGGAAAGAAATGTTATTTTTTATCTAATGCAGTTGTCATTGTTTGGCTTGCCATTACCGCATTGCAGTAACACTTCGTGTCACATCTGGCTTTGCTAGCAAAGTTGTTTATAAATGAAGCTCATTAAAACATGCCTGCGCTCATCCATGGCACAAGAAGGCTTAAGTGGTCTAGTGGCCATCATCAGCAGTAACACAGAACTGGCACAGCAGTTATCTTATGATGACCTTTTTCAACGACTTTGCTGCAAGAAAATCAGGCACGTGCATTTATTAAAGTTGGAATGCTTAGGAGGACAAAATACAGGCTTATGTTTATCATTAACATAATTAACTAGTTTTGTTTTATTCATTTTATATAGGTAAACCATTAAATAATAGAAAATATAGAATAAAGATGCTTTATAGAGCACAACCCACACACATAATAACAAAACTGAGCATTCTGAGTAGTTTGAAGTGTATTTCTTCGAATCACATTAAGGCATTTTAAAGGAACAGTTCAGCCAGAAAGAAAAATTCTGTCATCATTTACTCACGCTCTTGTCATTTCAAACCTTAATTTCTGTCATTTCAGTCTTTTTTTCTTCTGCAGATCACAAAAGATGATATATGAAGATTGATAGTAACCGAACGGCGGTACCCATTCACTTCTATTGTATGGACACAAAACCAATGCAAGTCACAAGCAACACCGTGGTTCAGGTACCAACATTCTTCAAAATATCTTCTAAAGAGAATTTATTTTTTGGTGAACTATTCCTCTAAATATTTGTGGGCTCATAAACCGATAACATGCAGTAGGTTTAAGGGCAGAGACGGAGAGCACAACTAACCGGTTATCTATTATCTGTAATACTCTGGAAGAATAAAGGTGTTTTGGTACATGACAAATCCATTTCCATAAAGGTCAGTGGACACTGAAGGTAATGGATTTGTTATGTATGTAACCCAACCTGCCCCTTCATCTTACTGCATCAACAGAATACCGCAGAGACATGCCGAGCGTTCCCACTAAGCGGCTAACACTTCATCAGACGCCACAATTTCATACAGAAACGCTCTTCATTAAACCCTGCTGACAGCTTATGGAAGTGCAGGAATGGGAATGAGTGTTGATCCTTCATTGGCTCTTAAAACGCCTTCCTCTTTGGTTTGTGGCTACTGTCACCACACACACACACACACACACACACACGCACACACACACACAAACTGACAGACTGATGGAGGGCTTGTGAAATTGCTGCTATGGCTCTCAGCCCGCCGACGCAACCATGCACACTGTCAGCCCCTCACTGGGCCAAGGACAAGCTCTGGCTCCAGTTCTGCCAGTAGCAAACAATTTGAGGTTACCTTCTGTGTTGGAGAAGTAGACTAAAGCGAGGATTAGACCGCAGATCAGAAACTTTCCGAAACGATATCTAAAATTTGTAGTTGAGAGCGCAGACTTTTGAGGGAAGCACAAATCCACAGCTGCTCGGTAGAGGATTAGCCCCCTTGCGCTTAAACTTAATGAGGACCAGTAAGCCCATTCCACCAGCTCTACGCGAGACATGATCATGAAGTGCAGTGAGAAATGACAGAGACAAAGAGAGAGAGGGAAAGAAGAAAGGACGAGAGATACAGTCAGAGAGAGCAAAAGTGAGAGCGGTTGTCTGCCAAAGGGAACTCTTTAATTCGGTCTCCGTTGAGGAGTGGGTCGAGTGGAACGCTGGATTGTCTGTCACCGCGAGGCTCCAGTGACCGCCTGACAGATCACAGCACAGCGCCACATCAGGGGGGCCAGTAAATTAGCCCGGGGGGTCTCCCTTTGCTTCTTTTACTGCAGCTGAATCTGCAGCGGTTTATGGTGAGGCTGATGGGTAGTGTGGTACACAGGAGGCTATTTATGAGACATTTTTGTCCACTGTAGCATTTTCAGCAAAGAGGTCTACATGTGTTTGGGATCGTCGGCGGGCCAGGTTCCCCCAGGAGGAATATACAGGTGGAGCGTTTTATTCAAAACAAAGCAGCATTATATTCACAGCAAACTGTCCAGTATTGGACGCATGAAGAAGCAGGCTATTTTTGGCTACTGTGAACTCTGAGAAAGGCTGAGTGAAGCTTCAAATGAGGCTATTTGCCGAAGGTTTGGTCCTGGAATTGATTCCTGTTCATGGATGAAGAAACTAATTAGGCACCGGCCAGTTTACTGTCTGCTGACACTATAAATAAACAAAGCTCCCAAGAGTTTCCTGAAGGACTGAACTTTAAATAAAAATCATATTAAAGCTAGATTTTCTACAGAAAATGTGAGCAGTGTGTACCGCTCAGATGGCCGCCGCACCAGCAATCATAACATAACAAGTCACAAGGCATCAATCAGGCCACATTTACTTGATATTATTTGGGAGTTTGGATAAACAAAAATCAGCAAGTCTAGTGGCACTTTGAAACCATCAAATCAAACAAGGTTTAAATGTAACTCTACAAGAGCTGATTTGCTATAAAAACCTAATGGTGACATTTTCAAATACAACAGTTAGAAAACCATCACTTTTTCAAAACCAATGCAATTGAAAGTGTACTGCCATTGTTCGGTTTCCTCAAAATATCTTTTTAGTGTTTTGCAGAAGAAAGACAGTCCTACAGGTATGTGTACGTGTGTGTGTGTGTGTGTGTGTGTGCGTGCGTGCGTGCGTGCGTGCGTGTGTGTGTTAAACATATTCAAGATCTTATTATATATGTGAAAATAAAAAACAGAAAAGGCTTCTGGACCATGTTGTTTACATCTTGCAAATTGGTCTTATGGCTTCATAATTATTAAGAAATAAGACAAAACAACCTGTCGGAAGACCTTGAGTTATGAGAATGTATATACGTTTTATACACAATCTGAAAATGTGCTTCTACAGTTTCATTTTAAATATTGATTCGCCTCATTTTGTATTATTGCTCATAGAGGATTTATTTGTTACCCTGCTTTTGCCTTTTTTATAGGCACATAAATTCCTAATTCAAAGTTTTATTTCATCTATCGCATTACCCGTCGATTCAATGACTTTTTAAATTCATCATTGCCAATATGTTTATTTGCTCTTCACATTAGACTGTTTGCTAAAGAAATTTGCTTTGATAGCTCATAAGAGAGCTACAATTGATGTTCCACAAACACCCAATTGACAAATGGAAAGCTACAAAGTGAGACGAATAGCACGCGGGTAGTCCTAGAGTCAGTACATCAGTCTTGATAGTAAAATCTCAAATACCACATTGTCCTGCTTAACAAAGTAAGATAAAAAGAGTCAGGTGCAAGCACTTTTTATCTGCGGCGAAGAACCCACAACTGCCATGTCATTTCCAGACGTCATGCTGAACCCTGCATGTGTGCACAATCAAGCCAAGAGTGAAGGGGGTTCAATTTCAAGCAAAGCAACCTTTCCTGGAGTGTAACCATTCATTACAGACATCCTGAGGCAGGGCATGGGAGTGCATCTCCTCGCGCTAAGACTCAATTTGAACAGTGGGGGATCTGAAACAGAGCCGGCACATATGGCTGACTCACTGCTCCTCTGAGCTCCGTAACCTACAGCCGTGCAGTCTATCATAACAGGTAGAGTGGCAGGCCGCTTCCACGCGATTAAGTCGCTCAGGCCTCTTTTCTAGGCGCGGAGGGATAGAAAAAACTGCAAATAAACGTAATCCACGTGACGGGACCCAAAATAGAAGCCTTAATGTTTATCACCTCCAGTGGTCCCTGCCTACACGAGGAAGAGAGGAATGTTGGGCGAGCAGCCAAAGAATAAAGCAAAAGAGAAGGAAAATCTGTGACAAACGGGATGAGAAATCCTGACTGACAGTGAGTTTACTGTAGCAGAGAAGAAAATCACACTGTCAGCCTGTGCTAAACCGGAAAAAAAACAGGTGACTGAAGTGTTTGAAGGGGTCCAAACAGTAAACAGAGGAACTAACAATTCCCACGCCTGATGTCTGAGCTGATCTGAAACGACTGCCTGTTTCTTTAAAGTTTAGTGATTTTGAGTGTGAACGAGGGTGAGAACACGTCCCAATGTTTGAAGATATGTGCTTTTCTACTTGAGGACAGTGACTATTATTTTTCATTGTGATGACAGAGTGAACAGGGACAGCACCTTTGCGAAGGGGAAGCGTGTCAGAGGGATTGGCCAATGGCGGTGAAGGGGACGGGTGCTGGGGTGACAAGCTGTCAGAGTGTTTCACAGTTAGGTGAACAAAGGGAGAGATGGGTAAGCACAGGTAGCCAAATTTCTGTCGAATGATAGGCAGTAGACAGACCACAGCCAAAGTTCACAGAATCAGTGCCTGTGAAGGATTTTGGGAGTACTTCCCTTAAATAAAAATGGAAGAAATGTACTGCGTTCTAAACGCCTGTTAAAATGAACCAAATGTTAGTTTTAACTAATTGAACAAGTATAAAAACCAGCGTAATGTTACAGCACACAGACAAAAAGTGCATCCATTATGCCAGGGCCATCCCAAGCATGGGGCGGGGGCAAGTGTGAGTTGCAGATGCAGGGCCCTACCTGGCTGGCGCTTTTTTTATTATATTAAGTGGAGTATTTAATTTGTCAAATACAAAAATAGAATTTCAATGCGCAAAGACACATTTGCAGCTCACTCTTTCCACACAGTACAGGCACTCATTCTACTCCACTGTGCAAAGAAGCGTCAGAGTTAAACACGTGAAAAACAGTATTACTTACATAGTTCAGATAATTATTTAGAACAAACTCATACATCAAAAAACCAACTAAAACACTAAAATCAATTCAAGATTTATATATATTTTTTATTATTATTATTAGTATTTGTTTAATGTCCCCTTGCCGCAGGGTCCCCTAGAGGGCGGGGCCTTTTGCGGTCACACCAGTTGCACTGCCCAAAGGACGGCCCTGCATTATGCAATCACTGTGCATTTTAGTTTTATCACCCCAACATTAAGGGTCCACCAAATGTCACCTGAATAGAAAGGCTTGGCTTATGTTGAATACATGCCTTTGTTGTTAATATACTACACACTATACACCCTTAGATCCTGACCCTGCAATACATTCCCAGCATTTTTTAATCTAGCTCCCTACAGACACAAGGCAAACACACAATTCAAGTTCATGCAGATAAAGAGCTAGCTCTGTGGAAACTGTGTTCAGTACAGCGCTGTTTAAAGGATACAAAAATAAACACAAACGTACATAGTACAGTAATACTCTTAAAAGGATACTCCATCCAAATATAAAAAATCTTTCATTAACTGCATACTTTCAAGTTATTCCAACCCTGTATACATTTCTTTGATGTTGAACACAAAGAATGATATTTTGAAGAATGTTAGCAAAAAACATTCAAAAAATGGTAGTCAAGGGTGCCCCAGAACTGTTTGTTTTCCTTCCAAAATATTTTCTTTTGCATTAAACGGAAAAAAATATAAATACAATAGTTTCTTATACTATGGTGGTAGCCAATGGTTCCCCAGAAATCTCACTTGCTAACATTCATCCAAATATATTTATTTGTGTTTAACAGAACAAAGAAATGTATACATGTTTGGAAACACTGGAGGATGAGCAATTCATGAAAGAATTTTCATTCTTGACTATCCCTTTAATATACTGTACATGGTTGTTATCTTTTACAGAAAAGAAAGATGGAAATTAGTGGAACAATATTTTAGTTAACTAAAAGAAATTTTGTTTAAAACTTACCTGACATCAAAATGTCCAATACACATCAACTTATAGAAAAGCATCAGAATGACGAAAAGATGGGATCAAATGAGAATACATGAAGAATACATTAGATTTGTGTTGTTCTGTTTTAGCAAATTAAAAATCAATTAGATTTGTGGTGTAATTGCTACAAACAGAAAAAAACTCTCATATGTGATCCTGCCTGTGAAACCCAGCTATAGTCGTTTGGGTGATTTACTGTTTCATAAAATAATTAATAGTGAAATTAATGATTGAAATCAAACTTTGATGCTTGTTATCTCATTATTAGATTATGAGACTTTCTGAGGGCTCTGGCCATATGTTGCTACTGTAAAAAGTGATTTGCCTATTAAGTTGTTTCAACATATTTTTTTAAATTGACACAACTTGCATCAAACTTGTATCTAAATTTGTTCTCTCAGCCTACATTTTTAAGTTATCGTTTTGCTTTGATGCAGTTACGTTAAGTTAAGAATTTTCAACTCAAAATATTTAGTAGACACAATTAAAATAGTTGGCCCAACATCTTATTTTCATGTAACCTAGATTTACAAATCAGCTAACAAAAGTCACCGTCATGGTGATCAGTGTTTCCTTGAGTTCCTTTACCCTTGACTATTATACAGTATGTGCTGTGACTGTGTGCTTTCACAGTACATTTGCCATGGCAATGCAATTGACAATCCAATAAGACTGTGTTGGCTGTTGGTCATTGAAATCATCGCGTAGCTTGATTTCCTGATCTCATCTAGATTGTGTGCTGTGCTTCTGATCCTGAAAGAACTTTATAAGATTAGGAAGTTTAAGTGCATTTTGATTTCTAAAAACATTTGTGAAAACAGAACGCAAATAAAAAAAATTAACTACCGCATAGATTAGACACACACAGACATTAATATTCAGTGTATGAATATCAACAGTGGTGACAATCAACAGAATCAGATAAACGCATGCTGGGAATCATGAATGAGTTTTGTACTATGATGTTACCCAGCATGCATTGCAGCATGAAGTTTTCTTTTGTTGATCGTCAACATTGTTGAATTTTTATACACTATTCTTGATGTCTGTGTGTGTCTAAATTTTGCTGTAGTTTTATTCCTGTTTTCACAAATCTTTCTAGTCATAAAGTGTTGTGATACACGATATTTAGTTTTTGCCGATATCCGATATGTATTTAAAGTAATTTTAACAGGCAGTCAATACCAATATCGATATAATGTAAGTCTTGACTGGGTTTTTGGGCATGACGATAGAACAAAAGGTGCGTTTTTTTCTATCATGGCATTTCCAAAAGTGGCCACTAGGGTGCTTCAAAACCACTTATTAGGCCTACTAAAATTGTTAGTCTGTAATAAAAAAGCAATTGTTTATTTATTTACGTGTCTCTGTTATATTTGACCTTATGTAAATATCTACAAAACATTGGTTAAATTGAAATTTTACATGATACGTCAAGTTTTTAAAGGGAGTTTTACTTTTTGACAGCAATAAAACAGCAAATAGTAATAATGTAATAAAATCTTTAACGACAAAACCCAACAACTATTTAACATGTAGATACCAAGTGTTTTCCATACAGACTTATTGAGAATCGTTGAGAAATGATCAAAGAAGTCAATCGTTTTAATGGCCAACAGCTTTAGCTGTAGCTTAGCATCACTGTAAATGACAGTTTGGGAAATATGAATCATGTGTGCGTGGTCTTATTATATAAGACTGACGGATCTGATTTTACACAATTTTACCATAGGAATACCATGTGGTCTATATATTTTGTTGGAAAGCAATGACAGATGGTCCTTTCACAAAAGATCCAATGTACACAAGTGGAAATATATTCACAGTTCTCTGATTTATTACGTTTGTGGACTTAAAGTGCAAATGGATGTTATATTAGGTGTGTCTTTATTATTCTCGGACGATGCTCTAGCAAAACTCTCCTGCAGAGTTATAACGCTTCTGTCTGATGATGACTAAAGTAATCCTGGGCAAAACAGATAAAAGCTACATTAAATGTACAATATACAAGTTGATTTTTATTCACACGCATTGTGCCGTGCAATTGACGTCATTTGCACTCGTCTGGGAAACCGATATACTTCCGGTTAGTATAAAAACCATTTAGTATTCCATTTGGGAGGATGCTACCCTTCAAATTCATACACTACATGGTTGAGTGCATAGTGCATAGTGTAAGTGCATATATGTCATTTGGGACACAGTGATTGAATGCTTGGCATGGAGGATTTAGCGGTGTGAGTTCGTCTGGATTTCTGAGTGACGTGCAGTGTCATAATAAAGGTTACTGCCATGATAACGAATGATCTGATTTGCACTCCTCGTTCAAATTATTATATTACTGCTGCTAGAGCATATATTTTATCATACTGTGTTCGGATATCAATGTGAAACAGAACGAGATGTTTATTACAGTCATTGAACAAAAATATTTAGTAAATTAAAAAGTTGAGAAAGTAAATACTTAATTTGGTAGCACAAAATGTCAGAATACCGGCTTAATTTAAAACCTGGTGTGTTTTTAACACAACCCTGTGTTTATATTACAGTTAGGTACTGTAATATAATATCGGTGTAATTTTTCATATCAGGCTGATGCCGATATTCAATTTATAAGCTAATATCGGCCAATAATATCTGCATGCAGATAATATTGTGCATCCCTAATAAAAATGCAATTAAACTCCCTGATCTTATAACGTTCTTTCTCAGCAGCACACAATCCAGATGAGCTCAGTGCATTCCATAACAAACATACAATAACAGCACTACAAAAAACCTTAAATATAAAAGTCAAGGGTGAAGAGCCCAACTCAAGGAAACACTGATCACTATGATGAGGACTTTTGATACTTGAAATAAGTTGTTGAGCTAACTATTTTAATTGTGTCAACTAAACTTTTTGAGTTTAAATACTTAGAAAATTAAGTAAATAAAACGTAACTGACTCAATGCAACAAGATGACTTAACTAGTCAAACTGTGTCAACAAACATTTTTTTACAGTGTTATTTATAGACCTGAGTGGATATTCAATTTACAAAAAAAAATCACAATGATCTAAAAATGTTACATTTATCTGGAACCACAATGAAACATATTTATCAGTTTTAAATATTATATAGCCATGGCTATTGAGATTTTTTATTATACTGTAAAAAATCTGTAAAAATCTGGAATTATATAAATATAAAGGAATTATCCATATTCACTTTTTACAGTAGTTTTACCTGTATTTTAAAATTTGCACTGTATTGTGCTGTGTTTATACGTTAACAAACATTTCCGTAAAATAAACGGATAAAGTACTGGTATTAAATTACCGGTACATTTTCCGTTATTTACAGTAAATATATAAGTCAGGGCTATAATATTTATATTTATTATATTTATAAAATTATATATGAGCCAGAACTATATATACATAACTATGGCTCAAAGTCAACTCAGTGTATACACAGTGGGAGCTTTATATATTTATGTTAAATAAATCTACTTCTGGTAAAGTGTACCGGCCTGTTGCTATGACAACCTTGCAATCAGCTTCGAATTAAACAATTCAGGATCATGTCAAATCATAAACAATAAACTGAGCTAACTAAAAAAAACACACATAAAAGGTAAATTCCAGATTCTGTATTCACACACACACTTACTGTAACAGCGGTTTAAAAAATCAGTGCATGACAACTGTACATTGCGCCTTTCAGCAGCCTCTAATTGGCTGACAGAGACAGGTGCGACGGAGAAAGCGTGCTTCATTGTACCACTCATACTGTATAATTACCTTCACTTACAAGAAAAAAAAAAATTGTGAGACGAATGCGTCCTACGTCTACATATGGCAGAATGGAAGGCTATAGGAAAAGATCTTAGATTAAAGAAACAGACAGAGAGAGAAATTGAAGAAACTCGGGTTCTCTCTTTTCTCAGGCAGCTCCGTCTGACTCGACCCAAGCAAATGTGGAAATCCATCGCTCTGACAGGAGCCTGTCACATTCCATCGCTCCGGGGCGACAGATCTCTCTGTCTGATTCTGAAGGGTTGTTATGTATGAAAGCGGCGGCTGACTCCTCAGCCCCAGTGCCAGCACTCTGATAAGCAGGATGACATCTGCGCTACATTATTCTGCAGCGGTTCTTTGTGCACGCGGGAGATTGGGAGATCGCTCGAGTATAAAGGGGAGGAGGTAGGTGCAGGATGTGCGGAAAACGTGGGAAAGCAATTACCCACGTTTGAGGGAAAGCCTTCATCGGGGACCCGGCGAATCGCAGAGGTTTTCATGTGATGGTTTCCTCTCGCCCAAACTCCCTCTTTCTCCAAGTTCCTTCTTTCCCTCTCATCTTCCAACTCTCACACTATCTCTCATCAGCTTCACTAGCTGAATCTTTCACAACAAGAAGCTAGAGTGGCTCCATGCCTCATGGCCCTCCCACAAGGCCTTAGCTCTTGCCTCCAGCACTCAGCAGATATAGGAGCGAACTCGTAATGCTGAGGAAATCGAGTTCCCTGCGAGTGGATCTCATTATTCAGGAGACCATATATGAAGCCCTGCAAACATCTGGGAGCCGAGTAGCAGAAAAACTTCTTATTTCAAAGCATCGAAATTTATGATACCTTTAGATGTTAGCGCTCTATCTTCTCTTTGCCCCTGCTTCCAGTCCCACTGCCCATGATGCTTCTTTTACCCCCGCGGCTCTGAAGCAGCCCTGCTGAGACGGCAGCGGTGTGGCCAGAGGCAGGAACAGTGTTTAGATGCATAATGGCCCTGATTATAGCAGCAAGAGAGGAAAAGACTTGGAAACAGGGCTTAGTCATTTAATCTTCCTCCTTACAGTGAAAATATTGTATAGGGAGAAAAGCAACATTTTACTGTTGAGTTGATGGCATTTTGGTAGTTGACATGACATACAGTATAGTATCAAAGCAGTGTCTGCATTTCTTCTGAGCCTATACTAACTGAGACTTGAAGATATTTGTCACAAATAGTATATACGTGTTTTGTAATCTGTACATAACAAAACAGAAAGCTGTGCTGCCTCATATTTAAAATTCTTCAGAAGTAATTTGAACTTTTTTACATTACTTCAACTCATCAATAAAGTAAAGCGATTTCAACAGGATGAAAGACTTGAAATTACTTGTTGAGCCAAGCTGATTGAACTAAAAAAGTAAAGGTCCAATGTCCAAAATATAGTATCTAGTGGTGAGGTTTCGAATTGCAACCAACGGCTCACTCCACCCCTCCATTTTAAAGCACTACGTAGGCTGACACAGGACTAAGATGTCATCATGTTTTCACTTCTTTGCCGAAAGAGATAAAGTGTTTACGTTATACGGAGAGCAGTTTGTCCGTTTAGGGCTACTGTAGAGACAACATGGCGAAATCCATGCAAGGGGACCCGCAGTGTATTTAGATAGAAAAAGCTCATTCTAAGGTTAAAAAACCCCAAACTTATCATTATGTTAGGTCTTTATACACCTCTGAAGAGATAGTTATTTACATGATTTTGCATTAGTTAACACATACAACCTTATTGTAAATGTTCTCCCCTTTTCTTAATAAATAGACAAAGGTTTTTAGCTAAAAACCATACTAAATGTGGAGTGGTTATAGTGTTTGGTTCTTCTGCACCTCTTTAATCTAAATGTGTTACTGTTTAACACATAGAAAATGTCACAAAATTGCCTTCATCTGTCTGTGTCTCAGCTTGTGCATCAACAGCTCTGGTCAATTTCGACCATTTTGTTTTTATATGCACAGACACCAATAAATTAAACATAGCTGTGCTTATCAGGGGATAAGGGCTGCCAGCTTCATGAGCTCAGCTCCAGTTTAAGTGTCAATTTTTATGCATTCCTGGCATTTCAGGCATTAATTTACAGCAAAGTCATCAGAGGTAATCAGGCCTTATTATGGCTGGAAAGAGGTTTATCTCCTCAGCCCTTAATCCTGATTCACTTCAGCTGCTTCCGCAATTCTTATTTTTGACAAAAATGGCATTAACTTTGCCACATTTGAATAACTTCCCCGTATTGCTTTACACGCATGTACTCTGTTTGAGCATTTTGAAGCTGCATTTCACGTCGTCGCATCGTTCAAAGCAGCCAGCGGTCAGGCTGTTGCGACGGGATGAGCGGCTGAGCTGCCTGATTAGATTTGGGGAGTTGATACTATAGCCAGGAAGTGCAGGGGAAGGGTTCAATCAATATGCATGTAGTAATTAGGCCCCATTAAAAAAAAGAACTTCAGAGGGAGGAAGGTTATAAAATGTTAATGAGACTGCAAGCCCTTCAAGCTCTTTCTGAGCATGTGCACCCCGGTATGCATGCAGCATCCGGGTCACTTACGATATAGCGAGCGATGCACACGGCACCACGTCAAGTTAAACACAAAATCGGTACCTTCTGCATGTGTACTATACCTTTGTTCGCTCATTCATTAATCAAGTCTTTTATGCAGACTGTGGATCTAAACTAAGTCTTGAATGGAATATCTGCAGGTGAGGTGCATCTTTGTGGACCACACTGTTTTTGTGGCAGGGCCTGTATGGTAATTTATTGGCAGTGATAGCTCCCTACAGACAGTCTGCCTCCTTCAGGGGCAGTCAGGGGCACTAATGGAGGCGGGTGCAGGCCCGATCAATATGAAGATGGCAAGCGGCCCAGCCTCACAGCTGTTGCCAGGCGAAAAGGCTCCAGTAATGGAGATCTGCTAGACAATGTTAGAGGAAGGTACAAGGCTCATCTTCATGTCCTCATACGCTTCATGTCCCACTTCGCAATCTCAAACACAGAAATGTGGAATGAGAAATAAAACTGGCTAAACGCCACCGCGTCCTACGGCTTCAACCATTAGCGCCCGACCGGGTCCACCTAGACCAGGACAGCCTCGCACTAATGACCCTGATGCTTCTCCTGTCTACGGTTCAAGAAAAAATGATGCCACAAACATTCTTCTATTTGTACCTGAGGCCCAGTTCTATCAGTAATGGATCAGGCAGAGGAAAGAGACGTCGAGTGTGTGCGTCTAATATTCTCTCCACAGAAGTAATCAGCGAAACAGGATGAGTGGTGGACTCTAGTGGGCCCGTCGTACGATACAACCTTCCACATCGTGCAGATGAATGGCTGCCTCACTCCACCAGCAATTGGATTATTTGGAGAGCTTTCTCCTCAATGAATGGTGGTAATGCAATCTACCCACACTGCCACTGCAGAGATGAGCGGAGCGAGCAAAACGGCGTGGCGTCGAGCATATACGTCCCTCTTTGATATGACGGATGACTTTGATAGCATAGTGCCTTCAGAGACAGTCAGCACCTCCCTGTCACAGCGCCGTAAGTGATATACTGTAGAACGGCACGGATATTTTCTCAAACACTGACGTGACGCCCTGCCACATTAGGGTTCGAATTCTGTAAACCCCTGAGATCCATCTAGCACCTGAAAGCCAGCCATTTGTTACACTGCTGTTATGTTATGCAAGTGATTTATGGTTCCAATTTGTCATTTATCCACATGTGTAAATAGGTTGCCAAAATGCTCTTAGGTATTTAACAGAATATTAATGGGACCGTAGCGATGGAGACAGACTACCGATAAGTCTTCTTCTGAGGTGTCTATATCCGTTTTGATATGGCTGGGCTTTGCTAAAGTATAAACAGTTACAAGCAATTGCAAACGTATAGTTCGTTTTTTGTAATGATAAAGGTTAACTTAAAGGCACTTCAAAATTTTCCCCCACGGACTTTCCATAGTAGGAATAAAATGACTATGGCATGTGAACGGGGGCCAATTTTGAAGGGAACTATTCAGCAGGGTGGAGCAAGGTGTGGCCTTAAAGATAAAAGCAATTTTCTTCATAATTCATCAATAGGTTTCTTGGATGGTTATTTGACAATAAAAATTGTTCACCCAAAAATGAAATCATCATTTACTCATCCTCTTGTCTTGTCGAACAGAAGATATTTTAAAGGAAGTCTTTAACCGAACAGCACTGGCACACATTCACTTCTGTTGTATGGACACAAAATCAATGCAAGTAAATGCGTGGCAGTTAGCAAAATTCTTCAAAATATCTTCTTTTGTAATCTACGGAAGAAAAGGCGTCATGCCGGGTTGAAATGATAGAAGGGTCAGTAAATGATAACAGAATTTGTTTTGGATGAACTATCACTTTAAAGCTTCAATTCTGCTCTGTAGTCATCACTGTCTATATGAGGTCTGGTAAGGCACGCCGATGGCACTAGAGACAGGGGGGACATGACCCCCTCTGATTCATAGTGACCCGATCCGTCACCCTCACTGTCCCTACGAAAGGTGACAAACAAAACTGAGGATTAATCAGGATTTCCGCTATGTACATTAGCGTAAGTAGTGGCGGACAGGCCCACCGCCGTCACTGCTTCTCTGTGCTCTCTGATTGCTGCTGCTAGCCTGCTATGACAATGTAAGCATCCTATGCCTGTTGACTTTTCCCAGGTGTGGCAGATTAGTTTTGATATTTATTTGTATAGCTAGTCTTTTGCACTTGCAAACACAGCAAAATGTGGAGAGCATGACTTTGCAATTAGATGAGTGGACAGAGGCAAATAGCGAATTAACACAAAAAGAATGTTTGGATTAATCAGGAAATAATGTTTTATCTGGATTTGCAAGACTGAATTAGGGTCCTGGCATAACATTATCATCAAGTTCATAACATTATCATCATAAATTGAATGAAGTAAATTTACTGATTTATGTTTAAATGTTTTTTTTGGTTTTTTTTGCAGAAGGCATGAAGTTTTGGTGGGTGATTGGCATACTAGACAAAGAACATCTTGATCATGCATTGCTAGTGTTGATCAGGTAGGCCTTTGTTCATTGTTGCTTAATCCATGATTTCAAATAAGAATCCTCCAATGGCTTTTAAGTGCAAACCATTAGCCCAATCTATGCAAAGTAACTACTTGAACACTGGTTATAGCCCAAATTAAAACAAAATAACTAACTGAGTTGAACTCATTTGCTGACAGTTTGGCCCCCCCCAGTTAAAAAATCCCATCTGCGCCCCTGGTTCTGGTGCATATTGTTGCTCATTCTGCAAAAGGTCAATAGGATTCAAAGAGATACTCTAAATTGGAAATTCTGGAATTGTTTACTCTCACCATCACTTTATTCTAAATCCCTATGACTTTCAATGAAACTAAAAGACCATTGGATTAAATTTTCTACTTGTCTTCCATAGAAGAGAGAGAGTTATGCTGGTTTGGAGTTTTATTTTTGATACTGTCAATTAATGTGCAACCTGTATGTTAAAATTGAGACTAAAGTCCGAATCTAGTTATAAGATAAGGAGTATTAAAGTAAGAATAGCTAAAAACATGACAAAAACAGGTAATGCATAGTTATTTTTGCAAATTATTATATTATATGATAGATTTCGGTATAAGTTACTATCTTAGTAATAACTAAGGTTTTTTAGGCTACTGAAATGAAAGGCTTTGAATACTGAAGTTCATGAAGTTCTTTTATCGAGACCACATTTTTGCACAAAAAAATACATTACTTTCTGAACATTGATTTAAGTCTTTAACATGTTTTTAGTCAATATTAAAGATATCATGGTGATATTTTCACAGAATGATCTTTTCATTACCGTAATGATTTCATGTAGACAACAGTAAATAAAAATGACTTTAGCTGGGTTTCCACAGACTTGGTCACATATGGTCAGAACCATTTTTTATCCAGAAATGAAGAACATGTTTGGGATGTACTAGTTTTGCGGAACCATTGCCACTTTAAATGGCCGGCCAAGAGGCCATATGACTGACAGGTAAAGCAACAATTCATATTTCGTTTTGGGCCGTGTCCAAGCAACAGCTGGGCCATGTGCATTCACAAACATTTCTAAGTTTACAATGTTTAGGAGTTCATGCCATTTAACTCGCATACTTTTAAGAACTAAAGATTTAGTTGGCGGTGATGAATTCTCAATGTAACCGTTGTAAACAAGATTAGTTTAGCAGTTGCTTCTCTCACTTTAGCAGCTTGCTTCTTCCTAACTTTAAAAACACCAACTGAGCCAATGACAACACAATGTGCATCCGATAATCACTAAACAGCCCATGGTCCGGTCTTTCATGCCCTACAATCGCATTAACAGCTATTGAGTCTGATTTATCGTATCACAAAAATGTCCAACACACAGCGTCATTGGACCTCATAAAGGTGACAAGACAAGACGGACGTCCACAGTCGTTCCATAACAACCCCTGACTGTGTTTCTGTCTGTAGCATTGTCTGCAGCCTGTCCCCGGATAGCCATTTTCCCATTAATGTCGCGGACACCCTGACATCCTACATAGAATACAGAGAGACTGAAAGCTTTAGTCAATGAGAGCATATTCATTCTCCTTTGAAACTCTGGCGAGTCTCCGGCAGCGGGAGATAATACGCCATATCTCATTCTACATCAATCCCTGCATATCTTAAAACTAGCCTCATTAATGGATTCTCCTATCAAATCATGAGCCTTTCCCCTCTGCCTAAATGAATACGATTTGAATATACAGATGTCTGACAGCACGCCTACAAGTCTCCGTCAAGGAAGACACACAGAAGGACGTGGCCTGATTACTATCTGCGTCTGGCATCCAGCTGAGGGGTGGGCAGGTAGAGACCTTTTATCACCCAGTGGGAGGTCCAAGTTGACCTTGATTTCTTTGCGGATTGACAGGAGGGAACTGTGCAGCTTCCAGGGGTGAAATAAACACGTAACAGGTCTAGAATTTATTACCGTGACCCATTTAACAGTATAAAAAGAAAAAATGCATATACTTTCTCACCTTGTGGCCATCTAGAGTGTCATTCTGTTTTGAATGGTTAGAAGAAGCTGGTACTGCCTGGACTTGGACGTCCTCTTTCTGCCTGGCTACACAGCCTTCATGCACAAAAGTGGAATAAATTATTCACAAAGAGTTCGTCCCTCCTCCCCTTCTTCCTTCCGTCTGCTGGATGGGTAGAGGGGATGGAGGAGGTGAGGAAGATGGGGGGGATATTCTAGTCCCACAGCTCAGCAGGGGAACGGTCCAGGCGATAACAGTCCCCTAGCACACCAGAGTCTGCCATTGTTTAATCATATGTTATGTGGTTCTCTTTCTTTTTGGATGGCACCTGTGCTAACAGTAGCTGTTTTTAGCCGACACCTGTGCCTGCACTGAAAAAGAAAATCGAAGACGCTTTAATTGTTATTTGTAAACTAGTTTCAGAGCTTTTGTGTGTTCACTCAATTTTTCTCGCGGATGTGTTATCTGAACTCATTTCTTTTAGCTGGTTTAAACTTGACTCCAATTTTAAATTGGTAAAGGTGCTGTTGGCAATATCATATTGAATGGCACGCAGAAAACACCCTGACAGATTATTACCTGGCAGATCACTGGAAATAGTTCTGTAATATCATACAGTAAACTCGGTCGGATTCTTTGTGCAGTCAATCAGATGTTATGAGGCGCTTTCTTTCTGTCAATAATTGTGCACATTCATAGCGCATCATATATATGGGAAGCTGTTTATTGTGCAAACAGATTTACTGTTTAGGATTATTTGACTTTGTGCTGCTGTTCTCCTGCTTCATCTGCAGGCTTCATGTGCTGCAAGCTTCATGTGCTCGCGTTTCTTTGGAAAAAGGGGGCGTGTCTAAGAGAATGGCTAAGTCTATGAGAAGTTCTGCAATGGCTAACATCACTTAGAGCAGCTTTAACATTGACTGATGCATATATTGCATATCGTGGCTGTCCTTCGGAAACCTTGTATGTCCAAATTCAGTGTTTTTCAGGAAATGGAGAAAACACTGTATCTTCTAAATTAGTAAATACTGTGTTGTAGACGTTGACAAGCACTTTTTATTAGCTATTTGCAAAACCTATTAACAAACATAAAGGATGAATAATAGTAATGAAAACAAAATATGGAGATATGAGGTTTCAGAAGGACAGGGAGGTATACTGTATGAGTCTAGTCAACTGTTCAATTTCATTCAGCATTTTTGTAAAATATATTACAAAAGCTGTTTAACTTGCATTTTTTATCTTTCAACATTTAACTTTTTACTAATACATGCAAAATTATGACATACAAAATGTTTATAATGCCTCTGTTTTCTTTCTCTCTACTTTTTGTTTTTCTATCACCCCCCTCACTTTAAACTCTGCAGTCCCCGGTGGGTCTCTGTCACCACAAAATCCCTGTTATTTTGGTGTTATATGTCCCCTTAAGCGTTGTTTTGCAGACTGTCCCCGAGTATCAACAGCAGTCTTGCGTCTAGCCCGGCCGCCATCCCGCAGGTAATCCCACATCGTTTCTCTTCTGAGCCTAATGCACACAGATGCTAAAAACAACCCGCAAATACTTTGCACAATTAAAAGTGCATGTTATCATGTGATCCACTCCCCCCCTTGTTTTTTCACTTGCCTATGGCCGTTTTTCCTCCATCCAGATTTTCGAGCCCCGGTTGGTCGCAGCCAGTGCAGCATGTATCCGCTTGGGGCCACAACAGGATTCCAGAAACTCCGCAACTAAGATCAATAGAGACATCCAGAAGACACAAGTTGACAATAACATGACTGGTAGCGCTCTGTTCAGCACAGTGAAAAAACAACAACAACTGGATGAGCATAAATAAAACAGAGGCTTTCTTGAACACGGGCTGATTATGTAGAAAACAAAGCATTTTTGTTCGTTCTTTCTGTATTTGTCAACATCAAATGGAGCCGTGCTAATCACAAGGCTTTCTCTCTATTTAAATGCTGTTTATTGTGGAACAATAAAAAAACTCTTTACAATCACGCATTGTTTTATTGATTTCAAATGGAAAATACTTGCCACGTTAAAACTAAAGGCTTCATTTGTCTTCATTACCGTACACAATAATATTTTGTTGACATCACGTTCATTGTCTGTTTGAGAAATATTTGTATAATGTGATTTTTAAAACGGCACATTTCTTTTAAAGAATCAAGAAGTAACAGGGGAATCAACAAACCCGGTAAATATAAAAATGCTTTCGATCAAAGCAAAACCACTTCCGTCTTAATTGCTCATGTGCATCACTGTAAATGACTAATGGACAAAAGATTGCTGATGGTTCAACAATAATACAAAAAGTCATAACAGTGAGTGATAGGGGAGGTGAGATGGGCTCCTCTTCAGCTTTCAGGGTCTTATCACTTTGTCACCTGGCAAGTAAACATTTACGGAATGGTGGATCGAGCCCTTCGACTCTGAGATAACGTTTCTCATGCTCTGGTCCAGTGAGGGATCTCACTTTGCTTGAAGTTTCAGTCATTCAGTCAAACAAGGCCTGCAGGAAGTGAGAGAATATGAGAACCCATGGCTTCCTGCCTGAATGTACATCACACAGAGGAGATAAGAGCAGATACAGAAGGGCGAGGAAGAGGTAGAGACATAACAATAAATGTACAGACTTTGTCTGACTGAACGAGGTTCCTGGTGGATGTGAATAGGGTGTCAGTTAAAAAAGTTTGTGAGGTGTATACCGTCCTGCCAGGTAAAATCGCGTTCAGCTTGGAATCAATCTTGATTGATGACAGACAGTACAAAGTGACAGACGGCCTGCAAGCCGCCATGCATCAGAATCAAGCATTTTGACGGCTGAAACAACATTGTTAATGATTATTCTAACGTCATACATTATCAACTTATTTATTATATGGATCCTTTGTACACACAGAGTGATTGAATGTACTTGCCACTGTTTCCGTTTCAAAAACAGTCTCGCTCTATACGCGCATACCCGCTGATTGAATCTGATGGAGCTGTCTGCATAATAGCATTAGCATTACGGAGGAAAATGTGCATCATCGTAACGCAATTTGTTACATAATTTCTCAAACGCGGTTGGATTTCCGGTGGGATCGATAGATAAGCTGCTCACAGCAGTCAACCTCCGCCTCAGCATGAGTTAAGGGCACAGAAGTAGACAAGGTGACACGGCCCAGGGGATGGAGAGGCTAAAAGGGCTGTGTAATACACCAAGAAACAATGACTGGGCAGGAAGACAGACCTACGCCTCCAGAGGTTCTTTTTCTTCGGAAAATAGGAAACCCTGTGGTCAAGGCTTAACCCGAATCTATAAGTGTAAAGAATGCTCCAGTAGGGGCAAAGTTCCTCATGCCTTGATAAAAGATGTTAGTCATAACTCTCTTGGTATATCATGGCGTGGGTCATTTACACCATTATAACAGATGAAAATTATTTTTTTAATAAAAGAGAAAATATTGCAAATAAATTGATAAGTTTGGTATCATTGCAACAACAGCTTCACACAACTGAGTTATTAAAATACTTTGGTAAAAACTGGTGTTTCAACTGTAGTATTTTTACTAGGTGTATTTCACCGCTGCATTTAGTTAGGAATTTTTTTAATTCACTACATTTTAAATCATACGTATATCGATGCTGACTGAAACCAAATGTCCATATTTTGTGATTTAAATTTTTTGCCATTAATCATTATATTATTATTCATTAACCTTTGTGTTTGTCACTGGGTTTTGCAAATATCTAAGCAATAAAAAGTATTAAAAGGTGCTTGTCAAATTTTACAACACAATATATGCTTTCCTGTAGCTCAGTGGTAAGAGCATTTTGTTAACAACGCAAGGTTGTGGGTTCGATCCCAGGGGATTGCACATACCCATGTAAAATGTATAGGATAATGCAATGTGAGTCGCTTATGCAAATATGTAATCATTTAAAAATACGGTGATTTTTCCATTTCCTGATAAACAGTAATTTGGACAATGTTTTGAAAGGACAGCAACACTATCATACCTTCTGATCCACTATATTAAATACATGTAGTTTCTTAACATTTAATACTAAAGTACATTCAAATTTTAATCAAAAAATTACTAATAGAAAGATTTTTTTTAAAGAAAGTGGAGTAAAAACTATACATGTGTGTGCATTAATTATACAAAAATGTAAAATTTTCCCCAAAAGTACAGATAATTTTACTGTACTTTCACCTCTGTTCAACACAATTCATTTAAACTAATAATAATAATATTAAAATTAATAATAGTTCCAATTGCAATCATTAAAGCCAGTTGCAACAGTTTGCAGAGCAAGCAAGTTTTCGGCTTGGTGTTGGATTTTTAAATTCATGCCGTATATATTCTGTGGCATATTCACCAGTTAAAAAATTTCTACCGTTGCATAATATGTTCGGTCATACCACCCAGGCCATTACTAATGCTTGCAATTCAGCATTTCTCCCGCTTAGCTCACACAGGGTTTCAAACGGCGTTGAGTTTCAGTACTCTTCTCGATGTCTTGGCGTGTGATGGAGCCGTATCCTCTAGAGGACGGCTAACAAGAGCGTGAGAAAGGACGACACAAATTCATCTTGCTTTTGGATGAAGAACGTGCTTATGACGGAGTTCTGTCAATTTGCACTGCCAGGGCAGAGCTATGCCTCTCCTCCGTTAGTTTTCTGTCTCCGTCGCTCTCTGCAACTCAGATCTCTCCACCTCCCCAGCCGAAGAACCCTCTGCCAGCCCTCCGGGGAGCAGCTGAGCCCCTGCTCTATGGCTCCCTCAATCTCTGCCATGTCCCATCTCTCTCTCTTTCTCTCAACAGGCTTCAAACAACTCTCAGCTACCCTTTTGTTTGTCTCTTCCTTCTGCAAGGCCATTCGGGAGGTTTTCGCAACTTCCAGCTCCCAGAAGCTCCCGGGAAACATCAGCGCTGTGCAGAGAGAGTGGTGGGAAAGGGGGGTGAAAGTTTTAAGGGGAGCGAGGGATCATGAGAAGACAAGCAGCGCAGAGACATGAGGTGTGGAGGCGGAATGGAGTATGGAAACGTTCCGCAGACGAACAGTGAGGAAAGTTGCAGGGGCTGTGGGTAATTTGCCTCAATTTTTTTCCTCACAGAATGCCTCTCATTACTGTCTACATGTGTGTGTGTGTGTGGTGTGTGTGTGTGTGTGAGAGAGAGAGAGAGAGAGAGAGAGAGTGGGTGGATTCTCCAGAACAGGCAGAGGCCTCCAAGGTTCACTGCACTGAAAAGACAGAAGAAGCAATGAAGACACACAAGCAGATGTGAAGCCCAGAATAATTAGGCTACACTGAGTCTTCAATAGAATCTGACTTTTTTTGGCCACTCACTCTTGAGTCTGAGCAACAGCAGTGATTTCTAGCTGTCTCAATTAATTTGCATTAGATCATTCACTTTCTGTAGAGAACATGACTGAACTTTTCTAACATTCTGCTACGGTCTGAAACACTTGCGTTGTATGTGTTCAACTCTTAGCTATTTTAACTTAAAAATCTACAATTTTGTAGAATAGTGACTAACATAAAATAAAGCCCCCTACATGTTGGCATACGCACAGTTCTGTTACAGTAAATTGTTTAGTCACTTCACAAAAAAGAAATGTTTCTCATGACCTAAAGGTGTGTCTAAATGTTTAAAATTATTTTTGCCGAAAAAAATTGGGTAACACTTTACAATAAGGTGCTTTTAGTTAAACAATTAACAATTTAGTTTTTCCACATGTATTAATCCTTGACAATGTTAGTTCATGTCAATACAGTTATTCATGTAAGTTCATTGTGCATTAACTAATGTTAACAGTGACAGTGTTTGATTTTAATAATGTATAAGTAAATGCTGAAATTAACATGAATTCATATTCATAACATGAATTCATATTCATAACATGAATTTCAGCCATTCATAAATGCTGAAATGAACATGAATTCATATTCATAAATGCTGTAGAAGCATTGTTAGTTCATGTTAGCTAATTCATTAACTAATTGTTAACAAATAGCACCTTATTGTAAAGTGTTACCAAAAATCGTTACTCATTACAATATAATAAACAATGCAAAATACATAATATGAGACCTCATTAAGATGGGTAAAAATGCCACATTAAAAAAAAATGGACTTTGAAAAAATGACAATGTTTTTAAAAACATATTTCCCAAAGTTACATCTGTTACTTAGTTTATATTTTGATGGGTTAAGATGTGAAAAATATAAAGAAAGAATGAGAAGATGACTGTAAACTTTTGAATAATACTGCACTCATGGCATGAGACTGTATATCTGCAATAATAATCAACTGAAGTGTTTGCACTGCAAGTAACCCAATGTCTATAGACGGTTTCATCGGGCGCACACGCCTGGCCCGAAGTTAACTTCCTATCTGTGTTTGGTTAAAATACATCAATTTTATTTTATTTTATATTTAATTTATATTCATATTAATGTTTTATTGTAAATAAATTGTATTCAATTAAATTTAAACTACTCAACGGTTATTGATTCTATGCAGAGGTCTACCGGAAGTTATGTTTGGCCCACCTCCGGTAGACCTCTATTTGCAGCATGTGTTTTGTTTTCAAAGTAAAAGTCAAGGTATACATTTTGTCTGTATGTGCATTACCTGTGAATATAATCCAGTATCTTGCCAACAGCCTGCTCTTGAGCTATAGGAAAGATGCACTTCCACTATCTTCAGTAAAAGAATACTTTGAAAAAAAATAATAAATCTGTTTAATTATATGGATATAAAAAATAAATAAACACATACCGTATATACTTCAAACAACAATATAATAATAACGCCAAATATATCCCCCACATAGCACATTATATAACAAATGTTTTGTTCATTTGTGATGTCACCTTGTGATCTCAAAAGGCAAATGACATCATCACAACAGAAATGGAGCTATGATGGCCATTATGTAGCTAGCCAAATAACACGCTCCAGCAATCTGAGATCGATATGGTGTTAATGTGAAAACAGTCGGCCAATTGGAAACGCGCGGATGAAAGTCTCATCTCCATAATTGTTGTGTCGAAGAAAGTAATGTATATTGTAAAATATAGCAGCATTACTTGCCTCTTCTACTGTAGATCACTCTGACTCGGACTCAGCATCTTCACAGCGCTGCAACACATGGGAGGATTATTGCAATTAGGGATTTACATGGCAGTTTTACACATCCTGTGACAATGCTGCAATTAGTTCAGTGTGATATACACCCCAGTGTGGAAGAAAACAGATGGAGCTTTGATCAAGACTGTAGGCCACGGGTTCTACAACACTGTCATGTCAAATGAAAACTTTCATAACCAAGAATGCAGTTCTCACCTAGCTGTTGGATATCTCCGCTTCAATTTCCTAAGCGTGTGTGAATGCTTTAAATAAGCGCTCATTAGCTAACAGCGGCACGATGCCCCATGCAGACAGGAAAGGCTACTCTCTTCATGACCGTGCTAGAAAATTTCGTTCTCGTGGATGATTTTTTCCAAAGCCTGCACTGTTTTTTTCATATCAGTTTGCAAAGCCACTGACCATCTTCCCAGATTCTGCTGAGAATCCGATCGCTTGAAAGTGTTTTTTTTCCACCCCCTTCACGGGTCATTAAATGCATTTTTTCCAGGCAGCCTCAAAGCAAAAGAGTGTTTAACCACAGGAACATTGTTCTCACCATGCCCTGAAACCTTCTGTTCTGCAGTGTTAGGTGGGCATCCACATATAGATAACAATCTGACATTTTAAGGACACAGACCAAAGAATTCTCTACTCCCAGATGTGATGCTTTAAATCTTGAAGTTGCTTTAATTAGGAGCTATGAATAGCTGGCAGTATTAGGCTGAACAGTGACTCGTCTTGTAACAATGTGCTCTGTGACAGACCTTTGAAGATAGTTACAACTTAACCTGTGTACATACATGCACATGCTCTCGTCCTGCTGCTGCTGACACAAAGGGCAGGATTTGAGAGATGTGACATTTAAAAGCGAACAGCAGAGTACTAAGCCTGGATCGTTAACCTCCAAATCAATTAAACATCTCGTTCAGTTTGTGGCCAGCAGACTCTGTTCGTGGGATCCTGGACCGTGGAGTCTTTAAATGATAAATGGTTCATTTTCTAGCCAAAAGAAATATGAATAACATATTTGTGTTAAATATTATTTTCTTATTTACTCAACTGTCATTGCACACTTTCACATATCCACCCAGGATCAGTCACGTGACACAAAATAACCAATGAACGGCAAGACACTTATCAAAAGTGACTTAAAGCGGTAGTTCTGTTGGCATTTACTCACCCTCGTCATCTCAAACCTGTTTGATTTTCTTTCTTTTTCAGAACACCAAAGAAGATATTTGGAAGCAAGTTGGTAACCGAATAACGCCAGTACCCATTCACTTCTTTTGTAATAACACAAAGCCAATGCAAGTCATTTTTGGGTAAACTATACCTTTTAAATGAACAAGTTAAAAATTAATTTTTTAATATACTTGAATGAGGTTTGCAATGGAGGGGAATATTTCTTCCCTTAAATTTCTGCCCGTTCCTTACTCATTTGATTTCATGAGTTCAATAAAAAACACTTGCATAAAATTATTTGCTTATTCACATTTTTGGAACTCAAAAGCATCCTCGCCTTTAGTTTCAATGCATGGAAAAGGGCAGTGTCACAATGTTTTTGCCGTTCATGAAAAAAAGTGCATTTTACACTATTTTTGCGTTCAGTAATCGAGTCAATGAAAAGAAATGACTTGAAATTCAATTTCTTAAGTTTTTTGAAGGTACATTATGTAAATAAAGCCCATATAGAGTAAAAGATTATTTCACAGTCACCTGTTATGTGGATTTTTGCTTTTGCTTGTCTATCTGCAGTCATTTTAAGAGCATATGGAGATTTTGGCCTCTGGAAATTATGCTTCTTATTCTCCTGCCATCCTTAAAGTACGCCTTAGAGCAGGAAGTCATCGGATCCATCAGCTCACCGTTAATTACTGCTACCCCGCCACCCGACTCCCAATAGAACAGCAGCAAAAATAATTACCACTGTCCCCAGAACTCCTCCAGTCCATCACATTAAAGAGATACCTGAGACATCATTGGTCTTCAAGCCCTCCAATCATATCTCTTGGCTTAAAGCGAATGGGGGAAGGGTGGGACTTGGCATTGCCTCAAGTGATGTTACCATTGCTTGTGCCAAATGCTCATGTAATTCAATTTCCCATTTTGCTCGAATAGCAAGAAAAGCCTCCCCCCAGTCCCATCTGAGGCGTCAATGTATCTTTTGTACATTACATTTGTCTTTCTGAATATGCATGCCAGGCCCATTATTTTTGAAGACCACACGTTCCCTTTGTTTTCAAAGTGGCTACAGTCACATTGAGGCTCTTCTTATCAGACGTGATTGCCATTTAATATCCACATGATGGATGGGGAACATTAGCGTGGATCCACACCATCCAATTTAACAGGGACATGAGACATAAAGGTATGAATGCAATCAGAGACACATATCACTGGATCAGGACATCCAGGCTGCATTGTGAACATGACAGTGGCCCTGGATGCAAGGACCAGTACCTCTATGAAGTCCGTTTGTGAAAGGAGCAAGAGTGGAACACATGCTTCTGTGCTAATCCAGCTTTGGTTGAGCAGCGGCAATGATTTTGCACGTATTGTCTTCCATCTTTCCCCGTTCACAGAGGTTGTCAAGTGTATTGGGTTTCATCGCTTGAATCGGACAGATTACAGGGAACACCAATTCTCTGGAACATTTGAGAAGGATTATGGGTTGAGGAGCATGTGGTAGGGGGCTCTGGTGGCTTCATGGATTCCGTGGGACCTGCTAATCCCTTTAAATCAGCTCTGTTAATCCCTCTTTCGCTCTTCTAGTCACTGCTTTCTTCCTACAACAAACACGCACACACACAACCAAGTCTTCTATCATACCCCCAGCGGTTGTCTAAGTGCAGCATTATTTGGTTGTCTAATTATCTCATTTTAGCATTCTCCATTAGCGCTACACTAGGGGCACCACCGCCAAACCTCAACGCAAGTGTTGACAGCATAGACATAGCATCAGATTGCATTCAAACTCATCAATATATGCACATGGTGGGACTCACATGGACATTAAACAGGGGAAAAAACATTATGAATTACTTAGATTCATTTGCTATTTAGCTACAGCTTTTTCAGCATCGCAATGTCAATGTAGATTATCTGCTCTATCAACTGAAATGCTGAATTGTTTTTCGTACTATTTTAGGGTTTTATCATTTTGATCCTTTAGTATGTTCAGTAGTGAATTTGGAGGAACAGTTAACCCACAAATGAAAGTTTTGTCTTCATTTATTCACCATTAAATTGTTCCAAATCTGTATACATTTCTTTGTTCTGATGAAGTGAGGAAAAGATATTTGGAAGAATGCTTGTAACCAAACAGTTCTTGGCCACCATTGACCATTGAACACAAAAGAAGATATTTTTAAGAATAAGAAAGCAAACCGTTCTGTGGCACTTTTGACTACCATTGTCATTTTTCCTGCTATGGTAGTTAACGGTGGCCAAAAACTGTTTGGTTACAAGCATTCTTCCAAATATTTTTCTCTGTGTTCATCAGAACAATTAGATTTATACAGATTTGAAACAAATCAAGGGTGAGTAAATGATTACATAATTTTGCTTTAAAGCTCCAAGACCAATCACACTATATACTGTAAAAAAATACACCAGACCCTGGTACAACATCAACTGTACTGTAAAAAAGTACCCATATATCAATAGTAGACCTACAGTATATATACTTGACAACATATAGCTAATTTGGAATGGCCATCAATGGAAAAATGCTATTGCAAGCAGATGTTGTAGTTCTGTAGCCATGCTAATTAACAAAGAATATAATGAAAAACCTTCGCTCAAACCCTTTTCCTGAAAATCAAACCTCTGACCGCTATTTGACCAGTTAAGCTACAGAATTTGGAAGATTGTTCTTACAGAGAGGAAGATGATGTTCAGCCCACATACTGTACCAGAGGCCTGCATTGCCGCACTAATTTATATCCGGTAGAATTAATCTCACGTGACAGGACAGCTTGATGAATACATTCGAAAACATCTGTTTGCCGAGCTGTGAACAAAGAAGTTGTGATGGCGACACCATTTTCCTGCTAATGGAATCTCCTGGCCCAGCGGGCCAACTCAGTGGAGCTCTTCCCACTCATTACACTGGTGGACTGAAGATAAACTGTGTACATGGCCGCAGATCATTAGGCCTTTGATGGCTACTGGAGATGGCGGAGAGATCCAGGGATGGCAGGGGAGATCCATCTGCAAAAGACCACAAATGAAGCCCAAAGTGAAGGTAAAGTCATGAAAGTATTTAATAGCCCAAAATAATCAAGAGTTACACTGTTGATACATTATCAAAACTCAGTCACAAAATCCCAGAGCAAATGAACTAAAACTGAGAGCTTAAATTTTATAATGCACTGATTCAAGTGAATTGTAAGTTTTTAACTATACATTTTCAATCCATATACAATCCATATTAACTTATTATATTAACGTATTATTATTTTAGTATCTAAAATATACAGAGACCAAGTGACATTTAACAAAAATCTTCATGTGACCGTAGGTTCAAAAATGTGTATTTATAAACATCTGTATTATTTAAAAGCATCAAACGTGTTAAGTGCCGAACGCTCAAGAATCGTGAAAAAATGACCCTCTCAGATGAAAACTGAATCACAGGTCACCGGCTACACTTACCATTTGCCTTTTCATCTGCTCATGGCAGCCAAGATTAACCTCCACCAAATAGGTCCAATTATCACAGATTTCCATGGCTACACAAAGACACTTTTAATTTAAGACCGGGTCAGATGGGGCATTGAAGTGGCTCAAAGAACAGCTCTTTCTCTTAACAAAGCTGTGAAGCCCACGCAAATATGATTAGCCTTTGTTTTCTGGACCCCAATTTTTTCTTAATTATTTTCTCTTCCTTCTATTGATAAATTCTGCTTTGCATTCTCTGATGACACATCTTTGTCTTCGGGAGCAAAATATGAAATGACACGTGGGCGGAGAGGAAACGCTGAGATTAGGCCTATAAATAATTCACAATATATTATCAAAACATAGAAATCCACTCTAAATTGAAGAATAAATAACAGAGGGGCTAATCACATATTAGATTGCAATCGCACATATCCCATAAACAGTAGGTAGAGGAGCGTGGTGTCCTCCACGGTGCCCCTCTCGCGCACAGTTATTCATTATAATCCTGTCACCTAATCATCTCTCATCAAGCTATAAATCCCTGCAAACGCTGTAGATGGAAATCAGCGAGGCCACTTTATTAATTCTACAATACTATAATGTAAAAGCCACGGCTCGTGCCCCCAAAGACACACACACAACCACACTCTCAACACTCCAAAAAATAATTATTTTGGATAAACTGCAATTATGAATTGATTAATTGAAATTCAATTACGGACAGTGGTTCCATACATTGATGATGTTTTTTTAATATCAAATTATTAGCAGGAACCTAAATGAATGGAATGCAATTAAACACATATCAACTTAATCGGAATGAATCACTCTCATGGTTTGCTACTAGATTAAAATAGACGGCATTAGCTAGCCAAATAAACTTGTATTGACAAACTGTATAATGTACAGTAGGTAACCGAATGGATTGCTTGGGGGGGCAGGAGACTACATCGCGAACAAACAAACAGGCTGTTCACCAAAATATTAGCCCAGAAAACTCAACAAGCACTTAACACTACTGCAGTTCCACACGTTTCTCATGTAAATATAAAATAAAAAAACAATTGATTTCAACATTCACTCATGATACAAATCTCAAGCAAACTTTACTTCACAAGGTGACTAATTCGTATTAATTCATACAATCTTATTTGTATGTTTTAGGATTTGCTTTCACACTAGTGGCTTCAGGGTTGGGGGTGGGGTTAGGGGAGGGGCTTCAGTATTGCTTTTTATCGCACGATTTAATTAGTAATCCCTTGCTCAGCCCTAAAGCAAAGAAATTAGCTAACCTTTTATTTTATAAAGTAAAATGTATTGAACACAATGAAATTAAGATGTGACGCAATGTTCAAAAATTGCATTATATTAGCTCATTTTAATTAAGTCGATTCAGAGAAGAGAAAAAGTATATCGTGTACTTTTCTCCAACACATCCATAACAAATCCAAAACGAATGTCAACACTTTCAGACACACAGCTTTTGGAAAATCTGACCCTGTTTTCAGTGCATCTCTGTGGATTTTGCGCAATTTAAGCGACATGGAACCAGATTGGCACTCCTAATAGAAACCGAAGACCCAGATGTACGCAAATCAGCAGGGGGCTTTATCTAAATGAATAAACTCTCTGCTGGGGAAGAGCGAGAAGGGGTTGAACGCTGAGCCACTAAATGATCAGAACGCATGGCAACCCTTCCACGCGAGAACTATGATGATCTTCTGCCTTTCTTCTCTCTCTCCCTCTCCTTCCAGGGGATCTGTTTATCCAGGCAGGGTGGCTTTGAACCCTGGAGCCTTTGTAGTTCTGAGGCTTGCGGTGGCATCTGCTAATGTCAATGCTAATGAAATGAGCCCCGTTCCCCTGCCTGTCGACACACTTAAAAAGAACAGCACAAAAACCAGGGGGGCAGGCGGGGAGCGCGATTTTATTTCGGGCAGGATCTCTGCATTTATTTATGAATGCATCCATGCACGAGAGAAAACAAAGATCGAGAAAACAGGCGAGAGTACCACATGAGTTGCCAAGTCTGGGACTGCACGCGGAAACCACTTCAATTGACGGCGCTACATTAGCGCAAAAGCCGAGAGATGAGCGTCTCACGGGAGACTACTGGAAAGCCTTTTTCCTGAGCACGGCTGCAAGGAACAAAATGATGAAATGAAGAATTAAAGAAATAAGTCTGCTTTTCGCTTTCATCCGAGATGGCGAGGGCACACTCGATGGGCCCCAGGCTCTAAGGTGCAGTCCAATGAACGATTTTGTGGCATGGCAAGAACAAAGGTACAAGAGAGTCCAGAAATGTCAGCATTGCATTTCAGATTATCTCCCATGCACTGAACAGCAGATGAACAGGATTCGCAATTTCCACTTGAGAATTATTACTTTTTTGTCATGCGATTGAAGTACCTTTGGATTGCCAGCTGAGAGAAACACTACCCTCTTTCCTCTTCAATGAAAAAACAAGTCTTTTCATCAGTTCTCAATCGCATCTCTCATACTTTCGCCACTGAATTCCATTGGCCTATTTGCTCCACTTTGCTCTGAATCAGCAGCTGGCGCTAACTGGCTCTCATTTAGCAATTAACACCAGTTTGCACAATGAAACTAAACTGCAGGTCTCCCTCCCTAAAAATATAAACACATCAAAAGCGATTCAATTAGCTTACCCACAAAACACAAATGGGAGATCATATTTTTGCAATGTGTAATTAGAAACTTTCAGGCATTACACGTTCTGGGGGAAATGGAGTTGACCTGAACGGAGAGGATAATATCAGGGGTTAGATGGTCTCTTTGATTCAAACACCAATAACGTTACAGTATGTGCCATTTTAGATCCAATGGTTGATTGACTGGACCCAGTTTAATGTGATGTGCATGTGATAATTGAAAGACGAGAGAATTCGTTTTTGATGGCTGCAAATTAAATCTGCAAAGCCGTCCACTCCATTAACTAGTTTTCCTGACACCTAGGCACTATCCAACCAAACTTGCCATGGGCGGTATAACCCAAAATCATGGTGACAACACAATAGTTATCTATATCCAGATCTGGGTAGATTACATATGAATTGTAATCAGTTATTGATTACAGATTACATGACAAAATTTGTAGTCAGTAACGTAATCTCTTAGATTACACATTTTTGGTAAGTAATCTGATTACTTGGATTACATTTAGTTTCATTTTGATTTAAATCTTATTTGATGTTGCATATATTGAAGCAGGGTCATTTTGTACTTTTTTGACAGACACAACGAGGGAAAATATTCCATTCTTTATCACCAACAAGAGCCTCAACATCTTTTTAAAGTAAAGTACAGACAAAATACTAACGCTCATATAGCTAACTTGTTATTAGTGTTTACTGATAGTAACACTGAATAGTTTTCCCACGAGTTTCCTTAAAAATCCACAAGATTAAAATGTGAAAAGCTTGGATTGAATATGCCCTAATTATGTTATAATTAATAAAAATAGAAGTAAAATTACATTAATTTAAGCAAGATTTTCTAAATGCACCTATTTTGCATTTTGAGATTTTCAGTTGAATAAAATACTCATTTTTCACACGATTTCATCATTGAGGATTACTTAAAAATAGCGCAAAAATATTGTCTTGTTCCCTTTGAACCCAATCTTTTGTCTCATCTCGTGGGATTAGTGTCTCGTCATACCCCCTAGTGTCATACTGTACATCCAGCCATCAGATGCTAAGTGCCGCTCCATTTTGAATCTCTGTGTGATTCCAAACCCCTCCCCTCTCTGTCGGAAAAAGCTTGAAGAATCACAAACATATATAAGAGTAAGGTATGTTTGTTATAAAAAATTTGGAAAAATATTTGTAATAAAAAATGAAAAAATTTAGGGAAAATCACTGAACTGTTAACAATTTACTGCCATTCTGTGAATAATATGTAATCGTGTTATCCATAAAACACTAACTGTAGCCTGATTACGAGTATTTTAAAACGCAGTTTACTCTAATTACAAGTACTTGATTTTTGGAATCTGATAACGTAATCCAGATTACATGTAATTCGTTACCCAGCTCTATCTATATCAAGAAACACAAACCATATCCACACATCTGTTTAAAAAATAAGCTCCTCCTGCTACTTCGGATTCGTTTGTGCCCTGCCAAAATAAAAGTTAAACCATCACAGAAATTCAAACGGTTTCCATTAAAATACAATTTTGAACCATTATCTTTTTCCATTAAAACTATTACAAAATTCCTCTTGTAGTGTGTTTTGGGCATTATTCCAATAAGATTTTAACGTCCAGTGTGTAATTTTTTGGGGATCTATTGACAGAAATTATATATAATATACAAAACTGTGTTCAGAGGTGTATAAAGACCTTACATAATGAATGGTTATTATTGTATTACCTTAGAATGAGCAACGTATTTCTATCTACAAACACCGTGGGTCCCCTCATGGAATTCCAATAGCCCTAAACGGACAAACTCCTCTACAGAGCACATTTTGTACATACGTTATCTCCTTCGGTAAAGAAGCGTAACCGCAATGACATCTTAGTCCTGTGTCAACCACCGTAGTGCTTCGAAAGGGAGTAGTGGAGTGAGCCGTTGGTTGCAATCCGCAACCTCAACGCTATACAGTACGCTGCTAAATTTCATAAACTGGATATCATTAGTTTACATTCATAAACTTTAACATTCCACCAACAGAATCTATTCCATACCTGTAGAGATCATTTTAGTTCTCATTAAAACCAGTACAATTCCCATTATAAACATTAAATTCATTACATTTTCTATAGTGTTCTGGGCAGGGTTCTATAGTTTTTTTCAGCAGGTTGATCTGTGCGTTTACCAACTTAAAATGTTTATTTAAAATCTCTGCATCAGTCTTGAGGTAATGGAATCAGTCAAAACAAACCAAACACCATTAATGGTACCTTAAATATGCCGTTAATATCAATGCAGAAGCACTTTTTGTGAGGAAAGCCAGTGTAGTTGCATGGAGGAAAAAAAGCTCAGATGATCTTGGATGAGTAAAAGCAGCTCTTTATCTGCCTCGTTTGTGCTGCTCCAGAGACGCTCGGCTGGACTGCAGTGCTATCGACGTGGGCAGCAGCGTTTGGTCGATACCTGCAGAAACGGTCCGGCTGAGATCTCTACTGACTCGTGTAACACCGATGTGGCCAGTGGGTTGCAGGTCATGGCGGTGATTAAACAACAAGAACTTTAAATCTAGTCATGAATGTCTCGTTTCAACTGACCTTTAGCTTTGCATTTAACCTTCTGCTTCTAATATTTCTTTTCAACTCTTTAAGTTCCAGCTGGCGTTAAATTGTAAAAGGGAACATTTTTATTCATTAAAAAGTGCTCTGTGGCCTGTGAAAATGTGAACCTCTACAAAATATATTCCAGTTCTTACATTTCCATAGATCTTCGCTCATTCCTTCACTGCTTCTCGGGTCCATCTGACTCTCCAAAGTATCTCAATGCTCTAGGGTAAAACATAAGGGTGCAATATTAAAGTTGATTCAAATCTGAACTGACAATGGTTTTGTCTCTGATCAGCGGGTGAGATAGAGTGTGATGGTGAGGAGTTACCTGTGGGCTGACAGTCGAGATGAAATTGATGGACTGCTCCTTTGATCTGGGCCGCTCCTGGACCAGGGCTCCGGCAGCTTTTAAAGGCGCTCCACCAGTTTTTGAGGTCGATACCTGGCAGCTAACATGCTGTGTGTTGTTGCCATGGCTCCCTTGTTGAAAGACCAATCCCTCCGCCAATGACCCCTGGTAGCCTCAGGACAGATCCCAGAGGTGCCTATATTAAAGTGGGGAAACATTTCCCAGCTAGAGGAACAGTTACTGTGATGACTGTGATTAACTTGAAATGACAGATAATTAAGCAGTATCTTGCCTTTATCAATCACTAGGATTTACCAGATTTACTTAAAAGGGAAAAAGCTGAACATTAAACATTAAAAACACAGGCGCAATATCTCATTCCCATAATGACCGACGCAATCTACCAAGAGCAGCGCATATTAGCTCAGGGATTAAGACATGCTTTTTTTTACACCAGATCAATGACGAACACAAAATCGCTTTCGGTGATTCATTTAAATACTCTCCTGCCATAAAGTTTGGTCTGAAGAGGAAACTCCTACAAATGCATATGCAATAAGGTCAATTGCAAAAAACAGCTGTCCACATCTTTTCAGCGCTAATATTCACTGCGTGGCCTTAGTAAATACAGAAAGTCGTTTTTTTACGCCAAAAGAGGCGTAAATCTGGCCCTAGGTCACATGTCTCTTTCTTTTAGAAAGATGTCAACCTTGTCATTAACTACTGGCTGTTTTTCCAAAACAAACTCTCCAAATCTCCTTCCCGGCTGGCATCCAAACAATCACAAGTTACACTGTCAATACATTAAAAGTCAATTTATGGAATAAAATTCAAAAAATATGCTTTCATTGTAGAAGTTATTTATAGGGCATTTATTGATTGCAGAGAATATTCAGTGCATTGTGCCGAGGGGGGCACAGCCCACCATCAGAAAATGAGATGCTATGTGTCATGAACTGGGTGAGAGACAAGGCAGGAGAACCCAATTGCAGGCAGAGGCAGGGATGACGGGGTTAACAGATAATTTATTAATACAAAACAAGACAAAGAGGCAAAACAAAACCCACGAGGGGGAAAACAAGACAATATATATAAACAAAACAAGAACAAGGACTAACTAAACTATAAAACAAACTTGAATATACTAAACACTAAACTACACTTACTGAACAGGGGTAACAGGAACTTGAACAAGGGCTAATAGGTAAGGTACATCAAGAATACGAGGGAAGACGTACAATGAACCAGACAGGACAAAGAACACGAGGATGTTTTAAAGGGGAGCAAATCAAGAGGGAACAGGTGCCAGGGATAAACTAATTAACACAAACTAGGAAACAGGAGGGTAGCAACGATGACGCAGACTAGGGAAACAAAGGATCCTGTATGATTCCACCTCTAGACCAAGAAATACCTGACAAGGAGAGGTGGAACCATGACAGAACCCCCGCCTTAAGGAGCAGCAACCTGATGCTCCTCAAAGGCACAAACAAGACAAGACGGACTGGGACACTGACAAGACCAAACAAGACATGGCAAACATGACAAGGGGCAGACAGGCAAGAAAATCAACGGGTTAGGGTGGGACAATAAAAATATACACAAGGGAGGGGGGGGTGGGGGCAAACAAGAGTACATTGGAAGTCCAGAAGGGGTAGGGCTGGGTGGGGAAGTTTCCAGCCCTTGGGGGCGCGCCAGGGCGCGGAGCCCCAGGAGGCTTGACAGGGGAAGTCCTGGGGAAAACTGTTCTTGTCCCGGCAGAACTGCTGGACGGCCGGCTGGAATGCCGGGCAGGACAAGGGCTGGACAATGCGGGCAGGACAAGGAATGCCGGGCAGGACAAGGACTTGACGGGCTGGCTGACGGCGGCTTTGACGGCGGCTGGGCAGCCGGACTTGACGGCGGCTGGGCATTGACGGCGGCTGGGCAGCCGGACTTGACGGCGGCTGGGCAGCCGGACTTGACCGGCTGGGCAGGACGGCGGCTTTGACGACTTGACGGCAGCCGGACTTGACGGCGGCTGGGCACTTGACGGCGGCTGGGCAGCCGGACTTGACGGCGCTGGGCAGCCGACGGCGGCTGGGCCGGACTTGACGCGGACTGACGGCGGCTGGGCAGCTTGACGGCGGCTTGACGGCGGCTGGGCAGCCGGACTTGACGGCGGCTGGGCAGCGCTGGCTTGGTGCCGGTTGCTGGACCACCGGGCTTGGCCGGTTGCTGACCGGGCTTGGTGCCGGTTGCTGGAAGAATCTGCGGCCGGGCTGGCCGCTCGGACCGTCACCTCCCCACGGCGCCCCCCCAAAAAATATTTGGGTTTTGGGACCACCGGACTCGGGACCACCGGACTCGGGACCACCGGACTCGGGACCACCGGACTCGGATAGACTGCACTCCTCTCCTTTTCCTCTGGGAGCGGCCCACGGGAAGTGCGACCGACGGAAGAGAGGTGGTGGGAGGCACGGCTAGCTCCGTGGCAGAGGAGTCGGACGGAGAGTCCCACGACTCCCTCCGTTGACGCCGTCTGCGGACACTGGAGGATGGGGGAGAGGGAGAAGGCTGGGGGGAGAGACCCACGACCCGATCTGAAGGGTACGACCCTCGGAAATCGTGGCTAGCCCCAGGGAAGAATCCGCTCTAGCCAACTCTCTGGACCACTCACGATCCAGCAGGGTCTGAACAGAATCCGCGAATCCCAGGGGCTTCAGCTGGCATCTCAGCGGGACCTAGGGGCTCGTCGAGGCAACTATTAAAAATTACTTTTAATTCTGCCTCGTTGAACCCCGAGGACCGCGCTGAAGCCAGGAAGTCCAAGGCAAAGTCCGTTATGAACCTCCCCTGCTGCCTGAGGCCAAACAGGACGTGGGCTTGGTGGCCTCTTGTTGCAGCGATCTCCTTAGCCGTAGCTGCCTGCTGGGTTCGTTGGTGCTGGTTCATTTCTGTCATGAACTGGGTGAGAGACAAGGCAGGAGAACCCAATTGCAGGCAGAGGCAGGGATGACGGGGTTAACAGATAATTTATTAATACAAAACAAGACAAAGAGGCAAAACAAAACCCACGAGGGGGAAAACAAGACAATATATATAAACAAAACAAGAACAAGGACTAACTAAACTATAAAACAAACTTGAATATACTAAACACTAAACTACACTTACTGAACAGGGGTAACAGGAACTTGAACAAGGGCTAATAGGTAAGGTACATCAAGAATACGAGGGAAGACGTACAATGAACCAGACAGGACAAAGAACACGAGGATGTTTTAAAGGGGAGCAAATCAAGAGGGAACAGGTGCCAGGGATAAACTAATTAACACAAACTAGGAAACAGGAGGGTAGCAACGATGACGCAGACTAGGGAAACAAAGGATCCTGTATGATTCCACCTCTAGACCAAGAAATACCTGACAAGGAGAGGTGGAACCATGACACTATGACCCTCAGTATTGTTATTTGATTTATTGTGAATCCTGTATTCTAACCTTGGTTAACTGGCAATTAAAAAACAAATACAATTGTGATCACTTGTTCAATTGTGATTTTACTGAAACGTAAAGCGGACCCTCGGATGATCGACAGAGAAGTAGAGTACGCGTCTGAGCCGAATAAAGGTTCGAGCTCTGACAGCTGAGCTAATTGCAAATTTAATGGAGGAACTGAGTTGAAAGTCAGGGCTGAATTGGTTATGATTCATTGTCAATTATGTGTTTGACAGCCACAATCCTGTGTAAAGGTACGAAATTATGGATCCTAAATTCGTTTAGCACAGAATCTGTACAGTGCAAAAAAAGACTCAAGTCCGATTCTGCAGCTGGGGGAATTATGTTGTGACTAAAAGCATCTAAAATGAATGAAAACTATTGCATTTTAGTATCATCAAAGTAGCCATTCTTTGACTAGAATTGGCTAAATCGTTCTCGTGGCATTTTATCATTCAGCTTCATGAGGTGGACGTGTCACACTGGGATAGTGTTTAAAGAGTATTGAAGGAGTTCCTAACATATTCAGGGCTCTTATTGGCTGCATTTTCCTTTATAATGTGGTCAAATTATTTTTTTTTCTTATGAAAAAGTTGATCTGTTTTCGTCTACAAAAGAAATTTCACATATTTAAGCATACATACTTTTTACTGGTACTTTAAACATACATTCGATATAATTATACATATAATCCATATAAAATATATTCTGTGTACTGTGAAAATAAAATCCTGAATCAATACAAAGACAACGTGGTCTTCTTGTCTGTCCGCCTATATGAGAATCAACAGGTTGCAGACTCATAATAAATACAATTTTCTGAATAAAGATGTGATTCTTGGAGCACATTTGAAGCCTCTATGCAGCATCCAACATCTGTGTAAATATACTGTATGCCATGGTACATAGTCCATGTGGCTTTCGTGTACATACAAGCTTCAGTGTCACCTTTGCAGTGTCAAACAGCTTTTCTTTATGTAGAAAAAACATGTATATTCATTTATGAGACACTTGTTTCATCTGGATCTAATTGAAATGATAAACTCTTACTTTATTGCAAGAGCCTTCATTTCATTCACTCTTGTGGGGAAATTGTCTTGGCTCCACAATCCACAAAAAAAAGATTTCCTGAGCACTTTCATGTCACACCTCAACCAATTAAAGCGCAGGTGCTTCTCCCATCCTTCATAGCAGCACTATGATGATCGCGTTATCAAGATGGTTCACATTAGCATTGAATTAACATTCTGGTGACAAGCTGAGGTGCGAGGACAACTGGACAACCTCACAATCTCATCTTGAACTGACTTTGTCCGCCTGTCCTTTCCTTCCCTCTATTCATGTTTAATTCTTTGTAAACAAATGTCCTTCTTGGCCCACCGTGTGTATTCTGCAACCATCTTTTCTGCTGTTTATTCTTTTCCTTGGCATGAGAATCACTAACACAGCACTAATACTGACCCCGCTGAGAATGCACTTTCTAACTGTTTCTCTCACGCTTTCACTTTCTATCTTTCTTTCACTCCATTTCTCTCTTCTCCCGACTTGACCCTAACACCAGTCTTCGGCTATCTACTCCAGGCTCTAGCCTGTGACCTTCGCTCTAACCCCTGGGGAGCAGTGAAAATGACTGGCCCCCAAATCCCTCCAGCTGAGAATCAGTGAGTGTATCTATAATGCTCCGATGAACTCCTCCAATGAATGATTTGTAGCCCTTTCTCCATCAGTAAATATAGGAGTTATCGACCCGCATGCACCCCGTCTGCCTGCTATTTGCTCACAGACATCCCCCCTCCAATCACCCTGGAAATGCATTCGAATTTCGAGAAATGAAGAACGAGCTAAATGTAGACAAAAGGTTTTCTATTCATGTAGTGTAAGAACATTCACTAAAGCATTTTTTAGGTGAAACGTAATGCTTTTTTCTAACTGTGTACATCTCCCTGGTGTCACTATGTTTGCACGATGCCACACACCTGCATTTCAAAGCTGTTTCAAGATGAAAGAGCAACTTTAACTAGTGTTTTTTTTTCTAAGCAGGAAGTAGGAAATTCACTTGTGCCGTTGGCACTATATTTCCCAATTGTTGCCCCGGAGTCATCCATTAAATAACAAGTCAACAACTGGACACCATGTCAGTAGTTGCCCAATTGTTGCCAATGTGTTGGTGCCATCAAAGCTCTTAATACACTAAAGTGTTTTAAGAAGGGCTTCAGCTCACTGTCATCTCTAAAAGTGCATGTCCATGATCACACCCTGTGAGGAAGCCCTCCCGAAGCTCCGGACATACCAGACATCCCCCCTGCTGTTACACACAAAAAAACTCTAGAGCCACATATACAACTTGGAAACCAGAGCAAACCACACGGCTCATGTACTAATGACAGACAATTGTGCTATAGCTACAAGCCACATTTTTCCCAGACAGCTACAATTCAGCATCCCTACCGTTAAAAAATGAATAAATAACAACATTCTACAGCATCGCCACCACCAAGCGACAAGCCCACAAAACCAAATTTAATCACTGGTGCAGCGCATGTTTCCCAGCGTGAGCCCCACGTCCAATTATGAATTCATTTATTTGCGATTTATTTTATGACAAACATGCACAGCACTCCAAACGTAATGGTGCACAAGCCTGTCGTGTGGCGAGCTTCTTGCTGGGTGACTGAAAAGGAGCAAGGCGTGATGGGATTGCTCCGATCTCTAATGGGAGTTTTGGGGATGCGGAGTGAGTTAATGCTGCGGGCTAATCCTAGAAAAATCACTCGGAAAAGCCAAAAGAAACAAAAATGGCTTAACGGAAATGAGATTTCAAGGCTGAAAATAGGCCGAATAACCATGACTAATAAGGGCCTGGTTAATGCTTCGTATAATCTCGCCAAATTAATACGTCAGACACAATTGGCACGTAATTAATTCCTGTGAGTACACCCAACAAGAAGATTTATTTAAAAACGTCAATCACGCTTGTAAAACCCGGCCCACCGGAGGGATTACGCTACACGGCCGCATAATTCTAATTATATGGTTATGTGGAATCGCATGGTTATATTGACCATATAGACCGTGTATGTATAAACAGCTATTACCTGCGCCGTAAAAATCACAGCTGACAAGGACTGATCATCAAAAGGAAGGTCATTCTAATAGATGAGCAGTCTGCCCATAGCTTTCGTTTTTATGACTTCATAAAGTACGTGTCTCAATGGGACCATCAGCATTCAAACTCATCTCATAACACAATTTCTCACAGCCTTTCTCCGGAGCGCCAGGCCACGCGGCAGTGAGGCGCCCCATCATCCGTGCGTCTGGTTAGGAGTCAGGAGTCAAGGTTGGGGAGAGGAGAGAGGCGAGTGGGCCCTGACCGGACGGGTTCGTGAGGGGAGGGCTTTGAACGGGGAGCAGATTTAAGCTGGAGTGACAGTCCACCAGCACACAGCTTTGTCCTGGCTCGGGCTCAAATGCCATCCGACTGCATGCACAGGGCGCCAACGCATGGTGTGTGTGTGTGTAACACTGCACCCAGATGACATGCTCCCACACACATACACACACTGAAACATCTGTTGATAAACAGACACAAACACATGGAAAGACAGGAAAACATTGAAAGAAAACCAAAAAACAAATATAATTGTCTTGCTTAGCTACAAATGTATAATTTCATATAGCTAAACAACAATCTACTTATTCTAACAACTTAAACCAGAAATTACTTTTAAAAAATTGAAGATTTTAGTAGGCTTTTGTCCACACTATTATAGTTTTTTCACCTTCGGCTTGTTTACTGGGAGACCGCTGACATTATGTTTAGGGTCAGGAGTTTGTACTTGTTAGTATTCCTTTATTATAATGTTCTGACCACAATCTTATAGACCCTTCTCTTTTTTCCCCACTTAAGTTTTGTTAATGTACATATAAACTACATTACTGCAAATTCATATGTATACTATTATTTTATAATATATATATTTTATATATATATATATAATATATACATGGTATGGTGTATATATATATATATGGTATAGCACTTCTTTTTGGTCTATTTCCATGTAAGCTGATATGGTTTATTAAATTTATTAAATTGACCCGTCATATATCATGCTAACTGACTAAATGTCTCATGCTGAGTAAATGATATACCATTATGATACATTGTCTCCTCAAAGAGCCTAATTCGGATGAAATGGTATTTCTGACGCGTACCCATTTCTTGAAATGGTTCAGATTTGATGTTGTCATCTATTCAGTCATCCTTCTATTTTTAAACCAATGATCAAGCTTTTGTCACTACTACTATCTGTATTAAAATGTTTTTACTGTAAGCTGCAAAATTGCAAAAAGCAATAGAGAAATAAATGTGGATTGATATAATTTATTTTTGCTTTCTGATTGGTTATTATCTAGGGATGAGAATGTTTAAAATGTCCTTATTTAGAAATCAATGACTCTGTGGAATAATTCAAGGACTTTATAAATGATGCACTGCATTGCTGACTATATAGAGCAGTAGAAATCAGTCACTTATCAGTTTATATTTTAGTGCTACCTTAAAGGTTAGAACAGAGCTACATCACCACATGCCACACCATCCACTTTCCAGCACCAAACCAACGCAGGACAATGAGAAATGCTCAGTCGGAAGATTTCAAGAAAAAAAAAGAAGCCACATTTTAATGCTTGCACATTCTTGAGACATTAGCAATCCATTTTAATTCTACCTAAATCCACTAACAGCCACCTTTATTATGACTATTCTGATTTTGCCTCTTGCTATTTGCATTGCAGTGCCACTATGACACTGGCTTATGCATTTTTTCTTTATTAAAATCTAAATGTAGAATTAGCAAGAGAATATGCTTAACCTTATATACCTTCCACCGCAGGAAGATATATTGCCTCTTCTCTATTATTAATAAAATCACAGCACGGGGGGCTGGGGTGTAATATCGTTGGTTGGATGAGGGCTATATTGCTTAATAGAACCTGTATGTGAGTGCATTTGAGCCTAGTGTCAGGTCTCATATCTCAAAGCTCAGTGCGGTCCTCACTGGTAACAGCACAACTCGGAACGGTGGGTGAAGTGGGGTGTAGTTATGACCGTTTCGATCAGCTGAAGTCCCACCTCATTCGCCCTACCCATTTAGTACATGATGACGGTGGCAAGATTGGGGTTCTCCCAGGGTGCAAATTACGAGGACTTAAGCTATATAATAGTATAAAAAGTGTTCATGTACACATATAAACTACATATTTCTTTTTATATACAAGTTCAAATTTAAACAAAGTAGATTAGAAAATAGAATTCCCGCAAACAGAAATCGCATTCGCCTGTGGATGTAACCATAGCAACAGCAGACTGCTTAAGCACTTTTAAGGATTATTATCAGACATAACATAAAAAATGTAGTTTCTTTATCACCTTACAGACTTGCATATCAGGCTGCCGAAAAAACATTTAATATTCAACTAGCTGAATTCATTTCACTTCAATGTGTTTAAGGTCAGTCAGAAATTAAAAGTAGCATAATACCATTCTGTTTCGCTTTTTTGTGAAATGTTAACATGGCTAACATGGCTAATAAAGAAGTGTATATAAAGTCGGCACACCATACTATTAAAAATGTATTAATTTAAAGACTTTTTGAGCACACGGGCTCTTCATCAGACAATGAATATGCAATAACTCCAGATGATGTCAGCTCCGGATCATGATACACACTGTAAAAATAAAATATTTTTTGATCACGCAATCATTGCTTAAATTAGACATCAATGTTGTTAACCGTAAATAAAATCATTTTTACTATCCTAATATTGCAAATTCTAATATCAAGCCTATGACTATTCTGCTTTTTTTTTATAACATTGAAACAACAATCTTCTGTATAGCAGCATGCATGGTAAAAAGCGCTATATGCAAATAAATGTGAATAAAAATTTTCCACATAAGGCTGAAAGTGAATCATCCTGCCTAATATCTTATTCTGTGTCCCACAGAAGATGTCATCTGTGATTGGAACAAGATAAGGATAAGTACTTTATATATTGTAAATAAAACGTTTTATGGGCTTTATTATATATATTTGTTTTAATTGCGACTAAAGAAACACACAAAATGTTGCAACGACACACACAAAAAAACCCTATAGAAATTCCTTTAAAAAAGTCAACCATATACAACCAGATATGGTATAATTCACACGCTGGGTTCTCTGTTATTCTGCCTATAGAAAGGGTGGGCAGCTGGAATGTATATGTTGAGCAGGAGGGGGCGGTCTGCAGAGATGCTACCAGCTCCAGGAGCCGTCTTTAAATATTTACACACAGCAGAGCAGAGATAAGGCACTGAGATGATATGATAGAGAAATCGGCCATATTCACAAGCTAAAGGGAACATGTATATAGAGGACAATTCATTCTCGAGTGCGTTACTGCTTGCGTCTGGGTGTTTTTATCTTGAATCACGTGCACTAACATTGAGTCGGAGAGACGGATCAGGATGAAAGGTGCGAGATAGAAGCAGCGAGAAACAGACAAGGTGAGAGACGGGGAGAAAGACGACACTTTCATAGGCACAGGCGGCAGCTTCAGTGATAAAGATGGAGGAAGTAAAGTGATACTGTGGATAAAAGGAAAGATAAAAGATGCAAACAAATATAAAAGAGTGTGATGAACAAATGCTATGAAAAAGAACTAGATGAAATTAACGGTCTGAAAATCGGAATAAGGGTTTGATATAAAAGTAAAAAGGAGGAAAGTGTTTTGGGGGACAGTGTGAGGGAGTTCTCAATGTGTCAAATGAATGGATGTGATGCTGGACTGGGCTGTGCGGCCCACTCTCCTCCATAATGCCGTGAGCATGCCGTGCACTGCCGGGTCAGCCTCATAGAGCATACTAATGAGATTACAGCCCAGTGTGCCACATCAATAGAGCTGCAGTAAAACCTCACTTCATATATGCTAAACTAGAAAGAAGATGGATATTATAGAGCGCTCTTTCACTTTAGACTCGTACGACTCATACGACTCCAACAATCGAAACCAACGACAACATATCTCTCGCATGACAAAAAAGCAATATTTAGCTCACAAATCAGGTAACAAGGTACGAAAAAGCGAAGAGAGGAAAGCAAGGCTCTCTGTTTCCAGTTGTGATTGAATTTACAAGAATCCTCCCCACCTCAAGGTTCACAGGCTCTCCCGCACACAGTACAGGGACTGGATGAAAGAGTCGCGATAAATGTATTCCCTTTATCATCTAAACTATTATTCCTTGTGCTAAATTAATCATTCTCTTCTCGAGGGGGTTCAAATCTAAAAAACCTTCTTTTCAAAGCAGACCTTTTTTGTGCCGTTGCGGAGCCGCTTCGAAAAAATCTGATAATAATGGTTGGGAGCGCACTAGCGGAGAACGGCTCTATTCTCTTTTCTTTTTCCTTCTGCTCTTCTTCCTGCCAACCCAAGCCACATAAAAAGGTGTTCTCTCATGCAAGAGCAAAGGTGCTAAAGTTCAGGGTCATCTTAGAGCGCAAGCATAGACGGAGAGAGAGAGACGAGATAGGCTGAATGAGACTGGATAAAACCACACAAAAGGAAGCAACGAAAGAGAGAAATGGTTCAGTATGAAAACAAGAGAGAGAGAGAGAAGGGAAATCTCTCTGCACATCTACAGAAGGGGAAGTCTAATGCGAGTGGACGTTTTCATCTCTGTGGCAGAGCTCCAGTCCAACATAATTGGGACAATTCCCACTACTGATATAATTTCATTCCTACCTCAGTGTGACTCCTATGATCTCATGCTGCAACATCTCACTTCTCTGATTCCCTTTACCGGGCTCTGCCACGTATGTGACCACTGCGCTGCCAACTGGGTTTGATCTATAACCAAATGAAAGTCCAGCGTCTCGCCGGAAATCAGCGATGACGAATTAATGCGCTCGTAAAACACAGCGCAGGGAGTGATGTACAACTTTTGGAGTCGCCTTATCATAGCAAGCTTGTGTTTTCAAACCGAGTAAGCAGAATTCATCACGGCTAAATATGAGCCTGTCTTCGACTTCCTTTTTTTATCTCGCCAACATTTGTGTTCCGCTCACTGCGTGCGAATCCGCTTTCCAGCGTCGCGAGCTCGCAGCCGTAGACGCCTGCTGTGCAAGAACACTTAAGAGGATGTCAGCGAGTCGAGCGTGATCACAGGTCGCAGATGAGATGGTGGAAAGCTGTGATGTCAGCTGGAGGCAGGGGGGATTGTGGGATGAGGGGAGAAGGGCGAAGAACGCCCCGGGGTCAGCTGTTAGGGGTTGCTCAGGGAGTTGGGCCTGGCGAACAGACAGAAGTGGCGCCAGGCTCTCCCCTGTGTGTGTGGAGCAGCAAGGCACAGTAACGGCACAACCCTGTAGCTGCTAGGATCTGTGAGAATCCCAGTGACACGGTGGACCACAGGGGAGCAAAGTCATCCCAGTTTGTTTATACAAACAGATCAGTTGCCATGGCTATCCAAGCAGCAGCAGATTCGCATGATGTCACCTTGGCGGCGAGAGCAAGAAACAATAACAGCGAGCACGGCTAATTAAGAACCAGCATTATCTATGTGACACCCACATTTCAGTGACACTGGTGATGTCTTGTTTGGAAAACCTGTTTAGAAGAATAGCTTAACTAGAAATGAGAACTCTGTCATTTTTAGTCATACTAATGTTGTTTCAAGCCCCTATGATTTTCTTCATGTACCATACAACAGCTTTTAGCAAATCCAAAATTTCAGTCATTATTCACTTAAAACTTTAATTTGTGAATACCTAAATTTCATATTTGTCACATTCAGCTCAGAGACATACAAGAAACAATGATGATAAAGTAGGCATTACTGTCACAACATTACTGTACGAGCAAGTTAACAGTGGATGTGTACATGAGATTTAATATTTAACAGACATGTTTTCGGTGAATGATGAACATTCTGTCTAGTGTCTCTTTTAGTTTTCCACAATAAAAAGAAAGTCATTGAGGGTTTTGGAATGAGGGGAAGTTTTTGTGAACTATTGCTGGTTCTAGTTCTCCTTAAAGTAATAAAAAAAGATTCACTGTTCGACAAGACCTGTGTACGATTTTAGTCCTTCAAACAAAAAAGATATATTTCGAAAAATGTCTCAGTGGTTTTGTGCACATACAAGAGAAGTTAATAGGTCCAGGGTTGTTTGGTTACCAACATTCTTCAAAATACCTTGTTTTGTGTTCTGCAGAAGAAAGAAAGTCATACAGGTTTGGTTAAATGAATTGGTTGATTAAATGATGAAAGATTTAGATTTTTGGTTCATCCCTTTAAGTTCATCCCTTTAAGTGTCTTTGTGTACATCCTACATGCAGTTCTAAGCAAAATAAAGAATTATATTCTTCAATTCCCAGATTTTTTTTTTTTCATTTAACTCGGTCACAAAAGGAAAAGTGTGAATTTGGAACAACAGAGAGCTGGTAAAGAGCTCATTTTCCATGGCCCAGTTTGTAAGGTGCTGGTTTCGTCCTGGTCAGGCTCTGTGGAAAGCAGCTGTTCCAGACTCAGTGGTACAGAGGGTTAGCCGCGGGAGGGAGTTATGAACCAGTCATCAGGGCTTACATAGCCCAGCTGTGCCACAGAGCCTGGCAGACTCACACCTGCCCTTAACCCACCATGCAGTAACACCAAAGCACACACCTGCCTCTTCTTTCCAGCACGGCTGGTCCCCCGGCAAACCTCTCCGGCCAATGAGCAAGAGACAGGACTTGGCCGAGTCCCACAACATCTGACCCCCTTGAGTCCACGTGGATCTGCAGCAGAGGAAATCAGATGAATTTCAACGTTTAGCCACAACCACTTGTACTTTTGATATACATTTGCATTAGACACAGTGTCTTGCTGAACATCTTCCATCTCTCCGTCCGCTCCACCCCCACTTCAGCTAATTCTCTCTGGCAGGGAGACCTGCAAAAATCAATAGGGAAAATGTCCTGAAACAGCCAATCTAGGAACCATCTGCCCCGATACTCCACAGAGACAAAGACCAATGTCTCCTGGGAGAAGGACGGAAGAGAGAGAAAGCACAACGCACATACAAACTCAATTACTCGGTGCAACTAAAACACTCTTTCACATTGCACAGTCAGGCTTACACTTTTCTACTGTCACCTGTCACTAATTGGAACTGAAGTAGCATTTACATTTACATTCAGTATATTTGGTGTGTTTTTAGTGTCATTTAATATAGATTTTAGTTATACAAGAAGGTCGGTGCCATTATTGGCGCAAATCATTTCAAGCAATGTTAAATTTCTATCTTAAAAATGTTTACCCTTACTAAAGGATGTTACATAATTTTTATCAGTACAATACTTTTTTTAAATTAAAGTTATAGTTCACCGATACATATAAAATTCTGTCATCATTTACTTACCCTCGAGTTTTTCCAAATCTGTATACATTTATTTTTTCAGATAACATGTTTGGAGGAAAGCTTGTAACCAAACGGTTCTTGGATCCCATTGACTACTATAGTAGGAAAAATGTATAATTGTTTTGTTCTGTTGAACACAAAAGAAGATATTTTGAGTTCTGGGGCACTTGTCATTTTTCCTGTTGTAGTCAATGGTGGCCAAAACCTGTTTGGTTGCAAGCATTCATCAAAATATCTTTCTCTGTGTTCATCGGAACAAAGAAATGTATGCAGATTTGAAACAACTAGACAGTAATCCATGACACAATTTTTTTTGGGGTGAATTATCCCTTTAATGTTAACCTTTTTTGCCTTCATTTACCCTATGCACAAATAAACAAATTATTGAATGTACCATTTGTTTTGTTTATGAAACGTAATTTAATTTGTTTATCGTGTTAGTTTCTCACACCAAGACCACAGATCATCTTCATTGATTTGTCATGTCTCACACATTAATTTAAACAGAAACTGTTTGATTAACAAAAGTAATGAAGAAGGATTTCAATAAAACATACAGCAATTAAAATAAATCTACATCAGCAGCTTAAGGTCACACATGCGGTATAATATACAGTGTGCAGACGTCAACTGAAATAAAATTAGCTGACTTCATGTTGGTATATTAATCTGGTAGTTTAAAGTAAGAAATTCAAAAACTTTCTGTGGAAGATATATCTACAGCTAACATAGTGATGTACCCATGCTCAGCAGGAAAAAACATAGACTGATAATGGATGTGTTTGCCTGTTAAACTCATCTCACACACTTGTCATGTAGAATTACATCTTCATTCGTGTGAGCCATTATCATTAAGTAATTCAGTTTTTCGTTCTTATCTTGATCCTTTGCTGGCTATTACAGTTAATCTCATTTTCGTGATCTAGAAAAAAGTAATCTTTTTATTAAAACCGGTGTGCTCTAACTGACATACCAAAGCATACTGTCAGCTATGAACATGTACACAAACATTTTATTTTTTTAGATTAGATTATTTATTATTTATTTGATTGTTTGGAGTTTATGGATTTCATGAACAAACTGCTTTTAGAACAGTTCCTGGCTTGCCTACAGACGTGAAAAACATCAATTACCCTTTACACAAGAACAGCACTGTAAATCAATACCATCAATTGCTGAAACAGTTGCCATTGTAGATGCTTTTTGCAACAGGCAACAAATAGCTGAAAGTGATTTGAAGTGCTAAAACTCTTAAACAACTTCAAAATAGCCCTGACTTCATCTTGTCCAGTGACGTTATAATCGCGGTGTTGGTGAAACATCGGGGATGTTCGCAGACTTCTCCAGTATTCCCCCGTCCCTCCATCTTTTATCACAAAACCAAAGCAATATTGTGAAATAAACTGTTTGCAACTTTATCGACAGTTGTTGCGTAACTATTACTCTAATCTTTCCGACTGAAATGGCTTCTTACAGAGACAGACTTGCTTCACGTTTCAACATGACGGGGACTTCTGTTTGTCGCGTTCTCTCCGGCTGTATGAGAGAAGCCAGCTTGCTGCGCCGCTATATAGCGCTCTAAAAATAGCTCACCTTTCACTGCCATCTACGGCCCGACTGACAGACGCTGTCTACCAATCGCGCTGTGATATTCAAATATGACTCCTCCTTTTTGTCTATTTAAGCGCCGCCTTCCTTGGACGCCAGTGAGATCATCAACCCTATTTACCTTACATGGTCACGCACGGAATTGATTGACAAAAAGCCACTCCCCCCAGTTCCCTGGCTTCCTCTCGCTCGCGAGACAGCGAGCCCAGCAACTTGCCTTGGTGATCCGCGGCATTCAAGAGAAGGCTACCTGGAATTTATAGCGCAAAAGAGACAGAGCCATTCGGCAATGCGGAAATAGGTGGACAATTCATGTCACCGAGTTTGCATCCCACTCCCAGGCTGAGGATCTGAGAGTTCGCGGGGATTGCAATTAAGTGACAAGAATTTTTTCTTTTTTTCTCTTCATTTTTCACATTGCGCGTTTGCGTTGCTAAAATCATCAGCTTTGAAGATACACTTCGCGGAGGATTTCAAGCATTCTTGTGCGTGTGACAGTGGGCTGAGAAGAAACGATCATACTTAAGGATCAAAGCAACTTGCTCTCTTGCTTGCGAGCATCAACATGGACGTGTTGGCGAATTACAGTATTTTTCAGGAACTTCAGCTGGTGCACGACACGGGCTACTTCTCCGCGATGCCGTCGCTGGAGGAGAACTGGCAGCAGGTGAGAGTTTGCGCGTATGTTTAGTTTCACTGTACCACTTATTTATAAGGCGAGAGAATATGGGACTTCACTGACAGTGTGCGTGGATGAGCGATGCTTAAACACACTGTTTCCTTTCTTTGGATTATTGCGCTTCTTGGCTGTTATCACACTTGCGGTAATGGAAGTGCCAGTGCGCTGTGAATATAGCTACAGTTTTTATTTAGCATCAAACTGAAAGTGGTTATTATAATGATATTATAAGAAGTCTATTGTACGCTTGTGGAAAGTCATTTTTTGCTGTATACTTTGGGTAAAACATATGCCGTTGACGGAGTCGCGTTTATTTCCATACAACGAGATGATTCATGAATCTTCTACTTGTTGTAACTGAGTCAATGGCGATTTGTTAAGGCGCACGTAATTTGCCAAGATATAAAATAAGCGTGTGGCTAACAATATGTGGCTTGTTATTAAATAATGCATTCGCTTCTGTCAGATTACTTCGTGTTTTTCAGTCAGACGATATTAGGAGCAGTTCCCGATAGTCATGCATTATGTATTACCTCCGCCGCGAGGGTGCGCGCGTGAGGACAGAGTGGATGTGAAGAGGACGCATCCAAACTACAAATCTTCGAGCGAATTTTGTTTGCGAATCTTAAAGGGGTTAAATTGATATGTGATCATATCAATGCTTTTCATTTTTCTTACATGTAACTCGTGTTTCAATCTTTTATGAAGGGATTTAGAAATGTTAAAACAGATAAGTCACTGTGTCAGGGATACATTTTAGGTGATGAGTTTTCTATAGATCATGCAAATCAAGAGATCGGATTCATTGTGTTTTAGGCAATAATTATTTTCTAGTTGCAGATTACAGTAATAACACCAACGGGGGCTTGTACATGCTGTAAATAAAACAGCTGCAATTTAATACTAAGATTCATGATTTAAGGGCCAAGGGGTTTAAAAGGACTTCGGGAAATTGATGTGGCGATGCGTGCCTCTGCGCGCATGCACCGGCTGTCTCGAGCTCATTGCAATTCCATGTGCTCAACTGCAGGGATATGCAGCGAGTGGTTATTTATCGCTGATGTGTGAACTTGAAACAGATCTACCCCCACAAGCACTTCTAAACCAACACAGAGATTATCTGGTCACAAATGCAAATGCAGGCACGCTGGCATGAGTAAAAAGGAAAATGCAGATCTGGCATTTGCTCATCTCGTTGCATAGAACTCAAATGTTCGTCCTGCAGGAATACAAACAGGTCTGGTTTATCTGCTAATTCTTGGATAAATTAACTTAAAGCTTAATGGTTGTATCAAACAATGGTGGTTTGTGTGTGGGTGCTGGCGTTCGTTCCCTGCAGTGTGGTGAATTGTCTGTCCAAGCACACATGGGATTGCAATTTTGCCTGCTGTTTTACATTTATCTGGCTGTGTGCTTGCGACAGAGCGCAAAAGTGAGAGAGATAAACTGTGCGTTTTTTGTTCATTTTCATTATACTTTTGATAGTTTACTGCTCTGTGAAGTGAAACGAAGACAGATTAAGTTTGTTTTACCAGCCTTGTAACATTTATAAAGGAACCAGCTCATGTTGTGCGACGATACGACCTGCAGATGTTTTCATATGCCACTGGTGCAGACAACAGAGACAGTCTCAGCTAGCGGCAGAGGAGGGGGACAACCATCCTAAAAAAAGAAACAATAAAAGTCTGATTTGATGGCAAGAAAGCAAGCACGGAGAAAAAAAAAAACATTGTTTAGTAGACAGGCGAATATAAGAGCTTTTCTTCTGAGTGACATCACGGTTAGAATGTGATGCTTTTACAGGTTGGTTTTAAAGCGAAGCCCTAGATCTGCCAGTGGAAGGTAAACAGCACCCTTTAAGCGAGAGACAAGATGGATAGCTGTGCTCGGCCCCTTGCGAGTGGAGCATGAATCAGACCTTAATGGATGCGATATGGGTGAATTGAGTTTCAGAGCTCAGCCTGAGACCAGGGATGGGGACCGTGGCCCACAGAAGGGAGGGTGAAGGAGCCGATGTGCTTGGGGATGAGGAAGAGGGGAAGAGGTTGTCCGCCAAACCGTGATGAAGTCCTCTCTGGGCCTGACATGCACTGCGTCCGTTCCCCACAAGGGACGCGGGCCGCTGGCACCATCTCTCTCGACTTGAACAAAGATGCTATCTTTCACTGTCAAGAAGAGAGAGAAAAACACAGAGGAAAAGAGAGAACGTCTGGCTCGCTGTAATCACAGCTCGCCAGCCTATCTTAGGGCACAGAAGGGAGGAGTTATTTCGGCAGTGACCCGCAAGCGGGGTTAATTCAAAGAGCGGCTGTTTGCGCAACAAGAGAGCCCCTGTTGGCTTTCACCCCCCTCCCTAAGCAGTGCCACCCCGTACGACTCTCGTCGCTCCTCGGTGGAGGCTGGAAAAGCAGGTGGAGTGGCCTGGGGAATGAGACGGAGGCAGTAAACAACACCATTAGTGGCAGTCAAGGATGCCTGGCCAATTAGTAAGCATCACCTTAGAGACAGGTCGGGGGTGGGGGGCTGAGTCCGTTTGTCTGTATCTATCCATCTGTCCTCCATCAACCACGTGGCTTTATTGGTGTTTAGTCTTGTGACAGGCAAGCCTTTTTGTGAGCCACGGTGAAAATGGCTCACTCTCTGTCTCTTTGCCTACTAAGCTTGGCAGACCTGTCCTCGCAGTGATCTTCTCTTCTCCAGTGTGTTGTTCTGAAACTTTACATTGCCAACAGTAATTCAAATCATCCACCTTGAATGACTTTGGGCTGTAAAAGCACGGTCTGATTGCTACGTGCCTATCCCGAGCCTAGTGCAGGACCACTATGTTTTGCAGTCGAAACCCATGTGACCTGGCTGCCCTGATAATACTGTAAAACAGCGATAGACAAGAGACTAATAGTCTGCTCTTTTTCAGTTCTATCAATAGCTTTTATGGCATATCATTAGGGATTGAGAAACAAAAAGGGAGATGTGGCAAACGGATACTCTCGAATCTCGCTGGCAGCTGGAGGGCAGACAACTGACCCACAGAAACACATCACAGTCAGTAGAACTGGAGCACGTCTGAGGAGGGTCACATAAGCCCCAGAGAGAAGCTGCAGGCAGCAATCTGAGGCGAAGGCAGCGCGGCTCTCAAATGTTGAGCTTGGTCTGTCCCAGAGAAGCCCAGTCTGACAAGATAATGAATCACGCTGCTTGCATATTCTATGCTGTGAGTTTTCGCATTTCACAGCCCAGTAACTTTTAGAAACAAAGGCGTGGATGGTCGGGTTGGTCGGTGGGGGCTGTGGTAGATGAAGTGTGCATGCATGATAACATTAAAAATGGATTTCCATTGAGTTGGTCCCGTCTGTTTCAAAAGTGGTTGAGGACCCAATCCTAACCACAAGAGCCAACTAGCACCGAAGCCTATCTTCAGAACCAGGCATTTGGCTTGCTTATGATTTCATCCTTTCTTTAATTGTGCTCCTTGAATGTCCATGCTGAGCTCGCTCCAGCTGAACACATTCAGGCTTTCTCTAGGCTGCAAACACTGAAATGTTCATTATGTAATACTCTGAGGAGCACAGCTGCTTTCTCACAGTATATCTTCTGACAGCAATCCTCAAGCCCCTTCTTTCAGGTCTCACTGCATTTGGGGAAGTTGCAGAAATGGGATCCTTCCAGAAAAGCAAGCCTTAGTATCAATACAGATTTGGTGACACAAATGAATACCAGCCACATCCCCCTGCACTTTTTTTATAATGGTGATGTCATCATTGCTGACCTTACACTAGGGGAAACACCTTGGCATTTGATTTCAAACCTGTTATACCAGTCGTTCTTTGAAGTGACAACAGGTCTTTCAGCACATGTTTGACGCTCAGGCATGCGTTGGAATACACGTACTCCCACTTTAAGATAAATAAGCTGTCACAAGTTATCTTATCAAGATATGTAGTGCATTTGTAAAAGCTTGTGTGCAGTGTCACCTTCCTTCCCCTCCTTTAGCTTTGACCTCAGTGACCCCCGCTGAACCAGGCAACAGACTCCATTAGTCACTATGTCGGTGGTACATCCTGTTGATGACCCCCAATGGAAAGTGCTTGTCACTCTTTGTGATCCTATTAGTGACTTAAAGCTGATTGGAACTTTTTACAACTTAATTGACCAGGTCAGCTATTTGGTTTCCACTGGATTATCGATTGTCCCGTATAATGGCAAAGATCAGCAACACCGGACAAGGCATAAAAATAAAGATTGTTTATTTTTAGCAGGGCCAGCTGAAATCAAACACAAACATAAAAATATAAATACATGTATCTGTACAGAAATACATTTCAGTTATGAAATGGAAATATACAGCTTAGATGCTATAAATGCATAAATACACTTGCTGGAAAATATCTGCATATGGTGATTTGTTTATTATGTTTAATCCATTTTAACTGCCTCCAGGACTATCACAAATCATTCTTGCAATTTTGACACAACCTCAATATCATCTGTAATAGTCAGTTACATAACGTTACTTTGGCAACTTGGTGAATTTAAAACAGAAATTGTTCAGTCTTTCAAAGTTTGCAAGACACAAGGAATATTAAATAATAAAGTACTGGCACTATATGGTCATCAACTACCCTGAAACTCTTTCATAATAACACTTGGCAGCTTACCGCTGATCCCTGCATGAGTCATCACTGTGTTGGTATCAATGTGACATCATAAACCAACCCATTGTTCTGGACACCTCCTGTACGCTGCCCCCTTAGTGATCGGAGAGGTCAAAAACCTAGTCTGGATCTTTGAGTCATTGTCATGTAATGGTCTGATATCACAAAAGAAAGGTCTGTTGATCTTCCCACATACCTGTTCAGGTTCAGATTGTATGTGGGGTGTTCTGTGGTTGAGAGTGAGTAACTGCTGCAAAAGCGAGGTTGGTTTCCTCTACCGGAGACTCAGACGGAGCGGATCAGTCAGGCTTTAGACAGTAATGAGGCAGCACTGAGGTGCAGGAGGGTCTTTCACGTAGAGACTGAACGGGGTCTCGCTTTGAAGCGGGCACATTCGACTGATATGTTTGAAAGAGACTTCTGCTATACAATGTGTACACGCTTCCTCAGATAAAAAACAACAATGTAATATTGACATAATGCTGTGCAAAGGCAAAACACAGTTACTATTTATTTTCTGACATTTGTTTAAAATGATAATGTCTGTCTCATGACAAACCGATTCGACTCAAGAAGAAGAATTCAGAGAATCCGAAGTGTGAAAATTGCATCTGTATATGCAGGGCGGATTTGTTAGAATGCTTTGAAGCCATTTTTCTCTGTTTCGTGTTGTCATAGTTACTGTGTTTTGCATTTGGGGGGCGATTCAGAATTCCATCTCTGTTCAAAGAAAAACGCTGTAAACAGAAGCTTACATGGCATGATAAACAACTAGCTGTGAAAATTATACCAAAATCTGCAATGCTGTACTAAACTGATTTTTAGTTATCTAGTCTTCTGTAGTCTTTACAATGAAGTGAAACTGCTTTCGCAGGGTCAATAAGGTTTCAAACACAGTCCAAGAGCACCCTCGTGCACATTATGTGCTGTGTTTACCAAATATCTTTCACCATGAAAATTTACAATTGCTCTATAATTTATTCTCTGCGCTAGAGGTGGATCAAAGACGACATCAAACTGGCAGTTGGTAGGTTTTTGAATAGTCAAACACAGGTTTGATGAAATGAGAAACTGTGAGGATAATTGGCATCTCCAGGGAAAACAACCTACAAAGTGCTGAAAAACTTGCTTTAAAAAAGTATGCAACATTGTTAAAAAAATATCAGCGGACTCTAAATGTTTTTTTAATTAGTTGTACCTTTTTTACAATACAATGTCTCGCTTGAAAATCTCACGAGAGAACCAGTGGCATTCTTTGCAAACACAATGCAGGATAAAACACAAAACTGTACAACAAACGCTTTCAGGGACATAAGACTCTGATAAGCTGGAGGAGCAGAACATTAAGTCTGTGAGACTACTTCAGAGAAGAGCTTCCGTCAAGCTCCTGACTAGACAAATTATATTTCTCTTGACGGCCAAAACCAAGGCATCAATGCCGAGCCTAAATCCACGCACCATATATGGAAGGTCATATGTTGTTTCCGGGACCACACGCTCAATAAGATGCTATAGGCAAACAACAATAAATGCTAATATACGCTGTTGGCGAGCTGTAAAACTATCGGAAAGCCGCCATCCTAACCTTTATCTTCATAGCGAAATCCCACATGGCCAGTCAGCGATTTATTTTGAATAATTTATTCAAATATTGATGTCGGAGATTCCGTGAGCTTGGTGACTGTAGTGTGAACAGTGCTCATAAACGGCAGCTAAGCTCTAGCCCCGCTTGAAATGAATAGATGCTAGGACCCGAAAAAATGTATTCCTCCCATCGCCACTTAGCAAGCGAATAGATTAAGGAGGGAAAGACAAACAGTGATTTGCTTAGGCGTTTGTAATATATACACTGACAATGTTAACCTGCCAGTCCATTTCCAGGAAATGCCAATGGATCGTGTTTATAGTGCTAAGACTCGAGTGTTTATTGTGTTCCTACATGTGGTCTCCTGTGGGCAGAAAATAGCATGGTTACATATGCCATATGTCTATGTCTTTAAGAAACTGCTGCTGATTCACATAGTGCTGCAAACCACCTGCGACCTAGAAAACAGTTTGCATGAAGCTTTTAAAATATTTACACATTATGTAATTTTTGGGGGGCTAAAGGGTTAAGGTTTTTCAACCCCATAACAGAAGATGTCAAACGGAACAGCCCCTCTTCTACTTTCCAGCTTGTACCATGAACAACGTGCTCACGTCTGCGAGTGATTGCTAGTGGAGGTGGTCTTGTTATTTAGGGATCAAGGGCTTTCTGGGGCCATGATTAAGGAGCTTGTGGATGGTGGGGACGGTGGGGGTCATTCGTCTGCTTCTCGAGAGTCTATCAGCCCATAGAGACGACAAGCAGCACCTAGCTGGACGGAGAGAGTAAAAGACAGAGAAAAATGAGTGTTTGGAATGCATCTTTATGCATGAGGCCTAGTGTCCCTCTTCAGTCCCGATGGAGAGGCAGTTTAGCCACTCAAGGATTTGATTAACAGGCCGAGTGGAACCGGCCACTTTTCTTTAAGTGCAAGTGCACACACGCATACAAACTCTGACTAACAGCTTGATGATATCTTTCACACCAGCCCGAAAAAAACAGCAGACTGCAAATCAATACTTCTTCATTGCCAATGGTACCTTAACACAGACTGAGAATGCAGCACTGTGTATTCTGCAAAAGAGTGGGTTATATAAACCAGCAGGACCGAAATATAAATAATGGTATTTTGTGTATTCTAAACCAGCTATAGGGAGCCCCGTAGACTATCGAGGTACAGATAAAGAAATAGAGAGAGGCAAGAGTTGGAGAGGAAGGCAGAGGAGAGGGAAAGATGTCTTGCATGTTTATTCGAGTGCTCGTGAGGTGAAGAGGGGTGTCGATGGTGCCACACTTTACTTGCATCTGCTTGGCCTTCTGGAAATTCACTTTTCATTGTCTGAATGGAAGTGTCCGCACGCAAGACTGGCGTCAGGAGGTCTAATGTTATGTAGACAGCCTGCGACAGAAAAATTCAAGCAATGTCACCGCAGCATGTACATGACCTAATATTGCATTACATCACTACTCTTTCTCAAAATATTTGTGCATCACTATCAAATTGTCAAGATCGCTTTATATATGCAAACACTGTAGCAGCAGTACTTATAAAATCATACTTGAATAATCCGTTTTCTCTGGAGGAATCTGGAGTATTTGTGTAGTGGCGAGTGTGATTTAAGTTTAGGTTTCAGGGTGGCAGGTTACTCGGGTCTGGATCACCCTACACCTGTTGTCAAGCTGCCAAACAGGTGAGCTCATTGTTTGTTTTGGTGGTGTTGAAATACAATGAATAAGGACATGTTGCAAGACAGGTACTTTTCAAGCAGGTTTAATGTGCCTATAGGGCGTGCTTTGTGACTTTGACAAACAACTCCGGGTAAAATTGGTGAAATAATGAGCATTTGCTAAGGGACAAAATGTTGTTTTACTTTTAAGTGTCAAAGGGGGACAAGATGAAGTGAAAGATTTGTACAAAATTGCAAAATTATCATGCCCGGTTTGCCTTTTTGTTTGGTCCTGGGATTATTTGGGATAATTGTAACGTGTGGAACTGTGTGTGTGTGTGTGTGTGTGTGTGTGTGTGTTGGCAAATTTGCATATCATCTGTGTGCTTCTCTCTGGTGGCCACATGACCTGGCCTGACTCCAGACTATTGTTGTGCCAGACCAGTGTTACTATGCCTTTCCACTAGCTCATCTTTCATCCCCTCTCTTTCATTCTCGCACACTCTAAAGGCTCCTTCAAATGAATTGTATTGTTACATAATGCACACATTTTTTGGGGTAAAAAAGCTACAATACTGGTTTCCACAAAGGTCGAGAGTTTTTACTGTGTCGCTGCCGCTGCCCTTTTCATTACCAGACAATTCGCATGACATATTTTGTGAAAGGGAAAATCAAAAATAAATTCCTATGTGTATCTATCTATATTATATAATGCTGGAAAAAAATTAAAAGACAACCCCAAATATGCATTTCTACATGGATTATGGCAATTTCAGACCAGTCACGTGTCTGTTGAATTCCAACAAAAACACACCTTAGTAATAACACAGTCCCCCAACAGCAATGAAAGACTGAGAGAATGCCAAAATGCATGAAAGATGTGATTAAAAATATTTTTTCCATTAAAAACGTCATTTTTATTAAATACATGTAAAATATTAGTATTGCGCTGTTTAAAAAAATATACATATTTCTAGGTAATATTCAAAGTCTTAAAACATGGCATATGTTTGTTGTTTGACCAGTTTGTCCAGTTTTCACTTTCTGCCAAATAAATATATTTTTATTTGTGTTGTTTAAAAAAAAATCAAGGTAGTATTCAAGGTCTGAAAACATGGCATATGTTTGTTATTTGGGCAGTTTTAACTTTCTGCAAAAAAACTGTATTTTTATTTGGAATTTGGGGGAAATGTTGTCAGTAGGTCACAAAATAACACAAAAAATATAGTTTTACATGAACACATTTCTAAAAATAGTTAATTCAGCAAAACAGATTTTTTTTTAGTGGTCTCATATCCAAAGCTGTATATTAAGCTGTACAACAGAACACATAAGGCATATCATGATTTTCGAAAATAATCAAAATCAACACATTATATGTATATATCCACATACTTTTGGATGCTATCTGCAAAACCTTTGTGCAGTGGAGGTTAATGCTGCATGTGGAGCTTATGTGGGGTTTCTGTACATCTCTCTGCCTTCCACCTAACTTACAGTCATGCCCAGTATTACATGGGGAGAAAATAAAAAGGGCAGATGCCCCTCTGGCACCCGGACACAGGACCGGTGTGTACAACCTGACGGTGTGGAAAAGCGTACAAGCCTGACTATTTGCTCCAGCGAGCAAAGAAGCTCGACGCAAACACACTAGAGAGCTGATTTTGAGAACAGTTCAGAAGGCAAGACCACCCCGTCGGGCGCACACTGCAGGCTAGAAAACACTGTCAGAGTAAGTTTGCAGTTTCGCTCCTCGAAAGCGAGATTCTAAATGTGCTGTTAAAGGGTGTCTTCGAGGCTTGGAGCGCTCACCATTTCCTCCACGTTTGTTGCCAGTTCAATGGAGGAAACCAAGCCCTTGTTTACCGATGGGGTTCTCCACTGTTCCCCCCCGCAGGCCCCCCTTTGCTTCCCCTTGTCCCAAATGTTACTACGCCACATGGACAACTGCCAACATCCTCTACATTCATCAACAGAAAAGCCTTACTGCTACAGTTACTCTGGTTACAGCCCCCTGGTAATGGCTGCTAAGCTGGTAAAGGCGCCATATTGTTTTTTTAAGCTTTATTCTAAGCCTTTTATTTTAGGCAGGCCAGACCCTCTCTACAAACCCTCTGTGCCAAGTGCCATACTGTACACTCAATATAGCTCTGGCTAAAGATCGGCAGGCACTGCTGTCTCTGCTTAAGGCCACTATGAACAGCTCTGCTGTGAGACCCACCTGTTCACTATTGCTGGCATGAAACACTTCAATCCAAATTTAAACCATTGATGTCCCTCAGAGAGCCTGTAAATACACACAAATAGTATCCATCCATCCATTTTCTACCGCTTGTCCGAACTACCTCGGGTCACGGGGAGCCTGCGCCTATCTCAGGAGTCATCGGGCATCAAGGCAGGATACACCCTGGATGGAGTGCCAACCCATCGCAGGGCACACACACTCACTCATTCACTCACGCACTCACACCCTACGGACAATTTTTCCAGAGATGCCAATCAACCTACCATGCATGTCTTTGGACCAGGGGAGGAAACCGGAGTACCCGGAGGAAACCCCCCCGAGGCACGGGGAGAACATGCAAACTCCACACAACACAAATAGTATAATGCAATTAAAAAATTTTTTTAAGGATGTTCTTCAGACATATTTTGATAATCTGCTTCAAAGAGTTCAAAAAGAGTAATACTGAGATGAGATCTTATGTTTATGAGAAGCATTTGGAGCTGCCCTACAAACGTAATAACCTCCCCAGCACGTCTACACTAAACTCTAAATGGGCTTTCGTCCTGAAGGTTGTGCACTGCGAGTCCCGCTGAGTGCTTTTGGGAAGGAGACAGAACAAGCGTGCTGCTCTTAGTCCTTCTAGTTTGTTATGGCTCTGTTAAATGGGTCATGTGCTGAGGACTGGCGACCTTGGAGAATTTGTCCTGCTCATTGTGACATTCTGTCTTTGTTTTTTTGCAGAGACACAAAGACACAATTTGCAGCATTTGGCCCAACCCTCAAGTCTTGACATAATATAAAAATAGTCAGATGACTGAGATCATTCATTTTCGTGGTGTTTTTGGGGTGTTACTGATTTCTTTTTGCACCACTTTCTCAAGGCACCTGGCTGGTATGACAGCGTTTTCACCATCTGGTGCAAACGCTGTAAAATCAGGGTGCAAAAATGACAGGGTTTGTGAAGTGCTTGCCGTCAAGATAGCAAAGACTTTGGGAACGTAAGTCTGGCTTCTCTAAAAGGGAAGCTGAGCCAGTGTACAGCTATGTGGGTCGGGTGCTATTTTAATCTGTGATGTTGCCTGGAATACCTGGGGGAATAGCCAGGCACTATTGGAATGGGGGCTTGTCTGTATGAAAGTGTCAGTTTGTGTGTATGTACAGTTGTATGCATAAGTATGCCAGGTTGGAGTTTGGATTGTTTAAAGATTTGTGCTGGTATGTGTGTGTGTGCCTACACTGCACCCCTACACATTAAGAGATGCCCACTGGGTACCTCACTTACCCTCTTAGGTTCAGTGGAGCAGGTGGTGTATGTGTTTGCTTTTAAGCATGGGCCGTTGCACTGAGCAAACCCAGCAGAGACCAGTCAACTCTCCGCACCCCCCAGACAACGCATCTCTGCTGCACCAATGTACGCATCACGCTGACACTCCCGTTCATTCAGTCCCCTCCCCCTCAGGCGATCCTCAGACAGGCCAACAGCTCAATTCTAGATTTTGAGTGCATGTGACTCATCTCGTGTTTTACAATATTCAGGATGAGATCACCCACTTTGTCAAATGCAAAGTGCTAAATGCACCCGACTGCACTGTAGATTCCAGTTAAATGATGAGGTAATGCCTGCGATCCATCACAGAGTCGCTACCTTTTCCTAGCAATGATGCTGTCATTGTGTTTGTAACCTTGTGATAATCGGCTGAAACAAGAGGGAGGCCTGAGGAATTCTGGCAAGGTGTGATACCGGAGCTCCTGCGCTGGGGCCCCCCGCCGCGCAAACAGGTGCAATGGCAGCAGGGGCACCCGCCATTCAGCCATCCCACCCTGTCTGTGAGCATGGTGACTTCAAAAAGCTGAACTCTTGGGTGAGCACATTAGAGGGAGATCTCAAAGTTAGACGCAGTCGAGTGCAACTCTGGATGACCGCATTCTCCACGCAGTCTTGGCAAAGGTCTCCCTGTCCACAGCTTCCGTCGTAGTCAGGAATTAATAGACTGCAAAGGCATTCATCAAGTCCCTGTTAGGTTTCCTTTTTATGTCACTGTAGCAGCCTTGTCAGATGCTGGTAATTGGGTTCAAAGTGCCATCGCAGTAAAAGGCTATGTGAGAGTGAGTCAAAGGGGGCGGGCCCTCGTCGTCTCAGGTGACCTCACTCTCGGCCCAGCTGCACCAGAGTGCAGGGAGGAGGGAGATTGTGGAGGATGAGGTCATTTTTTCGCTGGGAGTGTGTGGGCTGGATTTGCGTAGGTGTCTTTGTTTGTGTGCCAGCATGCATGAACGATAGACGCTGAAAGAGATAATAGTTGGAGGTTTAAGAGTATGGCAGTGATAAAACAGAAGAAAATCGGTTCAGAGATTACAGTTTAATATGTTAATAAACCAGAAACAGTGCTAAGATTATAAGACTTACTTGTCAAAAGCCTTATAAACTTACAAAGACGGTAAGTCCACCCAGCCGTAGTTTCATCATCGCAAAAAATTGTCACCATCCCCAACTAGTGGACTGTGGTTTCATGCCTCACAAAAAGCTTTTATGCATCAGTTCATGATCAAATGCTCCCTCCCTCCACCCACCTCAGTCCATTTATGGCTCACTGGCAGAGTGGAAGGGCTTTGTGTCTGTTGTTAGAGAGATGAGCTGGGCCGATAGCAACGTGGAGAAAACAGCACAGCCTGCACGGATAGAGACCTCACAAAACAGCGGCAGCGTGTGATTTCATATTCTGAGCACACGCAGACGCAGTATCAGATCATAGGTAGTATCAGTAAAGCAGACATTTGATTAGAGGTGTCGTGGAAAGATGGACGCTTTTAGACAGTTTTTCATAAGCTTTGTGGGGCTTTTTTTAATTGTAAATTACCCTGTTAGCTTCAGTAATGAGTATTCCTTGTAGTTCGAAATTTCTACTGTGGATAGAGGCAACAACTTCACTGCAAGCGTGAAACGTTGTAGCAGGCTCTCTGTGAGATTGCTTATGCGATTTTTATTGCCGTCTTCAAAGCCCTAACTCTCCACTCATGACAGACAACATTCTCATCACTCCAGCTTATATTCTTGCAAAGCATTTAGCAAATAGCAATACAGTGATTTTTGTAAACGGGCCTGGAGACAGGCTTTTAAAGGCAGAATTTGTGTCTACCTGTCTCTCACACGCAAACACGGGAAACGGAGACTAGAAAGGAGTTTGTTGTCCCATAAAATACCAGTTGTGTGGAGTCTGTGTAATTACCACACTGCAGGATAATTATAAAGAGGACAGATGCAGGGATGAAAAAGCCATTTACGTTGACTTAAGTGAGCGATGGCAATTAACTGGGATGCCTATCCTGGCACTGAGAAATTGGGTTGGAAATCCTTGCAGCAAGTTATCACACGAACCAGAAACGGCCAGCTTTGCTATCTCTTGGAGGTGAGCCTTGCGAACAGACTCGAGCAAGTTGTTTAATTTTTTAAGCGGCTTTGCTAATCTACATTCTTCATTTTGTTTTGGAGCCTTTCGTGCGTGAAAAATCCCCGCAGCACAAAGACTGGTGGGGCAGCTGCCAGATTGGGAGGGGGGTACGAATTCCTGTTATCATAACTGCTTTTGTCCACTACTGCTGCCTGATTCAGGGGATAAATTGGAGATTGGACAGGTTACCGTATCCATGCCCCTCAGGCTAGCGTGCCTATGCTAGTCCACACTGACTCTGGCTGCAATCCTGCCGATAAGGACGCACAAAAAGATTGGCCCAGACAAATTTTCTGGCCAAAGCGTGGGGGCCTAGCGGGGTTACATAACTTCTCTCTGCTTCAGGTCACACCATTTACAACAAAGTATGAACCTCTGCCTCCCATCTATGCAATTTCCTATTTCATTTCCTTTCAGCTGGCTGGCTGAGCCATCGTGCACGCTACTCGCATGGGACAGGATGCTGGGACACACATAGTGTTTCCCCTCCGAGAGGAATCCTTGCGAATGCTGTTACGTTGTCCCCGTATCTTACATCCTGTGGTTTATTACAAAGAGTCACTCCGAGTTATATATAGCATCAGGAAACCCACTGAAGACCAAGCTTGGTCACACCGGTTTTGGGGTTTCATGCTTTGAGATCACAGCAACGACGCGCAACATTGAATGATTTGTTAATGTTTTTTTAAAGACTCTTCTATCTTATTAAGAACCCATTTATCTGACAGTCGCCAATACTGACTTTGTGACCGTTGAATAAGACTGGCCTCCACACATCTCCCCTGCTGTTTCTTGTCTAAATGTGCTGTTTCAGTGGTTTTATGTGACACACTAGAAGAGAAGAGAAAGCAGGGAAGCCTGACTGATAGTCCCCACAGTGGGATAGGAGTAATGCTGGTTCGCTGACTGGGACAGAGCAGAGCAGACAACATAGTGACTCCCATGGCAAACCTGAGGGCCAACTGAAACATAGTACCAAAACAGTTTTGATGTTAATATGAGGTCAATGGGACCTCATTGGAGTGAAATGTCATTTAATGGACAGAATGATTTATTAAACTTCTAATACATTGCTGTGTTACAGCAATGTGAGCCAATCCACCGTTACATCTTGGTGAAATAAAGACCCCTGTTTAAGTCTCCTAGGGGTATAGACCTTTACCAGTGCTTGATAATGGGCTTGCAGCTGAAATTGACTCCCTTTGAGAACTTGGCCTATTAGTCATGTCTCTCGCCTGTTACAGTATGGTATGTAACAGGAGATCTCTATACAATACCCAAAGGGCCATGCATCTTCTGAAACAAAACGCCCCCTTGCTCAGCCCCCACTTCACATAGTCCTCTTTGCTGGCCAGCTTCCTTTTGTTTCCTCCTGTTCTTCCTCCATGTTCTCTTTTGTCTCTATGTGTTGTATCCCCCCCACCCATGTGGCATTCTCTTTGCATTGAGTAATGAAGATTAGCTGGGCATCTAACACAATAGAGAACCCCCTCCCCATCACTAGTATCCCTTACTTGGACTCCCCAATCTTATAACAAGCTGTTAACCCCATTTAAAAATGTCCCCTTTCAATCGGCTTGTGACGGGGAATAATCCCGCCCGAGCGGTTTAATGAAAATCGCTGTATCCTGATTAGATTACCCCAGTGCCGCCAGCCAGTGGCCATTAGCCGACCCTGTACACAGATAAACAGCAGTGTGGCTCCGCAAATCCAGTTAAAGGAAGACGAAGAACGGTTTTCTGGGGCTCAGCTTGCCTCTTACCAGCCTGCAGTCTTACTGCTTTTGTCAGTGGGATTATCCCCCGTTTGGCACATCTTCGGGGAGGACTATTCACTTCCTCTTTTGCCCATTCTATCCATTATCGCGCTTGTCTCATTGCAGTATCATTTCACTGAGCGTGATTCTCTTTGGCATATCTGGAAGGGATGATTAAGATTTGTTTGTAAAGAGTGTCATATTGAACAATCAGTTGTGGTGCTTTTGTTTATTTTCTCCTAGTATATGTTAACAATTCATTAACCTTTCACATAAAACAATATATCAAAACATAAATGCTATTTACACATGTACCACATATTTACGAATGCAGTAATGTGACAAACAGTCTGGTTGAAGTTGTGCTTAACATGAATCTGTAGACAGTACAAATTTGTTAATTTGCTCAAATGGTGCTTAAATTCTGTCATCATTTACTCACCCTCCTGTCATTTCAAACCTGTAAGACTTTCTTTCTTCCACAGAACACAAAAGAAGATATTTTGAAGAATGTCGGTAATTAGACAACGGCGGGACCCATTTACTTTTATTGTACGGACACAAAACCAATGCAAGTCAATGGGTACCGCCATTGTTCGATTACCAACATTCTTCAAAATATCTAGAAATAAAGTAATACGCATTTTAAATAAAAAGAGGGTAAGTAAATGATGACAGAATGTTTGGGTAAACTATTCCTTTAACCAGACGCATATCACAACATCACTACTTCTTCTACCTAATTTATCCCCTGCTCACCATTAAAAATGTATAAGGTGTTCCTGACCAGGTTTTTAAGATGGAAGTTAATTGTGACTGTACATCTTGCTACCCGATCAAGGTCACAGTATGCCCTTTAAAATCATTTGTGATGAAGTTATAGAGAGAGGCAGTAGTAGCTTTTTTGTTCCTTCACAGCTTCTGTCCCCTTTTAGACTTTGTTAATGTAGTCCCACCCACAATACTTTTAGAGCTAAAACTGTGTTTGTGTACACAAAAATCATCTACTAGCAGCCCCAAACAAGCACATCCAAAATCTGATTGGCTCCCAAGCCGCCGCCTCCATCTTTAAATGGAGGTATTCATTAGCTGCAGCTGCACCATGTCAGACTTAAAGTCCTCTTGTGCGGTTGGATGCAGATGGAGGTAGACACTGTCTTTCACTGTCAATCCTAAATTATTGAAGGTCTCCCCTAAACTTGAAGTCAGTCTCTCATTGGCTTTGATGAGATGTGACAGTGATGCTGTGCCAGGCCTGTGTATAAAGAGTCTGGTCTCAAAGGAGTTAGAGAATAAATCGTATTCAACTATTGAATTAAATATTGTTGCATTCGAATGCCAATAAATGCATTGATTCGGTTTGACGTTAGAACTGTTTATTCAGCTAAATTCAACAATGCCCTCTCTCTAAAACCTTGCCCTCCAAAGACATGTCTACCAGCCAGATGTCAGCATATTTAAAGGCACAAAATGATTGACTGGCAGGGAGCTTTTTTGATTTTAATAGATTGGCTGCTTCCTTGACTTGTATTTGTTGTTTACACAGTCTAGGGGTGTCAAAGAGTCGATGAGTGATTTTTCACGACGCTCATTTTGGAGACATGTTTGTGGGTCGTAATCCCCCTCAAAATAACTGCTTGCACCACTTATTACAACAAGTATGAAATCACACCCACAAACAAAACATATATAAATTGCACAAACATAAACAAGAGAGAATATAATGTAAAGTGTTACTAGTATTTGATTTTATAATTTAATGGTGTTAGAGAATACATTTTTTCTGTGGAAAAACATAAATAGAATATGCTTTATGGTATAAAATATGGTAAAGTGTTAAGTCAATACAATTATGAGAATCATCCAGTGATTTTCATCAATTATCAACTCAAGATACAATTTTAGTGAATAATTTGTAAAAAAAAAAGACCTCTCTGACATGCATTTAACTAATGGCTGCCCTACTGCCCGTGTCCTGTCCCCTAATTGAAATGTAGTATCATATGTAATTATTTACTCATTCAGTGCTCTATGAGTGATGAACTCAGGGTTTTTACAGGGCAACACACTTAGCTGTGAAATGATTATATGTTCCACTCTATATATTAGCATTATTTAATACAAAGCAAAGCAGGCTGGCTGATATTTGGTGCCAAGGCTGTCATAAGGCTTTTAATAAGATTTCATTGTTCTTGTTCTCTACCGGCAGTATCATCCATCTTTTAAGTAATCCTGCCTCTAAGGGTACAGTGTACAGATAATGTTTGCTTGTTATCTCGCATGATTAGCACTGCTCTTTGTTCCACATTACACGCACGCTCGCTCTCACTGCATTGTAGGGAAATGGGCCACATCTCCATAGAGAAATGGCTCGGTAATATTCCGAAATGTTTTGATGGAGTGGATGGCCAGGGGTGCATACCTTCTTTTCCTGAAGAGTCCTGTATTAGCTGACCTCACGAGTGTTCATGTCATAATAAAGCTGTCTCCGTTATATCACGAACCCGAACAAGGTCCTAATGTTCTGCCAAGAGCTGTCAACCTGCATAAACTCAAGCACAACTTTCACACCTATGGCTAATAAATTGCTTTTCTAGCCCGCACTCCCCCGCTGAGTGACGAATCTGCCAAATACTTTCATTACCTTTTATTTGTCTCGCCAAACAGAGTTCGATTACTTCCATCGACTGACTGTTATGACTGAATCCTCTCTATTTAGTGCAAAGAAATACAATATTTGGCCAGTTACTTGGGCATTTTTAAACCAAAACGCTTCCCCAGGATGCATTCACATTCCTCTAGCCCTCAATGATAGAACCAGGATGTGAAATGCCTCTTTCTGATACAGACAGCACACAATAGCAGCCCAAGCTCGTGTCCTGCAGTCTTTTCAAAATGTAAAACCCAACAATGTGGCTGCCATGGAAACAGCTGCCAATCCTGTTGTGCTCATCTCTGGCCGAGTTCCTGTTCGTCTGTTTCCTCCCATTTCCCACAGGAGCTGCTCTGTGTTTACCAGCCAAAGAGAGACGCAGGAACAGCACAGGATAGGGCCTCCCTCACAACGCGCAGCTGGAAAAGCAGGAACCAAGACTAGGAAGGAAAATGGAGGGCAGGGAAAGGATGAGGATTTCAAAACAAATTTGCAAATCGTATTACACGGTCAACATGTAATTAGCTTTGTGTGAGATTGTAAATATTGACACACGGTAATGATTACATGGAGTCGACACTAATCCGAAACCCAAAGCCACGCTTAGCCGTTCTAAAAAAAGCTCAGTTCAACCATTGTGTACGGTGGAGTAGGGTTGTCACGGTACCATAAACATATCTTACGATAATATACCAAATTTCCTTAATAAACAGATCTAAATGAAACATTTTGTATTTACTATAGTAAACTATTATACTGCACACTACATTACATTATTTTTTGTATTAACTAAAGTAATTTGATAAGTTGTTGCAAATACTGAAGTATATGTTAATATTTACTATCGTAAGACTCAAAAACACTAGGAATGTTACTAAAGTTTACTTTGGTAAATACTAAAGTACACTAGAACATTTTTCACACGGGAACTAATTCAAATGTGCGAAAGATTTCACCGTGCAAGCCTATGGTGGAGTCATACTTACCATATTACATTTTCATTGTCCTTTGCGTGTCGTCTACATGAGGGACATCAAAATCACTTTGACTGATTTCTCAGTGGAGTCACGTAATATTCTTCCTGAACAGATGTGAACAAAGCTTTGAAGAGGAAAAACATCAGACAACAAGAGTTACAAACAGAAGCCGCATCAGAAGAACGACTCGACACGTTTTCATTTTCAATATATAATAGTCCAAGAGCTGAAACATAATAGATGTCAACCAGACTTGATAAACAGAGAATAGAGTAGCACAGATACCATATGTTTTGTTCGAGGTCACTCTTGGTTTCTTTGCTTTCGGACCCATAGTTCCAGAGTGCATTACTAAAAGCTTGTTTGACTCCTTAAAATATTACTTTGACACGACTGCCCCTGTCAGATCTGTCTAAAATATCGCCAATAAAAAAGGCGAATTGGTATCGGGCCAATGATTCAATTACTATAAGTACATATTTGGCCAAGGTCAAGTTTGGTACACAGATATTGGAGACATTATGGTTCAAACTGCAGCCAATGTGCTTATATTAGGCATTACATAACACACACCCACTCATTCAGAGGTTTGGCAGGCACACAGACCACTAAACAGAGAAAAACGTTAGTATTCGTCTATATCGTAAGACCTGCCACGCTAAAGCTGCTGTGCCCCAGAGGCTAATGCTTTGATTTTCCATCAAAGAATATACAGACTGAATCTAAGCTTTACTCAGCATATCGACAGCATTCAGAGTAAAGCATGTTCACGGTGAGAAATTACTTCCAATTTGAGATGATGTGGCTTTGATATAAAAAGGGACTTGTTTGTAATCAAGTCGTGTCGTTCGCAGTGCAATGCCGAGATGGTGAAGAACTTGAGCCTGTGAAGGCTGCATTTGCAATATAAACCCATCAGAAATGAGGCTTTTGTAGAGAATACCTCAGTCACAATGCGAGTTGCATTTGCAGATGTACACGAGGGATTTAAATATCATCTGGTTCCCAGGCAACCACAACAATAATGAAACCTATATGTAAATGCGGGACAAAAAAAACAATACTGGTTTTTTTCTCCAGAGACATCTGGGGCAGAGGTACTTCCGCTAAAGAGCTACTCAGTAAATTTGGCCCCGAGAATGTTCAGACAGCAGGGTTGCCAGAGCCTCGGGCTTATTTGCAGCCGCCCATTCGTCACCGAGTGTCCAGTTTTGCCAACACACTAATAGGATACCATCCTCAGTGAGTTTTTCGTCATTTATATCACAACTCTGAGGATGCACATTTTAATTTCACCACACGACACGGCATTGTTTTCCTGTGGGGATTTGTGTCTGTTTTGGCAGAGGCAGGATATTACAGAGATCTTTAAATGGATAATTTTTAACATGACAGACATTCAGCTCTGATCCATATAACCCATCTCGGCTTCCTCCTTAGCCATGCAGCAAAAGCGGCAGAGAAGGAATCGGTGGCAGGTGGTCATTAGTGTGTCACAGAAGAATGAAAAATGGTTGAGCCGTGGCGGCTGAGCATCATACTTTTTACTAAAATTACACAATTTTCTGGATCGCTCTCTGGTGCTCAAACACAAAGATAAGCGGAAAGCGTATGATATTAAATGCGCAAAAATGCCCTGAAATGTTCAAAAGTGGATTCGTAGCCTGCTAAGAGTAAAACGTCTCCCTCGTGTCCTTTGACTTAAAGCGTAACAAATTGCTACTAGCATCATTTAAATCTCACAGAGTGTAGCTACTGTATAAAAACAAGGTTTCATTTTTCCTTCACAAACAAATGCAGCGTGTCGGAGGACAGGGCCTCCGATTTGACAAACGACCAGGAACGAAACGTTTCCATCCACCATACCGGCGGCCGAGGGCCAAGGGAAATGGGATTAAATTATCCACCCAAATTAAAAGAGCATATCTGTCTTGGCTCCGCTAACAGCTGTTAGCATTTATCTTCCGCATGTGTCCATGCCATCCGTTCGTTCTGTAATGTTTTCAAACTGACTAGGCCAAGATGGGCGGAGGGGGCCGGTGAGTGGCGTCTGGGCGCTAATTGCCTCACCGCGCTAGAAACCATTTGTGTGTGGACGTGTCCGTGGAACCCCGGCGATTTGGCTAAAAGGGGGAGGTGGACACACGAGGGGATAGGGAGGGATGACACAGGTGCAGAACCAGGGAAAGACGACGGCTATTACACAGCAGGAGAGTCTACAAAAAGTCACTCCATCACAGACCGCTGATTAAAATTTCATAAGGAGGGGGCCAAGGGTAAAAGGCTGCTGTAGGTTGTTGTGCTAGACCACGCTAGAAGTGGATCGAAGGTTCAGGGAGACCAGTGGAAGCAGTTGGATTTCCTTTATTTGCGTAGGGTTAGCCCAACGTTTTCTCTCTTTAGTTGAACTTTTTGGTGCGCCGCAAGCGTATATATTTTCACAGGTGCCAGTCACATGGATCGTTTGTTGTCCAAATGTTGCAGTTTAGTGAGATTGAGGTTCTGGGAAGGTGCGGGCAATGTTTTCAGATGCGAGTATGTCTCCGTAGACTCTTAACAAGTTGCTGACATCTCTTTTGTGAGACTCTGCTGGTAGTGGGCGTTTATTGACCTGGCTCGCTTTGATGGGGAGCATCGAAAATGAGATCAAAGGAAGGTGCGGTAGCCACTCAGCATTGTACCACTCTGATGTTTACTTTTCACATAAGAGCCTTTCTATTGGCTATTAACTGCTTTATTGGGACTCTTTTTCATGCTTTTGTTAGGAAGTCCGCTTGTAAGAGATTGTAGTTCATTGGTTTTATTGCCACTTATCAATTGAACAACCGCAACACGCACTACACCAGCCCCCCTCGAAAACAGACACACACACCGAGGTCCATAGTAAATCACAAACAGTGTACAAGCTCATGCTGTAACTGTATTGTCTAAATGTCAGGAGTCCCAGGGCGGGGGTGCTGGGGGATGGGGCGATGACAGTAGATAAAGTGAAGAGATTCAGGCTGCAGCCGTGTGCGTGACAGCTGTTTTCTTCCACGCTCGCTCGCTCCCCCCTCCCTGGACCCCTGTCAGCCACCCCACCATCACTCACCCCCTACACTCCAGCACCGGGACAGCAGTGACAGCTCACCTCCCTGAGCCCAGCCAGTGAGGTGCAAGAAGCAAACAGAGACCTCAGCTGAAAAGGCACGCAAGATCCGTGAAATCCTATCCGGGACGGCGAGGGCCTCAGATGACTCTGATGTCCACCCTGCTGTGATGATGGTTTATGTGTCATTGGGACAGATAGAATATGCATCTGACTGCAAAATTGCAGACGGCTCGGTCTCTTCGTCTCAGTGTATGGACAGAGACATCCTAGAGGGAGGCCCTTATGGCCTATAGAGTTTGAAACGTTTCCTAAGGTTGATGGCAGAAGAATTCTCAGAGGGTTCATGGGTAATTGTTGTGTCATTACTGAGGTAATCGTGCAGCAGACACGGCACGTCCCTGTCGTCCTCCCTAAAAAATACAAAAAATATATAGATAAATGAGTGGCATAGTGTGTAAACAGGCCAAAAAGCCCTTCAAATAAATGAAGAAAGGACATAGCTCCCATCTTAAAGGCAAATGGTTATGGTCTGCAGGATGTGTAAGAGATAATGGCCGTGCTGGAGCCGCTGCAACCCGGGATATTGTTATGAAGACTGCAGGGGAGGAAATGATAGCACATTATGGACAGATTTTATCACCAGATCATTGACAACGCTTGTGCTCTATTAAGCGAAGCATGGCCAGAGCTTAGAACAGGTTTATGGTTTATGGGAAGAGGCGAGTAACCTGTTAAATTTTGTGTGTAATGTACACTAAAAAATATATTTGAACTATACAGGGTTCTTGAGCTAGCTAGAATTCTTTCGACAAAGATCATTGCTTCATTCTGTAACTTTTGCCTCAAAATCATCTCGTTGTTAAACAAAATACAGGTTACATAGTTAGCTTAACATGGGTTGAAGTCGAATGACCTCAAATACTGCTAAATTGTACCTGACACCTATCATTATAATAAGCTCACCATTGCCAGTTTTGAACACATATGTACTTGCTTAGAAACTTCTGTCATCATTTGTCATTTCAAACCTGTATGACTTTCTTCCTCCTGCAGAACACAAAAGAAGATATTTAAGAGAATTTTGGTAACCCAACAATGGCGGTGCCCATTCACTTCTATTGTATGGACACAAAACCAATGCAAGTGAATGCGTACCACCGTTGTTCAGTTACCAACATTCTTTTAAATATCTTCTTTCGTGTCAAGCAGAGGAAAGAAAGTCATAGAGGTTTGAAATGACAAGAGGAAATGATGACAGAATTTCCATTTCCGGGTGAACTATCCATTTAAAGGTTCTTCAGATGAACATATTGCTATATACCATCAGTTAACCTACAGTAGGTTCTTTAAAGCGCCAGAATGTGATCAACCATGGCATCCTAGAACTTACAAACAGACTGTAAACCCGTTTTGGTTTGAAAAGTAAAAAAACACACACTTTTGAGTGTTGTTCTTAGTCGCTACATCTTACACACATATACAGATACACACTAATACACACTTAGGCTTCCCATCAGCAAATTAACTGAATAAAGAGCCTCTCTTTGCTGGGTCGTTTGAGTGGCTAATTAGTCATCAGCGCATGCTGTGTAGATAGAGCGAGAGAGAGAAGTGCAGGAGAGAGATCGGTTTTGCATCAAGAGGTAGAACTTCAAACGACATGTAATGAAAGCCAAAATGCTTTAATTAAAATCTATTTGTATGAGCAAAAAATCATGATAATTTTAACCCCAAAAAATTGAGAGAGAGAAAACTGTTTTGTTAGATGCGGGCGGAGATATAAACACATTAGTTTAGATAATGTGCCGACTTTATTATCCAAGCAGGGAGCAGAAACGGGAAAAACTGACTCTGAGATTGCCGATAATTTTCCCTTTGTGTCTAACTTGGACCGCGGCCACATTTGCTAATAACAGTTTTGCGATTCACCCCCTCGCCTCTCTCTCTCTGCCCGTTCTTTGTCTGACATTGCCTCTTAGTGCTGCTTGTGAACCCCCTGGCACCGCATTTATAATAGATGGATCTCAGTGCAAACAGAATAAGCAGGGTCAGGGGGAACCGTCTATAGTGGCGGCCGGTCCGAAACACGGCAACGCTGAATCAGGATTAATCAGATGTGGTTGCTCAGTTAAGTTTAGCGATGGAAATTCTAAGCAGTTTTGTATATGTTGATGTAGATAACCATTAACAACATTCTCCATTTTCCAACCAAAGTTCAGTGTAAAGATACTGTCTTATGTGCACTTTTGTCTCTCTATGGCAGGGCTTCTCAAAGTCTACTTTCAAAGGTCCAAATCTGAATTCACGAGTGTGTCAAAGGTGCGGATAATTGGTTGTTTCAAAATTAGTTTTTAATACACATCCTTATTACTTTTTGTAATGAATTAACATTACTTTTTTGAAAACAATAGAGTATTTTGCATTTAAAGTACTTTTACAACAAATCCAAAAGTGGAAAAACATACCAAGAGGTATAGGCCAAAAATAAAATGGTGAAAAATACAGAGCAGCCTTATGTGAGAAATGGCACTGTCTGTTCTCAATCAGTTTGACATTTCCACTTTTTATAATTCAAACTGTCTCGTTACAAATTAAACAGAACAGCTTTGTGCTGGATTGGGGCAAAATGAATCCGTACCTCTCTGTCCAGTCATCTTTAAAAGCTCTGTTTTCTTCGACTTTTCTTTTTTTAGTAACGGACATCCTCACCTATAGAACCGCGCACGCACCTCGGTGAAGTGACGTTATATTAACCCGCTCGATTACGTCAAACGTCATACGCTTACTGGATTTCACGGAAGCAATTGACATCGCGAGAGCGATTCAAAAGCTTACAGAGCAGGCGGGTCTCGTCTCTTTCTCTCTCGCGGTCATGTGATGTCATGCGTCGATTGGTCTGAGCGCAGCGGCGCCACAAGTCAAAACAAGCGGGTCCGGATTTAACTCCCTCCGGGTCCGGATCCGGACCGGGGTCCGGACTTTGAGTAGCCCTGCTCTATGGCATCTCCTCATCTCTCTTTTGCTTTAAGCAGCATGATATAAAGAATTCATCAATGTTCTGCTCTGTTCTTATCAATGCTGGATTGGATGTTCCTCAGAGCAATCATTAAGGCCTACAAAATACACCAGAATAGAAACATTTCAGAGGTACACAACCTCTCTCCATTTCCCAAATTCCTGCTGGCTAACACATGAATGAAAAAGTCTCTATGGATAATTCATGTACTTTCCAGGTAGTGAGCGGAATCCTAAATCAACATACTGCTCGCAGAGAGCATTACAGCTGGGTTCTTTTTTGTTGTTGTTGTTGTTAAATCTTTGCTGTATTATGAGCCAAATTAGGTGCCACCAGCGAAGAGAAATGATTTGGCTTCAGGTTGGTTAAATGGCCAGTTGACTGCTGCAGGAGATGGAATTGTTTCCATTATAAATACTATAGAGTTTTCTTTGGGTTTAGTTTAAGACATTGACTTTAAAGAGCACCTTTTATTGTATGTTCACATGCAAGTAAATGTTTGGGAAAAAATCCTCTGTTGAAATTTTAGCTAGCTTTTAAGGGATAGTTTACCCAAAATGAAAATTCTGTCATCGTTTACTCCTCCTCATTTCAAACCTTTATGACTCACTTTCTTCTTCAGAACACAAAAGAAGATATTTTGAAGAATGTTGGTAACCGAACCACCATAGCGGTACCGATTGACTTGCATTGGTTTTGTGTCCATCCAATAGAAGTGAATGTTGCTCGGTGACCAACATTCTTCAAAATATCGTCTTTTGTGTTCTGCATAAAGAAGATATTTTGAAGAATGTTGGTAACCGAACCACCATAGCGGTACCGATTGACTTGCATTGGTTTTGTGTCCATCCAATAGAAGTGAATGTTGCTCGGTGACCAACATTCTTCAAAATATCGTCTTTTGTGTTCTGCATAAGAAAAAGTCATTCAGGTTCGAAATGACAAGAGGGTGAGGAAATGATGATAGAATTTTTATTTTTGGGGGAACTTTTCCTTAAGGTTCGTGGTCCAAAAACAAAAAAATGGTGGTATTAAATCATGTTTTTGATTTACAAAAAAGTCATCCCATCAATAAGAAAAGTAAAGTTTATCGGCGAACAATATGACACCAGTTAATGTGTTAATATTTATGTATTTTATTTAGGTCTGAGGTAAAGGACATGCCAGAATAAATGAAGCTTGTGGATTTACAGCTGGGAAGGGAAAAAGTTGGAAGGTTTGCTCTCCTGCCATATGACTGCCAAAGTGCTTTTACTGCTACACACCACGGGGAACTCTTTAATATCCAAACTGGCCACTGTGACTGAATACTGTTAAACCAGTGAAAAAGAAACTGCTGAGTAGGCAGTCAGTGAGCCATGATCTCTCTCTTCCATCCACTCTCTATCTGCCAAAGTATTCATCAGAGGAAAAACCAGAGCGAGGAGAAAAGTATCTTAAATAACATGGTCATTTTATTTCAAGCACTGTACAAATTACGCTACACTACATGGATAAATACTGTTCCCTCAACCGCGGCAAGCGTAATAAAAATTCCATGAATGTTCGGTTTCTCTCCCAGAAAATCTTGGCCCCCAACTGCTCTCCAGATTTTACAGCAAAATACTTCATGTAGCAGGTGTAGCCGTTTACACTTTCCAAAGTACGAGCAACCGCAGTGTTGATGTGCCAACTGCGTTTTTTCAGACAGTTAGTGTTACTTAATTCTCAGCCTTAGACCGCCCGCAGTCCACTTGCTAACCATCTGATGCATATTGCCCGCAAAACTAAACAAGACTTTCCCAATATAGGAAGCTCTTATCTTACTGGCTGACACCCATGAGTAGGTCACACAATATTTTTTAATCTACTGTACGTACAATCTCTATATTTTGTCTGTGATTTTTGTTCAATCGTTCATGGGCTGTGCCATACTATTACACCCCACTGCAGTCTGTGTTGTGGCATAATATACATCTCAGATAACGTTAAACAAGTCTTTCATCTCATATTAATTATTATCTTTTCTCCTACAGACATGTTTGGAACTGGAGAGGTACTTACAGACGGAGCCCAAAAGGCTCTCCGAACTCTTCGACGAGGAACTCGACTGCCTCCTCACACCAGCCTTCATGAAAGGGGACAGTGACGAGGACCTGATGGACCCTCTGTTGCCCAGCTTATCTGACGAGTCCAGCCCGCCACCTCTGCTCGTGTCCCTTCCCAAGATCCTCCACGCCCCGACCAGCACCAAGAATACAGATGCACCGGTGAAAGAGGCCAGTGGTGGGGTGAATCCTGCCCAGCTCAACGCCGTCACATCCCTTACACCACCTTCCTCGCCTGAGTTGGGACGGCACCTCGTAAAGCCCACGCAGACTCTTACCGCCACAGCTGATGGCACGCTCACACTCAAATTGATGGGCAAGAAAGTTGGGCTCGGGGCGGCGAAGCTAGTCCCGACACATTCGGTACCCTCGCCGCCAAGCCGCGGGGCACAGAGCGATGGAGAAGGAGGACTTGGTACAGGCGGAGGAGACATCCCAGAGAACAAAAAGAGGGTCCATCGCTGTCAGTTTAATGGCTGTAGGAAGGTTTACACAAAAAGCTCCCACCTAAAGGCACACCAGAGGACACACACAGGTGAGAAAATGCACGTCTTAACTGTTTAGGTATAAATATGAGTGTCACATAATTAGAAAAAACATGTAAATGGTTCACTTTTACATGCAATGTGAAAAAAGTAAGGATATTTTGCTTATATATTTGGAACATGCATGACAAACAGCTCCCCAAGGTATATAGGATTAGGCTGAGGGATAAAATCACAACTCTGTATCACGAATTTGTCCATCTCTGGTAGTATTTAGCTTTTGTGGAAGGCTTATGGTACGTCAAGCCGACACATGTAATAGCAGTGTTACATGTAATAAGATAACGTTCCAGAAATCTTCCTTGCCCAGGTTCTCACACTATGGAAGGGTCACAAGCGATCTTGTGAAGCTAACTCGATTTTTGCAGCACAGCCCCAAAGCACGATTTCTCTCTCCTGCACCTTAATCTCAAACTAAAATGGGCCCAACCACACCATTCAAAACCTGCCAGTACAGTCCGTAATTGCAAGATGATTGATAGACTGACTGGGCTGAATCTCGTTTCCCAGCTAATTCAGGCTCGCACGCCTTGGTGCCGCTGTTGCTGCCCTCTCGCTGAACCTGAGAGTGTGCTGCACTCTGTACCGGCTCCGAAAACCACTGTGACGGTGGCCTCAATACAGCCTATCTGGCCCCTGTGGCCAGCTGTTGACTCGGCAGCTTACTGCGAGTGCTAGTGATGCTAATCGCTTTCAGGCTGATTCTGCCGTGTAGACGGCACTTCTACTTTTGAAGAAAAGGAGAAAAATAAACGTTAGCAGGAAGATATAGGGACTGAAGAGACATTCTGGCATGCTGGCTCATCATTAATGATGTTTATTATGTGACAGATTAATCTATTAAATTAGCTTAATCCTCTTTTTGGTTATTATGTCCACAGATTACTAATACAGTGGATTCTATAGTGTATGCTAAAATCATTGTTTATTCGAATATACTGTAGGCGGTTTCTTCAGTCACACGCGCTGGCCTGAAGTCAACTTCCGGTCTGTGTTTGGTTATTATATAACAAGTTATTTTATATTTAATTTATATTAATATTAATTTGAATTATATATTCATATTCATATTCATATTCATATTAATTGTATTAAATGACATTAAAACTACTCAACAGTAACAGATTCTTTGCCAAGGTTTACCGGAAATTTGTTTGGGCCACATAACGTTTGTTAATGTTGTTGCCGCTGAAACCATCTATAGGTGTGCATTCAACAATATACAGGTATGCATTGAAACACTGAATCAGGAATTACTACAGGCTTTCTAAATATGAGATATTTGATAAATATGATCAAATATTATCTGATGCGTGACAAAGGACATTAAACACCTTAATTGACATTTCTTATATTATCTTTGTTCCACAGAAGAAAGAGTCATATACAGGTTTTGAAAGAAATTAGGATGAATAAATGATTACAGAATTACTATTTTTGGGTGACCATCCCTTTAACAAAAGTAATTGTAAGCATTAACAATATATATTTTCTATGAGGTACACATGAACTACTTCACATATAAATAAATATATTTTCTATTATGACAAAGGCATAACTGAGGAATTTGTATTACGCAATGGTATGACATACTGTATTCTGATGGGAGTCAGAAGTCACTCGCCCCGGCGTGGTCAAATCATTTTTCACCTTCACCCGTAGCAATTTTCACTCGCATTATTGTAATGGGATGGTCCTGCTTTGCTTTGTCAACAACGTTTGCAGAAGTTAATAGCACATCTCTGAATGAGATTTGGAGGGTGAAAGTGGGTTAGAATCTGAGAGCTCATTTTGAAATGCAACGTGAGCCACTAGAGAAGAAATGAATGGATGATAATTGGGTCCTAGCTCTAAAATCTAAACTTCAGAGACAATAATATCTAACTCCGTCTTGCGGTGACTGAGGAAATGTAATTAACTGCAGCGTACGCACCTAGGACCCTGGTGCGAGAGCACCGGGTTGCTATTTCGGAGGGGGTACGTTGCTAGGAAACAATATCAAAAGCTGAAGAGAGACTGTAATAGGTTGATTATTTACAGCTCTTAGATGCCAATTGAGGCTCCTGTATGCCAAATGAATCCAACCTTTCCTCACAACCTCCTCTACCTCTCTTTGGGTACGTTTGAGGTTGCCAGGCAACTACATCATGCATATCTAAAGCAAGCAATAATTGGTTGGTATTGCGGAGTGTCCATAGGTTGCAGACTGGCTGGATAGCTCCTTCTCTCTCTGTATCCTTTTAACACTCTCTCTCTTCCGGTTGCTAGGCGACTCTATCATGCATCCATGACTCTCCAAGTTATAATTGGCCCGTGTTATGGTTGCCGTGGTTGCAGGTCCAAGCCTGCCTCACTGCTGTCAGACAGCAGTAGAGAGAAAGAAAGAAAGAAATGGGGGGAGCGGGGGGGGTATGGCATTAGGAGGGAGCGTGCGAGGGGGTCTTCGGCCAATTATTGTGAGTGCGGTGCGAAACGTTCGCCATCTCACACCTGCGGTCCGCCATTCTCGAAATGACAGAGAAATAGTCATCTTGTGAACTTGCGGCAGTCGCAGACGCAAGAGCAGACACGGCAATATTTTCTCCTACTGATTTTATAAATCTGGGGAGCACAAGGACAGGCAAACATAATAAAATAAACCTCAAGGCACTCTGACCCGCTGTTTGTCTGCGCGCATCTCGCTTGGCAGAGAAGGATGAGAGATGTCAGAGAATGCTGCCCTGGCCCACTGCTTGTTTGCTTTCCCAAAGGTGAGCTAGAACAAGAAGAAAAATACAAGTAAATTGTATTATAACGGAAAAATGTCTTTTGCCTTAAAGTCATGAAAGGAAAAATAGATGTAGGGATGGAAAGAGGAAACAGTTAGAGGTGTCAGTCGTGTCATCTGTCCGTCACCCATGTCGTATCTTCCTTTGCTTTGCGTTGCATCATTAGAGAATTTCAAGACCGACTGAGAAATGTTGCGGTGAAATCGAAATTATGTAACCCGTGTCATCTTTTTCCTCATCTTGCATCATGGAGCTGGGACCCTAGTTCAAAGGAATAAATAAATACATAAATACTGTCCATGAACAGACGAAAGTTTCATAAGAGCGGATGTACATTTTTGCAATATGAAATAAATGGAAAAGGTAATACCTTTCATTTACCACACGGTACCGGTTCATATTTTTCTAAACAAAAGGAAATAACAGTCCTAGAGTCCGTAATCCTTTCATTTCTTTCCTCTGGACGTTAGTATCTTGGGGCACCCGGTACATTCCTCCTGGATAGTTTAGCTTAGAACAGCATGACTTTTCACATAATGTGGTGCACAGGCACAGCCAAGATGTTCTTCAGCCGATTGACCTTAATGATGAAGCATAATGGAAACCAGTACCTTAAACACAAGATATGCTGGTAAAATACCTTTACTCTGCCATCAGCATCAATTTAGAAATCCTCGGTTTTTATTTGAGCAGCTTCCATTTTACTCTAGTTATGAAGATTGGTAGACACCATGTTCACTAGAGAAGCTGGCAGCGCTTACGCTGTGAATATGCCATTGTTTCCCATTAAGCGTCATTAAGACCCCAATTATCATTACCACCTCCAGATCTGAATCCGTGCCACCGACACCCTCCCCATTCCCACCCAGGCCCTAGGCTGAAGCCCGTTCTGTTCCCCAGGAACAGCGCCACTGTGCCGGGACACACTCCTCGGGTACTAAAGCCCCCCTCTTTCCTCACTCAAGGCCATATTTAAATCTGAGGCATAAAAGTACAGCATGTGGAACAATTGATATCTCCTTTCCCATCTGTTTAACTTCATTTGAATTTTGGAGCTCACTGGGAGGGGGGAGAACATTAGAGGAAACAATTTCATTTGGGATGCTTGACTTTGGATTATGAATTAGCTTGGTTATAGTGACTGAGCACATTTAGACAGCCCCCCTCAATTTTAGAGAAGATGGAAAATGACCCTTGATTGAATCGCTGGCTGTGTCTGAAAACAAGGGCAGATGCTTTGCTCCCTCGCTGGCAGCGTTTTTGGATAGAGATGCCTTTTTTACACGGGTTTCCCGGAATTACAACAAATAGTTACTATAACAAAAACAAATTAATACATTTTAAGTGAGCTTTAGCGATAAGGTAAATGTTAAATCGATTTTTTTTTTTATAAAATAAACTAGACATTTTAAAAACTATTTTACTTTCAACCACTCAATCTAACATTTTTTCATTCTTTCAGCGCATACTGAATTGTGAGATATGCGTCTAGTGACGGATACATCAATAACACCTTCAGAAATCCTCTCAGAAGGCAGAATTTTTACAAGCATTGAATTGACATGCCTCAGTGCCTTCCTACCTCAGATTTTAAACATTGAGACGGCAGGAAGTTTGCACTACTGAGATGTGATTGGTTCGCTAGAAAAGACACAGAGAGATCTGATTGGTTGGCTTGATAAACATTATATTATATTACATTATATACAGTGACGAATGACTGAGTGAAACATTAATGAATGCTGTTTATAATGGAAATGCTGACAGTGGCACAGCGGCTGCCTCGCTCCAGAGGTGCACCATCTGTGTACAGGTGTGTGTGAATGGCGAAGCAGGGATTAAATGATGTGTATTTGTGCGTGCAGGTGAGAAGCCTTACAAATGTTCCTGGGAGGGCTGTGAATGGCGTTTCGCGCGAAGCGACGAACTGACGAGGCACTACCGCAAACACACGGGCGCCAAACCATTCAAGTGCAACCACTGCGACAGGTAAGAGACGCAAAACTGCAAAGCCAGCCCACTTTAGATTTATGTTGATTTGAACCCTTTGAACTTCCCAAACTAACATGTCCATGCATTTTGAAACACACAAGGTCAAATTCCTCAAAACTACACAGATCACAAGCCTAAACTCTGCTGCTGAAACCTTCTCCCCATCCCTCTTGCCATCTTTCTCTCTCTCTTGGTTTTCCTTTTTGGAATTCTTTCTGATGGCACGCACATAGCACACTGCATCAGGCTTATTGGAAGTTAGCACAGGCCCAGTTCCCTGCTGAATAACTCATTCACAGTCTAGTCCTATGATACCCATTACTGAATTACTGCGAATATATCATTCTCACATTCTGTTCCACTTTCCACCATCCTTCATTGGTGTAGCGTACATTTCCACATAGAGTGCAGTGAGAAACAGGAGTTAAAAGCAAGGGTGTGCATTCCAAGGTAAGCGAGTTATATAACAGCAATATAAAAAGAGCTGGGGAGACAAAATGGATGCACATAGAGCTCAAAGGAAAGACACAGTTTTTCTTTGACTGCAAACGTCTAGTTGAGAGTATTATTGGAAGTTATGCAGAATTACAGTCATCGCAACTTGCATACTGTCGGCGCATACAAAATCATAGTATTTCTTAAAGGGATAGTTTACCCAAAAATGAAAATTCTGCCATCATTTACTCAGCCTCCTGTCATTTCGAACCTGTATGTCTTTCTTTCTTCTGCAGAGCACAAAAATAAGATATTTTAAAGAATGGTAAGCGATCATCGGCGGTACCCACCAACATTCTTCAAAATGTCTTCTTTTGTGTCATACAGGTTTGAAATAAATACAACACAAAAGTTGAGTAAATGATGACAGAATGTTTTATTTTTGGGTGAACTATCCCTTTAAGAGCCCACAATAAACACGAAGCTACAAGTCGGAATAGTACATAGTGCACAGCAGTATGCAAATTGGGTTGCGACTTCTCACAAAGTTATTTAAGACTTATATTTTAGGGCACAGGTGTTATGTGGATCGCATCATGGTGAACGTGTGACCGTATGTGCACGCTGGTGATAAATAGGTGAAAAGACACAGACAGCAGAGAGAGAGATTTGCATTAGCATGGGGAGAAAGAGTGATAGTCTGTCAGGTGACAGTATTAGAAAGCTGTCACTCCAGCCTGGCACGCGGGTAGCAATTACACAGCGGAGGCCCCGTGCCCACTGAGCCAGCTCCAGGTGGAAGCACAATTAGACACAGCTCCCTGTCTTGCCGTCGGCGTCAAACCGACCTCGCCGCAGCCTTTTGAAAGTTGTCCATTGAACATTTCTCTGCTGCTCCCGCACAATGAATCTCCCAGCAGACGAGTCGCCGCCGGGACGGCCTCTGTTCTGCAGACTGCCGCCGACACCCGAACAACGCCGTTTTCCCTCGAGCGCCGCCGAGCACGAGAACTCTCTGGGGGAAGGCGCGGGGAAATCTGTCTCCCTACACTCATTACTCAGTGTTTGGCAGCTATTGAATGACAAAAGGAGGTGGAGCGGACTTGGATACAGAAATCTACATTGGCAGTTCAGTCTCCCTGATGCCAGGTTTAAACAAGGGCATGTTTTCGAATTTGGAATCTAGCCTAAGCAATTTAACGGCGCTGCAGAATCCCGCACGTAGTCCCCATCGCCTTTATGAATTCATCCCTCCTGGTACTGGCTCTTAGTTTGGGTTTAATACTAAGGCTTGTAGAACCTCCTGGGTAAGCAAATCCATTCTCAGTTCTGTATCGCATTATGAGTGCATGTTAGCACAGAGCACAATAGTATTACACAGTGGAAGTAGTATTACAAGTGCGATCGGTTGTCTGGATATGAACGTGTCCTTGTGTAGCTTTATTGCTCTTTAATGGGGTAATAGCCAAGAGTAATGTGCAAGCATGGTGGAATGAGACTAGGGTGGATGTCCACAAGCACTTTTTTAGAATAGTGGTATACACAAGGGGCTAAAGGTGCTTCAATATATACATAGTTGAGAGGCACAGTAAACTAGAATAGAATAAATAGTTCACCCAAAAATTTTAATTCTGTCATCATTTATTCAGACTCAGGTTGTTTCAAACCTATAAACATTTCTTTGTTCCTCTATCGTAGTAGGAACATAAATATTGTATATTTGGTTGTTCTGTTGAACACAAAGTGTGATATTTTTAAGAATTTAGGAACACAAACAGTTCTGGGGCACCTTTGACTACCATTTAATGTTCCTACTATGGCAGTCAATGATGTTACAGAAGTAAAAATTGTTAACATTCTTCCAAATATCTTTCTCTTTTTTCATCAGAACAAAGTAATTGATACAGGTATGAAATGACATGAGGGTGGGCAAATGATGACAGAATTTCATTTTTGGGTGATCTATTCCTTTAAGCAAACACATTTTGATCACTTCTCTGTCCTCAACCTCGATGATCCATATTGATTCTGGATTTTTGGCTTAATCGCAGTTGTGCGTGTGTTTTTGCATTACCATCACAAAGAGTTGTCTAACAGTAAACACAGTGGGCCAACACATCACAGTCCTACTGTCTCTCAGTCACACACACCAGTGTATTGGCCATCATTAATCCTGCCTAATCAAGCCCAGCCCCCTGTCGGGCGTTCAGAGGGGTTGAGAAGTGTGTTGGGAGGGGGGGTTAGGAGATCTAAGGGTGTGCCAGCTGGTGTTGCAGCCACTTACAGTGAGTCACAGGACCATCTGTCCAGTCGCTCTGCCCTGTCTCCACACACACACACCTGAACAACACATTCACACCAACAAACAAAAATCAAACCGAGCACAACAACAGACATTTTTGCACGGATTGCACACCTGAAATGAAAGCATCTGTGGTTTTATGCTAATTTTACAACAGGTTTTCTGTTACTGGAAGGTGATTGGCCAGTACAGCAGTCAATCCATACGAAGCACTATAATATAGTAACAACCATGACTCACAATATATTTAATATACTTATCTATAAAAACATTAAACTCCTTAAATTGAATTACAGTACATTCATTTCTTATTTTAAAGTAAAATATGACCCAGAAATAGATTAATAAGATTTTTAGAACTCTGTTTAAATAGGCCTTAAGGTCTCATTGCCCAAGCATGAGAGATCCAAGGATCTCCTTGAAGAGCCTTTCCAATATAATTATAGTAATTTGTTCAAAGTTTCCGCACAGAACCCTTAAAAAGACTAGGAACAAGAGGTTCAGCTTCTAGGGACATCCAAAAACCGTCCAGTTTATATGCAATATTGAGAATTTCCACGAGGACTCATTTGAACTGTGTTTAGTATACCTGTATACACCCCAGTTTCCATCTCGACCGTTTCCCCTCCAAAAGCAACCGAGGGGTTAACACTGTGGCTCTTGACTAATTAATAATGGATACAGCCAGAGGCAAATTGAAATTATAATTCTGTACTCCTACCCCACGCTCTCACTTTCTGCTTTTGCCGAGTTTTTATTCATTCCAGTTTAGATTCATTTTCCAAACTATGAATGTAATATAGTAATCCTCGTAGGCCCATAAATGTTAAGCAGACATGGCATCGCAACTCCATATTTTCTAAACGTTGTTATGTATTACTCCTACCAGCAGCGGCTACGCGTGAGCTTAATTGATTATGACACGAAAAAGCCCACGGCCCACTACGAGAAACCAACCGCTATGACTCAAGTGCTAGAAAACTAATGCAGCCACACAGTTTAAACAATAGCATTTCACCTCCAGCTTTAAAATCGTTCCCTAATTCAAACAGGCTCCCTGTGATTTGTGGTCGCACTTCCAAAACGGATTTCTTTCGCAAGCGATGGCTAGGCACAGAGCATCTCGCTAAATACATTGGCAAGAGGTTCGAAGCGTTCTGTCGCAAGTTTTAGAGCAAAAAGCTGGCTATGCTTAAAAAATATTTTTTCCCCAAACGCCAAATGTTGTTTTCTCTGTTCCATCTGCAAAGCCTGCGCTTCTACCCAAGAAACTCAGACTCCATCTGGTAGACTCAAAACGGTTGAATATCACTGATAACTGTGTTTCCTATGCTGTATCCTGAATCCAAGATTAACTGTTGCTTTCTCTCCCTACAGATGTTTTTCCAGGTCTGACCACTTGGCTCTGCACATGAAGCGACATATCTAAGGCCGGGAGAGAAGGGAGAGAGAGCGAGAGAAGGAGACGACGACAAAGAGTGAGAAGAGGAGTGCACCACCTAAAAATGTACAATGGACATTGAGTGCACACGAAGGGGTCTGGTCGCAAAAATCACAGCGAGGAACATGCGAGGCAGCGTGGGCAAAGGTTGTTGGATTCTGCACCCTCTCAAAACAATATTTTCATCAGCGATTAGCCATGCCTTACCAAGCCCTTGCTTGGAGGTCAGACACTGCCAAACACCACTGTTTTTATTTTTCCCTCATTCTCTTTTGTACAGTTCACCACAAGCATGGGACAGGAAATGCCACATCATGTACAAAACCTATATGCACATTCATTCTTCGCAGATGAACAGTTCTGCTAGATTCACGCTCATTGTACAATCTGGAATGACTTCCGTCTTTTACTTTGTAAACCACGTCACAATAACTAACCTGCAGCTCTGTCGTATACAGCAAGCAACCAAACTCGTAAAACAACATTGCCAATACGTTCTGAGGAGTGACCAATGGAACTAGCGGCCAAACGTAACGCCCGCCCCCCGGAAGCAGGCTCTGCGTAGAAAACTTAAAAGAGACGCGCAGCATCGGCAACGCTCAGGATGTGCGCTGATTTCTCATCCTCTTCGCTCAGGAGCGAACTCTTCTCTGCTCTTCACGCCTGTCACCTCACAGGCGACCGAAACGATGCGCAGCGACACTTTCTTGCCTTTGTTTTTTAAAGACAGTGTTAAAAAGATGGTTTGTTTTTTTCTTCGGAGCTGAAATGTCTTAAACTTCTGAAAAGTGAAAAAACTCGACACAAGCATAAATGTGCACATATGGGCGACGGGAGGGAATTGTAAGCCCTTCTCAGTATGCACAAGGTTCGACTCAGTGGCTGCTATATGGCACTGAAAGCGAAAAAGTTTGACAAACATAAGACGGGAAAAGAAACCCCAAAAAAAGATCAGGGTTGGCTCGGTATTAAAGGACCGCCGTCTTCTGTTTTTCATTTCGATTTGATCTAGGGAAAGTAAATCCGCCACAACCTGGCGTCAGCACGGACCTTGTGTGACGCTCTTGACACTGGAAAAGTTCTTTGGCTTTGTGTTGATACTGGCACCCTTGTGAGAACATAGTCCTCCAGTGCACCAAGGCTGGGAGAGGACGACGGAGGAGACGTTACGGGGACAGCTGGCAGGACTTTTGACTCTCGGATTGGAGCATCTGCTGGGATCAGGATCCAAAAGAACTCGGTGGCATCAGCCCAGATAAAAACTTTGCCTGTTTCGTATCCATTGTCTGCACTGATTTTTTCAATGTTATCTGTGTTTTTTTCATACAGTCAAAAAAATGTCAAAAAACAAAACAAAAAAACATTAAAAACAAAAAATGACTAGGAGGGAAAAAAGCAGAAAACAAAAAAAAAGCTTAAAAACAAAATCAAATCTCTCTTTCACACAAACACACACGCCATGCAGAATGGTTTCTTTGCTCTTGGCTTTTCCTGAGAAAAACAGAAAACCGGAAAAAAAAACGTAGAACAATAATTACCAAGTTAATGAACAGCGTTAAAACAAAACACTGCATGGCAGACTCTTTCAGACAGATACACACACTTGCACACGCACATGCACAGCTTGCCTCTCAGCATTATTTGTTTTTCACCAAAATCTTCACAGCAGGGTTTTAGCAATTGTTGTTTTGTAGGATTGCATTCCATCCAGACATCAGACTCTGCGACGAGAGCTTGTTGATACATTCTAGTCAATTATGCTAAACCGGGCCTAGGTCTAGCTCTGTGTTAACAATCAGCTTCTAAATCACGGGGACAAAATATATATCATTGTTCCCAAGGTTGCGAAGCCTGCCGTGACATCCCGATCAGGGCGTTTCCTCCTCTTCTGCATTGATTTAATGGCTGCTGGGTAGGCGGGGAGATTGAAAGCCATTACGATTCAGCAGTTACATGTTGGGAGTCATGGCAGACTCTACTAAGCGATCCCGGAGTGTCCCTCGGGGACCCGGAGCTTCAGATCAATACTCTCAGCGCAGAACCGCATAGAAGGAAAGGGTCGGTGCCGTTCTCTTAGTTTAGGTTTGCTGAAGGCAGCTCTTCTGTCACATATACAAACAAACACACACACACACACACACAGTCACTTTCGTTCGACCACAACTGCATTAATCTGAACCACGTGTCTGCCATTTTTAATGCCCATTTTTATTTTTGCCAAATCGTATCTTCTCCAGCGAAGTCATGCCAAAATTTCAATGAAATGGGAGATCGCTTCGTCTCCACTAATGTACAATCAGCTGTGGTTTGTGGCACTTTCCGCGAGGAGCGGAACACGTTTGTGACGATTGTATGTGTGGATTTCTGTAAAGCAAGCAGGACGTGTTGCAACACCGTCATAAACCTGCAGCAGAATTGTGGGACGTCAGACAGTGTACAGCATTCTGACAGTAATTAGAAAACCAACTTTGATTTCCGCGAAACATTTCCATTTTACTCACAGATAGCGGCGATTAAAAGCAACATTTATTTCACACTGATCTGGTCTCCCACGACTCTAATGAGTTTTTGCTCCCTGAGAAAATGAACATTCTGCCTGTTCTTTCGTTCACCATATGGGATATAACAGCAGGATAGCAGGGACCAAAAAAATTCCTGACACTGATGAACGATGAAGCCCCAGCAAACTTGCTCAAATCAACATTGAAAATGTACTTATAAATATCATCCATTTAAATACAAGCCATGTGAAATTCGAAATTACAAGATCCCTTTTCACTTTGCCAAGATGTTCCAGACGTTACCAAATGAATATGGAACAGGCCAATCAAATTCATTAGCAGGCGGCACGTCGCACATATCGCTCCACATATCAAGTGCCATTTGAATCCCAGTTCTCTCACTTTAAGAACAAAAGCAGCGGTCCACGCGCAGTTAATCCAACGCATACTTACACTTTGCCCAAAGATTTACGCATTTGCAAATAAACTGCTGGGTGACAGAGAGAAAGGAATATTTAAGATTCTCTTCAAAACTCACAGAATATCTTCCCCTGCCCTACACCAGCTTCCTTTCTGTTCGTTTTTGAACATCCACGTGACCATTGGTTTGGTCTCAAGTATGTGTGCTTGTAAAATACAGTCATGTTGGTTTGAATGCCGAGTTGAGGATGAGTTTAAACCCTAACCGTAAAGTAAACAGCGAATTAGTCGCACCGGTTCTAGTTCATAGTCAGCGTAGGACGTCTTAAGAAATATTTACAAGGTCACGCATGCCTTTAGAAGGAACGTTGCAAAAACATTGGTGAAGATGATGCTTTTCATAAAGGGAGTTCACACAACTCTTCACACAATTCTGAATTCAGACTTGTAGAGAGGATCTACTTCAAGTCATCTACACAATATGAGTAGTCTTTGGACTTGAAATGACTTGAAGAAGCGTTGTGATGGTAAGAATGTTTGAAGACATTCTAAGGGAACAATTTATAGTGTACTAGCGATTTGGGCACTCTTCCAATGAAGCTCCCTCTCCAAGCCGTTTGCTTTTCAGCTTCAAAGAGGCTTTTGGCAGCTTTTTCAATTTTATACAAAAAATGCTTGAAAACATCACAAGGGGATTTTATGAAAAAGGTCAGGTGACTAAGACGACTATCGTTTTGTAATCTCTTTTATCGGAATAGCATTTCACTGCATAACTAACACTCACCGTCGTTGCCGCTAGCTTAGTCTGTTTAATGACACTGCTGTCGATTGTCTACATAACATTTTCTAGCGTTTCAAGATGCACTTATCACAAAAACATGGGAGCAATTTTGTTCCGCAGCGTATTAAATATGTAAGCTGTAAGGTTTAAGCCGCAGCTTTCATGGAAATGTCTCTTTTGGTCGACGTTGCTTTTAAACGTACTCAATCATGTATCCAAGTACACTATTCCGCTTACTCTATCAAATACCCATACGGCTTTTACTCGTATTGTAAAAGAGAGGGAAGAACGCTAAAGGTGGGTTTGTTAAAACTCATATTTTTTGAGGTATACTGCATCTTGAAGTGCATCCGTATCCATGTTTGTCCAAACTTCCTACATCAGCAAGAGAAAGACTCACCAGGTCTTTTTGCGTTTCTCAACCTCCCCGTCTATCCCACCCTGCACCTGCAGAACCACAGTCAGCTTCTCTGCTATACTCAGATCATTTCAATTCCATTCTGCAGTTTGTAGACGGCTCAAAGTATGCGCTACCAGCCGTCATCTATGAATGTCCGTAGACGTAACTAACCAGGGAGCAACCGGCCAACAACAGACCTCAGTAACTCAATGCTTCACAGGTGCTCTCTCTTTCTTACCCAAACATGGCTCTCAAAGACAGCCAGCAGATGGTTGAGCAGGTACAGATATGAAAAAAGAAAGAAAGAACAGTATGTGCCATCCTGATTCATATCTATGAAAGCAGAATGACATTTAGCCATATGTAGGCTGAAGCGTGTAGTTTCTCGCTAGAGCAGGGACCCTTACATCCACCGTCAACTCCTCCCCCCTCGCCACATCACTAACACTCCGCCCCCTCACTTCCTGTACTCTTCACACTCTTCCTCTCCGTTTTTCGATTCAGTTCTTTCCTTGTGTGTTTTTCTTTTTTGGTTCTTTTGCTGTACAAAGTGTTTAAAATGTTATTATTTGTATGATATAATGTTAGTATGGTAATGTTCTTTATTAAGGAAGAAGATGAAATTTATTTTTGTTACTGGTCTGTTTCATAATTCTTTTTTAAATTGGTATTGTAAGATATCTATGCAAGAACTGTTCAGTGGAGCATTTTTATTTAAGAATGTAATAAGTGTAATAAATGGTAGAATCTGAACACCTCAGACTGACGTTTTCTGTGTCTGTGACCATATTGAAGAGATATTAATTTGATACCGAAAGTGAAAAATAAAGACGCTGAGGGAGAGAGAAACAGCCTTGTCATAACCTTTGGTAAGGTACTTTCAAAGAGTCAAGACTCATTATAACATTATTGGATTTTTTTCCCGAAGTCATCACATTGTCACAATGGCTCCAAGTACAGCGGTTTAAAACCACTCTTTTCGTCCAGCAGTTCATCGGAATTGGAAAGACAAGAACCACAGTTCACAATAAAAGCATTGTGAAATCTATTGACATCACACAATTGTGGTGTGTATTCAAACAAATCATGAGCAGGCCCTGACACAATTGGCAAGCGTTTTGCATGGTAAAACATGTTAAACAAAGCAGACAGTCCTAAAATCTTGCTAATAGCTAAACAAATTTGCCAAAATATTTACTAAAGCAGCACACCAGGGGCAAGTGATGGTCGGAGCTTCTATAATGGGTGCTCCAAATCTGCATTCATTTGTTGAGTTGTCTGAGTTGTCCTGGACCTATGACGGACTGTGGATTGCAACACCTGACCACAGTTCGGCACAATGTGAATTAGATCAACACCAAAGAAATAATAATCAAATTGTCATTTCTGCAAGTCATTACACAGAGGTCCACTGAGAACTCTATTTATGCCAATTTGTAATTTTACGACGGCTTAAAATGTGGCTCATGCAATCCCATTTTAGCAGTAACTATCTGTTTTATAATTCAAGTTTATTACAAATTAATGACCCGCATGAACGTCTACGACCCCCCTCCCAAAATTCTCTCACCGGGCCACTTCGTGCGTCGCCTCCTTTAATTAGTCGTCACGGGCCTGCCAATGACTAAGCCACCATTTAGGAACTCGTACCCATGACTCAAGGATTAAAAGGGCTAATCGAATAACTAATGGTTAATTAGAGAGTAATTATGTGAAAGAAAAGGTACTTCTACTGCACATTCTCGCAGCCTTGTAAATGTCTTCCAGTGAGATTTCCTCATCAGCTCCGCTCTATTATAGCTGATGCTGGTAATTGAAATTCACATTGTCATCGCCTCAAACCAAGAGCAAATGTGAGATTTATGCGTCATCCCCCTCCTAATACAAGCCGTATGCTCCCGACGCACCGACAGACACTCAGACGGCAGTATTTTTAATCTCAACGCCGGCAACCTGAAACGCAGCACATCTGGTGTCAACACTGCAGAGTAAATCCAATTAATCGTATTGTTAATTTGAAGGAATGGATGTGTCCGTGACTGTTGAATAACCTCACCTAGGCTAATCTGGAAAAAGAGGAATTCTGCAGGCTGCACATATCCAGCTCTGTCTCCCGGGATCTGTGTCATTGGCTTAATGTGCATATCCAGCCCTCTCGATTCACCAGCCCGCCACCCCTCCCCTCTTTTGGCACGGGGTCGAATCGTCTGGGTGGCGGAGAAGACATTCATCCATGCCAAGTTTATTAATGTAATACGTCCCCGTGCCCTTGTGAGCCGAGACAATGGTACTAAAATTAGTGTGTTGATTAAATGGAAATTATGCCAGTGATGTGATTATTGCTTTAATAGGGCTAAACCCCTGTAACTGATGCTAGCTAACAAAAGGTCACTTAATTAAGAAAGTGATAGCAAAAGATAATAAGAATTTTACAAGACTCTTGGGCGGCTAGGGACAGGGGAACAGTGTTTTGTTGCACGCAACGTGCCGTCATACAAATGCATTCTGGGATTGCAATCTCTACCCTTGAAAAAACGACTTTGTCGGTACCGTGAACAGATGGTAATACCATGGTATTTTAGTATACAATAGTAGTAAATGTTTACCATATTTACTTTGGTATTTACGGTTTCATTACAATTTCATAATACAAAAGGCATAACACTAATGGAGGCAAAATATGAGTATCATGATAAATAGTGAAAAAGTGTGTGTTTTGAATTTTGAACTACATTTCCAAAAATGATTTATTGCCATAGCAATGAAACATCAAACTTGATTGAAACCAGTGAAAATGTCACGGGACTCATAAAAAAAATCCTTAAGGGCCCTTTAAAAAATGTCTTGTATTAGCCTATAATTTAACGTCCGCTTTGCTGGCTGAAGATGTATGATCATATTTTGTTAAACCTCTTATCTTAGGGTGGCAATAACTGTGCGTTTGTTTCAACATTTCTTCATTAACTTGCATATAAAATATCTGCTGTTATGGCACAATGAGCAGATTTTTTGCCCATAAAAGCGAGCAATTTATTCCTAAGCGTGGAGGAGGGGAAATGATATCAACTGCCCTAAAGGAAATGAGTGCGGAGTGGGACGTGGTAGAAATTGAAGGGTTTCATGGTCGTGTCCCAGCACAGGAAATACTTGCCTTCCTGACAGGCTGGAAGCAGGAAATGATGGCAAACGTGTTAGTTTAACAAACATGTGCTACAAAACAACACCGCCTCCATGTTGACGGGTGCGGCTTCAAACAACGTGAGCTTGTTTACGGGTAGGAAACGGGATCGGTATAAAAATAGGTTTTATGTGTTGCGTCGGATGGCGGTTTGTTGAACCGTTGACAGTTTGCCTGAATTTTTATATTCTGAATGAACTAAACATTTGACAAAGATGGTGGCAGAGACAAGGAGAGTGAAGTTCGAAATGACTTCCTCCTAAGAATAGAGGGAAGGAAAACATGAAATCACAAGCAGCCATGCAAACACAACAGGATAAACACATCCTCATATGATTATTTAGTGTACACGTGTACAAACACACACACTCTCTCAAGATGTCTGCTGTGATCCTGTCTACTCATATGACTACTATAATCATATATACTTTATACAAAATAAATACAATGGAAAATCCCTAACCTGACTTTGGACTGTGCAGGGATCGAAACATTTTACTTGCACCCAAAACTCCTTAAACTTTGAACAAAACCTTCTAAAATCCCAACAAATCTTTGGATACGAGTTTGTAAAAATAGCATCCTGCTCATCTCCTAAGTCTGACAGTCTTCCTCAGGGGAATCTCAGCGGTATCTTCATAGTGCAGACACCTTGGTTTGCCATCCAGAAATGCTGTTGTTTACTTAAGACTCAAAGGTCAAGATTTTGCAGGATCAAGGGTCAGCGAAAGGGGTCAAACACTCAACATTGAAGCAGACATTTACAGTTTATCCGGATAAACTGCTCGGGATAAGAGAAGTTATTACAGAAAGACTCAAGACAATACAAACTTATCTGTGGTTAACATTTGCCTAAGAGCCTATTTAGATTGTCTCCTTGTACCCATGTTTTTAACTCAGCCCCTTACTAACTCACTGACTCATAAGCATTTCCTGTCTTTTTCTTGCACATGCTTTTTCTCCATTTCCTCACGGAAAATCTTAAAAGCAGCTGAGTCCAGTCTCCTGGCCCGCGCTCAGGGTCACATAGGGTCAGTCCATTCAGAATTTCCCTATAGTTTATACCAAACATCTGCAGATTCCATTGAGCATCAGTTGTGACCTGTAAACTTACTGGATGGAGCAGGTGGGCAATTCTATGGAAAATCTTTACTATTAAGAAAAAAACGTTTTGACGTTTCACCATACACATAATAAACACAATAACTGTAAAACCACAAATAAAAAATTGACAATTATTAGTTAACACAACTTCTACACCCTATTGTCCTGGCTGACAAAAGCAAACATCTGTGAATGAATCAACCATTTGGGGGTATTTTTCTTTAAATCCAATTATCTGGCTTTATTTAGACAGTACAGTGAAGAGATGACCAGAAGAGAAGTAGGAGAGAGAAGGTGAGAGGGTTCGGGAAATTACCATGAGATTCAAACTTGGGTGGCCCAGAAAGGCAATCGCGCCACTTGTCAGAACACTGTCCACTAGGCCATCGGCTCCGACCATTTGGGGGTATCAGGGGAAGTGGTACATGTTTGACTAAACCACCCCTTATTACAAACCCTAATATCACAGGCGCACAAGGCAAATTTAGCTAAATCACATTTTTTGTGACAAACCAACGATAAAGGCCCACCCTAACCCCCATGTCACAGGGGCAAACCTAAATCCTAAATTAATAAAACGTACCAACAAGATCCCTGTACGGCATATGCTGGCTAGGTATGTTTTGATGCTGGTTTGTGCTGGTTTAAGCTGGTCATTAGGTGGTCATGTCCTGGTCCTCAGCTGGTTTAAACTGGTCAAACCAGCATCAAAACATACCTAACCCAGCATATGCTGTTTTTTTCAACAGGAATTGAATGAATTCACACAAATAAGCACCTCGTACGAATTCAGATTGAGTTAATATACTTCTTCAAGAGCACTTTGACGCATGCGCATTCAGTTGGGCAAAAAAGTGGGCAAGTGACATGACAGTGGAATATAAATTAAAGTCGTTATTTTGGTATGTAAGTATTTTCGCTTCCAAAAAATTATATTGAGCCAATATGAGCGGATGGACCAATTTAACAATGTCTTTAGTACTTTTTTGGACCTTGACAACACCTATAACCATAATGTCTATGAGGAGGCCTGGAAATCTCTCGGATGTCACCTAAATATCTTTATTTGCGCTCTGAAGACGCCGGGAGGTCTCAAAACATGTTTAACGTCATGTGGGTGAGTAAAAAGAATCACACAAATTTGTTTTGGGATGAATTTACCCTTTAAAGGGTAAGTCTTAATTTACTCACCCTCGAGTTGTTCCAAATCTGTGTACATTTCTTTGTTCTGATGAACAAAGAGAAAGATATTTGGAAGAATGCTTGTAACCAAACAGTTCTTGGCCACCATTAACTACTAGGATCATTTTCTTTCTTCTGTTAAACACAAAAGATATTTTGAAAAATGTTGGAAAGCAAACCTTTCTGAGGCACTTTTGACTACCATTGTAATTTTTCTTACTATGATAGTCAATCCAGTACCTTAGAGGTATTTTTGTAGGCTAACCTGGAAGTAAGCGCTGCGCTGGTTCCCTTGACCGAAAGCCTATGCATTTTTCCCACAGACTTTTGGAAGATCGCCACAAATAATCTCTGTGATTAACAAAGGTTTATGATGTTTACGCGTTTGTCTATCAAAAACATCTTTACAAATTAACACAACGTTTGTTACTTTTGAAGCAGAAATACAATCGGCAGAAGTAAAAAGCTAACACGATGCTATAAACAGACTTCACTTAAGGTCGCTCGATATCAAGGTCACCACCACCAAGCCTCCGACAACTCTTTCAAACTTGATTAAAATGTGTTCCCTTGTAAATAATTACTCCGTGAATGAATCCACATCTACGTTTTAGGAGATATGTGCATTATTTCTGAGCTTTATATGCGCAATGACGTCTCACGTCCCCGCCAAAGGAAGTAGTCACTTTTAGCAACTTTTTTTCAACCACCGTTTTTACACAATAAGGCTTTAAAAAATCACAACCAAGTTATATTTGCTGTGTTTTAAGTCATAGAATAAAACATGAAAATGCTTTTGTTTACCACAGACCTTATTTCAAGCGATTAACCAAAAACCCATTTTAAAAAAACATAGACTTTGGAGCAAAGAACCGGAAGTCCTAAAATGCTAACTCGCGTCCGGGTCTTGCATACAAAAATACGTCATCTCCTCGGCTCTCTATGGAGGCCAAGAACTGTTTGGTTAAAAGCATTCCTACAAATATCCTAAACAGGAATTCATACAGATGCTCACTTGATTCCTATTTTTGGGTGAAGTGTTCCTTTAATTTGACAAACTGCAGTAAAAATACATTTTCACAACTTAGTTTTGTTTCAACTGAAAAGGAGAGAAGCATAAAATGTGCTGGATAAAACCGCAGTGGGGAAAATGTTACCACAGAAACCAAATGTGGTTGGAAACACTAATACGTAAAGTGCTAAATTGCAATAGATGTCTGTATTTTCACATTTCCACACGCCAGAAAAGAAACGCAGATAGACAAATAATTCTCAAACGTGTCAGCAAAATGACACTTAATGTCGCCAGCGGTTGTTCAGCCTAAATAACGGCACTAAAATATACATGTAATCACCACAAATTGACCTCATCGTGTTTCCTTTCCCTCTGCTCGATTTCAGATATGTATCTGGTACTTCAGTAAATCTGCTGAGATACACTATTATGGGCCATTTCTTGCTCTGCTGAGTAGTCACATCAACAAGCCTCAAATAGCTAATACCAGCACTTCAATTGCTATCTACTGACTGCTCCGACTCATTAATGTCATACAGAGTCTTTATCAGACAGTTGCTGGAGTGTATCGCTTAAATTATTCAGGGTAAACACATGCACATCTGAAGAGGAGTGAGGGAGCTTATCTCCGCGAGCAGCCTGTTGTTCTTCCACGTTTTCTTCTCAGTGCATATCAATTCGGCCCGTGTCGGAAAGAATCACCATCAGCCTCAGTCTGTGAACAAACTGGATCGCCAATGTGCTTTCAGTCGAATCCACATTCGTTTTATTTCATCTCGTTTATCCGTGGATTACGTTGAAGTGCTTTTCTGCACATTAAGTTCTTAGTTTTGGATTATTGAGTTTAGCATGAACACGACAACCTACACCGATTTGTTTTGTCATATTTGCTCAACTTTAGATGAACCGGTAGTGTAGATTACACTTCTTTAAGGTCCATTCATTTTCCCTCAAATCAGTTCTTCAACCAGCCTTTGAACAAGAACTTAAAAGGAAACCCCTTTTAAAAAAGAAAATTGCAAAATTCTCTTAAAAAAAGGGAAATGCAAACCCAAGACCTGATTCCTCTTAAGGGGAAGACAGCACTGCACGTACAGTGTCCTGAGAACAATGTTCCTTTGTCACCAAGCTAACCTCAGAACTAATCCCCTTGGCAGAAAGAGCGTATAAAGAAAAGAAGGCCCCACTGCCGTCTGTCTTGTCTTTCATCCTGTTTTTCCTCTCTCTTATCAGACCTGAGAGGGAGAGGAAAAGGAAACACACTGACACACACACAGGGGTCTGCTGACAGTCACACGTGTTTCCTTTTTCTCAAGGTCTGTATGGATTGTTGTGGCCACAGGTGTGGGCCAGAGGGCAAAAACTGCAATTTCTTTCCTTTGCGAGGTAGGTCAAACACACTTTGCGACGCTGACCCTACCGCGATGCTGCATCTAAGTCTCAGGGCAGAGTCTGTGCCGTCACGCGTTTGGTATTTGTGCAACAGAACTTCAAATACAGCACTTCTACTGATTCAAGTATGTGTCATTTAAACAAAATGAAGTTCTTAAAAGGATAGTTCACCCCAAAATGAAAATTCTGTCAACATTTACTCACCCTCTTGCCATTTCAAACCTGTATGACTTTGTTCTGCAGAACACAACAGATATTTTGAAGAACGTTGATCACTGAAACAACGGCGGTACCCATTGATGTCTATTGTATAGACACAAAACCAATGCAAGTCAGTGGCCACCGCCATTGTTCGGTGACTGACATTCTTCAAAATATTTCTTTTGTATTCTGCAGAAGAATGAAAGCCATACAAGTTTAAAATGACAAGATGCTTAACCAGATACTAAGGTAGTTAGCAAGCTTGTCTATATTAGCGTGACAACATACGAACCCAATTCCCCTGAAACCAGTATAGCGAGCAGCTCAGGCTGGTTTAAGCTGGAGAAAGTGAGATCTTGGGTGCAATCACTCCATTATCTAATTGTCAGGGCATGTAAAACTATATAATCTCATCTTCCACATCGCAAAATGATGCAATGGGCAGGGAGGAGGTCGTGAAATATGATATCAAATCAAGCGCACATTTTTGGTCCACTTGGGTGAAACTAAAAGCCCCATATGCCACAACAAATTTCTAGATGTCTGGTTTTCGAAGAACCTAAAAACCTATTTACGTGGATGTTTTTTTCAGTAAACTAATCACATTTTAATTCCTTTTTGTCTAGCATTTTCTGTTTCTGCAGAGACAATGATCCAATTAAGTGGAGGCTTAGAGCTTATCTCTATACCCGTAGCCTGCAGGAGTGAATGGGCTCTAATTGTCTTTCTTAATTGCCACGCTGATTCACCTGCAGCTGGGATCAGTTATATGGCACTCTTATACCACCCTGACAGACCCTGGTATGGAAATGATGCCACTAATGAAGATACTGGGCGGAACTATTCCTCACGTTGACAGGAAGGAAATAGACGTCCAGGAAGAATTACAGGTTCCTATAGGGATTAGAAGGCTCCGGGGTTTCAGGGTTGTCTCAGTCTATCTTTCTCTACTCCATATGTTCTCGAGGGCTTTGGGTGCATCTCAGACCCATTATTGAAAACTCAAAGCCTGAACAATTCACAGATTACTGCTGGAGGGTGACCGACTCCCCAATCACAGATATGATGGTCTAAAAGTCGTCTACCGAGCCTGGTATTGATTTAAGTGGATTTGTGCATTGTATTAAAAATGAGACGAGATCAATATGAAAGAACACACCAGTTCAAGGGTTCTATTAATAGCAATTCAGATGATTATCAAGTTTCCATAAAATGCATAAAAGGCTCTCTTGGCATTTTGTAGCGTATATAAAATGTCTGTAGTGTAGGGATGTAACAATATCAAAATCTCAATGTACGATAATACCTCTGTATAAAGTCCACGGTATGATATTAATTGCAATATTTTAAATGACAAATGATGACTTGGAAACGTGCCATTAGCATCCTCTTTTCTTTATCCTCTAATCATAGCTGTTGCTTAGAGGTATGAGTAATAGTATGAGATGGGTCAAATGACCTAAACTTCCCTTTTATAAAATAAAATAATTGCACCAGATTTTAATGGCCAAAGGTACCATCTATTATTTTTTCTAACATTCTCTATGTTATGCACTGAAGACATATCGCTCTGTGACCAGTTAATATTGAGACAATTTTGCCATTTGCGATAACACGATACCGTTAATATTGTTTACATCGCTACTGTATTGTGAAGGTACTTTAGAAAAAAAAGTATGCTTTAAATTAGAACATTATTATTTATTGTTATTATTATTAAAATACATTTATAGTAATAACAATAATAATCTATATCATTATAATTTATATCATTTTAAATAAGCATACCTTTTATTCTTGAAAAAAAGTGAAATATAATTATTGATATTAAAAAAATTATAATTTAAAAATAATAACAATCAGAGAAATACACTATATTAAGATGTATATTATATTCATATATTTATATCAAGATATTTATAAAATATCCATACAAGTCTGTTGACTGTACTCTTCAGCGTTTAAATAATATTATGGTATTACAGTATTGACAATAATCGCACATTTTTACGTTTTTAAGCGTGCAAAACTGCCACTTTTGTTAAAGTGTTAACCAGGTAATACTGCTGGATTATTTTAAATGTTAAAAAAAAAATCCAAGGCAATTATCTGGTTAACACCTCAACATGGGTGCCAGTTTTGCATCCTTAAAAAAATCAAGAGAAAAATGTTAAATAAACACAATAAAAGATCAATTTGACAGGAGGGAAATGAATAGATATCACGATAACATTGTTGTTTTTAATTCTTGTGAAAATATGATATTGTGACAGGCCTAATTTACATAACAAACAACAACATAAAAACTTAAAAATTACACTTCAGGGTCTAATGCATGACACCAGACAGATCTGACAGCCCCATTTGATTTCTCGCGTGTTTTCTCTCCTCTCAGTTTGAAACAAAGAGACTGAACTACAGGGCACGTGTCTGTCTGAAGCCCAGGGTTAATCTGTGTCCTTTACTTCGCCCTTGAACTGATTGTTTATGCATGAGACACAACATGGAGCTAATTCTCCATGTTACACCATAGCAAACAGTGGGCCATCAGCATGCATAAGGAGACACTTCAGAGTTCGCTCTGCCAGAAAGATTGGATTGAGAAAGAGTTCTCAAAGGGCTTCTGCACGGCCAGCCTCCAGAACCCATACCTAGCAATGGTGGCTTTTTCCCAGACTTGTGGGAGGAGCAGCGGCCCAGGTGTGGATCAAAGAGACCCTTTAAGACTCTGCGATGGTAAGCGCCGAGCCCACGGGATGATCGACCTGAGCCGCGCCCGTGCCGGATTCGAATGAAGATCACATGAGGTGTCTTAATGACGACCTCTGGCCACAACCTCCAGACACGCGTGTTAACGAACTGCTATTACGCTCTCGGGCTGGTGCTGCCGATTAACATGTCTAATGCCTCAGTGACAGAAAAGCTGGGGGGGAGATGGGGTGTTTGCTGGCAGAGAAGTGTGAAATCCGCTAATTAACGTGACCTGCCTTTGATCCAAAGAGAATACACAAATGACATCTGAATCAGGAGGAGCGCTGGGCGAACGAGGGGCTGCGCCCCACCCAGGCAAGCTGGGGCTTGGCGTGTGACTTCAAGCCTTCGTCATTGCACAGATAGTGCGGAAAACAAAGACGTCACGGGAATCAGCTTTCATGAGCATCACAACATCTTTTCGCCTGCAATCAAACCTGTGTATCCTACAAGATTTGCCTTTCCTTTATGCGCCAGCCTTTCAGATACAGCTCGAGGGCGGCTGACTGCCAAATCACAGACGTGCCACTGTAAATGTCGTCTTTCAAGCCGAGTATTGATTCGAGCGGATTTGCGCTTTTTATCAAAATGAGACCAGATCGATGTGAAAGAACACACCAGCACCAGGCTTCTTTTAATAGCTCTTTAAATTTCACAAAAACATCGTCTGTCAGATCTTTATGAGTTTGTCATGCAAACTGTTATCGCCTAGACCCTTATGTTTTGTACGTGGGTTTACATGTAATGTGAGCATTGAGGTCAAATAAATGAGATTACTAGAAAGCAATGGTTTTCTTTTTTAAGTGGTAGATTGCTTCAACACTATAACAATTGTGAACCATCCAACACCACAAACCTGGTGGACACCAACCAGCAAAAATGGACACAAATCTAAATTTAAATGGAAATAGTAGATCTAAAGCAGCCTTAATCCATACCCTATATCCATAATTTTGCATAATCCATAGTTGTCATGTTATTTAAAGGAGAAACACCATCATAAATTAAAATTAATTTAAGCAAAATTATTGATTAGTAAATTGATTAAGTAAGATGTATGTACTTATGTTCAATTCCAGCATTATGGATGTGATATTTTCAGTCAAAACTTGATATATAGATTCTCAGAGAATGTATTCATTGCCTATATATTGAATTATCTGTTTAAATTTGACTAAACCCCTGATGATAGAGTCCAGACATCAGAAAAATATCAGTCACAAGTTTTCTGTTTCAAAAGAGAAAGATTTATGAGTTATGGATGTGGCAAAACAAGACGACATACTGTGAATTAAAACGTAAAAACCAGAAGCAATAATACCTAACAAATGGAGGGAGAAGTGTTGCTTTATAGAACATAAAATAGTTACTTTATTTTAATTCTCATGTGCCCATTTATGAGGCAAATGGATAGTTATGGATGTGACATTTCTGTTATGGTTAATTTAGGCTTTACATGGGTATTTAAACCACCAAATATAGACACCTGAGCTATCAGTATGGTAAAAACCTTTGCTAAATGTTATTTATATTTTTTTCAGGTTTACATATGCATGGTATTGCCCTTCCATTCTTGCCCTACTATTTCGATAATTTTAACTTAAATCAACTCACATTTACATACCACAATTTCGGAACTACAGCTACAAAACAATGAAAAAGGTTTTAATACCAAAAATAAAATTCCCCATCTTGTCATCTGACTCATTTACTGAGAACATGTGCGAAGCAGACACTGTAAGAGCCAGGTCTGAAGCGTCCCCACAGATGGCCCTGGAGGCCCCTCCCTGCCTGACGATGTGTTGTTGTGCTGTGCACTCGAGCACTTGATTGAGGGAGGAGGACACATCTTCCTCTCTCAGTGTCTCCTCCGTCCACCACATGGGGTTCACCAAAACATTCCACCTGCTACTCAGGCATCACACGCTCCGGACAGATTGCGGAGTGAGAGGTAGCAGGGCGGAATGGTGGGTTTTGTCGGATGCAATTATATTCCTGTTTTTTCTTTCTTTTTAAGAGACTGCTCACTGCAAGCCACGCCAGAGGATGACTGTTTTTTTTTTTGGCCCCATGTGGGCCTTGCAATGCATATGTAGTAACACAGGGCCAATTTTCCAAGCTATGTCTCTGGAATACACATGGGGGCGTCTTGCAGACGTGTCACGATAATGACTGTTTACCTGCCCTCTTCCTGTCTGTATTTTCCATTGCGGTGCAGCCTTAACCAACAACAGAGAAGCAAAAAAATGAGGAGAAATACTTCATAGGTTTAAATGGCATGCTAATCATACTGTTTTTCAGTATGCCGTATGTATACTGTGCACTGTATGCATTTTCTTGCTACATATCCTGAATAACCTGACAACACTTGTTGAAAGAATATCCAGAGAAGTGAGATCAATAATAGCCAGCATAGTGACAAAAACGCAGCATGTGTTTATTAAGTACTACTGCTGTCTTACGTGTTTGACTGCACAATAATAAAGAAAAATGCAGTATAGAATAACTTGCTAAAAAACTCTAAAACGCAACATCTAAATTATGTGATACGACAATGCTTTAGATTATACAAAAATAATAATTATATTAAAATAAAACAACATACAAGTTTCATGTTCTTTCGTGAAAAAACTACTTCTGAATGTGACCATTTATGTTTTACTGATGCAGTACATAAAACAAATCTGACAATGTTATTGCACACCATAGCAATATGCATACTGCGGTATGCACATTTGCGATATTTAAATAATTTTGCTATACTGTATGTATAGCCCTGAAGCCCAGCCAACAACACAACACTGTCAATCCACCTAATCCACCTCAAACTATTTCTTGGAACACTTGGCCAAAAGTTATTCAAGTTATAAGTTATTCACATGGCACAGAAATCCCGTTTTCACATTTTCTCTCCATGACTGACTGTCTGACTGTCATTTTGCCAGTGACAAAATTAGATCAGTTTATTCAGCCACTGTAGTCATTATCTGATATATCTGCATAAATTGCCATACAAATGATTTAAGCGTTAAGATACTTTCGCTCTCTTGCCGCAACTGGGAGAATATTTTCAGTGTTGAAAGAAAGGACAGAAAAATAAAAAAATCCTGAAAGTAAGCGATTCGAGGACACAGCTGCAGACAAAAGCTGACATTATATACACACTAAATCCCAGATGACAAAATAAACTGAAATCTGATCGGCCCATTCAGACTGAAATGCATTTCCAAAAATCTAATTTTAATTGTATTTCAAAGTGCCTTTAACTGTGATCTGGATCGGGTTTGCTAAATCAGATTTCATGTGGTGATTTTGTAAAGTCCTGGTTTCAGCGAGGTCATTTCACAGTAACAATGCATAATCACAATACTTGACTAGGTATTTTCAAAATCTACAATGAAATAAATGATATAGTAAAATATATTATATAGTAAAATTATTTTATAATATAAAACATTATTCAAATGTAAAAATCCTTAATTGATCAAAACAATAAAACGACCATAATAAACCAGTCATGTTCAAAGCCGGTCATGGTCAAATACTCAACACACATAACTTGTGACTATACGTCAATTGAATTGTATATTAATATGACAAGATGCAGTGTTGCTTAGCAACCATAAGCAATTAAACCCACTTGGTGTTGTGCGTAACCAACACCCCACAGAAACAACCCATATTGACATTTGATGTCATATTAAGGGTGTTGGCCTTTCTAAAGTTCAATTTCAATCAGACTAAAGCAATAATTCGACTTTTGAAAATTCCATTCGAACTACATCATTAACTAGTCTGGTTTGGTCAATTTAGTCCAATAGATCTAGCCTGCCCACTGAAAGCCAGCAAGGTAGAACAACAGTCCGGCAAAATCTCTTCCGGATGACACACAGGGCATGATTCATGGAATCAGGAAGATGCTTTAAATCAGGTTTATTTCTTGAGTTGACTTGGAACATTTCAAACTGCATATCAAACTCTATCAGCCCAATCCAGATCAAATGTAAACACAAACCCTTTTAAGTGATGTAGAGCCATGTCAGTAGCACTTCACGACAAACACTGAGAAGTGTTTAGAGAAGTGCTGGTCAAAACAGAACACGGTAATTCCTTGCATCCCCATATCGCACACGTTTTGTCTATCTGTTTTAATAGTATCGGTAGGGGCTGTCAGATCTCTGGCAGGCTGTCGGGAGCAGATTAAGGACACTATCTTGGCATCGAGCCGGTTCTACAAGCACAGCTTTTGGAAATGGATTGCACATGGCAACACTATAGCCACAGAACACACTGCAGGTGATGGTGGTGGTGTCCAGGATGTGCCTATGTCCAATAGCGTGTGTCTATCTATTCATAGAAGAGACCAGTCTATTCTTATGGGATGTGCTGCAACATTACGGATTATTAATTGATGACAAATTTTAAGGAGTATTTTATTATTGAAGAAGCAATATTACTGTGATCTCTGCTTCACTCAACACTTCTCAACAGAAGTACATTGAGGATGAATTATCAGACTGTTTTTTGGACTTCATTTAAAAGTGAAATGTGCCATTTCAGTGCCAGTATAATGTTACCAAACAAAAGTGCAAAAATAATGTTTTTAAACAGATTTTTGCAAATCCCTCCTTGGCCATTTGCCTAATATATATGTATACAGTATATTGGTAGTTGAAAATTTATTGTACTTGTGTCCTATGGTGTGACATAGCAAAAATTAAGAAATAAATCTTAATACATTTTTCTTATGCTATTTAAATGTTCTATTAACTATTGATAATAGACAATTATATTTTATTCATAGAGATTCACCAATACTAAACATCTGCCGACAACAATTCTGAAGATTTAGTGCATATTTCTTAACCTTCTTAATGTTATTATTAATGAAAATATTGATATTTAGACTATTAACATCAAACTGGTGATGTTTCTTAATACTGTTCTCTTTTATTGGCCCTGATCTCATGGCTGTTTTAAAAGAAATTGCTTTTATCGACCGATACCGATTATTGGCCGATATATCGGTGCATCTCTAATTATTAACATAGTTGACAAAATGACAACAAAAAATAAAAATAAACTGTTAATAATATATATTTCATATTATTTATTGTTTCATTTATTTTTTTAATTGTTTATATTTATTGTTTGTTTTTCAAAATGTTTCTGCTCTCACACCATAGGACACATTTATGGTTTATTTGTCAACTAACTACCCGCATGTTTTTTTTAAATAAGTGATTCTGAAAATGACTAATACTAGATTTCTGGAGGAATGCTCCTTACACAAGATAATTTCCTCTGCATCATCCAGCATGCAAAGGATCTAACAACGTCACAGTACCGATACATGAGATGATGTTGCATCTGATTTACATGTTTTATTGTAGTTCACTTTAATTAGGATTGAGCAATCAGCTATTGTCTCATGAATGTGTATGACACATGGCCCGGAATATAAATATCACAAACACTCCAAATCCCAATGCAGCAATAAGACCGGACACGCCGTGCTGTAATTCACCATATGTTTAACTATTCCGACATAAAATGTGAAGGACCCTCTAATATAAAGCCTTGTGATTAACTGCCTTAGGAAGCGGATTTAAAACTGTTCTTTTAGCGCAAATGGAAATGGTATCCAATAAAGAAAGGCATCTGTTTTGTGTGAGCGTCTTCTCCTGATGAAATGTGGAATCTCACACCTGCTACCTGTCTCTTTTAGACCAGAGGGGATTTCCTAAAAATATTACACGCCACAGGATGCAAAACTAACATCGTGTGGAAGCTTAAACGCAGTCGCTCTCCATTTTTGTAGGTCACTTTGGCTCTGCATTGTTTCATTGTTGACTATAATGTATTCATTTCAGTATGCCCAAAGCACAGAAGGTCTGAATATTTCCAATTATTGGGAAAGCGTCAGGCAGAGCTGCTGTAATTAAAACCCGGTTGACACTGAAGATAGTCAGCGCTCTCATAGGTCACCAGCTCACATGCCACAGGCCTTATCCTGCACAGTAATTGCCACCCGATTTAATTATGTTTTTACATCTTGATACGGAACCATGTGACAAACACCTGTTAGAGACAATGCGAACGTTGTTTTCCTCTTTAAATTCTGCTATTTGTATATGTTGTGCCTATTTCGTTACATTTTTAAGGAATTACACCGTAGGAACGCCGTTTATAAATACATCAAGTTTTAACAAGCGCTGCCTGTGTGGTACGCTCAGAGGAATACCTGACAGTTCTGTCAGCCCAGGTGAGGAATACGACTGGAGTCAGAGAGATTTTCAGCATTCGCCACAGAAAAAAAGCTAAACATTTTAATCAAATCCCTTCTGGTCTAATAGTTCATGACATGAATGACTGATTTATTACAAGGTCGCAGTCACAGGGTGATGAGAAGAATTCATATACAGACAACTGCTCAATGGTCCACAGTCACGTCCGTGAATATACTGGGGCACTTAGTCTGAAAATGTACATGAACGCAAAAATATTTTTTTCATGAGTCACTGCAGATTTTAATCACGTTCTGCAGCACGACTCGATACATTATTCATATCAAGCTTATAAACCAGGTGACCTGCTATGCCCTTAATATGCTGATCTAGTGCCAGTTTTCTCTATGCCATGACCTTATCCAATACCAAAACAAACAAAATTTCCATGCTGGCAATACGACTTTATGGACATTTACTCGTCGTTATGAAGCTACCATATATACTTAGTTTCACTAATTAAAGTCTCGGCTCAAAGTGACAGTTTTAATAAAGCGCTAAAGATTATCAGTCAATCACCGATGACTCATAACAAGAGGGCAATACATTCCCTTCAGCTGATACAAACGATTATAAATACAATAGTTTTTAACACATTAAAACACAGTCAAATAAAAGCTGTGTGTAGTTCAAAATCAAAACAAAACTTCACTGTGCCACTGTAGGTTAACACAATAATAATTAAAACAATAATAAGCATCAAATAGATAAAGATGGCAATGTATAATTTCTACAAATCACAAGAGAAAAAATATCCTGGTTAGTTAGCCATTTATTTCCATGTAGGAGTGACTTCTCTATGTCTTTCATTCAATTAGTGGAGTAAAATTTAAATGATACATAGCTTTTAAGCTGGAAGTTTCTTATGTTTTTTCAACAAATAAGCAACCAGACCTTTTGCCCATCTATGCTATCTATACCTTGTGCTCTATCTATGGCTAAGTGCAAAACACAGTGTTCGGGGCTGAGGTGTTACAGTATTTGCTTACAGATGTGACTCAGATAGGTCGAATCACGCTACCAAGTCTCTCCTCAGAGGTTAAGATAAACAAATAAGAAAAAACCTACACTCAATTTCAAACGTCATTTCTCTGAGATGCAATTGAGGTAGTCACAATTTCTTTTAAAACACACATCTAAGAAGTAGGCCTATAAACTTTCCTTAAGGCGGTCATATCACACCTCTAAAATTAATATTAGCGTTTGTTTTAGATGTAATGTAATGTGTATACACGATTTAAGGTTAAAAAACGCTGTGTTTTCCACATACCGTGCATGTTTGAATCTCCTCTTTGCCCCGCCTCTCTGAAACGCTCTGAATTTTTTCAATGCTCGTCGCTCTGAAAAGCGAGGTGTACTATGATTGGCCAGTTAACCAGTGCGTAGTGATTGGTCAAATACTGCAAGCGTGTGACGGAAATGTAACGCCTCTTACTATATTTGGAGCATCAGGTTCCAAAGCAATTGTACTGACAGGTATGCCCACCTTACTTGCGTATTAATTTGGGCAGTCTTAGTCAAATTATACCACAAATTGACTTAGATTTGTGGGGGTGTGGTTACACGAGGCGTTTCAGGTCTGGGTGTGCATTCGCTTTTAGATAGAATGCATCTTTTGTTCCGACACTCATTTTTGCAGTTTTACTTGTCTAATACATGCATGGGCAACTTACTACACACCAAAGACACAGAAAAATACATATTCGCCCCATATGAACCCTTTAAAGAACAGTTCGACCAAAAAAGAAAATTCTGTCCTGATGGTGGCCAAGAGCTGTTTTGTTACAAGCATTTTTCTAAAAAAAATGTATCTGTGTTTATCGGAACAAAGAAATTTATACCAATTTGGAACAACTTGAGGGTAAGTAAATGATGACAGAATTTTTTTATTTTGGGGTGAACTGTCCCTTTAACACTACAAACAGGACTAACTGCTGTGTTAACACAACATTTAAGACTTACGTTTCATCAACGAAGACCTCCATCTAAAAAAACGAATAAATGAAAAAATATCAAAGCAAACCCTTTAATGTTCAAGAAAAAGTTTATAATAAAATACAGGAAACTCACCCTGTGTGGAGTTACCTGAGGAATATGCATAGTTCTTGAAAGTCAAAGGGATATTTCAGAGTCAAATGACGCAGGCGTGTCATCAGTTCCGGTGACGAACGCGGCATTCTTCGTTTAGTTCCAATAGGATACGTCTCATCTGTGCGGGACCTTTCGTCACCGCCATTTGCCGGAAAAACAAGCCTCTGGTTCACGCTAGGGATAACGGAAGTTAGACATTAACATTAATAGCGCTTTCAATATGGATTTCTATTAAACAAACGCATCAATTCACTTCAAGAGATCTTCGTTAAGACCACGGAGCCGTGTTGAGCAGTTCTTTGATAGATATGCACCTTTTGGAGCTTGCCCCCCATAAACTTCCATTCTACCGCTTCGAGGAAAACTGATACGTGGTATTATAACTCCGACAGCATTATTCTTCAAGAAGAAAGTCATATTCAGTCAGGATGCCTTGAGGGCGAGTAAAACATGGGGAAATTTTCTTTTGCCTCTGAAATATGCCTTTAAATCATATTAAATTCCCTTCTTTTTTTTTACCTTTCCTACATAGCAAAATAACTTCCAGCATATAAAATAGAAAGTGTGTTTAATGTTATTATTAATACATTCATTATTTCTGTGAATATGAAATAAATATGACTACTTCACAAACTTGTCAAAAAAAAAAAATACCATAATTTTTTAACTAAATGTAACGAAAAAAAATTAACGTATTGGAGCAGCTCACTAACTAAAGCAGTGCTCCCAATTATGTTTGTGATATACCCTAAAAAGGATTAGCTTAAGCCAGGACTAGGCCTTAGTTTAATTAGAATATTTTCAATATTTTCAAAAACATACTTCACAAAAAAGATTAGTATGCATCTTGAGAAAAAACAATGCCAGTAATATATTTTATGATATATAAGTTTGAGTTGTTTTCGATCAAGACACCTCTAACATTTCAATGAGTCTGGGACTAGGCTAAATCCTGCCCGGGAAACCGCCCTTTAAAGTTTACTTTTAAAGTTAAGCTATGATTGCGCTATAAGAACATACTCATTTACTTTTTACAACTTAGTCCACTTAAGTCTATTGTGAGTACTGTACGACCTATATGTGAATATTAATATTATAAATTAATATCCACTTTACACCTCCCCTTAGATGTAAACTGGCTGTAAGGGTTACGGTCATGATGCTCTGGTTGTGTAACACCCTAGCGCTTCTCCACGGGGGCCATGCATTATGCAGCGATTGCATTTCCATGCTGCTTCCTCCTGCACGGCAGTAAAAATAGAAACGCAGACCTCTGTGCTGCTGCTCCGTTGTTTACGACTGTTCCGTCCTCCTTCGCTCCTGAGCACCAGCGGTTATTACTCAAGCATGTACGCATCAACACCACCACACTGGAGATATTAAGACCAGAAGGGGTCAGCCTACACAAGGAGACAATGTCCTGAGATGTCAAAGATCCCAAAACACAAAGCTTTTTATGACTACTTATTAATAATAACACCTCAGTTTTAAAGTGTGCTTGAATAAAGGAAATGAATGCAAACATCTCTGTATAAAGTTATATCACCGTGCTTAATACATTACATTTTGTTATACATATTTATTTGAATAAATAACATGTTTTGACTGGTAACTTGATGTAGATTTACAAATTACATATTCAATCTGATGTCTCTTTGGGAATTGTGAGTGACAACTTCGCTTTAGCACTACCAATTTTGTGTATATTTTAAAATAACAGACAAGGCCAATGAGATTTCCTCCGGGTATACAATATCTCTGTCTGTTTACTGTTGTCACCATTGCAGTTCTAGTACCTATTATAAGGAACAGCACAGTATAAAAAGCAAGTGCAACTTTACTGACAGCTACACTGAGGCAGCCTTTGAGCCCACGCATCAATAAAAACTCTGGCTCTTACTTTTTCTTTAAGTCTACCAATTTTAAGACAAGCAGACACACAAACAAGAGAAAAAAGAGAAAGAAACAAGACGGAGGTACATACCCACTGGATGAAACTGGCAGCATTCGAAACAAGAAATGAAAATTGCCATTCATAATTGAAATCACATCACGCAGCCATCGTTTAATTTCTGTTTTATAATGATAAATCTGTTTGCATCTGAAAAATCCTATTTGTGATGCTCCTTGTGTATTCTCCTAATCTTGTTTCTGAACACGCTCTTGTTTTCTTAATTGTTTGTGTTGCATAATTAGTTACAAATATAAATCAGTAACTAAAATACACTGCAATCCCAACTATTGGCCATTGAGTGGTAAATGATCATTCGCCTATACATATTTATTTCTTATTCTGAGTATATGGAACAGAATATGTTATAAAATGCAAAGGAATAAATGATAATCAAAGATTTCATTTCCTAATAGTAATCCATCAGGAGGAGCATCAGACCGCTGACTTTGAAGCCTCCACTAGCTATGTATGACTCTTGAAATACATGAACTAAGCAGCTCTCTCTCCTTCCTCTGACAACGTTTGATGAATTTTCATTTGGTGATGTGCAGGGTTTGCAGTATTGAAAAGGCTTTAATGTATCCCAGTATATTCTTTTCATCCTCCCTCTCTCTCTCTTTTTTTTTACCTTAAGCACCCTCACTGCACCATCCACCATCAATGGAACAGTTTCCCCTAACTCATGCACAGGAAGTCCTGTTTATCCTAATGGGTCCTCTTAAGCTTAAGGAAGATACAACCACGCCAAACTCAAACAAGACGCTGCGAGAAAAGGAGCATTTTCTCGAGGGGTGATGCGCCGCAGGAGCTCCAACACGAGAAAAAATGTGGAGGAGGGGGTGAGGAGCACGAGGAAGAGAGAAAGGAGAGTCTCTCTATGGCCAACTCTGCATCTAGTTCCCTCTCAAGGTCAACCTCAGTGATGGGTACATGCACAAAAACTGTTACACAAAAACAGCATGCGTGCAATGTGCACCCCCATATTCGCATATCACAGAAAAGCTCTACAAAAGCTTCTTCTGGATTTATGCTTTCAATAACAACCACTATTGTATCATACGAGCCAATCAACTTGCACAATGTGAGTAATTTTAACGTGCTGGGGTTGTGATAACAGAGCAAATTCTTTTATTGATTTTGCCGTATATCAAAACAGTTTTCCCATATCATCACTCCATAGGTCTACTGTCAGCCCACGCACCATCGTAAAGATAATTTCACATATTGCACAGATTTGTCACTATTTCCCTGAAGACATCCACCAAGCACAAATTCATGGCTGTTCATTAACAAGACGGTCAATTCCCCAAACAATGTGCTTCGTGTCACAATAAAAAGCAGGTTTTATGGCTTGTAGCAGTAAAGCGCTATTAAACAGATAAAGCACACCAAACGGGCATCTGGAGGATTATAAAAAGGGCTGCCACACGAATAAACTCACACACCCAAAACACATAGCCATTCGAGAGAGGGGTTATTGAGTGCATGCTGTAAAAACTGCATAAATGCTGCCCCCGTGAGGGCGATCTCGCTGTAAATGTGCGCATCCGCAACACCTTTTCGATGGTCGAATGGATTTTTGCGTATTCTCCCGAAACAGGGTTAATGCTGCCCCCTTGTGTTAGCAGCGAAGAACTATGGCTCAACATTTGGACGTTGTAGGGATTTAACAACATTCACCCCCCATGTCGGATTATACTATGTACAAACATCTGGGAAGATTAAGTAACAGCTTCTTCCCCCTGGCTATTAGGTTACTCAACAACACTGTCTGTCTACCTCCCTAACATCACCACAAAGACATTTATCATGTGTTAACACTATTGTTGTGTTGATATGTAATGCTACTCGGTATGTGGCTCACAGGTAACTGTATATTGTATTGGCATATGGGAAATAAATACTGTAACGATAATAATGTGATAAAGGAAGTCACAAAATTCACTCCCTCTTTTTTGTCTCTCTGTTACTAAAATGACGATTTAACACATGGCGCTAATAATAGGGTGATTTTCCTTTCCTGTCTTGATCATTTATCTTAAATTAATTAATAATTATGAGCATTACCTAAATGAATGTTTTGCATTTGATGAATTACCATTATAGATACAGTGTTAAAGGTTTCTGTCTAAATATAACATTTGGATCTAAATCGGATATCTATTTGCAAATCTATCATTGTAAAAAGCGTCACTACAATTTTTATGTCTCTGCGAGACACTTTTTTATCAAAGCGTTGCGAAATAAACACAAAAAAAGTTAAACACAAGAGACACTTCTGTTGGCTGCAAAAAAATGAAAGGTTTTTGTTACATTGTTGGTCCATGTTCTCTTCCCCCTAATGTGTTCGTCATGATGTTATGAAAACTCCAGGGACTTAGTAAATTCCGGTTGTGTTTGGCTAATGTCTATAATATAACTATTTAGATTTAATTTATGTTCATATTCATTTGTATTATTATTTTACTGTATAATAGTTGTATTAAATAAACTTTTTATTTTTATTTAGTTCTATGCTCGTTTTATTGAATAAACAATTTGTTGTTTGGTCGCATACAAAGAAACTGTATGGTACATTGACATCTCGCGGTTGAGCTTGGATCCCTTTCTAAATTCAAAATATTGAAGAGACAAGTTTAGCCAAGTTATGGACACAAGACCGCTGAAGAACGCATGACCCTTGACAACAACAAATTTTTCGAAATTGAGATTTTTACATCATCTGGAAGCTGAATAAATAAGCTTTCCATTGGTGTATGGTTTGTTAAGAAGGGCAATATTTGGCCCGAGATACAACTATTTGAAAATCTGGAATTTGAGGGTGCAAAAAAATCTGTATATTGAGAAAATCGCCTTTAAAGTTGTCCAAATGAAGTCCTTAGCACTGCATATAAGAGCATGCTACGCAAGTGCTAGTCCAGGCTCTTGTTCTGTCCGGACTGGACTACTGCAATGCGCTACTGGCTGGACTACCAGCTTGCACAATCAAACCTCTACAAATGATCCAGAATGCAGCGGCAAGTGTGGTCTTCAATAACCTAAGTGAACACACGTCACTCCTCTCTTCATAAAGTTACATAGGCTCCCTATGGTGGCTCGCATCAAATTCAAGTCTCTGCTCCTGGCCTACAAGACCACCACTGGTTCGGCACCCCCTTATCTTCTTTCGCTAATGCAGACTTACGTACCCGCCAGATCCCAAAAAGGTAAAAATCGCTCTCACAAACCTTCTCTGGATCGGTTCCACTTATGTGGAATGATCTGCAGATTCTGTAGCCATCTTTAAGAATCGTCTGAAAACGCATCTCTTCCGTCAACACCTTACCGATCAGTTCAGACTTCTATTTCTGTTCTACTCTTCAAAAAAAGGTTCTTCCAACTTGGCTCTGTATACTGTGGTAGGCTTTATGAAACCAGTTTTTTTGTTTGCACTTATGCTTTTTCTTGTACTTATGCTGTCCGAACTGCTACGATTATTTACCCCATCTGTAAGTCGCTTTGGATTAAAGCGTCTGCTAAATGACTAAATGTAATATTACACACTAAATAAAGTTTTGAAATATTTACGGTAGGAAATTTACAAAATATCTTTATGGAATAATATCTTTACTTGATATCCTTATGAATTTGGCATACAAGAAAAATCAGTAATTTCGACCCATACAATGTATTTTGGGCTATTACTAAAATGTTCCTATGCTACTTAAGACTGGTTTTGTGGTCCAGGGTGACATATTGAGAAACGCCCATTGTGTTTCTAGAAAACTTCAGGGGCCTCATTTAGAAAACACGTTGACAGGTGCTATTTCTTATATCAATGAAATGAATTAGACATCATTTAGACGGAGATCTGAGATTGCAAAGCTTCACGATCATTTGCGATTTATAGATTTCACATCTGATAAGAGAGACGTACATGCGCTTTCTGTGCGTACGTTCGTTCTGTGAATCACACATGGGGCGGTTTCTAGGCCCTAGGTTCGGGTTGAGTGACCAGACACTCCAAAGAAAGCAGAAGTGACAGAGTTTAGAATGGTTAAAGCATCAAGGTGACTTTTGCTCTAATAACTCTTGTAATATTGAGATCATACTCAAATTGGCGTTTCATAGACAATTGGTACAGACTATGCTATACTTCCGTAGGAAAGCCTTAAATTCTTCTTGTTCTACCATAGACAAATTTGACCATGACAACTCAGACAAACCTGGGACAGTCTGATTTCCTGCCTCGGCCGACTGAATAAATACAGCGGAGCCTGGATTGATCTCTTCCTCACAAACAGTATAGGGCGATTACAGGGACATATGCTTACCATCTGAAGCCAACCCAAAAATGTACGGGGTTGTAACGACCTATCCTGACTCCCTATATTAGTGGTACGTGTACAATTCCATCTACAAGAGATTCAAGAGCACACGGAATCAAAAGGTCTGCATGTAGGTGCCAATCGCCTGCACCGGGAGGTTCTATAAAAGCAGAAGAGTCTGACTATAGAAGGCTCGAACTAGTTTGAAAGATCCCGCACATTTCAACGGTTCAGGTAAATTCACAGCTGGGGGGGAATGAAACAATGCGACACCATGTTGACAAAACAACTCTTGCTAACACCTTTGTATATAATGTTCATCCCTCACAAGCCAGGAACAGTGCATTTCATTCTCTGTATTAATCCATCAGGTGAATCTTGCACAACCAAAATAGCCATCTGGGGCAAATGTATACCAAGATTCGTTACATCCAACTCTAGGTAGCCCCTATAGGGGATAGCTTATCCGTTTGCAGCTTTTAACTGCAACCAACCACAAGACTGCAAATTACCCTGAACCTGAGATTGTAAATATTCCTTTAAAAAAACTTGGTAATAGTCAACACCATTGAACCTGTATCCACAAGGCATGGCACATCCCTAAAGGCCTAGTCCTGGTTTAATCTAATCCCTGTCTGGGACACACCCCCCCCCCCATATGTCTGCCTTGTTGTTTTACACAGTGTGGTTAAGACCCAAGATATGAAAAAAAATCTTCGTAACCGACAATATCAAATGTAAAGTGATTTTCAATGTACAGTATGCTGTGAGGTATACCCATAACCCCTTGCACCTGAATATTTTAAGTTCAAGACTGTATTGTCATTATGCTGCTGTTTACATTTAATAAATATGCGCATTAACAAACACATCAATAAAGACAGTATAAAAAATATAAATGTATATTGAAGTGTACAATAGGTTAAACAGTACAGTTAGTAAAGTACAATCAATAAAACAGACTGTTTAAAGAGACAAAGTGCAGATTGAGTGTGATCGCTAATCGTTTCCCTTATAGCATTAAAATAACTTTTGCTACTGACTTAACAGTGCTCTGTGCTCATTAACAGCTGTATAAGCTGTTAATGAGCTGTTTATCCAATAAGACCAGTAGCATCGTGTTAAAAAACGACCAAAGAGTTTTGATATTTTTCCTATTTAAAACTTGACTCTTCTGTAGTTATATCGTGTACTATGACAGGCGGAAATTGAAAAGTTGCGATTTTCTAGGCCGATTTGATTAGGAACTATACTCCCATTCCAGAGTAATAATCAAGGAAGTTTGTTATCAAGTTATCCGCCTGTCTTAGTACATTCCAAATACATTCCAAAACGGTAAAAAACATATATTTATATTTACAATATTCATGAAGAACACAATATTGTGGTATAATATATTTGCACAATCTTAATTTCAATTATTTTTATAATTTAGTTAAAACATATTTAAAATGTTACACCATAAAGTTGACCATATTTCCAATACTGTTGCATAAAGAATATTTACAAGGTTCCATCTACCATATAAATAATTCGTTTTTACTTTGTGATACTTTTGTGGCGATTAGAAATAAAATGACGAATCAATTGATCAATTTAATAATTAAAACATAAAAATGTAAAACCAACAAATCACTTTTTAAATTGAGAAATTAATAGACTTATCTTAAATGGTTTATTTAATTTGTGTTTTAAAATGTAGTTTAATGAAAAAACTTTACATTTTAAAAAACATTTTTAAATGTATAAATAAATAGATTAATTTAAAACTGTTTATTTAATTCATGATTTAAAATGTAAAGAAAATAAAAAGTTAATTAATAAATTATTTTAAATGCACATTTTGAATAGCTTTTTTAAAAAGCATTTGCCAAATGCTTTTCCCTTTTCTTTATCCATTTGTCAATCGATCCAAATGCCATTGGACAGTACACACGTGGTGGCAGCCACAATAAGCTTAAGCTAGTTAGTAAGTAGTTAGTTAGTAGATAGTAAAGCGCTACCCGGCTGCTGTCCAGCGTTTTTTCTGCGCTTTTGGGGTGAGGTCTTAATTCGGGCCGTTTCCGAGCTTGGTGCACTCACCCCTATCAGGTGAAATGATTCATAATTTATCAGCTACAATTTATCAGCCTAAATTTTATTATCGGCCGATACCGATAACACTCAAAATGACCGCTTATCGGCCAACACCGATATGGACGATTATTTTTCGTGCATCCCTAATTTGGTTTCATTTCATTTTTTTATTATGAAATTGATGAATTGGTTCCTCATTTCCGCTCCTCTCCATATCAGATGAACCTACGTAAACAATTCAAAACATTTGTTCTTGCAATAGGCTACTATACAAGACAAGAACTTCCTAGCATTCTACAAAATAATATTAATACTAAACATATAGATAAAAGTGTTGAGGACTTTGGTTTAAACAAATCAATGTTAACTGTAAAACGAGTATTTATATACAACTAATGTTATTGGTCACCTATTCAATGAAACCAGGGATGACGTTCGATCTCCTCCAAACTGGGACGTTTATCTGGACTTTTACGAAGACACCATCGAAGCAAGTGTCGGCATTCTGTTAAACGAAACAAAGTCCTTGTCTTCAATGATACAGAAGAGCAAATCACTCCCTTATTTAGTCCCCTGATCCTGATCTTGCCTTTAGAGAGGAAAGTCGGTAGAGAGAGTCTTTGTTTGATGATATTCTGTGTGTTGAAGAACGGGATTGAGCCGAACAGAACTTCATACAGTGTTATGCCTACAGACCACACGGTCGTAGGTCTCGCTTGGTACCGTCCGAAGCGAAACAACTCCGGTGGAGCATAGAGAGGAGTGCCTGAGAGAACGAAACAGATGAAAATAAACAAAAAATGTCCCAGTTCAAATAACCTGTAGTAGGCACTGTCACTTAAAATCCTTGAAGTCTTCCCTGAGGGACACCAACCTGCATAGTCTCCGTAGGAGTCCTTCAGAAAATCTCCACACCCGAAATCCAGAAGTTTGAGTTCGCCCGTGTCCGTGCAGATGAGGACATTATCGGGCTTGACGTCCCGGTGCAGGACTCCTCTGCTCTCGCAGTGTTTCAGAGCATTGACCAGCTGCAGTATCACCACCTTGGCCATCTCCTCGTCCGTATGCTTGCTGCGGTCGGAGTACTTCTCCAGATCCTCACATGGATCGGGACGCTCCATGATCAGCACATAATATTCCGGCTGCTCAAACCACTCAAAAATGCGCACGATGTTGGGACAGGCTGGAGGTGAACTCACACGTAACATTAATGCCACCTCCAATGGCATTGAACCCTGCAATGAAGGAAGAGGTTCCTAGTTCCAGTATTTTCATCGAGCTTTCTTTAAAGGCTGAATTTGGATGTACAGTGTACAGTGTGTGCAAACAAATGCTATAATAGACTTGTTTCAGAAGTTTGACGCCCAAAAATTGTCCAAACTCCTTTTAAATGCAACACTACTATTGTTTATCATTTTAAATGCAATATCAGTATTGCAATATTTTAATCTGCAAAACAGATTCAAAGTGGAACTTACAGTTTGAGAGTCCTCCACTTTCAATGCCGACTCTTTAGGGACATACTTGATGGCAACCTACAGAACAAGAAACAATGATGTTAAATTTACAGATTGTGTGAAAGAAGTATGAAGAGTACTGTTGCTTTTTGGTTCTGCTGAGCTCAATAAAAAAAATCCTAATAATTGCTTAAGAAAAAGGGAGGAGAGAACGACTTACTTCCAATCCATCAGATATGCGGGTCCCAGCATACACAGTGCCAAATCCACCTTCCCCCAGTTTAGGACCTTGTATATATGGCAGTCCTTTCAGGAAAAAACATGTCAGAGTAAAATAAAAGCAATGATGTAATACTAACTGTGCAACATTATTAGTGACAATGTCATTTTCACTCATACCAACCAAAGGTAAGATATGTTTACACACATGTAAACACATGGATTTAGAAATGGCATTTAATTTACTGTAAGTTCAAACTTACCTTCAGTGCTATGGAGGTCGCTTTCATCGCTCTGAGCTTTCAGAACGTTCTCCTCTTGGGCCTGTACTTTAGAATACGATGGCAGCCCCCCTGAATTCCAAGATGACTCCTTCCTTGGCTGTCCAGGCATCTTCTTCAAACATGATTGTTGAGTCTTCGGCATATCTTCCTTGCTCTTCTGAGCAATGTGCCCTTTCTGCGAGAGATCTGCAGAACCTGATACAAAAACAGGTCAAGCGAGGCAACTAGTTAACTTAATCATCTTTCACTGATTATCTGAGGGAACAGAGAGCGTTGTTTGAAACCAAATCATTGAACAGATTTGCTATTTATTTTATATTTTGTAAGCAAATTCGTACCTTCCATGGCACGGAGGCCTGATGTGATGGAGAAGGGAGAGGCCGAGTCTTCCTTTCTGAGACTCTTATGTGGACACTTGCTGTCTTGATGTTCTTCCTCCTTTCCTTTTGACGAGGACGGCCCAGAATAACAAACTCTCATCTTTTTCTCAGGAACACACACCTTCTGGGACGGACCAGTGGAACCTGAAGTGAACAGCACATTGAGAAGAGGTGCAATGAAGCCACACTGACTCTCTGATAATGTCAGCCTCTTGCTCAGATGTTCGCCGTTTTGTTCGTCACCATTTCTTTTTCGGGCAACACGTCCATTCTGTGAGGCATCTTTAGAACCTGAATATGTGGGATCAAAAGGACACATACGGGAAATTTGTCATGTATTATCGAAGACCTCATATTATTTGTTGAAGTTGTAATTTGCCATTTTTTTCATATTATTGGCATGGTTACAAGAAAAACTTTTTCTAGCTTAGATTTACCTAAATAAGTGGAAAATGATATAAACTGACCCACATCTCTTATACACATCATGAACATTGAACATGTATCAATAATAAACAAATCATAATTAAAAAAGAAAAGATTTTGTGCAGATCACTTACCTCGCACTTCATCTCCATCAAGCTTGGATGTTGACAGCGGTGAAGCCTGTAGCTCAAAGGACAGAGGTGCTGTGATGACACTCTGCTGCTTAGACTGGCTCGGCTTTGACGGGGGTTCCGGAAAGCGGTCACTACACTTCCTTCCTTTATCCTCCTGATCAGACCGGGTCAAAGGACTTCTGGACCTGTAGCGCTTGGTTCCTTCACAAGGAGTGGTTTCACTTCTGTGAAGGTACCGTGAGGCTGAAATAATAGCATTAGAAAAAAGACATTTCTATTATTCTACCATCATTAAACTTGATTTGACAGTGTTTGCAGTAAAAACATGTGGGGAAAACAGGACACATTTCATTGAAGACTTGAGTGTTGTACCAATGTATTTTTTTACAAAGCTGCTTTGATCCAATGTTCACGGGAAAAAGAAAGTATTAAGCATTAAGTATGGTAGTATGGGGTGATGTTTTTGGGTGATTTTGTCATTTTTTTCTTGTTAAGATGAACCTAAATATGTGGAAAATGATTTAAACTGCCCCACATCTCTTCCACACATCATGAACATTGCACTACAACATGTATCAATAATAAACAAATCATAATTAAAAAAGAAAAGATTTTGTGCAGATCACTTACCTCGCACTTCATCTCCATCAAGCTTGGATGTTGACAGCGGTGAAGCCTGTAGCTCAAAGGACAGAGGTGCTGTGATGACACTCTGCTGCTTTGACTGGCTCGGCTTTGACGGGGGTTCTGGAAAGGGGTCACTCCACTTCCTTCCTTTATCCTCCTGATCAGACCGGGTCAAAGGACTTCTGGACCTGTAGCGCTTGGTTCCTTCACAAGGAGTGGTTTCACTTCTGTGAAGGTACCGTGAGGCTGAAATAATAGCATTAGAAAAAATACATTTCTATTATTCTTCCATCATTAAACTTGATATGACAGTGTTAAAAACATGTGAGGCAAATCAGGACAACTTTCATGGAAGACTTGAGTGTTGTCCCAATGTTTTATTCCAAAGCTGCTTTGAACCAATGTTCACGTATAGTATAAAGCATTAAGTATGGTAGTATGGGGTGATGTTTCCAACTTGTTCATACTTTAACAACAACAACATCGATGACTCTTTTAAAGCACATTAAATACGCATTAAAAATGTTGTATCCATGTTGCTTAGTTGTGTTTGGAGCGGGAAGTCTGCTCTGAGAAGAATACAAGCTAAATGTTTACAATTCAATGTTTACATTATCTTGTGGGCGTTACGTTGTTATGAATAAAACCCGTATTCGTCGTCTGCCTTAATTGACGACATATTTTGTCCTGATGGGTTGTTAAAAAAACAAATATTGCTAAAATGTACGATTCGGACTTCGCTTTTTGTCTTTTAAAGTTAACGTTTATGGTATAAACATTCGCTTGGTATGGCAACGTTAACTTTGTTAACGTGCAAAAACATATTTCTTGATAAGAAAACTAGCTTTATCTTTCATGAGATTTACCCAAAATGTGAAACATGTTATAACTGATGCTCGTCTGCCCTACACATCGGGAATATTTACCGAAACACTACAAATAATGTGTGAGCAATAAACAAATAACAAATAACGTATAGATACACTTACCTCGCTTTTCAGATCCGCTGAACGCCATTTGTGCAACACTTTTCCGCCTAAAAACGATCGTCTTCGCACAAAAAGCTTTCACAAAATATCAATAGCTTGGACAAATATCAAAAGCTTTGACAAAATATCAAGAGCTTTGACAAATATCAAGAACTTCGACGAAAAAAACACTCTCAATAGACCAGAGTCGCTATGAGTCGCCTGTTTTTCGCAAAGAGATGCTCACACTGATCAAACATTGGCGTTCTAAACCTTTATGACTCGACATGTTTTGCTTCAAACTTCGCGTCTTGTGTATGTGTTTGTTCTTATTTGTCTCTCGTTTGTACGGTGTCTCTGAATTGTCAAAACACCTCTGAAATTGTTTGTTACGGATGCGAAAAACGCAGAAAATCGAGCCCATTTCGATTTTTTTATGACGGACGTAAACGGAGGCAAGTGTGTTAATGTGATTGACCCACAACGTACGTGAGGTCGTATTTATTTTTTAACGTACGGACATTCTGACGCAAATTTCTGACTCAATGTGCAATGGCTCAATACAGAATTCAGTTATGAGTTGGTTATAAGCGATGTAGTTATAATGAAGCAAAAGTTTGTTTCAATCTTTGATTTATATTTTTGTAATAATGATTAATATAGAAAGCACTAGCTATTTGTACTTTTTGTCTCTGTCCATTTATTATTTTCCCTGTTCGATGTTAATAGATAACATAAACTAATATCGGAAGTTGATATTTTTATGTTAACTAAACTCAATATGTATTAGCCTATTCTCTTTTGTATATTTTTACACATAAAACAAATAAATTGTGTTTTAAGGTCAAAATAAGAACTATATTTTTTTATGTGTTGACTTTCCCACATTTTATTAAAAACATGTTCCCTGAAGTATTTACTCTGTGAATGAAATTAATTCCCATTCACGTCTTTAGAGATTTGTGCACATGTTGCCCAGCGTGAGATTTCTATGCGCGATGACGTTTAACGTCCATGACCATCGTCTGATATCACATTTGGTAACCTTTTTTTTCATTTAGATTAACGTTTTATAATCTGTGTACGTAAACCCTTTGATATAATCGATGTTTTTCTGTTATTTCTGTAATTATTTTCAATTGTAATGATTTTAAGAATTCACGTATATATACCCTGCAAAAAAAAGGCACAGTTAGCAACCCCCGTTTTTAGGACAAGCTGTAAAAACCGCAAGCGGTTATGACTTGTGTTGTGTTTTATATCGTAGAATAAAAAGTGTGTAAAATATTTATTTTTTGTTAACCACAGACCTTATTTCAGACATTTAACCAAAACTCTCTAAAAAACATTTAATTGGGGCAAGAAAAACAAACCAGATGTTCATCTACAAATATTGGATCTTGTGAGAATAAAGGGGTAAAGTATTTATAACCACTTTTCTGACACCCAAACTCATTGAACGCAAACGGTACAACAACACCATGGCTGTATGCTAAACTATTGTCCGTTTTAGGGGTGCACATTTACACATTCTTTGAGATTGACAGATGCAGTCCTCGCAATGCTTCGTTCTGCTTCGGCGAGGCTTCGTCTGTTTTCGTTAAAACTCGTCATTTTCCGCCACGCTCTCGGCGACTCTCGCTCAGTGCAGTGGAGTTGATGATCGGATTTTCGTCTCGTTCTCTGTGTTGTTGTTCCTCGGTGACGCGACGGAGGTGTAGCCTGACGCGGTCTCTTACGTGTCGGCCTGAATAAAACTGGAGCTCCGAAGGCTCGAGAGTGACGGAGAGAGTCTGTATCGGTAAGAGGAGACAAGTGTCCGGAGGGAAAGGGCTCGTCCTAAATGGCACATACGTCTGGTTTGGGTTCGGCCCGTTCGAAACAAAGAGATCATGGCGGCTGTCTCTAGTTGTTGCATGCTGAGGGAGGGGAGGCAAACGGGAGACCAACATAAACCCAGGGTGGGAAATCTTGACGCATGGATGATCATTTAAAAGGCATCGGGTGCACAATATGTCCGGTTTTCTATAAACATTTGTTCTTATAATCGTGGTGAGGTTTTCCCTCCTTGGTGGCTTTTTTCACATCCTCGCAAGAAACTGTACTGCTGGGTGGATCGAGGGTGTAATACTGTTATCAATCTGGGAATTGTTTAATCTGATCCAGTGTGCTTGAAGCCTTGTGCAGTTTATTGGACACGCCCCGATCATATTGGAATCATGTAGTTACTGCTGGCTTACATATTTTTATATTTTTAGGAAATGCTGTTGTTAGAAAGCTGCGATTACACAACCTCAAACAAATGCACGCTATTTGATTGTGTGTGTGTGGTCGGTCAATGAAAACATGACTTCTAGACATTATCAAGACTAATAAACAAAACCAATATATTCATATTTATTGCACTGTGATCGTGATTATGCGCTTTGAGGTTAAACATTGCATTGACATTCCCGATCTGATAACCGTGTACATGTTTTTGATACAGAAAAGTGTTTTATTGCTAAAATCTAAATCAGCAAGTGGTCATAGAATGCATGCATATAGCTATTGATATAAAGACCTACGAATGATCTGCTGCTTCATGTTTCCTAGACAAATCTGTGTGGCAGAAATAGGATTTGAAAAGTAGAGGGAGAGCTATGCATGACCAATCAAACCGCAGATAGACTCTGAGCGTCATGAGATCACATTACTGCCTGTTCAGGCTTTCGGCCATGCTGGATCTTTTTCTGTCTCTTTCAATTTCTCTTTCAGTTTCAAATGATCAACATCATTGTTTTACATGCAGCATTTACATATGTCCAAAACGAGACACTGATAAGAAAAAGTCCCATTAATGGTAATAAAGAAAATACTGCATTGAGGCATGATTGTTTTTAAAAACATGTTCTCTTGTTTATAGACCAAGAGGGCTGAGAGCATTTATAGTTAATATTTATAGTTCCATAATGACTATATGGAAGTCACACTGTTCTACAGTCCTATAGCCTTCCTATATATATGATGTAATCCAATCCAATTCTTCCTCTCCAGAAAGCCTATATCTTTTTCAATTCAATATCTGCCGCCTAGGGAGTCAGGGCAGCATTCACAGTATATTTTAATGCACTATCAATAAAAAAATATGCCGTGCGATAATATCTTTATTACAGTACTTAATTTTTTATCACTGACCAGTGCGTGAGTCATTTTATACTCTCATATTAGTCATTATTGTACACAAAGGCAGAAATGGAGACTGGAGGAGCATCTGGGGGCTCTGCACTGTTAATGTTACTTAAATGAGAACTTCTTTAAATTCACCCTGGGATTTTAATTTATTTCCATTGTGCACTGTAAAGAATCAGAACCCGATAGAGCTTTATTGCCAAGTGTGCTTTACACACATAAGGAATTTGTCTTAGTGACAGAAGCTTCCAGTGCACATACTGATGACATGACAAGAGGGTTAACAAAAAGTGTCAAATAAATACGTAAAGACATTACACTTTTGACAAAAGACAATATAGGACAAGAGCAACGAAATAGCAGTGTATATTGTATGTACAGATGTGCTATATACAAGTTGTAATGTGCTATATACAAATTATGCAAGGGAATTGTAAACACTATTAAATCAGTAGCCTGAGTATAATAAATAAATGGATATGAGTATAAGTAAAGTAGGGCATTGTTTTTATTACTTTGGCTTATCGTAGTTGGTGAGTTTGGCAGTGCTATCATACTATTGAGTATGTTTGCTTAGTCTAATTATTAGTAGAATAGCGTATTTAAGGTTTTTGCATGACAGCGATTAGAAAAATATAGGCTTATATTTAATTTTGTATCTGTGACCTGCTCAAGCATGCAGATGTGTTGTTTTTGATAGGGTTATGTAGTTGGGATGTGATTTTAGTTTGTTTAAAGGGACAGTTCACCCAAAAATAAAAATTCCGTCATCATTGAATCACTTTTGAGTTTTTCTAAATGTTTATACATGTCTTTGTTCTGATAAACACAGAGAAAGATATTTGGAAGAATGCTTATAACCAAACAGTTCTTGGACCTCATTGACTTACAAGCATTTGCCCAAATATCTTTCTCTGTGTTCAAAGACATTTCTACAGGTTTGGACCAACTAGACAGCTCAAATTATTAACCAGACCATTCTAAACACTATTTTATGTACTTCCTTTATAACTGATTTTTGTCTATCTTTAACCCAAAAAAGGTTACAAATTGCTATTTAAGGGCAGTTTAACCAATGAAGAAAACATGGTTTGTTGAATAAAAGACCCATTACGACAGTTGGAAGTTATAGATGGATGCTTGAAAACACAGAGAACACTGCATTCCTTTGTCTTCACGGTCAAGAAAGATATTTTAGTAGAGACGTCAATTTTACTGTCTAATGTAGCAACCTTTCTGTGTTTGTTTAACAGATTTTCCCAGAGCGAGGATTCACAGGAGTTAGAAGACGGTGTGAAGATTCTCTCCAAGTGTCCCTGTCCCATTTATAGGTATGCAGCGAGAAAGAATGAGAATTAGCTGAAGTCATTTGAATTCTTATTTCTTTTTTCATGTCACATTTTTTGAGGTGTTGGCTCAGATGAAAATAACATAAGGTTCTTCACGTATGTTCCTTCTCCTGGCTCACCAGCTAACTCAATGACCATGGAGTCGGGAACCGATGCCCAGCAGGGTGCAGACACTGCTGTTTCTGAAACTGAAAGCCATCAGATCACCCAGGCCCAACTCGCCACTCTTGCACAGGTAGGAACTTAGTAGACTCGTCCTTTTGAAATGTACTTCTTTTTAAAAATACCTAATGTGATATTTCAAGAGATGACATGAAATATTCAGTGTTGACTGACATGAAGGACATGAACATAAAGTGTTTAAATGTGTATCGTGCTGGGTGTAGGTGACAATGGCTGCAGGAGGACACGGTACCGCCACGGGGCCAACTGTCACGCTTGTGCAGCTGCCCAATGGTCAGACGGTGCAGGTGCACGGAGTGATCCAGGCAGCTCAACCTTCAGTCATTCAGTCACCACATGTGCAAACTGTCCAGGTAGGACACTGCACCTCCAGCATATCTCTAAATGTGTCCTTGACTGTTGAACATATGTATATCTATTCCATAGTTGGTTTATTTACTCATTCCTACGTGATTCCAATAAGACATGTGTACATTATCTGTAATTTGTGTATAAGGCATTTTTTATGTCTGTCAGATTTCTACAGTAGCAGAGAGCGAGGACTCACAAGAGTCTGTGGACAGTGTGACCGACTCTCAAAAACGGAGAGAGATTCTTTCTAGACGCCCCTCTTATAGGTATATATAGATCTATACGTGTTTTGTCATCATTTAAGGAAATCTTCCAGTCTACAGCTGTTTTTGATCTATAGGAAAATCCTGAATGACCTGTCATCAGACGCTCCAGGAGTTCCGAGAATCGAAGAGGAGAAATCTGAGGAGGACTGTGCACCTGCCATCACTACAGTGACCATGCCAACCCCGATTTATCAGACCAGCAGCGGCCAGTACAGTATGTGCATATATATATATATTTTTTTATTGTTGGATAATTTAGGATTTGACCCTGCGGCTTCATCATGAGCATCCCAGCTCCAGTATACGTGGTTCTTAGATGTATCATGCCAGATGCAAACCTTGCAATAAATCGCTAACAGCCTCATTCCTGTTTCTGCCGCAGTCGCTATTACGCAAGGTGGAGCTATTCAACTGGCCAATAACGGCACAGATGGAATGCAGGGGTTGCAGACCCTCACAATGACAAATGCAGCAGCTGCCCAGCAGGGCACTACCATCCTGCAATACGCCCAGACCAGTGATGGTCAACAGATTCTTGTGCCAAGCAATCAGGTGGTTGTACAAGGTGAGTTGCACTATACCTTCTTCCTTTCAAGGGTCAACAATTATGACTTCTTGATTATCAGCGGCCACTAGCGTTGTATTATAGATTTGCAACGAATCGCTCAGTCCAAACACGACGGTGGCCGCCACAAAACAAAAAGATGTCGTTCTCATGCTGATGCAGGAAAGAGATCATACGGCATTAGAAAGACTGTAGAAAGAGGGATGTCTTATTTATTACATAAAATGAAAGGTCTGTGGATTTTAAGTATTAAAAGAAGGATAAAAGTCAGGCAGCAGCTAGGTCCTGCGTTAATATTATAAAGTCTTTCCATTAGAGACGCATTAGGACCCGCGGTACTAAGGCTTTTAGCAGAGATACTCACAGATATCTATGGAGATACTTTCCAGCAGAGAGACGTTTGAGAGAAAGATCGTCTTAAAATCGCCCCCGAGGAGGTTGCTTTGATTCGGATCAGTATGTGAGTAACATTGGTTTTTCTGTTTGTTAGAACCGAGATATGTTGTTGTTCTAATATTAGCTGTGTGACGGAGCAGTTTTGAGTGTCAATTGTTTATCTGGAACCGCTTTAATATTGTACCCCAGATACTGGAGAGAGAGAGAGCGAGAGCGTGTTGGCGCTAAAACTCTTACTCAATGATGAATAAACTTACATTTAATCCCCAGGTCACATATGTGTTCCGAAACGTAGAGTACGATCCGTACGGATCACGGATCATCCGCGATACGTTTTACCACTATACCGCAGGGGAGAGGAAACGCGCGTTGTAGAGTTGTTTGTCTGTTTAGGGCTACTGTACAAAACATGGCGGCAAATTCAATGTATGTAGGGCCGCTCTGTATGTAGATATAAACAGCTTATTCTAAGGTATTACAAACATAACGGTTCATTACGTAAGGTCTTTATATACACCTCTGAAGAAATTGTTTTGTATAATATATTGCATTTCTGTAAATAGATCCTCCTAAAAACCCAGTATTGTTCGTTTAAAGGAACAGTTCACCTAAAAATTTAAATTCTTTCACATTTACCCTCAAGTTGTTCCAAATCTGTATACATTAATTTGTTCTGATAAACATAGAGAAAGATATTTGAAAGAATGCTTGTAACCAAACCGTTCTTGGCCACTGTTGACTAGGAAAATCACTTTGTTCTGTTGAACACAAAAGAAGAAAGAATGTAGGAAAGCAAACAGTTCTGGCGCACTCTTGACGACCATTGTAATTCTTTTTACTATGATAGTCAATGGTGGCCAACAACTGTCTGGTTACAAGCATTCTTTCTCTGTGTTCATCAGAACAAATAAGTATATATAGATTTAGAACAACTCGAAGGTAAGTAAATGATGATAGAATTTTTATCTTGGGGTGAACTGTCCCTTTAAAGGCAACAGGAATCAGCATTTGAAATGCATTTATCTTCCAAAACGGAAAACAGAATGATCCTTTTTTTATTCCTCTGCAGCTTTTTTTATCTGTAATCTGTAGTAACCGATTGCTTGTTGGCTCTCACATCTACCCTACAGCTGCTTCTGGAGATGTTCAGGCCTATCAAATCCGTACCGCCCCCACCAGCACTATTGCCCCAGGTGTGGTCATGGCATCCTCCCCCTCCCTGCCAAGCCAAGGAGGCACTGAAGAGGTCACACGAAAAAGGGAAGTCCGCCTTATGAAGAACAGGTACAAACCCAACATGTTCTTTAAACATTAAAGGGGTCATACGGCGCGAATATGTGTTTTTCTATGCATGTATTAGACACGTAAAATTGAAAAAAATAAAGTGTCGAAACAAAAGATGAATTCTATCTAAAAGCAAATGCTCACCCAGACCTGCCTGAAACGGCTCGTGTAACCACACCCCGGCGAATGTACGTCACTTCGTAACATGATTTGACTAAGACCGGCGTACTTGTAAATCTCATTGCATCGTCACCGCCATGTCACGGAGAAGGTGTGTTTCGTTGCGAAAAGAAAGCCTCTTTGTTTGCCCTGCAAAAGATGAGACAACTAAAAACGAACGGTTACATTTTATTTACAACACTGTTCCAGAAAAGTACAATCCGAATGTTCAAGTTTGTGAGGCGCATTTCACCGACGATTGCTTCACGAACGTAGGAGAGAGATTAAGACCGGCTATGCACGACAGCTTTGGTTAAAAAGTGGGGGAATTCCAACCATTAAAACTTTGCGGTGACAGTCTGGCGCTTCAGATTCACAGCCCGTAAGTATATTTTCATTGTAAAAGACTTTGCTACGGACTAACGCGGGTTGAGTTTGTCGTGTGTTTGTGATCTGCAAATGCAGACACATAAGTCTTAATAATCAGTAATAATGTTCCAACTAGAGGCAACAAATGTTGTGTTTATAATGGGATTATTTGTCTTTGTTGAGTCGCGACGAGACGTGGCGTAACACTGGTTGATCAAGAAGGCTCAATGCGCTCACGTTATTTATTATGTTACCATTCCCTGCTGTAATGCGAGCTTGTTTCTATCTCACACAAACTCTGTATGATGTATATGGTTGTTTGTTTATAGTCTTTATAACGTCGTATATAAAAGGTAAAACAGTTAGGTATATTTTTAAACTATTTAACACAGGTTTTTAATAAAACCTTGCCAATCCTTTACATCCTGCTAGAGTCGCGCTGGCAAAGTTGATGTATCGGCTGGATCATTTTCCGGATCAGATTCAGGCTCGAATTGATATAAGAAAGTACAGATGACATTGTATCAACTGTCTGTACAATTGCTTTGGAACCTGATGTTCCGAATATGGTAAGAGGTGTTACATTTCCGTCAAACGGTTGCAGTATTCGACCAATCACTACGCACTGGTGAATTGGCCAATCATAGCGCACATCGCTTTTCAGATCGATGAGCTTTGTAAAAAATCTGCGCGTTTTAGAGAGGCGGGGCAAAGAGGAGATACAAACATGCACGGTGTGTGGAAAATACTGTGTATTTGAACCTTAAATCATATATTCACATTGCATTACATCTAAAACAAACCATAATATTCGTTTTAGCCGTGTCATTTGACCCCTTATAAGTCTTGGTCTATTGATACTCTCTCGAATGAGATTCTCTTATGTGAGCTTTGCATATTTCCAGACAGATAAACAAATTATCTGCATTTAGATAAGCAAATTGTTGTTGTTTTTTTTGCAGAGAAGCTGCGCGCGAGTGCCGTCGGAAGAAGAAGGAATATGTCAAGTGTCTGGAGAACCGTGTGGCTGTTTTGGAGAACCAGAACAAAACGCTCATAGAGGAACTCAAAGCTCTGAAAGACCTGTACTGTCACAAATCGGAGTGACACGGCAGCTGTTCTCTTCTCATTCTGTCGGATTTACTCGTACAGGGACTAACGGTTGAGTGACCCAGACACGGACGCATGTTTTCTAAATGTTTTCTTTTTTTATTGCTGCAGACTGCCTGTTTGAACACACAAGAACATGAGGGTACAGAACAGAAACCTCCTGGCCAAAAAAATCTTTTGAATTATTGGATCATTTCATTAAAGAAAACAAAAAGCTGGAAAAACTTTACTGTTGACATCAACAAAGTAGAACATTCTCAACCATCTTCACTCCTGGACTCAAACTTAGGAGGGATTTGTGGGAATTATTCGTTTTTTTCAGTGTGCTGGTGTATAAGTGGTTGACACATTTTAAAAAGAGATATAAATATTGATAAAGAACAATTTAAATGTCATCTCTGTAGTGCAGTAGAAATCATCTCTAAGCAGAGAAATGGAGTTGACAACATTCCCTCTTGAGATTGAAAAAGTTGAACGTGTCTGACTGTTACGCTTATTTCGTGTATAGTGCTCTTGTGTTTTAAGTTCATGTTTTTACCTTTAAATATCATCTAGCTTTCAGAAGTACAATATATAAAAGTATAATTGATTTAAAGAGTCTATGCCATTTATAAACTGAAATATTAATGTGTACACAGAACAGGATTATTACCCGCAAATATTTCATATTTTTCATTCTGGTTGAGGTAAAAATTTTAATTAATTGTATTGTTTACAATATTGCCATTAGTAGTAGCAACAAATGGTCACATTGGTCACAAATGAATGGTCACATTCAGTAAAATCATAGGAATTGGCAATTTTGTGTAACATGTATCAAGTTAAGATGATTCTTGACACATGTTGGCAGATTACTCATGTTATGCTTTGTATATCATAGACCTATTGGATTTAATACTACATTCTGTCTCTGGCATTATTAGGCTAAAGCATGTTTTGTAAATGTTATATTATTGACTTTGGTATCATAATATGGTAAATTTTCTATTGCGTCACTACGAACATGGAGACAATGACTTCATGTGATCACACTAGTAGAAAGTAAAACATTATCAGTCTTTTATGGCATATGCATTTTGGCAGCTATTTCATAAAAAAGATGTGTAAAATGTGTTTCTCTCTGTTTATGTTTGTCTGCATTAAATAATTGTCTGGCTTTTTTAAGAAACAACTAGTAATTTTGGTTGCATGTTTGCCTTTATCAGCGTTAGTTTTTTTTACTTCTGCCCTGGTCTGGGTGACAAGTTGCCTTGGGTTTTTGACCGGTTGACTATTATCTAAAGAGAGATTAAAACTTCTTGCAACCCCTTCTAAATGAAACCCTGGTAAATACTCTCTTAAATTAAGTGCTTGAAAGCAAAGCTAACAATTCGAACATAATGACATTTAAAATGGGTCACAGTGAAGTTTTGTGCTGAAAAAACTTTTGTCATCTATTTAAAATGACATCATTGCTCACTCTGACACAGGTTTTAAATTGAAAATTAAATCAACTCTAGCGGAACAAATGAAAGAAGCCAGGACAGATCTGCACCCTCACTGAGGCTGTGCAAGCTGACACACCTCACTGTGATCCCCTAAAAAGCAATAATAATGTTCTGACCCAAGAATTTAAATGTGAATTGGCTCATTATAGAACGGAGCAACTTTAAGAACTTTTCGAGAAACAGAAATTCATTCAGTTTTGATGATACAATGTTTTTGTATGTGTCTTTCTCTTTACAGAATCTTCTATGTGTTGAGGTTGTCCTTAAGCCATGCTTGTTAAATTCATGCATATGCATTATCAATCAATTACAAGCAATGTTTGATGTTAAGAACATTATTCAACTCATTTTTGAATAAACGCATCATGCACTTTTTGTATGAGCTTTCACCTTTTGGACACTATGTACAGTAATGTTGGGTTTAATAATCTTTCAAAGGTATAGAGATGTGTACTATGTGACATGGCTTACATTTTTAGAAGCGTTTCACTCTTACTTTGTGTAAACCCATTGTTGTTCCCCCTCTTTTGTACACAATAATGTAAAGCTTTAATAAAATACTAATACTACATGAGGTATCGTAACCGCTGTGCATAAGTGCGCTCATTGAACATTGTAGTTGCATTCGTATAGAGTAAAACTTTACAACTAACTTTTTTATTATTTGTTAAAATTGTGTAATAAGTAATTTGCATAAAATGCCTTAGTTAAAACCATAGTTAAGATCAATTTATGTGACATTTTTGGGATTTTAAGGTGGGACAACCTGATAATAAAATTGTCAGAACAACTGAAGTTGTTAAAAGAAAGTCCTCATGGTCATGTTTTTGAAAGTTATTCCACATAGAAGTTGACTCCATGAATGAATGTTGATAAGTTTTAATTATGGTAATTATTGTTGTTTTTAGTTAATGTTATTAATATCCTTTCCAAACTTGCTTACATGAAATTAAATTACCCCTTAATAAGAATTACTCTTTGGTTTCATAAACATGGGATTTGCCACATATGTAGTATACAACCAGAGCACACTTAGCTTAACGTCTATTTCTTGTTGATGAATAATCTAAAAGCAATTTGTTACAATAACCACAATTTAACCATGGTGTTGCTTCAGTATAACCAGAGTTAACCATGGTATTTGAAGTGGAACTGTGGTCGTACAAATCTGCCCAAAAAGCTTGGTTTCTACACTTAAACTAAAATCATGGTTGATTTCCTCAAGGGCTTTTAAATCCTACCATAGTAAATACTACTGTGGACTACAGTTATATTACTGTAATATAAAGTATACTGCAGTTTACTATAGTACATGCTGTAATATACTCTATTATTGTTTCATGCTGTCACATTCATCTCTTGGATGTCATTTTGTCAAAGAACAAGATGTTACTATGGCCTTAGAGTTTGTCGGGGGCCTACAGCAGCAGTGCTGGACTGCCATGTCTGAAGCAAGACACGCCCCCTCATTACCATATTGACACAGAAATGTAGAAATAAATAAATGCGAAAATTTAAAAATGTGGAAATACAAATATATTAACATAAATTCATAAAAGAAATACAAAAATGTACAAATAAATAAATGTTTAAATAAAAAAATATATATATTTATTTAAATATCTATTTTTTCCTTCATTTTTATATTTTTCTGTATTTATTTATTTTCGCTTTTTTTACATTTCTTCGTGGATTTATTTTAGTATTTATATATTTTTAATGTTGGCATGATTGTAATAACTAGACACTGCAATGGTATAGCACACAATATACAGTACATACTTTATTGCGCTGCATGCCATACAGAACGCATTCCAAACATTTCCATTCCATTCTTTCTTAAAGGAAGAGGTGTGTAAATGGGCGTGGGTTAAATCTCCAGCCCTCCGACGTGAGTGACAGGCCTATTCACCAACCCGTGAATACTTATTGATTTTGTTTTGATATATTACCCAATCGCAACTAAGGGAATGTAAAAATAGGCGGGCCACTGTCTGCGTCACTCGGAGCAGATGGCGGAGGTGGTGGGGAGCGGATCGCTTCTGCTGCTGCACTGGCCGGCGGGGCGGAAGGAATAACACGGGACTCTCCAACGAGATCCGAGGACGAAATTGCGTAACTTCACACGATTTAGGAGTTTGATTAAGGCGCACGTGAACGGACGGGACTTTATTCATTCTCTGCGTCTGAAGGGCTCATTTCCTCCCGTTTGCAGCACCGAGGCCTGAGGATTTGAGTGCTCATTGGATCTAACGTTAGAGTTTCGACCAACACACAGATCTTCCCGTTAAATTACGAATAAATGCTCGGAAGTTCATTCTATACCGGTTATATCACCCGTTCGCGATCTGAACTGTCGAACCGGCTTCGGTTATTAAGAATTCAGGTTTTAAGCCAGAGTTAAAGGGATGGTTTAGCTCAGCTAGCTCGCCGGCTAATAACTAACTCATTCACAGTGAATCAATATTAGCCAGTAGCAGTTAGCATTAAGGGGTAATTTAAAAGAGCCGATCTGTATTCCGATCGATATGTTGAATTGATATGTTGTCTCACCCGTGTATTATATCCGGCTGCATTGATTTCTTGGACGCTAAAGCCTTAGTTCCTCTTTGGCACTGTGTGAATGCATGGAGTCACATTATATAGACCGGCACAGATAGTAAAGTCTCTTGAACCCAGAGGACTGGCAATAAATGCACACTCGGTTTCAGTGTGTTCATATCATCCCTTTAAACACCTTCATACAGTTCTCGTTCATTAGATCCATTGATTCACATCTGATGACAGCAGTCCAGGCTTGAGTAGTACGGGTGTTTGTCCTAGGGTAGCACACCTGAGCAGGTGTTTGAGTGTGTCATCATGGGGAATACAGTATCCTGCTGCGTGTCCCCCAGCGGGAGCCCAAAACTTCCACGGCATCTGGAACGTCTGGACGACTATCAGATCAGTACTGACCTGAGCGATGATACTGGTCCATATCTACAGCACATCAGTGATCGAGAGGTGCCTGACGGTAAGTTCTGGTGGGTGATGTTGCCTTTGATTTATTCTTCTTGGTCAGGGTTGCTTCGTCTTACAAGATCTTCCTTTCGAGTGAAAGTGGTCAACCTCTCAGGTAAGTGTGTTAGAACTGTGTTTGCAATTGAACTTCGGAGAAGGCAGATCTCTCCGAGCTTTATTGAGGGTATCGAGACTAAACGGTTGGAGACCTGTCAACTGTCACCACAGTGACCTTGATCATAACACTAAATCCTCTACTTTGTTTTTTAATCTATTCTTAGGTTTACCTACTTTGGCCAGTATACAGTATATGCCAGCGTTTCTTGCTGGTGTGATCTGACTCCTTGACCTCGTGTCGCGTGTCAGGTTTCTCTTAAAAGCCGAACACGTTTAGTGCTTTTGGTTTTCTTTGAACTGGACAGTCGAAGACATTTTCAGTTGAAATATTACATCCAGGCAGTCAAGTACAGTAAAGATCTGTTTGAGGAAAAAAGTTTCCTACATTACTTAATTAACTTCGGTTTATGGCACTTTTGAGGTATGCGTGTTAAATTTGGGGAGGTTAAAATTGTTCGTAGGCTTTACTGCTGTTTGTTTAGGCTGTGCTAATTTACCCTCTGGGAAGCACACAGTCTCACATACACACAAATAACTTTGTGTGATATTCATCGCTCAGTTTAGACCAGTGTAAACTGTACCATTGTGCCTGTATTTAATCCTTCATGATTAGAATTGTCTGTGTCCCGGTTAATTTTCTTGGGAATGAAAGTGACTGAGATTCTAAGGTTAATTAACAGAGACGGTTAAAAATGTGTGCCGTTCCTGGCATCCGAATCATGTAGATCTTTGGGACAGCTGCATTCTGTCTCCTTATCTCTCTATCTTTGGGACTCTCCATTTGGCACATTTCTTTCATGGGTGTAGAGGTTGGAAGTCACTTGGATGAATGTTTTTCATGTTGAACTGATCACCATTATAAAGAACCATTCATGTTATTTTGGTGTGCCACCCAATAGTTGTGTTTGTCATTGAGGACATCTGCCCCACCCCCAGGGGTTATTTTTGACTCTGGGGGAGAATGGGAGTGTCAGCTGAGTATACACTGTAGTTCTGTAGGTACAGAATGAGTGAATCACAGTTTTTACCACATATATTGAAAGTACTTCATGTAAAGTGGTATAAATGATTGCTTTGCCAAGTAATACTGTTAACCTGACCAGGTTGCTTATGTCTGCAAAAAAAGAGTAAATTATTTCAAGATTAACTATCCATTTTATAGAACTATATTCCATTTATTATTGTCGTTTTTAACAACAAACATGACATAGATTTATCCGTTTTAGTTTTACAGATTCATCTTAAAGCAATTCACCCAAAAAGGAAAATTCTCTCATCGTTTACTCACCCTCTTGTCATTTTAAACCTGTACGACGTTCTTTCTTCTGCAGAACACAAACAAAGATATTTGGATAAATGTTGGTAACTCAACAACGGCAGTACCCATTCACTTCTATTTAATAGGCACAAAGCCAACAGGAGTCAATGGGTACCGTTAATGTTGACCGAATTTTGGGTGAACTGTCCCTTTAATGCAAAGTCCGCCAAGAAAAGAACACTAAAAAAAGTACATGCCTGAAATGTGGCCCTAACTGAGCTTTTTAATACAGAGTTAGCAAACAAATAATTGGCACTAGTCTGCCGTGTCACCAGGCAATCCTGCACCTCCCTGTTGGCCAACATTCTCTCATAGCCTACACCTCAGCTACAACAAAAGTTCAGTCTATAAATGTCTTCAACATGACGTCGCTTTCACTTTGGAATGCCGTTCATTGTTTTCTAGTAGATGGGTGTGATCAATCTCAAGACTGGCACTGCCAGGTTGTCATTTAGAAGAGTATCAGTTTGAATACGCCTAAATCTAGCACTTGGAAATTAATTTTGTTATGCTGTAACTGTAAGCATTCTGTAGCATGATAGTAGATGGCCATATAGGGTCTAAGATGGGCTCTTCTGTGCAAAAGGACATTATGCAAGCCTTTGCTCCTCCATGGGAATAGTTGACCTAATGCCGTGTATAATAGACGGGATGGAAAATATGGAGAAAGGCCCATTATAGTGCCCCTTCGTTGTTTGCCTTCTCACACTTTTAGAATGCAATTGTGTGTGAAGTGCTTGTATTATGCATAGGTTGTGTTTCAATCCATAGACTGCAGGGTAAAATAAAGAACCCATAACTACCGGGTTGATAACATATATCTTCTGTTCTGCACCTGTGCTGCACCTCCTGCCGGTTTTTTAACTCTTAAGACATGGTTACGGCTGTCCAAACATCTCCTTGGAGTGCGTTTACTGTATAACTTAACAGCAAAGGCACGAAACCTTGGACACTGTTTCCATTCAATTCCAATGGAATGCCTCTTTGGTTTATGCCAGACACTTTTCTATGCAATGATCTTGGTCACACAATCCTAATCTTTGCGAGTCGAAATGCCTGCATTTTTTATTGATGGTGACTGACGGATGTTGATCAGGTTAAATGCATTCTCCACTGTATGATTCTGATGCACTAGCACAGCTCTTGTGTCACCCGCCAGTGTGGGCGGAGCGCAGGGTGTGAGGTCTCTGTGTTCTCCACTAGTGCCCATACAATGGCTTCATTGTGCCTGCTGTGCCCGCCGCTTCTCTCACCCCTGTGGCCAAAGCGAGTTGCAGCATGCCCCTGCCAATCGGTCTGCCTGCTTACGGCGGGCCAACGCACAACCTCGGTCCCCTTCTGAGGGTTGTTTCACTATGTTGTGAAAGAATGCTGTGTGGATGTGACAGAATGTATCTTTTGAGAGACAGGAGGGTTTGGGGGGAGAGAGGAGGAGAAATGTTGCAGGCAGGACTCAAACTTATGATACTCCTAAGCACCACTGCTTGATATGATTTTTACATTTAGTCATTTAGCAGACGCTTTTATCCAAAGCGACTTACAAGTGGGGTAAACAATGGAAGCAATTGGGACAGCATTTTTACGTGTTTGTTAACCACAGCTTCAATTTTCGCTTTTATTTGAGTACATCTTCACTGGTCCTATAGTGTTTATATGTGTAATATTTGCAATTGTCCATATCTATTGTCAAATGATGTTTTTTCTTTTCTTTTAGATATGGGTTTTGAGTCAAACCCCTCAGATCACGCCCGCGCCAGCACGATCTTCCTTAGCAAGTCGCAGACAGACGGTGAGTGAATCTGACGGATTTTCAACGTGAATCGTGAATGGCTTTGAAACAAAGCTGTTTAGTCATTTACTCTTCTTGTATTGGGCTGAGCCAAAGATCATAAATATTATCAAGATGCGCCACTGCCATTACAATGAATAGGGAGGAATGCAACTCTCAATATGGCCGCTCTAGCGAAGAAAGTAAAAAGATCCAATCGATAAAGACTGACGATTCTCTTCGGGGCGGGGCTCTTTTCGCGCATGCGTAGTAGCAAAAGCCACTTCGAAAAATTGGATTTTTAGCACATTTGAAGCTTAGCAAAACAAAGTTATGGTACAGTCCATATAAGGTTTAATTATTGATCGGAAATATGCTATTTATTTGTGATTTTCTCCAGCAATTTTAGAAATATCTCTCTTCCACCATAAAGGGGATAGGACTGTTGACTTGCTATGAAGTAAATAGCTGCCCAGAGGTGTTGTGAACATGGCTCCCAGTGGTACTACTTCCGTAATATAGTTAATAGTATATTAAAAAAGTGTTTAAATGGCATTGCCAGTTAAGTTAGTACCCTTTTAATACATGTATAGTTTCACAAGTTGACCTGAGATAAGACCATTCACTTGATCTCAGCAAACCCAGTTATTGGACACCTTCCCCCTCACAAATAAAATAAGCACGACCAGTTGCAAATAGCACCTTTCTACTGTGGCATTGGTTACTGACCACTGTTGTTTTGTGTGCATCTACACCGCGTAGTGTCTGTATAAGTCCAAGATGCATGTGCCAGTGCAACATAAGCAAATAAAATACCAAGTCCACTTTTACATGGAGCCGTACAGCTTTGTCAATACACTTGGTGATAAAACCTTTGTTTTGTTTTTAGTTCGGGACAGGAGGAAAAGCAATCACATAAATCACGTAAGTGGATATGGCATGTGAAGTTGGCATCAGGGTTGATGAATATTCTGTAAGTATATTAACTTTGGTTCTTTCTGAAGGTTTCTCCTGGTTTGCTGTCGAAGAAGTACAGCTCCTGCTCAACGATATTCATTGATGACAGCACCGTTAGTCAACCCAACCTTAAGAGCACAATCAAATGGTATGTGATGTTTTATCGCATACCTTTTTAAGAACTAGTTTTGTTTATAATAAACAAAAATATTCAGTTATGTGTAAGTGCACAAAAATGTCATTCACTGCATGAAGAAAGCAATGAAGAAAGTGCTGCCATTGTGACTGATGTTCTTTCTGTTCTCTGTTTGCAGTGTTACATTAGCAATATATTATCACATTAAAAACAGGTATGTTTCACTTTTTTTCCCACTAGCAAATCATTTGTGATGTATTTAGGTTTTGCATGTAAAGTTTGAACATGTTCAGTGCTTTAAAGTGTCATTAATTCATTATAGGGACTCGGATAGGACATTGGACATCTTTGATGAAAAATTGCACCCCTTATCTGTAAGTAAATTTGCTGTATTTATGTCTATCCATGTTAGTCCCTGTATTTATATTCTCTTCAGAAGTAAATGGATTTGAACTTTTCAACTTTGTATTTGACCTTCTGTGTAATTTTGTATCCAAATGAAATGGAATCTGGAAACGTTAAATGGTATATCAGGATATATGACATGACATATCCATGTTATTGCTTTTGACTACAATGTATGAATAAACAGATCAAATTCCATCACTTGTGAGAACAGTCAGTCCTTAAAGTTCAAATAAAAAAACTGGGTGCACAGTGTGAACAAATCTACTTGGATATACAAGTCAATGTCATGTTGCATTGTGACACCAGAAATATTCCCCCCCACATTCTACCTAGATGTATGATGCATATTTATCCTTATGTCTTTGTCAGAGGGAGCAGGTTCCTGACGATTACTGCCGAACAGACCCAGAACACAAACTCATCTATCGGTTTGTCCGGACGCTGTTCAGCGCGGCACAGCTCACGGCTGAGTGTGCAATCGTCACTCTGGTGAGTGTCAAAGTCATCTAGTAAATCGTTTTTAATCAAAAGTGATGGAGTTAAGGGTTAGGCTTTTGGCTCATATTGCTTATGTCCACTAGAGGGCAGCAGAGCTCCAGAATCATTTGACCATCCAACCTGTCTTGGTCATAAATCAATTCCAGCATCTCCTATTACATACAGTTAAATAGAGCACCGTCAGTGTGGCTTATTCAATAGCAAAAAATCCATCTACTGTACTTTATACACAAGCTCCAGGCTGCTGAGAACAAACATGTTAACGTACAAGCTGTCTTTGCTCCAGGTATATTTGGAGAGGCTGTTGACGTACGCCGAGTTGGACATTTCCCCGTCTAACTGGAAGAGGATCGTGCTGGGGGCCATCCTGCTGGCCTCGAAAGTCTGGGATGATCAGGCGGTGTGGAATGTAGACTACTGTCAGATCCTCAAAGACATCACTGTTGAGGACATGTAAGTGAGAGCTGAAATCATACAGTCTGCTTATTCCATTCATATCAATATTGACTTTTTGAAAGCTGAAGGTTTACACACTTCCATTGTTTTAGAAAATGATAGTAGGTTCTGGCTCATTCAAACTTATGCTTTGCTGTTTTGACAAAACCTGATCAAATGTTAGTGACATAAATTTCAACATGCCATAAAAAGCAATACTGTTTAAACACACTTGTGGACACGAAAACCTAGATGTTTTTAAAGGGATATCACCCAAAAATGAAAATACTGCCATTACTCAATAGTTGTTCCAGACCTTTATACATTTCTTTGTTTGTTGGACACAGAAAAATATACACTGCTCAAAAAACTTAAGGGAACAACTAAATCACACTGTATTAGATCTCAATGAACGAAATATCCAGGTTAAAACTCTTCGCTTATATACTTTGTATAATATTGTGAGAACAAAATAATGTGACTCATTCAGGGCAGGAGTTACAGTAAAATCACTGTAAACAAAAAGGAAATACTTGCTGATTCAACTTGTTTGAATTTCATCACAGCACCTCGTAAATTAGTCAGAAAATGTGCATGGCCCCACATGCCCGAATGAACTCCCAACAATGTCTGGGCATACTCCTGATGAGATGGCATATAGTGTCCTGTGGGATCTCCTCCCAGACTTGGATCAGAGCATAAGTGAGCTCCTGGACAGTCTATTGTGCCGCTTGACGGCTTCGGATACATGAGATCCCAAAGGTTCTCGACTGAATTTAGTTCCTGGGAACGTGAGGGCCAGTCAATGGCATCAATGCCTTCATCATCCAGAAACTGCCTACAGACTCTGGCCACATGAGGTCGGGCATTATCATGCACCAAGGAGGGCTCTGCACTGCACCAGCAAAAGATCTGACAATAGATCTGAGGATTTCATCCTGAAACTTCATAGCACTTGGAGATCTGTGAGACCCTCTGAGAATGGCCCTCCCCAGACCACCCTTGCTGTTGCCTCTCCAGTGTACCTGTTTTCACTTTTATTTGCACCCAAACAAGTGAAAATGGTTCACAATCACTTATGCTTCCTTACCGGGTTGATTGATATTCCTGAAGGTTAACTGACTTGGTGTTATGCTATGATGATCGGGTGTTCCCTTAAGTTTTTTGAGCAATGTATTTGCAGGAATGCTTGTAACCCAAACAGTTTTTGGACCCCATTGACTACCATAGTAGGATAAATTACAATGGTAGTCAAAAGTGCCCCAGAACTGTTTGCTGTCCTACATTCCTCAAAATATCTTCTTTTGTGTAAAACAGAACAAAAAAATATAAAGTAACTTTTCCTACTATGGTAGTCAGTGGGATCCAAGAACTGTTGTGTTATAAGCATTCTTCCAAATATCTTTTTCTGTGTTGATCAGAATAAAGAAAAAATGATGACAGAAATTTCGTTTTGGGTGAACTATCCCTTTAAGTTGATCAGTCCTCCTCCTTCCCCTGTCCCTGGAACAAGCCCGCAAGATTTTCAATAACATGTAGCGCCGCACTTCAAAACCTTGTTTTAGTGTTTGTTCTCTAGTCTCAATATCCATATAAATGACACAGACAGGGTCTGTGTGTACGTGTGTCTGTTTTGCGGACTTGTACCTGATTGTCTATGTTAAAGGCCAGGGCCCTCTTCTCTCCTCTCTACCCCTCCGCTCTATTTTCATCCCTTTCATTGAAGCCGTCTTTGTGAGCCCGGGCTGGCGGGCTTCAAGTGCTCTCAGAGCTTCTCTACAATGGTCCAGGCTCTCGCCCACTCCATTTGTTGCTCCTAGCAACCGCCCCCCCCTCCCCCTACACGGCACACCACCCGTACCCACCTCAACCTGATGTCTTGCTTTTCCCAAAACATTCGGGTCACTGTATCCACGGTGACCGTCTCTGTGCCTGCTCTTAGACGCAGTGGAGCATCTCCATGATCGAGATTCAAGTCTGTTATTTAGTATGAAGAGTTTACTAGAGTATTATTACAATAAAGTAGCTTGTTTGTAACCTTTATTATTATGTAACATCAAGTTTTTGGGTTAAAATGTATATGTATATGGGAAAGTGTATATTGTAGGTGCTGTGACTGACTGGACTTAATTGGTTAAATATTTTTAGCTTATTTCAGTTTATTTGTAGTTACAGATATAAGAGTTTTTAAAAGCATAAAGATTGCATATGTTACCTATGTCCACTTCATTCATCCATTCACATTCCTCTTGTCAGGAACGAGATGGAGAGACATTTTCTGGAGCTGCTGCAGTTTAACATTAACGTACCGGCTAGCGTCTACGCCAAGTATTACTTCGACCTGCGCTCCCTCGCAGACGACAAGAACCTGAGCTTCCCTCTGGAGCCTTTGAGCAATGAACGGGCTCAGAAACTAGAGGTGGGCAAGAGATCCCCTGAACATTTTAACTGTATAACTCAATCTCAAAAAGGACAGAACTGATTTTGTCATCCTCATACACTGAGTTTATATGACGTTTTTTTTTTATTTCATAGGCAATCTCAAGACTATGTGAAGATAAATTCAAGGACCTGAGCATGGCAGCCATGAGGAGATCGCTCAGCGCAGATAACCTAATCGGCATCCGCAGATCCAACGCTGTTCTTTCATAGAGCGTTTCTTCAGATCGCTTTCTGCTTTGAGACAGAGCTCGATGGATGAAACCCGTTGTCTCTCCCCGCCTTTGGCTGCAACAGTACAGCAGGCAACAGATCCTACAAACACTTGACTCAACTGATGCAGAACAACATAGACAAGAACAGACTGAATGTTTTTTGTTTGTTTTTTGCTTACTATGTAGGCTACTAGCTGTGAACTTTGTCAGTTTTTAATGGAAATCATTTGCAGATGGAGTATTTTAAATAAACACTAATCACGTAATGAGTCTGCATTTATGCTGGAGCATTGTGTCTTGGTTTCCTTATGCAGTTATAATGGTGTTTGGTTTTATTATAGAAGTTATCCAGGGTATTGAGCAGTTTTTTCAGATTTAATATCTGACTATTTAATATTTACTTTATCTGGTTTAAAAGGATAGTTCACCCAAAAATAAGTCGTCATTCCAAATGTGTAAGACAACAGTGGCCCCCATTGACTTTCATTGTATGGAAACAAAAATCACAGAGACATTTCTGTCTTCCACATAAGAAACAAAGTCATACACGTTTTGAACAAACATTGATAGCAGATTTTTATTTTTGGATGAACTAGCCCTTTAAATACCAAAAATGTTTTACTGCCTGTAAAATTAAGGGCTCAAACAGGTCATCTGAAGAAAATATGTTTATGGCAGTAATATCTGTTTAGGGACAGCGGTGTAAATGTTTCCCCTGAAGAGCCCTGACACTATGAAGCACAATAAATGATTGACCAAACATCTGACTTGCAGGTTCACAGATTGCTGCTCACTTTTATTCTCTACCAGTAAGAGAGAAAAAAGAAACGTATAAGACACTTTTCATAAATATCTAAAAAATCTCTTTAAAACTGTAGCACTCATATTTTTCACTAAACAAAATATGTACAAGTTGCAGTCTGGACTCTGGTCTTTTTCAAGATTTACAAATGAATAGACCCAAACAATTCTGTACACAAACAAAAGCAATAAAACTGTAAGTGATGCAGAGGAAATGGGCTAGATGTTGAGTTCAGTTCGCTTAGGATCACTAAGAATTTCAAAAGTGGAAAACCTATTTCTAAACCAACTGGGACAGCAAAAATAAGTCAAAACAGATACAAAAAAACAACACAGAGGTTAACAGATTGAGACCGAGAATTCAATCCAAATAAGCATTTGACATATGGATCAAAACCTCTACAGTGTTTTAACACCTAATATTTGGCATTTTCTTTTTTTTCAACAAAGCCAGTATGTCTGCTGGGTAACAACTAAACCTTGTGTAAAGGTTGAACCATCGACCACAAGAGGGAAGTCTAGCTCAGATGATAAAACTAAATATTCTTTAAACTGCCCTATTGATCTTCAAGATACCTATAATTTAACACTGCCCAACAGATGCTCACCAACAATCCATTAGCAGTATTAAGAAGGACATTGATAAACTGTAAGTCATGAATTTATGACTAGACTACCGCATTTTTTTATCCCATACAAGCATCACGTTTTACCTAAAAAGTACATTTGTAAATTATATTAGGACGGTGTTTAAAATGATGCCATAAAACAACGTCTAACCCACATCCTGTAAATATGTTGGTAAAGTGTCAAACACGACAGAGCGACTGTTAGCTGCATTATCACAACGTTCTTCAAACGCATATATACAACAATAAACAAATAAATAAAACATCACCATCGACAGTAAGAACTTGATTCAAGCATTAACCATCTCAGATCTTTTTTCCATAATTCATGCTCTAAAACCCACAGACAATGACTAAAATGATGGTGACACTTTTTTTTAGTACAGTATAGACAATTTCATTGCTTTCCAAATTAGATCCATGAACGAGAAGTGTTCGACTACAATGACACGACCATCAGTCTATAAAAATCCTTCATAGTGTTACTGTGCTGTCCATCACATCTGTTGCAGAGATGTCACTGGAAGGTCGAACAGACACCTGCTCATTCAGAGTCACGACCTGCACTTCATACGTCACTCGCTTGCAGGATTTATAAAGGACGGGGACAATCCAGCCAATGTTCAAACGTGTGATGATGGGGCTGATTTGTGGTAGGTCCCAGTGGGGGCTGTTCCAGCTCGGGCCGTAAGAGCATTACTGGCCTCACTGTACATGGATGAGGCCAACACGGGCGGCTTACGGGTTCTACAGGGGACGTAACGTGCCACGAAGCGCCTCCATGACTCCAGAGTCTTCCCTGACCAGATCCACACGCCTGAAGTGATGCCTACCACCAGACACATGAAATACTTCAGCATAAAGACAGCATAGTCTGGGCCCATGCCCAAGCGCTGGCGTTCGGACGGGCACGAACAGGCCAGCGCCCGCTCCCAGCCTGGCCTGAAATGTTGCTCGTACACCAGGCAGGCCACTACGATAGTTGCGGGCACAGTGTAAAGGACTGTAAACAGCCCAATCCGGATCATTAACTTCTCTAGCTTGTCCGTCTTGGTTCCTCCTTGCTTAATGACGCTACGGATTCTGAATAGCGAAACGAAGCCGGCGAGCAGGAAGAGCGATCCGGTGAAGAGGTAAACCACAAGAGGGGCCAACACAAAGCCACGCAGGCTTTCCAGGCTCTGGTTGCCGACGTAACAGATGCCCGCCAAAGGGTCGCCATCCACAGAACTTAAGGCTAGTACAGCAATAGACTTGACGCTAGGCACAAGCCAAGCGGCGAGGTGGAAATACTGCGAGTAGCCTGCGATAGCCTCATTTCCCCATTTCATCCCCGCCGCCAGGAACCAAGTAAAAGACAGCACCACCCACCAGATGGAGCTGGCCATTCCAAAAAAGTATATGAGAAGGAAGACCAGCGTGCACAGGGCCGGACCCGTGGTGTCGTAGAGAATGTGCTGTTGATCGCCGGAGCCCTCGCAAGCCACCCGCTCATGGCCCGCAAGCAATCGTACGATATACCCCAGCGACACAAACAGATAACAAGCAGCCAGAAAGATAATAGGCCGCTCTGGATATTTGAAACGCTCCATGTCAATAAGAAAAGTGGCAACGGTGGTGAACGTGGAGACGAAGCACAACACCGACCACAGGCCTATCCAAAAGGTCGTAAACGTCCGCTCATCCGGAGAAAAGTAAGGTTGGTGGCACGGCAAAGCACAGTTGGGCACAGAGCCGGCATGCACGCGGTTGTAAAGAAGATGAGCTTCTTTTTTGATGGGCACCAGGGGGTCTCTGCACCGGCACTCACGGTCGCATTTCTGGGGCGAAGCTGATTTGGCAGTGGCTTTGTGCCTCGGCGTTTCCTTAGGGGTGGGTTTAGGGAAGGGAGGTGATAGAGTCGTTGTCTCGCTGCTGTTGCGGTCCATACACAGCCGATCGGTATCGCCCAGCATGGGCAGCTGCTCACAACTCATCCGCTCTGGCCACTCGAACCCATACTGGATCATGAGAGGAGAGCAGCCCCTCTTAGCTCTCTCACACACGGATCTGCACGGCGGCAGGGGCTTTTTATAGTCCTGGAGACAAATGGGAGTGTACATGCTGCAGAGGAAGAAAAGCAAGTCAGGGGAGCAACGGATGCGGACGAGCGGCCAGAACTGGTGCACCTCCAGGCCCACTTCCTCTTGGGTGTCATGATTGAATTGGTTGGGCATGTAGGTGTGGTTGTAGCCGATGCCTTTGCACATGGGGACCGTGATGGGCTCACACACTATATCCTTAGAGGCAGCATCACAGAACCGAGACAGGAGGAGAAGACGGAGGTAAAATCCAACCAGGTGCATACCTGAGGTCGCCAAGGTGAAATGAGGCTTATCTGCAGGTTTCCTCATACTGAAAAAAATGTGCATTTCAATTCTTGAGTATTTTCTCAGCTCGGCTTTTTCCTCTTTCTTCTTTTTTTCCTTTTTTAATTTATCGCTGCATTTCGGAAAGAAGAAATCCCAAAAGGAAACCTTAATAGCTCCAGCAGCATGTCCACAGTCCACAAGGTTGTAAATCACGGTGAAGTTTCATTCCAGACCTCGAGCGCACTTTCTTCCGACTGTGCGAGCGCATTTCTGAAAAGGGGAAAAGAGCCACTTTAGTCAAATTAAACAATAACCCGCTTGCTTTGGAAAAATTTGAGCAATTTTCCAATCTCCCCTCAAAGAGGAATAAAGTCGTGAAAGTAGAAATGAACATCTAAACGTACCGTGGTAAAGCACGCGCACCCGTGGACTGAATGATCAATCAATCATTCACCGACAAAACCGCGTAAAGGTCGAAAGTTCATTTCCCGCAGATTCTTCGTAACGAAGTAACACTTTAAGCGTCAGTTTCCCTTCGACTCAGTTTTACATTCCACATGGCAGGTGAACGCATCCGATGATCCGCCGAAAGGTTACGATTCCCAACCAAAACCCACCAATAAGCACAAAATAAGCGACGAAAATACCAGGGGGGGAAAGAAACCCCGACGCATAAAAAATATATTAATTTTCGTGCATAATAAACCTATCAAAATAAAATCACCTCACGCGTAAGTATTTGACGCAACAGGTTTCAGGTGCTGCCTGCCATTAACGTTACCTTTAATGCGTGTCCAAACAGTCCTTTGGAGTTCTTTTCCCCACTTTATGATCCATAAACCCCACAATTCCAGATTAAACTACGTTTTCCTTCATAAATGTGTAAAAATGATATTTTCAGAGTTGCCGAGCGGTAAGCTCCCTCCTGTGTGCTGCACAGCCAGTAATAATCCACTCCTCGGAGGTTCAGTAGAGTGAAAATACTCCACCCGCGTGGACACGCCCACAACTTTTCAAGCCACACCCCCTTTCACCAGAGGCCACTGACACTCGCTCCATCCATCGCCTTCCATACGTGCTTGGTATGACTTTCACGTCTGCTGTTTTGAAAATTGTATGTAGTATCTCTTGTATTGTATGTCAGACTGTGTCTCTCAAATTACAGTCAGCACAGAGGGTGTTTGTGCGACAGGTGTCCTTGCGTTGTATGAAACTGAGCTTTTAAATAGTCTCAAACTCCAAACATTTAACAGTTTCGTGGAAATGAACCCTACATGGATTGTGGGAAAAGGGGATTGTTCAACTACATGGCCATATAAAATGGGTCAGTAAATTAGTCATACTGGTGAATGTGTGTGTTGACTATGAAAAGGCCTTAAATGTCTTGTGCAAGTGTATCCTGTATTACTTTTGTGTTTACCCACTGGGCCCATTCAAGACAGACGGAGCTGTGCAAACATTCACATAATGACTCCTAACGCAGGCTTAATCACTCATGCCTTAACCAGACAAAGAGAGCGAGTAAGAGGAGCAACCTGCCCCACTGGTACTGCTATGATGCACCGGAGTTCAGAGGTTATGTGCATTATTGGGATGTTGTGAATACACCCCATAAAAAACGACACAGGGTTTGGAAAAAGCATAAATGGCACGGCATTACATCACCTCTAGAACTGTTTGTGTGCAGAAACCATTTGATTTAATGTTCGCCAATGCAGTAACATTATACATTTTTTATTGGTTAAATTTAAGTGTCCCCAACCTATTTTTTAAATGTTATCATGTTATATGTGATCATATATATTTGATTATATTTATTTTTGATTATATATATACATTTGTTTATTTATATATATATTATTTATTTATTATTAGTCATTTAATGAAACAATGAATTAATTTGTTTATTTGATGTTGGGACGAACATCATTTTTCATCCTGATACATTTGAATTTCCACTATCTAAAGTCCTCTGCCCAGTTATTCAAACAGGTAGACCTTGGAATTCTCTGAAATTCTCTTTCCTCTCTTTCTCATTGTTGATTCAGTATGTAATCTCCCAGATTTCTAAGGTCCAAAGGTCTTCCAGGGTGTGTTTGTAAAAGCGTAAGTGAACGATCAGGCGGCTCCATTGGGTATTTCTAATGCTCATTTAACACTCTGGTTACGTTGGCTAACAGCACGTCTGAATAGGACAGACAAGAGTAAACAGAATGTCTGCATGCCAAAGACTTGCTCGGGAATCAATCATTGAGACACGCGTGGCCATAAATGTGCGTACATTGTTTTCCTTGTTACGCTCGAGATGTGTGATTGTGTCTTAAACGCCATGGTAACCGAATCAATCATGCCAGCCATTTGTGCACCTGTTTATTGGTTACCTATGCACAATGGCACATTAACTCCTGAACCCCACCTTGAGGTAATCACCACCGGCTTCCTGTCTATGTACTGCATCCATGGAAATGAGGCCCTGTAGACTAGTGTACAAACTAATAAGTATCCAAGGTAACGATAAATAAAAATGCTTCCCTTTTCGAATGGCAATAAAATGAACGTAGTGTGATTGAAACAAGTCTCAGTCATGCTCTAGACAAGGTGAGCTTGGGTTTGCTTCACTTGAGTAGCAGAGCGTTGATGTCATTGTGGAGTGATTCAGTTAAATGATGTTGTTGCTTGATCAGGTGTGGTTTTGTAATGTCTCCTGGGCATAAAAACATACCATGGTGGTTGGTTTTCCTTCTCATGTCCTGCATGCTTGAACACATGTCTGCGCGCATGCCTTTATCTGATACATGACTCTCTGTGTCTGCGTGCGGACGGACAACAATTCATTCACAATAATGTGTGATGTAATCTGACTAAATTAGCTTTTTATGTTCTTGATTTGCTTTGCTTTTCGCGTCTCGGTCACAGACAGATGACAAGATACGAGACGCTGCTTTTGTGTTGTTGGAGGATTGCAGATAGGGAATGGACCTGGAGCTCCTTTTAGTGGAATTGTTTTTTTCTGCGGCATTTCTGCAATGACTTTTTTTGCTTTCAAAACATATTTTTGGAGCAGGTCCAGAGAGGTTTGGTATTGTGTACAATTATTCACCAAAGATCCGAAGTTAAAAATTGTTTCGATTGGAGGATTGAAAAAGAACAATTGGTATGCGCGTAGGAAGAAACACAATGTAGGTGGTGGCATGAACCAATTTCAAAAAAAGAAAAATTTGTTAAAAAAAAAAAAACAAAAAGGATGAACGTGTGAGGCGTAACGAACACGTTAGGATGTTCTTACGTGTACACTGGGAAGGTTGAAACCGACATTGTATCCCTTTACATGAGAAGCAGACCCTAGCGTTCCATCCCATGTCACTATTGTCTCCGGCGCTCTATTCTGCCGTCGTCTTTTTCTCCTTAAACCGCCCTTTTGTTGTCTTTTTTCATGGCATTTCTGGCCCTGTGTTGTCAGAGCCCTAAATGAGTCTTGACTGGCCTGTGGGCCACTGGAGAAGCACAAAGGAGAACGTTCCCTTCGCTACACTGGAGACATTGTGCCTTTCAACAATGCACTAATTGGCGATGACAATTAAGCCTGACCAACACTCAGGTTCAATTTGCCCACTCCTCAATACAAATCACGGGCAAATGAGTCGGACCGCGCACACGCAGCTCGCACACAAACACATTCACACGGTCTCGCTAAAACAACAGATATCCTCATGTGCATAACATAACTAGCAAATACACCCCCTTCCACTCATGAGACTTCTGTATTCGGTGTGGAGGGGTCTCATACTGTGACAACCATGGAACGGTGGAAGGTTAAGATTTTACACGAAGCAGCAAGTAAATTTATTAGGTAAATATTAAACATAATTTATCAGTTCATTGTGTGCAAAAAAGAAAAATGGAAATGACTAAAAACCAACAAAAATAAATCCCACAGATCCTCAAAACCACATCTTCCTGACAAGAAAATCTTCACCGTTCCAAACAAGGACACAGCAAGTCCAGATATGTGTGAAAACACCTTTTTAAAGTAATCTTCAACACCGAGCTGTCACACACATTAAGACCATAATGGAGTTTGGGATCAGCAGGACGCCTCAATTTCAAGCTCACGCTCGAAAACCAGCTTTAAGAGTTAGTGAACAAACACATCCGCACAAAAACACACACAAAGAGGAGACTTGGCATGTTCCGGCCCATCAGCAGTGGCTAGATCCTGGTGGATTATTCTCTGTCAGAGAAAGGCTTTGGAGCGCACTAAGGCCAGGACAAATTACTGCTCTCTTTCAAGAGAAGAAAATGGGAGGGGAGGAGGAAAAACCATGAGGGAAGTGTTGAAAAAGTAAACCAGGGAGGAAGCGTCTGGGGTGGCCGACCATTAGCTTTACCCAGGCATCACTCAGTTAAGAATTTGGGATGGTTTGTCAGAACGTGTTTAACTAGTCTGGTTCTTTTTCCTGCCTATGTTAAAAAGTCTGAGACCATAAATGAAAATGCAATTAATAGTGGAAACTGTATAGTGGAAGTGAATGAATAATAAAGTACAGTTTTGTTAAAAGGAATTAAAAGCTCAGAGTTCACATTTTTGTACTTTTTATTTTGTACTTTTATGTTATATTTTAAGGAATGTCTCTGTGTTTTTTTTGTGTCCATATAATGGAAGTCGATGGGGCCAATGTTGTTTGGTTACCAACGTTGTTCAAAATGTCTTCTTTAGTCATTCATATAGGGTAGAACCATTTCATCTTAACTTTTTATTGTTTTAAAGTTTTTAAAATCCCAAAACTCTATTTCCAGGTTTTTAAAGTGGACTCTGACTTCGACGCCACATTGTATTTTGGCCAAACCTTTCAAAACACCTCAAGAAAATAAATCGCCATGGCAACCGTTCTACGTAAAACCATGATATCACTCGACAGAATTTCAAATGTTTATATGTGGTGCAGTTAAATCGGAACCACAATGCATCAGCTTAGCAAAAAATTAGAAGCCCCATGCTGTGGTCTATAACAGGTCCAGTGGTTGTTGGTGTAACTCCAGACAGAACCAGATACAAGCATGTGGCTTTTAATTTGGGATTAGCTCGTGAGTCAGCGCCTGGACCGGCTCTGCTGCACCCGGACCCAAAAGGGAACACCATGACCACACTCACGACGTGAGGCATTTGTTCCACTTCTACCAGGTCGTGAAGCTCACCTTGGATTCTGATCAGGAAAATAATCCATGGAGTCAATTCAGATTACTTAATAAGTGATCAAGTATACCAAATGTTAGAATGTGTTAAGTAATTTACTTTATTGGCATCAGTGGTAAAAAAACAAGGAACCAGCAGCAGTACTGAAAACAATAGTCTGTAGTTGCATAACAGGTTGTCTATAGCGGCGAGTTTACAGGGAGCAATCCAGAAACTGATAATGAAACTGTTCATTTCTAATGAAGAATATAAATAAAATAAATACAGATGAAACAAAAACCTGATGATACAAATATACAACCGTGATCAACATGATGGCTGAAAAACTGTACAATACCTTTAGCAAATACATGAAAACAAAAGACCAATTTGGTGTACAGAAATGACAAAAACAAAACAATACATTAAATTCAGATCCTTTTGCTCATCCCTCATGACCTTTTCCAGTGTTAAGAGTCCCTGATTTAAAGTGTCGGATAACGCAAGTGATAAAACTCTATAATACACCAAACTCTGAAAGCGAACAGATTTCAAATACACCATTAAATCCTACAGTATCATCCCCAGAAACTGTAAAACACGATGCATTATCCAAAGTTCAAGCCTCAAAAAGAAAATGACAAGATCTCTCATGGGAAAACAAGAGACCGCCAGATTCCAGGACCCACAGTCTGGGGTGATTCCTTTTTTTAGTAAGGTAAGTAAAGGTCTTAGCCTTTAAAAACAAAACAAGCGATTATATTATGATATCTTCTATAGCCTGATATCCTGATTAGATTAAATACTGAAACATTTTCCTCTCACAAACTGAATGACTATAGCTTGCTAACAGAAGAACATCAACAGGCTTACGCATTGGCTTTCAATTTAAGGCAGGCAAAGAGACACAGACTAATAAATACGTTCTGAACAACTACCAATCATTCATTCATCATTACACACACCAAACACATGTAAACTAAGACTGAATTCATTCAAACTTGAAGTATTCTTGGTGCAAATGTCTCAAAGTAACACATAAGTTAAAAAACACTGTAACAAATGATTATGTGCTTTTAAGTTGACTTAGTCCCACTTTCATGCGGTCAAAGGGACAATTTACCCAAAAATAAAAAATCTGTCATCATTTACTCACCCTCGAGTTCTTCCAAATCTGTATAAATGTATTTGTTTCGATGAACAGTGAAAGATATTCAGAAGAATGCTTGTAACCAAACAGTTCTTGGCCACCATTGACTACCATAGTAGGAAAAATTACAACGGTAGTCAAAAGTGTCACAGAACTGTTTGCTTTCCTAAATTCTTCACAATATTCTCTTTTGTGTTCAACCGAACAAAGAAATTTGTAAAGCAATTTTGATTGTCAATGGTGGCCAAGAACTGGTTTGGTTACAAGCATTTTTTTCAATATATATTCCTATGACGCTCATATAACAAAGAAACGCATGCAGATTTGGATCAACTTGAGGATGAGTAAGGGAAAATAGAATTTTCATTTTTGGGTAAACTGTTCCTTAAAGAAGTCACAACTGTTGGTCAGAAAGAACTAAATCTGAGCTAAAGGTCCTTGTTGTGACCAGCTTGAAGCAATCGGCCCCAGCAGAACCTCTAAGTGCTTTACATTTGTAACCTTGGTGTGCTGGTAAGGTGATCTAAGAGATCTAAGATCTAAAAAGTCATAGCGGAGTGAAATATAATAAGGATTTTAAGTATTACAAAAAAGCTCATTAAAATGTCAGTCAGCTGAATACATGTGGGCGCTGGGCATGGCCAGACATAAAATATGATCTGTAACCTGTTCATATTTTTGTTCTTTGGAGAATAACAGACCCGAACATCAAGAACAGGACATCAAATAAGGCAACAAAAGCAAAACAAGTGATTATTGCCAATTCTTGCCCGCTAGGAGAGGTCAGCTAGACGACGTGAATTATGAGCTGGTCCACGTCGGGATTGCTTTACAGTTCTTGTTAAAAGGACCTTACCAATGCTAAACAAAGCCCGAGAACTCTGGACTGTAATTTTGGGGCTTGGTGGCTAAGGATAGTTTGTAATCATAGTCCAGGCGGTTATCAAGAACAACATGGTTCCGCTGCTCATAGGCAGGGCCATTGAGTGTTGATAAACACTCGCGCAACTCTCCGACTCCAGCTGGATGGGAGAAAAACACCAACCCTACATCCCGCTACACCGCGCTTCGAACAATCGGTCTTACCGAAAGTGACATCAGTTAAAAACATATGGTGACATACTATGATCTAAAGTGCAAAAAACTGATCATAAAAAGAAAAAAATTGGGAGTGAAACAGCTTTCGGCGTGACCAGGTTACCCCTCAACACGAGTATCTGTTTTTTCCAACATAAAACGTAAAAGTGCAAGAATGAGATCATGTGAAATGGAACGTATAGTTTGTGCTGGAAGGCAGATGTACCCCTCCCAGGTAGTTAAGCAGATGATATTTCGTTTCTAAGGGTGTTTATCTTCATACGCTGAGAACTTCAGCATCGTACCCAAGAAACCCAAATGCAACAGCCAGACGTCCATCTCGCAGCGTTCACTTTGTCAAAACCATTAATGGATTAGAAGCTCTATTTGTGTCCAGAAATTGGTTTGAATCATCACTCTCGGATTGTGAGTCTGCCAGAAAGTGCATTATTTTACGTCTGTCAGTGAGCGTGTTTGCGTGCGAGTGTGCGAGCGTACTTCGCCTGTATTTGTCGGTTGGCCCCGGCTGTCATTTGGTAGATGAAAGGGAAGGGTAAATTGGTATCATTATGAAGCCTCTGCTCTTCCGGAGCCGAATTATTGTCTCTGGGTCCATCTCTCTCAGGTGAGAGAGAAAGTAAAAAACAAAAACATTGCTGTGTCTCTGTCACTGAGCACTTCCACCAGGAGACCGCAGAGTCTTGTTCTTCACGGATACGCACACACGCACAGCGGCACTTTATCAGTGTAGTGGGCTCCTTCAGAGAGCTGCAGTGCTCTTCGTAAACCATCTCAGGTGTCCAGCTCAAAGTAGCCCAGCACTTCATCGTCGGGGCTGTCGTGAGGGGCGTGCCTCCTCCAGAACGACGCCGGTTTCTTGTGCAGCTCTCTGCGCACACAGCGCGGGCACGGCTGGGCTCGCATCCGGCACTCGGCGTGGAAGACGGCTCCGCAGCCCTCGCACCTGAAAGAAGAAGAATATCTTATAGTCCCAGATATTTAAACCAATGAGTTTTGGATGCATTGTAAGTCACTTTGGATAAAAGCGGCTGCCAATTGCATAAATAAAAATGAAGTCACAGCAGATTTAAACACCAGATTAATGAAAAACAACACTTTTGTTTAGTTTGTAATGTAACTTGGTGTACACAATACTGCTGAGAAAGATTACAGTGAAGTTTAGAAAAAGTAAAGAAAAGTAGAGTAAAAACAGCACTGGCTGACAGATATAAATATAACACAAATATATATAATATGCAGACTCATTCTGTACCAGAACAATTAGATGTTTCTATAAACAGAAATTTCCTCTTTCCCTAAACCAGCATGGGCGGTAGTTTTTGCACTGCAAAGCCCAAACTAAATTCCAAGTTCACTTCTGGCCAAGAGGTTTGGCTATACTATTCAAAGTTACTCCTGGTGGTCAATTTCTTAAAACAGTACACTTTGCATACAAGCACTATTAAAAACAATATATTACGTTCCTCAAACTCATGTTTACTACACATAAACACGCTACAGGAGAAAATTCAACATGTGCCATAAATACAACCCAAAGCATGCAAGATAAGTAGCCGAGACCACAGAAAGTCTATTTTAAATCTGCCTGCATAAATAAATAATACTTTCCAACGGTTAAAGGTCCAAAAGCCATACAGTTATGGTACTTGCTCATCTGTGAGGTGTGGTGGTGGTTTGTGGAATTTATGGATTTACAGTGGGGCGTGGAATCACCTTCAGCGCTTATGACTGCATTCTAGTGCACTATTGAGCATGTGCTGTTACAGATACAACAGCAAACGCACACAAACACACCCATAACATTCTGGATAAGCTCAACGGGGCGCACGGTAAAGCGGTTAATATAACACCTGGATCCAGCTGGACAAACAGATCTATATCATTGAATCTAAATGTGTAGATACTAGAGGTATTAACCCTTTTCAAAATATATAAATAATAAATATTTGAATAAAACCTCAATTCTTTATAGTTTAAACATGTCAAAGCATTCCGTAAACAACATAGTATAACAAAATAACACAGAGATACGATTTTTGTCACTAGCCCAAAGCAATTCTACATCACTCTTCTCATGAACGGTGCGTTTTACAGTTAATCATATTTAAAGTCACCATGAAATCAAAATTTACAATTTTCATTTTTTCAATGGAATGAATTCTATTGAAAGTTGCCGCTGGCAACGCTGAAATGCATTTGGTTTGAGGCGTGTCATTAATTTTACGTTAACACGCCTCTGAAATGAATCCACCATTTGCAAGCAGTTGGAAACATACGTCATAATCTTGGCTTGGCCACCGTTTACAGCGACTGGCTTTCGCCCGGGGATTATCGCTTGATATTTGCATAAAGTTTGCAACTTTTTGACGCTCTCGGCCGCTCCCAACGCCTTTTCCGCCCCGCTGTCGGTCCCATAATAGAACACGTGAGCGTCAAGCATCTCTAATACAAATGAATTGAAAACGCTCGCACAGTAAGCTTGAGTGGGTAATTCTCAAAGAGTGGACAGCAGCGAAAAGTTTGTAGGTGTGTTTTCAGCCGTTTTTGTTCGTAATTTTGAAAAATTGAAAAAGAAATTTACAAAAAATCTTGATGGAACATTCTCTTTACTTAATATCATAATGATTTTTTGGCATAAAAGGAAAATCTATCATTTTGACCCATACAATGTATTAATGGCTATCGCTACGAATATACCCATACTACGAATGACTGGTTTTGTGGTCCAGGGTCACAATTTAGAAAAAAACACCATTACAACTTCCGTTAAAATTTTTGAAACATTAAAGTTAAACAAAATTATTAACTTTCTGGAATATTGATTCTGATTGGTCAGTTGCGACATTCCAAGGTCTATTATCCCCAAGAATATATAGGTTAATAGATTTAACATCAAACTTTAACAAAGGTCCTGATCATCCTATCAGGATTTATTTTGTGGTAACAACCGGTTGGATGTACATTAAACCATACCGTAGATTAGCTAAATATGCTGCCTTTAATGTTTGAACTCCAATTGAAATGCTTTAACCTCAGAACAACCAACAGTCATTCAGGCGTTATCAGTGTTCCACAGCCCTGAGTGAGGAGCTATGTTTAAATACCTGCATCTGGTCTCCTAACAGCTCTTCACTACACAGTGAGGTGAAGAGATTCTAGTCTGGTGTGAAACGCACAGAAGTTTATCAGCTGCCAGCAATAATCGGAGCATGCTTAAAGAAGCCGGAGGGATTAACTGTCCTCTAGCACACACACTGACCTATCACTGCTCCATCATACCTCACACGCCTTCAATTCACTGCCTGCTGGGTGTGACTGACATTAGAAAGGGAAGGACAATCATCAGCCATGAGCTGAGAGTTCGGTACAGAGCTGTGAGATCAACAACACCATTATCATCATTAGTGATGAAGATGATATTTAATGCATTTATGATGTTTAATCATACGTCATACATCAACTAAAATCCATGTTGACACAGGCCGGTTCAAATTGACTTTGATTTTGTCATCAAATACAATGAAATGTATACATTTTTTATACAATACTTTTTGTGGCCGCTGCATGCAGCATTCATGCCTTTATAGACCTTCGAGGTTAGAGATGAACGGTGACCGTAGGTCTAACCTTTTGGAGGTGTTCTCCTGGAAGGGATAGATGACCTGGCCGTTCTGGCACAGCTCACAGATGAAGCCCTTCTCTCGACACAGACTGCAGCTGTACACGTGAGAGCTGGCAAACTTGATTACCTTCGAGAGGAATGGAGCAAGCTTCCCATCTATGACCTACATGAAAGAAAAAGATGAAAGTTATAAGTTACCTACAACAGGGATTCTCTTTTACACATTTCAACTCTTACTGTGGGGCAAATCTGCGTAGCAGATTGAAGTACGATAAAATGTGCTAAACAGAATTCAGAGTCTTGTAGCTGGAAAACATACAATGGAAAGCCACGGAGGAGGAACTTTGGGAACGTTGAAGTTTTAAAACGTGACCCTTGTGAATCCACTATCACATGAGTTTGACCAAATGTGTTCAACAGGTATGAGAAAAGCATGAAAAAGCAGCTGGAGTCTAAAATAAAAACCTCCATTATTCAATGGACGGTAATCCTGTTAACAGTTACGTGTCTATCTGAGAGTTTTAGCAACTGGACAAACACTTCAAGCTTTAAATGGGAGACCAAAAAAAATAAAAAAGACAGCACATGAGGAATCAGGAATGAAACCTAATGAATGCTTCGAGAGTGGGGGGATGGCGATGGATCACGGGTGGGGTAATTCCTTTCGGGAGACTGTTCGTAAAAAATAATATGTGAATGCCGTTTATCGGGCAGAGTGGTTAAAAACCGGCTTGGTCTTTGAAAGCGGGCTGCTGAAGAAGGCGTATTGTAGGCAGCTGAATGAGACAGGGGAAGGGGCCTAGACCTCCAGTGCATAGTCACCAAGGGGGCATAGACAAGTGGCTACACCTGGCAGCACTGCGGCGGACCAATTAAAGGGCCTGCCAGCATTCTTCAGCCCTTCCACAAGGAGCCGACCAAAGAATGGTGGAGGAGAAGAGGGGACGGTGAAGGAGAGCTTGCGAGGGTGGGACGGGAGGGCCAGGGGGAAGAGAGAATAAAGGAGGGACCACCACAGTCTCCCACGGAAGACGCGCGTGCACGCACACACGTGCAGCATGAGCGAGGAGAATGGGGTGGAAGGGGGAAGGTTTGTGTGGGAAGGGGAGACTACGCATATAGACACTGTGACCGGAGGATCTGCGAGGTCTCAAGTCTGTGACACAAATGCACTGAAGCTGTATTAAAGGAACAGGTCACCAAAAACTAAAAATTCTGTCATCATTATTTATTCACCCTAATGTTGTTCACAACCTGTAAGACTTACTTTCTTCTCTAGAAGATATTTTGAGAAATGTCTCAGTGGTTCATACAATTAAAGTCAATTGGGGTCAATGTTACCCAATGGTTACCAACTTTCTTCCAAATATCAAAATAGGAAATAAAGTCATACAGGTTAGGAACGACATGAGGAGTAAATGATGAGGGATTTTTTTCTTTTTTGTTGTTTGGATAAACTATTCTCTTAACTGACTGGAATAAACTGGAATTATATTTCCCCTTCCAAGAGAGCTCTGAATACAACACCAGTATAACCAAAAACCCACAACGTTATAAAGCAGTCACTGTCACTGCCCAATAAACACAGAGGTGATACTGTTGGCAAGCTTTCTCAGCATAGGCAACAGGAGAGCCCTCAACTATCCATCCATCAAAAAGCTTTCAGTTCAGACATCCCTGTTTTTTCACCGGCCAGGCTGACTGAACCTGGAGGCAATAACCTGACTTTTCCCATGCGGGAGAGTAATATAGCGAAGCATTAAGGAAACGTTGCAAGCCACCAATCAAAGCGTCCCAGGGTAAAGATGATATATACCCCTCTTGATCAATGCTGGCAGGGGGAGCAATTAAACGTTTTAATAATTTAGAGGGGGCGCTGAGATACAGAGAGTTCACTTACACCATGCTTGATGGGAGAGAGCTTTACTGAGAGAGCTCGAGGGCTGTTAAACAGAGTTACTGACAATGAATTAGAAGTGTGAATTTATTTATGAAAAGTGAGGTGTTTGAGAGAACCAGAAGCTGAAATGCAATTATTAATATTAAATGAGCCGAGTTTAGAGTAGATGTAGTTCACACCTAGCTTTTTATACTTATCTCAGTTTAATGTCATTTAATCGTACTTTTTTGCTAATATTCTACAATATATGGACCATGAAACAGCTCAAATAGAGAATTATATGAAAACATTTATTAATAAATGTAAACTACTGTAAGAGAAAACATATACTTTTTCAGTCATATTCAATGAGTACCCACCAATTCTGGGCGTTTCTTTATTATTCGGTATAAGAAAATGATCAAAATATATTTTTTAAAACCAAATTTTAGTCTTGTAATAAAAAACATTTGTCGGCACAAAACTAACTGTAAACATTTAAGCATAGGCCATTAGATAAAAAAATAAACATTTAACATTTTTAGAAACTTTTTTTTATTTTAATTTGGGAAATATATAAAATAATTTTGAATGAGAGAAAGAGAGAGACAGAGAGAGAGAGTGGTTTACAAAATAATACAGCGATAGGATTCAAAAGTCTAAAACCATATAAAAAATGTCTAAAATTGTATTTCAGTATATGGTTTAAAAAGGAAGGATTTATATTTCTAGGTCACCAATCAAAAAGCAGATTTGACAACATTGATTTCTTTCAATCACACACAACTTTTTCCTAGAACATTCTCAAGTCATGCTGGAATAAAATTTACTAGGTTTTGCTTTGTAAAGTCCACGACTAATAAGTTTTTATTCAACTTTCATAAAAAATTTTTTTATTAAAAAGGGATATTAGAAAAATGGCATGTATTAGGAAAAAAGAGCATCTTAAGAGGTCTTTTCTCCTCAGCTGTGTGTAGTGTGTACAGTTACATATCCTAAACTATCCTCTATCACAGTGAACTCAAATCAGCATCTCTATCCTTGTTACGAGGGGTGTGTGTGATGTCCGCCAAATCAGCCCCCACCCCACCCAAATCCCCCACCTTTCCTCCTGTTTTGCCTATGCTTTGTCGTCAGCAGCTTAATCCCCTAAAACCACAGTTTAGCGCCTACTTCTTCATCCCCTCCTCAGCCCTGGTCTTAATGTCCTCACCCGCTCCATTAAACGGCAGAGAAAGGGCCCAGATTAGACAGATAATAAGAGTGTGAGCTCTGTTTGGATAACACTCTTCCTGCCAAGACCTCGCAAAACAGGATTAAAACCAGCGTGTTAAGAAGAGAGAGGGTCCGCCACCAGGGTATCGCGTGAGGTGGACACGAGAGAAATTGTATGAGGATTCATCCCGTACACGGATTAAGAAACAAGTGGTTTCAAATGAATTAAAGGGAAAGTTCACCCACAAATGAAAATTTTGTCGTTTTTTAGTCACCCTCAGGTTGTTTCAAACCTTTATAAACTTCTTTGTTCTGTTGAACACAAAGAAAGATATTTAGATGAATATTAGAAATGATCAGTACTGGGACATCATCCACTAACATAGAAGGATCAAATTATTGTATATTTTTTTGCTCTGTCGAACACAGAATTAGATTTATTGAAGAATTCAGGAAAACAGTTCTGGGGAACATTTGACTGCCATTTAATTTTTCCAACTATGGTAGTCAATGATGTTCCAGAACTGAAAATTGCATACATTCTTCCAAATATCTTTACTTGTGTTCATCATAACAAAGTAATTTATACAATTCTGAGACAAAGAGGGTGAGTAAAAGAAGACACACATTTCATTTTTGGGTGAACTGTCCCTGCCCCCATATCGTGTTATATCTCAACACGTGAACGTTTCTACAAAACATGACACAATACATACAATACAATTACTGTAGGATTTATATAATGCTCTACGTGTGGGTCATCTTGGGCCACTTTGAACCACTTTTTCAACTCTTCCAAAAGCTACATCAAACAAAACGCAGTGGCCAAACAAAGGTGCCTTCTGGGCGAGCCATACGCAAACAAATATGGCCATTGAGGTCATTTTTTTTAGAAAAGAACACAGCCAAAACCCTGGTTTAATTGTTAAAGTGAATAGGCAAGAGCATTTGGTTTTGGTCTATGGTGTTTGGAGGCTTGCTGGAGATAGTTCAGCATTCGGTGACCTCTGCACGAAGGCCAAGCATTCCAGAGGCAGAGGACCTGGTATTAAGTAGCAACACTAAAAGAAAATGGCTCCTTAATAAGGTAAGCCAATTAAAAGGCTGAAAGAGACAGCGATGTGACGTGAATGGGAAATGCCTCAAATTTGGGCCTTACAGAAGCAGTGAAGAAGGGTTTGAAGCCGTGGGGGAGAGTATAAAGGCTTTCCAACAAATGCCATGAATGAAAAGTCCACAAGGAGAGGGGAAAGATGCATGTAGGTGCCACATTTTCCCAACAAATGCAAGTTGTTCAAATTTAACAGAGAAAGCAGCACATCACTTGCAATATTGCAGAAGGGAATGTAGAAATGCAAAGAAGAACAGTCAGGCGTTGTCAGGCGATGGGATGTTAGGAAGAATAGAAGGGAACAGAAGCAGAGGGAGGACTGTTATGTTTTGTTCTTCTGCCTGTTGCTCCTGAATGGCAGCAATTAGTTAGCTGGGTGGGGGGGACACGGGGTGGAGGGAGAGCGAGTAAACGGACTCCAGCCTCTCTCCAGGAGACCGAAGGGAGTGGGGTTGTGGGACAGGAGAAAAGATGTTCTGAGAGTAACAGAAAAATAAGGGCAGGGGTCATTTCTAAGAAACAGAAGAGTGACAAAAATTCGGCAGGGGGTAGGAGGAGAGATAGAACGAAGGGAGAGGAAGAACAATAATTGAGAAATACAGTTATATACATTAGGTCTAACAGCAGAACATGAGGATGTAAAAAAACAACGACTATTAGTAAAATATTAGTTTCATAATATTAGCATTTCATTTATCGATATATAAATATGAAGCTGATATTCAGATAATTTGTTTCTATCCTGAGAACAAAGTTTTTGTATTCCCATGTTTCCAAAGAGGTCAACAATTACTTTTCAATTTCAATTGAAGCACTCAAAATTTTAAATGGAAAAGACACATTTTCTATTTTTTATCATAGCAATATACACAATTGCAATATATAATATATAACATCCACAAACAGACAATCTATTGAATGGTTATTTAACTCTCACTATATGTTTTGCAGCAAATAAATGCTATGCCATGACTTTTCTTTGTAACTATCCAGTGTAACTATGTAAATGTAACTATCCAGTGTAACATTTAGTGAAATTTAGCGACATCTGGTGGTGAGGTTGCGAATTGCAACCAACGGCTCCACCTCTCCCTTTCAAGGCACTACTGTGGCTGACACAGAACTAAGATTTCATCAGGTTTTCGCTTCATTGTCAAAGGAGGAACCGTTTTTACGAAACGCGGTCCGTAGAGAAGTTTGTCCATTGAGGGCTACTGTAGAAACAACATGGCGAATTCCATGCAGGGGGACCCGTTGTGTATGTAGATAGAAATAGCTCATTATAAGGTAATAAAAACATAACGCTTCATTATGTACGGTCTTTATACACCTCTAAAGACACCGTTATGTATATTGTATTGCATTTCTGTCAATAGATCCTCCAAAAAGAATACACATTGGACCTTTGAAATTTGCCTGTAATTGCAAAAATGGAGAGAAAACTGTTGGTAAGGCAAAATGAGGTCAACCATTTCACTGTCCAAACTAAGTTCTTCCAATGCACTGTTTAAAGAAAACCTGATGGATTTACACACGCATTTTAGGTGAGAAGAAGGTTAATCGGAGTATCTTAACTCTTACCGCTTTGGGGTTTTGTGCATATATCTACAGTAACTCTGAGTAACACTTCAGCAAAGGGTGTGAAAAAACACACACACAGCACATTCTCACAGCCTCTCAACTCCAACTGCCAGATGAGACTGAGCAGACACACAGTCCACATTGTGATGATGTGTGCTACATGTGTGTGTGCAAATGTGATGACGTCTTTTATGTGTACAGTGTCAGAATCTGATATGTCCAGGAGGTGCGTGTATATATATAGTGGCCCATAAAGAATGTCAACACTTAAGCCACACTTAAAAATCTGTGAACTTCATTGCATTACTGTAGATAGCAAAATATCATAGCAAGTAGCATTTTAAATGTAGCAAAAACCCACATTTAACACATTTCACAGAGAAGTTTGTTGGAATAGACAAAAGTATTCGTCTTTCTGGTGATGAACTGCGCCTGTGTTTCCTTTGCTTGACACCTGTGTGAACCTGAGGGCAACTGACTTCATCCATCAACAAGCTGGAAAAATGTAATTGTAAAAATGTTCAAACAAGTTATTTCTGAGAAAAGCATGCTTTTGCTTTGATATTTTGCTGTGCAATGCAATGAAGATCTAATTTGACATGATCAAATGGACACTGTATGTTAAATGCATCTTCTTCACCTTAATTTAGCGAATCTGCATATTAGAAGTTTACACAAGAAAACAAATGATCATTTACAAAGTTCTACGAATCATCCACCATTTATTAAACAGATATATAGCTGTGGAAAAAAATAAGAGACCATTACAGTTTTTCATTTAATCAGAATTTCTACAGTAGATGTATTTTGGCCATTCCAGTCCAGTGTCTGTGGAATTTCAACAAAATCAAACCTCAGGAGTGACAAAGTCATCCAACAGCAATGTGAAAGACTGACAGAATGACAAGAATAATGGAAACTGTAAATGTAAAAAATTATTTTAGAACTTTTCCTAAAAACATGTACTGTTGAATTATGAACTTGTTCTCTATGCAGTATTTGAGGTCTGAATTTTTTTTGTTATTTCGACCTCCAGTTGAAAATAAACAAAACAAATAAATGCAAATAGACACAATCTTTTTATTTGAATTTTTTGAGAAATATTGTTAGTAGTTTACAGAACGAATTGATCATTTTACCTAAACACATAACAATAAATAGTAAATGTTAAAATCATAAAATCTGATTAAAAAATTGTCTCTTATTTTTTTCCGTGGGTGTATACTGTATCTTACACTATGAATGTAAATTAGGTCAAATGTAAAAAAGCTTAAAGCAGATTTCTCGCAGGCCTAGTTACATGTGCAAAAATTTTGAAAACTTACCTGCTGTAAATCTGCCAATGAATAGAGGTGTACATGCTGTAAAAGGTATTCCCTTGGAAAGATCCTGCAGAAACAGCAGAAATAACACATTAGCATAAAAAGCTGTTCAATTATGGATGTAACAATATCAAAATCTCTCTGTACGATAGTACCTCGGAATAGCAACCACGGTACGATATTTATTGCAATATTTAAAATGAAATAGGGTGATTTGAAACAGTGCCCTAACCATCCTCTTTTCTTTATCCTCTAACCTTAACTGTTGCTTAGAGATATGAGTAATAGTATGAGATGGGTCAAATTACATAAAAATCCTTTTTATAAAATAAAATAATTGCACCAGATGGACCTTGCCAAATGTAACATCAATTATTTCTTCTAACATTCCCTATGTTTCCCTATCGTTTCATACAGTAATGTGACCACGATAATATTGAGACAATTTTGCTATTGCAATAACACGATATCGATCATATTGTTACATCCCTAATATCAATATTTTGTTAGTTCATAATATAAATCTGTACATTTCTATAAAAAATTAACTGCATTAGTGGGGATTCACATTTCGTGTCTTTCGTAATTTCAAATATAGACACGCCTGCCGCGTGCTCAAATATGGAGCGACGCACACATGCGTCGGTGCCGCATAGAGATGGAAAAGTTCAACTTTTCAGAGTGCTGCAGGTCATCTGACTAGAGAAGATGGCACGGCTCGCGTTTTACGCACGGTTTTAGACGCAAAAAGTGAATCGCCCCTTATGGTGCACGCACCAACATAGAAAACCATTCCATGAGCAATACTAGTACGCTACCATCCCGCCTCTGTAACCATGACAACATGGGTCCAAATTGCTTGGAAATGGGGTTAATTCAATTGAATTGGAAAAAGGCTGTAAAATAGGCATTTAAAAGCACTACCCCTTATTATGGGTGAAGTGGGGCGGCTATGTCTCTCTCTCCATCTGGCTGGCTATTGTGGCCCTCTTCACCTCTCTCCTCCCATGAGTCTACTCTGGCGCGCTCGCCCTCTCATTCACCCACGGCTGCTCACATTACAAACTCAAGGGCCCACAGAATCATCCGGAAAAGAGGGGATGGGAGTGGAAAAGCAACAGGCATATTGTGAATGGGGGAGTGAGGGAGGACGGACGGAGAACAGGGGGAAATGAAAGATTGAGAGATACAAGATATTACTGAAAAGAGAGAAATAGATAGCACACAGGGTAGAAACTTTGAGGGAACCGTGGATGCTCAACATCTCATCTTGTACTACATGACTGGATAGATCATAATAAGCTCAGACATCGGACCCACAGAATGCCTCCTAATGAAACGTGCTTAAAATAATTCACTCGGACACATTGCCAATAGCATAGCTCCACCACAGACAAGCATGACCATATTCTAAAGGATCCAACAGGATAATTGGGTCGATTAAATAGTCTGGCGTTGTTACTTTCAATGCATCTTTAGCCCTAAACCATTAATAGTTTCTCCGCTCAGCGGCTTAGCAGCCCACCGGACGTATGTTGGGAATTGAGTCTTGAGGGCCAACAATGTAGCTCAGAGTCAGCAGAGAGACATTTCTGTGGTATTCATGCTCTTAATAGCATAAATGACATAAATGGAAAGCAAAACGGGTAGTTTTGAGCTCTAATGGTCCATTTAGGGATATTATGGAGACGAATCGACATATCATTTCAAATGGCGAGCAGCTGTAATTTCGAGTGTGCCTTTTTAGTGTTTGCATGGTTCAAGTTCTGAGACCTCCGTCTATTACTTTGTGGTTTGTGGCGGAGCTCGGTTGTTCTTCTTCACTGCAGTAATCTCAGCGCTGGCGGGAAGAAAGCATGGCGGCACTCCAGACAGCCACATTCACGGCTCATCCCACAGGCCTCATTAGGCCGAGCCATCATTACTGCACTAATCTAAAGTCTAAACTGAGGCACGGACGCAGGGGGTGGGGATGTTTACTAAGCTGGGGATGAATTCTCTTTTCATTTGTTTATGGAAGGCTTAAGGGTCAATAGACAAGAGTTGCAGCAGGTGTCATTAGTACAAATAGAGCTGCTGAAAGCTGCTTTGTTACTATGCGTTTGACACATGGCATGTCAAAAATGATACTTTATCAAGAGCCGGGTTTATCTGAGATTTAAGAAATGAATGCTGTAGTGCCCATAGAGGGGGTGGGAATGTGTTTACCTGAAATGACCAGGCTGTACTGTTCTCAGTGGGAGAGGAGAGTATGTGCGTGTTCTTCAAAGTAATAAGAACGCTGTATGATGAGATACTTGAAAAATACATTTGTCACCCAAAATTGAATGTTCCGTCATTACTCACTCTCAAGTCGAATAAAAAAAAAAAAACTTTTGGAAAATAAAGTCATTTTTTTTAAATAATCTCTTGATTTCTATTTTCCATATATTGAAAGTGAATGAGTGAAAGTTGTATTGGGCAATTCCAGTGTTATGGATGTGACATTTTATGTCAAAACTTAAAATATAATTTATTTACTACTAATATTTTGAATTATCTGTTAACATGTTACTAAACCCCTGATGATAAACTTGTGTCCATACACAAGTTTTCTATAAAAAAAAGAGACAAGTTTTTTGAGAGACAACATACTTGTTGTCAAATTTCTGTCAATTAAAATATACAAACCAGAAGCAATAATACCCAACAAATGGAGAGGCGATGGCTCTTCATTGAGCATAACATAGTTTTAATTTTAATGTGCCCATTTACGTATGATGAATATGGACTATGGAATATGGATGTGACAATTCACTTACCCGACTATAGAAAGCTATGCTTCAAAAAAAAAAATGTTAAAAACGTTGAAAGCACCACATAGGTATCGAAAACACCAAATACTGACAACTGACCTATTAGTCTGAAGAAAACCATTGGTTAAAATATATTTTTTCTATCGTAAGGTTAACATTTTGATTTATGAAACTTGAGGCTGTCCCTCTAACAAAGCTGTCATATGACACACAAATGTTTTGAATGAAGACAAAACACAAATTTTTTTATTAAAACTTTCCTGTACCTCGCAAGGTTGTGGGGTCGATCCCAGGGGATTGCAAATACCTATGTATAAATGTATAGGATAAAGCAATGTAAGTCGCTTTGGATAAAAGCGTCTGCCAAATGCATAAATGTAAATGTAAAACCAAACGATAAAACTGACTTAGTGCTGTTGACTTGGGCTCTCTGACCCCATACTGTGTACATGCTGCCAAGAACTTGGCTTTTATATTTGACAGTGGTCTAAAGTTAGATAGGCAAATCAATGCCACTGCGAGTTCTGGTTTTTATCATCTCCGAAGATTGGCAAAGGTGAATCCTCTCCTGAGTAGGAAGAGCTTTGAGACTGTGATCCATGCCTTCATTTCCTCGCGGCTTGATTACTGTAATTCTCTTTATTATGGGCTGCAGGTGTCTGCTGGACATCGACAGTACCGCTTCAAAGTGGGTGGGGATTATAAACTTATCGTCGTGGTTGCGCCGCCTCCACTGCCGTAGCATCATTGTGAGCGCAACAAACACACACAACACAGGAGTAATGGAGCCTATTGATGGAAGATGGCAGCAAAACAAAATACTGCTAATATACCAGAGTTTGGGAAATCTTACAGCAAAGAGCAGACAACCATCATTTGGTTTGCCCGCCGGCGCACGTTAAGGGTCTCATTCTCTATTTTACTGTCATGAAGCATATGCCAATATTACGTATTAAAATGCGTATTTATGTGCTGCAAATCCAATGACGCCGGTAATTATTCTCTCTGCCCAATCAGTGATCTGTGTGAAAACACGTCACATTTCGATATCGGTACAGTACGCTTGGAACCTCAACAGAGGTGGTGCTAAAAAAAAAGTATCATGTACTAGGTACGGTACCCAGTGGAAAACCCCCCAAAAGTGAGCTGTACCGTGCCGTACCATGCAGTACTATGCAGTGGCAAAGCGTCATAATGCTACAGGTTCCCAGATCTAGACTAAGAGGGTATTAGAGGTACTATTAAAGCTGCCTCAACTGTGCCACAATTTAAAAGTTAGTTAAAGCTCATCTTTTCTCCGGTGCGTTTCTTGATCTGTGATTTGTTCTTTAGTTTTTTTATTTTAATGTTGTGTTTACAGTAGGTCTATGAAAGATGTACAGCGGCTTGGCAGACGCAAGTTGTTTTAAGAGTGCTTTATAAATAAATTGAAATGAAAACATGACTTGAGAAGACCACGTTTTATTACAATTACGATTTTACGAAAATTGTACAGCCCACAATTCATTTGATTTTATTACATAGACTAAACAGGAAAAACACAACATGAGTGTGAGTAAATTACAACGGAAATTGTATTTTTAGTTGAAATATCCCTTTAAGAATACAAATCAGTCTTGACTTGACAGATTTAGAGCCTTGGAGTGCTTAATAAAAGCATCTGGAAGCCACAGACCACAAAGCTTTACATACCCACAAATCTGATAGAACAAGTGAGGTATTACTGAACATCTTAGGAAGGCTGACAAAGAAGAGATACAGCATTGACAGGATTCCACGGTCTAATGCGGTATCTCCTGTATGACAAGAAGAAATCCTAACTTAATCCCTGCGGATGTGTTGTTATGCTGATTTGGTCGTTTTAGTCAAGCTTGTTCAAGTCAGGACGATGTGGATCTTGCTCTCGTTCAGTCTCTCAGTTACCCCTGGTCATGGTGAACTTCTATCTCCTCGTGCGTAAATTCATCTCTGCTCATGGAAAAGCTTGATCTATGAATCTTTTGTCCTTTCTCAGGGTAAATATATATACCCCTTTGAGGAGTGTTTGCAGTGTTGGTAACCAGGCGATACGGAGCTTGTTGTCAAACAGAAGAACACTGAATGCACCCACCGTTATCAGTGGGTGGAAAGCACACAACCAAGAGGCCAATGTTGATTTTGCTGTCAAGCAGGCTTGTTTTTACAAATGGTTGTGACGAAATAATCTTACTCTCGAACCAGATTATTTTTGGAGAATGCCGTTTGGTGTAGTGTTACTTGTAATATCTTAACAAACAGGCAGCCACAGAAACCTTAAAAGAAAAGATATGCTTTTTATGAATAGTTTTACCTAAATAAAAAATGTATGCATGCATCGTCTCGTTTTTATTTGTTAGAGGAATAGTTCACACAAAAAAGTAATATTTAATCTCACATGACGTGCGAGTTTGTGCAACATTTAAATTGAAGTCAGTACAGCAATACAGCAGAAATTAAGTTTTTCAATAAATAAGAATTTAAAATGTAGTCTTGACCTCACTATTTTAAGACTTTGGGATGACAGGGGTTTTCAAAATGGGGTCCGGGGACTCCTAGGGCCCTCCAGAAGATTCTAGGGGTCCCCAGAAAATCTCAAAGAAATGAAATGACAATGCAAAAAATGTTAAAGTCCACATTATTACTGTTACTATTAGAAGTGTGCATATTTATTTTTTAAGTGATATCTCTTCTTTCTTGCTACATGCATACTTTCGAAAAAAATAGTCTTTGCCTAGATGCAATAAAAAATGCCACAGTACTACAAATACATTTGAATTGAAAATGTTTCTGTTTAGATTTATACATCGAACATTAATCTTATTTTGGCCAATTATTTAATATGTTGTCTTTATAATATCATAATAATTATTTATCTAACACAGTTTAAATGTTTCTTCATATAAAAGTATATATGAAGAGTTTGGTTCCAAAAACATTGTTATCATGTTTTTATTGTGTTAGTTAGCTTTATTTGTTTTTGTCATTATGGCTTAAATCAAAACAAACCAACTGCAGTGTGATTGATATTACTTGGAATGCACAATAAAACATGATTTTTGAAAATCAAATTAAACGGAGATATCTCTTTTTGGAACCAAACTCTTCATATATACACGTATACCTTTTTGAATGTGTATGGAAGCTCTTGAAGGTGCATTAGATCAAGCTCAATGGTGTGGGCTGTGACATGTCTCCCCCTCCCGCTATGGCTTAGCGTAAACACACTGCTGAGCCGCTCATGAGCGTCCGGACCGGGGGATGGATGGGTAAGGTAATATTTTAGCGCCACTGCCCTCATCAATCCTGCAATGTTTTGAAAAGCGAAGCATTAGCCGTTGCCTGCTAATAGCCTGGTTGTAAACACCAGCCATCTAGCAGAGCCTCCGGTTAGGGTCAGCACTGCTGCACCCCGCTGGACCCCGTAAACAAGGCGGCCAGATAAAGTCACCGCTCAGCGGGCAGCTGGATGAGCTCCGAGAAGATGGACCTCGGAGGGGACATTCAGTTCAAGCTGAGGTTGCCTTTGCAAGAGCCCCCACGCCTGCACTTCAAACGACCTTCCCGACTCGACGTCACCATGGAGTTCAAAGGACCAAATACATACGAAAGGGTACTGGCCCATTCAATAATTCAGAGATTCAAACAACAAACAGCGTTCTGAACGTGTAGGTAAGAGTGCATTAGCAACACGATTAAGTCAACATCTGAAGTTCTTTTTATATTTAGTGAAAAGCTTTCGGCATGCTGATTACCTCAGAAAAAAAGAATAAGATGGAAATGTACTCATGCCTAAAAGATGTTCCTGAAAAAACGTTTCATGAACAGTAGCCTACAGAAACTTTAAAACCTAATGATTTCCTATTAGAATCATTCGACTAGGAATGTGCAAAACATATTTTCAAAAATGTGCAAAAACCAGTTTATTAAAATATGGTGGGCTGTCTGAATGACTAATAAGAAAAACGTTTTTTCGTATTTATAAAACAATTGAAAGAAATGACAGAGTTTCACCTGACCTGCAGCCGGATTCATTTAAAGGTACATTTTTAAAAGAGGGTTTTGGGCAATTCCATGCAAATGTCAACCTAAGATTCATTTTTCTTTTTCCAAAGGTTTTTCAACATACTGATATGCCAGTTGTCAATGTTTGGAGGTTTGAATACCCATGTGGAGTCTTAAAAGCATGATTTGTTTGCTTTTAAAGCAAGGTTTTGGATCAAACGAATTGTCGAATCCATAACAGTCCATATTCCTTATAAATGGGCACTTAAAAATGAATATAAAATAACTATGTTGTAGTCTACAAAGATTCATCCATCTACATTTGTTGAGGTTTATTGCTTCTGGTTTGTATATTTTAATTCGCAGAAATCCTACAAGGTATGTTGTCTCTCAAAAATGTGTGTCCTTTTTTGTCACATCCATGACACATGAATTTGTCTCTCTTTTAAAATAGACTCCAGACATCAGAAACAAAAGAGTTTTCTATCATCAGGGGTTTAGTAAAATATAAACAGATGATTCAATACGTTGGTAATAAAAACATTCTCTGATCATTTATATTTCAAGTTTTGAATGAAAATCATCCATAGTGCTGGAATTGCCCTATATAGATACCGATATGAATTATAAAACTAATAGACCTCCGTAATCAAACTCTCAACCACCTCCGTGTTTGTTGTACCCAACTGTAGCTTCTCTTTCTAAACTCATACTTAACCCTGACATCAGTAAACATTTATCTTTCTTGATGATTAACTGTCAATGGATGCAGTGGTAGCTTTCCATTATGTCATACTTTATCACAGAGCCGTACAGGCTTTCTTCTCTCCTGGTGTGAATGTTTAAGAGGGTTTCCACACATGAGACTGACCCTGGTAAGAGCATGAAGCATTCATCACCTAGACAAGCCTTTTAGTGCCAAGACCTACAGATAAACACAGTTCCTTTACATTCTCGCTGAACATGGCCTTAAGAATCCACCTAAGATCTGCCTAAGGAATTTCATTTGCATTCCCAGCAACCAAATGCATTACTTATAATGCCGTTTAAAAATTCACTATGTGTGTGTTAAAAAGTCTTTTAACTGCATCTTTCTTGTCTATAAAGAAACTCAGGTCACTTGCTGTGTTACAATTTCCAGTTACACTGTTCTTTACACATTGGCAGGACAAGAGTTTCCATTCCTGTCTACACAAATGACGTTAAGTATTATGTTTTCAGTTTCTTCCACTTCTAATGTGCCTTGCAAGATTCCACAAATATTGAATTTAATAATATCCTAAATCAAATGGATAAAGCAGCAGATGCTGTTATAAAAACAGTGCAGCGATTACAAGCAGTTTCTCCTAAAGGCACTCATTATTCAATCAACTTGTTATGGGTGATTTCCTGTTTGGAACAAAATCAACAGCTTTACAAATCCTTTACTCCCAGTTTACAAATCCGCACCGCAGAAAAAGGAATAGCTCAGTGTGGATCCATGCTGGCCAGAATCAAACACTGTGACCGAAATAGCAGAACTGGTAACTGGAAAACGTTTACCTATTTAGGCACTGATATTATTTTTTATCACAATGTCTTCCAGAATGTGCTTAGATGTCTCGAACAAAGCAATGAAAATATAAAAAAAATAATACTGGCTCTTAACCTTCAATACATATCTATGTATACTGCTGTCCAAAGGCAAAGCGCAGTAACTACACATTTGGTCAAATTTGAGATAGGCCGTGTTCAGACTTGACTTCTTTTTTGAAACGGCTAGCGTCTGTTTTACATTACAATCCTATGGAGTAAACAGTGTTTTCAAAAAATGTCCCGAGCGCTTTTTTAAACACCAGCGCCGGCGTCTTTTTCTGCAGCTCAGGGCGTCTCTTTAAGTTGAAGAAAGTTCAAATTTTCTTTAAAAAACACCCTCCGTCAAGCTCATTTTCACGGCTAACCAATGACAAGCGAGTAGTGTGTCGTTTCCATAACAACATGCGAGGGAGGTGATTGGTCGAGGAGGATCAAGCTCGAAAAAATTTAATGGCGGCTGAAACGCCGGTTGGAGCATAGTTTTGTATAAATGCAAATTGAACTTTCACTTTCAATAACTTTTGATTGCATTTCTATCAAGAAATTAGTATTATAGTTTTTAAATATGTGATTAATTATTGCAAATACGCTGTCCGTTTAGAATTCAAGTAGACTTCCGTTACGATGCCTATTTGTTTCACTGGGCTGCCTTTTTGCATAGACGCAGCCTCTGAAGTCTTGTTAAAAAAGATGTCAAGTGTGTTCATGGCCTTAAGGTCTATAACAGGCTTTGTGACATCTGCTCTGTCTTGTGACAAAGTCTCCTGGCTTAATCTTATCCCGTTTCTGAGAAACGAGAGAGTGAAAAGTAATAGCAATACTAACTAATAACTAATACTAAGGCAAACCATAGTAAGTGAAGTTACTGCGTTCTGGTTTTGTTTTCCCGGCTTTGAAAACCTGCCTTGGTAGCCGTAACACTCACACAGAACCAACAAGCCAACCAGCTAGCCTACTATGGCACAATCCCGCGGTCAAATGATGGTTGAACTCGCGTTTAAAAGCAAATATCCAAAGACGGATAAAGAAGATCGCAAAATATTAACTCCTAGCAAGGCAAATGACAGCTTTATAAAAAAGTAACATTAACTAGCCAGCCGCTAGCAAATTAAACAGACATTAGCCTAGAGCAATTTTAACATTCCCAACAAGCAAACATCAATAAAATTATTTAAGTTATTTAAAACAATTAACATGTAGTAAGAAACACAAGAAGATAGCTGGATGTACACATTTAGTTGGTAGATACTGCATTGCTTTTACAATAGTGTTTTAGTTGTGTAGGGTCATCCAAAGGCAGAGTGCAGTATCTGCATTTTGGTGGTCGAAGGTTACATCAATGGTCATGGTTTTTATCTATAAATTTACATAAATGCATTACCACTAATCTACCTACAACACGTTTGACTGGCTGGTGTAAAAACTTTAAAGGCATTTTTCTAAGTTTCAGTGTTTGCCTAGCTACTGCAATTTGCCTTTGTAGGGCGGTATAGGCTGTTACATTCTCAATAAACTTTCCAGTGAACTTTTAAGCTCCAAGTGTATTTGTATCTTATACAAATCAGTCAAAAAAATTAAGTACAACTTCTTTATTCTATTTGTTTTATTAAATGATGAAAAGCAAACCCACTTTTAAGTACTCTTTTAGATCAGTTTGGCCAATCCAAACAATGCTGGAATGTTTCAACCAATTCTTGGGTCAAATATAGACATTTTCCAGGTAAAATCAACCCAAAAGGATGGATTTAACCATATTTTACACAACCATTGGTAGAAACAACTGAGCATGTGGACAATTCTACACTGTAAAAACGGCAATTACTAAAACGTTGGAAGAGCAAAAATATCTCAGTTGAACTAATATTCTTGGTTGATCTTAGTTTAGACAACGTGTTATATTAAGCCTGCAAAAATATAAAAAAAAACATTAAATAAAGACTTATTTCTAATTCAGTCTACATTCAGAGTGGCTAAAGTTGAACGGACTAACAAACCCAAATCCAGCCAATATACAGCATTACGGAAGCGAAAGAGAAGTGGTTCCCACAACAATTTAATATAACCATTATTTTTAAGATTTTAAAAACTTACCCTGAATATAGGATGTCCTAATTTTGGTAATAAATGCATAAGAGCATCACAAATTATTATTAGAGCGTTTATTTGATTAAATGTGACGTGCCTGAGTGACTTCACCTGAGGTAACTGGCACTAAATAAATATTAATTTTGTAACCAAATTTATCGACAAAAATGTATTCAATGTTTTGCGTTTTGAAGTGAGAAGTAGCAAGCATCTCGAGGGAAGGTGACTAGTTACTAAACAACTTGACATTTTTTACAGTGTACAACTACAGAAATGGGCATGGCTTCTGGAACGTTCTTCTACCTGCTCTGTGACATCACTCACCTGCGACGGAGGTCTTCCGCAACTGTGGCTCGGCAGCTGAAGAGGTAAGCCCTGAGAGACTGAAGCTGCTGTCTCAGTTTGAGAACGGCCGCCAGAGCTTCGCAATGCTCATACAGACATGGATTCAACTGCTGGATGTCTAACAATGGCTCCTCGTAAACAAACTCCAAAAACTCCTTAGCCTGCTTCGACACCTGAGCCCCAAAAACAATGTGATGAATCATTTTTATTCATTGAAGATATAAACCTAGTAATAGAGGTCTTCACACATACCTTGTGTTTGTTAGTGTCCCAGTTATGAAGCAGACGAGCAGGTATGAGAAAGAGATTGTCCTGGTGACAACTTGGGCAGTAGTACCAGCCGCTGTAAGAGCAAACTTTGGCCTTCCCGCGTGACAGACCCACTGGCCTCTGACATCCTGAAAAACAAACCAACAATAAATGAGAGAGGAACCTCATCTACAAACACACAAATCAAACCTGTGACAGGGAAGATCGAGTCCCTCATTAGAGATTGCCAAACCACACACAGGCTTGGTGAGGGAAAACGTTTATGACCACCTAATCTACTGATGAGGGCACGACCCTTTTAAAAATGGACAATCATTAGCGGAAGGTGATTGAGTTAACATACATTGTGCTGATGTGTCAAGGTTTACAACATAAGATAAAGCAACTGCAAAAAAAAAAAAGGTCTAGACTCAACAGACAAAAAACGTCTTAGTACTCAACAGGCAAAACAGTAAAATACTGATCTCATTTATAACAGAAGATTTGTCTTGAAACTGCTTTGTCTTTTCAACTTTTTATTCAAGTCGTCTTCAAACACAACAGGACATCTACAGCAAAGGGCTTATCCCAAACGAAACCCAAACAGGTAATTGTGAACATGGCAGGTGTCTCTTATCCAAACCATCAAGGGCCAGTCCCAGGACAGTGTGGAGGTAAAAAGAAGAAAAGAGAAGAAAAGGAACAGGCAAAGACGGATATAGACCTGCACAATCTTTTCGGTGGAGCGTAGCGTCAGCTATACACTTCAGAGAGAGAGGAAGAAATGTGGACAAGATGGGAGGTATGATAGAGAGGACAAAAACAGCCAGAAAACACAGTCTCCAAAATAAAGGAGGTAGAATGTTATCAGAAGAAATGTATGCGGAGGGAGACACAGATTAGAGTTTGTCCAGACAATGCTGTAGGTCTATTTTTGATGCATCGAGTTAGTTTAAAAATCAAAAACAGCTATGTAACACGTGCATCCTGACTGTAAGCTGAATAACATCACTTTCTCAACCAATCTCAAACATGTTATCATCCAGAAAGGGTTCTAAAAGAGAACTGCCACATATTTTTAGCTGCCGTTCATGCCTGACAAAACAAAAAAGTCAAATTGTTATTCTTTGAATAAGACCCTTGACATGCACGCCAAGGTACATTGCCATACTGGACCAAGAAAAGAACATCCACTCTACTCATTTCCAAACCAATACGTAATGGGTTGTTCTAACTGAGGTTAGGCGCTAGCATCATGCGCTGCACTATGCTGCCAATGTAAACTTGAGGTTTTTAGGGGCAGGGACCCCAGACTATAAAAAGTCAGAGGTGGTGTCCCCCATGCCACAGCTGATGGGTGCCTGATATTTGGGCTGAACCACAGACCGAACAGCGGGGTGTCGTGTGTCAGGGCTGCCTTGTAATCAACATACAGGCAGAGCGTAAGCCCGCAAATACCACCCTATACCAAAAATAGCACATGGCTGGGCACTGACGGGAGACTGTTATTAAGAGAGATCTAGTTGAGGCCGGGTTTTTCAGCAAAAGGAAAACATAAATTGTCCATAAATTGAAGGAAAGAAAAGCAGTGACTAAAAATCTTGACAGCAACGTTTGTCTAAATTCAACTTACTTTCAAATGTTTCTACATTGTAAACAGTAAAAAACATCATTGAACTGTCATTTTACAGAATTTTCACACATCACTGAATTGCCAAGTTACAGAAGTAGACTGCATATGTACATGTTGTGTGTAAACTAACACGAAAAACATAAACTTCATGGCTCGCTTAATTTCTAAATCCTCAGTAGCCCTTTGGGCAGGCAATCTTCAGATTTTGGTCGCCAAAAATGAATTTAACTAGCCCAAATAAAGGCTATTTTTATTTCGAAACTTGAATAGGAGTCTAAACATAAACTTTGAAACACATTTTCAAAACAAACATCAACAATAAATTGTATATAAACTTATAAAATTACAATCATCACTACAAATATGCATTTGGTTAACTCAACTGAAATTTCTATGAACTTGTTATGACAAGTCTAAATCTGAGATATCCTCTTTCCCAAACATTTGAAGAAGAGAAGTAAACACACAGAAGGCCCTATGATATGAACTGTATATATATATATTTTTTTTTTCCCCAAATCCATTTGACGGATGCTGTGAAACTGTCCGTGTTCAAGCAAACGGTAAACGGCAAATGGTTTCAAGAAAACGGTAACTTCAGGCTAAACTTCGCTGTGGACCAATCAGGGTGCTTACAAACTTTTTTATGAACAAGTCAAAGAGTAAACAGTGTGAATCAATTAAGGAATTTAATTTGACTATGTACGATAGCCCGTCGGGCAGGGCAGTGATAAATGTACGTGGCCGTGAACTTTATATACATTAATATTATTTTACATTTACAGCTACAAGAATATGTTTTTTTTTCACTGCAGTGCAAACACGTTTGATATACACTGCAAAAAAAACAAGGTATGGAATTAAGAGTAACGTACGGAGTACAACGTGAAGATCTTAAAGGGCAAGATTTAATCACATTCCCGGAAGTTTTAGCAGAAAGACTCGGTTTAGAAGACACCACATTAGCCAAAGAGGATTTGACTACAGTGGTAGGTAAATGTGTAATCCATCCCCATCGAGCCTATTGGACTAGATGGGTTCTGGTCAGTAGCCAGAGAGCCTGTAACTTCTGGGAAGGAGCTGGACGCATCTGTGTGTTGTGGGCAATACAGCCCAGGCCAGCAAAGCAGAGCCCAAAGCATGAGTTCCCACATACGTACAAATACACAAGGTGTGAGTTTGCACATCACATCTAGACAGACAGCTCAGAAAATAGCCACCCTATGCCAGAGAGAAGACATTGAACAAACCAATCTGCATTTCAGCCAACTGAACCCTCTGATGTGTCAAAAGAGAAAAACAAATCTAGCAGAGGAAGAACATGTTCCTCACAAATAGAACGGAGCCAACCTGGGAGTGTGGGAAAGACAAAGAACGTTGCCAAATAAGAGCCGTTTGATGTGTTCATTCCCGAACTATCCCCAAGGTTTCCCTCTTTCATTTTTAGCAGCACCGTTGCCCTAAAACGGCAACTATTTGCAAGAAAAAGAGAATTGGAGTGGGGGCACTATCACAATGGTTTCCTGGTAGAATAGGCGTTTCTGCCCTTAAGAAGGTCGCAACGTTTTTCTTGCAGCGAAGCCTTCAACTCAAACTACTTTCAACTGGCCGCCGAGTTCCGTGGGACAAGCATCCCAGGGTGGGCCTTTGCGGCCCCATAAGCGAAAGACAACAAGACCTTAGTCAGCTTTGATGTTTCCTATTCAAGCTAACACTCCACTCCCAAAAAGATGGCATGAGGGGCAGGCGTAAGGTTGTGCGTGTGTAAGTGTGCTCATACGTGCGTCTTTGCTTGAGACAGATGCGCTGCCCATCTTTTTGATGTAAACAGCAGTCCTTTGGTCCCCATTCTCTCCCCCTGACCTTGCACTGCCCTGTCTCAGCTCTTTTGTCCCACCTACAGCTGGATCTTCCTATTTGATCTGCCGTCCTTGTATACTCTACAGGGTACTTTGGTGGCGGTGTGTGAAAAGGAAACCTCACGCTGCAGGATACGGTTTATGCAAACTATGTGATTGGCTTGAGAAAAGGAGTGTGTGTGTGTGCTTGAGAGAGAAAGGAAAGGGTGTCTTCTTAAAATGGATAACATAAATAGGTCAAACAAGGCCGATACGCTTTGGTGTTTTTAGTATGTAGCCTGCAAATAAAGGTTTTTTACATTCCAAAATATCTATCTAAGTCCCCGGATGTGAATTCTCTTAGCATTTTTTGGGAAGAATCTACTTTTTCAGGCCAAACAAAATCTTGTATTTCAGCTGGTCTAACTGTTTAGATAAAATGCTCAATTCATGTTGATCAGCTGCGTTTTAATGCGAGATGGGATAGAGCAAACTATACCGCTGGGAGGTGGGACTAAGCAAACAGAGTGATGTGAAAGTCAGGGGTGCCATGGGGGGAAGGTGAGGACGATTCTAAGGGGTGCACCTTTGCACACCGCTTACGGATGGGGCCCCTCCCCCTGAAGGTGATTGCCAACCGATCAAGAGCCCATCCTACAATTGTGCCCCTGGCGACAGTCAAAACACATCCATCTTAAACATGTGCATACACACCAAAAATAGGATATACAGATTGCAAGCATAATTATTTTATGTACACTGAAGTTCAAGTGTAAAAAACTTGATTGAAATGTTTCTCATAATCTAAAAAATGTATATAATCTGAAGGTTTATGTTTAACCCTTTATCGGCAAGTTACTATATTTGGTAACTTAATAGACCGATCACAATGGCCTTTCCATGCCGTGAGCTGTGTAAACACATGGATGTCTCCCAGTCAATCACTAGAGATCAGTCTATGTCACAAATATTGACATCATGGCATGTGACTAATCTGGAGTTGCCAGGGGCGTTTCAAACTTCAGCGTAATTGTGAAACACGGATCTGCGCTCCTACAACGTACGTAAATATCATCGAAACGAACAATGATAAGTTAATGAAACTCACACATTATATGGTTGAATAGTTGTGTTTACTGTTGAGATAGATGTTATTTGCGTAGGATTTCTAGAAGTTAGTGAACATTGCTGATGAAAATTGGTCTGATCATATTTGAGTGTGTCCATATATCAAAGTGTCCATTTTTAGACATACGCCCGATAAGTATAGTAAGTCATACTTTTACTAATAATGCATTAAGAATTGTATTTATAAATGGCATATATTTGTGTTTATTTTACTGTGAGCCTTATTACTGCTAAAATAAGTGGCACCAGCAGTACTTTGTGCTATTTTTCACTTCTTATTGCATATTTACAATTTATATGTCAATATTCTTTGTTTTAAATAGATCTGAACTTCACTTTCACGGTTTTGAGTGTGTGTTTGTGTTCCTATATAAAAGACAAAATGTTCCTTAGTAAAATAAAAAAATTCCTAGATAAAAGACATTTTTTATTAAATGAATATTCTATGAAGTATACGTTTTATGCATTTATTTATATATGTGTCTTACATCTTTAAATATATAAACGTTTTGGGAAAAAAATAACCATAGACCAGCGAGGAACCATATATGGTAACTTCATTGACCTTGATTTCCACATAAAAAATTTTTTTCTTTTTACACCGGACGCGAAGTGACATGACATGACAACATGCTTGTTCTTAATGGGTTTGTCGCGTCTCGTCGCGCCACATCCAGTGTGGACAATATTTGAAATTATAATGGGTTCTTATGCGTTTCTAATGTCTTTTGTCGTGTCGCGTCACGTCCGGTGTAAATCACAAAAGTTCAAAGGTCTTGTGATAACCTCCATTAACACTACAGGGTTGACATTTTTTATTTCTAAGTATTTCAATGAGTTCCCTATAAAGGATTAAATGTTTTTAGTTACTTCTACACAAAATAACATTGTTTCAACATGACATTTTTGTTCATTAGAAAAGTAAAAGTTTTTAATTCTTTTGGATGCTTTTAGTCACAACATAATTCCTAAGGTTACAGTTATCCCATAGTTTCGTTAAGTTTACTATTATTCTAAAACAAGAATAAATATACAAATGTAAAATGAGTAAGCGTTTCAAAACTTTAAGAATAGTAGAGTATCTCCAAAAACAGCTCACTGGAAGCCAGAGGCACACAAATTAATTGTATTATAGCCTAACATAAAAAATAATCCATCAAAGTAAAAGACAGGAAAAGGAAGACAAAATTGAAAGAGAAGCCAACAAATCAAGGTGTAAACACACTCCATAAATACTAATACCAAGTAATTTTACAAGGGAAATGAGGAAAGAGAGAGAAAGAGAGAGAAAGAGTTGGGGGGTGGCCTAGAGCCGGGATGTACCCAGCTGTTCTGTTCTTTTTAGGCCGACAAGTCCCATTCAAAAAATCTATTTCGTGGCCCTGAATCAAACAATTAGCTTCCGTGCAGATCGCAGCATCCAGGGAGCCTTTGATTCTAAAAGGGGATTTTTACCGCTTTACATGGGCCAATTATCGTCAGGTGCCTGCTGTCCTTGTGCGGTGAGGCTTTCAAATATCCTGCATTAAAAAGCTGGTTGTTACAACCAAGGTGGAAACCATTTCATTCATACCCTTTTATTGGGTGGAAATTTGACACCTTATGAAAAAATGACTGAGAATTATCACCAAAAATGACATTAGTGTAACTCCTTAGATATTTACCTGCACTGTGAAAACCATTACTGTGAAAAGAGAATTAACACCAAAAATGACATAAGTGTAACCTTAGATATCTACCTGGACTGTGAAACCAGGAACTGTGAAAAGCATGGACTCATGAGACAAAAAACATAAACAAACAGCATGTGGCATAAAATAGTTCATGTCCTAAAATTACAGACTTCCGTTAGGAAGTTATTATTTAAGTTATGATATGGCATATGTTGAATAGACGGGCATTCAGTTCAGTGAGAGTAAAAACGCTTAGGGTTAGGAAAGCTTGAGTCGTGCAAAGGTAAACTTCATATAAATAGAACCAATTGAGAAAGCAAAAGTGAAAGAGTTTGCAGTCTTGAACCTGTCATCTCAAACGGATAGTTCGCTGAAAATGAAAGATTACTCAACCTCAGATTGTTCCGAACCTGTATACATTTCTGTGTTAGGCAGAATTGACTCTTGAGAATCATTGACTACCATGTAGGAAAAAAGATAGATTTTTTTGTTTTGTTGAACAAAATATATTTTGAGGAATTTAGGCAAGCAATCCTAAAAGTTAGGGCGCCTCTAATGACCATTTAAATTTTTCCTACTATGATAATCAATGAAGCCCCAGAACTGTCACTTACTAACACTCTTCCAAATATCTCTGGGTTTAACAAAACAAAGAAATGTATACAGCTTTGGAACAACTTGGGGGTGAGTAATTCATGACAGAATTTACATTTTTGGGTGAACTAATTTAAGATTATTTTTCTCTATTGATACATGCAGTCAATTATAATATATATAAAAAAAAATTCAACTGAATCTATTGATATCTCTACAATAGACTTGGGTTTATAATATAGCTGTGTTCACCTGCACATCGGAAGCCCTGAGCAGTAAGGCCCTTCTCTATAGCCAGACAGGTAAGGATGCTGAGAAAGCTTGTGGTGACGGACTGCCGTTTTGCTCTTTGGGCCTCCCGGTGTCGCCGTTCCCTGGCTGGCTTACTCCTCATCAGCACTCCTGTGGGACCCGACTGATTATTTTCCCTCTGGGGTCGCTGAGTTGTCACAGCTGTGCGCAAGGCCTCCACCCAATCCTGGGCTTTGAGCTCGCTCTCAGCCCGTAAGCGAAGCACATCATCAGGAAAGACAGCCTGGAAGCGAAAGTTGGTTCCACCGTCTTCCTCATCCCTCTGCACAGTCAGACAGGAAGCCAACGGGTACCGGAGCACGGGCTCCGACACAGGACCCCTCCCTTCAGTTGGAAAGGCCTGCAGTTCTGTGCGGCTTAGCACGAATGTAAAGGCCCTCCAGTTATTGAGGTCGGTGAGTTGTTGCAGAAGGCCAGCCTTAAGCACGTCGGCACAGTGCTGGGTGAACAGCGGTAGGGCCGTGGGACGAATCAACGGCCGAGGGATTGGCACAGATGCTGCGTCGGGATCGTGGGGGGTAGGCGAGGTGGCATGAGCCGGTTCGCCTTTACGATGAGCAGGACGTGCGGCCAAGACGCGTTCCCAAAGGACTCTGCGCCACTCCAGTGCCTCCCACTGGCAGGGTGCGCGTAACTGCACACGGGTACTGTTGAAGAAGACGGCTTGGAGCACGCGTCCATCTTGGGGTTGGGGTGCGCTCACCCCTTGGCAGTGAGATAGAGAGAGGGCAGCACATAACTGTTGGTTACCGCTGCTGTCCAGGCTGTAGAGACGTAGCTCGCAGGGTGTAAGCTCGACGTGACATGTACTCCAGCGGCCCCAAGGTCCCTCTCGCTGCTCCAACATTCCCTGCTTCACCAGGCTAGGGCTGCTCTCCTTATGAGCTACAGAAGAAAGTGAGAGAGAGCATCTTTAGCTTCAAAAACATACTACAGTTTAAGAAAATGTGATTTTGAGATAGATGAAAAATAAAACGCTCTCATATGTTATCTGAAAGACTGAGTGACGGATGCCATTGTGCATCGTCGTGATAGTGGCCTGTCCAGCCACCACACAGCAGGAAGACCCATTATTGTGTACATGACTACTGTTTAAACAAAACGGCAAAATGTAACCGTTAATCTTTGACACTCCTTTACAGTCCTTCCTTTCTCAGTCTGTTACTTTCACGCACGCACTCCCTCCTTTATCTCTTTTCCTCTCTTAGTTCACAACACCCTTAGCTGGAAACGACCCGTTTCCCTCTTAACCCTCTGGAACCTGCTGGGTGCCCGGGAATGCCAAGTCCAGCCTGAGGCCAGGAGGAGGCAAAAGTAACAGTAAATGCCCACGGATTGTTTTCTTTAAGTCTTATCTATCACGTACCAGTAAAAACTGCACCTTCTTACATCTGTAACTTATAATGGGCAGTCCCCTCCCTTTTGTGTTGTGAACTGTAGGTCTTTGGGTTGGGTTAATTTGGGTCGGTTCAAGGGGGAGCCCGCAAACACTCGGGCAGCTTTGGTCTTCTAAAGAGTTACTGTGGATGGTTGGGGGCTCCTTGCGCTCTGAGGGCTTCAAAGACGCGTAGCTTGCAGCTCTGGAAAGTCACTACTAATTTCACGGCAGAGCGGATGTGAGGCGTGCTGAAATGACCCAATTAGTGAGCTGGTGCAAGGCCAGTGTGCTTCCAGAGCTTGTACGTTTGATAACCTGCCATCTGCAAGTTGCTAAAAGACTTGTTTGATGAAGACACGGCCCATCAAACTGGTACTACTGACTGACAAAACACTCATGGATGGACATGAGGAAAACAGTAAGAAGTGAAGACTCGAACCTCTTCAAGTCTAAGAGGAAAGGGCAAATGAGGATGCAGAAACAACACCAATCCAAATACTTCAAGCAGAACAGAATCTGTATTGTCTTTCCAGGTTTTCCAGAAAGATTTAGTATGATTGCGGCTGCCGTACATCTCCATCTTATTACTGATGATGAACTTGTAAAACTATTCAACCAATAATAACACAGTTCTGCTTGAGAGCCAATAAATATGTTGCAGAATGGGGGCACATGTCATTGTGACTGCTTGTCTCAAGGACTGATCTCAGTCTGGCACGTGGAGACTTCACAGTGCACAGCTGCAATCAGACTGACATTCTAATAAACCATCAACACAGCCACATCTCTACTAAATACCGAGTCATTCATAGGGCTGTAATCAAACACAGAAAGCAGTACTCATGGAAGTCACATCATTACGGTTGTCATGACAAACACAGTAGAAATGTTAAGAGTATAGTCTCTGCACATGTTACTCTTTAAAGCAACACTTTGTAGTTTTTCGAACATAAAATAATGTCTAAAAATTTCTTTCAGTGATAGAACAAGTCTTGGAATCAACGGATTCTACTGCCGCTGCTACCTGAGCAGCCTCATAGAGGCTACAACCACACTCTGTAAGTTCTGTGTTCGGGTCGGTACACATAGCCCCGCCCATCCCCTGCCTGATGCTCTGACTGACCGACTAAAACAAAACAGAGCACAAACTTGCCCAATAGTAACATGCACTCACCTACATTAGAAGAAGCCTAATATGGGTAAGGGACTCTTGGATATTTACGATACTACAGTATGATTTTCATTAAAGCTATTAAAAAAAGTGATGTGACTTGACATCATTTTCTCAATGTTTCCAGTAGGCCACAGCTTTCCTTTTCTAAAAGCTTTTAAAAGAATCAGTTCACCCAAAAATAAACATTTTCTCATCATTTACCAACTCTCGAGTTGTTCCAAATCTGCATAATTTGTTTTGGTTCTGATGGCCAGTATTGACAACCATAGTAGGAAAAATTACAATGGTAGTCAAAAGTACCCCAGAACTGCTTTTCTACATTCTTCAAAATATCTTCTTTTGTCTTCAACAGAACACAGAAATGTATAAAGCAATTTTCCTACTATGGTATGCAGTGGTGGCCAAGCACTATTTGGTTACAAGCATTCTTCCAAAAAATTGTCTCTGTGTTTATCAGAACAAAGTAATTAAAACAGATTTGGAACAACTTGGAGTAAATAATGATTATTTTGGGGTGAATTGTCCCTTTATGGTTCCAGAAGGTAACAAAATCATCAATCCATTGTCCAAACCCACATTGTATGCAGGGTCACAGGAGGCCTGTAGCCTATCCTAGCATCTTGTGAAACAGGCAGCATACAGGTTACCCTGGGAAGGTGGCCGGTGCATTGCAAGGCACTCAAAGATACACTTTCACAGCAAAATTTCTTGGAAAAACTCACACTTAAAGGCCATCCTGGCTCCCAAGGCTCAAACCAGGAACTTTCTAAGTTCTCACTGTGAGCAACAAAACACTACAATACAAAAAGCTGAAATTCTTTCTGATATTCTAAAATAAACTAGATTTAGACTAAAACTTGAAAATAAAGGCACAATAAATCTATGGGCAAAACTGATTTTGAAAATAAGCAAACATGGGCATATTGTATTGAAATGGACTGTTTTAATGAACTGGAGAGACAAGTCAAGCATAGCACAAACAGTGAGAGTAATGTGGTGAAGGGTGGATGGATTTCTCAGGTCTTAATCAGTACATCTATCAGCATTAGAAACTGGCTGGATGCCAATATCTTAACGTCACCTAACATGCAGCTCTTTTCAATCTTACTCAATAAAGAAACGGTGCATTCTAGCATGAAAAGTGTGCCTCTTTCCACACTCCCTTTCGCACATTGTGCAGTAATTAACAATTTGCTCTATTAGTATTTAACACAAGTAAGAAAAGCCAGGAGGATTGCTATCACCTGCTGACATGCAGAACCTTGGATTGATTTAGTACTAGATGTTGAAGTAAATCAAAGTCTATTCAAATGAGTTAATGCAGAACTAAACTAGACTGCACTGGATATAAATATGTTCAAATGTAGTAACAATTTGTATTGGCGAGGATAAGCGAATTTATGTAATGACACAGGTTTTTAAATTGAAATCATTGTAATGAATTCATCAGTCCTAATGAAACAGCCGATGCTCCCTCCCCTCCCTCCAGACTAAACATTTCTCGAAAACCTCATTGCTGTATATCACCCACCAAATATGTTCTTTCTGGCCTTTGTTGTATGGCATTAAGGAGATTTTTTTATTTGCGGATAAAACTCTATAATCTTGTCACACAATGTTACAGCCCTGTATAGACAGTCAGGTTTTCAAGCAACAAGATATTTATACAGTATATTTAACATACCATTTCAAATGAAATGTTCATAGAACATTACTCAGTTTTTTTGCTTAAAGACAAAGGTTTGAATCTTACCGTCCATGTAGTCATTCAGCGCCATGTTCTTGAGTGTATTTTTGTCAATAGCCGGCATTCCGTTATCTGTGTAACTGCGGTAGTTAACATCTGAACGTGAGCGGTTGTGGCCCCGTTTGAAGCCCCCACTGGATGTTGTGGTGGTAGAGTTTGTCTCTTTGGCATGAGCTGCCAAATCATTGGTGGATCGTGCCCGGTTCCTTTTTCCGTGTCTTAGGCCCAGCACGTGAAAGGACGTCTGCTCGGCCCAGGCCATGTTGCCAGGTGATATGTCAGATTGCTTTCCTGTCAGTAGTCCCCACACGCCGCTGGAGTTCAGCTTATCCAAGGTAGACCCCTCTTTAAGTTTCTGTGTATGTACCTGGCCGTCTCCTTGGTTGTCATCGAGGCAATGAAGGTAATCCTCAGTGGCCTCGAGGGCGGGGCTAATGTCCTCCAGACCCTCCATCACCTCCACAGTTTTGCTGACACTGAGGAGGCGTTGGGGCAGAGCAGGCGGACGGGTTCCTTACGTACGCAGGCGCAGGAAGAACTGGATCGACAAGCCTCAAGGCACCGCAGACGGAACATCTGCTGTCTGGACCCAAGAGAAATGATAGATAAACAGATGGTCCACGAAGGCCTGTACTCCGTCCAGGAGTGTCAGTTGATGAACCAACACTGTTAATCAAGCACCTAATGAGAACCGATTACTATGCCAGCTATCAGTATCAGCACTGGGCAAGGTGAATCCGGCAAAACCCAAGTGCACAAAGCTGTCTCAAACAGGTGTTGCTTATTATTCAGAGCAGTCAGTTATTATCAATCACTGCAGTCAGCGAGGCAGTAATCCAGTGACTGATAAATGCAATGTGGCACCAGAACGTCCTTCCCCAGCGCTCAACATCCTGAATTCAGACAAAAGAGAAAGCAAAGCACGAGACTGTCAGGAGGTACAGCAGTGACATCATTGACAGCTGATAAGCTATGAGAAAATCAATACTGTCCTTCTACAACTTAGTATCTCCATATTTCATGATTTTTATTTTAGCCATACAGTAAATCATTATCACCCTTTATGTTTGTCACCGGGTTTTGGAAATAGTTGAAACGTATTAAAAAGTTATTGTCAACTTTGACATCACTAGTATTTAAACACACAGTATATTGCTTTTCCATGTCCTAAAAACAGTTCCCTAAAAATGGGAACTGTAACCCTCCCATCCCCTAACTGCCACACCAACACCTTGGGAACAGGTCGTTTCTTATAATAAGCCTGAGAGCCATAATGCATCTTAACATAGTCTTAAATATAGTTGGTCCAAACGCAAGTGCGAAGCAAAATGGAAGCGACTCATTTAAAACACTTTACATAGTGTAAGACCTGCAATGCTGGCCTGAAATTCAGATAAAACAGTATCTGATTCTGATATGCAGATATAACTTACTAGGTAACTGAACTCCACTTACCTTTACACTGTCTTTACACTTACAACAACGCTGTCCTTTCAAGTTACTACCTGCCGTCTTAACTGACCACTGTAAGTTTCTGACCCTTGGGCACACAGACAACCCGACATCATCAGTGGAAGTTTCTAGCATGGGGTGGGGTTCCCTGTCTCGCTACGTGAGCATGACTTGTGTCTGTTTCGTTCAACAAGATTACGCAGCCTCTCCTCATCTTACTCTGTCATACCTCCTCTCACACTAACATCGATTTCCTGTGTTTCTTTGTGCTGCGGCTCAGGGTCTTTTACTGTCTTTAAAGCATCAATTATTGAGAGACCATTACATCATCTCAGAGCAGAGACTCATCAGACCCATGTTAAAAGAAGTTGAATGACAGACAGATACCGAGAACAACAAAAAGACAGATTGTGAATTTGAGAATGGACGTCTGAACAAAAAACTGATTGACTGTCAAAAATAAATGTTGGGGGAGGATTTTAAAGATTAACTGGGTCATGTTGCTATAGTAAAAACGCAGTGATGTTTTTAGAAGACAAATGAAGAAAAATTATGTAAAGGCCCTTCTCTGCCAGTCTATTTTTAGCCATCAACAACAAGCATCAGTTCTCAGCACTGACAAAGCAGATTTGTGGTCTAGGAACCCGTGAAAGCGGTAGTGACCAGATGCATTGCCCCTAGAAGCCATTTTATAAATGTGCAAAATAGGGGTAGTACTTGCTTTGTTATGATGCTGTAATATACTAAATGCTATGTTCTGTGTGATGTGCTAACATAGCAATAAATAATGTTTAATCTATTTCAAACATACTGTAAAGAACAGAGGATCAATCATTTATCATCATGATCCAGGTACATAAAGTGACATCATCAAAGATGTGATTATACATCACCATGTGGAACACTAAACATAACTGGTCCTTTTTAGTCCTTTTTAAGGCAAAAAAGAAAAGAAAAAGGCTGCCACAAGTTCATTCCTATATCACGAATCATGTGATTGAACAACTTTAGGCAAAGTGGCAGTACATCCATGTGCAGCTAAATAACATATGCTAACTGACACATACCAACTGCAGACAAAAAAAACTAAAAGAGCGAGACTACTGCAGACTACAATATCAAGTTTTGCTTATCTCAGGGAGAAATGGTGATTCAACTCCCCTTAATACTCGCTGTGTTATCAAATTCATCCGATGACTTCATAACATGATGCTAGTTAGCACACCGCTACATCCTCTCCCAATGACATTTGTGTCACCCAGTGGTGTTTAATTTACAACCAAAATACTGGTATACGACAAATTTGCTTAACAGCGAGGAGTCGATGTGCGTTTTATTAGAACATAAGAGCATGAATAGAGATATTGGTCTTTTATTTGTGTGTAAAAATGACTCACCCGATTCTGTTTACCATTTGTCAACTTCAGTTCCGTCACCGAGTGAAACAATTTCCGGAGATAAATGGTTCCGGCCGCCGTAATGCATTTGGCAAAGAAACACGATATTCGAAGTACAGTATGTATGCATTTTTATAATGTGACAATTATTGCTTTAGTTTTCAGTTTCTTTATGCAGCTGCATCTACAGGGCACTAAATCAGGGTTGTTTTTGTGAGGGACATCTGCTGAAGGTCGGATGAGGATGATTCATTTCCTTTTCTAGTCTAGCGTTTATTGTGTGTAATCCTTGGTGCTATAGTCTTTAACAAAAGCAATATCCCTTGTGTCTATGACTAGGAACGCATTTTTTTAAGAAACGTATCTTATTCTTCTATTTGACGAATACTGTATTGAAAAAAGGACTATATCATCTATAACATCAGAGGCTTTTAAACATCATGTCTTCAAGTCTCCATTAGGAAACATAGCATTGATACATATACTAAATAAAATATGATAGGTCAGGGTGTGTGAAATATGCATTATAACTGCTCTCTCTCTCTCTCTCTCTCTCTCTCTCACACACACACACACACACACACACACACGCACACACACAAACAAAGAAAAAAACTGTATATTGGTAAAGACAATGACTTAAATTGTTTCTTTTATTGTTAGAACATATTTTCTCTCCCTACCCTTAATCCTAACCTTCACACATACATTGTAACCTTACATTGAAATAAGTATGAGTTGGCCAATTCACGAGTGTTTGTTTGTCTTTTTGACCAATTACGACCAACCTATAAAGTAATCATTGTAATCATTATTACACACTGTAGCCTATTTGTGAGGATATTTGCCCTTGTCCAGCCAAACTTGTCCACACATATTCAAAGCAACATCCCCCCAACTGTACATATAATTAGCAACCCACTCAGACCCGGACTGAAATGGCATACAAACTCTCCCAAAAGAAGTGTAAATGCATAAAAGAACTATGCATACTTAATGTGCAAATTGTGGTCGACATTAAGACTTCATTCGATAATGAAGCTAAGAGGTTGGGCGTGAGTGGCAGAGACGAGATCTTGGTTGATAGCCAAAAGCTTGCCATTCTTAAGCCGGCCCTATATCTATTGTTCGGGTCCCTACCAAAAAGAAACATTATTAAAGTCTTTTTCAGGCCACAGACAGAAACACAGTAATTATCGTGGGTTCTGGGCTAAACCTGCGACCTCCCCTCCAGTTCTTCTCCGCTCCCCCTCTCTACCCTTTCTGAGAGCTCATTGTCTTGGCTTGTCTAAAGAAAGGGTACGTTAATGAAGGAGGAGGGGACGTGGGCTAATGGGCTTAAATAAGTTCCTCTCTGCGATATTGTTGTGGGATAATAGCAGTGCGAGCCCCAGCTGTAAACTTGTGGGCGCCATATTGTGCATGACCTACATAGACCCTCATCTGAACCCATGCTGAATGCTTATCTGCTCCAGAAACTCAGCGTTTCTCTCCCCCTCGTGTTTTTCTGAGTCAATTAAGAGTCAGCAATTGGACGGGACGCTGTGACATGTAGAGGTTGGAGAGATCGTGAGGGCTTACTTTTTCCTTACTTGAAATTATGGCACCTATACAAATTTTATTTTTGGCTTAAAACTTTTGCAACCTTTTGGAATGTATTTTTGAAAACAAGCAATTTATTTACAGGATAAGTTTTTCAAACAAAATAGTTGTCATTACTAGGAGTGTGGCCAAATATTTAAGCAATTATTGTTGACCCTCAAATGTGCGAGTTACTTTGTCCTCAGATTTTTAAACAGATTCACTAAAAATACCAAAACAATAAATAAACAACGTTTTTATTTCAAGAATAAATCAACTGATTTTCAGTCTGTTGCATATCTGATTTAAAAAATCGGGATATGATAACAAACAAAAGATGCATAATGTGAAAAACAAGTTTATTTGTTAGAATAATATAGAAATGAACTCCATCGTTCCTATCATGCCAGCACAAACGGCACCACGTAGAATTGATCATCACTATAAAAAACGTAACTGTTCTTTTTTTATTTCTTTGAGATGTATACTCCTGCCAGTCTCTCATCTCTCTCTTGCTCATATCTTGACCTACTCATCTCTCCTTTTTCCTGTTTGTGTTTTCTCCGTCTATTTGGGTTGTGTGCTCCTGCGTTGATGACTAAATTATGATTGGCCATAAGGACAGCAGGGCTTTCATCTGCCCAGCGTTGTTCCACGCTTTCCTCTCCAACACAAAGGGGCCCTCTACCTCTGCTTGGCCTGCTTTTGAAGAGTAGAGTGGCTGTGCGTCCCCATGGAAACCACTGCATTTGCTACATAGATAAGGCATGTCTCAGAAAGACAGACAGAAACAATACCAAGTCTTATCTTAGTTTGCGTATTTATTTTCAATGTTAGTGTACCTGAAAGTTCAAAAGATTCATGCATGCTGGTTTACACATGTTGTAAGAAACGTGAACTTGTGATGAAAATATTTACTATTGACCTAATGGATCGCCTATGTAGTCCGCTTATAAGTGGATGGGTAGCCTACTTTTATGTATTATTTATGCAAATATCCATCAGCATACAGTTTCTGTACTTTTTTTTATTCATCCCTTCATGCCTTTCACAAGTCAAGTGGATATGTGATATACTTTCATTCAGAATAATCTGAGCAGGTTTGCATCTCAGTAGCCCTCGCGGTGGTCCAATGAACTCGGCTTATGATTGACGTCGTAACATCAGAATCACCATTGTGCCTCCATTTCATATTCATTACGCTTTACTTCCTCTGAAATAATGGTAATCTTTATAGGAACGAAGCCGTGAATATGTCTATATTCATACAAGGAGAATCCAATTATCACGGTACAAGGGTGGCCGTCTGAGGGATGATCTCCCTCTCTCTTTCTCTCTCCATCTCATGCCAAATGTCCTTTTCTCCGCTTTTCACTTTTCTTGAGAAACCGTTGTGACTAATATCTAATAAAGTCAAGGGCACTTGCCATACAATTTTGAGGTGTAGCAATATGGCTATGTTCAGACTTCCGTCTGGCTTTTCAGTCACTTTTCAGAGTGTGATGAATGGACAGCAGGTGGAAATCACATCCTGCGCAGTAGGCTACAATACTCGCTCTTAACACTGAAATTAAGGACAAAAATCCTGAATAAAAAATTAACAATTCACAATGACCTATTAATTCAAAAATAGTAAAAACTCGGCTGTCCTCTCTGTAGTAAGATGAACATCAGGCTGTCGATCTCAATGTCATTGTGCTGCCATCTGGTGAAGAAAGTGTGCTAGGTGAAATTCTGAGCAGAATTTCTCACTTATTTCAGTAAAGACATTCTTCTAAAAGGATAATACAATAAAAATAATTTGTTTCATTTTTATTTCTTTTTCTAATTTGTTATTAAGTAAATACATACAGTAATTTAACTATATAAGAGATTTGGGCTAGGTGCACTCTAGGAGCAGTCTTAAATTCGTTTTAAATTCTATCCTTTTTTTTTGTAATATACATTTGATAAAGATTGAAAGCAATAAAAAAACACAGTGTGAAAATTAACTGTTAGCTTTATAAAAGAGGATTTCCCACAAATTGTTAAACTGTGTTCCCAAGACAAATGGAGCTAGTTATATTACAAATATGTACTATTTCTATGAAATTCACTCATTTATAAACCTATTCTATACAGATTGACAACATGACTTATTAAATGTTAGCTTGTGTTAAACCGATGTTTACAAATCAGTTGACTGTCATTGCTTTGTGGATGACACCCAGCAATTGTAAAGCGGAGCCCCATATCATGCAACACTTTTATATTAACGCCTTCTTTAATTGCAAAACAAACAATAAACTCAGATCAGAATATTTCCATATTAGTCTCTTAAAAACTTATTTATTATTAAGGTCATAAACCTGATCACATGAGCACATAGACCACAATGAAAAGAGGCATAGAATATTATCTATGCCCGCATACACGCAAATTCATTTGCAAACCGGTGACAGACAGTGGCATTGAGTGTTTGACCAAAATAGTGAAAAGGAATGTCTACAGATTGTAACTACAGGCATTACAGTTAAATCAGGTATTCACTGCCATGTTAGTATTTACACTGTTAAGACCTAATCTCTCTCCTCTTAAAACGGGCATCTTTCCGAAGACAAGACAATTACACACTGAGACTGATAAGGAAACAGGTATTCAAAGTAGACCATAAACACAAACATATTTATGCACGGCAGAGGGTATAATGCAAAATAAAAGTTGCAGTGTTAAAATGATACATGACATACATTTGACACGTCCTTCATGAATGCGAATGCAAATGCATATCAGCAGTTTGTTTCTAAAAGTGTAATGAAGGTAGCTCCTTCCATTTAAAAAGGCACTTTCATGTTTCCCAGCTGAAAGTGCACTGCTCCCCCTACTGGTTGTACTGGTACGGTCCATAACTTCTGTCTTTGGTCACAGTTAGACAGAAGATGGGACTAACAGAGTTGGTGGCTTGCCGTGGGTCGAGGGATACGAGTCAAGAGTGTGAGCCTGTCGCGTCAAGAACACCCGGCAGCTTTACAGTTTGGGTTGGCTCGACAACTTGATCTTCAGATTCTCAGCTAGTTTGTCCAGAAACTCAAAAGTGTTGAGGTAGTCTGCGCGTGTGACGCTGTGGAGAAAAAAAAGTGTTTTTACACACTGAGGGATGAAAAATGCTTGTATAACAATGAAACAAACAGGCTACTGAAAAATATAGAAATCATGTTTTGGAGATTGACCCATTGTTAAGCAGATCATGGACGTACCCGGACATGCCCTTAATGCAGATGGCCAGATCCTTAGTCATAAAACCGGCTTCGATGGTTTCGACACAAACAGCCTCCAATGCCTCTGCAAATACTCTCAGCTCGCCGTTCTTATCCAGCTCTGCCCGGTGCAGCAGTCCTCTTGTCCATGCAAAGATGGATGCTGATAGAAAAGAACGGTGTGTATGAAGCCAACATAAAATTTCATGACGTTAATCATCATTAGCGAATACATGTGTTCTTCTGCGTGTATGTGTAACAAACAAAACAGCAGGTGTGTTTTTCTCACCGATGGGGTTGGTGGAGGTCTCCTTGCCCTGCTGGTGCATACGATAGTGCCGTGTGACAGTCCCGTGGGCTGCCTCAGCTTCTACCGTACGCCCGTCCGGACACACAAGCACGCTGGTCATCATTCCTAATGACCCATAACCTACAGAGAGAGACCAGAAGCGTTCGATAACGTTTGAAAGTTTTCAGAACATCCAAAAAAACAACAAGAATAATTTTTCATGAATTATTGCACATTAGTTTTACTCACCCTGAGCTACAGAGTCTGACTGCACATCTCCATCATAGTTCTTGCAAGCCCAGATAAAGCCTCCCTCAGACTTCATGGCCTGAGCAACCATGTCATCAATTAACCGATGTTCATACCAGATGCCTTTGGCCTCATACTGAGGTTTGTACTCTCTGCCACAAAAACAGTTTTAAACCAACTTACATTCACCCATTTACAAAAGCTTTTAAAAAGTGTTTTTCATAATAGGCACATTTAGATGGCAAAGTAAATGCCCTCTCTGTATTTGTTCCTGACTAAAAAACTCTATATAACTCGATATGGTCTTTAAAAATTGCCTTGTAAAAGTTCATTCATAGACATCCAAAGACATGACTCACTTGTCATAGATCTCCTGAAAGATGTCTTTGAAGCGCCCGTCATATTTTTTTAGAATTGTGTTTTTAGTGCTGAGGTACATGGGCCAGCCTTTGGTCAGCCCCATCTGTAAAGAGCTGTGAGCGAAGTCGCGGATGGAGCTATCCGTGTTGTACATCCCCAGGGCAACTCCACCAGTACCTACAGCCAGATAAAACATAGTGTCATGCATGTTGTTTCAATCGATTATATTTAAAAAAGTTAACTATATTCTGATTCATTCCTCTAAAAGTCCAAAGTCCCAGTCAAACTTTTTTATAATAAGTGTTTTGAGTGTTTGAGCTGGTGAGCAATTTTATTTTGAACTATCCATTTCTAAGCCAAACGCTTTTCTACTACCATGTTTAAGTGTTCACCATGAGAAATATGATCTATAGGGTTATTAAAAAAAAAAAATAGCATCCCAACATAAAGCCGTAAAGCTTTAAAGCAAACACTGATAAAAGGAAATTAACACTTTTTGGACAATGTTGTCATCAACCTATGTGGCCTCATACCGGCATGACAAATGAGTTCAATGCTCAGAGGGTGAAAGTCTGCTGCTATGACATCATCAGAGGATGACTTTAGAACACTTTCGATCTATGAAAGTTTGCTCATGAGGACTGTGCCACAAATTTGTGCAAAACATTACAAAGGCTATTTCACGGTTTTGCTATGCAGGCTACCTTCAAAGTCATGGATAACAAACTTGACTGGCTCTCCTCCGTTCTTGGGTGTGTATGTCATCTCTACTTTTCCAGGACCGGGCACAACAAAATCTGTGGCCTTGTACTGTAGCAGGGAGATGGAGACAAGTTATCACAAGAGAATTATGATACTGTGTCATTACTGAAAAAGCAATAAGCCTAGCACATGCAATTTTGCAATAGAAATGATTAAAAAACAGCAGCATTATGATAAAATACAAACCCTAATAATTCCTCATCATGCAACACTAACAACATACTGTAAATACGACTACCTTAGTTTTAAACCAGAGATCTGATATAAGTAGATATTTTAATGTGTGTAACTAGCGCTCATACTTGGTCTCCATGCGCGTGCCTGCCGATGATAATGGGCTTGATCCAGCCTGGAACCAAGCGGGGAATGTTTTTGGCTTCTCTGGTGACACAGTGTTTCCGGATGTCCCGTTGGGAGAGCGCCACATCTGCTTAAGCTTGAACTCCTCCACACGCTTCTCGTCAGGCGTTATGGTGGCGCACTTGATGCCAACGTTGTAGCGTCTCACAGCCTCTGCCGCATCTACTGTCACCTTGTCATCAGTGGCATCACGGTTCTCCATTCCCAGATCATAGCTGGCATACAAAGAGGAATTCAGAAACTTCCTTTAAGGGTTTTGCATCTAGTTCAACATGTGCTTGACATATTAATGAAGATTTTTGTGTTTACACGGGCCTCATTGGTGGTGGTTGAGGAGATCCCCCCTTTCCATGTAAAGCGCTTTGAGTACCCAGAAAAGCGCCATATAAATGTAACAAATTTCTTAATAAATTAATTAATAAATATTGTTAGTAACAGCTTTTGCAAACAGTGAGCTCATCTCATCATCTTAAATGTCATATTGATAACTGCACACTTGCATAACACTGTAGCAAATCCATGCAACTCTTAGCACTCGGTCAGACTCATGAGCATCTCATAATGGCATACTCAGAATGGGGTCAATGGGAAACTAGGTAAAGTGTTCCAGTGCACTGACATTCAACATGACTTCATTCCTTTATCTATTAAAACAGACAGAACATGGTTAAAATCTACAAAACAACTGAATAAAGCTAATCCCACAGCAACAGAGAGAAAAACTGTGAATATATAGTAAAATGTGTTAAATTAAGCCAGTTTCCAAATATGTTTAATTTGTTAAAAGATATGTTCAGAATGCATTTATACTGACAAAATGAGAACTTCTATGAATGACAATGACATTCTACAGAATTGTGATTAAATGAGGTCTCTTTGTGGGCCTAGATATAGGGTAATAAATAATATATGCCAAAGAAGTGTTCCAGCTACTACAAAAATGCCTTTAAAGCTTGTGAAGTTCTGAAACCTTTTAAATAAACTTGTCCACACTGATTTAAATTATTTTAAGCCACATTCAGCCGTACTCTCAGCAGTTCAATACAACAACAGGCAAAGAAAAGGTCCTCGTCTGTTTTGTGCATGCGTGACTGAACTAATGAAGACAATCATCTGTGAAACTTTAAACCACCGAGGAACCGTATGACACGCATTTTACACACTATGGAGAGAGGATCTTATGAGTTAGAATACAGGTCTACCAGTGGGGGTGGAACTGTCTCATACATACTCTACTTATAAAGTATTACCGCAGAGATGATCGATTTTTGTATGCAAACCCCAGAAGTTAGTTAGGATTTTAGCACTTCCAGTTCCATTGCCCCAGTCTACGGGTCTTTTGAATGGGTTTTTGGTAAATTGCCTAAAATCAGGTCTGTGTTTGACTAAAACTTCGAAATATCTTCACGTTTTAATCTATGACATAAAACACACCAGTTATAAGACGCTCATGATTTTTGTAAACTTTATGGTGTCTTAAAAATGGTGGTTGCTAACAAGCTAATAGTGACCTCATCCTTTGGCGGGGACGTTAGACTCCATTGCGCATAAAAATCTCACAAATAATGCAACGTGGGCACAAATCTCTAAAAACATGGATGGAGATTCATTCACACGGGGAAAACATTTTTAATAAAGTTTGAAAAAGTTGTCAGAGGATTGGTGGTGTTGACGTTAATATTGAGCTACCGTAGTGTAGTCTGTTTATAGCCTTATGTTATCTTTTAACTTTTTGTCATTGTATTTACTATTTAGGCATCAAAAGTAACAAATGTTGTGTTCATTTGTAAAGATTATCTTTATAAACAAGACGTGCAAACATGATAAACCTTTGTTGATCACAGATCTTATTTTTTTGCTATCTTCCAAAAGTTTATAGGAAAAATAAATAGGCATTCGGTTGAGGAAACCATTGTGCGTTAACTTCTGGGTTGGCCTACAAAAATATGTCATCTCTGCGGTACTCTATTTCCTGGCTATTGTGTTAAGCATACTGTGACCTTTGACCCATTTCTCCTTCTACTCCCTAAAATATAATAGATTTTAGAAAAATAAATCCAGTGTGAAACCAGTACCAGTACAGTGTTTTCAAGTATGAGTGTTCTTGCTGGCAGGTGATGCTGTAAACATATTTTGCAACAGTTCAATGCACTAGATGCTGTAAAGTGAGAATGTTATGTTGTATCTACACGAGACAAGGCCATATGGGAAAAAGTTTGTAGACAACCAATTCAAAAGTTAATAATGTACATGAACATTTGATCTGTCCAAGGGATAAAAATTCTGTCATCATTTACTTGTTGTTCCAAACCTGTATAAATGTCTTTGTTCTGATAAAGACAAAGAAATATATTTAAAAAGATTTAAGCAACTGACATGTCTGTGATATTACGGTCTACCAGTAGGAAATATTATTTCAGTTGAACACAAAATTAGATATTTTTAAGAATTTAGGAAAGCACTGCTAGAGCACCTTTGACTACCATTTCAATTTTCCTACCATGTCAGTGATGTCCCAAAAATGTCAGTTGCTAACATTTTTCCAAAATATCTATATTTGTGTTCAATAGAACAAATGCATTTATACTGGTTTGGAAAGACTTAGAGGGCAGAAATGTATGACAAAATTAAAATTTCTGGATGGAGTATCCCTTTCATAGGACTACAAGGTTTGACGGGCAGTCCTACCAAAGACAATCACTCTTCCAAATTTGACACCATTTCTAGTGATCCTCCCATCCAGAAGCACGAGACAAAGAACAGTACAAAATAAATCTAACAGATATAATAGGTGCCTATGCACCTTGGATCTTGACCCCTAATAAAGTGCAGAAACCTTGAACTTGAGCCTCAGCCCAACATGGAAATAGTTTACATATTCTTTACTTTCTAGCTTTGACCAGTAAAACAACTGCATCGGACATTGCTTGGATAAAACTTTTACCATTGACTCCATTACAGATGACTGCAGCATGGCTAGTCAAGGCCAGTGTTGCAACTCTACAATCAATCACCGGAAAGGCAGAATGAATTCGTGGAATGTAAAGAGGATTGACTGAATGTCACGCTACTCTCAAAAACTTAAATTGTGCATGCACTGTAAATGTTACGTGTCATCTCCAAAAGTTTGGAGAACCTTTGACATCTAGTAAGCATATTGTAAATAAAAGCATGACAGGTAAAAAAACACAAATCATTTAATGATTCTACACGCAGAGCGTCAGAGGTCTCAAAAACAAATTCAAAGTTCTGAGGGAAGTGACTTAGAGCACAGACGTTAGAGAATCCCCCATGATGACACCTTGTTCACTAACATACTGATAACACTTATCATATGGATAAGGCTTTAGTTTGCACTATTCTTCAAAACTCCAGGTCAGGTTCATGTTCAACACTAAATACTACTTACCTTTACAAAAACAGACCCCTACAGTTAAAGAGTCAGTCAGATGTCGAAAATGACAAATGATTAATAAGGACATACGATATGATGTAATAACAGCTCTGACTTTCTCCAGTGGGATGATAATGCTTCTCTTTGGCCTTGACAGTTACCACATTGTGTCAAACACCTGAGAAATCTACATTGCCTAACAGGAAAATCTGTATTACTTTGCAAGTCATTGCAATTGGCTACATCATTAAGGTGGAAAGGGTTACCATGGTAAAACAATGTGAGGGAATAATAATTGCCATTAGAGTTAAAACAGAGGATGTGATTAAAATGAATCACAAGGGAAATCAAATAATATGAGACAAACATTCACCTGCTGTGAGTGTCTCTAACCTCACCTGTGCAGGTCGAGCTCCAGGTAAGGGAAGATGAGTTTCTCCTTAATTAGATCCCATATAACTCTGGTCATTTCATCTCCTTGCATCTCGACCACAGAGCCGGCTTTGATCTTCTGAGACATTTTGGACCCTGCGAGATTGATGATGGTTAGATGTGCATGTACAGTAGTGCTAGTACTAGCTCCTGATGAATGAATAGACTCCATTGAAAAAAAATAGTTGCACAACCAGTGACTCAGCATTTTCCCCCAGTAAACTTGTTTTAACGGACATCATCCCCGATGCGGACCAAATGTGCATGACTATATGTTCAACATAAAGTGCCGAAATGTGTATTGTATTGTAATGCAATGCACATGCATCAAGTGAATAAAACCATGCCATTCTCATAGTACCATAAATACCACAGTACAGGAAATAACGCAATTATTCATTTACGTGGCATTTATCAAAGCACTATCTATACGGTTCAGTTTATGTTTTCTTTAATGATATACTTTAAAGAAAATAGGTTGTCCGCAACCATTGTGTAACATGACACAGGCCTTTCACTCCCAATGAGCTACAAATTTGGAAGCAATGTTACGCCTATGAAGATTTGTCGTACAGTACGTCTCGTTGTAGTTCCACACAGGCATGTTACGTAACAAAACATTTAGGACAAAGGTCAACTGTATCGACTGTAATACCAAATTACTCCCATCATTCATAATGTGATAATCATTTTTACTAACGATGCTTTACATTGGGATGTGGATTATTTTACATATTTGAACGTATTATCAATTCACCAGTAAAGAAATGAAATAACTTACACATCTTACCCTTTATAAGTATAACTATTGCGTTTAAATAGTGTTTAAGTTAGTTTACTTTACAGTATCGGTCTTTTTCCGTAATGTTTATGCTATGCATACAACCGGTAACGTTAGCGCTTCGCTTAAAATGTCAAACGACAGCAATGAATCGGCGGCTATTTTGGACGATTTTAGACTTAAAATTCAATGCACAACTACTACCTTTTCTCTTGAGTTTGTATCGAGGTAAATTGAAAAGTCTTGTCGACGGTCGATGTGTCCTATGGAGACTTGAAGGCTTTTGAGCTGGACTTGACAGGCGTCGTTTGCTATCAGCTGAGAGGGCGGCATAGGCTCTTCCCAGCTCTGCTCATGCAAGTATTGCTCAATCAGACGATCTCCACCAATCCAAGAAAATACGGAAGTAAACTCGAACAACTAGTCCCGCCTCCATTATCCACCCATGGAGGATGCATTCGGGCACTTGTTTTTCCCGAGAGGGCGCTTGACGGCACAGAAAAAAATCCTCCTTTGATGAAAGGATTTTAAGGACGTATTGTACATTACTCCGGAAATGTTAGATGCTGCGTTGTTAAGATTTTTTTTTTCACTAATATTGATACGCAAATGTGAAACCCGACCTTGCCATTTCCTTTCAAATGGTTTAGAAATATGTGCAAACCGCAAATGGAACAGGCCGAACCAGCGCAGAGAAAAGTAACAATTCACACATGCGTTGTTCCCGGAAGAATGTCTCCACTTATGTAGCGTCAAAAGCGTCAACATTGAATTTGACATGAATGAAAACATGCACTTTTAAGTTTGCAACAGTACGTTGTGTCACACTCCCACTTGCATCTAGATACTATCATATTACAAAAATAAGCGCAGGCTCCATATGCGAAACTTTAGTGACTTGTAACGTAAACGCGCGTTATGTGCGGCTGGTACCAACTCAAGCCATCACCAACACATGCAATAACCAGTTCATGCAGGTAAGAGAGAGTGACGAAATGTTAAGAGTCACCCAACCTCCAAAACGCAATCTGTTTGCCATATTCTCAATCCACCTTCAGTACGATGATGTTGATGTGCTAAGTCTATTTTTACAAAACGCAGAGAAGAGCTCGGGACATAGTATTGGCTTTTCAAAAGCTGTATTCAGTCCTGCATGTTTCAACAGAGACCGGTAGATGTCGCAATTTCTTTACTTAGCAGGCACAGCACGAGTCACCGTCAGGGTTGTGACCAATGTCCACGATTCCTGGTGTACAGTGTATTGCACTGGTTTGGCTTACCCGAAATCTGCATTTTACTTCGTAAACGATTAATAGCAATGTATGACAGTCTTACATGAAGGTAATTTTTGTTTATTTCATCCCAATGGCATTATTTATTAAGTGCATTGCGCAGTGGAATGTAATTCGAAGCCAAAAGTAAATGTAAACAGTAAAACCGGATGAGGTAAAGCGATTCATAACACTTCTTGTCTAATAATGACTTTTCCTTTTGTAATAATAACATTTTGGTTATCTGGAATATGAGTTCACTTGCTAAAGTGACGTCAAAGCTTCAGATTTAGGAAAATCATTTGGAGCCATTCACACCATAACAACACCATCAAATACAAAAATTATGTTGTTGTTATGTTGTATGTTTTTGATGTAAATTTAGGTGTTTACATGTAGCTGAATATATCTTATATCTTAATACCTAGATTTTTTGACTAAATCTATTTCAAGCGTGTTCACGTTATTTCTGCCCAACAGTGTTGCATTTATCACTTGTGCATTTTTTATTGTATATATACAAAGCATATAGCCATCCCGCCTTCCTTTTGCTTTATACATTTTCCTGTTTGGCAAAAATTAAATTATTTGTTTTGCGACCACTTACTGTTGAATTTGCAGTCTAACATGTCAATCTAAAATGTAATAATATCAAACCGACTGTTGCTTGAGTTATCTCGCTAGTCTGCGCTTACCACGTGATATGACATCTGCTGGTTATAGCAACTAGAGAAAGCCAGTAATATAAATGTGGAGAGAAAGAACGGATCCTGGTGGCACAGAGAAGTCCACACGGCATCAGTGCGCAGTCGCCTCACCTCAGAGCTCCAGTCTCCAGCGCTGCCATTACGCACAGGTTCATCTCATCTCCAAACACCTGTTTTAGAGCTAGACATATTTGGATTTTCGCTCGCTTTGTGACATGGTATAAGGCAGATATGTGGGTTTTCCGTTGAGGGATATGGTCACTGTTGAGCTGCCAAAGTGGAGCCGCGCGTATCACGGATCGGGGCGCTCCTGCAGGGTCTAGGATGCGCGCCCGGAACATCTCGATTCTTACCCGGGTTCGGGGGTGAGCAGGAGTCTGGGCCAGCAGGGCGCAGAGGCGGACGGAGGACGCAGTCGACCCGTACCAGGATGCCCGTGATGAGAGGTCTGCTGGCCCCGCAGAACACCTTCCTCGACACCATCGCCACCCGTTTCGATGGCACCCGTAAGTGCGCAGAACTTACCAACTTGCTGTTCCTTCCCAAAGTGTCAAATGCAACGTTTTTTGCGCGAATGACACAATCTTTCACAAGCTATTTACATTAGTGCGTAAACTGCAACAGTCGAACCCGTTTTGTGAGTGCGTGTGGAAAAATGAAATAGTTTTACTCTGTTTCCATAATTATAAAATGCCTTTATCAGTAGGATGAAATAGTATTTGTCTAAAAAGATTGTTATGGTATAGTTGATATGCACTAACGACATTCAAAGCAGGGTTCCTGTGTGACAAATGTTTTTTTTTAATATTGTGTGTAGCCTCTCAATTAATATTTTGGCTTCAAAATACAATGCAGACAAGTATAGGAAAAGCTGGTAATGGTTTTATCGAATATTATTGAGTATTTATAACTTTAAAAGATTTGTAACAATACACAATTTAAATTGAACAGGCAGAGCATCTAAAATACATCACATTTGCATTAACATTCATATACATGTAAAATAGAAGTTAGATATGGATAATGTTTGACTGAACAACATGAATCATTTTTAAGAGATTTATAGTCTCATTTTCTGTCTCACTTGGGTTTTAGGTTGGTATTTTCTTTCTTAGATTATTATGTGATCTGATCTGCTCCTTGGCATTTGGAGTATACATTCTCTCTTTTTACTCTTAATGTCTTAAATATCCAATGTCTTCAATTCCTTTCATTCTTTGGATTCTGATATTATTTAAGACACTTGGTGTCTGGGTTATTGAGTTCGATATAGCAGAGGCTGGAGATGCAAAAGAGATAAAAAATCTGTTCAAGACAAAAACAGGTGCATTTGTCAGTATTCCATCACTGCAGGTGATTATGAAACTCCTCACAGTCTCTCATCTCATTATTCTCTCTCTCTTACTGTCTTTATTACAATCTAGCCCACTACAAGTAAATCTGCAAATCTCTCATGATCTCATGTTTAGTTTGTGAGGTATTCGGGAACAGAAGGGATGAGTAACTTGTGCTCTCAGGGTGCGCGGTGGCTGTGTGGGTGGATAGAGGGTCGCGAACATGGCACGGCACATCAAAAGTGGCTATAGAGTCTGTCTGAAGAAGTGATCCCAACTCTTTTAGTGGGAGTGGTGTAACCTTGGTAAATGAGAAGGATTAAACAGCTCAGAGTTTAACTATCACCATTGTGTAATTAAAAAACGTTAAAGACGTAGTTCGCCCTAAATGAAAAAAATATTACTTACCTTTGTTGTGTGGTGAACCCACATTTTCCAACACAATCTCTCTGCAGTTCGTATTTTACAAGGTCATATTTATTTCTACAATCTCATTTGTATGCTTTAGTGTGATTTGCTTCTGCTCCAGTGCGTTTAGTACGCTTCAGTATTGCTTTTTTCCAATAATTGTACGATTCACATTGTACAAATTTATACGGATATGCTTCCACATAAAATAGTTATGAATTGAGATCAGGCTTTTTTATCTGGTAACACACGCAGTTTCTGCCAATCTCATATTAATCTTGTAGTACTGCATACTTCGTATCTTCGATATTCGAGTTTTTAGTTTGATAAAATTGATAAAAGACAGATAATGCTGTATGATTATTTCCGAAAAAAGGCGAGCCCCTGAAGGCGTGCGGGGGGCCGAACTACAGCACGAAAGCACAATACATCATTGCATTATCCCTGCATAACTGTCGATTCACTATAATTTCGTGTTGTTTACATAATGCACGTTTGCGCCGATTGCTAACAAAACACAGACATTTGACGCAGTTTCACTTACTGCGTGCGGTTCATGACCAGCATCTTTTAGCGCTGGGACCGCTCCATCTATCAGTTTCAAATTATTTCCAAATCCAGCGTTATATCCACCGTTTATATAACATTACTCACCGAAATGCAGTGTACTAACAAACCCAGCTGAACTTCAGTACAACGTACGAAGCGCATTGATGGGCGTGCTAGTTGACGCGAGGGGGTGCTTTTCCAGGAGAGTTATCCAATAAGGGACATAGAAAAGTTGTTAAGTAAGGGAATTTCATGTTCAATTTTTTTTCCCCAAAACCTATACGAACCCTGGAGGGGTGGTTCGAGCACAGAAATACTACGTGAAGCGTCCAACTCGTTTTTTGACAAGTTGACCATGTAGCATGAGAAGCCAGCATGTTTAACATTGTAAAGAAGTCAGAATGCACGAAACACTGTTGCACCACTCCTTTAACTAATTTTGTCAATGATAAACAAAATGAACACTGAGAAATATAGACTGAGTCAAGAGATTGAGCGTCATGACTGTGGATAGAAAACAACACAGATTTAATAGTATAGGAAAACACCAGCCTTGGAGATCCCTTGTTCTTGTTCATGTCCTTGCCTAAAGATTATTCAGTCATCAACATAATTACACAGTGTACCAACCAGAAACAGCTTGATGACGCAAAGTTTCTACAGCTGTGTGCAACCGAAATTTAGAACAATGAGGTTTTATTGAGAGAAAAAAATAAAACGGTAATAAAAGAACAAAAGCCAACATATGATGTAGTCAGGGTTGGTTTAGACAAAAGGCTTTTATTTCTTGTTACCTGTTTAAAATAAGATGTTTGGTCAGCAGGATTTAAACTCAATGAGATGCATTATCAAAGGTTTTATTCTGCTGTTTTATGCCGGAGGAAAGGATATAAAAAAAGAGCGAGAGGGGAGTTTTGTGTTGCTGGATAGCTGCCATTGGTGAGGAGTTCAAAGACAAGCTCAGAGAGATGAGTTAGGACTTTATTAATACTGTAGGCTGCCTCAAATTTGCACATTCTGCCAGAAAGTGACGGTTCCAACATCCAGCGGGTCTGTGATATTTTGAGTATGGATTCATAATGTGCAGTGTTCCTAGATTGTTTGAATAGACCTTACAACCATGTAAAAGAGATTTTGTTGATTGGTGTAGATGTACAGCATAGGTGTTTTGATCACTACACATCACATCCCGCTGCACATTTAACACTTGAACTGAAAATGAGCTAACCAAAGCCAGCCAGGAAGAGTGGGAACTCTGAATAGATTTGGTTCCAGAGAGAATGTAAAAAGAATGTCATTTCTCTTTTGTCAGTCATATTCAGTCAAACAGTCATCCAGAGTGATCAGCACATTTCCCAAGGATTAAATGAAGGCCTTTCCATTCACACACAGCTAATTACACCCCCAGCAAAACGAGTGCAGTAATCATAATCATCTGCCGCCAGTGTCAAGAATTCATTGCAGCCTTTCTGAGAGTTGGTAAATCGCAAAAGAAAAAACACATCAGCTTGAGTTATAGACAGATTCAGTTTACTTCCTGATTGCAATGAATCGAAATGAATCTTGTCGTTTTGGTGTCGCTAATATACAAACGTCTTTGGAAACTAAACAACACTTACTGTACAAGCGTATTAACATAATTGTATACAAACAAGTTATTGTAACTGGGTGACAACAGAACAACGTATAACTTTAACATTTAAGGCCGTGTTCATACTTGACTTCGTTTTTGAAGCTGCCAGCGTTTGTTTTACATTATAATCCTATGGAGTAAACCGTGTTTTCCAAAAAAGTCACAAGCATTTTTTTAAACGCCACCACCGGCGTCTTTTTCTGCAGCTCCGAGCGCCTTTTCAAGTTGAAAAAAGTTCAACTTTTCTGAAGAAAGCTGACCAATGACAAGCGAGTAGCGAGACCTGTCGTTTCCATAACAACATGCGAGGAAGGTGATTGGTCGAGCAGGATCCTTCTCTAAAAAATAAAATGGCGGGTTTTATTTTAGTTTATTTTTCACCTTTAATTTACTTTCGATTGCATTTCTAGCGAGAAATTAGTACTGTAGTTTTAAAATATGTGGTTGGTTTTTGCAAAAACGGTCTCTGTTTAAAATCCAAATAGACTTCTGTTACAATATGAATCCTGTGTGCTGAGCTGCCTTCATGCACAAATGCAACCAGCTTTTCTTTTTACTAAAAAAGCACTCGTCAACTTTTTCTTGTCAAAAAAGACGTCAAGTGTGTTCATGGCCTAAGACGCTACAATTTCAAAGTGGCATATGCAGAGAAATTACTTTTTGAGCCATTTTTGCGGTTACTTTGAGCAGCTGTCCCAAGGTTTTTATTATGTTTATGCCTAATATAAAAGGTTTTCCCCTAGGTAAAAAATTGTGCACTAAAATACACTTGCATAAGTGTACTTAAAATACGTACTTCTAGTCATGGTTGAGTACACAACCTTTTATCTTAAGTACAAAATTAGTGTGAGAATAAATGTCAAAGACATTTAAGTGTATTTTAGTGCACTTTTTTCACCAGGTCCATCAAGTGATAGTTGTTCGTTGTTGTTTCTGTCATCATTTACTCATCCTCTTTTAATTTCAAACCTGACTTTATCTTCTCTAGAGCAAAAAAGAAGATATTGTGAAAAAATGTTGGTAATGGAACAACGACGGTACCTGTTGATTTTTATTGTACGGACACAAAAGCAATGCATGTCAATGGGTACCGCCGTTGCTCGGTTACCGGCATTCTTTAAAATATCTTATTTTGTGTTCTGCAGAAGAAAGTGAGTCAAACAGGTTTGAAAAGAGAAGAGGGTGAGTAAATGATGACAGAATTTTCATTTTTGGGTGAACTATCACTTTAACAACCTCTTATTGCACACAAACACATACTCAAAACCAAAGTGTGTGTACAGAGTGTGTGTGCTTTATAAACATTTGTGTGAGAAAAGAAAGCTTTATGAATTTTTAAAAGCTTTTAGGCAAAGCTCTCAGATTGATACGGCCATAGGGTTCCAAGCCTAAATTTCCCTAATCGAGCCTGCAAGCCTTTATATTAGTGAATCGTCTATATTAATTGTGTCCGTCTGTTCTCTGTAATCAGGTTAGAGTTTGTTCCCCAGATGGACCCTTTCTTGGCTTGTGTGTGTGTCACAAGTCACACACACACACACACACTGCTCCCATTTAAGCTGCAGACCCCCATTCTGTATTTGTTCCAGTCAGCCATTTTGGCCGCTTTTCTTGCACCTGTGTGGAAAAGTCAGATGTAATCTGGTTCCTGCTTATGCCTATCTACTGTATCTTTTCGCCTGCTGTGGTTATTTCCATAACATTTTTTGGTAAAATCATCATAAACTGTTAAAATTTTCAAGCGGTGTATGAAGCTTTCAGAATTGTTTTTGGTGACAGTAGTGGCTGATACCGATTTAGCACAGTTTTAGTGTCGTAACAATGGTATTTTTAACTGTGGTTACCATGGTGAATTTTTGTAAGGGTTTGCTGTGACTGTATCTAAAAGTGAACCAAATTTTTGGAAGTAGAGAGGGTACAGATAATCAACAATCTACAACTGTCCATTTGGCATTTTAGAGTCGAATTAACACTGACCATGGCTGTCTTGGGACGTTAGCATGATGGTTTTATGCCAGTTTTTTTGTATGCCTGGGAGTCTGTCTCCAGGGTAGAGTACTGAATCCACGGTTAGGCACAATCTGCCCCTCATTATAAACAGCAGACAAGAAAACATCGGCCGCTGGAGAGACATCATTTCGGAGAGAGTCAGGCTGTGAATGACCTGAGTGACATGTCGTGGAGATCATTCTGTGCCAACATAAAATCTCAAATATCAAAGTTGACATTCCTGACAGGACTCTTTGTGTATTATGGATGAGAGGTCTGGTATCCAAGCACAAACTACTTGGCATACAGAACAAGCCTCCGATACTGTGTCCACATATTGAATTCTGCATTAATGCAGCTAGAGAATTGTCTACAGTTAGAGCAGTGAATTATATTACCCAATGGAAAATATTTAGTGATTTTTTTTATATTTGTAACAACACTGTACTCATTTATTTCAAATAATTAATAGATTACAATTAGAGGATTTAAAAAAAACAGTTAACCAGTCACACACAAAAAAGTGGTGCTATACAGCACTAAAAGTGGTTATTTTCTGGTAATCATAGGGGAACCACTTTTATTGCTATATAGCACCATATTTTGGTGCTTCAGTGGTTCTTCAGAGGTTATTTGGGGTGGCTGAGGTGATATATAGCACCGTTTCCATAAAAAAGAACCCTGTATGGTTCTTCAGCGGTTCTATATAGCACCTCAGTCATCCCAAAGAACCGCTGAAGAACCATTGAAGCACCAAAATATGGTTCTATATAGCACTTAAACTGGTTCCCCTATTATTACGAGCCAAGAACCACTTTCAGTGCTATAAAGCACAATTTTGAGTGATAGGATACCATTCACACACCAGGACCAAAATATCAGTAAGCTCTGCGATTTCATTAAGCAGAAGTTACTGTGACAGTGTTGTTTTTATAAAAAAATGACAGGTTTGTACCTTGTATCCGAAGGTATGTGGTTTATATTTTTGTGGCAAACATTTACATTCATGCACTTACTCTTGACTCAACGACATTGAATTAGATGAATTCAAACTAGATTACTGAACCTTCTCTTTGACTTTGTAAACAAATTGGCTGGAACAAACAGTATAAAAAAATGATCTCTTAATGGTAATTTACCGATAATTTACTAAAGACTGTGGGAAAAGGGCTTGTGATTTTAAGCAGCTGTGAAACACAGTTGTGACCCTGGACCACAAAACCAGTCATGAGGGTACACATCTGAAAGCTGAGTAAAAATGCTTTCCATTGATATATGGTCTTAGGATATAGGACAATATTTGGTCGAGATACAACTATTTAAAAATCTGGAATCTTGAGAAAATCGCCTTTAAAGTTGTCCATCAGAGGCACTGTAGTAGGCCTTTGCTAAGAAGAAACAGTTTTGTTTGAACGCTCTATTAACTTACCGCTGTAATGATGTTGTGGAGATTAGATGAATCCGTAAGCAGAAATACCAAACTTGAGTGGGCAGATGCGAGAGAAGTTTGCAGGCTTGTTTCAGCCATTTTTGTTCATGATTTTGCTGCATCCAAGAGCGCTTTTCAACCATCGCTCCGAATCGTTTTCGTCGCTTAATTATTCCACTCCGTGCCAATCCATGCCAGCCTGTACATAAATAGTTTCATTTTCCACCGCAGGAGTGATTACGGACATTTTTTTAAATGTAAACACAAAGCGCTGCCTTGGTAACACATAAGACTGAGCTGTAACGCCTCTGCGCGCATTCATTAGTATGATTAAGAACAGGTTATACAACCGTGCCGAAAATTCCGAGCCGAGAACAATCGTGCCGTGTCGAACCAGGCTCACATGGAAACATAACCGTAATTGTTTCAGACTGTGCTTAGGATGGGTCGGCGCCACGGTGGAAAAGCGCTCCATGTTTTAATATATTTATTATTTACGGTAGGAAATTTACAAAATATCTTCATGGAACATGATCTTTACCTAATATAATATAATATAATATAGTTTTGACCCAGTTAATGTATTGTTGACTATTACTACAAATATACCTGTGTGACTTATGACTAATCTTGTGGTCCGGGGTCACAAATGTAGTCAAATCACTGTATAAAAATGGCTACAATACTCTTACTATAATAGCTATTGAAGGCAATCCGACTGCTTGTTTGGTAAGGCATTCATTTTTAACCCGTGCTTGACATGGTAAATAAGTACTGTAAAGGTTATTTCTAAATCTTTCATTATATCGGTTCATTGAATACAGGGCTGAATCTGACTTAATGCATGTTGTCAGTATTTGTGTACAGTAGACTAAGAGACTGTTAAAGGGAGAGACAGAACATTAAACTGAGAAACACTCTGCATGTTGTGCGGTGTAATATCCAGAAATATTTCTTGAACATCACGACACCTACATAGACACTCACACAAGCAAACACGTTTTGCTGTATGCAGAATTCCCCTGAAAGCTTGAATGTCACAGTGACTTTAATTGGTTTGAACAAATGAACTCCTTTTCATTGGTCTATTGGCTAAGCAATGACAAAACCTTTCTAATAAATCAATACGGATTTCCATTTACTGTGGTAATCTAATGCCATAAAATGTAGTTTGTGAAATGGAAGGTCTGCAATGCCTGGTCATAAAAGCTCAATTCATAGCAAAGTCTATTAAAGTTTTATAGTGTTAAAACTGTTAAATAATAACCAGCAGGCTTCGGAAGAGAACCAAGAGCTGTGGAATAATTATTACACAAATGTTGTCATGAGCCTCCGGTGAAAAGACAAACCTGGCGGGAACGTATGCGCTTCTCTGTACAAATAAAATCTGCTTAAATTTGTGGAGGTTTTATACTCAGTAGAAACCAAGCCTTGGTGGAGATGTTTATGCTTAGGTTTATCAATTTAAATTAGAAATGCCTAAAAAATAGTTTTCTTTTGTTTACCGCTTTTATCATTTGTTTAAAATCCATGTGAAAATTATGATTAAAGTAACTTTAGCCACAGTTTGTTTAGCACATCAATGTCCATTTTAACAGTCATAATTTGTGCATGTTCTATGAGAAACAATATAGAAATATAAAATATGTAAAGTTGTAGAACCCCAAGAGATTTCTCTCAGGGAACAATTCTGCTCCTTCATATGGCCAAATGATGCTCAAAAGGAAAAGACAAACAAACCAAAGAGGACCCACCTTAGAGCAACTTGGGGGTCTCTGAACACATGACCTGGTTCTGGTGCCAGGCAATGCTTCGATGAATCCCATTGTATCCTTGAATAAATAGAAGCAGAAATATCAATATCACCATGGTGTGCTCTTTCCAGTCCTGGATCTCTATGTAAACATGAGTAGATAGCATTGAACAATGTTTTATTACCTACTAACTGTCTGTGAAATATAGATTCATTTGTCGCGGTTGAAATGAATTGATAATCAATGAATGAGAATGACATGGTGTGAATTGAGTGAGTTTGTTGTTCCCAGATTTCAAGTCATTTCCACTCAACTATTAACATTTATTCCTGCAAAATATTCACATCATTGAAACATAGAGTCACATGTATTGACTTTGGATGTTTACACCTGCACCTGTTAAATTTTTATCCTGCGTCTCCCTGCGATTTAGTTTGCTTCTTCACAGATAGTGGAGGGAGGGATTTGTGAAAGAGTCAGAAATGGGCGGTGACAATGACAGGTTTGTCAACCAGGATCAAAGTCACTGCGCCAAGAGAGAGAGAGAGTGAGAAAGTGCAGTGTTCTGTAACAGCATTCTTGTAATGTTTGTGTGGGGATCTCTTACATGAAATGCTTTGTGAAAGTAGAAGCTGTGTTTACTTGTTTGTATGAAATTTTGCTGTGGGAATGCAGTAAAAATGACACAGAGGCAGATTTAGTGTGTTGTGGGTCACGGTATATTCTAACATTGATGAATCAATATATTTTAATTCATTATATTTAAAGTAATAGTTCACCCAAAAATGAAAATTCAGTCATCATTTACTCTCCTTGTCATTTCAAACCTGTATGACTTTCTTTCGTCCACAGAAAACAAAAGAAGAAATATTTGAAGAATGTTGTTTAATGGCACCCATTCACTTGCAATGGTTTTGTGTCCTCAAAATAGAAGTGAATGGGTGCCGGCGCTGTTCGGTTACCAACTTTCTTCGAAATATCTTTTGTGTTCTGTTGAAGAAAGTCATACAGATTTGAAATGACAAGATGATGAGTAAATGATGACAGAATTTTCCTTTTTGGGTGAACTATCCCTTGAAATTTTCAGTTTGGATGTTTAAAGGAGTTTGTTCAGTAATGTTTTCAGAATCATTGCAAGTAAACTTGCTCACAGATTGTATTTTCAGGGGGTAATTTTCTTAGCTTAAGTGTGTCATTAAGCTTTAATGGTTACAGTTTTCTGGAGGTGTGTGTTATGTAACATAATATGCTGTTGATTTAACTTAGACCCACTGTGACTCCACATGTCAGCCATTCACTGCCTGCTATACCCACGCTGCCTTGCTTCGCATGGCGCTCGACACGCCCCTCTGGGGAGCCATGCAGATGTATTGTGCAGGATGACATGAGCCATCATGTCAGACCCTCAAACTGAAGTACTAATTAGCTTTAGCAATGAATTGCTCATTGAGTGTAATTCCATCCTGCTTCAAGACATCTGTTGTTCTTTGTGTCTCTGTTCGGTGGCTGTAAATGTGCTTTTATTTTCCAATTACATAAATGTGTTAGTCTGTAAGTCTTTAAAACCAGTTAGCGGCATCCAGTGGTGAGGCTGCGAATTGCAACCAACGGCTCACTCCGCAACTCCCTTTCGAAGCACTATAGAGGCTGACATAAAACTAAGATGTGGTCAGGATTTATTTTGTACTGTAGAAACAACATTGCGAATTCCACGTAAGGGGACCGTATGTAGATAGAGATAGCTCATCCTAAAACTGCCATGAAATAATAATTTTTCTAATTTAATTTTGCAATCAACAATAGTCGTAAAATTGCCATGAACGGGAAATTGCAACTGACTTTATTTCCAAATCGTGATGTATGTTAACTGAAACAGCATATCGTGCAAGAAATAAATATGCGGGTTTGGTGCTTTGGTGCTAGATTTCAGTGGGTTTTATATGACAGGTGCTTGAAGGTGCAGGTTTATAACTTATTTGGCTATTGGCTCAGCTGCCGCGTGGTCTTGCGCATGTCAGCACAAAAGTACGATTGTTTCAGCTGGATAGCATGTTATCACATTTTGATTAAAGTTCACCACACCTAATAGAATTTCATGTTGACCTAAATTTGTTCCCTCGGACCGAGTAATTCAACCCAGCTTCAGTTAAACATCTGTGCTATAAAACATCTGGTTGTGATTCTAACATTGATGTCCTTTTCTGTGCACGGAAGATGTGCCGCGTATACCTAACCAACACCTGGCACACGGTAGCTTTTCAGCAAAGTTAAGGGAATTGTTTTTACATTTCTATAAAGCATTTTCAACGCTTTACAGATGACTCAGACTTCATAGAATAGAATTAGAAATCATTCTGCCTTGTTTAAGTGACAAGCAAACAGAACAAAAACCACTAAGCCTTAGTTAAGCGCTCGCCATTCCGTCTCTGCTGCGTTTTCCGCTGCGGCCAGGCCTCGGCGAATCAGCCGGTAATTGGCTCCGCTTCGAATACGAGCAGACGCTTAGCGTAGTTGATGGAATTCTCTTGATTAAATATCCTGCTCCATCAGAGGCGAATGCGCCGTGAACCGCTTCTCTTTAATACACACACCGGCATGTTAGAGAGAATGACCCTCCAAACCCAAAGGCACTAAAGAGATCATGGTTCAGATTTATGACGATATATCCAAAACATTTTGCCAACTACTGCAATGTCAAACTCTGTTCTCTGCCTGGGGTCTCACAAAGGAAATAACTGAGAGGTAATTGGGTAAAAAATAATGCGAGAGAGCAGGTGCACAAATGTTTTTCGCATTTAGGTGTCTGTTTCTTTAAATGGTTAGTTTGGTAAACCACAGAATGAACAACGAATCACAAAAAGCAGCAAAGAGTGTTTTTGATTTAATGTCGCTGTCCATGGTCCTGATGAAGTAGGCCAAGAATCATTTTTCTTCCTGTCTGTATGAAATAAAAAAACATGTTTTGTTATTTATAAACCATATAACCTGACGGATCAAGTCAAGTTTACACATTAACTCTGTTATTGGACAATAATGACACTCAGGTCAGGTCATATGCCCATATGCCAATGTTCTAGCGACGTTATGAGAGCACATCAAACAACTGTGCCTTTTTCAAATAAACTTTTTATTGTGCAGCAGTGTTGTCTGTTCAGATTAAGAATTAAAAAGTGTGGCCAGAGTTTGTGCATTATGCATGAATGGCACTTAGTGGCATAATCGCCAACATGAATTATTTAGTGGTAATGATTTATGAATGGCATGAACATTAAGCTTTTTGTTGGCATGTGTGCCAGTGTAAACACTGAATTGGTTATTGTGACCAAAATTACAGTTAGTAATTAGACTTTTCATTCATTATGTTGACTTTGATGAGAGACTTTTCTGCTAAGGGTTCTGCCAGATATGAGCTTGATCAGTTTTTTGCTCACATTCTGTTTACATAAATCCCGGACGAGCCCCCAATGTATGTTACAACCCTTCATTTAAATTCAACAGAAAAGGGAACGCAACATTAAGAATGGACATGTGCAACCTAAATACCATGCAAAAACTTTTATTCCAACCAATATTACCAAAGAACACATTAAGGAAACACGCATCTTACCAAACTCAACGAATCAAAATGATCTAAAAGGAATAGACCTAAAATAATCACCCACAATAATAATTTCAAGAAAAGGAAAACTAAATACATAACAAAATGACTAAAGCAACCCAAAAGAAAAGAACTTGTTTGTTGGTGGATCTCTCTCCCCATCTGCTCCATCTCAGCGTCCCTTTATAATGGATCCGTTATTGAGACACAGGTGCGCAAAGGATCCAACCCAAACAGGGTATGAGAATGACACAGCCATGACGTTGTATAGAGGGAGGCTCACTCAAGCCACCGACCGTAACATTGGCACATTGGTGTGTTCAGTTGTAATTGTTCTTCTTTGGCATTTTAGACGAGATCAGATACCGTATGTTTTCTAAAGACGCCACACATCTTTTGTTATCTAAGTGAGGACATAGCATACATTTCTGTTATCTTACACTGTCAGGCTATTATAATGACTGCAGGCTAACTGCAAGTATGTCCCCAAAGGAAGGTTTTGTCACGATGTTAAATTCCAGGTCCCTAAAGTATAGCAAACTAAACCCACCTAAGCAGAGGAAATGTTTACTAGTCTACATGAACCTCAAAGGCATGTAACTGATGTTTCTGTCTCTGATTTCTGTTCCAGCCCGGGTATACAGATGTGTTTGTTCTCAAGTGAAGTCGAATGTGTGTGTGTTTGTCAGATGGTAGGGGTTGTGTCCTCCCTGGACCTGAAAGCAGCAGGCTGTCTCTTTAATTGGAAGCTAAAAGACAAGACAGAGTGAGCTGAAAGGGCCACCGGAGAAGAAAAGTGTTTTATTCTCGCTCACATATACTGTAGTTCTGTGCAAAAGACTTGGGCATGTTAGATGCTTTACTAAAAAATGATCAATTAAAGATTGTTATGTAAATGTGTATATTTTGCTTTAGTGCTTCAGTAGGAAATATCAAGATTGTCAAGATATACAGAGTTCCGGTCATTCTTGGCCATTAACTGTAATAATAAAGGGAGATTTTTGCACAGTCTATACTGTAGCAATACATGGGAAGGATACTGCTAAAATTGTGACTTATTTTATACTTTGTCAAAGCCCACATGAAGGACTCATCACTGCCAAGCACCAACAAGGCTTGATGGATAGACCAACAATCTAAGCATGTTCTGGAGGTTTGAGCAAGGGCATCCCTTATTAGACGCCATGGTTTTTACCACACTGTAAAGACAAAAAACCCACGATCAACCACAAATACAATAGAATCCACTGGTGTCTTAGTACCCTGTATTTAACTTGTTGGTGGGATATACTTGTGTCAACTACAGATCAAAATGGCAGTGCAGACTGTAACAGATATACAGATTCTTGTTTCCTGTATAGACCAGATCGCAAGATGAAATCACTGACCCATCAGCACTTCCCGTTTCATTTTTTTAATCTTACATTGATAAATGTAAGTTTCAAACGATCTCCAAATCCAGTGTTATATCCACCGTTTATATAACATACATCACTGAAATGCGGTGAATACACAAACACACCTCAACTTCTCTCACTATCGCAAGAGTAACGAACTGCAGCTCCAGGCCCACAGCGCAGCCAATCTTTTGGAGCGAAGCCAATCTCGATGGGGAGCGGGTCTTCCTATCACTCTTCTGTTGACGCGTGGGGGGAATATTTCTTTTGCCTTGCCGTGGGCCTGCTTTTCCGGGAGAATTGCCCATGAGGGACCAAGAAAAGTTGTTACTTAACTGTTTTTCATGTTCGAAAAAAACTTTCTGAAACCTATATGAACCTTGGGGGAGTGTATCGAGCACAGAAAAACTATGTCATACATCCAACTCGTTTTTTGACAAGTTGACCATGTCAAGCATGAGAAGACAGCACGTTTAAAATTGTAAAGAGGTCAGAATGCACGAAACACCGTCGGTTAGAAATGTTCTGTTGGTTGTATTCTGTTCAGACAATTTTATTTGCAGCGGTATACATTTATTTGCACCAGCATTGGACCAGTGTTGTTTACGTTGTCCGAAGTGGATGTAGGAATCTGCCTTTGAATTGGTGCTTCGCTGAAATAAAACGATGCGATTATAGAAACCACACAAAACTGAATAAAACATTTGTAATGTTGTTTCATATATAAAATTAAGTCTTGTAAGTCACTGTAGCTCTTAAAGGTCCAATGTGTAATTTTTGGGGGATCTTTTGTCAGAAATGCTATATAATAAACATAACTATGTCTTGAGAGATGTAAAAAGAATGCTACACAGAGCGTGTTTCATAAATAGGTTATATCCTTCGGCAAAGAAGCAAAAATGTGACGACATCTTAGTTCTGTGTCAGCCACTGTTCAAAAGGGAAGGATTAAAGCTAGCTAAATTTGATACACTGGAGCTTGACATTTTGTTTGCATATTTTGAAAAGTGATGCCACAAAGTTGTGGGTGAACGGTGATGGAATTCTCATTTCTGGGTAAACTGCTAAAAAACATTTGTGTTTTCATTTCCAAATTTGTTTTTACTAATTTGTGTTCTATTTTTAGCTCTGCTACACTGTTGAAACATCTCAGTTGTCAATCAACCACATGTTTAAAGGTTATATGTCAAGGATAAAGTGAGCACAAGGCTGACATGAGTGATGGAGCGCATATGTGACTGACAGAATGTGAATCAGAAAAAAAATCTTTCCTTTTGGAGGTGTGTGTGAGTGTATCTTCATTCCCTGAGGCTGTGTGAAGACAGAAGTGTAAAGGCAGGCTCTTGCTTTGGTTCTCTGGAGTTCCAGCATGGAAGAGTGATGTCCCAGTAGATAGATGTCCCAGCCAGAGTATGATCCACGAAATCTTTCATTGAGCCGCTGACAGACAGACAAGTCTGATGGATTACTGTCTGGGTGGAGATCAGATGACCTGTGTATAGAGAATGTGAAGCTACGTCACGCCGTGCGCCACCTTGGGAGGATCGCTGCTAGTGCATTCAATGCAGTGTTTTGTTGTTCTTGTTTGAATAATTCGAATAATATTCGAAAATATAACTATGGTAGGCAGGGGCGGCGCCAGGACGTTTTTCTTGGGGGTGCTAAGGGGGTGCTTAACAGTTTAGAGGGTGGGCTAAAAAAAATATTAAATTAATAAATTCCTTAGCTAGACAACATGCAATTTTGCCGTTTAAATACAGAACAGCATCTTAAATATATTGTTGTAGCGCATTAGCCTTCATTTCTACCATGGGTGCACTAAGCAATAGTTATTGTTCATTTATTAATTTTTTTTACATTTTAGAACAACCCTGCATTATGCTGTACGTTTTTTTAAAACATTGTGCAATAATAGCCTACCTACGAAACAAATGTATTCATGAACTAAAAAACTGAAAAAACGTAGGCTACTGTAAAAACGTAGGCTCTGGAGTTCCAACATGGAAGAGTGATGTCCCAGTAGATGTCCCAGTCCATTCAACGTATGTTTTTTTATTACTTAACAGTTTCTGTTAAGAAAAAATAGCATATCCACAAGCACAAGGTTGGAGTCCTTTCACTACGGGTCCTTCACTAGCCTAGGCTAATTATTCCTTCTAACGTTATAACCAAAAGTAAACTAATCTACGCTGTTCTGTTTTTTTTTATTGGAATAGAATTCGCAATAAAACACGCTTATTTCAGACCATGACGTGTTCCCAGACTCATCAGAACGTTGAATATATTCACAATAGGCCCGAACTCCATATAGCCTATTCTGTTATAGTTTCACAATTCTGTAACTATAACGTATAAGTGCTTCACGTATAAAAACAACACAACATCTGATTTGCCACGGCAGGTACAATTCGCTTTACCTGCTCTGCTCTTCTCTTTGCTGTAAAATGGAGAGCTTCTCTTCCAGGTAATTGCGATTTATTTTAAGCAATGTTTTATTGCGTTCGCTGCTATCTGAAAGTCACATTTTCTTACACTGAAGTACTGGAAAAGTTCGACTGGGTAGCCAACCACCAACTCACAGGCTTGGTCTTGAAAACAGATGCCAATATATAACATCCAAAAATGTTATTGATTTCGGATGATATCAGCATGTTTGCAATTATATTAAAAAGAATAAAGTAATAATATTTAAGAAATAAAATGTTTATATAAAATATCAGTGGGACTATTCATCATTGGTGGGAGGGACAATATGCCCATCAGGTCTGTTTAGTTACGTTGCCAGTTCAACTTCATTATTAAACACTCGTTTTATACACCACTTTTCGATCTTTTTTTATTTATTTATTTAGAATAAATGGTTTTATGATCTGATATGTGATGGGAAAAAGTAGTCAGGAGGTGGATTCGAACTTGCGATGATCAGAAGTAATCTCTATTCGCTTTACGCTCTACGCCACGGAAGACATCAGCCGAAAAGCGTCATTTTTATATCTTAATCCAATCAGTAACTGGTGAATAGCCTCTGCTTACAAGACGGGCTATTTGCGATCAGTGTTAATAGACACTCCGTAAAAGATATTAGGATCCTTGGGGATGCTTTGCCGGGGCTAAGCAGTTTCTGACGGGGCTGTAGACCCAGCAAGCACCCCCTAGCGCCGCCACTGATGGTAGGTCGGTTTTGCTGTGTTAAAAACTGCAATAGCATTACAAAGAGTCGTTCAGGAAAAGCCCCTGGTTCTGTCACTTTCAATTTCTCCCTATTTCAATCAAAACAAGTAACGGCACATATCAAAACAATAATAGCTGTTGAGTATGATCCTCCCAAGATGGCGGCACCACTGCAACATGCAACATAGTGCATGACGTCAGCCTTTATTTCTCTATTCTGTTATGTCATGTGTTTTTCTGTTATGTCATGTTCTTTGTATATTCAGTCATTATGGTTGGACCAATTACACAGTGACTTGAATACAAAGATTGTGGCTTGGTCTTTCATCTATGACAGTATTACTTCACCTTTCCTTACAATGCATTGGTTTATAATAGTAATTTATCTGTCTTATGTGATTTTCAGTATAATGGCACCCCGCACTGTGTATTAATCAAAAGCACAGGTTTTACTCTGTGCTCTATTTACGGTGGGCTATTTGTGCTCCACAGCGGTACCTGTCAAGAAGTGGATGTTCTTTTTGTCCGTGTAATTCTGAAAAATATGGGTTTGATTATTTAGTATAAAACATTTGAACATTTAGCTGACAGCATCCATTTAATAGGAACAATCTTATCAGGAACATTACCTCAAATAGACCTTGAGTGTTGCTATCTGTATTTTATTAGAGAACATATGAGTGTGGATGACATGACTTCTTTGTACCGTGTCCTGTAGCTGAAACACATGCAGTCAAGTCTTTGAGAGATTACTTTAGAAGCTAATTTTGTTGATGTACCACCCGGTGTGATCCTGACCGTATTCACTGCATGTGTAAATGCCAAATTTAAGACACAATGTTTGTTTGTAGATTAAGTGTAATGGGTGCTGTACCTTTGTTGTAATTTTTATAAGAATTTGTAAATATTTTAATGTCTATGTACAAACCTTTTTAAGTGGTTTATTAGTATGACATTAACTCTCTAATAGTAGTGCTTTATAACACATTTGCTGGCTGCTAATAGTTTTTAACAGTAGCTAGAATTAGCAAATGAAAGGTTTCTCAGTTCTTCAACCGCAGTATAATTTAGTAGCAGATATCTGAGCAGCATGGCAATTCATATTGTTATGCATTGCTAAACAATTAAAGCATCTTTTCACTTTAAAAAGTCTTTACGTGATGCCTCACAGCTCCACACTGCCCTCTGACATCATGAGTTTACCAAAGATTCTCTGCTGATTCTTTATGTTACCTTTTTACTCAGTTCATGTAAAAAAATGGAAAAGGCTGAGATTTATTTAATGTGACCAAATTTCTCCAGAAAATATGTGTGATCTACCTTTAAGCAAAGCTGTAACCTGCACTAATCTTATGAGTTACCATGGCAAACCCCGCTACCAGAGCGACGTGGCCACGCTGTGTTCGTGATGCATGTCAGTCGAACCACAGCGGGAGGATCCAATCAAATCCCTTACTCAAGATCCATTTGCAATTTCGCACCTCTTGACAGCGCCCTTTACTCTGGGAATAAAGAAGCCAGGGACGAAAAAAGACCCAAATTGCAGACACTGATTCCTTTTGGCCTACACAATGGCCCTTTGTTAGGCCTGCCGGGTTTTGAAAGACGGGGCATGTCAGTTTTGTCAGCTACAGGTGCACCTCTCTCTATTTTAAGGAAAAAATTGGCGTCATTAGTACAATATAAATCACCTTTATACGTCACAACTTCTATTCTGAAATTACAGCCACAGACATCACACGTGGTTTGTGCATTCCAATTAATTCACTAGTTCAAAAGCATATAGAAGACTTAACTGAATAATTTGAGTCATCTGCCAGAATTGGATTTCTTTATCAACATGGCTTTAAAGGCTATTTCACTGTGATCCAGCAAGCATAGATGTTCTGTTTTTAAAATAATTAGATTGTTTGTTGTTTTTTATTGTTTGTTAGATCAGTTTGAATTGGGATTAAGAAGAGAGACTTGTCTCTCAGCGTCCACAGGGAATGAATGTGGTTGTGAAAATACTCCCAGAAGACTTTTCACTGCGTAACTGTGTGACATAGCAACAACTGAAAGAATCCATTTAAACAGGGTCCAACATGATCTTTTGCCACATCTGCAAATGGAGATGAATTGAGAAGATTTTCTGACCATAAATATTTTTTAAAAGAAAGTTCACTCAAAAATGAAAATTGACATCATCATTTACTAGGGCTGGGATGATATATCGTGCAATTATATGCTCAGTTTCCTAATGAGTTATGGTTTAATGCCGCCACATCCGAAAGCCAGAGGATGCTCTCGCGGAGAAAATCCGAATATGGTACACAGAAGAAGTATGATTTACACACTTTAGCTGTGTCCCAATTGGAAGGCTGCGACCTTCTAAGATCGCGGACTTAAAAACGAGGGCTGCGTCCGAAATCGCATACTGTGACAGTACGTACTGAATTTTAATGAGTACCTACCTATCGCCCATTAAAACAGTACGGTTTTTATAGTGTGAGTGGGAGTAGTATGAATACATTCCAGACATACTGCGTTCACCGTGTTTCATGGTAATGTGGCCCGTATGCTCTATGATGAATTAACAACAACCTACACGTGAGCGTTGATAAAAACATACTGTAATTTAAACACGAGACATTCATTCATTTATTGGCACTTACTTTAAAACAAACGTCCGCCTTGAAGTTTATTCGCTATATCTATTTTATTTTTATTTTTTTATTTGACAGTTGAGGGGGGCACGGTAGCTTAGTGGTTAGCACGTTCGCCTCACACCTCCAGGGTTGGGGGTTCGATTCCCGCTTCCGACTTGTGTGTGTGGAGTTTGCATGTTCTCCCCGTGCCTCGGGGGTTTCCTCCGGGTACTCCGGTTTCCTCCCCTGGTCCAAAGACATGCATGGTAGGTTGATTGGCATCTCTGGGAAAATTGTCCGTAGGGTGTGAGTGCGTGAGTGAATGAGTGAGTGTGTGTGCCCTGCGATGGGTTGGCACTCCATCCAGGGTGTATCCTGCCTTGATGCCCGATGACTCCTGAGATAGGCGCAGGCTCCCCGTGACCCGAGGTAGTTCGGACAAGCGGTAGAAAATGGAATGGAATGGAATTTGACAGTTGCTCAGTTCCTGTGGAATCATGGGATAGTTAAGTGTCCATCCGATCCACACTCACGAATCTCGGCGGAAGTAGTAGACCATCCGGGTATTTCTTGCCTACTGTTTTTTGCATACTGATGTTTGGGATGTTTGGGACTCATTTTCGCCTACTATATAGTATGGAAGAAGGCGATTTTGGATGCAGCCGAGGTCTCTGTCTTCAAAGCAAGAAGCCCCCGAAGTCCACAAAGTGAACCGAAAGTGGCGGTCTAGCCTTTTGCAGGATTTCGAAGTTACGTCACCTGCTGCTCCTGTCACGTGGGGACAGCAGCAGAACACAGCAAAGACGTTTCTGACTTTTTTAAAATAGAAACGGAACCTAAAAATGTTTTTGATCTTATTTTATAAATCTACACATGTAAACGCAATAACCCTGTTGATAAAACCAGTATATGCTGGGTTAGGTATGTTTTGATGCTGGTTTGACCAGCTTAAACCAACTATGGACCAGCACATGAGCAGCTACGGACCAGCACATGACCATCTTAAAACAGCACATGACCAGCTTAAACCAGCACAAACCAGCATGACAACATACCAAACCAACATATGCTGTTTTTTTCAGCAGGGAATGCATTAATAATATGAATGAACATCATGTATAATATAAAAACACAGACAGGGACATTTTTCTGCAGATTATATACTTTTATTTGACTAAAGTTTCAAATTTATATTTAACAATATGTTATTCGTTGTAGCCTTGTCAGCATGCGGAGACAAGTCAGCGACAGTACTGTCCGACACAGGTTATATTACGTCGGTTTACGAAATTCCCTCGGAATACGAAATCCCTCATTTTAATTTACTTCTTCCCCAAATAGTGGACTATTTAGCATTCGATTGATAGGGAATAGTGAATAAGTGAATGGGTGAGCGAATTCAGATGCAGCAATAGTGATGTAGTTTGACGAGTGTTGCTTTTTCAAATGCACGTTATAAACGATTTTAGATCTCTGATCAGAGAGCCGTTCGTTCACAGAAGAGCTTTGTATTAAACACAGAATTGAAGCCTTTGCGATTTCAGAATCGCCTTGGACAGGTACAATTAGTGTGGATCGAGATATATATCGTCCCAGCCCTATTATTTACTCTAGTCATTTCAAACCTGCATAACTTTCATTCTTCTGCAGAACACAAAAGAGGATATTTTAAAGAATGTTGTTAACCGGCACCCAATCACTTGCATTGGTTTTGTGTCAGTCAACAGTACTTTTATGTAGTGAAAGTATGGCTTTGATTTGAATTTCTTACATCATTTACATCAGTAAGGTTAAGAGTATTATTAATATTAAAATAAAAAAAAACGTTTTAGGAAGGTATTTTCTGTCTTTCTGTGCTTGTTTGGCTCTTTGTTTTGCTCTGATTGGGCCATTTTCAATTGGCTCAGCAGATAAGAGTGTCACACACTGAGGTTTGAGGCTTGCTCTGTGATGGAATGAGCGGGAATTGTGCCGAGAGCTCACTACATACACACAAGAAGAAGCGAGGAAGATAAAGATGAAGAAAGGTTTATTTTTGCATCATTGCTATGCTTAGGGAACAGTACACTTTTAAGCAAGACAGTATATGATCAGTAGGCTACTTAGTTTGAGATTGGTACTGTAAGTGCTGAAGAATGACATTTTAAATAGTTTACAGATAGCATTTTCAAGAAGGAAGGTATTGACATAGCATGGAAGAACCTGGTTTATTGTCAAAACACCTCTGAAGGCCTGACTGTCTCCTTGTTTCTCAGCATTGAGATCCATTCGAGACTTTGACTTAAGTCTCCTGCTCATTTATGTTTCGCCTGAGAAAAGATCACAGTAATCTCATGTGTCTTCAGAAGAGATCTCAACAATGTCTGTAACTTAGACTGCCTCTGTGATGGAACAGCACTTAAAAGACGAGTTCACTTCAAAATTTGCCCCCATTCACTTTCCATAGTATTTTTTATTCCTACTATGGACAGTCAATGGGGGCAAGTTCTGAAGTGAACTACTCCAAGCACCAGCTGCCGGAAGACATACATCACACAATGACATCAATACAGCACTTGATGCAACGAGTGACACATGGGAATGCCAACAATACTGGAAAGGAAAGTGTTTATTTAGTCTTTCTGAATCCCTTCTCAATTTAGATTAACAATTAACAACAAGATTTTCTCTTCTCTGTCCAGAAATAGCAATCGCTTGTCACCGTCCAATTGTCTTTCTTATACTGGATGTCTAGATTGAATGTAGCTTCACTGTGTTATTTACCATGGAGACAGCAAGGCCCTGGAGTCTGGTGCAGGTGTCTCTGACTGGCCTCCTGTGAGGGGAATGTTTCATGCTGTCTCCTAATGGGCATGATACCCCTCCTGGGATCCTGCTTTACAGTGCCCAGCCTCCCCATGACCCCGAGGGGAAGTGTGGGAAGAGGGGTGGAGATTAAGATAGAAATGCATGGGGTGTGAATGATGGGAAGAATCGAGTAGAAAGGATAATGAGGTGATGAAGGGGTGGGCTTCATTCCCTTCCTATCTCAAATCACCAGAACCGTTGACATGATACACTATTGGTAACGTGCAGGATGAAAATCCTTATTATTACCATAGTGTCACACAATCCTACTGTGTTATATTAATTCCGAGCCACAGACGCAAAACCCACTATAGTGTTTGGAAGTATAGTGTGTTTTTGTGGCAGTGGTTTCTTTTAACTTTGTTTAGAGAACAGTTTTACGCTATTTTTATTGAATATTTTATTCAAAAATATATATTTAACTAATTATATTTTTATATTTTATTTATATAATAAAATATAACCATATTTACAGTAAATAAATATGATTTTACATAACATATAACCTAATCCAAAAGCTCAATAAATATTTAAGATATTATCATAAATGTAAGATTAAAACAATTAGGAACATGGAAACCGGAAGTGCTTCTGGTTCAGTGTTTACATCTTGCCAGGTTGTTTATATATATGTTTTTATTATTTTAAATCATTATATTTAGTCAAATACAAGCATTCCGCATTATGATAAGTAAAGAAAACTTGAGCATGCCATTTAAAATGACGTCTCTCAAGTGTTTCAACTCAATTTGCGCTTCTTTTGTTTGCAGCCTTTTGCTAATGCGACCAGACCATTCATTCCCTTCCTATCTCAAATCACCAGAACCGTACTCCAGTAGGCTATCCAATATCCCCAATCCTGTTTAACCAGTGCAAGTTTTCCCGTTTGTGCTTAATCATCCATCTGGTTAAAGCAACTAATGATCTGTAACAACGGGCGCATGAAGCCTGCGCTTTCTTTGCAGTCGTGCACCTGGCAGAGCTGGCAGATATAAGCACATTCCCTGCAGGGATCTGGCTTGTGTTTTTCCATGTCACTCGTATGTCTCCAGTCCCCGCACCGGCGCCAGGGGAACGGTCGGTCACCGCCAATGAAGGGCTAATGCGAGACCGAGAGCAGGCCCTTAGGGAAAAATGTTAGGTCTTAGACCGCATCCCCAAATCCGGCGAATGCAATGAGATTGAACAGATTGATTCCTGCGGCCATGCTCAATCCTGCTCCCGTTAATGCGCCTCGTAATGGAGGTGCTCCGTTCGGTGCCCTCAGGCAGGTAGATACAAAAGTGCACCATTATGCTAGCCTGCGTTTAATGCTAGCTGCGAATGGCTACTCAAACATGATTACCTTCTTAAACCAATTATGATGAAGCAACGGTGGTCTGAGTCACCATTATCCTGAACCCATGTGAAAGTTCACAAAAATATGAATATCTTGAGCAAGTTGGTACAAATTCTGTAAATTATTAAGTCTTAAGAATGTATTACAGAAATAATGCATAATATTATTATTAAACTGCGTTTTCATTTTTTAGCTTTTTATTATAGAGAATTGTATGCTTTTATATCAACAGGTTGGGCAGGGCCATTTTCTATTCCAACATGAAAAATATACCAAAAATATGGTATTGTTTAGTATAGCATTATTATTTGTGATTGAAATTACTGGAATAGATAACCATATTTATTAGAAGGGGGTTTCCCAATACTTTTGTCCCGTCGTATTATCGTCTGATACCATCACCAACATGGTACCGGCAATCATTTTATTCTATTTTATTTTAGGACTGAAATTAATCTGTTGTCTATCTGATCATTTAATAGGGTTTGAAAATCCTTGGTTAACATTATTTGCATATTTATGAGATTAGTCCCATTGTTTGGACAAATACAAGCACATACAGTAACCCGTTCTAATTATCCATATGTGGAAATGCCATCACATAAATCTGCTCCAGTTGTCTTTTCCAGCACTCATTTTCATAACTGTTTGACATTTTAACAGCTTACTTCAGACTATTTATCCAAGCACATATCATGAATATTGAATGTGGCTTGAATTGTGTCGTTGGTTATGATTGGCTTGCTATAACATTGTAGCAATCTAGCAGCAAATCACAACAGTGTAGCTTTGGCAATGCTCTAAAAGCAGAGCCAAGCCCCATTCAGAACTACAAGTGGGATAAAATATGTCTCTGGGATTTAAAAAGATGTTAACACAGGGTTAAGTGTAGCGCCAAAAGCCATACCTGACATTTAATGACCATAATCTTACCTAACCGTCTTCTGTCCCTCTCTGATCTCATGTTTTGTTTTGCATATCTTACTCGGTTCTCTTTCCCTCCCTCATTTTATCTGGTCATCAAGTTGCCAGGGTTCACAGCTGCAGAGTACGTTCTGATAAAGACGGCCCGCTGAGCTGTAAAGAAGCGCTCACGGTTCCTGCTGCTCACACTCAGCTTTGAAGCAAGTGGCGCTCTGGCGTTCCTTCTGTGCACAGAAGCCCAAAATACCAGACGAAATGGTGTAAACATTTAAAAACAAAACAGGGCGAAGCAGGGGGTGCTTCATTGCCTTCTTTCTTTTGGGCTGAAGATTCATTAGCATTTACCATAAGGTTATCCTGTTGTTTATGAAATGTGACTATTTGGTGATTTATTTTAAACCCTTTGTGTTTGTTTCAGTCCTAACCAGTGCTTGATTTGTACATTTTGAAGTGGCGGAATAAGGTGGCGTGGCAGATCAGGCAAGTTAGTGGGATGGGGAGAAGTAATGGAATGTGCAATCTCTCGGGGGTTTTCTATAACTATTAAGATGTATTGAAAATGCGCATAAAAAAACCTAAATGGAAACGGACAAGCGAAGATAATCTCAGAATTATCAAAGATATTTGACAGGATTTTATCTTGAGATTGCCTTTGTTCAAATGCATGTTAAGGTGATGTAAGCATCATAATGATGATGTTGTGAATATTTGTGCATGTAAACAAATAATACACAGCCCTCAACATTTGTGTAAAATTCAAAAGTTTAACGTCATTTAAATTACACCTGCGGGTGCGGGTGGAGGCTGCCGTGAATAACGTTAGTTACATTAAGTATTAAATCATCCGTTAACCATATTTCATCAGTTCTTCTGCGTCTGTTATAAGTAACAGCTCAAGCGATTGTGCCTGCGCCTCACTACTTCAATTCCAGCAACTCGATAGCCTGTTCAACAGAAAAATAAAAGAGTTATTGCCATTATAATTATTATACGTGCTTTTAATGAAATATATGGACGCAACAGGTCAGCACGAACGTTTTTCAATAGCGCTTGAGGAGCGCGATCTGCCAAATGAGGTGCAGGATTGGATTTCGGAGGTGCCGGATTCGGATCCTGCTTGTTCCGGCACAAATTTAGCCCTGGTCCTAACACACCTTAGACATGCGTAATAAGATAAACCTGTTTTTTGACGTAGCAGGTTAGTAGATTTTTGAAAAATGGTTTTCGTGTTTAATGTCATTTTTTTTATTACATATATTAGATGGAAAGCTGCTTGTCTCTCATGCGTGGTCTCAAAAGTACAGAGATAAAGCACTTTTTACCTCTTTTTTTTACATCGTCCTGAAAGCACAAGCTTTTTAGTTATTTTTGCAATGATATTGCAAACATATTCCATACATGTTTGTAAGTGTCACTCAGAACACACTTTGAAATAGTCCTGGTATATTTACCCACTGAAATGAATTCTGACTGTGCATTCTTTTCAAACAGCCATCATGTAGGGATCCATCATCGCTGCTTGCAGCTATATTATTTATTGATATTGTTCGAATAACAAGTAGGTTATAGGTAAATAAACATGTCACTAACAATTTTAGGCCATTTTCCATCGATTTTCTATTCCCAGCTTTTTGATAGGCAGACTTTATCCAATTTCAACAGCGTGCGACCAATCTAAACTTTCTTACTTGCACCTACATACCGAAAAGGCAAAGCTCTGCCGCTGCTGTTTGTTTCAACCCCATTCAAATGTAAAGTGATGCTCTTTTAGTGTTATAAAAATCAGTCTATCCAAAAATGCTTCCATGGTTTATCTAAGTATAATTTATTTGTATGTGAATATGAACAACCTGTGTCTTTATTTTGAGGAAAAAGGGAATAAATTGGCTATTTTGGTGGGAGGCAGAAACTTTTTTTGAAGTTCAGCCATTTCTCTGTTTATTTTCCAGGATTTACTTGGTGCAGATTTGCTCAGAGCATTTGACTGAAGCTGGTTTTATGCTTAGATGGAGTAAAACATATTTTGATTGAAGTCGAAGAAGATAAAAAAAGATGAGAAACATAAAAATGTAATGTTTTGGGATAGGGAGGGGAATACATTCACACAGATAAAAAAAAGAAACTCACATTTTCAGCAGAAAGCACATACATTACTTAAAGCAAAAATAAAACGCTTTAAATGCTTTTAAGGTCAGTTTAAAGTCTGTGCAGTAGCTCACACACATGCTAGCTTTTTATCAACTTATCTTCCAGTTCTTTCCTTCTCTAAATCACATGGGGAACCGACATGTGGAGACTCCACAACAGGTGAGCAATGTCAGGCTATTTGACAGGTGACATCACTATTTTTCTTCAAAAGGCCCCCATTGATCTGACCTATGTGTGACAGTCTTCTCCAGTGTTACAGGTTTTGCAGTCTATGAGATAACAGAGGCCAGTGAATGGTACAAATACTATCTGATGCCTCTACCTGGCTTTTCTTCTGCTTTTCCAGCCGCTCGTGACAGCTTTAAGATAGCAACGACTCATCCCCAGCAATAGACCTCGGCAACAAGGAGGCATCTAGAGAGAGAATTTGGATATTTGCGATGCCCAAATAGAACAAAAGACATCATTGCAACAGTGGCGCAGTTTAATTTAAAGGGCTTATTTACCCATGAAAATTCTATAATTTTCTCATCATTTACTCACCCTTCTCTAGAACACAAAAGAAGACATTTTGAAGAATGTTGGTAACCAAACAGCATTCCCCCCCCCCCCATTGACTTCGATTATATGGACTCGAAGATCACTGGGACATAAAAATAACTTGTTACATAAAGGTCCTGAATGACATAACGGTGAATAAATGTTCACAGAATGTTTGTATTTTTGGGTTAACTATCTCTTTAATATCAGTTAGATTTGATCCACTTATTTGATTGCAAAGCTGACTTCCTTATAGATCTATGAAACATATTATATTTACGCATTTGGCAGACGATTCTATCGAAAGCGACTTTCATTGCATTATACGATACATTTGTTTCTAAGTATATGCAATCGCTGGGATCGAACCCGTGACCTTGGCGTGGCTGACAGTTTTTACAACAGCTCTTTTGCTTTGTGTTGTACGAGTATGATGGTTCATGACAGAATATGATGATGAACTCTCTACAACAGTAGGCTGTGATGGATGCTTAAGGTCTTCACCATAGTCTTGGGGATTATTTTCCAGTCCTCACCGCTCAGAGAGCCCATAATGAGAGAGAGCTCTTTCATCTCCAGTTCAAGACATGATGAAAGTCTAGCACAGCCAAAACACCATTACGAGGATACACACTGATTTCCAGTCTTATGCTGGTATCCAGCTGGATCCACCCACGGTTTAAAATGTTGTTCTTTTCCTTTCTTGTCTTTCAAGAAAAGTATAGAGGTATATCGATAGAGGAACGCTGATATTTTGCTAATGCCACGTCATGTTAAAACATTTCAGAAATAAGCTCAGCGTTTCTTAAGAGGATTACCTAAATTCGACAATGAACCTCCTTTTTTCTTAATGCATGTCCTGGTCTCGACTGATTTAAAAAGGCCTAAGAATAATTGTTATTCTCTTCTGGTATATTATGATATCTTTTTACCTTCCAGCTTTAGACAGACAAAATCAAGGCCACAATACGTTTTATTACTAAACATCTCGTTCCGGGTGAAAGTAAATTACATTACATAAGTACAAACTGGGTTTCTTGTTGAGTAAAACATTCCCCATAGTTTCAGGACAAATAGCTTCTCCCACAAAACGCTGTGGATGGTGACCATAATAGTGTTACAAATAAACGACAACAGAAGATTTTTTCCGGAGGCAGCGCTGTTCATTTTGCCTGTTGCTATGGTCACAGGGTGCCCCTCCTCCTCACATGATAACTACACCAGAGCACACATGTTGCCGTGTGTGTACCGCTTGGTGTTTTCGTGGTGTGTGTGATAGCAAACATTGACCTAGTGCTCTTCATTGTCAGGTAATGTAAGACCAGAGGTAAGAGAATGAAAGGCACAGGACCGGCAGGTGGTCCTGGGACAGCTTAACCCTTTCATGCTTGAATTCGTGACAACCTCAATCAGCATTTATTCCTTTTATGAAATATAAAACAAGATTGAACTTGAGAGGACAGTATGCGTTTTGTGTCTGTTGAAGAGATACTTTAGCTGTGACTTCTATACATGAAAGGGTAAATGGTCAGTCGAACGTGACTCACAGCGAATGCCATTGCTTGGTCTGGAGACTTGAAATCCCATTTTTTGCTCCTTCCAGAAGGTCGAACAGAAGGGATTATCTGGCACACAACAGGAGATTCTGTCTTTCAGGGTTAAAGCCGTTTCTTCTCAATCTCAAACCCCATCAGTATCATCCCTTGAGAAATTCCCTGGTTCATTCATTATCTCCTCTGCAAGCTAGCCTAGCACAGCATGGGTACAACTGTGTAGCTCATTGACTGAAAACATCGGTATTTCAGTTTCACGTAATGAGGAAATGAGGAAAACCTCTCGCAAAACTTTGTAACTAGTGTGAGAATTAAAGAGTTGAGATGCTTAAAGAGATTAGCTCCCTCAAACGGTATGCTAAATACTCTACAGTCAGTTCTAGCAGGAGCTTAGCGATCTCGCTTTGTTAGCACTAATAGTTGCCTGGAGACATTATTCAACTGCTTCGCTTTGCAATGTTTTAAGGTCTGTTTCTGCTGCTGTGGCATAGGGAGGTGGCTAACATGAGTACAAATGTCAAAATGTCTCAGACGAAAACCACATTTTTGCATTTTGCTTGTAAGTGACACTTTAAATCATGCTAACAAACTGATGAGGACATAATATTTTGTTGTCTTTCTGTGGCATTCCTTATGAGAATTAACAATGCATTGTCAGAAAAAAGGTACAGTAGCTGTCACTTGTAGTTAAACTGTTGCAAAACAAATGGTAATCAATATCATATCATCAAAACAAAAACTTTTATCTAATTTTTACCATAATAAAACCTTGGTTAATACTTTTAACGGGGCCGCCGTGGATAGAATGATATCTCATTCTTCCAAAATGTTAAACATCAAATAAGTTGTTTTTGTAATTTTAATTTTGTAAGTTGTAATTGTGTGTCATATTTTTACTGTAGAAAGATTTTCTGGAAAATTGCCCCTGGACACAGTTTAACACTGCATTTGATTTAAATGGTTTGAAGATATATCAAATACAATGAGGGTGGATTCACAACTGGAGCAAGGCTGTCTTCATGTTGCATTGAGTTGTTTCCCTTAGTGAACAATAAATATACTAAAATGTATTTAAAATATTTTTTTTCATGCTAAGTATACTGCAAATCCGTTGACATATTTATGTACTTAATAAAAATACCCTGACTTAATTGGTATAGCCTATTTAAAGTCTGTATTGAGGGTCAACAAAAGACATACTTAAAGTCAAATTGAAATAAAAAATGACAATGCATAATTTTTCATGAAATAATGCCGCGTTTATTGTAAAAAGTTTATCAATATGGGCCATTCTCTTTTCAAAATTTGTGTGCCATCATAATCTTTAGCTAAAATCTTAACTGCACTTCCTTCCTGTAATGATTATCCATCTTAAATGACGTAAATACGATTGTTTTTACTTCCGTATTCTGACACATTTCCGAGTGAAAAGGAAATTCAAAGGAGAAAATGAGTGGGCGTGGCTTGCGTTTTTCACTGCGAATTGATTGGAGGTGTAAAAACAGCTGCTGCATTGATTTTGAAATGAAACTGGCAGCAGACTGACAGTTGAAGGGGAGAAGTTAACGGATGCTCCGAACAAGCTCCGTAGTTTACGTCATTTGAGATGGATAGTCATTTCAGGGTGGAAGTGCATTTTCAGACACATATGTAAATGTTTAGAAATAAAGCTTCATGACTTAAAGAACATCCATCCATCCATCCATTTTCTACCGCTTGTCCGAACTACCTCGGGTCACGGGGAGCCTGCGCCTATCTCAGGAGTCACTTAAAGAACATATGAAGTTTATTTCCTAAATTAAATAATTGTCAAAAATCATGTTTTTTATATTATGTTATCATGTTTTTATTGTGTTAGGTAGCTGTATTTATCTGAGTTATGGCTTAAATAAAAACAAACCAGAGGTGTTGCTTGACCTAAAGCTCTACTGGGGAACAGGCCCCCATTACTTTTCCTATCACTTTTTTACTTAAAAAACTTCTGTGTGCAAGAAGTATGCAACACAATGCACTATACAAACTTCCTTTGCTTAAACCACTATGCCTACAGTGCAACAATACTGGGGAAGGTAAACATTATTTAAAAGTATTTAAGTATCTTCAACATACTTAACATAAACTAAATTAACATGGTTGCATGCACTGTATGGAAATAATGAAAGCAGAGATACTTTTTTTCTTGCACATCTGCATTCATAACACAATGACAACAATCAATGATCACATCTTTTTCAAGAATTAACAGTTACAGTATTTCAAGAAACTAGTCATTTCATGGCCCAAACTGTTATAAAGAACATATTTTATCTTGAAAAAAAAACACAATATTTTCTGGTTTCCAAACAAAGTTGGTTCATTTTTTAACCAACTGTACTGCATTAAACTGTACTGCCTTTAATAACACATAGTTATCTCAGCCATAGTTACTGCCAACTTTTTATGTAATGTCCGTAACTAGAGCTAGTTATTTAAATATTAATGTCATTTCTGTAAGTACAGAACACTAATGTTTTTCTAACCAACAATCTAATTTTACAGACTTGACAAAGGTTTTTCTGAGTCATTTTCCTCTAATGTCTGAGACCTGACTGGCTGGGGATGTAGGCTATAGTAGTTTGTTTATCAAGTTTACCTCCCTCAAACTCGTCATCTCATGCTTCCATTTCCCTGCTTTACAAATTCTGATGTCAATCTACAGGGGCCATTAATGATCGCTAAAATAAGATAATCAATATTATTGATTATATATTATTGATGCTGTTCTAATATGCACGTTGCTGTAATGAAAATGAACGTAACTCACTCTATATCTAATAAGATGGGAAAATTCCCGACTTTAAATAATTAACCATTTACATGCTTAAGACATTTGCGTTGTAAGAATATACTGTGAGACTGTAGATTTAAAAACAGACACTGGTAAGTTACTGTTTTATCTTTAACTCACTATTAATTTAATAGAATGTTTGGGCATACCAACATGACGCGGTAGCTTCAGCGTAATGACGTCATGAGCAATCCATTTATATAGATCAGTGTTAATGACTCATGCCATTTATGTAGCGGAGGCAGAGAAATCTGTGAGCGTGCTTGGCTGCACAACAGCCCGAATGAAATGACCCTTTATCAGCTGTACACACTCATCACAGTCTGATGAGGGGCAGGTGGTGGACCCTTCACCAATCCCCAACCGCTTGCCCTGAAAAATTGAGCACAGATGAATAAACTGATCTCTTTTCATGTCCTTGTACGGACAGGAAATATAAGAAGGAAATATTTTGAGGTCAGAGTTCTGTTAAGCTTTGTTTCAAATGAGGAAAACTTTCGAGGGCTTAAATGTTTTTGTTAAAATTCCTTATAAGAAAGCACATAAAAATCACAGATGAGATCACTTTAATATCTCAGTTAGTTCTCAGACATCAATGAAATTAAATCTAGAGCAAATTTAACTCGAGCAAATGTAACCGTTTGCTTAAATCTCCTGCTTCTCAGATATTCACTCACAAATGTCGCCACTATCTCAACAACAGATTTGCAAAGTGCATTAAAATTAAAGATTTAAAAATGAACTCAAACATTTCTCACCAATTGTGCCCAAATCCAGATAATTTTTTTGTACCAATATGCAACATTCATTTTATATCTCATTCATGTATTTTAACTAATGTCCCATATGTTTCCGTTTTATTTCTCCTAAGCAATTTTAGGAGAAACGTCTGAGACTAAGTTGATACTTAAGTAAAACCCAACTGAGGTTTCATGAAATAAATTGGAGTTTACACCTAAATCATTGATGTTTGTAGATATTGGTGTCTTGGAAAATCTGTGTACAGATTTTTCACTTTTGGAAAATCTCTTCCAAAAGTGATAACTGGATTCCTTTTAGAAACAGAAGAATTCAAGTAGAATTGGCCCCATTTTCATCTCCTCTCTCGCTGCCTTAAATGTCCTTGTGTCTCATCTGTTCTGTTCTTAACCATCCGTGTCAGATGTTCTGTCGCTGAACTCATTGCAGCATTGATTTTCTTTACCTCAGCCGTTAGTACCAACACTGTACACGCTTCTTCTCATAAATATTCATCCGCACACTTTCAGCACGCTTTAGACAGGTCTCCGCAACCTCTCAGCCAATTAGAAAGAGCTATTGGCAAGAATGAGTGTCTTGAGAAAGAAATGTAGATTTAGAGGAATTTACAGTATGCGGGAATACAGAATATAGATTTGGCGGCTCCAAGGAGGAACAATGCATCATAGATAAAAATTCAAATGAAAAAAAGGGAAGATTGTTCATTATACTTCTTGATGTGTTCTAATGAATCAGGATGAAGTGGCTTTCCATTGTTGATTGACACCTTTCTTTTGAGAGTTCTGGGAGTGAACGCCCACCGACTCTCTGGAGATTCATATGTTTGTCATTTTCCTGAAAAAGGAGAATGACGTTTTTCGAGGATTAGCCAAGAATCATGCTTAGCTAGCTTCAAATGTTTGACAGACAAGCATCCCAATTCCCAATTCAAAGACTCATCAAGAAGATGTTTGGTTTCCCATTGACCAACAACACTGGGGTCACATTTAAATACATAAGCAAATCAACATGATGACATCAGCGAACTCGTAAAATATGTCCAATTATGGCACCGTACTTTCTATATTCAATCTTTTTATCCATAGCTGGCTTACACACTCCACCAAGACAGTGATGTGTCACCTCAATACCTATAATTCCCTTGTGGTGCTCTGTCACCTGGACGTTCAACAACACATTGTGAACCTGCCAAATCTAAGCCGTCACTTAAAAACACGCACACAGCATGTTTATGTTTAAGCTAAATAAAACACACAAACTCGCCTTCCCCCAACCCAATTACCACTCAGATATTACCACACGCCATGTCTGGGGAGCCGGGGAGCGATATTAGTCTGCCAGCTCACTCTACAGGGTTTTAAATTACATTCCACCTGTCACCTGTTCCTGGCAGCTGAGGACCACAATGTGAGGGCAAACAAAGCTGGCAGTCGAGAAGAGTCAAAAAGAGCACCATCGCAGGGTTTCCAAACCTTAGCACTTTGTGAACTGTCTCGTGAAGTTTTGACAGAAATGCAAGTGTATTATAAGGATTCTTCTCTGAAGTCTGACCCAGTTGCCCAACTCAGATTTGAGTGTCGTTCAAGTAGTTTACTCAGTTTCAGACGTCCCCTTTGTGTGTTAGCAGAATGTGATGTTGATTTCCTTCTTTCATGGTCTTCACTCATTTTCTTTCTTTCTGATCTTTTTTGTTCTCACCCAGGCACTTGAGCAAATGTCTGGGAGTGCAGACAGTGCATGGGCGCATAGCTGAATTCTTTGATGCAAGACGGTCATGAGTCTGTCTCAGTTTCACTCGGCTCTGTTGTGTTTCGCTTGTTCTTGCATATGTACAATAGCTCATTCTGTAATACCTTTCTGAAAAAAACTACAAAAATGTTTTGCCGTTTACTAACTAAAGGGAACAAATTTTTTCCTTTAATCAGAATTTGTGATTATTTCAATCCGGTGTTTGTCGAATTTTAAGAAAAGACAGAAAATTGTGAAACAATACATGTAAAAACATTAGTGTTGTGTTGTTTAGACATGAATATCAACTCGTTTTCTTTGCAGTATTTAAGATCTGCAAACATTGCATCTTTTTTTGTTATTTTGACCACTTTGTTCCGTTTCAATTTCATGCAAATAAATATATAAAAAGATTTGGAAGAAATGTTGTCACTAGTTCACAGAATAAAATCTAAATGATCATTTTACTTAAAGACGTACCAATAAATAGTAAATTCTCAAAATAATTTTAAAACGCTCTTTTGTTTTTTTAATGTCTTCAATATTTTTTTTCTGGTTTCAAAGTCGGCATGAAATGAAAGACAATTTTAATTGTTTTACACAGTGTTGCAGTATTTATTATAAATGATTTATCCGTGCACATCTTTTATTTATATCTTGTAATCTTTAATCAAAAACATTAACCACCTTCCCCCTCGAAACAAACTCACTTCAGGTCACGAGGAATGGCGCGAGGGCGGGGCTCCAATGACTGACTGATGGCTAACTGGCATTCAAATCTGTCTCCATTTTGTTGGCAACTCCCAGAGCCATTGAGAGAGAGAGTCGAGACAACGGAAGTTCAACATTTTTGCACTTCACGTGATTCATTGAGCCTTCAGATAGTTCCAGGAAGTAGTTTTTTCTTTAAATGCTTTATTATTTCTTTCATTTTTTATTCATTAAATAACTAACATCTTTAAATGGGTTAAAAATTCACCTCAATTGGTCTGTTAAGCCGTTGCTCCATGCATTACTACTAAAACCCGGGAACTATTGAGAGGCTCAATGAACCACCATTGCTGTGTAAAAATATTCCATTGGAGTCAACGGAGTTGACGCAACACTCTCACTGGCAACGTCTATCTTCCAACAATCCAATCAGTGCTCAATGGACGACATCAAGTCCTGCCCTACATTTTCTCTCATTTTAGAAGCTGTTTCACTCGAGATAGACGTCACGATATGGAAAAGAATACGATTGTTACTCCGGTTTCATGCTGACTTTAAGTGTTCTTCTGTTACAACTTGAGCTTTGTGCAGTTTCTGTAACATGCTGTAACCACAAAGTATAAAAAACGTTTGCAGCGTATTACTTACAATGGAAGGACTTACAATACGACAACTTCAGAATGCAGTTTTCTTCTATAAATGAACAGAAGCGTGAATTTTAAATTATTTCAATTTTTTCGCAAATTTGGCCATTCTCGTTTTGTTCTCAGATGGTGCTGATTTGTATACTGTTGTGTGCATGAATACAAAGTGTTTGTATTAAGAATTGTTTTACACATATCGTTGATTTGTCAGTTGAGTGGACATCTCAAGAGGTGGGATTGTATAGGATGATTCACAAGTCTCCCTAGTGGCTGTATATGCTATCAAAATCTATGAATCCGCTAGAAATGGCTTTTAATCACATACAATCTAATGTGAGTTGATTGTTTTACCTATAGATGTTTGTGATAGTAATTCATATTATTCTCCTGCCTGTGCTGCCGTTGAGAGAGGGGAAGATTTCACTGAAAGGACACATTTCAAAGCAGATATAAGGTTGGAGTATGCATGTCACAGCTCTTGCAGTGCAGCCTCTCCACTAAATAGTTTTAATTAAGAACCTTTAGAAAATCAAATACCTGGGAGAAAAAGCACTCGGTTCTATCTCGTTCACACACTTTTATTCCATGAATGACAAGTGCAGGTGTTGAAAAGCTCTCCCGGTCTGACCTCATCAGTGTCACTAGAGTTGATTTCCTCTGACTAACACAGGAAGGGTCTCACCGCTTCCATGCCATTCTGCATTTGTTACTCGTCCTTCCAAGGTAAAGAAATTCAAGGTGACAAGCATTACCTGGAAATGAATTCAACTGGTTGACACGTCAAGGTTAGATACAGTTTTTCCACACAAACCAGATGGTGAGGGGATTTTACAGTACACTGTAAGGATGATTCATCAAAGGTGCTAAATTTGCACACACAGTATTAACTTAAAAAGCATCGTTGTCATGGTTGTCCCAGATTTGCAGTGTGCCTCTCAAAGTTACTTTTATGAATGTAAATGTTGCTGTACCACAGTGGTGTCTTACTCTAGGGATGATTCTCTGATTGTCTCTTTACATTTACATTTAGTAATTTAGCAGACGCTTTTATCCAAAGCAACTTACATAGAGTTCGGGGAGCAATAAGCGATATGTTATAAAGGAGCAATAATACAATAGGTGCTAATACAAGTAATACAATACATAAGTTACTAGTTTCAACGGACGGTTATATTTGTCATCCAAATTCAAGGGCAAGATTTTCATTACCCATCCACGCTTAGCACCTCACCCCTCTCTCACCCTCTCTGCCTCTAACCACCAAAACGCAATAAGATTCACTCTTTTGTTTTTAATTAATTTAAGCCATATCAAAAAAATATGGCAATGATATCTTTGGTCTGTTCACAATCACATCAGGGATTAAGATCCTCCTATTTATATGCCTGAGTAGAAGGATAGAAATCAGAGTCAATGATAACTAAACTGAGCCTTTGAGGCAGTCTTTAATACAATAAAATATGAACTGCTAAAAAGTCAGGTGAGTCAGGACAACAGAATAAATAGATAATCTGAATATAATTGAACTGTATGGTCAATGTATGGTCTAAAAAGTTGACTTTATAATTATGAAATTTACACCCACCACCAACACAAAAGTGACTACTACATGAAAAAAAAGCAAGACCTTGGTGACCCAAGTGTGTGCACATTGTCTTATATGACGGGATAACATACAGATTAAAGATGACACTGTTACCCTGGCTACTTGTCGCCGTGCTTTTACAAGTTAATGATCAACCTAGCTTTACTGCTTGCTGACGTCCTAATGAGCAATTAATGCTGTATTAAAGAGTTTGGAGGGTGTGTTTACTGGACGTCTGTGTGTGTGTGTGTGCGCGCAATTGAATATGAGGAAAGCTATTAAAATCAAACAGCGAACATACATTTGAATCAGAACTAGTTCTCTATTATGGCAAGAAGTATTTTTCTATAGTAAGAAGCAGGTTCTTGTCTCCTTCCTTTAATACTATTGGATGCAGATTGTGTATCAGATACCCATGGGGTTTTGATAATAAAAATTATACATTCCTATGGCGTGTGCCTCTTGTGTATTTGCATCCTGGTTTTCTTATGATTGTATTTATGAATTTAGAATGTGCTGTTTTAATTGGGATTATGGTGAGCACTTTTAAAGGGGATGTGCAACGGTGTTTCATGCATTCTGACTTCTTTACAATTTTAAACCTGCTGTCTTCTCATGCTTGACATGGTCAACTTGTCAAAAAAACGAGTTGGATTTATTACGTCAGGGCTCTAGACTAACTTTTTGCACTGGTTGCACTGGTGCGCCTAACTTTTTTTCTTAGGTGCACCAGCACAAACGTCAGGTGCACCCAAATTTTCGACCGCATCGCATTTAACGCATTTAATATTTAACTGGTATTACCAGTTCACTTTTTTTTTTATGTCCATATAGGCAAAATTGACTTGTAAATGACTAACTAACAATCTGGTCAAAACAAAGTTCTTTATTTGAAGCACAAATCTACAAGAAAGGTAACTTACTGAGTGTTGGTGCTTAAGTGCTTCACTGAACTGAAATTTAAACTTAAAAGATCTCAAGATAAATGGACCAGGGCTTGACATAACCTGGGAGGTTGATGGCTCCGTGTCAGAGCATTGCTTGTGATTTTCAGACGGATCAGGCCTTAAATTAACATTATTCACGAAAAAGCTATCAATTGTTCTTTTCATCTTCTCTCATCATCCCCTGCTACATCCACTCTGTTTAACTGACGGCATTAGGCTGCCAACCTCTCTGTCTGACTGCAGCACACGCCTTCACAAATGTACACACCAGAGGTTGCGCTACACTTTTTTTATTGTGCGTCCTTTTGACTGACAGGCTCGTAAAAATCCGTCATTATCTATTATTACCCGTCACTATGGTTCAAGGTGGCGTTAGGTGGTAATTCGTATGTGTGACGTGTGCTGCTTGCGTCTCGGTCTCGGAACTTGTTGTATTTTAATACAACCGAATGCCCAATAAAGCCGTTGTTATTTATATTATTTATATTCATTTATATATTAAATATTTTAATGTTTTTGTTCTTGTGTGATTAGATCTGGGAAAACCCAACGCATGGAGCAAATTTATATACAGTTTTTAATACCATATTCAAGCCCTTTCCAAATCAGTTTTTATTTTGCTCATATCTGTGTATGTAACTAAAGTTATGGCTGAGGTCGACTGAAGCGCTATGATTTTCAGGAACGGAATTTAGAGAAAAACGTGTTTAAAGTGATGAAAATAAAAGCACAACAGTCCAGTATCACAAGAAAAAGTCTCTTTACAGTGGTAAGAGACTTACTCTAATAACAATTTAATTAAAAAACATTTCCTAGTGTTGAAATCTATAAAAATACTGTACTAAACCGTTGAATAAAACGAAAGTAAGGAAAATGGTGCAGCGCACATTTAAAGAACGAGAGCTCTGCCATTATCACTACACAAGGAAACTTACAAACATTACGGACAACAACTAATAAGCAGTGAAGCAAGTTTTACGTTGTTTATCATGTGCATATTGTCTGGACTTTTGATCATCCCTTGTATGTTTTGCGATCGCGTTCCGGCTCGCGTGAGCAGCGGAGCGGGGATAACGGGGATTTACAAATTGCCCTCATTATAATCCGCCAAAATGACGAACAGCCTTCAGATTTTTCCGTCATTGGTAAGAAAATCTGTCAATGACAGAGAATTTTCGGTTAACGCGACCTCTGGTACACAAATGTACAGGATTATCTGGACCACGGCCAATCAGAGGGGGGTCCGCCCTTCACCATCTCTGATTGGTTTAGACCACGATATGGGCCTTGTCTGTTGTTGAATCACAGGTAGACTTTAAGTGTTGTGGAGACTTTTTTTCTCCCTCGAACGGCTGGTCGCACCGGTGCGACCTCTGATTATTTTTAGTCGCACCAATGAAAAATAAGGTCGCATATGCGACCAAATTGGTCGCACTCTAGAGCCCTGTACGTAGATTTAGTTCCCCTCCCCCCGAACGCGTCATATGTTTTCGGAAATAATCATACAGCTCTATCTGTCTTTTATACACGTGATCAAACTAAAGACTCAAGGGTTATTTGAAGGCTACCTTTCTGTAAGTACTCACGATAAACATGAGATATGCAGAAACTGTCTGAGTTACGGGCACTTTAATGTCAATATTTTGTCATTTAAAGGCCTTTAGCTCTGCCAGAATAAAGTTTTCAAAGAGGGTTTGCAGGTGCTGGGATGCTTGTTTAGCTGCTGGTGGAAAATCCACTTCAGACTTATCACCAATTACTTCTGACAGTAGTTATTATATTAGCTTTACTGATTTTTTCATAGATTAATGCACCACATTACTAATGAATTTACTAAATTAATAAAAAAAAAAAAAAAAAATCCGATAAAAATGCAAATGTGACTTCCAGTGGTTCATCTAGTACTGTAAAATATTCAATGAGTGTATGCAGTACACCTAAAGAACAATTTATTTTATGATGGGACAGAATGCAATATTGAGAAGAATAGAAAAAAAGAATAGAAAGTTCGCTCATCATCATGTCATTCCAAATCTGTATGACTTTATTTATTTTGCAAAACACGAAAAATATGTTTTCAAGAACATTTGTAATCAAACAACATGGACCCCATTGACGTCCATTGTATGGACACAAAACCACTAAGACATTATACACTAAGACGTATACAGATTTTAAGGTAAATAAATGATAACAGAATTTTTATTTTGGGTGAGCTATCCCTTTAATAATGCATAATGTGCAGTTAGCAAGTCCAGACATGGACTCCTTACTATTTTCTCGTGTATTAACCTATGCAGTGATTCATTTTCACAAATCATTGTCCTAACCAGTGTTAGAATTCACACACATACAGTGTACAGCTTCATGAATAGTTCTATACACATGCCCAACATGTTCTGAATAAACTACTGCAAGACATGCACATTCTCTTCTGCTCTTGCCATTTATCAAGCTGCCTTTTAAGTAATTTAATCATCTGGTTCTCACGAATGACCTTAACAATAATAGACAAGAGGTTGAAGGATGAATTGGAAAGGTCACCTCTGTGAATTTGAGGCTGTATGGTGCTTTTGCCTATCTGTAAATTGATACACAGAACATATTAGTGCATGCATGTAACTCGGTTCATTTAGTCTTCCTAATTTAGTCAAATGTCCTCAAATCAAGACAGACCAAATAGGCATGAATAAGCAAGCAAAATATTGAACGTACACATGCAATTTGTTAGCCCGCAATTATGGAAGTAAAGCCAGAAAATATTTACACTCGGAGGGAACGACAAGTATTTTAATAATTGCATTCTCTTTGCATCAAACTTGCAGCTTTAAATGGCAATAACCAATTTTCCCTGCCACAGTTGAATATTTGTATATTTATATATTTTTCATCATCCTAAAAAATGTGTACAGCGTCTTCGAAAAAGAGTGCTGAGAGGCCATTAATTGTTAACTAATAAGAACAGAACGGACGTCACAAAACTGCGTTCAGCACAGAACACCTCGAAGCAGCTTGAATTAAAGAAGAGTCTGCGACACTTCTGAGCTCATCCAATTTTAAAGTGCTGTAGAGACGCATTGTAGCTTTTCTTATTGGTCCAAAAATGACTAGCTCTTCTAGAGAGGTAAAGGAGATGGCTGAGGCTATAAAGTAAAGAAAGACGGTGAAGGGCAAATGGGGTTGTGAAAGTGAACAAAGATAGATGTGAAGGGAACGTTGTAACAATGTTTTTCTTTCATAAGATCCACTCTGGTTGGCCAGTTTCACCACCTTAAAGGGACACTTCACCTATTCTTTCATCATTTATTTACCTTCATGTCTTTCCAAACCTGTATGGCTCTCCTTCTTCTGCAGAACACAAAAGGAGATATTTTAAAGAATGTTGGTAACCAAACAACACTGACGTCCACTGTATGGACATAAAACCACTGAGACATCTCTTCAAATATCTTCTTTCGTGTTCCACAGAAAAAAAGAATCATATACAGGTTAAAAATGACATCAAAGTAAATAAAGGACAGATTTTTAAAAATAGTTTTAGTGAAGAATCCCTATAGCCTGGTCTAAGGTTGCACTTTTCACTACTTGCAGTATAATTTGCTTTGAACATGTGACTGGAACTTGAAATCCTGTTGCTAAAATGACTGTTATCCTAGCCTAAGGGTGGAATGGCCAGTATGTTATTCATTGAAATGAGAAAACAACCAATGGCAATTTTTTATTGGACTGACCTCTTCCAAAGAGCATTGCTGATTTGTCACGCATCAACAATTCGTCAGTATAGCGGTCAGAGTGTAGCTTCCATGTAGTCTTTAAGTGGAAATAGTTGCCATGAATCATCCCCTAAATGCTTGCCAGGTTATGTCATTAACACTTTTTGCTTTCCATCCCAGCTCCAATATCTCAGTTTTCCAGGAAATACCGGCTTGAGGCAATTGTCTCCTTTCAGTGGCTGGCACTTTGCACCCACATCGAAGAAATCTTTCGGCTTTTAACTTTTCTTCTGTTAGCATCTTTCATCATGAACAAAACTGCGTTTGCTAATAACTAAGAAAATACATTGAACGTTATCACAGCAGGGTAATACTGTTAACATTTACACAGGCTCATACCCGTCAAAGAATATTTCTATAATAAAGGAAATAATATCCATGTTTGTTCCCCCTCAGGGGTCTTATCTTACCTTTAGTCAGTTCAGAGGAATGTTATATTTATCTAAAAAAAACAATCTGATAAAATGTGAATTTGATCTAGAATGAGCTTAAAGCGTTTTACTCCTAGCAGTATATAGACACAACACGTCATGCTGTGTCTTAAAATAAGACACGAAGTATGTGTTTAGTGCTGTTTTATTGTGAAATTCCATAATACTAGGGCTTGTTAACACAGCGCAGGAAATTGTCAGTAGAAAAATATCTGTCCGCCTGCAAAAGACCAGGTTCAAAATCAGAGACAGTATTTGATCTTTTTATAGCATCCTGGAATGGAACAAAATGTCCCTCAAGACAAAGCATGTTTTAAAGCGTTATTGCTATACTATATTGTGCTTGTTTGTAAAACAGTAATATTATGATGGAGCCCTGAGGATTTATAATCAAAGCCAAAATAAGAAAGATCTTTGCTGCATTGTCACTATTAAAATCTCAGTTAAAGCTACTCCCCATGTGCAGTGTTTGTTTGTATGCGTGTGTTTGATGTGTATGCACACAATCGCACGTGAGAGTCTGTGCTGTCTGAAGAGACAGTCTGTACCTGTTCCACAAGCCCCACCCTCCTTCTTCACCATGGCAAACCAAGGAAAACAGAATGGGTACCTGTCGCTTGGCAACATGGCCTCGTATCTCCAAGCCACAAGCTGCTGGAACAGAGAGTAGATTAACTGAGAAAGTGTGATAGCTGCCAACAAGCAGCGACATTAACACTCCATGCATGTGGGAGTCTGTGTGTGAACATGTGGGCATGTAAGATACTCAGTCAAAAATACAGGCACATTTACACACACTGTCAGAAATTAACTATGTAATTAAAGGACGATTTGCCCCCTGGAATGTTTTTTTAGTGGCAATTTTATCTTTATGGGAGCATTTTCTTTTGAACCATATAAAGTACGCAATGTTTTGTTAATTTATGTAAATTACTTTAGAGTACAGAACCAAAATCAAAAGAAGTCATCATTTCTAGATGTACTTTGGCCATTCCTGTCAAGCGTCTGTTGAATTTAAAAAAATCAAACCTCTGGAGTGACAAAGTCATCCGGCAGCAATGTGAAAGACTGACGGCATGACAAGACAAATAAAAACTGTCATAAAAATCACGTTAGGAAATCGTTTTTGATTTTTTCTTAAAAACATGCACAAATATTACTGTTGTATTGCTTAAAAGTGAATATGAACTTTGCAGGTTTTGAGGTCTAAAAAAATACCGAGCATCTTTTCTGTTATTTATGTATTTATTTTATAGTTTCGCCAGTGTTGTTAATGTAAATAGAAACAATATTTTTTTTTAATTGGGAGAAATATTGTTAGTAGTTCACAAAATAAAACAAAAATTATAATTTTACCAAAAAACATACCAATAAATCGTAATTTCAGAAAAACTGAAAATGGTCTTTGAAATGGTCCCTTAATTTTTGGAACGCCAGTAGATAGACTGCCGTTCTTGAACCTTGGTGCTTCACTTGCAATGATCCGATATATAAATGCATTAGTTTCCATTTTATTCAGATACCTTGAGGTGACTGCAGCATGGCACATGCTAGTGTTTGATTTAAAGGCCTCAGGTCTGAGCAAATTGTTTGTGAGATCTGTGCGCGCAGACAGTACTTGTAATAGTACCTGCTGGACCTGTGTGGGTGTTTTACGAGTGAAATACATTGTATAAATCTGATTTAACAGAGAAAGACAGCTGTACTGTGACAATAAATGAATGCACACATAAAGCCAATTTTTTATTCAAATTTCCTGTAAGCCTGTTAACTCTTCTAGAAACGTTAACATAAAGCAATGGCTTTCAGCAAGTATTCTGTCAGATTATGTATAAAATCTTAAAATAGAACTTTCCTTCTGTTCCTTTGATGACGTCAACGCCCCAGGTGAAAACAAACCCTTTTACGAACATCAACTCTGCCCAACTCTCTGCAAGTTACTCTAAGGTTTCAGAATGACTTATTACACTCTTGTGTTTTTCTTAATACTCTAAACGATGTGCATCACCTCTGGTTCTTTTTTGTGTCATATTTTGTGATTTCATATTTTTGATTGGTGTTATTTCACATATTTGGTCCTGTAGTGCTGATACATCTTTAGTGCTGTCAATTGTTTAAAAAATTTATCTGATTAATTTCTGTGATTAATCACAAATGGTTATTAATCGCACATAACAACCATGTTTTTAAATATACTTTTACATTCTCTAATAATTTCACATTTAATCTCCAAATGAATGTAGAAACAAACAGATTTCTGTATGCATCATTTTATGGATGAAAGACAACATTCTGATATTAGTACTGCAACTGATTTTACATGAATTATAGCCATTTAACATTGAAGTACAGTATAACTGAGAGCTCTCATCGTGTCTAACATGTAGGAACTATACAGAATTTGAATTAGCTAATAGACAGGTAAACACATTTTTTTATTGTACACGAAATACCCATATTATTTGAATAGTTATGAATGCAGTTACCCTATGAAATACAGTATATGTCGCTCAAAAATATGTAGCCAACAAAGCTACATGTAAATACTGTGGGTTCGTTCCAATTTGCTTTTTAAACGACGACTGTATGACTGTTTTAAACACCTAAAACTGTGTAGCATTACGCTACAAAATCAATTGACAAAGTCAAATATCAGTCACGGGCTAACATAGCATTACATTCCACGTTTCTTGCAAGCTAATTCATTACGATGACATAAAATACAATTAATTCATTACCTCGTCCGTGGACGTAATGGGCGATCTCCATACGCCCCTGGATGGTGAAAACGACATGTCCCATAATTCCACTCTCCTACATAACGTCATTAAGCTTCGCCTTATGTTGTTGTTTCGAAAGTGCACCGTCTAGCGGTCCAAATATTCCACATTGTGGCTTTAAAACACATGCGAGACAGAAGTCTCTGTCGAGTCCAAGTTGGTCCCAAGGCTCTCTCCATTTAGAAAACCCCACGCCGTTTTTAATCTTTGTTTTATTTCTTCGTTTGTCCATAAGCCTGCTTGCCTCATTTGGCCTTCGTTGACACTTTTTTGGGTTTCCTTTACTCGCCAAAGAGTTCTCGTGGTCCATAATAACAGAACAACAGATGCTGTATAACCACTTCCGCATTTGCGTGTTGCCGTAGTTTCTACAACCGGAAACGGAGGGTAGTGCGGAGCACCGGATATTAAGTCACTGATATGCGACAAATACAAGGGAGACAAGGGACGGGCCATTATTTTAAATAGGAATGTCTCTGGATTCGCACGTTCTTGGGAACATTTGGGATAATGTAAGTACACAACTGCATGAAATATATCACACTGTGCAAGTGATTTTTGGAATATTTCATAACAAAATGATTCCATATTGTGGCTTTAAGTTTTCAAACACTTTACGGTCTTTAATGCAAAATTCTTAATTAAATACATAATTAAAGCTACAAAACACATCAAACAGACAGATTCACGGACGCAGCCTTTAGCCTGTGACTACACAAGAAGGGACCGCTGTCACGTTGCGTTGTGCCGCGTCCCCATCTAGAAGCTGTCTATCTACACTGAACGCGTCAAAGCAACTGTTTCAAATCGCGCTTAAATGGTTTAAAGGCCTTTACATGAATAAGAGCGTGATTATATAATGTCACGCTAAACAAAGGATGACAAAATAAACGGATGATGCGTTAATTGCGTTAAATATTGAAGTTAATGTGACAGCCCTAATCTTTACTATTGAAGTTTGCTTTTAAGGTCCATTGTATGAAATATAGCAGCATCTAGTGATGAGGTTGTGAACTGCAACCAACAACTCACTCCTCCCCGAAGTAGCACTACGGTGGCTGACACAGACATGACGAATTCCATACAAGGGGACCAGCGGGCGTATGTAGATAGAAATCGCTCATTCTAAGATAATAAAAACATAACGCTTCATTATGTAAGGTCGTTATACACCTCTGACGACATAGTTATGTATATTATATCGCATTTCTGTCAATAGATCCTCCAAAAAAAACACTCAGCACCTTTAATTTTTATTTATACAGTAAATGGGCATTTTATATGTGTTAAAGCAGCTCATTGACTGGCTTTCATCAAGGTATACTTTTTGTTTAGACTTGGGATTCATATATGATCCACAGCGGACCGTGTTTGTTTAGGTAGCTATCTTTTAAATTAGACATTTACCTGTAATACTAAAATATGCAATGATGTTTGTCGATTAAAGATCAGCATTAAAAAATATATCAAAACAATTCGAGTGTATATCAAATATGACAAAACAAGATTTTACTATACAGGCAAACACTGGATAATCCATTACAGACGGGGGGCTCTGTCACCACATCACTAGTTCCAACTTCCTTCCTTCATCTAGTAAATCAAACATCCAAACCCTGTCTTCAGCGATATCATAATTCCTCTAGGATGCTATAGGGGAATTCTGTGTCTAAACAAATTAATAATAATTCAGAGAATTTAGGTTGTTGTTTCACTTTTGAGAGATTTGTAAAAAAATAATTTGTTTTTTATGTAAGGCGTATTTATTTTAAAGGGGTCATATGTGTCTTTGGTGTGTTATAATACCACTACGCACTGGTTAACTGGCCAATCATAGTACACCTAGCTTTTGATGGCGGGCCAAAGAGGAGATAAAATACAGCATATTTGAACCTTAAATCATGTATACACATTGCATTACATCTAAAACAAATGATAATATTCGTTTTAGCCGTGTCAAATGACCCCTTTAAGACCGTATGTGCTCTGTGTTTGCATGTGTGTGAGAGAGAGAGAGATTAAAGAAATGTAAATGAGAGAAATGATGTAAGCCCCATGGTAGAAGCCTGCCAGTTTTTGTCAAAACAGTACATGTGGGTCTATGTTTCTCTATGGTATTCCAAATAGAAAACAGTTTTCCAAGTTCTTGTATGTCAGTCATGATGCTGTTTATTTGTAATTGCAGAACAACACCCCTGTTCATAAACACATGCATGCACGCACGCACGCACGCACCACACACACACACACACACACACACACACACACACACACACTGCTCTCTATGTTTTCCTTATCCCATCATTTCCTTAATGTTCTGCCAAATCCTGTCATTTCCATACTGGCTCTCTGTCAGTGCATGTCATTCTTAGTCTTCCCCCATACACCATCTGCCAGACATAGCTAGTTCCCCCTCTTTTAGCAAAACAGGCGTCCCGATCATTGCCTGTCAGGTTTCCCAGCCTGTAAGGTTACATACCAAACAGCTCAACCAGTCACAAGGCTGTGTGTCACCCTTACCTCCACACACACCACGTAGAAGAGGACTGTAGTTATTGTAGGCTTCCTCTTTATTTAAAGAGATTTGTGTAACTTTCTGCCATCTATCCCACTTAAATCTGAAGAGACTACAAGTAATCCATTTGTAGGTTGAGTGTTTTGCTTGGAGAAAGCATTACATGTGGTGTTTTTAAATCCATATTTTACATGTGGTGTCACTAGTGCTCCAGAATACATTTACAAGCGTTATATTGTAACGTAAGACATTGTTAAGTGACAAATGAATATTTACCCTGTTTCATTCAGGTAGTTATTTATGATATTTGCAATATCGAGGAATAGGCTTTTCAACCATACGAGTGATAGTTCACCCAAAAATGAAAATTCCGTCATCATTTGCTCACCCTCATGTCATTTCAAATCTGTATAAATTACTTTGTTCTGATGAACACAGAGAACACAGAGAAAGATATTTTCAATCTGTGACATCATTGACTGCCATAGTAGGAACATTAAATGGTAGTCAAAGGTGCCCCAGAACTGTTTGTGTTCCTAAATTCTTAAAAATATCACACTTTGTGTTCAACAGAACAACCAAATATACAATCTTTTTTTCCTACTATGGTAATCGGTGATGTCATAGAACTGATATATAAATATCTTTTGTTGTGTTTAACAGAACAAATAAGTGTGTATAGGTTTGAAACACCTGAGGGTGATTAAATGATGACAGATTTAATTTTTTTGGGTGAACTATCCATTTAAGGCATGATTGTGTTACAGCAAAAAGAAGAAAGCAAACAGAAGGGATGATGGGAGATAAGAATGTTTTGGTGTTTCACGTTTCCTCAGGCAGTCACCGTTTTTGTGTCTTAAGTATATTTTTGGGCCTTCCCTTGTTTCTGTCTTGTTAATACAACAGCCCTCTTGCCAGAAGAATCGCGGAGGAGAGAGAATATGGGTTCAATTTTCTCATTACATCGAGTAACGTCTTTACTTTTTACTTGGTTTAATTGCGATGTGCTCACATTAAAACAAGCGCTTTAAGGTCTTCGGGTGCTGAAGTGCTTTCCAGCTTATTTGTTTAAGAGAAAGCAGAATTCTGTGTGTCTCTCCCTCTTAAGATTCTTCTTTCCTCTGTTGCTTTTCACACTCTCTCTCTCTCAAACACTTCTCAGTTCTCCCTCACACACCCTCGCATGGCAGGGCTCCTTCTAGAAATGATCACGCTTTTCCCATCATGCATTGTGTTTATTCATGAACTGTTTATGTCTGTTCTTGATCATTCAACGTCATTTTAGGCCAGCAATGTTTTTTATACTGTACGCCTAATAAAGAGATAGTTCACTCAAAAATGAAAATTCTATCATCATTTACTCACCCTCAGGTCCTTTAAAACCTGTATGAGTTTCTTTCTCCAGCAGAATGCAAAACAATACATTTTGAAGAACGTTGGTAACCAAACAACATTGGCCTCCATTGACCTCCATTGTAAAGACACAAAACAACTGAAACATTTCTCCAAATATCTCATAAAAAATCATCATCAAGGTAACTTTTGATTATCAAGCGGGTAAAAACATCACGTGACACGTCGCAGGTAAAAAAAATATAAACCAAGACAGACTCTAAAGAGTTTCTTATGGAAGTAAATAGAAGAATAAGCTGAAACAACTCAATGAGGTCTAACGTGTCACAGTGGGTCTATTTGCCAGATTATGATTCTGGGTTTTCTATTACCTTTGACTTTTGTGTTATCTTCAGCTGGTTATGCTGCCGCTTTCAAGTGTTTTGTATGTCATATTTTATATTAAAGAGCGATTTGGGAGCTATTTTGAGTAACGTTAAGGAGGTAATTCACTAAGAATAGATTGCCGCAGCTGATAGCATTGTTTATTTGCACACGTTGAGTTGTTAATGCCCGATTAACTAAATGAATTATGCAAATCAGGTGAAGTCCAAGCACACAAATGCAGCACGCTTTAAACTTTTACTTTGTACAACACTGCAATCCAGACACTTAGATCTGCTCTTTAAAATGCAAAAAACTGCTGGATACACAGTATGCCTGATAGAATGCTAATAGTCCTTTAATCTTAAATAAATTGCTTCTGTCATGAATGATAAATGTAAACAATCATCCCTCTTAAAGAAAATTATGTTTGCGACCATTGATAAAACAAGGTTAATTGTGCCACGCAAGTAACACCGAGCTTATGAGAATAATGTGAAAATCTGTTTCACATAGCTTGTTTGTGCTAAAAAGGCTGACAATGGCTTCATTAAAATTTGCCTCTGAATGTTGTCTGTCACAGAGCTCAGCGGAACATAATGACATTCACGAATATGCAAAGTATTTACTGCGCTGTCGCTTTAAGAACCACAGAATGCAGCTCATTTGTATTAAAATATTAGTCAGTCTGATGATAAATGTTCTTTCTCTCTCACACAACCCATACTTACACGCTCATCCTTTAACACCATGCATTTTATTCTCTTCTCACATTCGCTCGCTCACAAACTCACAGACTGTTGCTCTCTCTCTCTGTCATGTGGGTGTGCTGATTTTTACGTCTGTCGTATCTCTCTCTCTCTTCCTCTCTCTCTAGGCTATAATCAGCAGTGTGTGGGGGCCGTCCCCAGTTCTTCCCGGGCTCTAGGGGCCAGTGACAGAGCTTTGTGTTTCAGAAAGAAAGAGAAGGAATGAGAGAGAGAGAGAGAGAGAGAGACCTGGCCAGTCAGCTTGATAATTATGTTGCCAAAGTGCCACGCATCTTGCTGTGGTAAAGCACTAATAAATTGCCTGCTGTCTGCGTTTTATTTTTTTTCACGCTCTGTTTTTAGAAAGAGATGAGGTGGAAAAATCACAAAACAACAAGTTGTCTGTGTCTTTTTAGTTGCGCTGGTGCTATGGCCCATCAGTGTTTGGATATTGTGCATTATACAAAAATGTTCAGCGTTCAGTAGCATGTTTGATATTGAGGGTTATGTCACCTACTTTATGCAAACCATCAAAAGTCTATTTGTTTCTTAAAACGAGCCGTTCTCCAAACTCAAGGTTCAAACTGCAGTGCACTGCATGCTTAAAAAGCATAAATAGTATTGCTAATATTTGATGGTTCTCTGAATCTGGAGAAGTATGCATTTTAAAATATAATTATTCAATATATTTTGTTTTCTTTATTTTTATACTCTTATGTCCATCCAATGGGGCTTTCACAAACGTAAGCTACTGTATGTTCTGGTTTTAAAAACCAAAAAAAACAAAAGTGGTGTCAAATACTTTTTAGCAATTTTAGTTTTAAAACAATACAGAAATCTGGTCGTGAAGCATTGTTTAACTGTTTCAATTTAAAATCGCATCTTGTGTAAATGCCTCCTGAGGTTTTTCCAGTCTTGGCTGGTTTAAGCTGGTGAACTTGTGAATGCATGGCCAGCATGCAGTCCCGCTGTACATTATTAACATGCGTTGTTGTTTTACTGTAACCAGAACAAACCTTGGTACTCCACACGTGTTTGCACTTGCCTTTGCAATGTATGAATTGCATTCTATCGTATTTTCAAAACACAATGATGTGTGAAATTGAACTTAGCTACTTTATAAGTGTTTGTATTGACACGCTTTTGAAGAACACAGAGTGTGTTTCAGGCCCCAAGACTGGTTTAAGTTGTATTTGTACAGTTGTTGTATTTTCCACACTACGATAAATAACCACTCATTTTATTTGTTTAAAAAAATAACATTATAGACAGTAGAAAAATAATAGGGTTAGTAATGATATCCCCTGTCATCCAGCTAGTGACTCCACATCTAGCATTCTGGAGGCTAACAAACATAACAACTTAATGCAAATGTACTGAAAAAAAACTCATAAATGCTAGTTACAAAAAACTGATGTCAGTGTACATGCATGCTTGCATGTATGTAAACATTGAGAGTAATTCAAATGTGTTTTTAATAAGGGATAATGTACAGACAGACAGGTTGTTAGCGCAAAAATAAGCCCGCACAGAGTGATCAGGACCCTACGCGAAGTGGAGGCTATTTGCCACATGGGAAACAAACTGGACATGAAATGTGAATTTGAAATATTTTTAGCTAATTTTTACCGAATGTAGACCTTCCGCGAGGAAAGGCTGTTTACTTTCGGTTTTAAGGTAAGAAACGATGTTCAGATGTCACGAACAGTCAATTTGGTTTAATCATTTGTAAATATATTGTCCTATATGTTATTAAAAGCCATATTTATATTTAATTTGTCAAAAAAACCTATCAAAATGATTTTCTGGGAAATGATCTGTGAATAACGAACCTGCAAATGTTGCGACTGGCCAATCAGAATCAAACATTCCAACGAGCCGTGTAATAAAACGCTGGCCATGTGATTACTTGTCGTCTACATGCAAATGTCAACACGGTCATGCATGCATGTAATCGGCCTACTCTGTAATTTACATCAGTTCATCAATTCATACTCAACATAGACTGGAGTGTTCATCTTGTCCACGTGTGAAGCGCCTCTTATGTCCATTTACTGGCTATTATGATCAATATCTATCACTCTTTAGTGTCACGTGTGTGTGTGTGCATGGCCTGGTAAATCCTATCCGGAGACCAAACGTCCCCACAAAGACAGTAATACCAGATGTTTTTGTCCCCAAGAGAAAAACAGGTTACAAATTAAACTAAATTATGTTTATTTGAAAATGCAGAAAGCTTTGTGTGATGGTTAAGTTGAAAGGTAGACTGAGGGTTGGGGGATAAAATATACGTTTGTTTAAAATAATGATGTCTAAAGAAAGTCCCCATAAAAGGGAAACCCAACGTGTGTGTGCGTTTGCCTGTGTGTGCGTGCGAGATCCAATTGCACTTACATACTGTAAAGTATAGACTACTGTGCATTTTAAGCATATACAAATGCACAGTAGCATTTAAATATCAATGTTCATGTGTTTACTCTTTGTCTTCAGATTTGGGGGTAAAAATTCACACATCTATACTTTGAGACTGTTTGACTAAAAATCAGCGTGGTTCTGAGAAAGGTGTCATCTGCGCATGTAACACTCAGCGGTGGTCTGATGTCACACGGTGCCCTGTTTGAGATCAGACAGGAGGTGTTCGGAAGCCTATTAAAGCTGCTCTGAATAAAAGCTTTTCCTAACATAACCTACAGTAGGACATTCCAGCTACACATGTGGCAACCTCATTGGTCAGATGACCCTTACATTCATATGCTGGTGCAACACCATGGGTTACCGTCAATTAGATGAGTCTGCTAATGGAAGCAGGTTTAAAAGATCTGGTAGTTCAGAGTCGCGCTTGTAAACAGTAGCAGCGCATGAGGAATGACAGTCAGTTGCGATTTGGTTGTCAGGATTCTGTATGCCTGAGCTGATCTATTTAGGATCAGTACAGTACCTTCCAATTTGGGAAACTCAGCAAGTGGAATGCAGCTGTCAGAACAATCCATGTGGTGGTCAGAGGGCAACTCAAAATACATTTTCCTTAACTTTACAGTTCACACTGAAATGTGGAATAGCAATGATATTGTGTATGCTTCTAAATTTGTGCTCTCTGTCTCCTCTTGTTGACCACCAATGGGGTATATGCACACGGAGCAATGACGTCCTTCCGCTAAGATCTCTGCCAGTTCTGTTACATCCAGGCTGCGCCATAGGGAACAATGGCGTTTTGCTTCAGGATGCACATAGGATTTCAATCAACAAAGTGCATTATTCAAACACTTTGCCATATGTTGACAACCAAAAAGGAGAAGTACCTCAGGCTATCCGTTTCAAGGTACATCAACAAATATGAAAAAAAGCTCATTGAACTTTTGCACTTACTAGAGGCATGATCACAGAGGCACTTAACAATGCTCACACGTAGTGCTGTCGGTTCACCGAAATTCCAACGTTTTCTTACTAAACACATTGTTATCACTTTTTGAATAATATCCTTAGTGCTGTGAGTGCGGAAGTGACCAAGAATGGCAGCGATTTTAGCAGAAGTACGCCATCGTCCCGTGTGCATATACCCTATTACCTGCCATCCTATTGGCAGGTCATTACAGAGAACCAGTCCAGCCGTTTGGCAGAAAGGTTTGAGCACAATGACACAACTCAAAGGTCAAAACCTTAAACATTTGACCCCTTAACAACTGTGGGGTTCTTTCTGTTAACCTACAGGGCAACCTCAATGATCATACTGTAAAGCCTACAGTGTACAACACCAAATGTGACCTATTGTATTTGTAACTCAGTTTAAGCTTTGGAAGTTTTAAACTTAAGATTCAGGATGTAGTTCCTGAAACCTGTCTGAATTTGGCCTAAATGTGATTTTTGGATCCAAGTGTGAACAGCAAATAAAATTTGAATATATTTTTTTTTGTTCTATCGTGGATACATTTATATGTGAAAATAAAGCAGATGTTTCACATCAATTACAATGTAACTTCAGGTAATCACTTCATTAATAAAATTATTCAATAAATGAACATGAAATTCCATTGACTCCATAGTTAAGTGTTACTCTATTCAGTCACACACACTATGTGAACAAACACACACGCACGCACGCACACACGCACACACACACACAACAGCAATGAGAAAGACTGACAGCATGACAAGACACATGAAAACTGTGATAAAATCGAGGTTATCACATAAAAATATATATTTTTAGCTTTTCCAAAATACAAACATTACTTATTAACTTGGTTTCTTTGCAGTATTTGAGGTCTCAAAAAATGCAAATAGAAGCGATGTTTTTATTTGAAACTTTGTAGAAATATTGTTAAGTGGTTCACTAAACCTAAACACATACTATACATATAAATAGTAAATTCAGAAAAACTAAAAATAATTACGAAATGGTCTCTTATTTTTTTCTACGGCTGTATATAGTGTCTGTTAGATTAGGAGTATCTGATATATGGGACACATTTAATAGGTCATGTGAACATTCTGAATCACTTCTACCAATCAAACAGAACAATACAGAAAAAATACAGCCAGAAGGAAAATACCATCGTTCTGCAAGAACTGCATAAACGGGCAAGAGTGCTGTCCCATGACACTTGAACTGTCCAAAAATCTGTACTCAGCAGACATGCAGAGAGACCTGTAATATTCTCTGGAAGAATGGCGGAGAGTGCAATGCTTCAGTATGACAGATTTGACAAGTGAGCCTCAGTGCTTTGAGAGATTTCTGCCCACTGGCTAGAGAAAAAAAAAGAGCATTACGATTCATTTAACAAACCTTAAAATGAAAATGCTTACCCTTTTTAAAAGAAGTCATGAGAAACACTGGTAAGAACATTTATCGATTTAGCACGCGCTGTCGCATTTATCGTGTGTCAATCGCTACTTGTACATCTTTAAATTCACTGAGAAATTCTGCTTTATATACTAGTGTTTTTTGTATTGCCGACAGCATGAGAACGCTTCAGTCGTTTCAAGTCCAAACGGCACTCATCAAAGTCTTCATGACTGACATATAATTTAAGTAAATCTTTCTGTCAGAGTTCTTCTGAATGTGCATGAGTCATTGCATCTGAATGCTCTTCTAGATGTTGTTCTCTGAGCTGGACTCTGGTTTTTAATATATTGTGGATGAAACGGCTTCTCCTGCTGTTTAATTCAGTTCAACCTATCTTTGTAATGTCATAATCCATTAAACATTGCTCTTGTTACAAAGCCCCTGTTCCTTTTACGTTTTAATTATTCCGGCTCATCTGTTGATTCTGATTTATCTCTTCCAGCGCACAATTTACTCATGTAAAATAAATCGAATGCTAGCTACAAAATCAATTTACAGCAAAATACAGTACAGTAAACTGATTGCAGGATAACATTTGAATAATCTGGGGGTTTATGAAGTAAAGCAGCAACTGTAGCTCAACTTAATCTGAATTCAGTCTAAACTGGAGAATTGTTATTTGAGAGTTATGGCTACCGACCGTGATCTTGTATGTTGTATATCCAGCAACCAAGCACAACATATAAATTCCAAACACCACACTTCACCACAGCAGTTCATTATTAATAGAAAACTGCTTTTAAAAAATGTGTTGTTTTATTTATTACGATCCCCCTGGTTCTGCTGCCCTGTAGCAAGATGTCTGCATATAAGTACCTGTTTTCATAAAGCTGTAGAAAAGATCTGATATGCAGACTACTGTGAGTTCTTTTGTTATTTTGATTGTAATGTAATATACAGTCTATAATATTCTAACCTAGCCTTTAGTAGGTTAAGAAGCATATTCTTTATCACGTTCACTATAAGTGAATTACAGCAACGGGCATCAGAGAATCATTTTTGTGTAAACATTAAAACACATTTTTTTTATTTGTCTGTTAATGAACTAAAATGTAAAATGGCCTTAGCAAAGTGAGGGTGAGAGTGAGTGACACAAACAATCATCCTTCTGGAGTCAAACATTGTAAAATAATATTTTAATTCTGTTTTATTCCATGCCATTTAATTAAAAACTGAACGTATTTATTTTCATCATACAAAAATGAGCAGATCTTACGAAGAAACAGTTCTGCTGTGCTTTCCCATTTAACTTTCTTTGCTTGTTTTTGCAATCTGTCATAATGATTCATCCAGCTTTCATCATGTTATGGTCTGAGACTCCCCAGTCTAGTTTACCATTCAAGAGTGAAGGGTTATATAACCCTGTCATCACCTAAAATATATTTTTTGAAAAAGTTGTTTGATGCCCAAGTAAAGCCGCAGGCAAGGTGTACAAAACAAATATTCATTTGGATGGCTATTGGTCATTTTTGGAGTCATGTTGTGCCTTTTCATCCAGAAATGAGAGGAAATTAAATGTATTTTGTAAAATTGATTTGATCTGTGAGTGAGAATTGCCTTGAGCAAAAGATCTCAAACATCTCTGTGTTTCTAAACTTACAGAGGTTATTCCAAACGGTTGGAAACTAAATCATACGGCCTCTTAAAGACCCAGTGAAATCAAATCGAAAGTTTTTTTTCCTTTTATTAAAAATTTGTGAGCCTTAAGGACGTCAATATACTGATATGTCACTGATACATCAAAACAATAATGAAGCCCCACCCCCTACCTGAATCTATCCCTAACCGCCACTGGCATGAAAACAAATCGTACAAAAACTCACAAATGAGATTGCTTGAATTTCTATGTACAGTTCTAGCCTTGTAAAATAGTGGCTGTGAGATTGTGTCTTTTTTACTATTGTAAAATAACATTTCCTAATATTTCACTATTTGTCATAGTTGCTGCCATTGTATATAGCTTAATATAAGATTGTTAAACGTTTTTGTTACTTGTAGACATAACTACAACGGTTATGGTACTGTTTATTTTCTTCTGATAGCACTGAGCTGTGATAGTGTGACGGGTGCACATTTTTGCTGATAAGAGTAATGTGTGTTTGCTGAAAAATCGATGGTGATAGTAGCAAAAACAATTTCCACTTACAACGGAAAATGTATTAAAGTGTACATCAACAGAGCTGGAAATACTAAATGCTTTAAAATGGCTTCATTTATTGTAGAATTTATCACAAAATACTTTATTGCTGTGTTTACTGTTTTGAGTTAGTTTACTTAAATTCATTGCACTTATTTCCATGATAAGTATAAGTGTTATTTGTTGGTCATGCATACAGTTTGGTTCTGCAATAAAACATGTAATGTGCAGTTTGCACATTTTAATTCATTGCTCAGTGGAAAAGATCAATGTAGAATTTCGATGAAGGTAGAACACAATGTTTTTCAGGTCTGGAGACTCGTAAGAGTATTTTTTAGGAGAAAAATGTTAAAAAGCAAAACACGTGAAGGGATAGTTCACCCAAAATTGAAAATTCTGTCTTCATTTACTCAGGTTGTTCCAAACCTGTATACATTTCTTTGTTCTGCTGAACACAAAGGAAGATATTTGGAAGAATGTCAGTAACCAAACAGTTCTCATAGGATTTATTTTCCATACTATGGCAGTAAATGGGGGATGAGATCTGCTTTGCGACTGACGTTCTTCCAAATATCTTCATTTGTGTTCAGCAGAACAAAGTCATTTATACAGGTTTGGAACAATCTGAGGGTGAGTAAATGATCACAGAATTTTCATTTTTGGGTGAACTATTGAGAAAGTCTCTGTTTGCCCTCGATTTAATCTCAGTGCTCTCTTGAAGTGACAATTGAGACATTCCAGTGATTTCTGATGAATTATTGCTAAGGAAACATTGATTGTACTGATCAGCATTGAGGTCTGGAAAGCTGTACAACAATATATCACTTTTCTCATTTACAAAGCAAAGTGGTTAAACAATAAACTTTAGGGAATGTGTCTTGTCTAGCAATAAAAGTGCAATTTATTGGAAGTTTACAACCATGAATGTGAATCACTTTAAAGGATTCAGATAATTGAAAAGGTTTAGCCGCTCATAACTCAAATTATGGGTTCAGTATCGACACCCACCAGATTCTTATTAAAAAGAAAAACAGGAAACACTATAGGAAAAATAGATAGAACTAATGAACGAAATCGAGATTATTGTCAAAATATCAATGACAGCTACCATGTCTTTAACATTATTAATCCATCTGGAAAGGGAGAAAGCGAGCTTTGTGTAGTAGATGAATGCAGTATAGTAAAGATGTCTGCATTCATCTCCCTGTTGACATCCTCTCCAGGCAACAATCAAATAAAAAATTACAAAAAACAAACAAAAAGATTGTCTTCCAGAAATATCCCTGATGTTTACTTTCTGTTTCTATTGTGTAATCGATCAGGAATGCCGCTGAGACAAATGCAAATAATCCAGAATGTATTTCTTCATCTCCGGGGCTCTGAAGTATAATCACACCCATCTTATATTCAACATTGCTCATGTTCTAACAACACTAGGTACATTTATTATACACATACACGACCAATTGTTAGTGTGAGCTGCTTCATTTATTACTGGGGGCTAATAAGAATAAACAAGTTACCAACGTTTCTTACAGCATTTTATTGACCGAATCACTCCCGATTCGATTTTATTGACCGATGGGAGGAGAGAGTTATCAGGCCATGCTGTGACTGATAGATATGCACCTTTATATGCATCGACAGTCGATGATTGATGTGAGTTCAACACAGTGGAAAGATGGGCGTTTGGGCTTGTATCTAATGAAAAAAATGTAAATAAGAACCACAAACACAATATATTTATAAGTAATATTATAAGTGGAACCTTTATTTTCAAGTTCCTCAAAAAATCTGTCTGCAAAAACTATGATGTCAAAGAAGGAACAGTTGTGCTTTTTTTATTCTCCAAAGAACTATAACCCTAAAAAAAACTATTCTTTTTGCTTAACCACAGGTGCAGCAAAGACACATTAAAAAGCTCTTTACTCAGTGAAACCGTGATTGTCCATTTATGAAATAATACATCACTTATTCTCCTTTGCTCATCCCACTCTTGTCCTGTCTTCTCATCCATCTTCAGGAGGGATGTTTTTGATCTCAACGCATTCTGCCCCGTCTTCCTCACTAAACACTGAAAGGCGCTCTCCTGACATTTCTCCATTTCTCTGTTGTCTGGCGGGTTAGATTGGTAGCTTTCCACTTCCATTATTATATCTCGCAAATGAACCCGCCGCTCGCTGCCCTACTTTAAATACCACAGTCACGGATAAATCTGCTCCCGTTCACCACCCTGTGAAATATTAAACATATAAGACCTTAGAGAGAGAAAGAGAGAGACGGTGAGTGAGGCGCCCACTAGCCGATGGATCAATATTTGCACCTCGGAAAGCAATAAATATTCGATTGGTGCGAATATGGTTTTGAGTGCGTAGCCATAAGGGATGATTTAATGAGTGCTTATGAATAAAGGGAAAGCACATTCTCTTCTCTGTGTCACGCTCTCTCTGAACATGAAGTGAACCTCAGCGAAGTTTGAAGTCAGGGATGGGTGTATAGGGGAAATGTACGGAACAATACAAGGCTTTTTAGTCAGCGAATGTTCTTATTTCATCATTCATAGTTTCAGATCTGAGTCTGAAATTCATTTTGGCTCTGCTTGCCATCGTGCTGTTTGAGATTGAGAAATCGAGAGTGAAATCTCCTTTTGAACTTCTGCTTTTCTAATGAAGTCGATCAAGATCTGCAGTTAAAACTCACAACTAACAATGCAGTTTGATTTGAAATGGGAAAAAAATATATACCTGTCCGTTTTCTTCTTTCGTGAACACAGAGAGGTATCCTGTGTCCATACACTTCAGGGCTGTATGTTAAGATTGGCAATGAAAGTATATGCTCAGAATTTAGATTTGTTTAGTTATGTGTTCAGTATGCAAAATAGATACAGTATAGTGTATTATATAAGTAACAACATAATTATATATAAATGTATCCCTTCATAAGAATTCTTCTGGCATTTCTCCACCTTTATTTCTATATATAAATGTATTGTAACAAATCAAATGTTGAAAGTAAGAGTTGAAAGGTGTCCTTAAGTTATGGGATTCGCAGAACTGTTCTTGCCCCCGTGAGCTTTGTGTGTGCGTATGTGATAACAGAGCCAGGAAGAACTAGCATTCTCCATCTCTAGCAATGTACTGCAACAAGGGATTTGTTGCAAACTTTGTCAGTCTAAAAAAAGTGCTGTGTATTAAATAACAGTTTATCTCTGGCCATACTTAAAATATATAGTGTTGAACTTTGTGTCCCTTTTTTTATGAATTGTTTTTCTCTCTTTGTTCTTTTCTCAAACAGACAGTAACTTTGTGCTGGGGAATGCACAGGTCCAGTCGCTCTACCCTATCGTTTACTGTTCCGATGGCTTCTGTGAGCTCACCGGCTATGCCCGGGCGGAACTGATGCAGAAGAGCTGCGCGTGTCACTTCCTGTATGGACCTGAGACCAGCGATAAGCTGATGGCACAGATCCAGGCGGCGCTGGACGAAAGGCGGGAGTTTAAGACAGAACTGGTCTTCTACAAAAAAGGAGGTAGTAGATGCAATAAAAGAAAAAAATATATACGTTTGAAATACTACAGTATGCAACAATGTATGGTGAAGGATAAGCCTTGCTTTCTTGGCTAATTTTGCTCACAATCCCTTTAGTTAATAGAAATATGCAAATTGTGATGCAGCTCAAGCTTTAACGTTGGTCCTTTCACAGAAAACTGACATGTAGACAGGGAAAGAGGTTTATAAAAGATGAGTTGAAACTATTAAATAGGTACATTGTGGAAATGGAGAACAGAACAAGTTGTTTCCTTAAATGATTTTGTGAGAACTGAATATTTGATGTAGTGAATTGGTCACTACCAATTTTATAAAGCAGGTATAGCTGCAGGCGAGAAAGACATTGATTAACACAGAGTGCTGAAGAAGATTGATGGAGGGATAAAAATAAAAGAGCAATAATACAGTAAAGGAAATTCCATAAAAAGTTCATGTGCTCAGGCCAGAGTATGTGAGCAGAGTGGGAGCGAATTAGAGAGCGGAGCGATGTAATTTTGACCTGAGCGAGGAACGGGATTTCTCAAATTTGGAGCGTCTACATTTTCTCCGCTCCAAGAACGCTGCGCTCCATCATGAGCCCATAATGCAATGCATTTACGTGTTATGCACAGTTGCAAACTACATACAGACACATGGATTTCCCAAAATGTTACATTAAGGAAAGTGAACAAAAATTGAATGTACACTGAAAGGTCATGACGGCAACAGTGAATGCGAGTGTGGTGAGGTGGTTGCAACTGCAAAAGGTTCCTTTTGGAATCTTAGAAGACACGTGTCGAGGAAACATGATAAAGTGTTTTGCTCGCACATGGAAAGAAGGTCGGTAATACTGTCACATAGCGCTGCGTGTCAACACTAAATACTTAAGACTCTTACTCATTACATTGAAAATATTTCTAATATATTATCATTGAATTAACTGAATTAAACTTTAACTTTAATACCAACTGAATAAATTGTTAATTTTGCAATTTTTATTTATTTACAGACGAAGAGGCACAAAAAGCATGTACAAAGACAGAGAGCGGGAGATTTAAAAGCTTCTTTCAGCAAAAAACGACAAAAATACATTTATCACAGGAGAGGAAGAGTGAACTAGACCAGGCATTCTTTAAAATGCTATACAGGCAGGTCAGATGTGATTTTTAACTAAGAATAACACAAATTACACTGAACTTGGACATACATTTTCACCTCGGAGTGAACGCGGAGCGAATAGGGGGCCAGGAAGGAGCGTGGAGTGAACGAGGAGCGAAAAATGACAAACCCAGAGCGGAGCTGGATTGGAGCGAGTATATTTTTTTATGAGCGCAGAGCAGAAATTGATGCCGCTCCACTCCGCTCACATTCTCAGATTTACAATGTTCGAATAGCTTAAAAATGCTGTTCAGAATCATTTAAAGTCAAATCAACATTTCAAATCCCTTTCTATACGTGAAAACACTGGTACTGTTATGAACTGCTCGAAGACACACGGATGAGGATCCAAATGCAGTTTATTAAAGGGGCAATCCATATACAAAATCCAAAGAACAGGCATATATCTAAACACAGATGGTCAGTCCAAACACAGCAAACAAATCCACAGGGCAAATGCAAACAGAGTGATCCAAAAGAGAACAAGGCAAGACAAAACCAGATATCGCTTAGAATTGCAGTGTGACACTAGACAAGACTTTGAGACTGAGATAACCGGGTTAAAATAAGCATATAAACCGCATTTAACAGGACACAGGTGAACATAATGATGGATACTGAGTCCGGGCAATGGTTTATGGGCAATGTAGTCCAGTTGAATGGCAACAGTCTGGTTGATGTGGGGAGTACCCTATAGTCAACAGACCTGAGAGGGCACTCCAGAAATATTTTACATAAACCCAGATAGCACATGTGCATCTCTTAGATATCTGCTAAAGATCAAAGATCTGGAAAACATCTGCTGTGTAAAAACATCTGATAAACGTCTTAGAAAAGGCAGCTTTACATTCTAAATCATAAACATCTTACAGACATCTAGAGGATGTCTATATGACACCTGAAAGTAGACATCTCAAAGACGTGTTGCAGAAAAGCAACCATTAAAAAAATATTTCTTGCAATTGTAAATGCAGACATCAGATAGACGTCTATGAGATGTATGTGTGAGTATAGGGTAGCATACAAATCTTATGTTTTGATCAACCATCTACAAATAATTAAAAGGATAATGGAACATACTTATTTGAATATCAGTTACGTTTTTGACTTTTTATGGATACTTAAAGAGAAACAAAATTATATAATAGCAACCCGAGTGAGAAACACTATAACTCAAAAGGAAAACACATTTATAACAGCTCTTTTAGCAGCCATTTCTAAGCCTTCACCTCAAAATGTAACCAAACAAATGTCATTTCTTTCCAGAAAACCCATTTATTCACTCAAATTCACTTTAAATGTCTATTTTGTTCTCTAACATGCATCTGAAGCACCCGAGAATAGATTTAATTCAACATCTGGCTCTCTCATCTCTCCGACACGGATATTCCTGAAAATAACATGATACAACTAGCATTGTATAAACAACAGCATGGAGGTCTAATGGCTTTATCACTTACACAATAAACACCATACACAGAAAGATCACAGCATGTCATATAGTTAATGACGGCCGCATATTTACCCACCTGCGGTCAGGAGAACAATTTTATCCTTGTAACAGGAGACCATGCGGATCATGGTGAACGAACAGAGTCGACCTCTCTGTCAAGCCCTATCAAACACCCTTTCCTTTCCCGCCCCTACCCCTCAACCATTTGTTTTTCAGTTGTTAGTTTGTTCAGCTACGCCTCCTTAGAGGCCCCCTAATGCAGTAGAGTGCTCAGTAGGACAAGCATTCTTTCCGACTCATTCATTTGTCCGATTGTAAGAGACACTCAGGAGCTGTGTGTTGGCTGATTTGTATTTTACACACGCAGGATTCAAAGAGAATAGGCAATCTGTGTGTTCTTCCCTATCTGATTGTTGATTGTCTGAACAAACTTCTGCAGTCCCATGCACAACGCACAACGAAACAACTTCTAAACCTTGCGGTGCTAGCAGAACACGCATCACATACCTCTTGGGTTCAGGTTATACTGAATTCAAAGGGAATAGAAGATCATAGTTGTAGCTGCAAATTCCCTCTGTTGCCAGCCGCCTTGTTGTACTGAGTCATGGTCAATCCACAGTTCACGTAATACAAAGAACTCAACAACCTGTCAAATACAGACTCGAAAAAGCAGTAAATTGCTTGGACACAACCAATTAAAACATTTAATACAATATACCAAACAAAGACTTGAAATCATTTTGATTCAAATCATTTTGCGACGCTGAAATATTTGGGTAACTAAATTGGCAGTATTGCGTTTAAAGGACTGGTTGTATTTGTTTGCCTTCCGTTTTTTTGACGTGCTTGACATTTTAATGGTTGTAAGATGAGAAGAACATATCCAGTGTGTTGGCTTGTGAACAAAGCTCAAGCGGGACAGCCGTGTACATGCGTGTCAGTCCTCACAATGGCTAAATTATGTGTGTACGTACATTCAATGGAAACCTAATGCTGGAATGAATTAATTCATTACGATCGAAGCTCTTAAGATTGCTTTTATCATAAATTGTGTGTAGTACCTGCTTTGAAATACAATGGTTATTGATTTACCGTGTTAAATGAGCTGTGATATGAGGTTTAAGAATAAATGAACCTTTTGCCCAATAAACAGCGTAACCATTTAGCATTCATTCTGCAGTCAAATCGGAAACTGGTTAATAATTCATTTTTTAATAAATCTGTGCTTGCCACAAATCAATTCATTTTATTTAACCGTTGTCATCGCGTGTGTAATTCATGTTTATTCATAGTTTTTAGGTCTCATTAAGTGGTTTGTTTAGATTATATTTTTCATTGTATTATATGACCTATGTATGGTGTCAACGTACTGGTTCAATGGAATGTATTCTTTTTTTTTTTAAATCACTTAAGGAAGATTTCTTTATTCTTTGCTTGACTCAAGCTGTGCCTAATGAACAGGCTTTGTGATGGAGACACGCACGCGCACACACACGAGCACACACACACACACACACACACAAATGTTTGTATTATTAGGGACTCCAACCAAGCATCTTTCCTTCTGTTTCTCCCCATCCTGGTTTAATGAGGCATGGTTTAATGCTGAGGCATAATGTTGAGTGGCTGAGGGACACTGTGGAACCTGCTGACATGTATGTGTGCAAATAAACACACCACCACACCACGCACGCACACACACACACATACAGTATTCCACATCTCCAGCTCACCTGTAAAATAACTGCATGAGAAAATGTCAGAGCTCCAGCAGACTCATGGTGTATATGAATCGATGTTGTTGACAAAAATCAATGGAAAATTGGATAAATTAAATCAAATGGAGAATTATCAATCAGACCACACAAGAAAGACTGGACATTGAAAATGTTATGAATGCGTCTGTGTGACGCAGCTCTTCACCGTGTCTACACCGGACGCGCCGCATCCAGTGTAGACACAATAATAATGGGTTCTAATGCGATCAAGTGTCTTTTGTCGCATCGCATCTCTTCACGCCGCATCCGGTGTAGACACGGTGTAAGGAAATTCACTAAGAACGAATTCCTCCCACTGAAAGCAGTGTTTATTTGCCGATACTGTCTGTGTTACATTAGTGAAGGATTCAGTAAAGCTCAGTATCACATCAGGTAACCGTGCAAACGTGTCTACAAAGTTTGCATGTTCTGCATCCTGCAGGTTGAGTTCTGGTTTGTGGAAGATCAGCATATGTAACCACATCATTACTGCAGTTCAGGCAGATTAACTGCTGAAGGTCTGAATAAATGGCCAGTAACATATTTTTTATGTACACTTTTTACAAATTCAATGAGATACTGGTACGATTAGAAGATTTCTTTAAATAAAATATATCTTTCAAACAATCTTTCTAAGTGCAACATTATTTGCAAAAAGACAATTTCATAAATAGGTCGAAATATAATACTGTATAAACCTGATTTACATAGAAAGCATGGGTCTTTCATCACGATTCAACAAGTCAACTCACCTTTATATAGCACTTCATACAATACAGATTGTTTTTGCAGAGCTGCTTTAAAACAACTGCTTTAAAATAATAAAGGTTGAAAACTAGTGGGAATGAAATGATACAAACTTCAAAGCACAGCAGTATGTATAATACGCCAGTTCTAATTGAATTTGATCGATTTCAAGTTGGGGAACATTTTAAGACCTTTTACACACAGAATAGTACGACTGATGTGGTCTATATCATCTTTAAACCTAAACAAATATATTAAAACCTGTTATGTCTAATCTTGAGCATTTTTAGGAACCCGGGTTTGTTGGAACCCCAGATATTATTCAGACAGAATTTCTCAATTCAAATACAAAGTCAAATAAACTATACAGCAGCTCTGTAAAAAAACATGGGTGTCATTTTCCAACTCAGTTTCTGAGTTGTCTTTATAGGAACCCAAAGATAAAAACACCGTGTATATTAAATAAAACAAAGTCAAATGAAGCCATTATAAAGCCGCTCTGCAGAGAATAGTTCAGTTTGTGTTCATATCCAGTAGTGTCAGTGCAGTCAAATCAACAATATAACTGCAAACTAAATGTCTAAGTGATCAGAAAATGCAAGATGACCTGTGAATAATCCATTTTCTAGTACTGTAAGTGCTACAGCTCAGTTTCAATGCTTGTGTTCTTCCTCAAACCATAGGTGTTTACAAAGCATGTGTTGACTAATGGTGTGTGAAGATTGTGACAATCGATAGCTAAACAACACTCAGAGGTAACATTATGTACTTGCTATATTATTGTAGTTATTTTTTAGTTTAAAAACACACAAAAAATGATAACCCGGGTAGACTGTTAGTTGTGTGTTGATAGCCCCGAGAGGTAAACAGTGTTCCACATGCTTATTAGTAATTCATGTAGACATTAATTACCATAAATTTACATTGGGAAAGAAAACATTGCCTCCTTATTTCAGACATCCGTCACACACAACTGTTGTGTTTGCATTTGAATATCAGACACATATTTTTTGTCCTGTAATCCAACTGCTAGAATGTAATGAGGTGTCTCCTGCCAGACTGGAAAATAAAGAAGTCTACAAAGGAAGTGATCTTGAAATGTCCTGATCTTGGTGCTACCTTTGCAATTTACTAGAACTGCAAAGTTGTTTTCTCACATTTTCTGACTACTGCTGTACAGACAGAAAAGTCTTCATCATCAGGCCATTTATAGATCTATACTGCATTTTATACATATGTTCAGTTTCCTATGCTCATGTTCGCAGGTACTCAGTTCTGGTGTCTTCTGGATATCGTGCCCATTAAGAATGAGAAGGGGGAGGTGGTGCTCTTTCTAGTATCACATAAGGACATAACTGACAACAAGAAAGTTCAAGATGAAGAACAGAGCCCAGAAAGAGGTGAGTGTTGCCACCCATTGTTTTCCCATCATGTTTCTTGATCAACCTTCCAATAAGGACGCAAACTCTGATCTCCACCTCTAAAATCAAACAGAATTGGTTGGTTGATAAGAATGTTGTTCATATATGCCAACCTAGTCCTTACAATCTGATTGGTTGATGGGGATGTCTTGCTTGGGTGATACAAAGTAAAAATTTGTTCTTGACAAGAATAGAGTTATCGAGACTGGGGTCTTTGTAGCAAAAGGGGGTTTTTTTTTAAACCAGGGTAGGCATTTTTCAATCTGTTTAATTGATTTGCAAAATCAAGTGGGTGATTCCCAATTCCTTCCTTCCATTGAATGGTTGAAAAACATCTATCCCATTTGGAAACGCAAAATAATTGAGAAACGTCCCTTCTGTGTTCTGCAGAGACCTGTACTTTGAGTTCTTGAGTTTAAGAATGATCTGCCTATCCGTGTCCAGTTTGAGATTAAGTTGGAAATGAAACTGTAAATCACATACAACATAAGATCCCCAAACCCGAGACTGTTTCCAGTCTCTAAAATAACTCCAGGAATGAAGATTGTCTTTCAGAAAACATCCTCAGAACACAGGTGTAATGCTGTGTAGAGAACAAAGACAGCAATGATAAAAAGAGAGAAAAACAGAGAAGTGTCATGAGTTATAATACTATACAGCAGAGGTACCGAGACTTTGCAAAGATAGACAGATTTTCAAAGACAGAATATCCTCTCTGCCCTTCAAGCCAGTGATTACCCATGATTACATATTTCCCTACACACACACACATTCATTTTCTATGCCCCAAACTCTCACACAAAGCTGTTGTCCGTATCAGATTGAAAGTAAAACAATATTTGGTCGATTAATGATATTTTGACCTCTTATATTGTGCTTATATATTTGTGAGGACATTTTCAAAGATGTGGCAAACATGCACACCTTAAACCCCTGGTTCTGTCAAGGTCATATTTATCATCCTCATCCTGTCCTATATGTCTCATTCTCTCCCTTTTTGGGTACAGAGTCATGTATTTTGGATGTGTCAGTGCAGGCCAGCATCTCATGTGGTGCTTTTACAGTAATCCTGACACCTCTCCTCCCCAGAGAGAGAGAGAAATAAAAAGACACACGCATGGCACAGAAAAAGAGAGAGAGGGAAAGCTTGGCACAGGAATATGAACCCCCCATTAACAAGTGTCCTGAGCTTGAGCCAATGATTCACAGTGGCTGTTATTTCACTTGGCTGTGGGATGTGCAATATATTGGCAAAGGTACATTTGATCAATAGTCATTCAAAGCAAATCAGGGAGATAAGTTGAAAAAAAGGCAGTTACATTCTTAATCATTCGGACTTAATGTGCTTTTAAAATAGACGGTTTGAGGATATGAAAATGATTCATTTTTAATGGTCCCGTGTGTAGTATTTAGGAGGATCTATTGACAGGAATGCAATATAAGATACATAACTATGTCTTCAGAGGTGACCTTACATAATGAAGTGTTATGTTTTTATTACCTTAGGATGAGTTATTTCTATCTGCATACACCGCAAGGAATTCGTCATGTTGTTTATACAGTAGCCATAAACATACAAACTGCTCTACAGAGCATGTAAAAAATACGTCATCTTCTTCAGCAAAGAAGCAAAAACGTGACGACATCTTAGTTCTGTGTAAGTGAAAAGTGCTTAGAAAAGGAGGGGTGGAGTGAGCTGTTGGTTGCAATTCACAACCTCACAGCTAGATGCCGCTAAAAACTTTGCTCCTTTAAATGAAAAGAATTAAGATTTAAAACAAAAGATTTGTAAAACAGATTAGCCATGTAATAAAAAATATACAAAATAAAAATTATGTAAAATGTCAACTCTTTAAAATACAAACACTAAATATATAAAATTATTTCACTTGTCTAAAATGTCGTTATTGTTCAATTATATATGGCTGTTCACTTTTTAGACGAAGAGACAGGGTTGAAGGTGCACAAGGTCACACGGCCGCCAGGCTTCAATACTAACCGGCGACGCAGTAGAGCTGTGCTGTACCAGCTCTCTGGACATCTGCAGAAACAAGACAAAAGCAAACTCAAGATCAACAATGTAAGAGACAAGCTAACACATCTTCACACTGAAACCGTATTTTTGTCTCCTCCAGGCCGACTGAATTCCTGCGTGGTCATAATACAGAAGTACAGAACATTGTGTAATCTCAGACTCTTCAAGTTTTATTTGCAGCATTTGTATGGAATCTGAGAATAGTATCAAATAAAGTAACCTTGTAAGTCTAGTTACTGTAGATAATAATGTTTTGTATTCACGCCACTAAGGCATGATTTTTTTCTTAAGAGAATTTGTTGAGCTCTATGATCGTGACTGCCTTGCATGCGTCACACTCTTTATGAATGTTTCAAATAAGCCTGTACATATTCCGCTAATGTCTCAAAAATTTGCTGTCATTTAGAACATGTTTGGTGAAAAGCCGCCAATCCCAGAGTACAAAGTGGCAGCCATACAGAAGAGCCGCTTCATTCTTCTTCATTACGGCACCTTCAAAGCAGGCTGGGATTGGCTGATTCTCTTAGCCACCTTTTATGTAGCAGTTACCGTTCCCTACAACGTCTGTTTTACCGTCGTTGGCGGGCGGGACGAGTCGTCGACGCCTAGAAGTCCACCGAGCGTGAGCGACATCCTGGTGGAAATCCTTTTCATGTTAGGTGAGTATTTCCACAGTCAAGATTAACTTAGTTTAGCCAAAAACAATGGAGTTTATAAAGGTGATTTATGTTCTATTGTGCCAGGACTCTGTTATATGGTTGTGTGAACAAGCTACGAATGTCGTCTCAGTTATGGTACGCAGGTGGCCCATAAGCCATGTTTTGAAATAAAGTGCACAACCCTGTTGCTGCCAGATTACTTTAGTTTAAAGGGATACTCCACCCAAATGAAAATTCTGTCATGAATTCCTCAACTTCAAGTACTGTAGTCCCAAACCTGTATACATTTCTTTGTGCTGTTGAACACAAAAAAGATATTTAGAAGAATGTTAGCAACTTAGATTTCTGGGGTAGTCAAAAAATGGTAGTCAAGGTGCCCCAGAACGGTTTGTTTCCCTAAAGTCTTCAAAATATCTTCTTTTGTGTTTAACAGAACAAAAATATACAAAAAAATTGTACCATGGTAGTCAATGGTGCCACAGAACAAAAAATATGCTATTTCTACTATGATAGTCAATGGTGCCCCAGAAATCTCAGTTTAACATCCAAATATCTTTCTTTGTGTGCAACTAAACGGAGAAATGTATACAGGTTTGGAACAACTTGAGGATTAGTCATTCATGACAGAACTTTCATTTTTGGGCGGACTATACCTTTAAATTGGTGAAGTGCGCTGTAATTCGTATGGAGAGTCGGATTTGTGTTTGCATTCCAATGCTAGACGGCCTTTTGTCACAGAGGTAGCTCTGTTTAAGGCCAAATACATCCCAGTCGTTCAGAGCTGGAATCAAAATCACTAGCATGACTCAAACACAATGAGAGTAAATCTGAATTCATTCTGAAGGACAGTTCAGTCAATGCAGATGTTTGAGGACCCATGCTTAAAATCAAGAACATATTCCTATTAAAATCTGTTAGATAAAAATGATTACCAGCTATTAACTTTATATTAAAATGCCACAGAGCTTCCCAGTGTGTGGAAAAGCATTGAGTTTATTATTGCAGCGTTGTTGTCCTCAATTAACATTAGCAGTTAGTGTTTAATGGCAGAATCTGATTCTGCTCATTACACACAGTTGTATAATGCGAAATTAACAGTTTGTATCGTCAAAACATTTTGGAAGAAAAACGTTCCCGCACTAAAAGCTATTTTCATTTGTTTTCTTAAAGATCTTTGCGTACGTTGATTTTCAACAATGTTGTTTTCTCTCACAAATCGACTGACATTCGGAGATACTAACTGTTGATTTGATTTTCTCCATGCCAGATATCCTGCTAAACTTTCGCACCACATTCGTGAGCACGTCAGGCCAGGTGGTGTATGATGCGCGCTCTATCTGCGTGCATTACGTCACCACCTGGCTCTTTGTGGACCTGATCGCAGCGCTACCTTTCGACCTGCTGTATGCCTTTAATGTCAGTGTGGTACGTATGTCTTTGCGTGCCACGTGGTATCTTTTAGTTAATATCTCTTAAGTTATTGTATCTAGTCTTATTTAGTCTCTATGCATTTGATCTGTGTGTTTAGTACTTTGGGGTTCATCTGCTGAAGACGGTTAGATTGTTGCGGCTTCTGCGCTTGCTGCAAAAGCTGGAGCGTTACTCGCAGTACAGCGCGGTGGTGCTCACGCTACTTATGTCCATGTTCGCCCTGCTTGCTCATTGGATGGCCTGTGTCTGGTACATCATTGGACGCGGCGAGATTGAAAACAGCCCTGGTTCCTGGGACATTGGTAGGTGGCATCTAACAAGTTATTCATATTCCATAGTATTCCTCACAAATTGTATACATTTCTAAAAATAGGAATTCTCTCTAGACTTTGAAATCATTTGTGTAATTCAGATGTCATACGCTCTCTCAAATAGTTTTTTATCCTCTATAATCATCCTCTATCTCTGTGTGCCAGATACTTTATTAGCATAAAGATGGCTGGCCTACAGTTTAACCTCTAGCCTGTTTATATTTATCAAAACCGCACACAGCATACTTATTTACCTTATTTATTTCTGTTATTTATAAGTGTGGAAGTGTGGGAGTTTTTTCACAGTGTCTCGTGTGCAGAGGTAATTATCAAAGATGTATGTCCTCTTCTATACTTATGAAATCGTAAACGACCAGCAGCCACCTTAAAGAGCGCTACATATGCACATCATTTTGCATATTTCTTTAAATATTTCTCCAAACGGCTTTATAGATCTGATAGACGCATAAACAGAAATAAGCCAGAGAATGTGTTTTGTCAAAGGAGCAGAACAATCTCTCTGGCTGTGCGAACAGCACGTCCCCAAAGAACTGATGAGGCAGTCACCCATTGAAGACATTTGTGTCTCGCCATTCAATTCAGCTCCTGGAGAGAAGCCTGCGCCTCGCCTGAACAAAATTTCCTGTTTTAGGTTTATTTATGACAACATGAACAGGTGAATTACAGTATCACTTTGACTCGAAATAAACCTTGCTTTCGTACTCTCATGTTCTGACCATCACATGAAAGAGAAAAACAAAGCACGAGGTCGAGAAGGGTGTATGAGGACATTGGTATGCTACAGACTGCACAAATCTCTGGGCCCTGATTTACTGAAGGTCATAGTGCATCAGAGGAAAAGCTAACTGATCGAATTAAAGAATTCTGAATGTATTCAAATCCCGACTGTTTTGTAAGAATTGCAAGGTGCTATTTGCGTGTGTGTGGATTATTTTTAGTAAATCACCAGCGATACACCCACAAAGTTGTAGATTACACATCCTTTGTTACATTGCACAAGCCTAATAATACAGTTTATTTAGAATCTTAGTAGGTTGTTTTTTTATTTTTTGTTTTACCCACACCATCTGTTATCTTTAATGGAAGTGATTCTGATTGGCCACTTAAACGGCATCAGCCGTAACCTCAGGCATATCGAAGCCCTAACCAACCATCTTTTTTTGCACTGGATACAGGCCAACGGTCTAAATTGCATCCATATGGGAGCAAGGATGAAGCACAGATATCCATTCTCTGCTGGCGTGCCAACAAAACCCTCTTGCACAGTTTTGCTTTGCCTAGCCATTAAATATTTAACCGTGTGCGTCTGTCTTAACATATCGCGATTTGCTAGTTGTAGTGCGAAAATGTGCATTCTGCAACAATTAAAATATGAGGCATATCCAGTTTAACAAGCCTCACATCTTTATGAGTTTAATTTTAAAACTGTAGAATATTAAAGGTTTACCGTATTTACAAGTACTTGTTATAGATCTGCTCTTTTCCTATTATCCGCCTTTTGTCAGCAAATTTAGTGATAAATTCATAATTATTCAAATAAATATTGTAAGTGCTTCTGAATATTGGTGTGTATTTAGTTCAGAGGGGACACGGGAAATAAAGGATGGTAATGCACTGAAGTTCTGCTGTTTAAATAATGAAAGTCTATCAATAATTCAATATATTTTCTGAGGGCACCTCTAGCTGATTATACTCTTGATTGGTTGCCTTGTCCCTTCTTCACGTTCTCTCCCGCTCTCTTTCTGTCTCTTTAGTATTTATCGCTCACTTTACTGTCCTCACCTTCCTCATAGGAACCTTATTCTTTTTAATGATTTTACTCCCAGCAAACCTTTAAAGACCAGAGTGAATTTTTGAGTTTCCACTAGTAGTCCCCCCCCCGAAAAAAGAATAAAAAATCTGAGTTATCGTGTATAATCAGTCAAAACTAATTGCGAAAATTAAGTAGAAATGCAAGAGAACAGAGCCTGTTAAAACTGTTAAAATTAAAACTCTATGTTATCGTAGAAAGTTGACCTTTTACTGATTTAAAAGACTATTTTGAGGTACAATAAATGTATTAATAGTTCATCGTTGTAATTGCTATTTATACTGTATTTCTAATTCAGGTCATCATCTTGAGTTTCTCTTGCCTTCTTTGTGATGTTTTCCATTACAGATATTACAATATCGGTCTTGGGAACATCAATGTCCCTCACATATTATTTCAAAACCTGATTTTCACTGAGGTTTCTGCTTGTATGTCACGTATAAACCCCATTATATATCCACCCCCACCCCAGCTTAGACTGTGTTTAAAGTGTCCTTCACCAACCACTTGACATTGCTCTCTGCCCCAAGCTCTGTCTTTGTCTCCATCATATACTGTACGTTATCATTGTGTCACAGTAAATAGACCCATTAGTTCTCTTTTGTGACCTGAATGAATAATGTGTCCCTTATATTGAAGATAAACATATTGCATTAGCTAATTATACATGAATAAGATCATCAAAATGGACAAGTGAGCCTTTCTCTGGACAGTCTGCACACCAAGCCTGGAGGTAAAGGCGCTCATGGATGTCATTGTAAATGTCAAATAAGACTTTTTTTTATTTACCTGCCAAATAAAACGGCACGTGGTTCCGACAGCAGCAGTAAAAGAGTTGATGGAATTGTGGAAATGTAAACTGGTCACGGAATACAGCTGGACTTTTGTCCAATATTTCTTCGTAAAGGCTTGTGGCACTGTCTGAATGTTTGTGTAAGTTTGTGCTTAAGTGTTTAGTGAAGGTGGTTTTTAGTATGTGTGATTGCGCTTCAGACCTTCTCTGATAAGTTCTAGCAAGATATTTTCCGTCACACTTTTCCCTCACACTTTTCCCTCAATCTTTCTTCTGACAGTTTTCCGTCCTTGCACACTCTCTCTTTCTGTCTCCTGACAGTTTTCCTGGTTCTCCCTAAAAATATTTCAAATTCCACACATAGTACCTGCACCACCTTCAAGCTAGAAGCGTACAGAGAAATAAGCAGGGAAAAGGTGTGTGAGAGATAGGAAGAGTGAGAAAAAGAACAGTCCCACTGGGAACAAAAGTCTCAAAAAAGTATATCCGGCTGCAGTAGATTCTGCTACAATTCAACTGATATTCAACATATTGAAGTTTCAGCACCATGGACAAGGACAGCTGCTCTGTATATCGGAAAGTGACTTAAGCACCTTGGACAGCGGCCATGTACACACTGTAAAGTTTTTGGAGTTGCAACTATATTTAAATGTGGGAGTGAATCCTCTGAATTATCATTTCATGTTAGAACATAATACAGGACTCTAAAACTGCAATGTGTAAATGGTATTCTCTATGTCAAAGGTGAAATTTTGACAAAATATTAGTGACTGAAGACATGTAACGTCTTGCAATTTTTAGTAAATAGCTGTGAACGTAGGCACTATGTTTTTAAGTTGCTGCTTTTAAAAAGTACCCTCTCTCTGTGGGTTGCCTCTACACCGCAGGGCTGATGGAAGTTACTACTGTGGACAAATTTGTTAATAAGTCAAGACACATAACTCGTTTTTTCTAGCAGTGCACTGCGGACAAGCTGTTTAGGATTAGAGATTCACAAGAGGAGTGACAACTGTATTTAGCTACAGTGTGTACGTGACCAGACAGTGGAACCGTTCATAGTAAACATAGACAGTGACTTTTGATGTGTTTTTATGGAAGACATTCCTAAAAGGGATAGTTCACCCTAAATTTGAAATTCTGTCATATTTTGTTAATCCAAACATGATTGTATATGTACAGTATATGATGTACAGTATATGATTCTTCTGTGGAACAAAAAAGAAGATATTTTGAGAAATATCTCAGTGGTTTTGTTTCCATATGGGGACTAATGTTGTTTGGTTATACCAACGTTCTTCAAATATCTTCTTTTGTGTTCTGCAGAAGAAAGAAAGTCATACAGGTTTGGAATGACATGAGGGTGAGTAAATGATGACAGAATTTTCATTTTTTGTGTGAACTGTCCCTTTGGGTCTTAAAATAAGAGTTAAAGGCCCGTTTTTTTCCCTGTTTTCGAAGCCATGATTGTGTTTTTTGGGTGTTTAACAATGGATGCTCATGTTTCTAGTTCAAAAAACCCTTTATATTACACATATTTCAAGTCTATCGTCCACCGCTGTCTCTCTTCTCACAAAACGACTGGATTTTTTCTAGTTTCTTTCGAAGTCCCGCCTTCCGATACGCTTTGATTGGTAAAGCTGACCAGGTCAGTCATGATTGGTTCCCTGCTTAGAGTGTGTGTGTGTGTGAAGATGTCCCACCCATACCATATTAGCGAGTTCCGCTCCTCAAGCTGATTGGTCGGTGCCCCTGTCAGTGCACTTGAATTCATAAACTTTGGCTTTGAGCAATAAATAGTTACAATGGCGTCAACTTCACTTTATCAGTTAAAAACATGCAGATCCATTAAAGTGTAACGGAGGTCTGCTAGTGCATACGCAAACGTCAATCTTGTTAGAGATCAGATTTTTCTACGATGGTGAGGGAAATGACACCAGACCGAATGGCATCAGACCGGTTATATTAACACTAATAACAGAAGCGTTAGTTTTGCCTTTTTATATTGGACCTGAGTTGGATAATAAAACAAGCAGATTGACTAGGAGACTGCAAGCAGGACTTCAAAGGATGTTTCATAGAAGTTTTTTTGAGACAGATGTAAGCGCACACACATACAATTAGGGATGCACGATATTATCGGCAGATAATGGCTTATAAATGAATTATCGGCATCAGCCCGATACAGAAAATAACGCCGATATGCCTCTCCGATAGGAAGCTGTGTTGATTTAAATGCGCATGCGTCAATTTGCGTGTTTGTAAGTGCTACACCGAGCATGTCGGCGGTGTGGGAATATTTTACAGTAAGTCAGACTGATGTCAAGTTGCTGTTTGCAACCACTGCAAGGCATCAGTCTTGCGAGGAGGAGACAAACGACACTCCAACACCACAAATTGAATAACTCATCTCAGAAGTCGCCACCCGATCAGCTATATGTGAATCAAAAATAAAAAAACACGTCAGTGAAACCTCGCCAGGAGCATATTCTGGAATCGTTTGAAAAGTAAAATAAGTTCAGCACGACCACCCAAAGGTAGAAGCTCTGAATAGAAAACAACGTTACTTTTTCAATTAGTTTTTTACAATTGCAACAGTATGTTCCTATTTATTAAATAATTAATTGTTCTTGAATTTATATGTTATATTGGTGGCAACAAAATGTCACGTTTAATATATTGTGGAGCACTTTATAGCCAACATTTCAGTCAATGAATTTGTGTAAAGTTATAATAAATGTCTGGCTGAACTATGTTTTTTTTCTGTCTTCATCCTCAACAGATATTATAGTTAGGGTAAATAAAACATTTATTTGTGGGGCAGGGTTTAAAATGGTCCGAGTCTGAGGCACGTACGACACATAGGCTGATAGTCTGTGCGGCTCATGCTGCACTCGGTCGTGCACTGATATTGTTCGCACGTTTAAGTTTTAACAATTTACTTTGTTATAAGTGTATTAACTTGCATTGATAATCGCAGAGAAAATATCGACATGCAGCTTATAATTGCGACCAAAGCACCTTGGATGAAAAAAACGCTGTCTAGCGCCTGGTGCTTTTAGCTGTGTATAAACGCCCATTTGGATAGACGGCATATAGTGGTATCGGCTATCGGCTTAATTGAGATGGAAATTATCGGCATATCGGCAAAAATCTAATATCGTGCATCACTGCATACAATATCAGTGTATTACACAGAACAGCTTTCACAGCCGATGTTAAAGTGATGGAAGCTGTTATTTGACCGTTGGTTATCTTAGAATGTGTGTAGCTGAATTCTTATTACCAGCTGTAGGACTGTGATGAAAGTGAAAGTAGTTTAGCGCGTAGCTCAGTCAAATGTTTAAAATCTCTCACTACCTTACAATACAATACCTTTTTGGTGTATTCCTTTGGGCGGAGGTTATTAAAAGCACTCGGAATAGTGACATCATGTACCCGGGAAGTAGGGGGCTGTAGTCCGATCCAGGCGTTCTCTGTAGTCCTTGAAATGCGAATTCTGTTAAAGACAATATCTCGCTTGGCATTAAACTTTGAGCTTTATCCTTTTGCAGGTATTATTTATGTTATAATAGCAATATTACACACTAACTAAAGTTTGAAAAATGTGATCGCGGGGAATGGCCGCTTTAAAATAATAGTGCAATGGAAAATCTAATTATTGAATCATTTGCGAAACTACAAGGATTATAAAGATTTAAAGAATGTTGGTGTCCCCTCATACATTTTTACCTCTTTTATAGGTTGGCTACACGAGCTGGGTAAACGTCTAGGCACCCCTTACTTCCTCTCCCCCCTTGCATCCCTCATTCCTGATTCGCAGCGACCCACCCTATTAGATGGACTGGTGGTCAATACAAGCCAATGGAACGGCTCCGATGTGGTGGGACATGAGTCTGTGTTCAACTCGAGTAAATGGAACACAACAGGGGTGGCGCCTGCGAGCACTGACAGCACGGGACAACCTGGAGCGGTACTAGGAGGCGGGCCCTCAATTCGAAGTTCATATGTGACGTCTCTTTACTTTGCTTTGAGCAGTCTGACCAGTGTGGGTTTTGGCAATGTCTCAGCTAATACTGACTCTGAGAAGATCTTCTCTATCTGCACCATGCTGATTGGAGGTGAGTAAAAAAAAACACAGGTACAGATTCACTTTAGACTTTGCAATTTCTTGTAGCTCAATGGTGAGAGCATGGTGCTTACAACGCCAAGGTCGTGGGTTCGATCCCAGGTGATTGCACATACTTAGAAACAAAATGTATAGGATAATGCTATGTATGTCGCTTTGGATAAAAGCGTCTGCATAATGCATAAACGTAAATGTGGAATTCAATGACTAGGTTTCCATATGTAAGTGAATTTTTACAAACCTTAGGCAAGATGCTGTATGTAATGTTAGATTTTGTAATAGAAAACACTGCTATGAGGGATACAATTTCGGTCTATTCACTGGGTTGTGATTTTCTCAGAAAAAAACATGGGATGTGAAAATTATAGATTACGAAAGTACAACCCACTGCATTGAACCCATGAATATGAGTGTGGTGTTTACAGATTGATATATTCAGCTCAATGAGATGAGACCCCTTAGAACTGAACCATAACCAAGTCTCAAGCTACAGGGTGTTCTGTCCTTGTAGGTGTAGAAAAAAACTCACCGACACTTGCCTGGATGTGTCACAAGACAAACCTTGAGGTCTTGATGGTATCTTTGGCTAGAACAAATAGCAACTTAACCCTATTTGTTGTTTTCAAGATTCTGGAGATGGATTTGGATATAGGTTTTAATATTATGACAAGTTAAAGGTAACTCACATACAATATAGTATAACAGAATAATACAAATTAGTGTTTCCATATACAAGTACTACACATATGAGTGTAGACATCATTTATCAGCTCAGTTTAAATACATTGATACATTGACATTATTATAAATAAAACCAAATAATATAACAAATATAAGAATATAATATTATATTATAACAAAAATATAATAAAAACAGTACATATAATTATTTCTCGTTTATTATGTTTTAGTTTATATTATGTCATTGTTTAGTTTATTTAGTTTAGTTTCAGTTTATTTTATAAAGTTTATTTTGGAACCCAATAAAATATCAGTCTAATTAATTCTGAAAATGAGAAATGTTGCCTCAGCAATAAACTGAAAAAGGTTAATGAAGAGGCACTTTTTGAAGCAAAATAATGAAAAGAAAAATAAGAAATACATACAAATAATCAAAAAAAAACTTCAAATAAATTAAACCAGCACAATAACAAACTGAAAAAAGCACATCAATTGCAAAAAATCTAAATACAATTAAAATGAAAACTAAAAGAATAAAAGCTTATTCGAAATAAACTACAATAAAACGGAAAACAGATTTTGAATAATTCTGCACAGCAGTGTATAAAAGACCGGTAAGTCTTTTGGGAAAAGTCCATATCACATGTGTCATTTGGGTCTGGGCTCAATTGTGCCAGATTGGACTTCATTTTCCCAAAGGTTTAAACTTGGTATAGGGCTGAATTTCCCAAAGGACCAAATTCTTAATGAGACAAGACAGAAGTGGATTTGCCTTATTGAAGTGCTCTTTAGTGAACCATCAGTCACTATTAGGTTTTGTGTTCAATTTCACCCCATTTACTTTTAAACTACATTTCCCATGGGCTTCCATTTTTAAAGCACCAACAGACATTTGACAAAGTTATAAGTTATATGCTTTGTTACTTATTGATTATTCTTATCATTAGAGCACATTTCCCCAGTGGTGGCTATGGTTGAATTGAGCATCATTTAACTTCCTCAAAATCATCAACCCTATTCATAGAATCAATGATAGTTGAGTAAATATTTCAACACTGTTCCTGCATCTACTTATTGATGAGACAACATTGTGTTTCAAAACCAATTTTTTGTCTCAAGGGGTTGAATGGATGTATCTGGAAAATACTGGAGCAAATAAATTAAATGTAGGAAACGTTTTACGTTTTATTCATCTTTTCATGCATCGTCCCCTCTTAGCTGTTTCCAGCGAACTTGTGTTGACCATCGGGATTAGGCTGCTACAGAAATAGAAAGTCTTAAAGAAGCCGTGACAGCGGACTGAATTTTAAGGCATGTCCTTTGGGCCGTGAGGAGAGAGACACAGGCCTCACTGCACTTAAGAGGGCCGGATGAGGCCAGCTGAATCCATGTACACTTATGTACATGCACACTGAATCAATCTGTCACCAAATCTTTCCACTAAGGGCCATTACAGACCCGGCCATCTGAAAGCTGTATTTCTACCCACATCCAGAGAATACACAAAAATAGTATTTGAGGAACACAACTACACTGATAAGTGCCGGACTAAAAATAACTGAAAATGATTATTTCCATGTGAGTGTGCATTTCATCAGAGCATACAGTACTCTCATGTGCACTCGATAAAAAATAGAAGTTCATACTGTATTTCACCAATTGATTTACAGTATTTCTTTTTATTTGTAGACATCGTAGTATGGTCTGGTGAATCTGAAAAACAATGCTCACAGACAGTGAGAGAGAGAGTATAGTATAGAGCTACAGTATACTGTATGTGGATAGTGTAGACGAAAATAATTTGACCTTGGAAAAACTGGGGCGAAATCTTTAATCTCTTGCATATGATTGGGGCTATGTTGTTCTGAGTTATTAAAAGATTGGGGCCCCCCCCCCAGGACCCCCAAAAAGATTAACCTTTTGGGAAGACCACCTTTCTAAAATATAATTTTTACGTAAAGTATAAATAATAGATAAATAGTAAATGTGAAATAAAGACATATTGTTTCTAAACTTAGATAGTTCACTACACTTGTTAGATATATATAATCTAGAAGAGACATTTTCAATTCAAATGTATTTGTATTGTAGCAAAAAAATAACTATAGTGAGAAAAGACTTACTAGATGGGTACAAATATAAACAATTCCGGAAACTATACCTGTATCAAAAAACACTAACAATAATAATGATCAGTAGACTTTTTACCATTTTTGCTTTTTCTTGTCTGCCTAAAAATGATTGGGACTCCCTGCAAACTTCTGGAGGATTCCTGGATAATCATTGTCTGCCTTAGTATAATTTTTGTTTTTAAATAATTTTAGTTCATAAGATATTTTGAAGAATTTAGGAAAGCAAACAGTTCTAGGGCACCTTTCACCACCATTTAAAATTTTCCTACTATGGTACAGGACAAACAGAACAAAAATGCTTAAGAACAACTTGGGGAGGGGGTTTAATTCATGACAGGATTTTCCTTTTTGGATAGTATCCCTTTAAGACATTGTTGAGGTCTCTAGAGATGATAAACCCTTCGTGTTTTGGGGGGCAAAAATCGAAGAACCATTTGCTCTCAATGTAATGTTATTGTAATGTTCAATGTACAATTGAGATACTAAGGAGATGTTGTTGCTTTTCTTTCCTGCAGAAATCAGGTGGTTGAATCAACTCTCATTAGCTCTTTTTAATTTAGGTGGCTTATTAGAACCCGTTTTCATAAATTTCAGCACACCCCTCATCCAAGCACAGTCACACAACCCAGGTGCAGGCACTTTAAAAGACCCCTGATCTTGAACAGAAGAGCGCCATGCAATTTCCTCAACAATTTATGCCTCAGACTTGAATGAGTCTGGAGTGCTCTCCAATCCTTTTTAAATCTGTAGGACTTTTAACGTTATAACGTTTAAAATTCTAACAAAACATAAAATACAAATAATGTAAATAAAATGAAATATATGTATTAGCTGTTGATGTGTTGGTTTATTTGCGGTTAATGAATGCATTCTGTGTATTTTAATTCAATTCTGAATGGAACAGTCATGCGACACTTACTAACACAGCATGATCTGGGACTCATAGTTAGTGTCTGCATGGTAGACCTTCACTGTAGATGCTCTGCAGAAGCACTTACAGCAATCTAGAGAGAAGAAATGAGAGACCGTTGAATATACAGAGAAAGGGTAGCTAGAGAACGTGGCTGGTTCTTTACACCAACAAGAAAATACCAAAATAACCACACTCGGAGGTAGTACAGTGGTATTATTTATAGTAACTTTGTGTACATTGTTAAGCATTCAGCATCATAAATAAAAGTACTATGATTTCATGTTGGGGTATTATCATTTTAAGCACAGCTGCAGTATTTTTAAAGATTACTATCAACAGTGTTTATTAACATGTGGTGATATCTATTTGACTGAAATGTTGTGTGTCTCTCTGCAGCACTCATGCACGCCGCGGTGTTTGGTAATGTGACGGCCATCATTCAGCGCATGTACTCGCGCCGCTCGCTCTATCACACCCGCACCAAAGACCTGAAGGACTTCATCCGCGTGCACCGTCTGCCCAAGGCCCTAGCGCAGCGCATGCTCGAGTGTTTTCAGACAACATGGTCTGTCAACAATGGCATCGATGTCAGTGAGGTACGACTTTAACCCTTTCTTCTGCTTTCAGTTAGTTTTATAGAGATATTTAAAAGAAATAGGGAATGATAGTGTGATGATGGGCTCCCCTAATTCTGATTGGTTCATTCGCTGGGGAGGCTGCTAGCTGATTGGTCCCCATCTGTTAAACTCATCCCCACACCTCATCCTAATTTGAACAATAGCTGGAGGAAACTGGAGAGTCATAATCTTACAGGAGGTTCGGAGGTTATACAAATCCTGACTTAAAGTGTTCTGAATGGTTGTGAGAGGGTTGCTGTAGTTGCCGGATTTCTGCAAACGTCTGTTGATTCAAGTAAATTTACAATTTATTAAAAAAAATGTAAAGCACTTGTTAACTATAGGAGGGAATGCTTTTAACAATTAAAGAGATTGGGTTTTGCCTTTCTCTGTATGGTTGTTATGCAATTGGTTATTGGTATATATGGTTATTATGATTACAATAATATATGTAGTCTAGTAAACTTTGTAATGAAGCGTATTTCATTTCTCAAAAGTATTTTGCTTGTTTTATGCTCTTAAGCAGTAGCCTTTAAAATTTGTATAGGTCTAATAATGAAAGTAAGTCTTGCAATGAATGGCAATAAATGATTATTTACTTTCTTAGAAATACTTCTTGGAAGCCTTACAGGAAGTATAACAAATTCTTGTAATTAATGTATTTTACTGTCTGGAATGTCCACTCATTTCCTGCTCATATTTTTATATTTCATGTAACTATTTTAAAGTTTCTGCTCATTCAAATATTGCGTAAATGTTTCTTCTCAATGCTAGAGGTTTAATTCAAATAGTTAATAGAGCATTATTGGGTTTTTTATAATGATACCTCCACTGTGGATTGATGCATTTTATATAGATTTAATCCCTCTTCTCTTTCATCATTTAATTTGTTTTTCTTCCACCCGCCTATTATTAACACTGTCTCATTTTTATCTTTGCTCTGCTCACAAACAGTCTGGTTCCATCTTTCTCTCACAATGTATCTAATGAGCCTGATTCACATTTCTATCTCTCTCCGCTTTGATATCCAATGCTCTGCATGATCTCTTATAAAAGTTCAAATATTAGAGTGCACTCATCAGTTTGTTTCCTTCAGTTGTTTCTTTGATGACAAGTGTATCAAAATAAGAATACAAATTTGGAATATTCAGAATCTTTGATTTACGTAACCCTTATGAGCAAAGGTGATGCTTCAGCTAAGATCACCAATATGTTGCACACTAATGAATTAATTCTCAAAAAGTGTTCACGTTGTGTATGCAATTAACTAACTTATTTTCTTAAAATAGAATTATGGGATATGCATTTCCTTTTGTTTGTTTAATAAAATAATGGTTTTAGTTACAAACAATTTACAAAATGTTAAAGGTCATAAAATATGTTTTTCTCTAGTTCTTTAGAAAACCATATTTGTTCTTTAAAGAACCCAAAATGAAGAATCATTTCACAATCACCATATAGCCGTCCAAAGACCCTTATCCATCAAAAAGTATAGGTCTTCACTAAAAAAATTATATTAAAGTTACTGTCATTTGCATTCAAACAAGAATAGTCCAAAAACAATTGAATAAATAAGAAAAGCAATGAATAAAATTAAACAATAGACAACAAAATATTACATGGATGATGCTATGGAAAATGTATTTGACTAGCGGGAATGAGCAAAAATAAAACAATAGAAAGCAATCTCTCTTTCCTTTTTCCAGCTGCTGAAGGATTTCCCAGATGAACTGCGGGCTGACATTGCCATGCACTTGAATAAAGAACTCCTGCAGCTGCCTTTATTTGAGTCGGCCAGTCGCGGGTGTCTGCGCTCCCTCTCACTTATAATCAAAACCTCCTTCTGCGCTCCGGGAGAGTTCCTCATTCGCCAGGGCGATGCTCTACAGGCCATCTATTTCGTCTGCTCGGGCTCCATGGAAGTGCTGAAGGACAACACTGTGCTGGCTATACTGGGTGAGTTTACATCCACATACTGTTTATTTACACAGTGATGGACTTTTATACTGGAACTAACTACACATTGAAGGTGAAGTTTTTTTACCGCTGCTGGCACCAGACAGAAGTGCAAAATCTCGTCCATTCTGCCATCGGGGCGTTCAAACAAACAGATTGCAAATCCATTTGGTGTCGCTAATTGTGCAATAATCATACGCTTTTATCTTTATTAGGATAATGAGATTTATCCTCATAAAAGTGCAGAAGGTAGACAGGTACTGTAATGTATTGGATGTTAATTGTGATTAGCAAATAAATGATGCATTATGTATTTAGGATCATACTATGCTCATCTGTAAAACTATTGTACGGATATATTTCCACTTGTCCGTCATGCTCTCTTATTCAGAAGCATCTATATTGTAATTTCACAGCAATTTAAAAGGCCAATTTTAATTCCTCCTACCTGTCACTATTCATTGTGCTTTCCGGTTGAGATCGAGACACATCATTAATATCATTTGGAACATTTTAAATTAAAAAATAATGGCTCTTCCATAGCACCGTCTCACACAGACATTCTCACTTTGCTCAGCAAATCTATTCCACCCACTACCTTTATGTCTTATTGTTTTGAGAAAGGATTCCCATGCAAATTTCAAGTCCATTGAGCAGTAACTATCCCCTCCCCAATTCTCTCTCCCGTTCACTCGCTCTTTTACGTACGCACAATCGGCTCATTGGTTTCATTTTCTCATTAATTATCTTCCTTTATTCTGCATAATAATGGCATATATTATCTTTGAGATAATATTGTTGAAGATGAAACTGTGGCTTCTCTAGTGCGCATTCCAATACAATTTCTGATGTGCTGAAACATGCCAACATCTGTATAAGCTACACTTCAAAACCTTTTCACTACATAGGCGGCAGTCTTTATGACTTAATCTTTAGTCAGCATCTAAATTGAAATGAAATCTGATGCATATACAGTAGAAATGTTTCATTTTTTCAAAGTTGAGTATAAAGTGAGAGATATTTGCTTGCCAAATCTGGTAAATCTTGCAAAAAGTGTGAATTAGATGCACTGTCCTATAGGAAAGGTCAGTTGTTTTTATGGTATTGTAGTGGTTAATGAGCTGGGCAAGCAGCCCGGATGAGAAACCCTGTCAAATGGATTCATAAAGATTCATGATTTTATGGCCTACGAGCTCTTGAGCGAGACACTTAACCTTCATGTTGCAGTCAGCGCCCGCAATCATTTTGCTAAGACACTTTGGATAACAGGCATCTGCTCAATAACAAATAACAATAAAAGATGTACTTCAGCGTAAATGAGGCATCTTTTCCTCTGTGAATCACATGGTCAACATTAGTTGTGATGTCTGCTGGGCTGGCTGAACAACATTCATTGAATCTGTTATCTGTTAGGCAGAAATGTAAGAAGACAGGGGCTAGTTGTCACACTTTGTACTATTGTGAATGTTTCTCAATATATTTTACTGTAGAGATGCATACCTTTAAGTCTGGACTACAAAATAGATAGGAACACATTGGAAACAGTATGCCTAAACAGTTTGCCTATATGGGGTAAGTTGTCACACTGGGAATTGAATGGCATTTTAGCAAAAAGCTAAAGTTGTAAATTAATTCTATTGTAACTGTTGAATTAAAACCCATGTGGTAGCTTGCCCCAAATTTGACAACCTGCTCTGTCCTGACATTTAACAATGATACACAGTATAAAAGAACAGAATTTAACCTTTCTTTAAAAATCTATCTACATTATAGACGGTGTTAAAGCAATAACATAAATAAATGTTACTGAGCATGCACGATTTTGTGGCCCAAACTTAACTTCCGGTACACACGCGCAAATAAAAGAGTCTCTGCAGATTATTTCTGCAAGCAAGTAAAAGAAATAACAAATCACATTAGCTGGTTAAAAGTATGACAAGCCAGTATTATTTTGAGTTACCAGTAGAGAAACCGTTACTTGGCTAAACTTAAATGCCACAAAGTTACACGACCCATTCAACAAATTGTTTATTTAATTAAATTATTATACAATAAACTATTGTTATAAATGATTATTAATATAAATCGATTAAAATATAAATAGTTATATTATTAGCCACTAGCCATACCGATCAACAAACATAGACCTGAAGTTAACTTTGGGTAGTTGACTCTATTGTAACATCCAACCGACGAATTTCATATTCAGTTTTTTATTAACAGCCATTATAAAAATTGATGATAATGAAATTGAGATTTAAAAGAGATTTTAACTTTTTTGTTTTTGAAATCAACATCTGAACTGCAATACAACATTGTCATAATAGTAGCATGAATAGAGACTAAAATACAGTCCTGCTTTTACTGATGGCTTATAAACAGCATTTACAATGTCATGCAGCTCTAATCGGTTTACTTTAAAGTCAATGAATAAAAACAGAAAGAGGCAATCAAATAAAACAAGAAAAAATAAATATACTCAAAAATGAAAGCAGATTTAACAACCATAATTGAAAAAGTTTGTAGTTTGATCGGCAAATCTTAGTCATGACAGCTGCTGTTTGTGGGTCATTTAAAAATACTCCTCACCTTGCCGCCTCATCTGAAAGTAGTTTCATGTGTAAAAATAGCACAATACAAAGGCCTGAAATCTTCTAGAGGCAGATAACAGCAGGTAAAACTGCCTTGGGCCAGTAACAGTAGGGTGCCATCATTTTGAGAAGTTGGTGAACGTTCAAATAATGTTTTCTTGTATGCTGCTTGGGGAAGAAATAATCTTCTATAGTCACAAACCTGAATATAAAAGCAGGAATACATTTTTCCCAGCAGTTCTGTTTTCTGCATATTTCCTCTCCAAATCACACAATGTGAACATAATGATCATTTAGGGGTATCTACTCCTTTATTTGTCATTATGTATAATGGCTCACATTTCATCCAGGTAACATTATATTACATACGTTTTAAATTTTGCATAACATGAGATACAAATGCCACAATGTTTGTAATTTGTAACTGCATCACATATTTTGGGGATTTATGTATACACACAGGCATGAAAGAATTACCTGATAATCCATATGTAATGTCACGCAACAGACCATATGGATCAATGTATTGAAAAAACGTCATCCTGTTTGTGATATATTATTACTTTAATGATGTCTCAGAGATCGCCTATATGCCTTTGAAAGTTTTATAAACAATCAGTGGATTATCAAAGAAACCTTCTTTCTGTGGATTTCTATGCTTTTGCTTTTACACTTCCTTTGTGTTCTTTCAGTTCGTGTCACCCGGGACCCCTTCACCTAAAGCCTTTTCATTCTGTTAGTGCCTCATGTTGCCTCTTAGAAAACTGGATGGCAGCAGCTGTGACTATAGATGGACTATTAAAGTTTTAAAAGTACTGTTTTAATGAGAGAAATCGCAGTTAAGTCTTTCAGCATGTTCACATTACATTTTTTGGTGCATTTTCCAATAGCTGTTACATATAAATGCATCCAGATATATACAAACATAAAACCGCTTTATCACCAGTAATTTACATTGGAGACCTTATGTTTCTTTTTTGTCGTACCAAAGGTCACGTTTTCATTCAGTTGTTCACACATTTCAGTCATAAATAAACAATTGGCCGTATCTGAACCCCCTCTTGTACAGTGCCTACAGTTAAGCTGCATATAAAAGCTCTCAAAAGGTCACAGTAAACGATGAGCCAGAGCTCTCACCGAGCTAAAGGTTCCTGTGTGTGCGTCTCTTTATCTCCAAACGCCCGGACCCTATTGCTCTGATCAAATCAAATGTTGATGTGCCGGTAGGCCACATCCACCTCGCTCTCTCACTTAATAATTGATGGTTAATGCATTATTAAACTGCTTTGACTATTAATACAGGCTGACAGTTGAAGGCAAGAGCCATAGATCTCCACACACGCACAGAAAATAATGTGGACTGGGAGGGATTGAATTAAGGAATGGGAACAAGAACAAGAACACAAAGTCTGGGGGGAATAAACACATCAATACAGTCTCAGAAATACAAGCACACTCTTTCGAACTCAGTTCTGAGCCTAGTAAGCGTCTTCTAGCATTATAGATGCACATGCAATTGACATTTCCAATATTTGCAGCAATACGTTATTCGTGCATTCTAAAAATGTTTTTTTTTAACCCAGCATTGGGTCAAAATGGGATGAACCTAGCAATTGGGTTATAAATTCACCAATGCTCAGTTGTGTCAACCCATTGTTGGGTCAAATATAAACCATTTTATGGATTAATTTAACCCAATGACTGGGTTTGTCACGTTTTGACCCAATGCCACTTTGAAAATAACCCAGCATTTTTCAGAGATGTATGCTAGATAGAAAAGGAATCCCAGAATTCATTGCTACACTCTGGAAAATGCTGGGTTATTTTCAACCCAGCGTCGGGCCAAAAAGGATGAACCCAGCCATTGGGTTATAAATTCATCAATGCTGGGTTCCCCAGAAATTCCCAGAATTCATTGCTACAATCTAAAAAATGCTGGGTTATTTTCAACCCAAAACTGGGTCAAAAAGAGATGAACCAAGCCAATTTAATTTAAATTTGACCAACTGCCGGGTTGAAAATACCTCAGCACTTTTCCCCCAGATTTATACTAGATAGAAAGGAAATCCCAGAATTCAGTGCTACACTATGCCGAGTTATTTTCAACAAGAGTCGAAAAGAGATGAAGCCAGCTGTTGGATTAAATACGGAACCATTAATGGGTTAAAGCATCCAAGCATTTTGAGTTGAAACCCAGCACTTTACAGCCCACCGTTTGGGTTCGTCACTTTTCGACCCCTCGCGGGGTTAAAAATAAAAAAGAGTGTATGAGCTCAGTCAAGAAAAAAACATATTTATTATTCAGTTTCATTAAATACAGAAAACTATTGGAAAAAAACAGTTCAGTCTAATTAAATAGTGAGTGTTTAATTCAATATCCATTTGCACTCATTATTATGCCGGTAATAAAGATCTGTGTCTTTAGCTTATCAACATGCTGTTGTCAAATCCTATTGGAATCAATGATGAATGAGTGTTAACAAAGTTGCTCCCCATGTGTAGCACATTCTAAATCTGAGTTTTTATTTTGGTTATAATCTACCTCAGAAGGGTACAGACAGCTTGCTGGTACTTTGGAAAAGGTTTTGAAACTAAACACATTCAGGCATACACCTGCTTACCTTCGTTCCCATGCACATCCACCCGCTGTCAGCAAGAGACTGTTTTGGTTCAATGTTTGGAGGATTTGCTTCTGATGTTGCAAACACACACCTGCACACATGCTAAGTAATGGCACTTTCCTGCTGCGTTATTGATCTGACAGCTTGACCCAAAGTCCACAGGGGGCTCCTGAGAATGAGAAGAGAGAGAATGAGAGCAAGAAGCAGACAAACAGAGAGACAGCAGGAGAGAGAGAGATGACTGATACAAAATGAAAGCATGAAATGAAACCGAATAATTAGTCAAGACAGACGCGGTAAACACTTAGTCTCACAAGAAGACATAAATAAACACACATGCGCGCACGGACGTCTCCGAGCCGCTGATGGAGCGGAAGTGATTGTCTTAATTAAAGCTGTGATATGAAATGGCTTCCTCCACTAGACTCGTGTCGTAGTGTTCTCAAACCTCACAATGAGATTTCATGTGTTATTGCATCAGAGCTACTATCTGCCGAAGCAGTGAGGAGAATAAGAGAGCAAGAATGAGCGACAGAGAGGAGATAGCAGATGAAAAGAAAGGAAAGGAAAGGAAAGAGGGACAGGAGAGTAAAGAGACAATTTGTCTGAAAATATTAGAATCTGTCATTTAAAAAAAGCAAATGAGGTGAACTGGCGGTGAACTCGAACACAACAGAAAAATAAAAAGCAATGCTATTTGGCCCTGAAAAAGATTACGGTTGGCTGCTCACTCGAAGTTGACAATCCGACAGATCACCACCCCGCTCTGATGCAACTACAGTCTGAAGATCGCTCATGAATTCTCCAGCTATGTATTATCATACAGTAGAGATTTTCTGTTTGATGAACAGAAAGAATATACATCTATTTTATGCCGTTAAAGGAGCAATGTGGAGATTTTAGCTGCATCTAGCGGTGAGGTTGCGAATTGGTCCCTCCGTCCTCCCTTTCAAAGCACTACGGTGGCTGCACAGGACAAAGAAGTATTGCGCTTTTTCACTTCTTTGCCGGAGGAGATAACGTATTTACAAAGCGCACTCTGTAGAGCAGTTTGTTTAGTTACTGTAGAAACAACATGGCTCATTTCATGTAAGGGGACCCGCGTGCATAGATATAAAAATAGCTCTTTCTAAGGTAATAAAAACATAACATTCCAAATACACCTCTGAAGACATAGTTATGTATCTTACATTTTTTAATGTCAATACAGCCTTAAAAGATAACACGCTGGACCTTTAAAGCCTTTAAAGTCACTTGTGGAAAAATATTTGAATTTTGTAATCAATACACAGCTATTTTAAGCGGATGTCAATAGTGAAAAATGCTTTGGCACACAAAGGGGCTCAGCAGACTCCCGGCCCCCTAGAGGCCAGAAAAACAAAGCTCAGAGAACAGAGAAGAACAAGGTGAGAAGTGTGATTGGGATCTATTTGATCTTAATAAGATATATAAAACTGGAAACACAATGAAAAACACACGGACGCGCACACACACACACAAACACTATCACTCTCCCTGCAATTGCAATCCGACCACACTTGCCAACTTGATGTACTTGATGAAGGATGTGCATATGGTCCACCAACAATCTGTCTTCACCCTCTTCATCTCTCTCCCAGTGCTGCTGAACTCGGTTGACTCCAGTGTGTGCCAACCAGTTTTTATTTCCCAGAATGCACTACTCTGACATGAACTCACTTAAGAATCTGTCACTGCTTTCAGAGTCCCTTTGCACCAAACCAGGGCATATTTTTAGCCTTTTATGCAGGCTTGGCTGCCCATTCCGAGTTTTATTTATATACAACTCTTTTTGAACCCAGAGCAGAAACTTTTTGGTGTATGCTTAGTGTATAAAAATGATTAACTGTATGTTTTTTGTAATGATTAGATCTGTTTGTTTGCTTGTACTTCATGAATATTGCATGTGATAATGTATGTGTAGAACAAATCAAAATCTCAAAACGTACCTGTGACAACTGCAAAGCAAAAATATGGTGTTATTGCAGATATTATTTTGTCTGTTTTCAGCGTTATCAGTGACTACACTAAATCTCAAGCTTCAACTTAACACAAACACAAAGTGAACAGAATTTCAACAGTTTCAAAAAGGAAAAAACTGTCATTTGAACAGTTTCCAACATTTGCCTAATAAAAGCAATTTAATCGTTATGAAAAATGCAAAATATTTCCCAAATTGATGTTAAAAAAAATGTATGTACCTAAAATTATTTCCAAATTTCAGAATGTCAATACGTGTGTTAGCTAAAATTATAATTAAACTAGCTTTGGCTTTACATGTATTTCTAATGCAGGAAAGGGCGACCTGATTGGATCAGACTCGCTGACAAAGGAGCAGGTGATAAAGACCAACGCAAACGTGAAAGCACTGACATACTGTGACCTGCAGTACATCAGCCTGAAGGGGCTCCGTGAGGTGCTGCGTCTCTATCCTGAATATGCCCAGAAATTTGTCAGCGAAATTCAGCACGACCTCACCTACAACCTGCGGGAAGGCAGTGGCGCTGACGTGAGTGACACATCATGTGCATGCATTCAGGACAATGGATGGCAACCCCAGACAATTACCTGTGTAGGTTATATGTGGCTAGTTGACAAATATGCTGTTGTGTCCTATGGTGTGACATAGCAAAACAATTGAAAACAAACTGTTAATAATATACTATTACACGGCTCGTTGGAATGCTTGATTCTGATTGGCCAGTCGCGACATTTGCAATTTCGTTATTCACAGATAACAACCTCTCAAAACTAATAACACACGGTAACCTTTTGACATTTTTTTTTTGTCAAATTAAATATAAATATGTCTTTTAATAACATATATGACATTATATTTACAAATTATTAAACCAAATTGCCTCTTTGTGACTTTTGAACGTCGTTTCTTACCTTAAAACCGAAAGTAAGCGGCTTTTCCTCATGGAAGGTCAACATTTGCCAAAACTGAGCTAATAAAATGTTTCTAATTCACTTTCATGTCCAGTTTTTTTTCTCATGTGGCAAGTAGGCGTTTAATAAGCGGGACAATGGACAATGTACAATGTACAAGCAGCTGGCGGATTTCGCAAAATAAGACCCTTCAGTGTGATTCACACTGTCGGGGCTTATTTCTGCGATAACAACCGGCCGCCTGTACATTATCCCTTACTTATATGATTTATATTTAGCCTGTAATATAAAATAAGAGAGATTTGTCTTAGATATCCTAAACAAACAAACAATGCTGTAAAAGGAGCATTTTACGGCTGTTTGGTTCCATACAGAAGCTTAAACATTCGCAGAACCTTTCTTTTGCACAAAAAGCTCTTTATACTGTAACAAAGTAAAAAAAAAACATTTTTTAAGAACCTTTGAGTCAATGGTTCTTTGGCATTGCTTTGAGGAACCTTTTGTAGCATCTTCTTTTAAGAACGTTTTTTAATAGATATCAAAATCCTTAACATATAATAGGAATATAGAACTTTGGCAGATATAAGAACTCAGATAAATCAGTCTCGAGGAATCTGACAATCTGAAGAAATGTTCAAGTTCACATTAAGGTCTCGGACTTTGACTGCAGACTTTATCTTGACAAATATTTGACAAAATCTTAAATGCACTCATTCGTAAGTCGCTTTGGATAAAAGCATCTGCTAAATGAATCCATGTAAATGTAATGTAAATCTTAGCACAGTTTGAGACAATGCTGAGATCTCTTGAATCTCTAGAGGAGATACATTTTGTGAGAGCATATTTTGTCCCTTTTTTCAGGCAAATCTGAGGGCGTTTTAAACAGTCTCAATTTGCTTTCTATTTTATACCGACACTGAGAAGTAGAGGAAAAGATAATACTGAAAGGAATCTTATTCGAAAGATTTTAGTTTCTAAGGGATGCCTATAGCTTAACTGGTACTTTGCACTAACAACCAACTGTAAGTCACATTGCATAAAAGCATCTACCAAATGCATAAAAATGCAAACAAAGAATAAGCTTCTACAACACGCCCAGTTTTCCATAGCGAGTTTGTGCGTATAGAAATAATTTCATAAATAAATGCATGAGTTGTGACTGATAGACTGGAGGGTTATGTGCGTGTAACACTGCAATGGCCACACCCACAACAAGAATACAAGATCAATTCCCCATCAGCTAGCTTTGGCATCTTCCTTTGCTATTTTTCTGCGTCCGTGCCATTTTCCTGACTAAAACCTTGATCCTCTTATCTTGAGAATGTACATGTATGCCTGCTCACGAGTCCCCTCTCTCCTCCACACACGCTCTCCCAGCCTTGAGTGTAACTTGCAGGGACAGGAATAGCAGCAGGCTGTGGTGTGTGCTGATGCTAAGAATAGCACAGAGGGAAGGCGGGGACTCCGCGCTGGCTGGGTACCCCGTGCCTCGAGCTAAGATTGGATCCCGGCAGATAAAAATAGCACCGAAGCGAGAGGTGGGGGTTGAGTGAGGTACCTCTTTTCTCCTCTCGTTTCTCCTGCAGTGATGTATGTGCAAGGTGTCATATGCTGCTTTCACTCCAGCTGGACAATGCGATTGCTTGTTTTGAGGAGAAAGACAGAGAGGTACGGCGAGAAAGTGAAGGGGAGGTGTGGAGGAAATGATAAAATAGGAAAAGGAAATGAGATGGTGATTACAGGTGGCTGGTGGAGTGGCGGGTACATAACGTGTGAAAATATGCAGGATCAGTGATGCTAAAGCAAGCCTCAGTGTTAGTGTTGTTTGTATGTTGAATAAGGGATATAAACAAACCTGAATAAACCCCTTTAAACAGAAATGAATGATGCCTCACATTGTACGGCTTGAAGAGTGATGTGCAGTTACTTTGTAACCGACTGGTAGTTTTCACATGCCAGATGATAATATATGTGAAGATATTTTATATAGGCCTAGCATTAGGGACATTAACTACATTTTGTATTTTTGTAGAAAAAGTGTAGTGATTATATTTTTATGTATTTTGACCACATTGTTTGTCTACAAATACATTGTTAAACATTGGTTGCTGTGACAATACCATGGTGCACTTGTGGTTATCATGTTTTCTCTTTCGGAGCAACTCCATGGATAAGTTTCATACATTACATTGAAAAAGCAACTAAGGCATATCAGGGACCAGAATATCATTTTACTCTTTTGACTTGCCCAGAAAGCAGCTACTGAGATGGCCTGGCAACCCCATAGCAACAGGCGAACACAACTCGGAACACCTGCAACCCCATAGCAACACACAAAAACAACTCAGAACACCTAGACAACCCCGTAGCAAAACACACAAAAAACTCAAAACACCTAGGCAACCCTGTAGCAACACACAAAAACAACTCAGAATACCTGGTCAACCCCATAGCAACACACAAAAACAACTTATAACACCTAGGCAACCCCGAAGCAACACACAACAACAACTTAAAACACCTAGGCAACCCCATAGCAACACACAACAATAGCTTACAAGACCTAGGCAACCCCATAGCAACACACAAAAACAACTCAGAATACCTGGTCAACCCCATAGCAACACACAAAAACAACTTATAACACCAAGGCAACCCCGAAGCAACACACAAAAACAACTCAGAATACCTGGTCAACCCCATAGCAACACACAAAAACAACTTACAACACCTAGGCAACCCCATAGCAACACACAACAATAACTTACAACACCTAGGCAACCCCATAGCAACACACAAAAACAACTCAGAATACCTGGTCAACCCCATAGCAACACACAAAAACAACTTAGAACACCTAGGCAACACACAACAACAACTCAAAACACCTAGGCAACCCCATAGCAACACACAAAAACATCTCAGAACACTTACTGTACAGTAGGTAGAATGTAAAAAAACAACTAGTGGGATTTACTTTTTTGTTTATTTGTGCAAGTTTTGCACCCAATTAAATTTTACTTAAAACATTTTTGTGAAGTTTTTTTTCACAGTTTTTTTAAAGTAAAATGTACTTAACAATACTCAGAATAACTTAGCAACCACATAACAATAACCTTTACTAGGATGATGTGTGAAGGGATCAGCCTCGGTGCTTATTTCAGCACTACACCACACGTGTGAAAACTCAAAATGCACAGAGAATACCAATGAGCATGCATACACACGTACATTTGCACAACATTTTGAAGCAGGGGGAGAGGGAAGTGTGTTTATTACAGTGTATGTGTGTCATGCAGCAGGGTTTATGAAGAGAATGTAATGTATTCCTTCCTGTTTAAGGCTTTGATTGACTGAATTCGGTGACTCTAGGGACACGGTGAAGTCGAATAAACACCTCTCTGTCTTTCTCTCTTGCTCTGGAGGAATGTAGAAAAGAAAGTGAGAACTTCTTAAAAAACACAGATTTAAGCATCTTGTTTACAAGTTGTGCCACTGGGGTACATGTTACTAAGATTAGAAGAAGATAGCTAAAAATAAATTCTGCTTTAGGTGGGGTGAGGGACTGCAGACGGTGCGTGGGGGTGGAGATCATCAGAGGAAGGGGAAAAAATTATGCGAAGAAAAAAAGAGGCAGAGAAAGGGAGGGGGGTTGCGGAATAAAGATGGAGTGATTTCAGTCAAAGCGAATCGGGGAAGAACAAATGGAGGATTGAGAAGAAAGAAAGATGAGTGCTAGATGAGTTTAATTTGAATTAAGATTGTATGCATCCAGGATCAGTTTTTTTCCTATCACTTCTGTATGTTACGGAAGGAGCTTGTTTGTAATAGAGGAAGCTGGACTGTGTTGGCACCCCACAGCGATGGATGGTGATTGACACAGTCTTTTATCTGTTATGACAAAAATAAATAAACAGTGTTGCCCCTCCTTTCCTCTTCCGTGCCGCAGGAAGAGAGCGCTTGAAGTCATCCTATTATGACATTTTAGGAACATACAGCGCAGGGAGTTTATTGATGAGGAAATCAAAATCATTTCTAGTTTAAACATATCATTTTTTTTGTGGTAACTCAATCAAGGTTTCTTTTTATTTAGTCTGGTTATGTAAATGGTAAATACTGTATTTAGGGGAGAGAGAGGAAGAGAAAAATAGATAGATGGAGTCAACAGGCTGTGTTAGTGTGCCACACACTGGTTGTGACTTTTACCTACAATGAGCAGAATACAGCAAGGGAAAAAATAAGAGACCCTTTTAAGGAACATTTTCTGTTTTTTGAATTTACAATTTATTGTTATGTGTTTAGGTAAAATTATTAATTTGGTTTTGTTCTGTGAACTACTAACAATCTTTCTCCCAAATTTCCAATAAAAATATGGTTTCAATTTGCATTTATTTGTAGAACAAGGAAACTGGAGAAACTAACAGACCTCAAATACTGCAAAGAAAACAACTACATATGCACTTTTAAGTTAAAAAGAAGTAATATTTGTACATGTATTTAGGAAAAGTTCAACAAAAAATTGTATGTGTGATAACCTTGCTGTTGGATGACTTTGTCACTTCTGAGGTTTGGACACTGGACTGGAATGGCCAAAAATACATATAGAAATGCTGTTTAAATGAAAATTATCAATGGTCTCTATCAATGGCTATATGTAAACAACATTTATTAATCTTTGTTGATTTTAATTAATACCAATACAGTTGTTCTTTAATGTAAATGTGAACTAATGTTAACGGATACTTTTTTTCATTTAAAATATCTATGAGTAAATGTTAAAAGGAACTTTTTAAGATTAATAAATGCTGTATACAAAGACACAAACATGACAGAATCTGTTCTCCCTCTCTCAGCTGGACTGGGAAAGCAACGGCGGCCTTGTCAAGAAACTACCTGCCATCCGCGAGGATGAGGAGAATGATGAAGAACAGCACTCGGTTTCAAGACCCCCACGTTCTCCCCTACGCCTGACCCGAGTGCTCAGCTCCCCTCTGCGATCACCTCTCCTCCCGCCACGCCCCTTCCGGCCTCCATCGGACCACACGAGACCTGCCACCCTCCAAATCCCTGTGGTCAGTTTTAGCAGCGCCCCTCCAGAACTCAGCCCGAGGTATGGCCGCACACCTGCACAGAATCTGCCTTAAAGAGACGGTGCTAGCTTTTGATTTTGCCTTGAAATAATGAAGAGAGTCTGTGTTTAAAAGCTTGACACATTTAACAATTTACAGGGAAAAAAAACACTTTGACTTTGGGCCATGCATAAATCGCCTTTCCTCAATGAGCTACAGCCCCCTGGTGGCTGATTCATAATTTAGAAGAAGTATCCGGCTACCATGACAACCATTTTGGCCGAAATAATTGCATGCTCCAGTGATTGGCTCCTCAATTTCACACTAAGAAATCAGAGCTTAGCTAAAGCCACATTTTAATGGGCACAAAGTGAAGGAATCCATTTCACCGTTCATGTTGTACAGTGGGATTTATGCGTGTTAGATGCTTTACATAAAGCTATATAGACATTAATCTTATGATTTGTACATTTTAATCATTTAACCGTGCAAAAGTCAAAATTGTTAAACCAATTCATGAACTACACACAAACAACATTTTTGATGTCTCTGTAGGTTTGTGGATGGAATTGAAACAGAAAGTAATTTAAGCTCAACACAGCGGTTTGAGTTTGGTCCCAGCCTACCTCATAGTGGCCCTCCGTCCCCTTCTCCAGGTACAAACACACCCACATCTACACGGCAGGAAGCGGGAGAAAATATTATAAAGTGACATTTCCAAGATATCATTTTTATCTCTAGTCACACATTTTGACTCTCCTTCCAAAAAATTGACTCTAGTTCCACATTGCGGTTTATTTTAGCCAAGAACCACCCACTCGAGACATTTAAGTATGGCAACTGCTGAAATCAAATATAGCAAAACGAAGCTAAATATCTCTTAAGGATTTCTGGATTAATAAGTGCCCCAAACCAAACTATCCAAGATATCACCACTTATCCGGATACTGTTTAATGTATCACTCCAGGTTTGAATTTTTGCCAGGAACTTCACGAGATAATTCAATAGTCCTCCGTCAGAAAAGTTCAATGAGGCTGTCTGAAATTTGAAATGTCTTCTGGTGGAAATAACCAGCCAGTCAGCTTGGATTTTCATGTTTAGAGAAAACTTGTCAGTTGCAATTCGTTGCTGTCCTTCCGAAACCTCAGATATCCAAATTCGCTGTTTATCAGGGAATTAAAGAAACAGACTGTACTTTTTAAATGATTAAATACTGTGATGTCAAAGTTGACCAGTACTTTTTAATACTTTTTATTGGTTAGATATTTGCAAAACCAAGTGACGAACATAAAGAGTGACTAATAAAAATGATTCATGGTAAAAAAAATGATCACAAAATATGGAGATATGACGCTTCAGAAGAACATTTTTAAAGTAAGGGATACTGTACATCCAGCTGGTTGTCTGAAAATAATTTCATTTTGCACATTATGGTACATCATACTGCTTATTACATGCCTTAACGCCACATGAGTAAATAGGTGGATACAAAATATTGATTCATAAAAATATTTTATTAGCTAACAATTTCAAAGCTGGCATGAGAAAAGAGACAGCGGAGGGGCGATAATAGACCTCTAAATATCATGACTGATCAATCGTGACCAATCAGAATCAAGTATTCCAGAGAGCCATGCAATAAATATTTTATAACAGGATTTTATTCAAATAATGTTTGCATTTTATTGCACGATGTTTAACAAACTTGTGACACTGCGTGTGCTTGTGTGCAGTGCACCAGGAGCATCTGGAAAACAAACAGAGCATCACCAAACTGAGTGAGGAAGTGAGTCCATCGCAATATTGTTATCATGAATGAATGATGTGCATATTAAAGATAAAACATTTAATAATTGAACTTACATTATTCGCAGATGACCAGTCTCTCCCAGCAAGTGTCTCAACTGAGCAAAGAGCTACAGGAAATGACACGTCTCCTCCGTCCCTTGCTCTTCATTGGATCTCAACCCCTCCTGACAGCCCTCAACGCAACGATGCCAATGTCTCCCAGCAGCAACCGCGGCCCAACAATACCCACGCCGCCAGTTCCCTCACCAGCAGCTTCACCGTCCTCCCCACTCAGGCCTACCCGCTCCCTATTGGACAGTGTGGACACTGGGGGCATAGTCTTACCCAGCTGTCTCACACCCACCAGTCCTCCACAGAGACCCCAGACACAAGCTCAGGTGTCTCCAAACGGCTGTGTAAGGGGGCCTTCCTTACCAACCCTCCTCTGTCCAGTCACAGACCAAACAGAAGGATCTGGGCCTTCTAGCCAAGCGTACGCCCAAGACCAGCCGTCGCAAGCCCCGCTCACCTTTTCATTCTCACTTCCCTCTTTTCGCTCTCAATCTCCTTCCTGTTCTCCATGCCAGGGGCCGCACCTTTCCCGTCATGCCAGTCACAGCAGAGGTTTGCTACCTCCACCCGTCTCAGGACAACCCACCTCAGTCTTCTCACTGCTCGGCCCCTCCATCGATCAGTAACTCCCCTGGAGCCCACAGGCTGGGCATGAGCCCCTTTCCCGCCTCCTCCGCTCCTTCCGTTCAGTCCCGGTCGTGCACTCCTCCGTCATGCCCGCACATGTTCACCGCCTTGCAACTTAGACTCCCTTCCCGAAAGCCAGGTCTCTTTTGGTACTTCGTGGCCCCAGCTGAACCCCAGGCCGGCACCTCCTCAGTTAGAGATTGAGATGCAGGAGTGGGCACCAGGAGGGACGCCGTCCACAGAGCATATCAGCTTCATAGATGAAGAGGGACCACCACTGTGAAAGACAGATTGTGACTAGTTGACTGTAAAAGTGAATGAGGACATTTGAGAGGAGAGCCGGGCCGACTGCAATTCCCCCAACACAGCTACGTCCTGAGATAACACAAAACTGACTCGTGTTGACACTCTTGTAATTTGACAGATAGCAGCTCTGTTGCAAACCGTAGTAAGCTGCATGCCTAGACGAGGCATGTATGCAGCATGGTTAAGGCAATCCCACTTCGGAGGGTCCATTTCGGTTACGAAAGCAAAGCAGCTCACTTGAGTTTACACCAGAGCCACTGTCTCGGTTTTCACTTTGGAGCACCTTTGTACCTGATCCCAGCCAGTCTTTTCCTTCTGAGCACAACTTCACGATTGTTCCACTTCTAAATTTACAGGCATTACAGGGCATTCACAGGCACAGCAGTCGAACTGCGGAAAACCTGTGAGGATTTTATAAAACAAAATTTTAAGTTCACAGAGTATCGCGCATACACCAGAATAAAGGAATTGTCAGGTGGAGTTTGTTATTTTTTGCAACGATTCCGTTTGACCAAAATTCCGTTTTAACACTATGAATTATTTACCTTGGAAAATAAATTCATATTTAAATTTCCAGATTCGGAAAACTAATGAAGCTGTCACAGCACATTATCTATGACACCGCACACTTTATTTCTGTCCTCCGGTGGCTAAACGGCATATTTATTCAGAATGGGGATGCAGCACCTTGGGAAATGATCCAATTTAGTCAATTTAGAGATTTCTTCATCTTATTCAGTCAAAACTAGCAGGATTTAGAGCAGTGGGTCTCACGTTTACAGTATTGCGCAGTTTGTATGTTGGATCAGGTGTGTTAGAGACGGACAAAATGTCCAGAGCTGTGGGTCACCATGACTGGAGTTGAGAGACACTGATTTAGAATGAGCTGAAAGTTAGTTTATGGTTATTTATGAGCAGAAGGTTATGTTTCTTTTTGAGACACAAACACAAAGCTAGGGATCAAAATGTACCTTAGCCACATTGAAAAAAAGCTCAAATAAGGAAATTAATTACATTAAAAAAAACAACTGTATTTTGCATTGTTACCTTAAAATATTTATTCCCTATGTCTCCCTTGTATATTATATTAAAATTATAAATATAAGTAAATATTATATAAATTATATATATATATAAATGTATTTATATATATATATATATATATTGTATAATAAAAAAGTACCATGAAAAATTATATAGATAATATTATTTATAATTATATATAGAATTTGTCTTTTTTTACGTAAAATGTTCCCCTGTGGTAAAACTGTGGTTAAAGCAAGTCTGAAAGTGATATAAAAATAAATCACAAATGGCCAAACTATCAGTTGCTTTACAAAAAAGTTGGAATTGCTAAAAACAAGTTACCGGCCATCTGTCCTGTAACCTAATTTTATTCATTTGCCAAAGTGAATATTTACACAGATTTGTCAGTTGGTGGGTGTTCATTTTTTACCCTGAATGACATGCCAAGCACTCCAGTATGTAGCAGCCTCATAAATCACATTTTATTTCCCAGATTGCCCCTCTTTACATAAAATATAAGGCATACTCAAGGCAACTATCACAACAAACTAGATTTTAAGAAGATCGCAAGGTCAAACAAAGTCATCGTAACATCTTAGAACAGTGAATCGAGTTAGTCTGAACATTAGGGAGGGTGTGCCAGTTAACGGTCAGTTGGGACATGCCGTATATGGTGCATAACATAGACGGTCCAGAGAGCTTGGCATGTCTGCTAATGAGACGTCTGCATAAATAGAATTAAAATAAACACACAGCTTTAGCCATCCTGCCAGCGTGCCTTCTCATAAAACAAGAAATCCTATAGCTCTCCCCATTCTTCAGCGTTCACGTCACTTATCAAAAGCGGTTGATCGTGTCACAATTGAGAGCACTGCACTTTTATTTCACTGTTTATTTAAGTAAATATGTATTTATCTGCTATCCTAAGAGCAGACTCCCATGAAGAACCTCACAGATGTTTCTTGCAGCTGGTGCCCGTTAATTTTTCTCGTCACCCGTGTGAATACGGATTACACTATAATCACGGTCACATCAGCATATTTGATATCCAATGACCAGCAACTAAGACGCCAGCATTATCTCCCACTAGTTTCAATAGTTGGCATATTACTGAGAACCTGAATGACATCATATGGTTTCATCAATTTGCTGAGGACCAAACTCATGGTGTAGGCGCACCATCTGTCCTTCCTAACTAACATGTGCTTGCTTAAACTGGAAAAGGGCACATTGCTTCTCACAACAGAATTTGGTCTCTATTTTCTTTATGTAGGTCAGGGAGTCTGAATGTGGATAGTAGGAAATTTGATGGACTTTGGGGTCTGGGGGTTTCCTGCATGTCCAATTCATTTGCATGAGGAATGTGCCTGCATATATGGCAGGAGGGATTGGGGGGGCGGGGGGGTTGCATAACCCAAGGCATACATGGGTCCAAATGTATTTTATTAACTGTAACAAGCTTTACAAGAGACTCTTGCCAGTATAATAAAACAAAAGGTGATGTTTTATAGGAATACAGACGTCTGTGCTTCTTTTACTTCTTTCTTTAAACTTCTCAATGAAATAATTGTTAAAAATGCTGATTTTCAAGTGTATTCAATGTGTAGTGATTTTCATGAAGACCATCGAAGTGGGTAAACTCAAGTTGAAATGTTATGCACATGCATGAAGTTTTCTGTCACTCCCACAAGATTTTTGAAGTACCCATTAGGCCATACTCTGTGATTTATATTAAATAACCCTTCCCATCCCAGGAAAAAACAAAGACACAAAACCAATAGGCTGCTCCATGGCAGAGGCCTGCATATATTTGAGAGGAAACATTCACTATTGAGCTTCATAAGTTGGTGATATGGTGAGGTTTTGTGAGGAGACGGATTTTTGTAAAGGAAGGGAGTAAAAAATGTTATCCAGTGGTAAAGCAAACAAACTTTTCGGGGTTGAAAGGTTTCTATTAAATGCTTTGTGTGGGTATATAACCCAACATGCTGCCTCTCCACATATACCCAAATTAGCCTATATTATAGAGAGGAAAATACAAAGGGGAAAAACAACCTGAAAGGGTAAATTAAAAATCCAAAAAATATATTTATATTTATATATATATATATATTTACGAGGTATGTATCCACACAAAAAAAACAAAAACAAGCAGTCTTTTTTCTAACCTCTCCTTCTGTCAAAGTCCAAATTAAAATAATAATAACAATAATTCTTATAATAAATATCATCAAGAGTAAATCAGAAAACCAAAATAAGGAGACTGAGCTCCTATAAGCTGTGCACTGAGAGGTCAGTCAGCTTTCTCCTAAGGGAGTCCAAAGCGTCCAAGTCTCCAAACCATCAGGTGGCGCTGCAACACACTTTGAGGAAGTTTTCCTTCACATTAAGTCCAAACCAAACAAACAAAAATAGTCCCAAGAGTTCAGCAGAAAACATTAAGCCGACGTAGCTGAAAGCCCAAACGGTGCTGTGGCCCCTGGCAACCGAGTCTCTGATTTGAGTTGTTTGGGGAGTCTCCACAACAAAAGGTGTCTTGTGCAACGAAACAAAATGGGAAGAGCAAAAAAGAAATGCAAATCTAAAACAAAAGCACAGGAGATGCTCCTGGAGTTGTTAGGGCACATCGCACCTTCCTCCGAGGTCATGCCAAGTACTGCTGCATTGCTGTTTTTGCCCTGAGAGAGAGAATGTAGATGCGAATGATCATGTCACTGCTATGGAAACAAACCAAAAAACGAAAAGATGAATTTCTGTTCAAGTCTGCACTTCACCTGTCACAGAGGTTGGGATCTGACACCTGGCTGAGTTTGTGTAAGATATCAACAAAGCCCATCTCCCTCAGTTTGTCTTGTCTCTCTTGTGAGCCTAGAGCAAGCAGGAAAAGACAATCCTGTATTAATCATATCTGATACAAATAAACAACACAAACAATAAATAAAATCACAGTGCATTTTGAACAGAATATATGTTGCATTTGAGCAAGTTTACTCCTCACCATCTTCCTCATTCCAGATGAGGTTGGAGATGCAGAAGGTGGCGGCCAACTGCAGCTTCACATTGGAGTGACCCTGAAACAACAGCAGAATTTCAAAAAATGCAGCATGCATCAATTCAAACAAGCATCTGGAAAATGAAACCGGTTGACTGTACCATATAATATTTGATTTTTTGGAGCATATCATCATTAGTCATAATGAGTTCCTTGGCAGTGTTTCCATCAGCGATGTTGGCCAATATGCACAACGTCTGCAAAAAGACAACACTTACTGATATCCTTTAAACGCTTAAACATGTTAGCATTCCACTGGCAGCGCAATGTCATCTCAATCAAGTGTGTTAGTGTATCTAACCTGCTCTTTGACCTCTATGCTGTGTTCTCCCTCCAGGATAAGAGTGACCGCTTGCATTATCTGCTTTCCATGTGAGCTCATGATCTGGTCTATATGCTACGACAAACAAGAGACAATTAGCTTGTGTGTGTTTGTGTGTGTTACAGGAAACTGATAAGGTTGTCATGTTCTAGAAAAGAGAATACATTTGTCAGCGTTTGTCTTACTGGTCTGGTAGAGAGCAGGTTTCGAAGCAGCCCCAGTGTTTTCATGAGCACATTGGTATCAGGGTCAGACAAGAGTCTAAACAGCTGTTCTGTGCCCAGCGCTCGAACAATCTCCACCTTCACCTTCTGATCTGCCTGGAAAGCCATGTTCTACACAAATACACATATAACATATACCTATTGACATACATGTTGAGCTATATGCATAAGTGGAGGGTTTTCGCTATAGTAATAATACAATATGGTGACCATGGACCACAAAACCAGTCGTAAGGGTAAATATTTCGAAATTGAGATTTATACATCATCAAAGTTGAATAAATAAGCTTTCCATTAATGTATGATTTGGTAGGGAAGGAAAATCTTTAGTCGAGATACAACTTTTTGAAAATCTGGAATCTGAGGGTGCAAAAAAAACAAAATACTGAGAAAATCGCCTTTGAAGTTGTCCATCATAGGCGCTGTAGCAGGCCATTGCTAAGAAGAAACCGGTTTGTTTTAACGCTCTCTATTGGCTTACCACTGTTATGACTTTGTGGAGAGTAGATGAACCCGAAAGCTGAAATTCTAAGCTTAACATAAAATTTTAAGTAAAGAAAATTTACAAAATATCTTCATGGAACATGATCTTTACTTAATATCCTAATGACCCATAATCTAAAACCCATACAATGTATTGTTGGCTATTGCTACAAATATACACACGTTACTTCTGACTGCTTTTGTGGTCCAGGGTCTGGATTAAGTGTGAACAGCACTGAATTGGTCTCTTACCATGAGAGCCCAGATGCCATTGACCCTCAGCGCTGGACTGTCACTTTGTGTGAGGCTACATAGTAACTCAATGACCCCAGACTCTAAGATAGGCTGTGTACAAACACAAAAAAACATGTCTAAACACACACAATCACTTTAAAGAACAAAGCGATGAGGATTAATCTCTTCAGAAGATTCATTTTAATGAAAACAAGTTTACATTTAGCCATTTAGCAGACGCTTTTATCCAAAGCGACTTACAAAGTTCAAAACAAAATAATTGATTTAATACTGTACGTCAATGTACAGAATAAAAGATTTAGGTCTTTACAAACCAGATTTATGTTTAACATTTATGTCTGGTGCTCAAATAGTATGGAGATGTTTTCATTCTGATGAGCAAAAACAAGTGTCAAGCTTTTCTTCAAATCCCCAACTGCATGTACAATGCTTACCTGAAGAAACAACATTAATAAAATGTTTAGCTCCTAAAATGATGTGTATTTCATTTTATTTACCTCTTTGCTGGGGGAAAACTCCAAAAGTAAGTTGCATAGTGTTGAAGAGGCCATCACCAGCACCTCATCTGGTGCATTCTGTAATAACTGCCCACAAAAACAAACATGCATTCAGACAGGTTTCACTTAAAGCTCCAGTGTATGAAATTTTGCGGCATCTGGCGGTGAGGTTGTGAATTGCAACCAAAGCCTCACTCCACCCTTCCCTTTCTAAGCACTACGGTGGCTGACACAGGACTAAGATGTCATCACGTTTCCGCTTCTTTGTCGGAGTAGATAACGTCTTTACAAAATGCGCTCTCTAGAGCAGTTTGTCGGTTTAGGGCTACTGTAGAAACAACATGGTGAAATCCATGTAAAGGGCCCCCGGAGTGTGTAGATAGAAATAGCTCATTTAAAAGTAATAAAAACATCTTTATACACCTCTGAACACATTGTTACATTGTAACATTGCATTTCTGTCAATAGATCCTCCAAAAAATTATACATTGGACCTTTAACGTTCAGTTTCATACGTACCTTCATTAGCGGCTTCCATACTGCGTGATCGTGGAAACTTGTTCTTAGCTGTTGTACGGATCGCGATAAACTGTGCAAGCATCTAGAGGAGATTTGAAGAAACAAAATAAAAAAGTTTTTTGTTTGCATCCTTTAAAAACTTTCAGTAACCAACTTGTGCCTTGGTGCCCTTTCAACAAACACATTTTACACTTACAAGTCACTTTTCGACATTTTTGACAGACAGTAATGAACTGTGAAGGTGAAACTGTGCATCTTACCTGACTGCTGCTAACCGTACTTTGATACTGGATTCTGATAGGCCGCTAACAATCCTGTCCATCATGTTCTCCGTCTCTGTGATCTTTATTGAAAAATGATATGTGGGGTCACAGACATCAACCTTCCTGCTGCATTTCTAGGCCATATGATTTTAAACCTTAAGCTTCCACGTGAGTGTTAATACTCAGATCTACAGAAAAGCCTACAAGTGCAGAGGAGCCCCATGATGTCTCACCTTTTTCCTGATGTCCTCGTCGTTGGACCCCAGCGAGGCGTAGAGTTTGAACGCTGCCTGTCTGAGCTCATGTGCATGTTTCAGGTCATGATCCAACTACGGGAAGAACATGTGACGGTTAAACTAGCCTAAACAATGTCATAGGAATTGCATAAGATGATATCTGTTTAAACCTGGTTTTCATGTTTAAGTGTGTCTGAATGGATATTAGTGTAAATGGAGTGTGTGTGTATATAAAGTGTCCAGTCACCCTTTTAAAATCATTGATGGCGCTGACAGAGCTGGGGTATTTGAAGTAATCGGCCAGCATGGATACGAGATGGTCAGTGACACTGGCGATCCGCTGCAGTTCTATGTCCGGCTCCATCAGGTAGGCCAGCGTCTCCGCCCCCTCCACCCGCTCCTCTAGTAACCGTTCTTTACTGCACATCCGCACCAGACACGGCAGAGTCTGTCCATATAAAACACACAGGGAACTATGTAGTAGGCATGCCTAACAGCACAGGATTCTGATTTGAATCAGATGGATGTCATTTGTTACCTTTAGTACAATACAGTTGTCATCTGTCCTGATGGCTCCTGCTCGACACATGTATGTTAAACTGAGAGAAAGAGAACGGTTAGAACGGTAAGTAGAAGTATATTTTTACATAAGTGAGATTTACTCACCATTTGGCAGCTGTAAGTTGCATTTCTATGGGTTTGTCCCTTTGCATCATTCTGACAAAAACCTGAGAGAGCTGCTCTCCATCTACTAGCACTAAGAAACACACGCAAACAAATGAATATTTCATCTCAGTATATTTTAGGAAGAGGACAAAATCATTTGACGATAAAAGCATGAAGAGGGACACACTTACCATTCACCAGTGTCATGGACACCTGAGTGTTCTCATAGGCCAAGACTGAGAAACACTTTAACGCCTGCATTCGTACCTACAGTGAGAATTCACAAAACACTTTCTCAGAATATACACAACATGCACATCACAATTAAAGTAGTTATAACCTTAAAGTACAAACCGAATTCCGGAAAAGTTGGGACGTTTTTTTAAATTTGAATCAAATGAAAACAAAAAGGAATTTCAAATCACATGAGCCAATATTTTATTCACAATAGAACATAGATAACATAGCAAATGTTTCAACTGAGAAATTTTTCACTTTTTTCCACTAAATTAGCTCATTTAAAATGTAATGCCTGCTACAGGTCTCAAAATAGTTGGGACATCTGGGCATTGAGTTAATGAGTTGCTGGAGTTTTGGTGTTGGAATTTGGTCCCATTCTTGCCTTATGTAGGTTTCCAGCTGCTGAAGAGTTTGTGGTCGTCTTTGACATATTTTTCATTTAATGATGCGCCAAATGTTCTCTATGGGTGAAAGATCTGGCAGTCCAATTCAGTACCCGGACTCTTCTACGACGAAGCCATGCTGTTGTAATAGCTGCAGTATGTGGTTTTGCATTGTCCTGCTGAAGTATACAAGGCCTTCCCTGAAATAGACGTCGTTTGGAGGGAAGCATATGTTGCTCTAAAACCTTTATATACCTTTCAGCATTCACAGAGCCTTCCAAAACATGCAAGTTGCCCATACTGTATGCACTTATGCAACCCCCATACCATCAGAGCAGTGGCGGCTGCTGATCTTTTAAAGAGGGGAAGCTCATTTTCGGCCTAAATCATAAAAATTGTCCATTTATTTATATGTAAATTCTGCCCTACGTTCCTTTTCAAGAAAATGCTCTGTAACCCTGTCGTACCAACTAGGCGTCTTTTCCAGTGACTTGACCAGTGTCCTCTCAATGGCCAGCAGCTATTTTCATGCCTTTTATATGCCCTGTCAAAGTTTGACAGATCTCCAAACCCCAATTTGGACCAAACAACACATCCATGAGATGGTTTCATCAAGAGACATGGCCAGCAGTACATTTTCTTTTTCACTTCCAGTCAGCCAGCTAACTTTGTCATACCAGGAGAGCTGAAAAGACCTGTTACTTTTCCCTATCTTTTGCACTAAACCAATCTTAGGTGTTGATCTGCCCTGCTGTTTAATTCTAAGTTTCTCCTCGTAAGGAAGACTTTCTAATGGCTTTGCCAAAATCAGGTCGACAATATTAGCACTGTCTGCCATCGTGTGCAGTTTGCTAGCTGGCTAGTTCAGACTATATGAATTAATGAACAAACGATCTAATATATATATATATATTTGACTCAACGGGAGGAAATGTGGGAATTATGTTAAACTGAAACAATGAATGTGGTGTGAAATATACGATGAAGGTTGCAGCAGTTTGTCTTTCGACTACACATGCAAAATCCGCGATGGGACTGAGTTGGAAATGGAGACACAGAGTGATACGCGTCATAATCTGAAGACCACGCCCACGCCCACACCAACCGTCTCTTTGCATTGCGAGAAGCTGCCGCCTCCTTGTCATTTATGATTTATAAAAAAAAAAAAAAAATGTCTAAAAGCTGATATGTGACAATGTGTATAGCAAACAAGCTAAAAAAAAAACAAGAAATACGTTTTTATAAGCTCTCGACCCCAAAAAACTAGCGTTTTAGGACATAAAAGTGGATTAAAAAGAGATGACAGACCCTCCAATCATCACGCAGACGCTCGGAGTCCGGGCCAGCCCACTCCTCCATTCATCCCAGAGACGCTGAGCGTCCGTGGGCGGACATAATCGCAGCATTATCCAATGACCGTCTTGTTTCTAAGCACTGAAAAAAACTGTTTAAAGCAGCCCCATTGAAGTCAATGGACGCTGGGCTTCAACAGAGTAATGCACTGTACGCTACGGGAATGAATGAGAAGGAAATCGAGTCAGCCGCCTAAGTAGCTGATTCTGAACGAAATTGTTTTCGTTCGAGATGAACGTGTTTAACGCATTTTTAGTCAATAAAATGTTAACATAATAGTACATATATTTGACCATTCATTTTTTGACAATTATAGGGGAAGCTGAGCTTCCCTTGCAGTCTTAAAGAAATCGCGACTGCATCAGAGAGATGCTGGCTTTTGAACTGAACGCTGATAACACGCTGGAAGGTCTCCCTCCTCTCTAGCACGGAGGACACGGCATCCGTGATTTCCAACAAGAATGTCAAATTTGGACTCGTCTGACCAAAGAACACTATTCCACTTTGAAATAGTCCATTGTAAATGAGCCTTGGCCCACAGGACATAACGGGGCTTCTGGACCATGTTCACATATGGCTTCCTTTTTGCATGATAGAGCTTTAGTTGGCATCTGCTGATGGCACGGCGGATTGTGTTTACCGACAGTGGTTTCTGGAAGTATTCCTGGGCCCATTTAGTAATGTCATTGACACAATCATGCCGATGAGTGATGCAGTGTCGTCTGAGGGCCCGAAGACCACAGGCATCCAATAAAGGTCTCCGGTCTTGTCCCATACGCACAGATTTCTCCAGTTTCTCTGAATCTTTTGATGATGTTATGTACTGTAGATGATGAGATTTGCAAAGCCTTTGCAATTTGACGTTGAGGAACATTGTTTTTAAAGTATTCCACAATATTTTTACGCAGTCTATCACAGATTGGAGAGCCTCTGCCCATCTTTACTTCTGAGAGACTCTGCTTCTCTAAGACATCCCTTTTATTGCTAATCATGTTACAGAACTGATATCAATTAACTTAATAAAGTCACTAGATGTTCTCCCAGCTGAATCTTTTCAAATCTGCTTGCTTTTTTAGCCATTTGTTGCCCCCGTCCAAACTTTTGTGAGACCTCTAGAAGACATTCAATTTTAAATGAGCTAATTTAGTGGAAAAAAGTGTAAAATTTCTCAGTTTAAACATTTGCTATGTTATCTATGTTCTATTGTGAATAAAATATTGGCTCATGTGATTTGAAATTCCTTTAGTTTTCATTTTATTCAAATTAAAAAAACGTCCCAACTTTTCCGGAATACGGGTTGTAGTAATATAAGGAAACTAAACTGCAAAGGCCAAGTATCCTTAAGCTAGACATACGTAAGTGGCCAAAGTTTATTTTTAATAACAAGAGAAAAAAAACAGAAAGCAGAAAAAAGAATAACCCTTAAATCTTAAAAACATGCAGTGCTCAGAATGGTGAAAAAAAAACAGTGATATACAGCACAACAGCAATCTGACGTGTACACAGACAAACCAGTTATTAATATATACACATCATTTTATTAAGAAAACACATTTGTTTCATCAGTGTAAACGGGACTTGAGACTAGATGTGTTCTCTTCTGTTTTGTACCTTATAGGATGGAGAGATGAGCTGAGGAGCAATGTTCTGGATGGCAGCGTGGTTGAACAAAACTGTCTGATGTTCTGGAGTCTGGACATGAGAGAAACAAGCTATTTTTTAGCATGGTTAAAGGGATAGTTCACCCAAAAATAACTATTCTCTGTCATCATTTATTCACCTTCATGTCGTTCAAAACCTGTATATCACTCTTTCTTCTGTGGAACACAAAAGAAGATATTTTGAGAAATGACTCTGCGGTTTTGTGGCCATTCAATGGAAGTCATTGGGGGACATTCTTTTGAGCTTCGTTTGTGTTCATACAGATTTTGAATTACATGTGGGTGAATAATTGTTTTCAGTTGTTTACATTTTAAGTTAGGGTGACTATACCTTTAAGGGTGCATTATGATTAAATCAGAGGTACAGTCACAGGTCTGTGTATGTCAGATATTTTACAATAACATGTCTGATTCAAACAAAACTTAAGAATTTTATAAAGCTGAATAAATGCGTATTTAATGTGTGATAAACCTGTGTTACCTTGCAGCAGTGACCAAAGATTTGCGTGATGTATTCCTGCGTGTGCTGTGATCGGCTTAGCAGAGACATGAGGTGGGGGATCACAGTGAGGTCCTAAAAAAAATGTACACTTCTGTTTACACAAATACATATGTCATTGTAAAATTCCCCTGGTACTGATAAATGTGTAAATTGGTACCCACTTCACAGTTGATGTGTATGTGCATGTTTGGGTAATAAAAAAGGTGACGTGATGTTGACTTACTGTGTATAACAGCTGCACTGGTGTTACTGGACTGATGAAAACTGTTCTTAAACAGCGCAGACATGCTTCAATGAAGATCAGCTCGGAACACAAAAGACCTGCACAAACACAAAACATATCAGTGTTTTTCTTGCAGAAATACACCAGAAGTCAGTACAGATTTCAAAAGAGTGAATAAGCGAGGGCGAGAGAGTGACAATGAGAGAGAACCTTGCAGCAGGGCCGGGATGATGTGACAGTCCACCAGGGACTTGATGTTGTTCTCTGTGCCCATGGCCAGACTGCCCAACACCACCGCACATTCAGTCCTTAATTCCAGACTGGATGAACTCTGCTGGAGAAGATAAAGCAGTCTACACACACAAACAAACACACACACACACACACACACACTTTATCAGTAACAACATTGAAAAACTTTAAAACTTCAAACAATAAAACACACAGTGCTAAGATCAGTATGTAAATCAGGTATTATTTGTTATCTGTTTTCACCTTAAACTTTTAAAATACAGCGTTACAATATCATTGCACAATGAGCGATAATAGATTCATAGTCATTTTAATTGGTGGAGCCTTGGAAGCCGACACGACTATAATTTGATAAATTACTATAGATGTGATTCTTGATTCTGATTGGCTATGTGACACATTGCTGTTGTATTGATTCACAGTGGGTTAAAGTGGGTGGACCTACCTCGGCACAGCTCCCAAAACAATCAAGTTAGCTTTTTGTTTGTTGTTTCCGATGACAGCATTCTTCATGTCACTGTCAACAGAAGCCCAAACATTATTTAATGTACCAAACACGTTTCTGCTTTAGCACAAGTCGAAATAGAATAATATAATCCACATAATATAGTTTTGAATCATCTTGGTGGTGCTCTCTCTCAGGTAATCTACTGTAAATAAACCTACTTGTACTACAAACTGGTGCAAACAGTTCTCAGCATGAGTGATGGAGCAAACTATGTATTTGAATGATATGAAAAAGATAGAGAATGCAAGACCATGAAGGGCAAAGGTCATAAATGAGTGTAACTGATGCTTCGTCTTTGCATTTATCATTCTTGCGTTGTCACATGATATAAAATGTAGTTTTATCAACAGCCAAAACAAACACAGTTACATATCGCTGCTGTACTTCTAAAACCTTGTATCTCCATTTTTTGTCTTTTTTTTCTTTGTCATAAATCATTCTTATTAGTCACGCTTTATGTTTGTCACAACACTGGGTTTTGCAAATATCTAACAAAAGCATCAAAGGCATTAAAAAGTGCTTGTCAACTTTGACAACACAGTATTTACTCATTTACTCATCTTAGGTTTTGGAACGACAGCAACGGGATACCAACTATATAAATAAAACATACATTCAACATTTACAATGTAAATCTATGCGCAATTTGAAGCTAAATTGCACATAGATTTACATTGTAAATGTTGAATGTATATTTAGTTATATAGTTGGTATCCCGTTGCTGTTGTTCCAAAACCGTTCCCGAAGCTTCCTGTCATTGATCATCGTTTTTTTATTATGAATGTTGACTATAGTTTAGTTTGCGTGTTTAGCGTTCTGTTAATGGTTTGTAGCGGTTATTTTGCCAAAAAACACTACCTGTTACCTGTTTTTTTGAGGAAAAAGACATGTGCAACTACACTGCATAGTACATTACATTATCCATCCCCTTTAACAGCATTAAAATAAGTAGACCAAGTAGCATCCATTACACACCTAATGCACATCTTTTTCTCTACATTTTCTAGCATTATAGCACCAAACGCCTTCCTGTCTTTGTCGAGAAGTGATACAGAGAAAATAAATATATAATTGCCCTGTAAGCACATTTCATTCAGACTTAAAACACTTGAACGTACTTGTTGTTATCCCAACTGCTGACTTTAAAAGACACGCCTCAACCCGAAAAGTAAGGACTGCGTGAATATCATGTGGCACTGCATTCATTTCGTAAACACAATCATTGAGATTTGAAGGATTAATGCACAAGCTCTTAAAGAATCAGAGTTCTGCTCTAATGGCGGCTCGACTTTTGTGTAAATGTATGGCTGGGGCAGTCAGGAAGCATCAGAATAACAGTAACCAGAGCTTGAGCTCTGAGTTAAAAATAAAGATGAAGATACTCGAGTCGCGTTCGCACGCTCTCAGTCAGTACAGCACCACAAACACACAAGATCTATGTTTCCCTTGTGTTATAAAACACTCTACAGAATGAGTGTGTGTATGTTTTAAAGACCAAAAGTTAACCGTTTAAAGTGACAGTCTCACCTTTACCATACAACAGTAAAGCGTGACCCATGAAGGACGCATGACTCTGTACTCACATGACTCCTTGCAGCACATTCTGTGGGTCGGGGTCGAAAAGCCGGTCAACATAGTGGCGACTCGTGGCTGTGACTTCCTGCATGGTGACAAAAGACAGCACAAACACGATTCAGCAAACGCACAGAGACGTCAAAAAAGGCCACAAGTCTCATTCTCGGCCCCTAGCCACCCTCTCCCGGCTCACTGGGTCATAACAGTCAACCGGTCTGTTTATCCTTACAGTTGCCGGGCTGTTGATAGAAGCATCTAGAAGGAGAGCAGGTTACAGCTCTCACAATGGAGCTTGCTCAAGTCAGTTTCAGACCAGAGAAATGGGGGAATGATGGTCAGATTTCAACTCTGACATAATAAAGTGTCTATGCAATAAATCATCAGATCATCAACCAAATAAGATCATCAACCAAATATATTTATATTAGACGACTGCCACAAGAGTATTAAAACATTTTAACCATGTCATTATTTAATATCAGTATTATGGCCATCTGGCCGTTATTACAGAGCCCTCTCTATTCTCTGATAGCCACGTCAGAGCAAGTTTCTTCATTAACTGCCTGTTTTGCATGTAAGGGGTACCTGGGAGATGTCGGGCACTATTTAGATAAGCAAATAATTGAACTGCGATTGTACTACTACTACAAACAACAGGACTTAAACAGTCAATCTGTCTCTCTGATGCTGGCAAGTTACTGATGACCAATAAAAGCATCACTGGGCACCGCTGCAACAACATGAATATTACGGAGCTATTATAGATCAATATTATAGATTATAGACAAATAGATCATCTTGATAACATTTGTCAGTTGGAAGCTCAAACAAGCAGTAATGTTTTGAAAGTACCACAAGTTTTGCACTCTGCACACATTTAAACGAACAGGACATGGAATTATTATGCTATTATTTTGCGATAAAAGTTACACATAGTACCTAAACCCTCCCCCGATATGTTCTTTTCAGGGTCTGATAAAACTATAAGTCTCAGTTGATATGTCACAAATTTTACTAAATACGACTCATATAAAAAAGGGTTAAAACCCTAAGTTGAAGTCCACTGTTGAAGAAAATGTAACAAGACAGAAACATGAAAGCATACTTGTTCACAAATGCTGTTGTGTGCTACTGTTCATCAATACTATATGTGCCTAGTTTTTAATGTGTCTGAGAAAAAATTGGGGGTCTCTAGGGTCCACACAGTAGAAAGAAAAGCCAGCCTAAACAATGCATGAAGCTTAACAATTTGAGACAATTCCCTGACAAAAGTAAAACATGGTATTACCATGTTTTGACACTTCTATGATGGTAATACTTTACTTTAAATGTACCATGCTAATACCCGATTATATAAATATGGTAATCATTCAGCGTCATGCTATGCAACAACGTACAATAGTATTGCCTTCAAATACCATTAAGGTACCATGCTACTATCAAAATAATGCTTGATCAACATGTGTCAACACATACAATAGAGAACTGTCAAAAGGGGGGCGTTACCACACATTTTCCCATTGGATCATCATTGAACTATCTTACCAGAGAAAACCAAGCAGGTCTGAGTTTGATTTTAGAGCCTGAGCTCCAAATAGAGATCGAAAACTAACTATAACTTTGATTTGACAGTTCTGAGCAGCTCCAGTTCTACTATTAGCCACATAAACACACAGCCAGTCATTATAAACCACACACAGTTTAATGCCTAATCGCTCTCTAAAGTCTATCTAATATGTCTAGTATATATCTGAGTAATAATAAAGTGAACATGTTAGATTTTGATGCTTATAATGAGAGAGACTCACAGATAACACGCTGATGCGTAAAGGGGCCTCCAGCAGGCACGCCATCATTCACTAGGCGAAACATTCACAGCGGCACTTTCCACAAACACTTCTTAATCATTGTGATATTCACGGCAGCACTTTCCACACTAGTTCATGACACCGACAACAAGTGCAGCACATTCCACACTCGTGGGTGGCAAATTTTACAAACCATTCAATACATAAATCGTATTTTAAAAAGCACAATAAAATAAAAAATAAACAAAAAAATAATGCATATTTTAAATCTTTACACAACTATTCTTCCACAACTATTATACAAAACCAATATATTTTATATTGTATACAATTAAAGACACATTTGTTTTGTTTCTACCGAGGCCGCTTGGTGGCTCAAATCCTCCCCGGATTTTCCAAACTAACATGACCTACTTCATTCAAATTCATTAATTGTTCATTAATTTCAAAGATTGGCATCTGAAAAAAAAAAAACGCATTATTTATTGCAAAACGTCTTTTTTCGTATCCTTATAACGCCGAGAAAATAAACATATACCACTAAAAAGAACATATACCACGTGACAAAAAGTAATCAGCGGAAGATTCTCAGACGCACTTTCACGACAATTTCAGTTTTCAATTTCAAGGTCTATAATTTGCAATAGATTTCCAATAAATATTTGCCTAAAGCATCAACTGTATGTGTTAGAACAATAACAAATAGAAAACAGCCTTCAACATGGCATTGTACTTTAGGACATTTTAAACATTACAAAGAAAAAGGTAAAGACAGTCAGTAGTCTTCTGGTCAATGATTTCAGTTGTCTGCCTGGAGCAGTGTAAATGAAATTAAGCCATTATTTTCATACAGATTTTGGTTTTGTTTATTGTTATCTAACGTAAGGTTAGGGAATTAATACAAGTTCATGCACTATACATAAACTAAAACATTTTTACATTTTAAGAGAACATTGATATAGCAGTATATTATATCGCTTTATCACTTTACTTCTATTCAAAATATCAAATTATTTCTTTACATGAAGAGTGAGTGTAAATGGAAAGTGTCAATAGAGAATAAAAATGCTTTTTGTATGTTGGTCACATGATCGTTCCGCGCATGTGCAGAATAGCACGCGAATCAAGAGAGGCAAATCGTCTGCTTGCTTGAAGCACAACATGTCAAACTGTTTAGATCTAAACGCTTTTTAACCAAACTTCTGTTAGTTGTTAAACCGTTTTTGAGTGTAACCTTCTGTTATGATCTAGAAATAAAAAGATGAAGATTGCAGTCGAAGGCTGTTGTCATGGAGAGCTGGATAAGAGATTTATGAAAGCATCAGTTACCTGGAGAATAAAGAAGGTGTTAAAGTAGACCTGCTCCTCTGCTGCGGAGATTTCCAGGCCGTCAGAAATGAAGGGGACATGAAGTGCATGGCGGTGCCTCCCAAATACAGAAGCATGCAAACTTTTTACAAGTCAGTAAACACCCGATATATTTTAAATAAATGGTATGCAAGGATGTAGGCCAGTGTGGTGTGTGAAATGTAAGCATTTGGCAGATAGGCGTATTTTTATTAGATGTGATTTAAAGTGCATATTCGAGCTGGGCGTTTTACCAGTTTATTCATTTTCTTAGTTTCGAACCCAGGATCCACCAGTTTAACTACCGGGTGAATCCATGCATGTAATGATAAGACTGAGAAATTTAATGTTTGCAGGCATTTTAAAGTGAATATTGCATTTTATTTTTAAACTTCAATGTCATTTGATCAGCTCTTAAGCTGTCTAGATGTTATTAGCTCCCTGTTTCTGATGTTTCATCAATGCATTTCCCAAGGTACTACTCTGGTGAAAAGAAGGCCCCTGTTCTGACGATTTTCATTGGTGGAAACCATGAAGCATCAAACTATCTCCAGGAGCTTCATTATGGAGGCTGGGTGGCCCCAAACATCTATTACATGGGTAAGATTCCCCCTCTTCAAACATTGATCATTTTTACGAGACTAGATTTGATCAACCTTTCCTTGATAGTTCTTGTTACATAGGTGTTGTGAATGAAGATAATGTGCCTCATTCTTTAGGTTATGCTGGTGTTGTACGCTTCAGAGGTATACGGATTGGTGGTCTTTCTGGAATCTTTAAATCTCATGATTACAAAAAAGGTTTGTTTTAATGGCACCAAGTATCTTGAAACACATTACATCAACTAAAATAAGATATTTAAGAAAAATATCTGTAAATCATTTTAGGACACTTTGAGTTCCCCCCCTACAACCAAGACACCTTGCGCAGTGTGTACCACATAAGGAATGTAGATGTCTTCAAGCTTAAACAGGTAAACTATGTACAGTAAATAAGTGTCTTTTTTATAATAGTTATGCACTTTTAGGATCAAAACTAATAGATTTTTGTTGTTTCGGGATTATATTCTTTTCCATGTATAATTTTTAATCTCACTCCTCCAGATCAAAATGCCTTTAGATGTGTTCATGACGCATGACTGGCCACGCGGCATATATCACTATGGAAACACAAACCAGCTTCTGCACAAGAAGAAGTTTCTCAGGCAGGAAGTAGAGAGTGGGATCCTGGGCAGCCCTGCTGCCGCAGAACTCCTAGAACACCTGCAACCCAGCTACTGGTTCTCAGCTCACCTGCACGTGAAGTTTGCCGCAGTGATGCAGCACCAGGTGGGTCCCCATTTAGTTCAGTTCTTTTATGACTATCATTTTAGACTTTCAACACGTTTCATGTCTACTACAATGGAAATGTCTTAGAAAATGTATTTTCCTTATCATTAATGGTACATTGAAATTATATGTATGTGCTTGTTTGTGTTATGTGCTATACACACATGAAACTTCCTTAAAGAATTGATGCAATGGATGGAGTTTTTATTATTTGAAAGCAATTAACATCATACTATTTGTCTGTAGGCCAAGAATAATGCTTCCCCAAAGGTCACCAAGTTTCTTTCACTTGACAAGTGTCTTCCACATAGAGATTTCCTTCAGGTAAAGATTATTTTCTTTCTAGCCATATACAACAACAGAATAATTTACAATCATCCATAGAAATATGTTTAATGTTTATCTGACCAAATATGGTTGCTATGCAAATAGCAGATGTAGTCTTTGTGACTAAACTATAGTTTTGATACTGCAGATTGTGGAGGTAGCCGATAGACCGGGGTCATCGCAGAACCTTGAGTATGATCCGGAGTGGCTTGCCATCTTGAAAGCAACAGACAGCCTTCAAAAACCTTTGTGCAACTTCTGGAATCCCCCACAGGATAACGGTCTACATACCCGGTAAACACTTACACATTAGCTGCAGATTTTGGTTGACATTAAAGTTAAGTCTTTAATGCAAGAAAAATATTTACATAACTATAAAGCTATAGCCACACTTTCCTGTTATTTTCCTGCTGTTCGCTTTATAAATATACAGCACACAAGTGAAGTGAATATCCATATCTGCAGTCATACTGAATCACTGCTTTTCAGGTGGGATTTCAGTGCCTCACAAGAAGCAATGATGGAGGTTGTGAGTGATTTGAGTGGTGACCTCTGCATTCCTGAAAACTTCAGTCTGACGGTGCCCGCCTACGACCCCAACCGTCCTCAACCCAATGCCCACCCGACCTACTGCACCAACCCCCAAACCACAGAGCTGTGTGCCACTCTCGGCCTGACTGACAAATATGCCCTGGCTGGCCAGGGTGCACAGATTTACAGGGTGGAGGGTGCAACGGAAGAGGAGGATGAGGACAACCAGAGCACGGGTAGCACAGATGAACCCAGTGAATATCCCACTGACACCTCCGTCCTTTCCAGCTCTTACAACCCTGATGAAATCACCATCGAGGATGAATGGGAGGAAGAGGAGGAGGGGGTAGGGTGTGCTGAGGAGAAAGGGACTGATGCAGTTGTTCCAGAAGGGCAGGTTGGGGGCCAGGACAGCGATCGAGACAGCAGCCCTTCGCGAGAGACCGCAAGCAGGCTTGTCCTACCACCACCGCGTGCTCCACCAGAGACGGAGGCTCCAAGACGCTCCTCACTGTCTCTTTTACTTCCCCCTCCCTCTAGCTCTCTGTCCACCTCAGAATCTCTCTCTCAGGGCAGCTCGGAGGAGGAGGGTGGCCTCACTCTAGCAAGGGTTCCCAAACGCACCAGCGGGGAGACACAGGGGTTACCGATTCACTCGGGTGGCACACCTCAAATCAAACGAAGAAACCAGAGTATCTATACCGCTGTAGAGGATGAAGAGAGTGAGGGGTAGACCAGTGTTTTTTTTAATCATGAAATTAACACTAGACAAAGATTTAAAGGCATACTTCATCTCAAGTCTCTGTTATCATTTACTTGCCCTTATGTTTCAAACACATCTTCACACGAAATATATATATTTAGCAGAATGTCTAAATTTGTCATTTCCCTTTTAAGTGGGAGAAAGATGGGACCTATGGTCACCATTCACTTTCATTGGATAGAAAAAGAGCAGATCAGACATTTTTAAGATCTCCTTTGTGTTCCACAGAAGATATAAAGTAATATGAGGTCGGAAGAACACAAGGATGAGTGTGTCATCTATTTTTGAGCTACTAAATTGTGTATAGCCCCATCAGCATAACTATTCTGTAACCCGATTCAAGGGCCGTTCAATGATTTCAAAATGTTTCCAGTATTTTCATATGCCATGAGTTGTTAAAGTTTTTATCTTGGATTTATTTGTTTCATCTTTATGACGGATTTTAATAATGTTCTGTAAAAAGTCACCCTCAGTTGCTTTCATGTCTCAACAATTCTTTTATTAGTCTTGTAGTGGTGATTCACTTGTCCGTTGTTACTATTCTGAGCTCAGAAATATGATTTGATGTTTTTATTTTTTGAAGTTTCAATATTACACTATAAATAAAAAGTTTAGGCTGACTTCCTGAAAAGCATGAGTGATGTGATCCTTAAAATCATGGAAGTTTGAGTGGGCTATAAAATGTCAACATCTACCTAAACCAATGGCATTGATTTAGGGAACGGTTATATTTGTCTAAACAATGGCAGACGGGGCCGTGCAGAAGTTTAATACTTTCTCAAATCTGTTTTTATGTATGTTACTTCAGGAGGGCTTTTAGTGGTACAGAAATTACAGACTGCACTTGTAAAAGCAGATTCATCTCATAAATTCCAGTACCATCAGAATCCCAATTTTACTTAAAGGAACAGTTCACAATTCAGTTTTCATTTACTCGCCCTCATGTTTCAAATCTGTATACATTTATTTGTTCTGATGAACAGTTTCTCTGTGTTCATCAAAACAAAGAAGCCTTTACAGATTTGGAACAACTCGAGGGTGAGTAAATAACATCATTTTTATTTTGGGGTGAACTATCCCTTTAAATACAGTTCTCAAAAAGCCAGAGAAATCAAAGCAATTTCATTCACAGCAGAACAGCACAGCTTTATTTAACATTTCAGTTCACAGAGGTGTTGACAGGAGTTCTGATCTATTCCACAATAAAAGGTGGACCTGAAGACACATAACAAATGACTTAGCTGTGTGACACCTTTTTATGATACCTACTTCATTCCTTAAATGACCGTATAAATGTTACCCATTAAATTACTAAAATCATTTAAAATGAAACTAATTTTTATACACATCAACAGACAGCATCCATATAACAAAACATAAATCATTCCTGTTACTAACACACAACTTATTACTGTTACAGGTTATTGCCTGTACACTCTGGGCCGACGTCTCTGAACACGCTACTTTTTGGCATTTGCCAACATGGACATACCCCGTACAAGCCCAAAACAAAGAACATGGAAAAAGCGGAGTAGGCACTTCTGTTTTTTTCCACCTTTGAGGGGCTTACGAACTGAAGTGGGCGAATTTCCTCTGTCGATATTTGCCGTCCCAGCGTATCACACAGCGTCACTTGGTTAATCGATTTGCGGGTGCTTTAACATTTTTGTTGCATTTAAATACACATACTGACACATAAGCCTGGTACTGGTGACCTTCACATCCAGACAAATCGATGCGCTTTGTTTTGCGATTTCTATAAACGTGAAACGACACAGGTTTTCAATCCATTCCATTTTGTTGGTGCCAATGCGTATGACTTGATGATTGTTTCTCAAACAGTAGTTTACACAAAAAAACATATAGAAGGCATCGTAAGAGCTTGCTGTTATGTTCTGAACTTCAATACTGAACTTCAAGATCAACGTGGATGTGGTTGGGAGGAAGGAATTGGGTAGGGAAGACAACATTGATGTTCTGTAATACTTTTAGGGTCTAGGATGGATGACAAAGTTCACAAGGGAGACCAATTAAAATGTTAACGTAAAAAGTTAATAAATAAAGCCCGATGCTAAAAAAACGTCTCGGGGTGAACAAATTCTTTAAAAAACTGAGTCAGTTTTTTTCTGTAATTTAGAAGCTGTGGCTCTCGCAGTTGAGGCTTTACAAGGACCCTTTCAACCTTGTGATTCATTTAGGGTTAAGGTGCCGATTTTCCTCCAGTGTCAGAGTTGGGATCAAAGCATTGGGGAGCCCAGAGCATACTGTTCCCCGGAATATTGTGTAGATTTTGCTTGAAGACTTCCTAAATGTAACGGAATGACGGGATGTTTAAGAGGGCATTACGGACCGTCAGTTCATTCCAAGACCAAGAACGGGAAGATCGGTTTAAGAAATAAATATTTCCATCTCTACCTGGTGCTTACATCATCATAATAAACATTGGCTGAAATTATTCTTGACTCTGAACTAATGAAGAACCCGCATTTACTGCCAGATATGACAGAGTCCATCTGTCGTTTGCTTTCTGCCCTGCCCTGCCCATCAAACCATCAGAAGTCTTCCTCTCAAAAAATCTCTTTGTGGCATCAATGAGGGTTTTTCCTCAATCACTTTCTTTCATTCTTCTCTCTCTCTCTCTTTCCGTATCTGTCGTGGGAGGTGAAAGGGTAAAGGGTGAGATTTTGGGAAGGAGAAGGTGTCGGTGGTCTCCCGTGATGGAGTGTTGATGGGTGTTTAGTTCCCACAGCAGCTTCGAGTGGACTGTGTGTCTGGGTCCTGCAGGTTGACTCCCCTGTGTCGAGCAGCATGCGTGGGGTTTTGGGTGTCTGTTTTTGGCATCTTTTTTGCTATTGATTAATAAAGAAGAGTTGAATGAAAATATGCATTTCAGTAATAAAAGATAATATTTTTAGAACGTTAGACTCTGTGCTTAATGCTTACCGATGGCCAGGAACAACTCATTTACATTCATTGCAGTCTTGGCAGAGGTCTCCATGAAAAGCAAGCCCGTGTCTTCAGCATATGTCTGGGCTTCCTGTACAGGAATGTGAGACACTCTGGTTACTGCAATTATGTATAACCAAGAGTGTGGTCAAAACTAGACCATCCGCACACACACATCTCAATACTAGTGACGCTAGTCGAAGACTACAAAACTTGAGGTGTTGCATGAGCACCTTTGCATAATCATCTCATTTCTCTTCTGGTTTTTTACAAACATTTATGGTTCTTAGCAAACAATTGCAATATAAAAATCTGAAGTGCAAGGATTACGATAAAGAGAAAAGGATATGACCTCATACTCCACCAGTCTCTTTTCTGCTAAATCAGCCTTGTTTCCTGCGAGAGCAATGACGATGTTGGGACTGGCTTGCCTCTGCAGCTCTTTAACCCAAGCCTTAGCTCTCTCAAATGTTTCCTGTAAACAGAGATTTAGAAAGAGATAAAGAGAACCCCCGTGTGTGGTTTATTTAGAGACAATTTCCTGGACATAGAGAAAGTCTAATGTACTTATCTTCAAAATAGAATAAATCATTCGAGTCTACCATTGGTAACTTACAGGCTTGGTGATGTCAAATACAACAATGGCCGCTTGGGCTCCGCGGTAGTACATGGGGGCCAAGCTGTGATAGCGCTCCTGTCCTGCTGTGTCCCAAATCTCAAACTTCACTGTAGTGTCGTCTAGACAAACAGACTGTGCCAGGAATGCAGCTGATGGTGGGCAACAGAAAGAACAAGATTAGTAAACTGAGTAAATTCTTAAAAAACATTCTTGGTCATTATATTGCTTGTCCTTTAAACATACTGTAGACTTACATGGCAAACTTGTACATAGGGAACTTCATTCTACATTAAAACCTTTGGTAACTTCAAAATGCCCCCTAACCATAGTAAAAAATACTATAAAATGTGACCTATTTTCTCACTTTTGATCTTTAATATTAGTGTTGCATCTCCTCCATATTATTTCCTCACTTTACAGAAGACAAAGTGTTCACAAATTAGAAAATGTAATTCACATTAAATAAGCTGAGAGAACGGCAATAAAGGCATTTAGATGCAAAGAGGAGGTTTTTTATTTTATTTTAATGCCTGCCAGAGCATTACATGTAATGTAATAAACAATTTACTGTAAAGTCATGCATGTAAATGCATTAGTGTAGAGTTGCCAAAGGAGACATCCTGAAAAATGTAAATGAATAAAGCTACAGACAAACTCAAAATACTTTTTTTATTCTGTTCTAATTTCTACGTGAACTTAGATCAAATTTATCACTTATGTTGGATGAATGAAAAAAAAGGGAATCGTCCTTTTTCTTTCTCACCTCCTATAGTGGTCTCCTGAAACTCATCAAACTGGCCCTTGACAAAACGCAGCACTAGGCTGGATTTGCCGACGGCCATGTCTCCCAGCAGCACTAGTTTGAACTGGCATATCTTGGTCTGCGGTAGGTTCCCATTGGTCCTGCCGGTCCCGCGGGTGCTCATGATGTAGGAAGGGTGGGCGTCCTCCCTTGTAGAGTGTGTGAAAGCAGCGACTCAAGTTTAGACTCAGAAGTTCAGAAAACTGGACATTCGTTTGCTTCAAAGACTTCGGAGTGTATGATGCTAAAACAAACAAAACAGTAAAAACATTTAGAGTATGGAAGTCTAAGAGGAAGAGATAATTTTACAGAAAACCACACCAGTGTGTAGGCAATGTAATAGCTTTTCGGGATTACAAATTATTCTTGTCCGATTTACTGTAATGCAGTTATGGAAACAGGAGCATGTAACTATGCCGTAGTGTAAACCGTTATGACTGTATCAACGTTTAAAAGGACAGTTCACTTTCTCTCGCCATTGTGTTGTTTCATGAGTTTATTTCTGTCTTAACAGTCATCATTTACTTTCACAGTATGGAAAACAGAAGTTTCAACATTCTGCTATAAATAACTCCATTTGCGTTCCACAACTCACACATGTTCAAAAGGTATATAGTAGGTGAGTAAATAAAGACTTATTTTTCTTATTTTTGGGCGATTTATTTCTTTAAATAAAAGAATCAAGTTGCAACTTAGCAAAATTTGAGGGACGAAGTGGGTAAACAGACACAGGAACTACAAGTTAACGTCTCTGTTCCTTCCGAAAACGACCAAATTAAGACTTTTAAGTCAGGGTTACGAAAGGACTCGAATCAGTTCCTATCAGAAAAGGGAAACTGAGGCAAAACAATCAAAATCTCTGAAGCAACACGCGAGACTGCATTGGTTAACAACTTCGTGACAGTTTAAATCATAACAAAATCGTTCTAGTTACACACCTGTCAATCCTTACAGAAACAAATATTTAACCTCCAGAGAGAGCTTCAGGAAGAACTCGAAAGGTAAATAAAAAAATAAACGTAAGCATTTTGTCTGATGATTTGTCTGATGATTTGACTTGTGACATCATCTTTACATCTCATGGAAAATGTGTTGAATCTCCGTGACACCTTCTACATCTAGATGTTTTAATCTACAATTTCCACCAGTAATATAATTTCTCATCGCAATTTGCAAATCCACTGCGAAAGAAGCCCTCATAAACAACGATCAATGCCCTAGATGTTGCCCAGGTGGAAAACCACCAGGTTTGTGAAACTTTGTCACCTCTTTGTGGTTTATGCGTTGTGCGCTGATCAGTGTTTTGCATGAGTATTGCTGTGCACTAGTGCAAATATTTATAGCTTAACCACTCTAAGCACATAGGTCAAACTGTCATTTAATGACTATTTTGAAAAGCAAAACCTCTTTTTATATTGATGAATGACTGGCCGCCTTATACAATGCATACTTATTTTGGTCAGACTTTAGATTACAGAGACAATGTAACAGTAATAATTAGACTGTGCAAACAATGTCTACTAAATGGAAATTACTTTGTTGAGCTGCTTGTTATTATAGTTTTATTGTCGATGCTGTTTAAATGAATTGCATTTACAGACACTACCTCACAGACAGAGACAATAGACAGTGTTACCATCATTATGCAGTTAACTTTATGCATAAAATAACTATTTCTATAAAATCCTGTATCTCTTTTGATATTAATGATTATTTTGCCCTCAATGTTTACAGAGTACTTCTAACTGTAAAGCTATTACAGTTATATAATAATATAATAAAGTTATATTAATGTAACAGTTATATGTGGTTGTAATGCATAACTTAACATAGCTAACAGGTTATGCCAGGGTATTCCAATGAATTTATGTCCGTGTCATCTGATGCATAACTATAATAGTCAAGTGTATTTTAAGTAATCTAATATATAACTCCGGTAAGCAAGTGTCTGTGATCTAATGCATTAGAGGCGCAGTATAGACTCTCGATTCATTAACATGACTCGTCTCGATCCAAATGAAGCGGGCCAAACGCTGTTATGAACATTAATTTCGAAAATAAACGCACTAAATGTGTATACAAAGAATGATATAAGAATACAAGATAATGTCATATTTACCTGTTGTTGCCAGTCGCTGTTGTTTTGTCGGTGGTTGTTCGGTTGTTGGTCTATCAGCTGGTTATCGGGCTGAGCACTTCCTGCAACAGGGCGCATGCGCACTGAATCACCTTGCATCTTGAGAGATTCCTTGCTTTAATTCGTAATTGATGCATAAAGAACTATTGTTTGGGTAATATAAGCGTCCCCTTGTTTTGCTTGTTGGCGTGTTTAATGATTGGGTGTGACTCAAAACTTTATATGACTTATTTTAGAATACTATATATTGTATGTCATATTATTGATTGTGGGCAAACAGTGTCATCGGCGTTTTTTTGTTAAACTTAAATAAAAATCATACATTTAGCAATAAAACAAAAGGCAAATAATACTGTAACTTAATGTCTCTCACATTTATTTAAAAATTACACGCTTTGGTTTTGCATGGCATTTGCATTGTACAGACATTTTGAGAAATACATGAGAAAAATCGCTGTCCTAAGAAGTGCATTGCGGTTTACGTCTTAACATCAATATAATAGATAATATAAGTGAGTGACATCAATGACTTTTATTTTAAAACACAGCCGCACTACGTCTACGGTCGATTTACGTCACACTGTGACGTTCGACATGGTAACCGTTCGTGAACTGCTGTGCAGTTTTAGCTTTGTTTATTTTTATTAGCTGTGATATTGCTGCTGAGACATAAGGTGCGCTAACATATTCATTAACTTTTATTTACCATTTAAAGGCTTGTCTGGTACCCAAATAATTGTGGGTTTAATGAAAAAAGACAAATGATGAAGTTTTGAGCGGCACGGCAACGCGCGTTCGCGAGGTTCCTCGGTTTGGTATCGGTCGCGCGCGTCTAGTCTTTGAAGCATCTGAAATCTCTTTCAGTTTATATGCTTAAAATAATATAAATGTACATATTTAACCCATGAAGCAAATGTGACCACCTGTTGCAGTCGAAGGGATTTCAATGATCTGGTAAGGACAGCGCACTCCGACTCCATAATCACTGTGTTTTGTGCATGTTCGCAAACCTGTCATGCTGTTTGCTGATAAAGGAAATGGATTGATATATGTATACTTATGGTTGTTTCCATCTTCAAAAATTCTTTACATTTGGATATACATTATCTCTTAGCATGTGTAGTAGTCTATCTTTCTAATACGATCTCTAAATGTTGTCATGTCTTGCCATTATTATTCCATTAAATGCGTTGTTCCTTTACATGTTTAGTATAAAATAATAAAGACACTTTAAATGTTAGGTGTGTATTTTTACCTAAAAACTTCACACTTCACTTCACTTCACCCATATTTATCTATTTTGCCTCTATTAGAAATGGAAAAATACACAGCATGTGTATGGCCACGTCTGGAGCCCTTCCTGATCGGGGTGCTTCCCGTAGCCCCCCCAAGCAAATTCAGCATGCACTATCTGCGCAAGATGGTCAGTTATGTCCGTAGCCGAGACGGCTGCTTCCCCAAGCTCGGATGGCACATGTGGCGACACATCGCCTGTGGCAAACTGCAGCTGGCAGAGGAGCTCGCCTGGCTGTATTTTGAAACTTTTGATCTGTTGATGCCCCACTCTGCAGAGAGAAGATTAGAGTGGGCTGAGGCTTTGTCTCAATGCCACACTCCTAAGGAACTGGATAGACAGCGTGGTAAGGTAAGAACAAAACGGGGTTTGAGCAAAGAATAACAAGATCTGTATAATTTCTCAAGTTCTTTCTTTAGGTTTAATAAGTATTGATCATTTGTTTATTGTTTGTCTTTATTAGCTGTCAGTGGATACTCTGCAGTTTCTGCTTTTCTTGTATCTGCAACAACTAAACCGAATCTCTTTACGCACGTCACTAATTGGGGAAGAATGGCCAAGCCCCCGATCACGATCTCCCTCTTCCTCCTCTGAGAGAGAAACCAAAATAAGCTCCCAAAATAAGGTGTGTGGTCTTGCTAAAACTTCCATGTCGTGCTTTAGCGCAAACTCACAAGATATCTCAAATAAAACAGTATCTTAGTATTAGAACCTTTAAAGTTTTTAACAGTATCTGAATGTTGAAGAAAAACATCTGGAGCTGCATTGTAAGGTATATTTTTTGTTTACTAGAACTGGGATGATCAGGCTCATCTCACTTTCATCCATACACATCTCCCTGAGCTTTTGGAATTACTGGTGGATCCGGGGCAGCTGAGCGGCTCAGGACAGATTCTGCGGGACAGCCAGCTCACTCTAGAGGCCCTTGAGAGCCTCAGCCTGCTGTTAGAAGGGTCTGCGAACCCTGGCCGTACTGTGCATCCCATCCACAAGCTCCTCAGCCGTGCACCTCTTCAGGCCCAAGCTGGATTCTCCAAACTCAACCGTGCTTACTCTCTGCAGCAGTTCCAGGGCTTCCTGTGCAAGACTCTTTGCCTCAACCCCTTCGGTATATCCGTCTACCCTCAGTCAGGCAAGAAACTGGCATGGGCCCTGCAAGGTACACTGGTTGTTGTTAGAGATACAGTGTATTTAGTGTTCTAGTGTATTTCCTAACTCTTCGTGTTTCATTTTATAGTAGAGGGCATCCTGAAGAAAGCCAAAATATTTAGGAACAGCCACACAGCTCCTCCAGGAAGTAGACTTGTGCTCATGTCGCAGGTTTGCAAACAGACGTTGGCCAAGGACTCAGAGAAGCTGAATAATGCCAATGTTAAATTACACCGCTGCAGTGATGCATTCATCTACCTCCTCTCTCCTTTGCGGTGAGGAAGCATTGTAATGTATTCATATGGACTAGAATTATTACAAAGGTTAAAAGGTTTGGCTTAGTATATATCTAACTGTATGGATGTAACTGCATTTGCATAGCTTAAATCCAATAGTAATCTTCTCGAAATCGTAATAAGAGTAATTTGCAATAAACACCTTCATTTTAACATATTAACAAGATGTTTGAAATTCTACTACTAAAATCAATGAAAAGGAAAAAAGTGAAAAATGTAACCCTTACAAAAATACTAATTAGACTATCCATTTATACTGTAGTAATAATATTACTTAATCTGCTTTGGATAGTGACAACTTTATTTAAAAGGTATGACTTATAGATCAGTCAAAAGAATGTTGGTCAAAGTCTCATGTCTATGTAATGATTTATTTGTTTGTGTTTGTTCAGTACTATCAATGTCCGTATACAATGTTATCTTTCAGGTCTGTGACTTTGGATAAGTGCAGGAACACCACAGTGGTGCTAGGGCCGGTGGGGACCAGCGTCCACATTCAGAGCTGTGAGAATGTACGTGTGGTGTGCGCCGCTGGCCGTCTGACTGTCGGCACCTCCTATCAATGCACGATCCACACTCTAACCTCCACTCGACCCCTTCTACTTCCTGGGAATGTGTCTCTCACTCTGGGTCCCTTCCACACACATTACCCCAGCCTGGAGGACCACATGGCTAGCGTGGGCCTAGCAGTGGTTCCCAATTTATGGGACCAGCCGCTGCTGCTCGGAGCCGAGGGTTCTGCCCCAGACACAAGCTGCTATCGCATCTTGCCTCCCTCTGAGTTTTACCCACTGGTGATACCCTTTCAGATGGAAGTGGATAACTGTGAGATCCCTTGGAGTTTGCCAGAAGAGTATCAGAAGGCCGTGGAGAGCAGAGAGCAGACGGTACAGGAATGGCAGAAGACGGTGAAGGACGCACACTTGAACAAGTAAGCTTAGATTAAGTTCTTCTGTTTTTCCTTTAAGTGGGAATGATGGAACGATGTTTGTCATCTACGCACAACACTAACCTGACTATGTAAGACCAGTTGTAGTGATGTATAATGTGTTCTCTTAAGGGTCCAGAGGCGGCAGTTTCAGGCTTTAGTAGAGCAAAAGTTTCATGAGTGGTTGCTTGAGACGGGACAAAGACAAGAGCTGGACAGCCTTCTTCCTCCTACCCTTAACCCATCTTCCTCTGTGGACCACTGGACTTCCAGCCACACTTTAAACTCTGCACTTCAACCAATGAAAGACCAGCCTCCTCAACAGGCAATTGGTCAGACACCAACTGTTTGCTAAGACAACAGCTAATCAGTCGATTTTTGTCTAAAAAGGGATTCAGAAACAATAGCGCTGGAGGAGTACAAAAACGCTCTTTGTTGCAAGGCATTTGTAGTTTCTATAGAAATGATGTATTATCCGGTTTGACAGGGACAGGGTTTTGACTGGGTCCTCTCACACTGTAGTTCTTATTTAGCTGGTACTTGAACCATTTGCCTTAGATTTGTACTTTAGGAAAATACTATGCTGGAGTTAGAGTTTCTGTTACGTTATGTGATATGTATCATTGCTTTATGTGTTTGATTCCTGAAGTCACAAGCTGCATTGCCACTTTTTGTTACAAGACACGTGATTCCAGATGTTGATATACAAGAGAATATCATCGTAAGAGCAATATTTAATTAAACAGGGTAAGGGAACTGTTATTCCCCTCATACATGTACAGGGAACGTGGATGAGATATGTGCAGAAATGTATTGTCATTTTTGACTTACTGAAGAGTTCGCAAGCAGCTATTGTTTCCTGAATATTGACAGTCAGGATAATTGTAAATGAATGTTTATATGATATGTTTGCTGTCTGTTCACAATGCACTATTACTGTAAATTCACAAGATAAATACCAACAACACATAAAATGTTTCAGTTTATTACCTTTAAATGTCCATTGTGTAATGTTTTGAAGGATCTATTGACAGAAACGCAATCTAATATACATAACTACTATGTCCTCAGCGGTGTATAAAGACCTTACATAATGATGCGTTATGTTTTTAATACATTAGAATGAGCTATTTCTATCTGCATACTCCGTTGGTCCCCTTACATGGAATTTGCCATGTTGTCAGAGCGCGTTTTGTAAATTTTGTAATTTAGATTTGTAAAATCTCCTTAAACGTGATGACATCTTAGCCCTGTGTCAGCCACAGTAGTGCTTCGAAAGGGAGGGCTGGAGTGAGCTCAAGGTTGCAACTTGCAACCTCACCACTAGATGCCGCTAAATTTCATACACTGGACCTTTTAGCAAATAAATGCAAATAATACTGGGGAAATAATACTTTAAGGGGTGGTTTACATGAAAAATCTTTCATAATTTATTCACCCTCATGTCATTCCAAACCTGTATGACTTTCTTGTGCAGAACAAGAAAGATATTTTGAACAATGCTAGCCAAACAATGTTGCTCCTCATTGACTTCCATAATACGGATCACTGAGATATTTCTCAAAATATCTTCTCATCTACAAAGTCATATACAGGTTTTAAATGACACGAGGTGATAATACATGCTGAGAGAAGTTTTATTTTCAGAAAAACTATCCCTTTAAGCTACAGTACAGTCGTGGCCAAAAGTTTTGAGAATTACATAAATATTTGTTTTCAAAAAGTTTGCTGCTAAACTGCTTTTAGATCTTTGTTTCAGTTGTTTCTGTGATGTACTGAAATATAATTACAAGCACTTCATACGTTTCAAAGGCTTTTATCGACAATTACATGACATTTATGCAAAGAGTCAGTATTTGCAGTGTTGGCCCTTCTTTTTCAGGACCTCTGCAATTCGACTGGGCATGCTCTCAATCAACTTCTGGGCCAAATCCTGACTGATAGCAACCCATTCTTTCATAATAACTTCTTGGAGTTTGTCAGAATTAGTGGGTTTTTGTTTGTCCACCCCGCCTCTTGAGGATTGACCACAAGTTCTCAATGGGATTAAGATCAGGGGAGTTTCCAGGCCATGGACCCAAAATTTCAACATTCTGGTCCCCGAGCCACTTAGTTATCACTTTTGCCTTATGGCACGGTGCTCCATCGTGCTGGAAAATGCATTGTTCTTCACCAAACTGTTGTTGGATTGTTGGAAGAAGTTGCTGTTGGAGGGTGTTTTGGTACCATTCTTTATTCATGGCTGTGTTTTTGGGCAGAATTGTGAGTGAGCCCACTCCCTTGGATGAGAAGCAACCCCACACATGAATGGTGTTAGGATGCTTTACTGTTGGCATGACACAGGACTGATGGTAGCGCTCACCTTTTCTTCTCCGGACAAGCCTTTTTCCAGATGCCCCAAACAATCGGAAAGGGGCTTCATCGGAGAATATGACTTTGCCCCAGTCCTCAGCAGTCCATTCACTATACTTTCTGCAGAAGATCAATCTGTCCCTGATGTTTTTTTTGGAGAGAAGTGGCTTCTTTGCTGCCCTTCTTGACACCAGGCCATCTTCCAAAAGTCTTCGCCTCACTGTGCGTGCAGATGCGCTCACACCTGCCTGCTGCCATTCCTGAGCAAGCTCTGCACTGGTGGCACTCCGATCCCGCAGCTGAATCCTCATTAGGAGACGATCCTGGCGCTTGCTGGACTTTCTTGGACGCCCTGAAGCCTTCTTTACAAGAATTGAACCTCTTTCCTTGAAGTTGTTGATTTAGGTGCAATCTTAGTAGCCACAATATCCTTGCCTGTGAAGCCATTTTTATGCACCGCAATGATGGCTGCACGCGTTTCTTTGCAGGTCACCATGGTTAACAATGGAAGAACAATGATTTCAGGCATCACCCTCCTTTTAACATGTCAAGTCTGCCATTCTAACCCAATCAGCCTGACATAATGATCTCCAGCCTTGTGCTTGTCAACATTCTCACCTGAGTTAACAAGATGATTACTGAAATGATCTCAGCAGGTCCTTTAATGAAATGAAATGAAATGAGCAATGAAATGCAGTGGAAAGGTTTTTTGGGATTAAGTTAATTTTCATGGCAAAGAAGGACTATGCAATTCATCTGATCACTCTTCATAACATTCTGGAGTATATGCAAATTGCTATTATAAAAACTTAAGCAGCAACTTTTCCAATTTCCAATATTTATGTAATTCTCAAAACTTTTGGCCACGACTGTATATATACTGTCGAGAAGAGCTGAGCCAGGCTAATCGAGTGCCATTCAGCATGGTAAAACACAATTCAAAGCATCTGGGCTCTTCATTTGACATTTCTCTTGGCATGAGGTTCTGGCCAGTGTGCTGTTTGTTGTGGTTGTGGGACGCAGGGCTGTTCCAGTAAGCGCAACACACAAGGGGTGAGTGAATGACTGTGCCAGGCCGGTCATTATGCTTTAATCCCCATTTGCTTTTCTGGAAAAAACTGAATAGTGCTAGAATCACTGACTCGATTTTTGGATCTCATTTTCATGACAAAGCGATTATCAGACTCCTCCCCTCCTCATCATTTTGACATTGGGGCTAAATATTTAAGCAGCACTGTAAACATGCAGGCTGGGCTTCAGACAACCTTCCCAGACAAGCCTAAATAAACTATCCGAAATGGGCAGGGTGAGTACTCTTGAATAAATTCTTTATAAAGAAAATGCATATGAAAACTACTTAGAAAGAACGATAAAGTACATTTGCTAGATGGCTGATATCTCATGACATCATCAGAGATTCAAATGAATTATTCTTAACATACCCAAAACATGTAACACCACAATGTTTTTTTGTTTTGTTTACCACTCAATACTGGTTTTAACTATAGTTATTTAAGACTGTAAACAGATATGGATTATACACTGTGATATTTAAATAAAAAGTTAAGTGCTGTTTAACATTGTGTTGATGTCCCTCAGATTGTGTTTTTCGAGGACAAGAACTTTCAGGGTCGTCGCTACGAGTGTGACAGCGACTGCTCAGACTTCCATACCTACCTGACCCGCTGCAACTCTATTCGTGTGGAGAGCAGTGCCTGGGTGGTTTATGAGCGGCCCAACTACATGGGCAACCAGTATGTGCTGACCAGGGGGGACTATCCTGAATATCCACGCTGGATGGGTCTCAATGACCATCTCAGTTCCTGCAAGATGATCCGCTTTGTAAGTCAATTTTGTCATTTATTATTCACTGTGGTGAAGTTGCTAAAAGTCTGTCATCATTAACCCTAAGGAAGATTTACATTTTTCTATAGAACACCAAAGTAGATATTTAGTAGAATGTCAGAGTATATAGGGACCAGTGCCATAAATGTGTTGTTTGTAACTTTTGCAGAAGAGGTTTGGATATTCTGCTTTAAAAGGATACTTCACCAAAAAATAAAAGTTCTGTCATCATGTATTCACTCTCGTCTTCAAAACATATACATTACTTAATATTGTTGGAAAACTGTTCAAAATATATTTTTTTCTGTTCTGCAGAAGAAAGGCAAACAGGTTTAGTATGACATGAGGATGAGTTAATTAAGAAATAATTTTCATTTTTGGGTTAAATATCCCTTTAACTCATATTTTTCCACAGAAGTGATACAGGTTTGGAACATACATTAGAGTGAGTTAATGATGAATTTGCTTTTTTGAAGGGACAGTTCATCCAAAAATGTAGAGTGCAACAAATGTCCTTAAAAGCTCTTAAGACTGTACACAGATCAAGCTGTTTCACAATGCCATGTTTAAAGAAAATGTAATCACATTTTACTGCATTAAACAGTATGCAAGGTGAAAGGTCATACATAAACCTTTTGTTACTGTATGGTGACCCAGTTAGATCACAGTGCTTTAGTTAATAGATCAACATTGAATTAGTTTAGTCAAAAAACGCTCTTTGGAATATGTTTAGTAAAATGCTATCACTTTGCCAATGTAAAGCTTGCGAGAATCAATGGACTTCTAGTAAATGATGGTCCAGGATCCATACAAACAAGTTAAAAAAAATAACATTTAGCCTTTCATTCACAAGGAGACACAGCTATTTTCAATTCTTCAACACAGAAGTTTTTACCATAAGGGCCAATATAAATAACTTCAATTTATAATCTTGTGAATCGCTCTACAATCAAAAAATAGATTTACACAAAAAAATATTGATGCATAATTCATACATTTAAAAAAACCCCATCATATGTCATAACCTGCCCATATCCCCTGCAGACAAGCGGAATGCAGTACAAAGTTCAATTGTACGACAAGCCCGACTTCACAGGCCAGGCCATAGAGGCCACCGATGACTGTCCATCTGTGCTGGAGAGGTACCGCCTGAGAGAAGTCCACTCCTGCAAAGTTTTGGACGGCTACTGGATCTTCTACGAGCATCCCAACTACCGCGGCCACCAGTACCTTCTGGAAAAGGGCAACTACCGCAAACCAGTGGAATGGGGCGCAGTCTGTCCAACCGTGCAGTCATTCCGTCGCTTCACCGAGTAATCTCGGGTGTTTCACGGTAATGTTTTGTGACCTGCCCCTGTCCCTGCCCCACAATATTTGGGCCAATTGTTCAAACTCCAGCCTGAAGTCGAAATAAAGTGTTTTTCTGGCGACTCACTCATCAGCACGTGTTGCTTGTTTTGAATTTGATTGTGAATATTCTCCAGAACAATTATATTGTGTGCGCATTTTTGATATGCATATCAAAGCATCGGCCTTAGATCAATGGTTATTGGTTGGAGATTGAGGTGAGTTCCAAATGAGAAACAGTTTCCACCTCCACCAATGACCATCAACTCGGCCCCCTCAGTATCCAGCAGCTCAGAGCAGAAAGAATGCAGCATAAGAGGCCAAGGCACAGATGACTGGAAAATAAAAAGAGATATAAATCAGGACAGAAATATAGAGGTTGATAAAACATTTTATGCTTTCTTAAACTACTGTAACTTGCAAGTACATTCCCTATTTATTTTTATACGACTTGGAAACAAATGTATGGCACTTTCAAACGTCCCATGTTGAAAGAAATTTATGGGAATACACAATCCATTTTGTAATAAACCATTTATGGTTGATACTTCATAAAGTTCATGAGCTGAATGACTTACGGTATCCAGCTGGACCTCCACACAGACCCCAGTGATCAAATTTATTACAGCAACTCCAGGTACTCCATCAGCCTGAAGCCAAACTCCACCAACCACAACCAACTTCCCATTTATGACATGGGCTGAGTGTGAATATCTGAAAAATGAAAGCATAGACTAGCATCACTTTACTCATTCATAGGTGCCACACACCGCAAATTATTTTTTATTTCTCAGTGCAAAATTAAGTCTGAACACCAAAAAGACAGCAACAGTAGTCTGAACCAATATATCCAATTGAACCGAAAACGTAGACTTAAAGGGGTCACATGGCGCGAATACGTGTTTTTCTGTGTTAGCAAAAATGTAAGTGTCGGAACAAAAGATGCATGTTGTTCCTGATGTTCCAAATATGGTTAGAGACGTCACATTTTGTCACAGGCTTGCAGTATTCGACCAATCACTACGCACTGGTTAACTGGCCAATCATAGCACACCTCGCTTTTCAGAGCGATGAGCTTTGTAAAAAATCTGTGCGTTTCAGAGAGGCGGGGCAAAGAGGAGATACAAACATGCACAGTATGTGGAAAATACAGCGTTTTTTAAACTTAAATCGTGTATACGCATTACATTACATCTAAAACAAACGATAATATTCATTTAAGCCGTGTCATATGACCCCTTTAAGCATAAGCTAAACATTTTCAACAGTGTTTAAAGAAGGTGGTTGTGAACCTGGGCACTGGAGGTGGATGTAAATTCATTCTCTCCCAGCAGAAACCTGATGACGTTGGTCTCAGGTAGAAAGCATCACCGAGAGGTCTGCCACATTTACCCAAACCTCCAAACATTACAAGCCCCCCACCAAAGGGACATGCTGAATGTGAATGACGGGCTTCCGGAGGGATACCATCTACTGGAATCTGCGTGAAGCACACAGAACCCTCGGTGTGAATATGAACCGTTTAGCAAAAGGCTACTAGTTGAAATTCTTTTGCATCACATGTTTCCAACTTTATATTAGGTTACGATGTAAAAAAAAAAAAGTAGACCATACCTCTGTCCAGTGCTTGTTTTCCAAACACAGGAAATGTGCATCACCTAGAACTGCATCCTTCTCAGTACGTCCTCCAAACACAAACAGAAAGGTCTTGTCTGGAACAAATAAATCATTTGTTCATTTTATGCTCTTTCAAATTATAAAAAACACACTAACATGATTATGTGCTCATTATCTCTCTTACCCCTATGACTTAAATAGGTTGACGTGTGTCTCCATCTGGGTTTTGGAGCGCTGCCGGTACAAACCATGTTTTTAAATGAAAGTTGTATGGTGCTTTGGGATGGCTGATCACCAAGGTCAAAGGTCACCCACACAATGTTGCCCATTGGATTGAGTGGAGAAGTTCTGCCGCCGAAGAGGACAGCTCCGCCGCCAGGGACAGAAGTAAGTGTCTGATAAACACTCACCACTAAGAAGAAATACAAGAGTCCAACAGTATTATAATGAAAAATAGTGTAGTCGCTTACAGTGACCTAAATAGTATTTAAACAAATTGGTCAAACGTCAGAAGTTTTTGCCATATGGGCCAGTATAAAAAGCTACTTTAGTATATTATCTTGTAGATTGCTCTTGCAATAAAAAATTGTATTACAAAAAAATAGTTTTTACACTTTTTTAATAAAACACACCACAGCTGATGTCATAACTTGCCCATTCCTTTTAAGTATTTAAACATGTCTCAATGGCTGTTAGTGGAACGTACTGTATTTACAGTTAATATGACAAACTTCATGACTTTAACACCAATTGTTTAAAAGTGACTGGCTTTGAAAAAGCATATCAATTTGATCTGTTTGCTGGGCTAAGAAAACCATGCAACCTCCATCCAAATAAACAAGCACTTCTATAGTGTACATTGTATTTACAAAATTCGAATTGAAAAATTGATGATACCAAAATAAGTCACCTCTGTCTCCCCAAGGCTCCACACTGGCAAATTTCCAGCCAGCCTGCTCTTTGATCAGGACCCTGGCTGCTGTGTCTCTTCCTCCTCTCCCACAGCCTCCAGTGAGAAGGATGATTCCAGATCCCAGCACGGCAGAAGCCATACCTACAGCCTCCACACACGCAGAACCACTCACAGGCTGCACGAACATGGAAGGATTCCTGGTCCATTGAGGAGTCATGTGAGGGATCGAGGGCACTAGAAGTTGTGCATTGTATAATGTAAACATTGCATAAAGCCATATACAACTTTGGTATCTAACAAATCCTTTAAATAATTCCTACCCCTGGTCTAAGTTATTTTTAACCCAACATTGGTTTAAAACAATCCTTGCTTGGCTTTGTCAATTTCTGGACATATCGGGTCTTTGTGTGTAACGCCTTATAAAATCTTTATTTAAAATCTTCATTTATTGCCCAGTGTAAAGTGATAAAGTTGTGATACATTTTTTGGCACCTTGAACCTTTGAACTACAGGGACAATCCCTCCCTGAAATATCCTGTGGTTTAATATCTTGATCAAGAGCTCATGGCTCACTGCATGCATTGGTTAAATCACAATAATAAACATGACAAAAATATCTTACAGCTACCTACCCTTCGGCAGCGTGAGAAGGGCTGGACTGGTCAAGGAGCCTTTTGAGGCTGTAAGGATGAAGTAATGAGAGCATTTCTGGTGCCATTCCTAATAGTACAGAGATAAGGACAGGCCTGGGATCAGGTATTACAGATTAAAGATTATAATATGATATTTGTGGATGATGGGTCTGTTTCCTTACTTCATACTCATCAAAAGGCTCCAGTCCCTCGACTCTCTGCCTCTCATCCTCAGGAAGAAGATCAAAGTAAAACTCATTCATATCCAGACAGACACATTTCTCCCAACCCTGTGGTGATGAGGTACAGATCAGTTACTCATTTTACAGATATCAGACATTTCAGGTATTAAAGATGAAACCAGATTATTAATGCGTGACTTCCATAATAAATGAATGTTGTTTTAAAAGCTTGATATAGAAAAATGTGCATGTGTTATTGTATAAACTTTGGTTTTGTCACTTATACCTTCTGTATGAATCTCTGTGTTTGAGCAACACTGTCTGGATACTGTTTCAGAGCATGTATGGTTGAGTTGAGCTTCAGAAAGTGGTTTTGCATGACCCTGCCAAAAGGATCATCAGGGTGGATCTGCTCGTACATCACAAACATAGACTGTGGAAGGAGACTGGCAGCCCAGCCAATCACATCATCTGACCTGGATTTAATCACCAACAACTTCAATGTCTTTTATGCTTTCGCTTCTTTTTATTACACAGGTAAAGTAGAGAGTATTTACAACTGACATGTTGCAAGCTGGATGCACGCAAACATGAATGACTGGATAAGCAGCAAAACAACCAAGTTGTTTATGCTTCCCTCACCAACTCTTAATGAAAAGTTACAGAAACAAAATGAGTGTGTTAGTCCTCACCACTGTGTTTCCATATAGGTCAACACCACCTCTGAAAGAACGAGCGTGGGAACGTCCCACTGCAATCCAGCTCTGCTCAGAGTCGCCTCCACCTCCTGCTCCTTTCTGACATCCACACCCAGAAGATTGTAATGGCCACTTTTTATGAACACACCATCTACACATAGGGAAGAAACACAACTGTGTATAGGTAACCAGGGCATTAACTGCTTAAATGAATATTCCAGGTTATCAATAAAACCTTACACGGGAGTAATATCATTCATAACACGAGTTATACAGTGAAAGTCCTACTAGGCTGTTGAGTTGACACAGTCTCCCAATCTGGCAACGCCTCCATCAGGCAAGCATTGCTACTGATCAAAGCAGCCTTGCGGCGGGCAACTTCAGGAAAGTCAACCTCAAAAACTGTGACACTTCCGAGGGCTCCTTCAGCATATAGCCGGAAATAAAGCGAGTCAAACCCTGCCGAGTGACAGAATCTGACATTAAGAGAAAGAGATTATCAGGATTTTTAATAAAACAAACAGACACAACACAACTTTGAAAAAAGTTCACCCTACCTGCCTCCTCAAGCAGGATTCTGTGGCGTGAAAAAACTGCTTCAGACAGTGATCGACTGCTTTCAAGCGGACATAATAACCTCTGAGAGGCAAAATAAATTATAACATTATTACAAAACATTATTTAAAACATATTTTATTTTTTATCTGACTAAACATTACCGATGATTTGATAAGTATTGTATAATGTATTGATGTTGGTTGAAAAAATGAAAATTCTAACATTATTTACACGGCTTCTTTTCATTTCAAACCTTCTCAAAAAAGAAGATCATTTGAAAAATGTTGGTAACCAATTTAAGTCAATGGGGACCAAAGGTTTTTTGTTATCAACATTTTCCAAAATATCTTCTTTTGTGTTGTGCAGAAGAAAATCACACAGGTTTAAAAGGACAACAGGGTGAGTAAATGATGACATCATTTTCATTTTGAAGGTGAACTGTTCCTTTAATGCTTTTCATTGAACTCTTTACAAACTGTTCAAACAAAATGATCAAGCTTTTTATAATGGGGGTCCCTGGGCTGGCTTAGATTCTGGGACTGAAGTTGAAAACCCTGTGCTAATATTTACCTGTTGATCAGTGGAGCTCTTCTTGTCACCTTGCACACAAAGTACTTAAGGAACTCATCATGGAAGTATCCTTGTGCAGCTGCCGACACCTTACTGACCACACTGCTGTCATTGGTCCCCTGCACCTGGAAGACACATTTCCATTCCGTTTTAACACATTTCCATTTATGAATTTGGCACACACTTTTATCTAAAGCGATTTCAGCGAATCTAAGCTATATATTTTTGTTTTGGGATACTGTGTTGATACAACGGCGCTGAGATCATACCTGTAACAGATGTTAATGTAGTATTTTACACCGTAGTACTGTTATTGCATGGTAGTGTGAGGCACAACATACTGTATTACTATGGTACTTCTTAACATACGGATTCAACACCCGTATCTTCACGTTTAATCATATAAATTACATAACTTAGTGTTCTTCTTACACAATACAGCACACAAATACTGTCAGACTTACAGCAGCATCTTTTCCCTGATTTTTTTTGCTCTTGATCACTAGCATCACTCTGGACACACGTGGAAGCTGCACTGTTGACAGGTAAGCACCAAAGCGGAAGCAGCAAGCGGGGTCGATTATACCGATGCACACCGTGATGCACATGATAATTCTATGACAAAAGTCTTCCCTTTACAACTGCACTTTAGAATTCAACGCTAGAGAAAATATACATTTAGTTTCTGGAGGAAAATAAGTATTTCTTTTCCACTGGGAAAGAGCCAAAATCTGTATAAGTTTCATTTTGCACATATATGTTTTATAGAGATCGTTTAAAAACAAATAATATAATTTATTTATTATATTATTAAAACGTGTAATAACGTCTTACGATAATAAAATATTGAAATACATTTATTTAAATTCTTAAAATTCTTTTGGACGTTTTATCCTTTTGAAATCGCCACAAGGGGACTTTTTTTCAGCTGCAACCGACCGCCAGAAACTTGGTCATTTCCGCTCAGCGTTAGCGTGATGAAGGGTAAGGAAACTTTCTCATCTAAACAAGAGCAAAATTAAAGGTTTGAACTTCTTTTATTTCAGTCGATTTGCTCTTTGTATTTGTTATATTGCTGGGGGTATCATTATGTGAACATTATACTCTAATATAAAGATGTGTACTGAGGTATATGAAGCTTCTTTTGACAAACAGCTTTACTATCGCATAGTTTTTTATTCAAGTGAATAACTTATGAAAATCGCAGTTTATTCACATATTTAACTAGATTTTACCTGAAGTCTACCACAAATTAACGTTACTTAGCGTCTGTTCTTTATAATTCTTGTTCGTTTATCTCCATAAATCTGTCTCTAAACTCAGTGATTGATCCAGGGTGATGACTGAAAAGATGAACGTTACTGACTGACTGTAGAATGATATCCAGTCTCACATGAGAATATTAGATAAATAAAGCTGGTTTTATGTATGTTACTTGGTAAATTACTTATTACATGAGTTCTCTACTATACGATTCAGCTTTAGTCAGCTTCTGATGTTTTATAAGGTAGCCTAAAATGGTCATTTATGGCTTTAAACTGGTCTAGTTTATTTATTTGCTACATCTATATTATACCTCTTATTACCAGCCTCTTGGACCTGGTTTTGACTTGACTGATCATCTTTGTAAGAGCTACAATACCTTAGACGAGCAAAAAAAGCTGTAATCCTGAAACCAGCCTGTCTAATAGTAGCTTATGTGCTACACATTTGACTTCATACTTTTAAGGATTAAAATTAGAAAGGGCTGTGAGAGAGTTTGTGTTCTTGCTTTGACAAACAAAAGAGTGGCTCATATTTGCAGCTAATATCTCTTTCTTTGTCTTCTTTCAGACTTCTGCTTAAATCTCTGAAGTCGGATTCCTGTCGTCACTACTACTTTTACGATCCGGTCACACCTCCACCTTGAACACTTGCTGTTTTCGTCCCGCCATCCCTCCATCTTTTAGTTCTACTCTCGCTCCATCATGACAGAACCAGAGCTTCTCACGGAGGTCCCTGCTTCTCTAAAGCGGTTGGCCAAGCAGGTTGTGCGTGGCTTCTATGGTGTCGATCATGCTCTCGCCCTAGACGTGCTCATCCGGAACCCATGCGTTCGTGAGGAGGACATGGTCGAACTGCTAAAGTTTGACCGCAAGCAGCTGCGCTCGGTGCTGAACACTCTCAAAGCTGACAAGTTTGTCAAGTGCCGCATGCGCATGGAAACTGCACCCGATGGTAAGGCGACGCGGCACAATTATTATTTCATTAACTACAGGCTGCTGGTTAATGTGGTCAAATATAAGCTGGATCACATGCGCCGCCGCATTGAGACGGATGAACGGGACTCAACTAACAGAGCATCCTTTCGTTGTCCGTTATGCCGGAGCACATTCACTGACCTGGAGGCCAACCAGCTGTTTGACCCCATGAGTGGTGAGTATGAGGGATCCAAGGGTACTCCAGTTAATATGCACTTTCTATGGCTTTTATTTTTCTAGTTTTAACTTCAACCCACATAAAATGTGTTAGGTAAATTGCAATCTCATCTTTCAAACAGCAATGGTAATAGAAAGAAAAGTTCAGCTTTGTTATTATTATTATTTATTTAAATATACACTGGCAGAACTGCATGTAGACACATGATGGCAGCAGAGGTATAGTGTTTAAATGCATTCAGGCATTGTGAGTGTTTGCATCACCTGGATGTGGTTTTCGGAGAGTTTTGCAGCGCATGTCATGATGAATCGCGGATGGATTATACACACTTGAGATTAAGTCAAATTGCATCAGTAATGTTCCCAGACAGGAATGGAAAAATGGAAAAGATTTAAAAATAAACAGGATGAAAGCGCATTGAGGCAGCTATAAGGATTAACGCATCACGTTGTCGCCGTCGTATTGCACTTCTTTTTCCTTAGGCTTACTGTCTTACACGTCTTATTTCAACAGCATGCTTATTTATGTATTTGGAGGGATACACACAGTCACACACACAAGTGCTGCTCTTGACGTGACTTGTGTTTTAATGAATCTTGAGATGGAGTGCTTGTGAAGCTCAGCACCCTGCTGGTTAAGCTTTTATTATGGACTGAGTCCAGAAAATCCGAAGTCTGATGTGTGTGTGTAAATCCATCCCAACAGTCTTGGATCATATATAATCGATCTCATCTGTGTGTGCGTGTTCAGACTATGTTCAGAAGTGAAATAAATAAGAAGGGATTGTGAGCGCAGACACTCAACACCGGTGAGCACAGCTGACTCAACTAACAGGGATTTACTTTCACCCTCCTCCAGCACTTTTACATTAATGCACAGAGATATTGAGCTAGCTTATGTGTCTGATATTTTTTTTTCAACTTAATGTTTATGCATTGCATCTGTAGTATGCTGTTGGTTACCACAGTCAGGCAATCATTTTGACCTTCTCGTATAAGCAAACAGGAAATGTGTTAACAGTAATGCACTTACAATAGAAGCCTGACAGGTGAGCGAACATGAGGCCTTTAAAGCAGTAACTTACATAAATTCCATAGTAATAAAATGTCAAGGAACTTGAAACTCCCTGTAAACAGCACTTTATGAGTAGTTGCATCATGGCCCCAGTTCACCCCATTTACTGTATATTTTCTGTATATGACTCTTTTATCCGTGGAACACATAAGATGTTTTAGGATATATTTTAAAATAGTTTTTATGTCTATACAGTGTTGTTTGGTGACCACAGCGTTCTTAAAAATATCTTCTTTTGTGTTCTGCAGAAGTAATTCATACAGGTTTGGAATGAAATGAGGTTCAGGAAATAATATTTTTTTACTTTTTGGTGAACTGTTCCTGTATTGGTACCCTGTTGTATATATAAACTTTATATATTTATGTGCACTTTATACTTATTTGTTTAACTTGTAACCAAAATGTTTGTTTACCTATAGATTCTACAGGGGGTATATAAAGAGTCATAAAAGCAATGTGGAGATTTTAGCTGCATCTAGTGGTGAGGCTCACTCCACCCCTCACCCCTCCCTTTTGAAGCATACGGCAACTGACACAGGACAAAGTCAGGTTTTTGCTTCTTTGGCGAAGGAGATAACGTATTTATGAAACGCGCTCTGTAGAGCAGTTTGTCCGTTTAGGGATACTGTAGAAACAACATGGTGAATTCCATGTAGGGGGACCTGCGCTGTATGCAGATAGAAATGGCTCATTATAAGGTAATAAAATCATAACGCTTAATTATGTAAGGTCTTGAAGACTGAAAACATAGTTATGTATATTGTATTGCATTACTGTCAATAGATCCCCCAAAAATTACACACTGTCGGCAGTGGTGATGCAAGGGGTGGGCTAAGGGGGCTCAAGCCCCCAATGTTTTTAGTAAACCCTGATTGTTTTATTACCATGCAGTGTACGAATCCCTTAGGGCCCGTTTACATTTTGCATCTGTTGCTTGTCTGTCTACCCATGGGCAAACGTGAGTGGGTGCTTCTTGGAAAAAACATTTCGGCCCCGTTTCATAGACGAGGCTTAGCCTAGGCCAGGGCTATGCCTTAGTTAATTTATGCAATTTGAGTCGCTTTTATTAAAATGCCTTAGAAAAAAAAACATTACTGATGTGCATCTTGAGACAAAGGGCAAGTTATTTTCAGTTGAGATGGCTCAAAATGATTTTAGTCTGGGACTAGTCTTATGCCTCGTCTGTGAAACCGGGGTTTGGAGTGTGAAACAATGCCACTCTCCCAGCAGCTTATGTGGCGTAGTGAGCAAGACACGTGACAAGTACTGCTGCTACATATGAGTGCAAGATCAAATCCACTTTTTGCTGAACTACATTCACATCACATATCAGATCATACAGGCATTTTTTTCAACAAAATATTTGAAAATGGCTAACAGGTGTTTATAATAGTCTATGGTGAGGTTAAGGGTAGTAGAGAGGTCTATATAGTCCTTTTGACTGTAGGGATGTCCCGAACCGATCACAAAGATCGGATTCGGGCCGATCAAGGCATTTTTAACCTGAGCGGGATCGGTTATATTTTGCCCGATCATTTCCGATCACCTCTGCCATCACGCAAGATTCATAAATGAGAGCGTGAGCTGTGACAGCTGTGTCTGCATTGCAGTGTGGAAATGTGCAGCCGAACAGCCCCTTGTAAAGTCATCAGCGCGAACAATCCGCAAGGCCTTAGCTAAGGAACTTCGTTCAATAATATAACATTTATACCAAAACTTCAAAAAAGTGGACTGATTACACCGAGTTCGCTCAGCTATGTGCATGTTAGCGTCTGATTTCTTCCTTCATACTGCGATCTACCAGAACTTTACAACAACCTTAATGACACAGATGATAAGCATTAGCGGCTGTCCGCTAACACGACAGAGACGCTGTTTTTTCTTTATTTCAAAATGAAAGTTCAAAGATATATATGTGAGTGAGTAGAGTACCACAGAGTGAACTTCCAGTATTGTGTTGAGTGTTTTAGTTTTGAGGCAGTGTTGAATGAAGCTCTGTTATTCTGTCTCATGAGGACAAACTCTTGTCCAGCTGCAATAAAAGCATTTAAACTATACTTCATTTTAATGTTTAATCTAATTCTGCTATTTGAATTAGTTGAGAAGACTAATGTTTGCTACAATATGTTAGGCTATCATTTTATAGTATGCTGAACTGTTAAATTGTAATATTTTAATAACCTTAATATACCTGGAGCGTGCACATAGCATCGCTTGTATCGGATCGGGACTCGCAGATACCCAAAATAAAATGACTCAGATCGGGGGCACAATCATCTGATCGGGACATCCCTACACTGGACCTTTAACTTGTACTTGATTGACAGGAGGAGCTCTTCTGTACAGAGAGCATGTGTGTTTCTGAGAGTAGTGTGCGAGTGAGTGGAAAGAAGAGGAATGAAAGACAGAGAATGATGGAGGGCTGAGAGCAGGACCAAAGGTGAGTTATGAGGGATAAAGAAATAGAGAGGTAGGTATAGACCCGCGTGGCACGTTTTCGCTTTCACCTCTGTTGAAAGCAAACTAGCAGGCAGGGAGGCAAAGCTGTTGCTAGGATACACATCAGCAGGACCAGTAGACAGGCGAGGATGGAACAGGAGAATGAAACAGCCACGATGAAGAACCTAACCCTGTGTAGATCTTGCCATCACACATATCTCTTAATTTCTCTGTTTTTTCGTGGACTAGTTTAGATTACAGAATATGGGAACAGTGTATCTCTAAAGGTCACTGGATTAGTATCTGTGATTTTTTTTTTTTGAGGGGCTCACATTCGCTGATGTAAGGTCATGTTTGACACGCGCTTGTGTATCCACAGACCTCAGAGGATTTTATAAATATCATTTTTTGATGCAGGCCTCTGGGTAGGCTTAAACGTAGACCCAGATGTTTTGGGATTGCCTGTCAACCCCCCTCCTTCATGTTACCTTTAATGCTGAGGTGGGTTAGCGATGTCTGGAGCAGGAAAGAATATTGATGAGATTGGTCAAGCGCATCCAGGTCCCCCATCTTTTAGGAAAAGATTGATCTTTGCAAATCTCTTTGATTGGTGAGGTGTTAGGGGAGATAAGGAGATCCGGCTGGGTCAGCTACACACAGTAATAAGTCGCTCGCTGATCCTATCTCACATGTCTTCACCCTGTCTCCTTTCTGTCCTGTCGCCCGTCGCTCTGCTAGTGCATGTGCAAACGTCAACCTTTGTCAGAGATCGCGAATGTTTTTCCTACTATGGAGAGGGAAATGACACCGGACCGAATGACGTCAGACCGGTTATATTAATTAACGCTAATAACAGAAGCGTTAGTTTTGCCTTTTTATATTGGACCAGAGTTGGATAAAAAAACAAGCAGAATTACCAGGAGACATTTGCAAGCAGGACTTCAAAGGATGTTTCATAGAAGTGTTTTAGACAGATGTCTAAAGCACACACACACACACAATATCATTGTATTACACAGAACAGCTTTCACAGCCGATGTTAAAGTGATGGAAGCTGTTATTTGACCGTTGGTTATCTTTGAATGTGTGTCGCTGAATTCTTATTACCAGCTGTAGGACTGTGATGAAAGTGAAAGTAATTTAGCGCATAGCTCAGTTAAATGTGTACAATCTCTCACTACCTTACAATACAATATCTTTTTGGTGTATTCCTTTGGGCGGAGGTTATTAAAAGCACTCGGAATAGTGACATCATGTACCCAGGAAGTAGGGGGCTGTAGTCCGATCCAGGCGTTCTCTGTAGTCCTTGAAAAGCGAATTCTGTTAAAGACAATATCTCGCTTGGCACTGAACTTTGAGCTTTATCATTTTGCAGGTATTATTTATGCTCTAACAGCAACATTACACACTAACTAAAGGTTGAAAAATGCGATCGTGGGGAACGTGGCCTTTAACTTGCTAGCTGATGTTATATCTTTATTTCTTTTGCTTGTTATCAGAAATAAGCTACAGGGAGTCTTTGCGGATGCGTACCAGTTTAACATTATGTAGATTAAAAACAATTAGACTATTTCCTTAGTTTGGATGGAAACTCTTTTAGCTTTTTTACAAACTGTTTGCAAGGAGTCAGCTGTCGGATATCCATGATGAACTGCACTGAATAAACATTAAATTACACATTGTTTAAAAAGGGAACAGCAATTTTTTAAAATCCGGTCATGACTGGTATTCTATTAACTCTGTAGTTAACATTCACAATAAATGGATCAGATGTCAGGAAAGGATGTCAGAATGTATCCGTTTACATGGAATTACGTCAATAAAGCGTAAGCATATGCATAAGTGTGTCCATCTAGTCACGTAGTCCTTCTAAATAACCGCTTTACCCAATTTTGCCGCTCAAATAACACACAATTTTTTGATTACGGTTAAATGTGCACAGTTTTCTTTCTTGTGTTGATGTATTTCCTATGAGTTGGGTTTGGGCATATTGAAGGTGTCGTTCCATTTCCCTTTTTACCTAAATGGCACATAGCTTTAAGTTTACTTGTTCATATTCAAATGACATGACCAGTTTGTGCCTTCTACTACGTGATCTGCTGTATTCATTCCATATTGACAACATACAGTATGTATTCCATATATGACAATATGCTACAAGATTACACGGCGATCATTTTCAGATGATGTTACTGACCTGGTCATACAATGAGCATGTTTTGTCACAGATTTTGGATATTTGGCTGGAATTGCAAAATCTGGCCAACATTTGCATAGTGTGATCTTGTCTCTTTGTGGAGAAACATAAATAAAAATAATATTTGATTGGACAAAAATTGGGGTTCAGCTATAGTACAGGATGAGTTGGCATTTTTGAACGATTATCTGGGAACAAATGTTTAATGTGTATATTTATACATTTTGTGCACTTTCAGAAAAACAAAAGCATATTATTAACCTCAGAGCTAACAGACATAGACTACGAGCCGCAAAACCCCGGTTTTGATTTAATTCTGTCTAAAACGACTATATTTCTTGCAATTACTTTTGTTGCATTGGCACAAACACACAACAGAGCCATTTTGCTTGTAATTGGACTCAATGTAGTACATTTGTCACAATTGTTCCCCCATGAAAAAAGTTCTCTCTCAATTGTTGAAATGATTCAACTTTTAGGGGCTTATCACAAAAGTCCTTTTGTTCTTTGCCGTAGACAACTGAACAAAGCGCCATCCTGCTTTCAAAAGAGCTCTGAATCATTGGAGAGAGTGCTGTGTAATTTAAACCAGACCTATTCATATCTGATGGATAATACAAAAACTATCAACACAAAGACAGCGTCACGCTTTTCTCGGAACTGAAAGCTTTAACGTGTGCCTACACACTAACAGTTCCATGTGCCTTCAGATCGTGTGTGTGTGTGTTTTTACCTGAAAAAAATGAGTGTCTGTGTGCATGTGCCATATTGCCAGTTTGATAGATTCTTCATACTTGTTTGCCATTGCCTTCTGTATATTTAAGGTTTTTTTATATTTAGGATTTTGTTTTCTCAGCTAGTAACATCTTTACTCTTTGGCGAATGCTGGCATTGTCTCGCCTTGTGCTACACAAACTTTTGAGTGCATCTTGAATTTGCTTCTTTGCTGCACTATACACAAAGTCGCAAGTACATGATGTTTGTCAAGGCATCTCCTGAACCCGCTACATGTATTTCAGATGTTTAAAATGCACCCCGTTACCTTTCTGCTTCCTGTTGCTCGTGCCTTTATTCTTTTCTGTCCGCGAGGGCAGCCAGACAGACTGACTGACCTGGTAGGTTGCGGTATAATTGTTCCCTGCGGTCAGGGTTTGTCGATATTTCCTCTGGAGCTGTGTCAGATGCGACGCAGGGCCGTCTTTATCTTTCCTTCACCTGAATGCCATTTCTTTTACACCTGCGCACACACTTTGTGTCTTTTTTTGTGCTTGTCAAATTGTTTTCTTTTTCTCCCTCCATCCATGAATTGGCAGAGGAGACATCTGTAGCGAAAGGCCCCAGCCAAAGGTGATTGTTTTTCAGCGCTCGCACACATTTTGTTGTCAACTTTCCAGCGAGGCTTTTAAAATGGAAATTGCGGCAAATCGTTTACTCGTTTGATTTCACCTCAAGGCCACGGACTGGATTGCTTGAAAACCAAACATCTGTGCATTCATGATAAAAGCATGCAAATAAAGGCGACAGTTTCGCCACCATACGTGACTGACCGCAGTTATTGGTGTCATAGTCCATGCGTAAGCAACGTATGTAAGACATGCATTCTATATTCAGGTAGTAGGCAGCGCCACACACACATTCAGAGCCATGCTGTGTGTTCTCGTCAGAAGGCTGTAAATAACTTCAGCAGCAGATGGCAAACCAGACCAGCAGAGGAACCGCAAGCGTGTGTATGTTTGTGCTTGTGTTTGTCATGGTTCTTCCTCTTTTCTACTAGGTGGTAAAAATGATTTTGGCTCTTTTCCCCAAGATGACATTGAGTTGTAACTGTAATTGGTCTACACACTGTTGTTATATGTCTGTCAGCGTTATGTAATTCATTAAAGACAATTTTGCAAGCAACAATAGATCCATAATGCATTAAGCGAGAGACACTAAACTCAACGGCAGCTGAGGACTAAGATGTTGTTGGTGCTGGTACCAAAGCTTGGTGAGCCTGAAGTAACCAGAAGGTTACTGGTTTAATACCTGCATGGAGCGAACAATGAGTCAACGTCTTTGTGCCATAAGCAGGGGCATGATAAATGGTTACATGTAGAAGAACGAATTCCAGCTGTATTTATTGTGTGAAACTAAATGTAGTTTTCTGGTGCGTTGGATCTCAAACATTTCGGATCGTGCTTAAAGGGATAGTCTAGCCAAAAATGAAATGATGATGTTATTTGTTCACCATGTCGTTCAAAACCATATGAGTCTTTTTTTTTTTCTTCTCTGGATCAAAAGAGAAAAGCTATTTTGAGAAAATATGAAGAAATGAAGACGTCATACAGGTTTGGAATGACATGAGACCGAGTGAGTGGTGAAAGAACGTTCATTTTTGATTTAAATATCCCTTTAAATTAGACATTTGACGCACCACCTGCTCACTGCCATAGAAAATAACACATTAAAGTAAAATTCAAGTGTACTATTTTGTAAAAAATGTCTTAAAATGTATTCATTTTATGAGTGATAGAGCAGTTTTGATGGAAAATATATAACCCGAGTAGCCTTGCTCTCTCCAGTGTTTGTGCTTTTGCTTTGTAACGTACGAGGTATAATTGTCCAATAAATAATTTATGCATAAACTATATTAAAATTACAGGTATATCAAATATGTCAAATAACATTTGGTAACACTTAACTGTAAGGTTGTATTTGTTACGTTACATTGTTAGTTCATGTTTCCTAATGAGTTGACTATTTTAATAAATGAAACCTTATTGTAAAGTTTTTACAATACAAATTTATATCAATTTAATATATAATTTTCTGTCACTTACCACCAGGGACGCTACACTTACCACAGGTTGAGACCCACTGTTCTGGTGTATAATAATTATTTGGACTTTTACATAAATACATTTTGTATTGATTTGGATCTTCTCATTAACAGAAAAGTTCCGTTGTACCTTCTGTCAAACGGAGGTGGAAGAGGACGAATCGGCCGTGCCAAAGAAAGATGCCCGCACTCTGGTGGCACGCTTCAACGAGCAGATAGAGCCCATCTACGTTTTACTACGAGAGACTGAAGACATCAACTTGTCTCATGAACTCTTGGAGCCAGAACCGTCAGAAATCCCAGCTCTGAAACAGAGGTCAGCTTCTCTCACTCAGTCAAAGTGGCCAGTATACAGTATGTGTTGGGGGACAGTGGTTTTGACCCATTTATAACTTCAAGTAAACGTTACCTTAGCTAAACACCAATAACAAAATACATGCGATTTAACTCGTTAACTCTAATGTATCTCTCTGCTGCTATAGTCGAGAGCGGGCTGCCCTGTCTGCAGCGGGAGCTGGTGCACCAGGTCGGGATACATGGAAAACCAAGAGCTCGTCGTATGACCTCTACACTCAGAATGTGGTCATCAGCATGGAGGATCAGGAGCCTCAGCCTGGTCAGACAGGCCAGGTAGCCCCCAAAGAGAGGCCCGTGTGGCTGACAGAAAGCACCGTGCAGGGGGCGTACAGTGATACAGATGCTCTAAAGCCACGTGAGTCAAATCAGCTACAATGTATTATAAATGGTGGTAATTTCATGGCTGTATATTAACATAATTTTGCCTTATTGTTATCCTTCACATTCATGCTCCAGTGCTGCATGTACAGTGAGAAGCCTAAGGGCTCGGATTGGTTTAAAGGACGTGTCACCCAAAAATGTCAATTGTTATAATTTATTCTGCTGTCATCACCTTTACGCCTCTTCTAATCTTTATAATAGTCTTTCTACTGAAGGTGATATGCAGCAGAATGCACAAGGGGCCCGTCCGTGCTAGCTCCAAAGAGGGCAAAAAATGAAAGTAGTCAATTTCTAAAGCCATACAGTAGCTTTCGTGAGAAACAAATTTAAACTGTTCATCTGCTATGTCTTCTCTTCTGCCCGTTCAAGTTATTTTTTATGCAAAAATTTCTTATTACTGGAGGCACAGTGCACTCGGCACCAGAATCGTTTTTTTAAATATGAGAACATTTTGAGAAGGCAAGGTTTTTAGCGAAAGTGATGATTTTAATTTTAACCCGTTCCTCACATAAAGCTTTATCATGGCTTCAGAGGACTCTGAGTGCACAAATCGTATGGATTATCTTCATTATGACTTGCTGTAAATTTTTTGCATTGGGATCGTTCACCCAAAAATGAAAATTCTGTCACTTACTCACCCTCTTGTCATTCCAAACCTGTATGACTTTGTTTCTTCTGCAGAACACAAAGAAGCTATTTTGAAGAATGTTGGTAATCTGAAACGGCGGTATCCATTCACTTCTACTGTATGGACACAAAACCAATGCAAGTGAATGGGTTGAACGCCGTTGTTTGGTTACCAACGTTCTTCAATATGTCTTGCTTAATGTTCTGCAGCAGAAAGTCATACAGGTTTTAAATAACACAAGGGTGAGAAAATGGTGACAGAATTAGAATTTTTGGGTGAACTATCCCTTTAACTCCTAAATCTGCATTGACCATAACATTAAACACATGAGGGCATTGATTTATGTATTTCATCAAATCATGATGAATTAATAATTAGTGCCTCATTATATTTTTAAATCAGTTAGAATCAAATATTGAGGGACGTTTTAAACCGCCCTGCATCTGTTGGCCTGTTTTCATGTTTTAGCAAGAATTTGTCCTGAGTCGTATGTTTTTCCTTTATTTTTCCACACCAGCTGGCGAGGACGACATGGCATCCCAAGAGAACATTACTGGACGAGCAGCCCCGCAGGATGAGAACGAGGAGGTGATGCGGGCTCTCCTCATTCATGAGACTAAGAGCGGCACTGGATCTAGAGGCGCTGTCGTATCCAAACCAACCATTCCTGCGGCTAATGCCAGCGACTCTGACAGTGATACCAGCGAATCGGACGAAGACTCTCCACCACAGGCTCCGGTACACAATGCCGCAGCTGCTTTACGGCCAGGTAGACAAGCCGAGGAGGAGGATGAAGATGATGAGTTTGAGGAGGTTGGAGATGACCCTGTGGTTATGGTAGGTGGAAAGCCTTTCTCGTACAGAGAAGTGAGCCAGAGACCCGAGCTGGTGGAACAGATGAGCGCTCAGGAGAAAGAAGCGTACATTGAGATGGGTCAGACTCTCTTCCAGGACATGTACTTCTAAGTAGATCTTTCTAAACCTGTTATGCTACACTGGCTCTTTCTTTTTGTATTCTACTTATTTTCACAGGATATACTTTTATACTTTTTTTCGGTCTCTTTTGCACACGTCATTTCAAACGGTGTTGTGTGGTCTGCCGAAGCCGAAAAAAGAGTGTTAAACGTTTTTTAAACGTTAAACGTGTTATTCTCAAACGTTTCCATTTACCGAATGTGCAGAATGCTCTCAAACTACCACAAGTATCTGTCCTCACGGTCGTAAACAAGAATATCAAACACATTGGCACATGCCCACACAACTGCTTTTCCTTGTTATAGTTTTTTGTTTGTGCTTGACTTAACACATTAAAAGCAAATAACAGTGTTGCGCTGCAGTGACCTCTGGGACGGTTTCACTCAAACAGAAGAGGTACTAAGGCTCTTTTGACCAGATTAACATTTGAACTCAAAAAAGCTTTTCTCTTTAATGTTGATCCACAGAAATACTTTCTCCACGTCTTCTGAACAGTATTTAACAGGGCTTGATATGAAGTGCAGTTATGATTTGTTTGTTTAGGGTGTAATCGCTTTCTTTCTAAAGCAGAGATGAGCACTTTCTTCTCTGATCTCTGCATAAAATGTTTTTATCTTTAGTTTGTTTGTTCATAAGTTAAAAATGTTTGCTTTCAGTTTCAATTTTTGTTAGATGTTTTGCAGCAATAAAAGCTGGGAGTGAATCCGCATATTCAGTGTTTTTTTACATTGTGAGTGTTAGGTGTACAATGAGGGTTGGGGGATACTGTTTGTACAGTATAAAAGTCATAAAGTCCCCATAAAACATGAAAACCCAGCGTTTGTGCATGCGTGTGTGCATGCATGCAAGAGAGCCTTAAACTCAATTACAGCTTTCAAGCTTTTCAAAATAAAATCATCAAATCTAAGCAGATAAAACTGCTTGTCACCAACAAGAATCCTATTATTTGCATTTGAATGTATTTATTTTGGCCAGAACAAAAATCGTAATGATCGCTTTTATCCATCCAAAAATGTTTGAACGGATCTTTTATGTGTGGGAATGTAATTGAATTTGGAACGCAGAGTATGCAGGGATGAGCTCTGGTGCAGCTGTGGATGAGATGGTGCCGTGTTGACACGCAGCCAGGGAGAAAAGCGGCAGTGATGCTGTCACTTCACATTACAGGAGCAGCTCTGCGTGCAGTCCAGTACGGCTGTCTACAGGTCACCGCTCTGGGCATGTGGAAAGGTTTCTTCCCCTAATGGAAAGAGCTTCTGTGAGAACCAATGAACTGAGAATTGATGGATTCACTTCATCGTTACTACATTTCATTTTTGAGCATTAAAAAAGATAAAAATGTCATGGTTTTGACAATAGTTTGTCGAAAAAAATGTTCTATCTTTTTTCTGTTAGTTACAAGCCTAATAGATTGTATATTATAGATCAGATGTTTTATGTAAATGTCGTACAGTCAATTTTTGTGTGTAATCAAAAGTTAAACTTACACTTGTCGGCCAGGTAAAACATTTTGTCTTTATCACATCTCAATTTGATCAGTTTTAAGTCTTTATAATTTATAAATGTGTGCGTAATTTCATTGAAATATTCTAAAGTTATTTCAGTTATTAACTATCAGGCCGACAGGGATTCTGTCCCTGTTAACGTGAATCACAGATTATGGTCTGTGAGAGATCGATGTACAGTTGGTTCAATGACTATTGTGTACCTTCATTTTAATTATTAGCCAACAAAACAATGACGTTTCTAGAGCAAGGTCTATATGCTTAGTCCTACTTTAGTCAATACATTCATTATTTAAAATCTTTCAAAATAACATATTTCATTTTTCACTTAAATGCCAATCTATAGCCTTGCGTTATGTGTATTCCTGAATATGCAAATTCCCTCCTCCAATCAGTCACACAAACATGAAAAATGTAAAAATGCTTTCCATTGATTTGTGTTATAGTTTAAGGGATAAAATATGCAGTTTTTACATTGTATCATTACATCTATGGGAAGTCCCCGTAAACATGGAACTGTGTGTGCATGAGAGCCACAAACTCAGTTATATTGAATATGCAAATGAGTCCCCGCCTCCACTCGGTCACACCAGTTCGGACCCTTTAATAAGCACAATCACCGCTCCTCACTCATTTACACTCTTTTTATAACCTCTGTAAATGTAAATGAAAGCCATCTATTTCTGAGATGGAAAATTCAGGGAACTCTTGATTATTTCTCTGTTTGTGAGGTCAAGCTGTCCTCTGCTTTGCATTGGTTAATTTATGTCTCCCTACTACCACGACCACAGTTCATTTCATACACATGACTCCAGCTCCGTGCGGCTGTTATGGAATAATCGCAGATTGAAAGTTTATCTATGCAGGTCTGAACCAACAACCCTTTTGTCACAGATCCATATCTCTTATTGCTTGCTTTGCAAATTAGTCCTCTTCTCATCACTTTTTTTCTTCTTATCTGTTTAATGAAGAGCACATGAGAGATGAATTTACGGAGGTTATTTTTGGACGCACTGGCCTTCTCTATTCAATTAGGAAAGCACACACACTGTCATCTGTCAGTCATTTAAAAGCCATTAGCCGCCTCCTGTGGCTGCTGCTGCTGCTGTGTCCAATCTGAACATGTTGCTCTTTAACTCACGGCTACTGTGTCATTAGTTACGGTGCATTGTTTACCTCTCTGTCTGTTTATTTCCAAACACACTAATTAATGTTTTTTACATGGAAAGCTGTGGGTGAGCTGGAAATGGGCGTTCAGGGTAACAGCTAGATAATTACATCACTCACCACAAACACATTTCAGATGTTTATGTCCACCTTCTTTGTAAGTACAATGCAATTCAGGACATAAATGTGACCCTGCACTCCTAGAAAAAGGTACAAAAGCTGTCACCAGGGTACACTTTTGCAATTAAAGAACGCATTTAAGTCACTCAACGGTACATATCGGTACCAGATGTATACATGTTCGTAGCTACATTTCCGGAATTTTTTAACGGTTATATCGCAGTGGCAGCTTTCGTGCCTTTTTGGAGTGTGTGCCTCGGTGAAAACTGAAATGTGATTATGACATTAGGAGCATCAAAGTTTGATTTCACAGAACACAAAAGAATGTATTTAGGAGAATGGTGGTAACCAAACAACACGTTGACTGCTATTGTGGATGGACATAAGAAAAGCAACTCGGTCAGTACCGCCTTGTTCTGTTACTGTTCTGTCAAAGTATCTTCTTTTGTGTTCTACAGAAGAAAGAGGGTCATACGGGTTTGAAATGAGTGAAAATGATGACAGAATTTTCATTTTTGGGCGAACTGTCTCTTTAAGAGCCCTTTAAAAATAGATCACTTTAATAAATCCAATGTCACTTTATGTAAGTCTTGACACTTGGCGGCATTCAGAGTAATGGCAGTCTTGCATCTGGTTAATATCTACGATCTTTGATCAATCTTGGTTGTGCTATTTTCTTTTTCTTATTTTCTTCCTTCTATGTATGCATTCATATTTCATAACATGTCTAACTATCACTTTATGTTAAACACTGTTCTCTTGCTGCTCTTTAAACTCCTTCAGGAAATGCAAATGTAGTGTTACATGTACAACAAACAGTTCCGGGCACCTTTGGCACACACAGCAGCTGCTAATAATGGCATTAAACTACATACACACTATTTATGCAGCCAATGTGTCAGGGTGCTGGATGCACGTATGTGTTTTCTAAACTCCATTTTCACATACACACTTTAAAATGTAGACTGAGATTACTGTTGTTGAATGTTTAAAGGGAATGTTGTTTATGAAAGCAATCTGGGGTGTACTTTCGTTTGTGTTGTGTTCTCATTTGCACACATTCAACACAAGTGTGTGTTTAAAATATAAGGGGTCTGTCAATGTTACCTCTCATAGTTCTCTGTTCTGTTTGGAACTGCGTGTGTTAATGCTCTATCCCGGAAGTCCCAGGACTTTTAGAGTGTGTCACAACAACATGTCAGTGTGTCCCTGGTGAGGTGTGTGCCGTGACTTACACAGCCTGAGGGAAGAAGTTTCTTCAGTATCATTCTGACTATTGTACACTCAGTGACTGTCCTTTTTGAAATGAGATTCTTCTCACAATGACTACTGCTGGTTTTATGAGCAGTAGCCACAAAAAGTATTTGGACAAACATGCTCCATATAATAATGTATGCATCTCATTGTATTACAGTACATAGCACAACATTGTTACTTTTACATTTTTAAAGAATCTTGCTTAAAGGGATAGTTCGCAAATCAAAACTTCTGTCATCATTTATTTATTATCATGTTTATACTTCAACAGTACTAGCATGTGCGTATTAAGCTTCTCCATGTCTGACCTTAGGGTTATTTAAGAAACCAGGTTACGCAACAGTAAACCTCAATTTTTTTATTTCAATATATGGGATATGTTAGATTTATTTTATGAACCATATAGTAGTTTACTATCAGGCGGATTATATTCAGGAATTAAGTTTACAAACAGCACCACACTTATTCAAATTCTATAGACGGATTCAGCGGCAACAACATAAACAAATGTTATGTAGCCCAAACGTAACTTCCGGTAGACCTCCTCAAAGAATCAATAACTGTTGAGTAGTTTTAATTTAAGTTAACTCAATGAATATACAATAAAATTGTCAATTTAATTAATATTAATAATAACTAAATATGAAACAAATTGTTATATCATAATTAAAATGAACTTCGGGCCAGGCGCGCGAATCCGATGAAGACTTCTATGGTGTTTTACTAAAAGGCTCAAATAGCTCCTTTAAGGTTTTTTTGTTTATTCGATGTGGACTTTTTAACCGTGTTAGAGTGTCAACTAACAATTTAGAGTTAATGTTAGGATCAATTCTACCTGATTTCTGGAATAACCCTGATTTCAACGTGCCAATGGTGATGTCATTTTGTTGCCAGAGCATGTTCCCTCGAGACTGTTTTGTGTTCTGAGAGACTTGTTTCTGCAGTTTCTGCTAGCTTGTAATGAGCAAAACACCCTCTGGACAGGAAACTGTCTTATTATTAGGCTTGTTACTCACAACTCAAAGCAGAATGTGTGTAAACACCCTATAATATCAATGAAAACATGAGAAAGAACATATTCAGAATGAAATACTTGTGTACGGCACAGTGTAATCTATATACTTACTTTTATTAAAAGATATGTAGAATATGAGCAGTATTGTTTGCCTTTGGGTGGCTTAATAAAGCTTCTTAAGTTATGCTACAATTGCATTTTCTGCTGTTAATATTTTGAATACTTCCAAATAAATGTAACGTAAAGCTGTCTGTTAATGTGCTCCCTTTAGTTATATTTGACTATTAATTAGCCTATATGGTCGTTGTGCATATACTTGTAAATCATTACAGAGTAATGATTCATTTTTCAAGTTTCATTTATTTGTCAAATTTTGTCACATGGCATCCTGTCATAAGTGAGCTGATCTGATATCCAGACTGAAAACACGAGATGCAGGCAGCATTTTATCTGAAGTGGTCCTGAAATCTATCTGAATTGCTCCCAATTTTCCACACTGTAAATATTACAGTCTCAGAAACACAAATTGGGCTACTGTCCCATCTATTTCAGCCACCAAAAAGACAAACGTGTTATCAGTGCATGAAAGGTCACATTTCATATTTTCTCTGTTTGGATCTAATCTGGCTGCCCTCATTAAGGTCTAATTGATGTCAGTGTGCAATTACGTGAGTCAGTGGAAACGGTGCTCATGTCGAGAGGAAGCACTAGACTCACGCTTTTGATGTCAAAGCCGATCTCTCGACTGAGCGTCTGTGAAAGCAGCAGCTGCCCGCAGCTCAGAGATACTAATTGTTTTGATACCTCCTGTCAACTCATACTTGCTGTGTCTGAAACATAGAAAGACTAAAAGAAGAGATGAGACGGAAATGTAGAAGATCAGTGCTGTAGTCGCGTGTCCACCCTGATCATTTGTCATCAATGATCATTTGTAATTTATTTATGAATGCTGCAATTTCCATAAAAAATTGCTAATACATTTATGTAAGATCTTAAAATGTATTCATGAGGTCACCATTAAAGAAGAAAGAAAAACAACTGAAATGATAAGAATGAGAAATGCTTGAAAAGTAATCAGCTGATTTCACCCTCAATAGGATGATACTTAAAAGTGAATACTGTAATTGCTTTCATTTATTTAGACATTTGAAAAAATATTTTTTATGGTTTCCCACAAGTCTTAATTTGCGACTGAATGCTCAAGATGTGCCCTAGTTTGATTCAAGTATCACTAAATTATGACTCAATGTTCCTTTATCTATTATCTTAGAATATTGTGTAGCCAGAATTTTGACTGTGGTGGAAAGTCACAAAAAAATGAAAAGATCAACTAAAAATAAAAGTTCCTTGTTCAAAACATGTACGACACTTTCTTCAGTGGGAGAAAAGAATGATATTTTAAGAAATGTGATTTTGTCATTGGGATCCAAATTAGGACTATCTACTCTGTAAAAAGCTGTTTTTTGGGGGGGGGTTACAGATTTTTCATGAATAATGTAAAAAAAACAGTTTGTTTTTCACATATTTTTGAAATATATTAAAACAATGTCGAAAAGGCTACTAATTTAACAGAAAAAAATAAAACATTATTTGCAAGGAGCTATTTGAACCTTGTAATAAAAAACACTAGATGGTTTCCTTGGATGCACGCGGCTGGCCCGAAGTATTTTTTTTTTTATTAAATACATTTAATTTACATGAAATATACATGAGGATCCCAAACACTTTATATTTTGGATGTTTCTTTTTTCTTACCCCCGTTTCAAGTTCTGGCGTCCCAACAAGTTGTGTGCTTGAGACATCCAAAATATGTACTATAGGATGTTCTCCATTAACAGGATCGGGACTGATCTAACCTGTCTGGCCACACTTTTGGTCTTTATCACTTTCCACAATCATTAAGTCAATCAATCAATTCAATTGATCAAGCAATTGAATGTGTCCCCCGCGGATCAATACAGTAATCAGTCAGGATTCACACATCAGTATAAAGGGATCAGTAAATAAGAAACCTCATTACAGTCTGACAAAAGTAATGAAAGAAGTTGATCTGTAGTGGTATATGTGAAACTATCCTGCATGGGGTCAGATATAAAACATGCACATGTAGACATGCACTGCTGGTGCTATGGGTTTATGTGACCCCGCCCCTGATTTATGGCCAGGCAATTGAAGGTGGCGCTGTGATTAATGTGATTTATATGTTTCACAAGCCACGCCTTTTCTAGTTAGGGGTTAGCCATGCGAAGACCGTGCTGGATTATTGTCTGTTTAACCATGACCTCTAAAATGTAAGCGGTAATGCAGGAACCAGGATTACGCTAAAACCACGAGTAATTCAAAACTGCATATAACTTGATCATACAAGCAGAGGAAAATAGGTCTGATAGCAAACTCTTACAGTCTGAAATTGAAAATAAAATAGATTGGAATCACTATTCTGCAGTCAGATCAGGCCATGCAATGACAGCAACATCTATTTCAACAGCTGTATGTGTTTTTAGTTTAAAAGATCCCAAATTTTTTTTTTGCATTTTCAGTCATATTTACAAATTAAGAGAAAATAAATCAACATTTCTAAAATTGGATAAACAAGCAGATTAGCTGTTAGCAGATGCTAAGCAACATGCGGCTTCTCTTTTCGCACCGAACAGGAAGATCCGTTCGGTTTGATTTAATGTGTGACAGCGCAATGAGATTATCATGTTTTATATATGCTAAAATCCCGTAAAAGCACATCCGCTCAGAGGGGAAGAAAAAGATAAACGTCACTTATGTGTAATGGATTCTTCAGTATTCTACTGAGACGCCTGAAGGGATAAAACTGACACGAGCAATGCAAGTGCTGCAGTGTGGCAGTGAGTTTTGGCATGTCGAGAATCAAAACGAAATAAAAAATGAAATAAAATATTATTCAGACTGGAAGATTTGCTATTGTTGATTTTCTTCACCATTCTTCTGTCTTGCATCTGGTTTTGTCTTACTAGAATTTACTCAAAAGATCTTAAATCTGATTCTGACATGATCCTCTTTCAACTGAATGCTATATGGAAACCTTTGCATTTTTGTAAGTAGATAATATGTATTTAAGTATTTTTGGAGACATGCTACAGTTTTGTGTTAAGAAAAGACTTTAGAAAAAATATAAGAGAAGATTCTAAATGCTGGACATCTATCGCAATAAAGGAGATATGCTACCAATAAATCTCTTTTCAATCAGTAACTCGAGATGGTCAAATGAGGTTATGCCTTAACTTAGAAGGAGTTTTTTTGTATTTTTGTATCAGAAAAAATGCTTCAATGTACCCTACTTAAAAATAATACAAAGACAAATAAAGATCAATAATGTTCAGTGATAAACTGAGCAAAATACTAACTGGTAGTGTGATTGTCAATTTAAAAGGTAACAAGAATTAAAACAAGAATCTATTACACAATACAGATAATTGATAAAGGGCATCAGGATTGTTGAAGACTAAACCTCAAAAACCTCCTCTGTGTGTCAGAACTTCACACTGTATAATGCACACGGTCCCTCTCGATAGAGAGAAAATAAACTAAATGGAAAGCAGGACGAGGGTTGATGGTTCAGGGTGATCTGGTGTAGCTTCGTTCCACTGTCAAGTTGATTTTTCTCCAGTAATTCTATTCAGAAATCAAATGTACCAAAGGATGTAATAATAACAGATGTCCTCATTTTCCTTCATCTCCATATAATCTTCTCATAACATCTCCCTTATTGGGACAGAAGCCATTTCTTATTATCATGATCATGTTAATGATGATAATGTTAATAATGACATGGACGAATATAATAATGTTGTGCTGGGTGATGATATAAGTGTTATAATAATATTCGTCACACGGAAGCATGAAAATAGTACCTTGCAAAGCTTTGCAACTGATGTGATTATCTCTTCTGGTCGCCTTCATTGAACATTCTATGTCATAATGCAGGGTGCTAAACAATCTATATCTGTGATGAATTAATCCAAAGTAATAACTAATAGTTATAAGCGATAAGTGATTACCATATTCTCCACTCATTATTATAGCCATCTTAGAACCAGAAGAAAAAACGTTATGATGTTTAGATTTTTACATAAATTAGGATAGTGGTTTAGAGAAAAAAAAAACCTTTGTATTGAACATTGTGTCTTGTTTGATCACAAAGTGTTATGATATCACCATTTGAAAAAACAGGAGTTAGAGTAAATAGTGTTTTGAAAGGGTCAATCACCATTTGAAAAAAATAAAATCTTTGTGCTCTTTCAGCCTTACCCCAAAAATGTGGCATCAAAGACCAGGATGATTCTTGACAGTACAGTAGGACTTAAATGGATTGAATAAATTGTGCTTGACTTGGAGGTCTCAGTCTCATGTCCCCCACAAAGGACAAAAAAGAATTGCTGGTTCTCCGGAGGATATTTACATTTACATTAAGTCATTAAGCTTTTATCCAAATGTTCTTATCCAAAGCGACTTCAAATGATGTAAACAATGGAAGCAATTGGAACAACATAGGACAACAAAAAGCATAAGCGCTGTAAAACTGGTCTCTTATAGCCTACCACAGTATACAATGCTAAGGTTTTTCTTTTTTTAAGGATAGAAAGAGTCGAAAAGAGATAGAACTAATCGGTCAGGTGCTGACGGAAGACATATGTTTACAGCCGATTCTTAAAGATGGCGACAGAATCTGCTGATCTTGTAGCAGCGGGCAGATCTTTACACAAATGTGGAACAGATCCAGAGAAGGTACGTGAGAGGGATTTTTTTTGGGATGGCACTACAAGACGTCAGTCAATCTGGAAGGTGTGATGCCTTGTTGAATGGAGAGGTTGTGATGAATCTTCGGGTCGGCCAGGATTACAACCAGTTCTGTTTTTGCAAGGTTCAGCTGCAGGTGATGGTCCTTCATCCAGACCGAAATGTCACTCAGGCATGCTGAAATGCGTGCAGAAACAGTCCGATCGTCAGGCTGAAATGACAGGTGGATTTGTGTATTATACGCATAGCAGTAATAGAAAAAGCCATGTTTCAGAATGACAGAACCTAGGGATGTCATGTATACGGAAAAGAGCAACGGTCCAAGCACTGTGCCCCGAGGCCCCCCTGTATTGAGATGTTGGGACTCAGAGACCTCACCTCTCCAGGATACTCTAAATGACCTGAGAGGTAAGACTTGAACCATTGTAGCAGCCTTCCAGAGACACCCATAAGCCTTCAGGGTCGACAGGAGGATGTGGTGGTTAACGGTGTCGAAGGCAGCAGATAGATCCAGTAGGCTGAGAACAGATGAGTTAGAGGCTGCTCTTGCCAGTCTCAGGGCTTCAATGACCGAGAGCAGTGCAGTCTCGGTGGAATGACCGCTCTTGAAACCAAACTGGTTGCTGTCCAACATCCTTTAAGATATCACACATAACTTGAATTAAAATGACACCAAACAGTATTTATCTCATCCCATCCTGGGTGTATGTGATTATCTTTCTTCAAAATAACATAATTAGTATTATATTATAATATAATGATTAGTTATTAATATCCTGGTTCTTTCTAGCTTTGTATTGCCATTGAATGGGGTACAAGTTTTTAAATCTTCGAAAAATGCATCACAACGCAACCATCAATAATGTAATCCATATGTGTATGAAAAAACTATTCATATTTTGAGCCTACTTATCGTTACATTAAATATTTATGTAAACAGATGAAACATGCGTATAATGGCTTTCTGTTTACATGAACATGAATTATTATGAAATATGATTATTTTAATATCCTTTTAATGAAACATGCAATTTTGTTTATATAGAAATAGAATGCTACTTATTGAAATGTTTATACAACTGACCTGGTTTATACCGATAACACATACCATTTTGCATACTATTTGTTAAAACAAACAAACAAACAACACCTCAGAATGGTCCTAGGGCATTCATTCTGTACAATGAAGATGTGAGCAGTTCCTTGCAATTGTTGCCTTTGGCTCCTTCCCAGGGGAGTTACCTTTTGTGGAGCTGTTTTATAACAAGTTAAATGGAAATGCATTACAAAGGCAGTAAAGAAACCCAGCAGCAGTGCAGGTGCTGAGGTGCCCACAGAGAGTTGAACCCAGCCTAGTCATTTAACAACGCTAAAAGACCGGGAAGGTCTTGTGGGAGACACAGCTCACCTTACTGCCCGCTGCTCCTTTTAAACTGCCTTCCGTTGATTGTCAATTGTCTTCAGCAGTTAGGATTCTCTCATCTCGCTTGCTGTATCTGTTTGCTTGCGGCTGACCAGACTGATGTAAACAAACCCACAGAATGAAGTTTTTTTTTATGCCGTGTTTAGCAGTCGCAAGAAAACAATTCTCTAAGAGTGATTTCCTCCCCCTGATTCTCAGACTACGATTTGTCATTCTTTACTGAGACTGCACAGATTCTCTCCACTGTGATTCAAGCACCTGATATTAAAAGCAGAACGTGTTTCACTACACTCTTGGATCGATGTCCAGTTTAAAAGCCCAATCTATAATAAGTCTCATTTGCATAGCAAAAAAGAATACCAATAACTTGAATAGAAATGAGTTTACGTCTGTATGCTGCAGCATCAGAAATCACCTGGTTAAACGTGGGGGATGGGGGTGGTTGGTGAATAATGCATGGCTTTGAAATCCTGTGTGCAAAAGTGGCGCAACTGTTGAATAAACTCGCCCTGGGTGTTTATTTAGAAGAGTTAATTCAAGCTATCCCGTGTGATGGGAGATTTGTTTACATTCTGTCTTTCCAATCGACCATTGCAACGTGATCCTCATCATGTTCTGCATAATGGAGATGTAAATTGTATAAATCAAAACCCGTGTAATGACTTTATAAGGCTGTGAATCACAGGCACGAAATGACAGTAATACAAAAAGCAACGATCTTGGAATAGCTCCTCTAAAATAATCTGTTTCCTCCCACTTAGCCCTCTAGCTTTCAGGATTACAAATCGCGATTTCCCTGCGAGAAACAGAAGCTACCATATGGAAAACATGCTTGCTCTGCCAGACCTGGTCGTTCTGTTTAAAGCATTAATGTAAACATGAGATGATGTGTCTTATCCGTATGTTATTATTTTGCTGTTTGTTGTGTGATATTTATCATTCATTACCTCGGACCGAACTGAATATTTTCTTTACCGTCTATTCTCATGCGTGTATTCTGCAGTGAAACGGAACACATTCTGCCATGCTAATTGAAAAGGGGCAGGCGCTCATTACCCTCTCCTCTCAACCAGTCAGGCGAGCTGATAATGGCAGGCATGCGTTTACCCGCCCATTTATATGCAAATCAACCAAATCCCTTAAGGCACGAGTCTGTCCCTTCTCTCAATGCCTCTGCTGCCATTGTTAATCCATTACTGTGTGACCTATGTAAATTCCAAGTCGATTACAAGTGCCCCATACCTGTCTATAAGCTGGGTCTGCTGAAAGACTTCTCTTTTGCTGGCTAAATGGGAACTTCATCAGTTGGCGTGAATGAAGATTACGGCTCAGGGCTGCTGATGATAATAGAACTGGGGTCAAAATGCAGGAAGGAAGATTCACGAAATGTATTGTTGTCTATGGACCGTAGACAATTTGGTCTAATTAGTGTGAGGTTTGTGATTCTGATGTGGAAAGCAGAGGTGGGTAGATGGACTGTGTTAGTCGGGTGATTATCTCTTTCAAGCGGTAGCTTTCACATTGGGTATTAATTTGTCATTTGTATGTAAAGGCCCTTTTAAATCAAAATTGGACTTGTGTGGAGATGTCTGTTGGCATCGAGGCAATTTGTGTACTTCTAAAAGTTGATTTCCTTGAATTTAAAACAACTAAAAGGAAGTATTAGCATGTATGGTAATGTCTCATCTTTGCAGCACACATTTTAAATGTTTAATAAAATGCTTTCTAGAATAAGAACCTGCATTATCTTAAGTAGTTTTAGCATGTAGCGAATCATTGTGCATTGTTTTGACCTAAACTAAAGCATATAGATGTTCAGGTTGGAACCCATGGACAATGAAACCTCTTAGAACCCATTAAAGTTTTAGATTTCACCCACTCTGGATGAGACACGACACGACACTGCTTGTTCTTAATAGGGCACGTTTGGTTTTCATACAACTACCCCTTAAAACTTATTCGTTGACTTTATACATATTTTAAGCAAATCTAAACTTGCCATGTCATGTTCAGTCGCAAGTCATGTAAAACCAAACCCACCTCATGTCATGGAAAACGCCACAGCCGATCCTTAGCTTTATTATTAGCAACACACACTCACAAACACACTCCTGGACGACAGTGGAGGTATGATTTTTAGGCAGGTATTTTGAGCCACTGCTATGTTCTGTGCGTGTAAGTGTGGTGAGTCACGCTGGTGACAATCGTATAGTGACACCAATTCTGTTGTGACAGGGAGAGGATATCCACCCCCATCACCCCACTGAGATTGTCACAGTGACATCAGAAACAAGCAGCCCTGACATTGCCATCATTGTTATCTGCTCTATATTGCAGAATATAGATTCTGGGGTGCTGAGGTGCTCAGTGCAATGTAAGGTGATCCATATTCAATGAGTGTTGTGAGGAAAAGTTCTTTATTCTTGACACTGGTTTGATTTTTTTTACTTTAATTTTGCAGACATTTTTCACAGGATTTCTGTCATTAGTTTTTAGAGTGCAAACAATGGCTCAAATCTGCATTTGGGAAATTAAGCAACACTTAATAATGTATGAAATGAATGTCATTGAATTACATAACAAAATTGAAAAAGTGGCTTTTAGGCCTCTGGTAAATACTAACAATGATTATCTCCGGACTAACTTTCTTCCATTGACTTTTATCTACTTGGTGTCAAAGTTATTTGTAGTGAATGTATGAATCAGTTCCTCTCAGCTTCACGCAGTTTATCACATCAACTTTATGAAAACCAGAAAGAGTCCAAATACTTTTTGATCTCATTGAATAGTTTGTACTGTACCTTTAACTTTGGGAGCTGCCTCCTTGCCTTGTGGCATCCGAAAGACTATTCATAATCAATTTCAGAGTTTGATGTTAGTATGTTGCAAAGCTATATTAAAACAAGATACAAGGTGTTTGAAATAGCTGTCACGTAAGGAGAGTAAGCGTACCTGCCATGTGAAACCTTCAAAGGTCGCCTCCATAATATAATACATCTCCTATTATGCTCTTAGACTTAATGGCTTAACAATAAGGCTGTTTCCTCTTTTATTGTGCAGAAAGCCACATATCACATAGAGAGATAAATGCAATTGTTGTCAGGTGATGTTACTGCCCCTCTTTCATTCCTAATCGCTGAGTGTGAAAGACCACTGTCAAAAAGGTGAACTTTCAGCATCAACTGTAAATAATTGTGGCATTTCCTAACATTCTCAAGTTGTTTTGCATTGTTAAGAGGGCAGCTGCCAGGAATTGGCATCTCTATGGGTATTTTGCCACACTCCGTCTCATTTTTATGCAAATGTTTTCCACAGTCATGCTTTTCTCAAAGCTATTTCCGACTTGCTGTGCACATGTTATACAGTATGCTGTGCGTTGAGAATTTATACGTCAGGCATCTTCACGGGGTCCTGCAAATGAGAAGATAGGACAGGCTTATAGCATGATATACGAATGGTCACATAAAGCGGAAGGTAGGACTGGAGCTCTTGACAGCCTTAGTTTTGAATTCAATTCATCTGAAGAAGTGCATTAGGCTCGGTGAAGATGAAGGTGGAGCGAGGTCCTTTGGCAAGGCTGTTGACGCCACCATTGTCGCTAATTCAATCTCTCGGTGTTCACACTCATTTCGATGAAAGCGGAGGGATTGAATGGCTGCAACCTTTTCTCGTTGTGTTTCATGTTTTTTGGCTTTCATGCTGAAAAATAGAAGCCGTGAATAAGAGACTGGAGACAAAGACAGCTGCAACCAGTATCATGAGATATTCACATATCATGTTATTTGGCTGTTGATTTCTTTCTTTCTTTCTTTCTTTCTTTCTTTTTTCTTTCTTTCTTTCTTTATACACTGATCTTTGAGTGACTGCTTTTTTCACCAAGAAAGTTTGAGAAGAGACCTGAGGCAGAAAGACCACAAATATTGCCTGATCCAAAAACAGTGCAGGTGTGTAGGCGGAAAAATCGATAGTAAAGGATAAAAAAATAGCTGGAGGAGCTTCTGATCAGAGGTCAGCTGAAGGTATATGTAAGGTTGGAAACACAAAAATGTATTTGTGTTCGGAAAGATAAATATGTTGACTCCTAAAATAATTTAATAATAATATCCCAGAAAATGCACTTTTAAATGTTTATCTCCCAGAAATTGAGTCGCCAGCGTGTGTGCAGAAAAACCCTGTAATTATACAAACTCATCTGTTCGACGTTTTGTAATCTCATTTAAACCACAACAGTGACACAAAACAGGTTGTTGGGGAAACCCTAACAATCTGATGTCACATTGTTTATGCCTGCCCATGACCGCTCACAGACTCTGCCTCATGAGCGCGTAGTTCCCACCTTGCCTGAGACACGCTGCAGCCATTTTCAGGCAAGAGCAGATGTAGCCTCTAGCCAGGGACAAAAATGTCTAAGAAACAACAAATGTGTGCTGTTGTTGAATGTAAAATGGACATAAAAGGAGGCCGGGAGGAGACCTTTCCGTCGAGCCCGCGTTATTCGTCCTGCTGCGACCTTGGCAGCCAGAGTTATTCACCATCAAAAGTCACTCACCGTATCTCCGGTCCGGAAAGACAGGACTCGATGGAAATGTCTCCGCCGCGGCATTCGAACGACGCTGTCGAGTCGATGCGACCCCTAGGTCGGGTGCTATAGCTCCCGGTAGCCGGAAAGGTTGAAAAATAGAAGTTTCAGAAACGGGTCAACCAGGACCCGGAAGAGCAGGCTCCAGCCAGTCTCCTTCCGCCGAATGTATCTCCGCTTCCCGGGGTAGCGGCGGGTTAGTATAGCATGGGTTTCGCAAAAAATGAATTCTCAAGAGTGGATCAGTATCAGCTGTTCGCGAACAAGCTTCATCTTCGGAAGTAGTAAGTATTACACATCGTTTTTAATTTGCCTTTCTTAAATAATGTTGTTTACATGTTTGCGGCTAATCCTGAGACTATACATTGGTCCAAAGACAGCTGTTGTGTCGTAACGTTAGTGGTGAAGTGCACCGCGCCCATCGGTTCGGGAGACTTGTGACCGACATAATTTCTGTAAAGCTTATTGTGGGGACGTGACCAGAAAAGCAGGAGACAAGGCTTGCATTTCTACAAAAACTTCTTTATTATAAATTGTCATACACCATAGCGGACCCTCCTCACGGAGGGGCCCAGCCAGCACTCCCAAAAACACAGAGAGGCAGCCTTTTCTACCCAGAGGATCAAACCAATTTAATTAAATGGGTGACAATTGAAATTCATATACATAAACAGTAAAACTAAACCATACTTAACAAAGAAGTTAAATAAATGATTTTACATCAAAGTAAATTATTTTACCTCACAATAAGTGAAACTAATACCCAAAGCAACAACAAGAATAAACCATTTACACAACACATAACACAAACCCCCCTACAAACCTAATAAATGAACCAAGCCTACATTACCCATAATTACTGAGGATCAAATAAAAAGGGAAACAGGAAAGCCGCACACCCTCTTAGACCCCGCCCCCCAGAACCATGCTGCAGCCATGAACCCAGAGTCAAAGGTATGAGAATTAACACAACTTCTAAATAAAGTAAAGATGAAAATGACTGGTGTCTTTCTTCCAATCTAATGTGCACCTTAGACTAGAAAAAGAACAGAAAACATTTCCACTAAATTAACCCCACAAACATGTAAACAAAATTATATAAACTTAACCCACACATTACTGAGGGTGATGTGAAATCTTCACACTTATTCATTACAACGAAAGGAAGTTATTGCAGTGTCTTTCTCGGTGAGTTCAGTGTTTTCTCGGATGTCCTAAGTGCGACAATACTTTATACAATACTTACTTTAAAATAATTTGTAAGACAATGAGGTTACGCAGAAATTGCTACTCACAACGTAATAACACCTGGTTGCTGATCTTTACATACCTGTCTGTCATATACAAGTACTCTGAATGCATGTTTTTGCCTATATCCGTGTTTATGTCTGTTAGTAATCTGCATGCACATGATTAATCATCAATGGCCAACATTTCATACAGCAAATGGTCAGCATATGTTGTTCTATCTATGTTTTAGTCTTTTCCATTTAATTCAAATTTATGAACAAGGCATTAAGGTGATTTTTATTGAAGTTAGTGTATGGTTTTGTTTGGAAAGGGCATTACAGACGTAATTGCGCTTTCCGCTATATTGATTGTCTTGATGTCATCCAAAGCACATGTGTAAGCGCTCTACCTCCTATTTTGCATATGGCGAGGGGAGCAGAAGCTCATTTGCATTTAAAGAGACACACACAAAAACGGCGCGTTTTCATTGCAGCCACAAATGGTCATGTTCAATATCTTGTAATGAAAGATATGTGGTGTATTTTGAAAGACACATTCTGGGGATACCACTGACTATTTTTACATTGCAGAAAACACCTGGGATTGCGGCCCTTTAAAAGATGTGAAATTGTATTTTTTGTTCAAATGAAGAGAGATGAAGAGCAATATAAAACATATTCATACATTCAAACCTCATTTCATAAAATGTGGTCACATTAGCCACAACACGTTCGAGTAAATAAAAAAATCCATTCAAATCATATGTTTGCCCTAATTGAGAAGCAACGGCTTCATTTTGAGTGACTGGCCTTTGAGAAAGTTTTGATTGTAGGGCTGACGGTTATTGTGGGTGCTGAGCAGAAAAGGACAGTTACACAATGGATGCTGTCAAGAACCTGACAATTATATTTTAATAATTATATTCCTCACGCTAAACAGCAAGTTAATTTATGACCCAGAAGGCACATGTGGATGTGCTCGTGGGACTCATTTATTTTAATTCCCGTGGATGAGAAACGGAGCAGTGTGTCATTTTATTCTGTGGATACTGCATGAAATATGCAAATCATGAATTATTGAATATTAAATTATTGACGTTTTGAAGGTCTTTGTGAGAGTTTGTATTAAGTGAAAGGGCCAAATGTACTTCAGGCTATACTTTTACTGTACACTCACTGTGAGATGGAGTTGCCTTAGGCTGTTCTGCCTCAAGCCCTAGTGGGGATTTACAATTAAGAACACTTTTTTAAACTGAGTTGACAAGCCTCCAGTGTTTTTATGGGTGTTTAATTTAAGACTTGCTGACAGTTCTGAACATTCTGTGTGAAAGCACCCCTGGTTTTGTCCCCATCTGAGCAAGTGTGAATATGACTTCCTTTGGCAGGTGTGTTAGTGTTGTCTCTCAGGGTTTAAACCTGGTCAAAATGTACGTAAATGCCCAAATAAACAGACTTAAGGTACAGTAGAATATGTGTATGGTCTGAGTTAGAAAACTGTAGCATGAAACTGTTGTTTACCAAGATACAAGATTAAGCTCTTTTAGATAGAAAAAGCAGCTCAATGTCCTCAAATGAAAAAGGCAGGATATAAAACACACCATAGACAACATGGATAACACTTTTGAAATATTTCCAGCTCAATGTGACAAATCACAATATTTGTTTTACTTTTATGTCAGCTTGTTCAAGAAATGTGGCCAAAACTGGTTAACTGTAATACAGGACAAGTTAATAAAACATGTGCCAACCAGGCAGACCACAATTTTGGACTTTTTGTCCTGACCAAGAAGTTCAGTACATGTCACTTAGAAAAAATCTTTAAAAGGACCTTTCCAGATCATCACTAGCACTATTGATCTGGAATAGCTCTAATGTTAAAGACAGTCGAATCAGTTAAAAAATGTGCAAATGTGACATGAATTTCAGTTGATCTAATGACAGGAATTTAGACTTCATTATAGATTCAAACAGAATAGGGTTTTCAACACATGTGTTTTTCTTTACTTTGCTTGTCATTTCATATAACTGTTTTGTCCTGAGCAGCTTACAATACAATAATTGTATGGACAGCTTCTCCCTAGAGACACCTGGCATGAAGGGCCTTCTTCACGGACACGGTCATGACAGCACACAAGTGGGTTCTCGGTTACCCGTGTGTCACATCTACCTGGGATCAAATCTAAAGTAGGACATTTATACTAACAGACATCAACCGTAAAAATGAACCTTTTTCTTCCTTTATGAGCATGATACCTTATTTTTTCACATTCTAAATTATCCACCACCTGCATTGACAATGGTCCTCCACATCATTTTGCATCATTTTTATAGTCAATCGGAACACCCTAACTGCATTGTACTTTGGGACACCTGACGTGCTCATGATCTCTAATCCGTGTCTGCAGGTTCGAGCGGGAAGATTAGCGCAGTGGACCCGTCGTGCAGCACACACCCCGTGCTGTTGTCTTGGCAGCTGGGCTATCTTCGATGTTGTTTACCCTGAGGGAGCGATGAAGAGGATTATTTGGCTTTTTTTCTCACTCCCAAATCCTTTCAACAAAGGGATTTCTTCTGTAATACATTCACCAAGCAGCAGAGGGAGAAGGCCCCTACTGAGTTCCCTTAGCGAGCAAGCCTCAGTCGTGATAGGCCACATCATAATACAACTAAGATAAGCAAGTCTAAATGTTTGTGTGGGGGGATGTTTTGGTCAATGACACATTGCATTGGGAGAAAAGCTGTGAGTGATGTAATGCTTAATCCCAACATGGATCAAGCTTTCCCGATTCTCATTGCTTTATTTGTAGATGTGAAGAATCCACACAAGCATGTAAGCTGGAACAGTTGAATTTTTACGTCTCACATTTAAAGTGTTCATGATTGGATAAAGGAGTGAAATTGAACTAATGTAGTCAATAATCTAAATGCTAAATATTGCATGGCCACTGTCGGTATTGATTATTTCTTCAATAAGTTGCAGAAAATCTTTTATGAGGTGTGGTGCTATGAAGATGAGAGAATGTATCTTGGCTTTCATGATGAAAAGTATATTTAATGAAAAGAAAAAGCAATTATGTGTGGCAGCCTACTGAGTTTATAGCTGTTAGGTGGGGGTGCTTGATCCTATAATTCCACAACATTCAAAGCAATGGACGATTGAAAATGTCAAGATAAAAATACTAGAAAGCTTAAGGGTTGAACCCTATAATCATGATAATTGCGAACTATTTGACTCGTTGTAAATTTTGTTGAGAAAAAGTGAGATGAGTGAAGGAGCCTGCAGTGCTTTACATTTAAAGATATAAAAACAATGAATATAAATTAAAATAAACAACAAAGTGTTTTCTTAGGCAATACATAATCTATATGTATTGTTATATACGTAAAAAAAGAATACAAATAAAGCACAATTTAATTACAGAAAAAAGGATATTGCTATACCTTCATACGTCTTGGTCATTTAAAAAACCATAAGATTTACAAATACATTTTGCAGAAGCAGCATCAGAATCGAAATCGAGATCGAAATCTCTAGAGATGATATCAACATCACGAACAGCTTTCAGGAAAAAGGCTCAATGGTATAAAGCGTGCGAAGGGGAAAGATGATGTAAGCGTTTATGTAATCTGCATCTGCGAGATGCACAACATAGCGCCCCCTGGAGGCCACTGTTGTCTCACAAAAAATGAAATTACACATTGGATAGATTGAGCGTGCCCTTAACCAGAGAACGATAATTCAACAACTTCTCCATTTCTGACAATGTGTCACCGTTAGACTGTATAAAAGTGCATTGCAGCTTTTATTTGATATTGAAACCGATAGACAATCGGTTTAATTAAAAAAGACAAGCAGCACATGCAACAATCATATAAAACTATTTAGGCTTTATCAAACGTATATAAAAGGCTCGGTATTTTCCTCCACGCCTCAAACGTCGTTTGAAACGTACATTTAAAAATCGATCTCTGCAACAGGTCTGCAGGACGGTTAACTTGGTGCCAAGCTGACTGCCAACCTTATGTTATTAGGTTCATAAATGAGGACGTGATTATTTTGCTGTTGAAAGTTTTTTACTGTGTACCTGGTAAAAATAACCAATTTTCATTTTTAGATGATTTAGATGTGCTTGATTCATTGGCATGACAAATAATTGTACATTTACACACAATCCATAATAAAGATAAATATAGATAAAAAATAGGCTAGAATAAGTATGAAGTGTAAGAGGAATCTTGCAAATATTTAAATCACTATTTCATTGTTTGTGATATCTGAAGCACATGGTCCAATCATTGACGCGGGAGGACTGGCATAACAGCAGGACCGTAGCATTACGTCCAATGTGCACAGAGAGAGAGGCGGGGCTTTCGTTCGCTCGATGTTTCAGCACCTTGGACAGCGACTCGCACTCGACTGCGGGAGAGATTCTGGGTGCGGGTCGAGGTTACTCGCCTCTTATTCTCCCATAAACTCATTAGAAAGCCAGGAGAAGAGGTATTTTATAAAAACCGTTCTATGGTCGTGTAATATCTTGTCTTTCTTGGGCGGTTTTTGATACATTTTCGACGTTGGCTGGTGGTTGTACGTTGGTTGGTTCTCTGCAGCGTGTCTCCTCTGCGTCTGGGATCCCATCAACAAACGTTCAACGTGACTTTTGGTGTGCACGGCTACTGCATCTCGCGGCAAAACAGGCGACCGTCCGCGTTAACGCCTTTTGTTTTTCAAAAACTGAATTGTACTTTATTATGTTTCTGACATGGCTCCCGAGAATTTTGATTAGCTGGGTGCGATACCGTCCTGCGTAAGTAATATGAAGTTTCTTAATTCTTTATCAGCCTGGTTCAGGCATTAATGCGCACCAAAACTTATCGTCCCTTTGCCTAAATTCATCTTTTACTTTGTGTGATCTTCAACCCTTTTTTGAAAGATGAGGTTCTTCTATGGTCTTTTGTATTGCACATAAATTCCTCAAAGAGATAAGAAACGGAGAGAAAGCGGACTTTTGCCGTCTGAATTCGTACTGTGCAGACGCATCAAATCCTATGCCGTTTTAAACGTCTCCGCGGCACGTTTTAAGATCGTCCGAGAGAAACTTCGACAAAAGTGCAAACACAAGGATAAAGATGAAGAAGTTCAGGAAGGTTTTGGACGGGCTGACGACTTCTACGCCTGTCAATCCAGGTGGATCTCCAGTGTGCGGCAGTGCGGCCGGGACCCCCAGTGCGGCACATACACCACGGGAGCTGGAGATCCAGGAAACGTTGATGTCAGAGCACTTCCAGATCTGTAAGGTGGGTGTCTTTCTCTACATTAAAGGGCTCATCTGTCATTGCAGTTGTGCTGCTAGTTCTGGCCAAGTGGCCTGTTGGTCAGTGCAACTGTGGGGAAAAATCTGGATAGGTAGACCCACTGCAGCACAACAAAACCAGAACAGACAACATTGGCTTCACTGCAGACAGTAAACCAGATACCACACTAATTTTCTCCAGTTTACAGGAACCAGTCATGAGATTGGGTTCACGGCATTCACTTTCACCCTGTTCTGTTCTGCTTTAGGCCTCCCTTAAACTTTTGAGGTCTCAAACCTCTGAAAAGACAAGTATCACAATGTTTTGTAATGCCATCTCTTTGTTATATAGAGTATCTATCTATCTATCTATCTATCTATCTATCTATCTATCTATCTATCTATCTATCTATCTATCTATCTATCTATCTATCTATCTATCTATCTATCTATCTATCTATCTATCTATCTATCGGCGGAGGGAGGGAAATATGCAAAGGTTGAGGTTTTCTCAGGACCTTTCGTCTCCGCATTGGAGAAGTCAAGTGATGGGGATCGATGACATAACCGAGGTGTCCTAGCTTACATTAAAAGTAAGAGACCCTCCCGTATAGTCTCCGGTCTTTTGTGATTTTCCTGAAGCTATTTTTAGACTTTTTTGGGCCGATTGCAGCTGGACTTGATGGCGGAAACTGACTGCAGCCTTTCTGTTGCGGCTCGATTCAAAGGAATTGAAGGTACATCTGGATAAAATTGTTGACTCCAGATCGCTCGAAATCGGCTGTGTTTTATTCACCGACATGTCAAGTTAAACAGAAATAAAGCGTCAAGGGAGAAAGAACAAAAGCACTGATGTTTGAATCGAAGACTATAGAAAGTACCGAAATGTTTCATGTGGAAAAATGTGAGTTTTGTTAAACGTTACTAGGCTTCATTCTTTTGAAATAATCACAGCAGCATATTCATTCACTCCCGCGCTTTGTTCCCACTGTGTAGTAAAGCGACCGCTGTGTTGCTCAGCTCTCACCGGGGAATATACGGTGAGAGGCTTCCGCTGGTGCGAGACCCAACAGCCACAAGCCGCGGTGACGTTAACGTTTTTTCATTTTGCAGTCGTTTTCGTCTAAAGCTTCTTGCAAACGACTTAACGTACACGGTTCACATACGTAGAATATCTTAAAAGGTTGGACATGCAATCACCAAATCGCACCGCGAGACCTAGAACGCTTAAAGCACATGTTGGGCAAGGCCAAAATCTACCCTTAAACCATTGGAACAATTCAATGAATATCCACCATCCAACATAATTTTACTTAAACATATTGTTCCCATTCAACATCATGTTGCCGTTTTCTGTGACGTAGTAAAAGCATTCAAAAAGGCATTGCGCATGCGCACATGCTGCTGATACCACGCTATGGTAATGTTTTACATGGTTAGTGGCTGCGGGAGTGATTTACTACCGTGTTAGTGTAGCTGCTGAGAGGTAGGTCAATATAAACCGTTTATCATTTTATTTTAAACCTTTATAAAGTTATCTCCACATTTTTCTTTTCTTGTTAGTTCTTCTTGTGTATAGAAATAACAGCAACACTGAAAAAAAATCTTGTCGTATTAACATGCAATAATTATGTACATTGGTTGCACATAATAAAGTTATGTTTAATTGTCAAATTTATGATTGTTAAACAAACATGATTTTTAAATGTTAATTTCCCATATTTTCATTTAACATTCTCAACATAAGTGTTTTAAGGTAATGTGACAGAATACTTTTTCTATCTCTAACAAGATATTAAGTTTACAGAGCTGAACAGAAATTCAAATTTAGAAAATTGTCACCGCCCACTACCTAAGTAAACGCTTTTCTGAACAATTATAACCACAACAATGAAAATTATAACAAACTCCTATGTGTTTCAAAGATAAATGAACATTAAACACGAACAAGTGATTCTCTTTAATGCGAACACATAAAACAACACTTAATTAAGAAGATAACTCTCAAAATGCAGTCTTATGCAAAGCATGCTGGGAAATATAAATCCTCTGCCTAGTTGTAACAATTATGGCTGTGTCTTGTTTCGGAAGGCTGCGTCCTCCGGAGGTCTCATTTGAAGCCTGTTACGTCATCGAGGCTGCTTCGTTTCATAAAAGCAGGTAGGACACTCTGTAGGCACCCTTCTAATGCGACCTACTTTCAAGAGAATTCGGAGGACACATGAGGTGCATTCTTTGCGTCGGCCAACGTCTGTTAAATAAACGTGTGTTGAATAAACGGCAGCAGCTGCACATTCAATCAAATATGTGGTGTTTAAACGTGAACAGTTTACAATTTGTGTCACGTTATTTTAATCTTAGCAGGCATACTGTATGCAGTAAATAGGTTTGTGTTTAGTGATTTTTAAACGTTTTAATACAGTAAGGCAATGCATTTTACATTTGTTTAACTCTTTTGGCATTGTTTAGGGTAGAACTTAACCAACTTTGTACCTCTTAAAATCATGTAGAAATCATTTTAATTAATTTCACAGGTGTGCGAGTGCAAAGTGTGGTCATAGCAACGTGGTACTTCCTGTTTCCTTTTCTGCCAGTATGTTTTACGCAGGACGTCTCGTTTAATTCTAAATTGGGAATCCTCCGTATACCGCACCCCTTAGAGGATTATACCTCTGGAGGACACAAGGACGCAGCCTTACGAAACGAGACACAACTTATATGTTAAAGCAACAACAGAGAACTTTGGCGTATGGTTCCCTCATGTGGATGATAAGTGCAATTGTTCGTATCAATGTCGTAAATACTATAAACGTCGTTATACAGCATAAGCTTCCACTTAGGCAGCGCAATACACATGAAGAAACCGCTGTTACATCATTTCACTTCATAAACTGTGCATGGTCTAAAGCTTTCCTGTGGCTCAGTGGTAAGAGCATTGCGCTAACAACGATCCCAGGGGATTGCAAATACCTATGTAAAATGTATAGGATAAACCAATGTAAGTCGCTTTGGATAAAAGCGTCTGCCAAATGCATAAATGTAAATGTAAATGTAAAGCTCTCTTTTGGCTCCTGCGGGGTATACTACTGGGCTATACTAACAGCTCAAACTAGATTCTGAGGTAGCAGCTGGTTGTTAGCCGTTAACGCATAGCGTGCTAGCTACATAGCAGCTATCGTGCTAACGTTAGCTACATAACGCATTTGAAGTCACCCAAAACACAACGCATAGACACGAATGTGTTTAGTAACCAACACAAATCATTTTCTGTATTTATATTTTTGGAATCACACTCGCGACCATAGGTGCAATCACTAACTTACACTCAACTCGCTATGGGAATAGTGCCTAGCATAGTAACTATAGATAGCGATAACATTAGTCTACGTGCTTGAACTAAGGAAACAGCAACTTTTGACCATAAAACATTTATGGTGGTTGGTGGTCATCGTTTACAAGCATAACACTCAATTTGTGACGAGGCACGATCATGCTACGTAAGCTATTGAGACTACATTATATAATCTCTAGTCAACCTTACGGTTATAAATTGTGAACCAGTAATGTTAGTGCGCCAATAAACGACCTGAGCACAGCCTAATTACTAGTAAGCTAAAAAGTACAGAACAGTATGAAAAAAATTACAAATAAGACTTTCAAATCCAGTAGCAGGAAGGTCTCCATCCGTTTTGCAACCCGTTGTGTAAGTCCGTAAGATATTGATTTGTGTAAAACTTGATGAATGCCGTAAAGCAGGTGATGGCCGGGGCTTGTGAACCCACCCGCGCACCAAAGCTACAACTGTGATTTCAGCCGATAGGGCTGGATAGGTAGCATCGGTAGTAAAATTTGTCAAGTTAAGCGTTGTCCTACTACTAAAATAATTTTAGAGAGATTATTTTAAGGTCGAAAAACTCTCTGTTGTTGCTTTGACACAACACAAGTAATTTATGTACAGTAGTGCCAACATGAAGGGATTAAGTTGCATAACTGAACATGAAAAAATCATGGTGTGACCAAATTTGACAAACATTTTGTTGATTTAACTTCATCATATTGGACAAGCAGCAAACATCATTTTTTTCAGTGTACCAAGCTTTGTATTGATTTGTATGCCTTTAGATTTGCTTTGCAGAAGTTGAGGTTGTTTGTAGCCTGATGTTTTTAAAGATGTGATATAAATTAGATGTTAATCAAGGTAATTTAGTTTTTCATTACTATATTTCCATCCTCTCACTGAGCCTTAGAAATATACAGGCGGATTCTTTATGTTAACAGCCTCTTTTGATATGATAACCTCTTTGACAACTTCTTTGATGTTTATTATGTGAACTGGGCAACATCACTTATCTGTGCCCTGCAGGTTTACTGTCAAGTTCAGTATAGTTGCTGAAGCCCCATTCTTCAATAAAAACATCTTTGCAAGTCCCGCTTTAACAGCCTCTTTGTTCACCATTTAAGAATACACTTCATCTTGAATAGATAGGCGACATTTGGTTCATCTTTAGAGAGTAGATAGCAAGTATTGTTGGCACGGGTATGATGGAGTCTGGGAAGGGAAATGTGTTCTTCTGGATGTCGACTGAAACAGTGCTCTGGAGTCTCAGATATGAAGTAGTCTGCTGAACGCCCTCTCGTGTGCTCACGAACAGACTGTGACATCCAATTCTGGTTTGATCACTGAACTGAATCATGGGATTTGACAACAGCTTCCGTCATGGGCTGTCATGTCTCGTGTTTGGTTAAATGTAGATCTTTCTCTATCACTCTCAGTTCAGTTCTTTCCTTCCAAGATTGTAACATGCACACAAAAATAACAATATCAAGGATATATTGGAAAAATTAAATACAAAAATATTATTTTATAATATAATGGAAGGTTAATAGAAACAGGTGAGCTTGCTTTCCAAGCCTTGGTTTTTGCTCAGTATTTGCTAATTACCCAAATAAGTTATGATTATCGTCATTTATAAAGTGTACAGAAGATGTTATTTGTTTTTCTGAAGAAAAGATATTGTGATATTATGGTGGCTTCCTCTGTGCTGCTCTGAGACCGCAGTGGCGGCACAGCCTGTGCTCAGAGCAGCCTGCTCATATCCTCATCTCTCAACAAAAAAGCTGTGCTCACTCAACCGAACACAAACAAATAGGAATTGTTCGGTCTCTATTGTTGATAGATGTACAATTTTATTTTTTCAATCAACACTATGTTTAATCATAGTGGTAGTAGGGCCAAATAGGATAGGACTTCATTGTTTGTCCAGATAGACAGGGGTATTGTGAAAGGGCTAGTATTTAGGTAGTATTTTTCTCGCTTTCTGCTTATCTTTCCATGGTTTTACATCTGCTCAACTGATTTATATGGTGTCACTTGTTCAAACCTTATTGTTATTTCAAAGCCTCATTCAAACTCTGTTGTCTTTCCAGTGACTGAGCAGAGCCAAGGTAGTTAATGGTGCAAGCAGCTATGTGTTTGTAATCACCTATGAATGAATAGCCGTCCTCAGCCAATCTATATCCTCTAAACCTTTTCCCAGTTGTCTGATCCTCCTTTGTTTTTTCATGCTGTAATTGAGTGACTCACATAAATGTGTCAGTTAAAGGACAGATTTTCTTGCGAGACTTGTGTGTATTTGTTTTATATTTACCTACCCCCACAATCAATTTAGTTCAACCAGGCACTAAATGTGCTAAAATACCGCTGCGATATAAATAATGAAATAATTTATGAAGTGCATGCATGCTACCTTTCTGTGTAATTTTCGCATACTTTAGTTTGATTCTTATTTAAAGCCATTAAAGCTACAAAGCTGTTTGCTTGGTGCCATTACCTTATTAGTTAATAGTAAAATTGCATCCAGCACTTAAAAAAAAAAAACTTAAGCAAGATTCATTCAGCATAGATTTTTGGCTATTTGCACTGGTTTTCATAAATTCTTCATTATAGCTGTCAGGCTTGTGCCGGTACTAATTTTTTATGTTGGGGTAATTGATGAAGCTTTTATTATGGTAGACGGTATCATCAAGGTGATGAAATGCATTACAAAAACAAGTTGAAAAGATAAGCAAACGTCAGTGTTATAGTGTCAATAACAAGTTTAATAACTTTCAAATATCAACCAACAATAAGAATAAATGTAAAGTAAAGCTTACTGGTAATTTGTCAGGTGTTTAATTAAATATGATGAGACATATTTTTATTTCACACAAAATGTTTATAAAGGAACACATGTAAAGTGATGATTAGGCTTCAGATGGCCACTTTACTTGTACTCACTTCTGCTGTACAGTGAATTCAATATACATAGTCAAGTAATATTAGATTCATGGATTGATGTTTAAATTGTCGTTATTACCGACACATCACTTTATAATAAATAAATTACCTGTCAATGTCAGTACAACATCATGCCATAATAATTCCTGTTTTTTTTCCAGATAGCAAGCAGTAGGATAGCTTTATAGACATTAAAAGCAGCACTCTGTGGCAAGATACGATTGTGTTGCGTTCCATCTCCAGCTTGAAATGTTGTGCGGACAAAGCTAAAGATAAGGCACACTCTTCTTCACGGTGATTTGAAGTGCCCGCAATAATACTACCATGCATTATCACTACCGGGGTGTACCGTATTACCGAACACCGGGACTTGTCTAGCCGTCAAGGACTTCTGTTCATTCTTATTGAACCCCCCCTCCCAGGATACTTACATTGACAGTCCTAACTAACTAACACATAATTCTTTTTCATTTTCACGGCGATAACAGCTATCATTTCTCATAGCCTCGAACTTCACGCTTTAAAGCAGTGACGCGTATGTTGACGGCGAAATTCAATGTAATATCTGGCTGGAATTGTGAGGCTGACTCCAGAACACTCTGCAATGTCCTATCTAGACATTGTTGTCTCACCTGCATGTCAGCCTTACTGCCAACATTCATCAATATTTGTTTTAAGTTGACGATGATATAACTCCTGACAGTTGTGTTCATTTGTGATTGGCATCCTTCCATTGCCTCCCTTTCTGATGACTATAGCATTGAACCATCACCCTCCCTGGAAATGCAAGTGATAGCCGATATGTTCGTAGCTGGAAATCCAGTTAGGCACGTGCGCATGCACGCTCAAGTACACAATGGCTTGTACGTGCAGTAATTGCATTCTAATTCTCGCTCGTAGCACGAATTCTTGCCAGCAGCATAAAAACCAGCAGGGTTCAAACGTGATGCGCCCACACATACTCTCGTCTGTTCAAGTGACGTCTTCATGAAAATGCACACACACACCACCATTAACAATAAGAGACAGGCAGATGGACAAATGCTTTCAAATGACAAAATGATTAACCTTCTTATTGTTTCATATTTTTTCTGTCTCTCTCTTGCATTAGTAAGAAGTACTTGTGACTGAATTCAAGTGTAAAGGTTGTAGGTTTTGTTGTATTCTTTCTAGATCTGTCTGTTGAGTAATTTTTTAACCAACCCATTCAGTTCTTTTTGAAGGAAAAGAAAACCTTAATAACAGTTACTATAAAGTTGATATACAGGTTGCTATGGCATAGCTAGGTGGTTATGAGATGTTTCTGTTATATACTGGTCCATATACAGTTGCTTGTGTCCCATCATTTGTGTCTGAGGAATCTTTTTCAGTTTTATTGTCTGCCACGTGAAATGTAGGAAAAGTAATAGCACATCTCTTCTCAATAAGTGCATGATTTGAGGTGTTATTTATTGTAGCATGGCGCATACCAAATTACATTTTCCCATAAGACGTTTCTCACACGTCCCACCTGGGGTTGACAAACAAATACAAACAAATTATTTGTGAAGAATGTCTTTCTCAGCTTACCAAGAAAAGCATGCTCTGCTTCAAGCTTTTGCGTTTGTGTTTACTATCAGCTATATTTAATCAGCTATAAATGTTCAGAATGTGGAACTACACACAAAAAAAAAAAATATATATTGTTTCTATAATATTCTGCTTGATCTTCTGTATATTTGCATATGGACCACGTTTTTTAAAATGTGCTCACAAGTTTACAAAGTTAACAAATCTGCCTAAATCATGTTTTACTTTAAGGTAGGGCTGGACGATATTGCCAAAATTGATATTGAAAAACATTCATGCATTTCGGTCAATACGATATAATTCCGGTAACGATATAAACAATATTATAATTACGAATGATCTGTCTGACTCCTATAACCGAGCACATTACTCCCACATTACAACACCTGCATTGGCCTGCACTGTTTGCTGTAGGGTGTCCTTGAGTGTCAGTAAGGCAAGAAAAGTAGTAGTAAGGCAAGAAAGTAGTAGTATTACAAAAAGTAAAATGTAAAATAGAAGTTGAGAGAGCCCTCTACATCTGATTATTAGAATCAAATATTTTTGTATAGGACTGTGCCCTTACCTTGTGTAAGTTTCAAATATTAGAATCATGTTTACCAATAAAATTGAGAATAACTTTTTTAAATGTGCTTCAAAGCATAATTCCATAACTTCAAATTTGCTTTAAAGCATTGGCATATTTTCAAATCTCTACAGGGGCCCATTTCTTGACACTTTTTTCTTTTGACACATTCTTCTAAATTAATCATTTTCAATTATTAACGTCCACTGAATTTAATGTATGATAATATTTCCAGTATTTAAAAACCATATCATCGTTATCGAAATTAATTCTATCGCGACAGTTATTGTTATTGAATTAATGTCCAGCCCTACTTTAAAGCTAATAAAAAAAATGATTGATCTGCCTAAATCATGTTTTACTTTAAATGAAAAAAAAACAAAATCTATTAATTGTGAAAAACTGGGGTCTTCCACATTTTTCGGGGTAAGAACTTGTTTGACTTGCACCATCGATACACGGTGCGTGTTTTATTAACACGTACAATAGATTTGTCAGAGTTTACGATGCAGAAGTGGTGTGGCGAAGCAAAGAGCTTTACTGCTTTAACATTTTAAACAGAAGTTCAGAAATATATAAGAATGCACTTTATTTGCATGCAACTCCTTTAAGCGTACTCTGAATTTATCGGAAGGGAGACTGGGGATTGCATTGATTGTAAACGTACAGTCTTGAAAGAAAGACATACAGTAGGTATTGATTTTAACCCTATCTGTTTTTATGATGCAGATGTAACGTTTCTTCTATCGCTTCTGCTGCCTGAATGGATGTTTTTGTCCGCATGCAGGTTAAAATTGCAATGCGTGGGAGCTTCAATGAGACTGTGCGGGCGCGCACGTGCACACCTTAAAGAGAACATTGGTTGTAATATTTCTGTACCCATGCTTTACACTTTTAACAAAAAGTCTGTGAGTAAACAGTTATTATCGGACCCCCGGTGGAAGACACATAAAGGTTTTAAGGGTTAAGGAGAACCTGATGTGAAAGCAATGGAAGTCTATGAGATGTCCTCATAGTAAAATCGGTGTGTGAAGATGAATCAGAATCAGAAAGAGCTTTATTGCCAAGTATGTTTGCACATACAAGGAATTTGTTTTGTTGACAGGAGCATCCAGTACACAGAAACAGCAAAAACTGTTCACAGAGACTATAACACAATAGAAGACAGTACACAGATGATTTAAATAAGGGCCTATGGGTATAAAAAAATCTGAAATTCAATACAATAAACGTAAAATAAAGAAATAGAGAGTAACGCTCTGTGTGTATGTAAATATGTTCAAGTAAAAAATAAGAATAGACTATTGTAATACAAGGTATGTGCTATGGAGGTCTGGTTTATAATTGATTGGTAACAGAACTGCTTTTAAAGAGGCTGTTTGCCCTCATGCGGCATCACCGGGCTGATGGCACATTTATTGACCCAATAAAAGAGCCTAATTTCTCTAATCTGGTATCAACCCCCCACCAACTGCCTCCCTCTCTCTCTTTTTCTTTCTGGCTCAGAACATTTGTTCAATTATTTGAACATTATTTGCCTAATCTTAGTCAAAATACTATTCACGGATGTTTGAGCAAGATTCAATTAACTTTGGATAAAAGCGTCTGCCAAATGAAAATGTTTTACTCTTTTCTGACCTGCTCTGCTCTTTTTAGTCTCTTCATTTGTAGATATCTTTCTCATTATATAGGGGTCTTCTTACTCTCACAGCTATCATGTCTTGGGGTTAGGGAGAGCAGAGCTATAACAATAATGTGTTTAAATTCAGTCTAGGTCTTAATGCACACCCAAACCATGGTCATAATACTAGAAGCCATGTTTCTCCTCTTCCATTTCTTTATCTTCTTGTTCGTGTTTCTCTTATTCCTGTACATTTACTCGTATAGACCTACACACACGCACACGCACACACACAGCACCAGCTTCAATTTGATTGGCTTTTATTAATCCACAGATAAAAAGTCCACAAAAGGGCTAAACCTAACTGTTGGGTTAAATTAACCCAGAAATTGTTTACAGTATACTTGACTTGACCTATACTTGATGAGTTAAAACAACCCAGTATTTTTGGTTGTCACAACACAGCATAGATTAATTTATAACCAGTTGGGTTTGTCCATTATTGACCAAACCATGGGTCAAAATAACCCAGTATTTGTGGGTGCTTCGCATAAAAGTGTCTGCTAAATGAATACATTTAAAAAACAAATGTAGTATAAAGTTTTTTGGAGTCTAAGAGTGTGTTACAATATAAACAGTTTATGCTAATGAGACTGTCAAATGAAAAGCGTGGTAATAAAAAGTTCCAAAATTGCTCAGAAATGAACTAGTTGTATTTTTTTATGTGTTTAAAATCAAGTGTATTAAATGATGTTGAGTCAGGTCTCATTGGAGAGTTTTGTCTAGACATTTTAAAAACAAGTCAACTGTATTAATGTTTTCATGGTGTAGACCTCAGGCTCTAGTCATAAATTCTGGCTCAATAATGCTAGTCCTGCCCTGTGTCCATTCCCATTGAGCCGGGCAATGTTCTATAAAACAACAGCAAGTTTGTTGGACATCAGAAACTAAAAAGGACATGTTGTTTGAAACATAAACACATCAATGAATTTGGGAAGAATGCAGATGTCTAAAAAAATCCTTAAAAGTTCAGTGTCTCGGTTTTCTTTTGTAGCTCGAGGACTGAGAAGATGAAGCATTTCATGTGTACTGTATGAATCAAAACAGAGTCTGTAGAGCATTTCTTCTCGATCCTCATGTGCAAAGCCTATAGAATTTTTATGAGCATGAAGCTTATCAGAAAACAGCCCTCTGAGTATCTCCACCTTATGTGCCAGCCATCTATGATGTATTGGGCACCACAAGAGGTCCACAAGAGCAATGTGCAGATGTTTAAATAAAAAAGAGGAAATTTGAAGCAGATAGTGATAGGGATGCTCATTTCGGTTAATTTCCATAACTGAGAAACGACGCTCGTTATCTGAACATTAACCATTAACTGATACAAATTTTATATTAAATTGGAATTAAATAAAAGTACATGCTGCATCTGATTTCGAAGGCAGCATCCTCCTGAGGTCACGTTTGTCTGCCGCCAACGCCTTCGTATTGTGGATACGCACAGTATAACTGAAAAAAAAACAAATAGAAGGATCTAGTTTTTCTTGTTGATTTGCTCAATTTTTGCACAGTTTTAAATTACATTTTACTTAAAAAGATTTTGCACAAAAGTAAAAATTTACTTAATGAGTACATAACTAGGGATTTTTAAAGTCCTACTTTGGTTTATGGAGTGTCCAACAACAAGTTTAAGTACAAAGAAGGAGTGTAAACACTTTTATTATTTCGTAATAATACGCAGTTTTTTACCACACTTCTTGACTGAGTCTCAAATGATTTGTTCCGCGATTCATCTGTTTAATCCCCTCCTTTCCGCTGGCCCAGTCTAATGTGATTGGTCAGATGGTCTAGTTTGCTGTGATTGGTCTATCGCGAATGAGGCTCACAAGCTACAGTGTTTGAGGAGAAGAGTGAAGTTTTCGTGGGCAGTCCTAGCAAAACGTAGGCGGGGACTATATATAGTGACGTAAATCCGCGGCGGTTCCCGAATCGGACTAGGGACGATTCGTTTGCGTGATTCAGAGGCAACTCCCTTTTTTCCAAGCCAATAACTTTGTTATTCATTCACATTCGGATTTACAACTTGGCAGACTGCTTTCTTTCAAACACTGCAACATTACACACTGTATGAAATGTAATTTTCATGATCTCATGTTATGTACTCTTTAAAAAACTGTTTTTTTGAAGTACAATTTAGTAAACAAAATTTGAACGTGAAAATGAACGCAAAACAATGATTAAATGCTACTAGTTTTTTTTTCAGTTTTTAATATAATTGATTGAATATTGAGCTGTCTATCTACAATCCCTTAGTAAATTTGTGTACACTGCCGAGTAACTGCTGTATAACGTAATAACATAAAAATAGTTAATCATGTAATTTGACCTGTACTTTTTTTTTAAAACAGCTGGTAAATAAACACTGAGAAACATTATTATTATTAATGATATGATTAATGATACATTGGAATTGAAGGACAAGATTGACATATTTGGTTAAGGTTTTTGATATATAAACAGTAAACAATAATTAAATAAGTTAAAGCTTGGATAACTGTATTTCATAATAACAAGTTTAAATCTATTCCAAAGATTTAGCAATCGAACAGCCCTATTTTTGGACAATGGAGAAAAACTAAAATAATAGAAATCCAAAGCATAAAATAAACAGGCAAGAAAATAACTTAAATAATTGACAAATTGACAAAACGACCAGCAAAGTTTATTTCTGTCAGAAAGTTTTTTCATCAAATATAAATGCCTACCTTAATCCAAAGCTTGTCTAGTTAATTTAATAAAGTAACACATTCACGTGTTTGGGGACAGTCTGGACCCTGTTGACAGTTAGACCTGCGGCAGAAAAATTGATTGCTAGCACCGAAGCTTCATTACGCTGTGGTGTAGACACACCAGGAAGACAGAGAATGTCACAGCGCGTTGTGAGCACGTATACATTTAAAACAACGAACATGAGCTTAAACAAGGCTGCCAGTGACGCACTCCATTTGGAGGAGTGAACCCCTGACAAATGTGGCCTCTTCAATCAGATGAATTACACTTGTCCAGTTTCCTCAAGTGGTTTGCATGATCGGATCGGAGGACATTTGCACCTGGTTGCATACGTCTGCACGCTCCGTGCGTTAACACATGTAGGATATAGCATTTTTTTTTCTTTCACCATACAGAAAGCTAAAAAACATGTATGATTGGATGGTTATTTGAAAACGTATTATTAAATTATTATTATCATATTTTTTAATTATTTAACTTAAAAAAATAAACATAGGCTACCTTTTAAATCGTTTAACTGATAGTGTTAATCGGTCAAAATTTGATTTGGTCAACGGTTAACGGTCAATATGAACATCCCTAGACAGTGAATGAGTGCTGGCTGGTTTTGATGATGCCCTGCTTTGTTGATCTAGATGTTATTTTTCCAGGCAGTAATATATCCCCTGCTGAGATAGGAGGAAGTCTTTTGAAGCCAGATTCTCTCTGCTATTCATATGTACAGAATCCTCTTAGAGTTGTAGTGCGCACACACACACACACACTGAAGGCAACAGTATATGGAAGAAATTGTATAAACGTGACAGCAGTGAGGTTCCTGCATGTTACAGGAATGCTGTCTGTTATGTAACATGTACAAAATGAACAATTCAAGGCATTAACATAGACAGGTGCTGTAGTAGACAGTCACAGTGCATATTGTTTATATTAATTTCAATTTTTTAATTGAAAGTCATAATTAAGATTGGATGGGAAATGATAAGGAAAGGAGGGGCTATAGGATCAGGAAACTCAGTTTAGAATTCACAACTGACAAACTATGAATGTACAGAATGCATCTGTGTAATAGTTCCTTCAATGCATGCTGCATTAGTAATGATTTCTACGGACATTAATATAGACCGTCTTTTGCTTACACTGTGTTATATTGCATTGCAGCAACAGATCAATGCTGTCGACCAAGTCGTTTATATAAATAAATAAGTGTGTTATGTGAGTAGAAGGCATTAGATGAATGCAAGTGATGTTGACAGTCCACGAATATTTGGGTGAGTGTACGACAATACTGGTTCTATTATTAAGATGATGTGTAGGTTTGCGCGTCTGCTTGCGAGCGCTACTGTGAGAGCGAGATCTGCAGTCTTAGGCACAGAGCAGTGCACAGGAACGCTAGATGTGTGGTCTATTTTTAGATCGGGGTCTAGACTCGCCCGCCCTTCCTCTAAAGCAAGAGGCTGAGTGAATGAGCGAGAAAGTGAGTTCATTGTGTATGTGTGTTGGAATATTTGTAGCAATGGAGAATGAGTGCTTTGAAATGTAATTAGATAGAGATAGATAGAGACAGAGAAGGAGAGAGAGAGACTTACTCTGTGTTTTAGAGAGTCTCTTCGCTCAGGTCTCTTCATTTTGTTTCTTTCAGAAATCAGCATGCAGTACACAACAAACAGTGCACACTCACCAAAGGAAACTATAGATATAAAATGAGAACTAAAGAGAGTGGCAGGGAAAATGGATATTCTTGGTATGAAATATGAATGAGTCTTTAAGGATTGGGGCCAGTAGATGTATTTTTCATCCACTCTCTGTACTATGTATATTTAATGGCAAATGACTCTCTTCGCAGCCTGAACGGTTTGCACCCCCCTTTACATACGTATAGGGAGGTCCCAGGGGCCCGGTGTCTCCTTCCTGGCCCAGGTCACATCACCCTGCTGAGACAAACAGGAGGTCAGTGCCCCCTTGCGTGTCAACCTCCTCTTCAGCCCATGATTAAAGACCGCAGCGCTACCAAACCCAGGCCACCCGCCTCTTTTCCAGCTGCGGGAGACGAGTGTGTGTCTATGGCTCATTAAAGTGTTATTCGGGGTTATTTTCAACCTAATTACTGTAAGTAAAAATTTCAGCCCATACCTCAGTTTGTATAAGTAAAGGGGAAACGTTTAGTTTGGTAAACGGAAACGTAGCAGGCAAGCGGGTTGAAAAAAAAAAATTAGAAATGTTATGGTCATAATTTTGTTCAGAGGCTTGCATTCATTTTTAAGATAGACAAAAGACAAAAGACACTTGAGCTGTTTAACTGTCCGAATCTACTTTTTAGGTTGAGACCAATCCTCTAGGTGCAGGAACTTGTGGTTATATTTACAGTATTTGTTTATACACTGAGACACAAATTCAAATTGTATGTGATGATGAAAAATGTTATCCATTACAAAACCCAGGTAAAAGGCTCCCGTTAAGAAATTCACAAAAAAGTGCTCGGTCAATGTATCAGTGTAGCCTTAAAAACATCCATTTTGATCATACCATTATTCTCAACAGTTACCAACATGTGTCTAGGGTGCAAGGCATCCAATGGTATAACTGGAAGTATTCAATTCCTGTCCGTATTCTTAAATTAAATTACATACTTCTGGAAGTACTGTAGGTATTTCAGTCTAACAGACAGAAGAACAGGCAGCATGTAGAAGCAGATATATATAGCCAGTATGAATGACTTGGTGAAACAGTAAAAGTGGGGGAGGGAAGTTCATTCGAGGTTTGCTCCTCTGAAAGGAGTTGGCAAAAGAGCATGCCACGGCTTGCAGAGACACAAATTCGGGCAAAGCAGCATATGTGTGCCCGGCCTGGTTCTGCACATTAATGAAAAAAAATTGCAAGGTTGTGACAGCCAGACGTGTGTAGTGACCGTGTTGGTTTCAGAAAGCTGTGAGTGTGCATACATATGTCTGTGCATCTGCGTGTGCGCAGGACAACATGATTGTCTCGTTTCACTTGTATCTCTTATCCGGCATTTGTCTGTGGAAGCAGGAAATTTAATCATGAGGAGTTAGAGCTACCAAGGGAGTAAATGAGTGATATATATTATATATAATGTATATATACAGTATATAGGAAGAAAGCAATGGTTTTCTGCACATACACACTCTTAGGCATAATGGAACTGTATGGCATTGTAGAAATAGGGTGGAGAAATTGAAAAGCTAAACGGAGGAGACAACAGTCCCTATCGGAAAAGGATACAGACACAGAGCAAGAGAGAATGGGAGCGTTCTGACTTAAATAGTCTGCAATAAAGCAGAGCACTTAATAAAAATCCATACGCTGAGGCATTCATTAGCACTCGTTTGATTAATAGAGACGATAAGGCAACGCACACACTGACACACTGAAACGTCGAACACAGCCACGCCCATGCAGACCCACCAATGGCTCCGAACCTCTGCATAATCAGACGATAAACCTGCAGGCATTGTCACAAGTCCAGAAAATCTGTACGTGACAGTGGTTTTCTTCACAGCTCTATTCCTGCTTAATAGCCACAGATGGATCATCTCTCTCACCCTCTCTCTCTCTCTCTTTCCTGCTTTGTGTTCACTCTATCCTGCTCATTCATCCAGTACTCACTTGCATCAGTCCAGGGCCATGCAGATGAATTATTGATGAACGCACGTACATAAGGGCGCCCAAAAATTGGGTAAGTGAATAAGAGAGAGAGTGTGCACGAAAGGTGATTTTACACGCAGTGAAAGAAACAAAAGACAAGAGAATGAGACAGTAAGTCACATGAAACGTTCCAATGTGGACGTCTTAAATTTGTTACACTCAGGCTGTCTCAATCAGGGACTACTGTACACTAATCCGCAGAAGCATTTCTAATATCATTGATTCTTTGAACAATGGCAATATGCGTCACAGCTCTGGAGCTGCATGTGTGATGGATTTCAGCACCATCTGTGGCGGACAGCGCCAGCACTAACACAGACCTTGTTGCATTCGTTTCAGCACTGGTGGTTGTGGACAGCACCTGCTTTGCATTATTTAAAGTTGGCTCTTGACCAGGTTAATTGATTACGGAGATTTCCAATATTTATTTTGTAAGGCTGGAAAGAAGTGAATTGCGAAAGGGCTGGAAACTTTAATGCACAATCCTTGCTTTTGTTGGCTAAGAAGAGTTTGAGGTGATTCCAGCTGAGACAAAGAGACAGGTGTCTGCTAATTGTACACTTGGAACAGACAGCAAAATCAACAGCCAAATATAATCAAAATATTTATGTGGACTATACTCAGTCTTATCCTCTTCCTGTCTTGCTGTGAATGTTAAAAATGCATAATTTAAATGTGTCATAATTTCCCAGGGTTTGGCTTCTAGACTTTTAAATTACCGGCCATTTATATTTTTAAAATTAATTAATTATAAAAATATTATGATTAAAATATGACGGGTGTCATGAATCTGACAGGAGGCATGAACCCAGATGCAGACAGCAGGTAGCAACAAAAGATAAAAAAAAATAAAAAAAAACACGATGGGGGAAAATGGTAAATAAACCAGAAACTCAAAACAAATACTTCCCACGAGGGGGCAAACAAACGAAGTCAAAACGATAAGAATAAGGTCCACGAAAACACGACAAGGCAAGACTGGAACAGGGAACAAGACGCTGGGGAATTACTTCACATGAACTTAGTACAAACTCTTCAAACATAGCAAATGAACCGGCACGGGACAGAGAACACGGGGGCCTTAAGTGGGGAAACTAACGAGGGAATAATGACACAGGCAGGTGATGGGAATTAAACACTAAGGGCGAGACTACAGGAAACGAGGGCGTGGGGCCAAGACATGCGACAGGAGAACACGTGGGGCAAAAGTTACAACAAAGGCTACGTGTTTCCACAAAGAACACAACAAGCACAACAGACATGATACTGTCACAACCCTGTCCACAGAACTAGAAAACTCCTGACAGAATCATGACAGACGGGTATCTTTTTATGCACTAAAATGCATTTTAGGTAGACAAATAAATTTAAAGGAGTAGTTCACTTCAAAATGCTCCCATTCCTAATATGGAAAGTCAATGGGGGCAAATTTGGAAGTGAACTGTTCCTCAAACAAAATCAAACAAAAAAGCTTGTGGTCTCATAAAAAGTACAAGTAGACATAAAAGCCCATGGTCTGACAACAATTGGCAGATGTGCTTCTTTGTTTCTTGGGTCTGCACTATTTCTTTCAAAGCAAACAAACTAGCGCACCTTTATTAGTTGCTTAGTGACTGTTGTGTTGAAGTGGGCCAGAAATGTGCAGGTTATGTGCTATTTGGCTGATATTTATATTGATTCATGGGTCAGTCTATATCATATGTACACAATCAAGATAGACAAACATTTTTTTTTTGAATCTTTACAACTTATTAACAGCTTTAAATAGCCATCTGACATCTGAAATCTGCGAGAATCTGCATTTTTATATGCACGTGCGTATAAAAAAAGATCCTTGTGCACCCCTGCATGAGCATCGCCACTGGAGTGCATTCACACGACTGAAAGAGGTTCAATTGTACTTAATTGATTTATTAATTTGTTATACATGGATTTCACATGTTCCTTCATCATAACATCTGACTTAGAGTGCTGAGTTAACCACGGCCACTTGTTTACATTCCGCGGAATACACAAAGTAGGAAAAATCTCTTGCGGAAGAGATTTTATTCTGCGGTAACGGAATATACCGTCATTCCGTCCAGCCCTTTTGTGAACTAAAAAGTGGCTATTTCAGCCATTGTTGCAGTGTTGTTCACAGATTTAAACTTGTAGGATAGTTCTTGACACCACAATGGTTGAACAATCTGTGACCTTCTGCTTCAAAGAGAGACTGAGTGGTGTTGCGCTGGCTGAATGTTGGGAGCTCGGTGTTAATGATGTTAAGCTTGAGTAGACAGCAGTGATTGTAGACGGTCGGTTCCCAAACCAACCAAGCTGCCTATTGGAGACATTCCAAATCAGTCACTTCCATATCCGTCTATGTCGTTTTAGAACAACGCTATTAAAACAATGGGAATCAAATGGATAGTGAACTGTTGTCACTAAGATCTAGTACTTCATCAGCTTGGGGAAAGATTTACTAACAGCTTGCGGCAACACACTCGCCTCTTTTGGCGTTAAAAAAACTGTCGGTATTTACTAAAGACACACAGTGAATATTAGCGCTGAAAGGGCATGGACAGAGCTGTTTTGCAACTGACCTTATTGCATATGCATTTGTAGTAGCTGCATCTTTAGATGCAAACTTTATGGTAGGAGCGTATTTAAATGAGTCACTCAATGTGATTTACTAAGGTTAGCACTCAACATTGTACTGGTATTTGCGGCATTATTTAACGCTCCAAAATACATGTCTTAAACCCTGCACTAATCTGTGCTAAATATGGCCCTTGACAAGTACCTATTGGTGGCATCAACACCTGACCATGTTTGGGTTCCAGCTGTTGAAAAGACTTTGTTTCCTGAGCAGACAGAGAGCTTTAAAAGCAGTGTAGAGCTCAGAGGGAGCAGCCTGGAAAATGTTACCTGCTAGGATACAAATCATTTTTAATGAGAGGGACAAGCAGCAGCACTAAAAGCAGGCACAATCCCGTAAAATTGCAGTGAATGCGCATTAGAGTAGCGGCGTGTGTGTCTGAGAACTGTGTCTCCTGTGCCAGTTTCTGCCACTGCGGCAGGGCTCACAACGTTGTCACTTTTTCTTTCTTAAATCGTTGGATATTTATAGTGTACATACATTTGGTTCCAACAGATGGTACACAAGTGGACTGGCCTACTGGGAAAACTCCCGGTTCTTCCTATAGCCCATTCCAGCTTCACAGGTGGTGAAAATGCAGGTTACAGGGAATGATTCCTTCCATCTGACGTTGTACGCTCTTCTACAGATGGTAAACAAGCTATGAATGTGCAAATCTGGATAACCGTCTCTGGTGAAGTGAAGATAAGCAGTTGGTGGTTGACAGTATTAATTGAAGCTGTGAATCACAGTGACCAGTTTTAACACCAGATTACTGGAGGTCAGAGAAGCAGATTGTTTTCGAGTACTTCAACATTTGATTGATAGGAAACTTTAACATTCATTAGCATGAAATATGTTTGTAAATATTTTACTCAAAATGGTTAAAGGAGACTATCTGAAAGGGGTTTTGAGTTGTTAAATTAAACAGGTTGTTAAACTCTGTAAGAACTGCCGTTTAAAGACATATTCGGAAAAGTATTAGATGTCCTTGGGGAGGAGATAACGGAACGGACAGGCACAGTGAGGGTTTAAAGCTAGTGTTTGTTTTTAAAATGTCCATGCTTACTAATTCTTCCATGTTTTGTCTTTATTCTAGACGGTGCGTCATGGATTCCCTTATCAGCCCACAGCTCTGGCATTTGACCCGGTGCAGAAGATCCTTGCCATTGGCTGTCGTTCTGGAGGAGTACGAGTGTATCCTTTCTCCTACGTGATCCAGTGCTACCGTTTTTTTCTCCACAGTGTAATGTTGAGACTTTGGGAGGATTAGCTGCTGTTTTAGGTAAGATATAATTCGGTCATTTTCATTGATTTTAAGACCTCCCAATGGCATAGAAGGGGTCTAAGAAAGGTTGATGGAACCTTAAGAGAAAGAGAGGAAAGTTAGAGACCTACAGTTAAATGAATAATGTACAAAATGACACAACAATTAATGGAGACGACACCCGTATTATTATTAGCTTAGTGTTTTGCCACAGATTTCAGATGCTCCTCTTATATGCAGAGGCTGAATATAAGAGAACAAGAAAAGAGGGATCACAATTCGAAAGATAATTTAAATATGTAATCTGATTTACAACTTTTGCAATTCATTTTCTCAGCTGCATGAGAAAATAATACTCTTCAATCCAAAGTGTCTGGGGTGTTTTGTGATTTGAAAACATTGACCGCAAGAAGCAACATGGTGGTGTTAAATGCTTTGAATTTTCTTCAGTGATCATGGTTTTTATCGGTTAAGTATAAGAGGCTTCATCGTAGAATTTGGCAGAAAAGTCAGCGTGCCGAGAGATGCAGTCAAACTGAGCAGGAAGTAGAGAGATGAGGAGGCCAGAAAGCGAGAGGAAGCAGCAAGAGACAGATAGCGGGACATTATTGCATCATGCTTATTATGGATCTGCTAATTATGGATCTGTCATTACCGTAGATAATTGTGGATAGTGTTACTTGACTGAGAAAAGCACTGCTCTCTTTCAATCCGTCTGTCTTATTTTTCTCACACGTCTGGTGTCTGTCTGTTTGTCTCTCTCTGGCAGGCGGCCTTTCTGACTGTTTGTGTGGCTCTTCCTGTCAATGTAAAATCTAATCATAATCCGTATTTTTCATATCCGAACATATTTATACAACATACAATGCCTTAAGAAACAAGATTGTGAGATAATATGTGTTATGTTTAGAATCATTGATGGAAATGGCAGAGATTCCTTGAAGGGACTCTAGTTGATATTTTTAAAACATGATAGAGATAGAAAATCTATCCTACTGCAATACTACTATATTTCAATTCAATTCTCCAGCCCAGGCAACCTTGATATTTTAATACTAATACTAACTTTTGTTTATTTTTGTCTTTCTTCCTGTAAAGCTGCTTTGAAACAATGAAACATTGTGAAAAGCGCTATATAAATAAAACTGAATTGAAATACTACTATATTTATGAATGAATTTTGCATTGTGTTTAGAAGCCATTGTGTGGATTAAAATAATTATTAACATGTTGAGGTGGAACTCTGTCGCCCCTTGAAGTTGCGCTTGATCCCCCGTGTTACCGGCAATTTTAGCCCTAATTTAACATTTCTTGTCTTATTGGAAGATTTTGGTTTTAAGTATAAGCCTCACCAACGCAGCGAGAGTCATATGGTGATACTTGCAGATACAAAAAAACATTGCCAGTGGGGTAGCAAAAATCAACATAACAAAGATAGATTCTCTGAAAGCAACTCTTAAATAAAATTCTTTCATCATTTACTCACCCTCTTGTCATTTAAAACCTGTATGTGACTCTTCCTTCTGTAAATCACAAAAGAAGATATTTAAAAATGTTTTGGTAACCGAACAACGACGGCCGCGGTACCCATTGACTTGCATTGGTTTTGTAACCGTACAATAGAAGTGAATGGGTGCTGATGTTGTGAGGTTACTAACTTTTGTTCTGCACAAGAAAGAAAGTCATACAGGTTTGAAATGGCATAAGGATGAATCAATGACAAACAAATTTTCAATTTTGGTTAAACTATCCCTTTGCTGCATTACACAGTTGTGCTCCTTGAGTAAATCTTGTATAAATGAAATGATGTTCAGTGAGTGGTCAGAGAGACATGATAGACATGTTGTTTGACTCCATTGGGAGCGATTTCTAGGTCAGCTGACAACTATACATATTCTGCGTAAGACCATTGTGTGGAATGTTGAATAACATTAATGTAGTCTCACAGAATATGTTTGTTTTGGGTTGCGTTTGCACATCTCTGTCTATCCTGTCTATTTTTTCTCCATCTTTCTCTCAGACTCTGGCCAGAATGGTATATTTAGTTCTTGTTCAGAGCTCTGTATTGATTGAGAGCGCCCAAAGTTAAACATTCACACTGCATTATTGATTATCAACCTTTCTGTGCACTCACTGCGTACACTGTCTGCAAATCATTTTTATAGAGGAAGACTTAAAGTGTGTGTGCGCTCATTTGAGAAAGATTTGTAAATCTATTAAACTTTCCAGCATACATGTATATGTGCTATATACGTATAAAAATAGACCCAGTGCTGAAGCAAGCAATGAGCACACCATTCTGAACAGTTGATGTCATCTGTGTGTGTGTGTTGATGCAGAACTTGGCAGGGTGGCAGCATGCAGGGCTAAGATTGGTGTGGCATGCGCTTTACTGCAGTCAGCTAGCTGCACAAGATCCTGTGAATGAAGACAAAGAATCAATGTCACACTAATCTAATAAAGTCATTCTGAGCTTCAGGAAAGAAAGAGATGTTCTAGAATGAAGCGCAGTCGAAACAAACCCAAGTAAAACTTCCATTTTCGACGAATAGATGAACAGATGCAGCTCGGTCAATGTGCAAATGAATCTGAAGCCTGATCTGAACTAAGTCATTCGGATAAAATTGACAGTCTAGACCAGGGGTTCTCAAAGTTTACATTCAAAGGTCCAAATCTGAATTCTCATCAACGTCAAAGGGTCCGGAATAATTTTATTACAAAACTCGTTTTAATATACATGCTTATAATTTTTTATAACAATTCAACCTTACATATGCTAATTATCATTTCCATGACTCATCAAGTCATAGCCTACTTGCATTTTCTCTCTGAGCTGTTACATACACAGTGCTGCGTTTTTATAAAACGAAATGCCCAGAAAACGGATCTCATTTAGGCTACATATATTTTGTTTCTGAATCAATTGTGAAATGATGTACAATGTACGTTTCTGCGTCAACTGATTTATTTGTGAATAGGTTAGTGAATTCGTTTTCTTTTCTAAATCCTTTACTTTAGATGGTTTTACTGGTTGTCTGCTTGTGATTCCATGTGGATGATGTGAAAGTGGTTAGAACAGAGTTCCCTGGATTTTTACAAACTCTTAAGTAATGAGAAGTGTTTATATTTACAGGTTATGTTAATATTTATAACCTCCCAAAAATAAATCTTATACAATGTGTGTAGCCTTGTTTTTTTCATGTTGGGATCTAATCCGTGACACCTAACTTTTTGATTTTGCTGGTTGTGTGATGTGTTGTTTATCATTGCAGAATCCAAGAAAGGATTACTGTCCAATAGGAGGCTGGTAATACAATTTCTGTGTTTGTGTGGTCAAAGACGTAATTGAATTCAATGCGCACTTCTCAGAGAGTTTGCGTTTGTACCGATCTGTGCACGTTTGTGAGCAGGTACCTGTGAACAGGTAATAGAATTCTCCTTTTTGATAAGCTGTCGATTCTCATCACAGCAGACTAGCGGAAACAGGGAGAGAGGAATTAGTAGAGGAGTGATGATGAATTCTGGTGAGATGGCAAAAGCAGAGGTGGGTGGAGTCACATAACCTTCCACTTTTTTTTCTCTTTCTGTTCTTTTATATTGTAGGGGAGAGAGAACAAGAGAGAGAGAGAGAGAATACTGATTTCATTATCAGGCAGGGCACGTTCAGAGTTCACCGCAGCCTCTGTCTAGTTAATGTCGGGATGATGGGCAAAATACACACATACACACACACACCCATGCAAAGACACCGGAACAGCCACACAGAAACATACAAAGACACCATGGCAATGACAGATGCCTTGCGCGTGTGGTTGGAGTGACAGTGAATAATGCTGAGATCTTAGCACTGACGCCGGTAGTTAGCACGCTGCTGCCATCTTTTCTGCTGTCACTATGTCACCCTTTTTTGTATTCGCTTGTTCTCCTTTCTAACATCTTTGCACTGCTCTTCTTGTGCTCATTTGTCGGATGATCCATTCTCATCCTATTTTTGACTTCTGTACCCTGCCATGACATAACATTTGATTTGTTAATCTTTCTCATTAATCTTATTTCTGTATACTCGTAGGCTCTGTTGGCATTTGGCGTGTAGAAATGGCAAGAGATTTCTCAAAACAGTAAGCTTCGAGCTGATTTGCTGCCTTTATGTGTTTATCAGTCAGCTGGGAAACAAAACGATGTTTGTAAGTTTCCAGGCTGCTACAATAACCACTTTTGAGGAAGAACTAGGTATTGTAAGTAGTTATTGGTTGTTGGCTAGCTATATATACAGTGCGTCCACTATTATTGGCACCCTTGGTAAATATGAGCAAAGAAGGCTATACAAAGAAATAGATCTGCATTGTTTCTCGTTTTGATCTTTTATTTAAAAAATCTACAAAATTCCAACATTTCATTGAAGGAAAACAATTTGAAGTAGGGGGAATATCACATTGTAAAAAAATGTTTTCTTCCATACATGCTGGCCACAATTATTGGCACCCTTGTATTTAATACACTCCGCAACCTCAATTTATAAGAAAAACAGCGTTTTCTTTTCAGTCTTATGAGGTTTGAGAGTACATTGAGAGTCATCAGAGTCCCTTCCTCCATAAAGAATTCCTCCAGATCCTTTAAATGTTGGTCATCCCTCTTCTTCAGTTCATCCCACTCATACTGACAATATAGACAATAACTAGTAAAAATAACAGAAAAGATGCTCTGTATTTTTTCCAACCTCAAAAACAGCAAAGAAAACAAGTTCATATTCACTTTTAAGCAATACAACATTTGTACATGTTTTTAGGAAAAGTTCAGAAATGATATTTTTATGTTGATTTGATATTAGATTTTGCTGAAATTTAACAGACATTGGACTGGAATGATTGCAGTACATTTAGAAATGCTTATTAAATGAAAATTTGGAGTGGTCTCTTTTTTTTCACGGTTTTCAACAGTTTATTTTCAAAAACTTTATATATTTATAAAAATATAAATTTTATATATATAAAATCATGTTTTTTATTATGTTATCATGTTTAAGTCATCTATTGTGTTTGTTCTCTGTATTTTTTTTAGATTATTATCACTTAATCAAAACAACTCAACTGTAGTTTGATTGATATTAACAATAAAAAAAAAAGTTTTGTGTTTTTGTAAAAAAAAAATTTGTAAAAAAAACAAAAAAACTCTTCATATATATTTTACATTAATGGCCAGTTACCAAGAAGCCAGGTACTTTTACAAAATGTTTTTAACGCAATATATACATTTTATTTTTCATCATATTACAGTTGTTGTACCAGTGTTCATATTTCTTTTTTATTTCTATGCATCTCATAAAAGCGTGAAATGGGCTTCTGATTTTCACTTATGTCAATTCCTTGTCATTTTTCACAAGGCATTTACGGTTGAGGGGACCGGAAAAACAATTTATGGTTGCAGAATTGAGTGCAAAGATTTAAAATCTTCAAATGTCTGGTTAGTATAGCATACACTGTGACTAATAGATAATTACTAACAGTTTCACTTTGAGCAATAATAAAACATCCAAAAATCACCATTGATGGGATCTGTGACAGTCATGCCACAGCCTTTAGTTCTCGCTTTCTCACTGCGTTTTAAAATGTCTCGCAGCTCTGTGTAAAATCATCTTATTGTAAACTAGATTTGCATTTCCTTCGGCTTATACTTGCAAAGCAGCAAAAGAACATTGGTTCATCTAGGCTATGGTTTTGTCACAAAGTTTGTTATGATGATGTCATAGTTGTCAGCATCACTAATATTCATCCTGTTAACAAATCTTGGTATTGTGGACGCAGAAATTGTTGCCAAACCATATGCCCACGATTACACACAGACAGAGAAACATACACACACACGCACACATGCACGCACACACACACACACACACACACACACACACACGCACAAACACAAGCGCACACACATACATAGTGTAGCAAGGGACCCATGCAGAGAACTTAATTACATTTGATTTAAACTGATTTATAGTGAATGCCACTAATTAAATTAATGAAAATTTTATGGCTGCAACAAGATACAGGACACACAAACACATATTGTACAGTCAACTTTCAAAAGACTTTCCATTGTCCCTACAATGTAGGCAAAACCTGGGTGACTCACACATATTGTATTGTTTCGATTATGTTTGCGTGTTTTGATTAACCCCTTGCTTGAATGCTTGAATTAACAATTAAATTCATTGTTTTGGTTTTGTGTTGGTCTTGTAGGTTATGTTTGCACATTTCTAGGAGTATGTGTGTGTACACCAGTTTGATTTTTATCCTGGTATGTGTGTGATGCATGTTGACTGCCTCCTTGACCTGGTCTCGTGGTTTAATAGAGTGGTCAAGTTGTGGCGGATGCTGATTGACTGATTGTTAGAGGTATGGAGGAAGTGTGGGCGGGCAGGGGCGGACCTAATGAAGGACAGAAACGAGAGATAAATGCCATTATTTGGTCATTGTGCAGAAATGATTGCAATTAGAGCCACTGAAAGAAAGGCTGATGGGTTTGATGTGTATGGAGGTGTGGAGAGGTTGAAGAGGAGAATGGAAAGGAAATGGGAAAAAACAACTGACTGGTACCCAAGCATCACACACACAGACACACACAAATGAACAATCCTGCACTTCTAAAAATAAAGGTTCTTCAATGGGTCTTGAGTTCAGTTCAGGTTCAGTTAAGAACTGTAGGACCATGTTCACTGTATAGGCTTCTTGAGTTGTCTGGAGATTACTGAAGTTCCTGCTGTTATTATGGGTCCTTCAGAAAAAAAATGTGTTCTTCAGGTACTGTAAAGCACCAGCACACCATTGGTTTTCTAAAGAACTACTGAATAAAAAGATAAGCTACAGGTATAATTCCCTTTTTGTTTCACCCAAAAAATACATTTTGTCATCATTTATTTCATAAACCAACATTTTTTTAAATATCTTTTATAGTTTGTACTCTGCAGAAGAAAGGAGTCACACAGGTTTGAATTGACAAGAGGGCGAGTAAATGACGACAGAATGTTCATTTATGTTTGAACTCCCCCTTTAACCCCTTGAGACGCACCAGTTCGAGGGCTGTATTATATTGTATTGACGCCACTTTCTTTAACGTTGTTTACAATGACAAGATAGATTAGGGACTAAAAATATAAACAAGATTCAAAAACTATAAATCGTCTGAAAGGGTTTACTGTCAGTGTATGGTCTCCGTTTTGCGATATAGATGCTTCAGCAACAGTAATATAGTAATTTGTGACGGAAGTGCAGAATAACAACATGCAGAATAAAAACGGGACTTCATACCTTTGTTTTGATATACCGATCGGGAGTCGAATCCATACATAAACATGAAAGACTAATACATGGCACACACAGTGACAGATGTTTGAATCTATAACAGCACGTTATAAATGTTTTCACATTACAAATTCAGGATAAACATACTCATTTTATTAAACCAACCATACAAACCCTCCGCTCTATCATTCCACGGATGACGGACAAAGTGGAAACAAAGGAAACATTTTTAGGTGAACTAACCCTTTACATCAGATAGAGACAGGCACACACAAACTCAAAACGTTCTACCACCCACACAGACAACGACTGAATGAGAAACAGGGACACAGATCAAATCTCACACACATGCACACACATGTAAGCGTGCTCTCAATTGATCGTCTCTTGAGTCAAGGCCTTCCTGATTGCCTTTCAAGTGTTGGAGATGAATGCTGGAATATATAGAGCAGGACACAGAGAAGAGAAGTATATAGAGATTGTGATTGAGAAGTCCGGTGATTGAAATTTTGGTGTCTCTTTGCACATCGTTTCTTTCTTTATCACCTACTTTACTTTTGCCAATTCTTTATCTTTGTTCTTTTTGCTGTCATGGCTGCCCTGTGTATTAGTCATCTAGATGCTAATACACATACTAATACACTCCCTGCAAACCGCAGTTGTTAAGCCCCTCCTATAAAAGAGCAATATTGATAACACCATATTGAGCAACTATAGACCGATATCAAATCTTCTTTGCGAGGTTATTGAAAATATTGTTTTTAATCAGCTGAGCAACTAAATTCAATCTGGTTTCCGGCTGCATCACAGCACAGAGACAGCGCTCATAAAGACAATAAGTGATATTCGCCTAATTTCTGATTCTGGCAAAATATCTGTGCTGGTACTGCTAGATCTGCATTTGACACTGTCAATTATAACAAAGTTCTTCTAGAGAGACTAGAAAACTGGGTCGGTCTTTCTGGGACGGTCCTCAAATGGTTCAGGTCATATTTAGGTCGGAGAGGTTATTATGCGAGTATAGGAGAGCATAAGTGGACGTCATTGACATGCGGAGTCCCACAAGGCTCAATTCTTGCGCCACTCTTGTTCAGCCTGTATATAATCCCACTGAGTCAAGTAATGAAAAAGAAACAAATTGCATATCACAGCTATGCAGTTGACATCCAGATTTAACTAGCCTTATCGCCAAATGACTACAGCCCTGTTGACGCTCTCTGCCAATGCATTGATGAAATTAACAATTGGATGTGCCAAAACGTTCTTCAGTTAAACAAGGAGAACACGGAAGTCATTGCATTTGGAAACAAAGTGTCACGGTTCGTGCAGAAAATACTCTAGAGATCCGGTAACAAACAGGTTTACTTTATTTTAACGCACAGACAGATAACACACGACACCATATAACATTTAATACTTGACCATGATGACAAACTAGGAGGGAACTTAAATAACACAGATAACGAGGGATACACAGGTGACAGGGATTAACAACTAATGTCTAGTGATGGTGATCAGGTGAGACGGGTGAAAGGGATTCTGGGTAGTGTAGTCCGGTGATGAGGATGTGCAGACGGTGACTGTTAGACAAAGATGAAGTTCTCAAGGTTAATGACCAGCAGGGTGGATTATTACAATGGTCTTCTCACCGGCCTTCCCGAGAAGACCATTAGACAGCTGCAGCTCATACAGAACGCTGCTGCTAGGATTCTGACCTGAACCAGAAAATCTGATAATATTACACCAGTCTTCAGGTCCTTACACTGCCTTCCAGTTACTTTTAGGATTGATTTTAACGTACTATTACTTGTTTATAAATCACTAAATGGCCTAGGACCGAAATGCATTGCAGATATGCTCACTGAATACAAACCTAACAGACCACTTAGGGTTCAGAAGAGATCAGATCATATTTTTATATGAATATATATTTTTTTGTGTTGAGCACTTTAAATTACTATTGTGTATGAAATGTGTGCTATATAAATAAACTTGCCTTGCCTAGATATAGAAGCCCTTGCCGGGTAAGTCAGGGTTGGTGTGGGTAATCTCCATCACACTGGGGATATTGTAGCATCGGTCCTGGTGAAACCTTCTCATAAGGACATTTGAAGTGGTCCTTACCATTTGAATCAATCAAATTTACTTTGGATAAAATAATTGAAATAAAGTTGAAATAAAGATGAAGAGATGGATGGATGGACGGACGGACGGATGATTGAGCAGAACTGATCTGATAGGTCCCTTGACTCACTCACTGTTGCAAGAGACATGTTATGTATGTATTAGTGCATTCATTCATACTGTATACTGTCTTTAAGTAATAGTTTATTCAACGAGTGACAGGCTTGACGTCAGTTTCAGCGCAACAGCAGTCAATTTCATGTCTTGTGATCCATCATCATTGACGTGAAATATTGAATGTATTGAATTAAGTATTGTCCAGATTTTTTTGCCATAACTCATTATTATTAGTCACCCTTTATGCTTATTTCTAGTTTTGCAAATATCGCACCAATAAAAATATAATAATGTGCTTGTCAACTGTGACAACACAGTATGTAATCATTTAAAGCTCCAGTGTATGAAATTTAACTGCATCTAGCGGAGAGGTTGTGAATTGCAACCAACGGCTCACTCCACCCTCCCTTTCGAAGCCCTATGGTGGCTGACACAAGGCAAAGATGTAGTCACGTTTCCACTTCTTTGCCGAAGGACATAACATATTTACGAAACACGTTCTGTAGAGCAGTTTGTCCAATTAGGGCTACTGTAGAAACATGGCAAATTCCATTTAAGGGGAACCGCCCTGTATGTATGTAAATAGCTCATTCTAAGGTAATAAAAACATAACGCCTTATTATGTAAGGTCTTTTTACACCTCTGAAGATATAGTTATGCAAATTATATAGTATTTCTGTCAATAGATCCTTTAAGAAAACTACACACAACACCTTTAAAAAGTACAATGTTTTAAAAAAAAAAAGCTAATTTGGACATCCAAGGTTTCGGAAGGACAGCAACAATATTCAAAACACTAATGAAATTTGATTGATGTGGAGGAGAGGACTTGAGGTGAATAATGATTTACGTAAGTTTTCAGAATTTTTCCTATTTTTGGTGCTTGACAAACCCTGGTCACTTTATACCTTTTGTACCATTTGAACATCATATACAATCTGCTACCATCCCCTTTCATATAAATTACATTTATCATATATATTCATAATATTTCAGAAAAAACAGAGATGAAGGACAAACTATTCCTTTAATTCTTCTTGGAAAAACATTTTCAGCCAACACGCACATGTACACAAGCGCTTACCTGAAAGAAAATGCAAATATCTGTCAAATGCAGTTTCTACTCCCACAGCAGCAGAGCAGCAGGTGGTTATTTTAGCTAAATGAGGGTCTCAGGGACAGACCGAGCTATTATCCATTGTCCTTTTCCCTATTTCATTTTTTTCTCTTTTTTTGCAATCAGTCATCTGTTCTCCTGTTATCATCATCATTATAATTAGTGATTGCCCTTGAACGTCAGACATGCCTTCCATTTAAAAATGCCTGGCCTTTCCGACAATGCTAGATTTTGATTCCCGAACTGATTGAAGTGGATAGCGTTTGAGATTGATAAATGTGTTGTGTTTGCAACTCCGACGTGGCTTTTATTCTGTTGGTCAGAAGTGAAGTCTCACTGCTGAAAATGGTGTAACTAAACTGATTTAGATGATCAGCTATGTGCACCACACCACAAGCAACACCAGAGGCATTTCAGAAATAATGAACAGGCTTCCTTAACACTTTTGTCAATTTTTTCAGAATACACACGGCTACTTTCGAACGTCTTTTATTTGAGAGTCATTTTTGGCAGTTTATTGGTGTAGTTATGGAATCTACCAGTGATGGCTAAGCTAGATCATCCTAACCTTTAAGCAAGCAATATTAACATCACATACATTCTATAAAACTTGAAATTTCACCTAATTTAATTAAAATGTTCAATGTCTGTCTTTTGACAGCTCAGTAGCAATAGTGAACAGTCTGAACTGTGTTTGTGTATTTGTGTTGCCATCTTTCAGTCAATGTTATCATGACATTTTGGCTCCAGGGTGATTAGTCATGTGTTATTTACAACCCTTTGAACACATGTGGCATTGTGCAGGTTGTACTTCTGGTGGGCATGTGCGAGCTGAGCAATGGTCACTGAGAGAAAAGGAATGCTAATGGACTTCTATGGAGTTCCAACGAACAGTAATGTGCTACAGAGCAAGTCGCCAACACAATGTTGTAGTTTTTCTGGCTCTTTAGTTTCTCCCTTTCATGTTTGAAGAGAAGTGAATGAATCACAATTCTGCAGATGTACGCTCGCAGTCTTCAGGTAACTCAGCTTTACATAAGATATAAGACATCTCTCACACATTCCACCACAGGCCTTTGTGTGTGTGTGGGAGCAGTGGGTGTATGAGTGTGTTTAAATCAAGAATATATTCACCAGCCCACATTGTGACTCACCACTTGTCATCCGACCAGCTCATGTTTCACAAAGAGAGATAGCAAAAGCGAAAGAGTAGATCCCAGATCTTTTTTCCGCATGCGTGTGTGAATGTGTGTTTTTTGTATAGACAAGATACATTCGGAGAGAAATACATAATTACTGGACATGTGAACAATGGTTTACATTCTAAATGAAAGCTGTTGTTTGTGTGTTTATAAATGAACAGTAAATGTACTCATCTGTCCTCTTCATGAAAGGAAAGTGTGTCATCTTTGTCGATGTTAACATATACTCTTTACTCAGTTATTATTCAGGAAAAAGAAATCCATTGGTCAGTTAACTTCCTGAAGAGTGTAAATACTATCAAACATTGATCTGTTTATTGGAGTGCCCTAACATGTTAGCCTCTGCGTCAGTCAGTTATGTGAGTTTAGAGAAAAACTTTGTCGTTGAACAACAGAAGCTGCTGGTTATTCCTTTAGCTCAGCTGGTAAAATTTGACACCTTAGATGGTAAGGTTGGATACCCAGGGAATGCACATAGCCTACTAATCAAATGGCTTAAATGTAATGCACGTTGGTTTGGATAAAAGTGTCTGCCATGCGTAAATGTTAATGCAGAATGTAAAAGGCGCCGCCATCCAGTGCCTTTTGATATGCATTCATTTTGCTGCTTCGCGCAACTTCAAAACGTTATAATAATTAATAACTAATATGAATTTAATTTTGTCACGTTTCCCTGTTGCAGCTGTGTGTGTCGCGGTTTGCCAGGAAGGAGAACCCAAAAGCTAAACAAATCTACAACAGAAAAATCACAAATCCAAAACAAATACTTTCCACGAGGGGGCAAAAAAAAATTGAGACAAGATAAACTAAACTAAGCATTTTACGGGAACTAGACAAGAGCAGGGATACAGGAACCAGGACACGAGGTAAGTATACTAACAAGGCTAAACGAAACAGCACAGGAAAGCTAACAAGGGATGATAACAATATTCACAGTTTCCACAAAAAACACATGGGACTGTCATGATTCTGCCACAAGAATCATGACAGTGTGAACGAAATCTCTACTACACTCGTACTGCATAGCAGAGACTTTCTAAATGGATAGTTGAGGCTATCTCGCTATCATATTCTTCCTTGGGCCTTCAATGCCCCACGGGAGTTAGTGCCCACTCTACTAGAACTATCACCTCGACCTGGGCTTGGTCTAGCAGTGCGTCTATAGCAGAGATTTGTGCGGCGGCCTGTTGGGCTTCGCCGTCCACATTTACCAGATTCTATAGTCTGGATTTCCCAGTCATCTCTGCTTAAGGATTTACACTAGGTTGCCGGCCTACGGTTGCTCCAACCGTGCCGGCACTAGGCACACTGTCATTGGGACGATTACCGGACTGGGCCACCTCTTAGCTTGGCCCTGCCCGCTCAGCAGGGCTTCCCTGCTCATGCTTGGTTGCCGAACCTTGTTCCGGGGTGGTCTTGAGTTATCGTTCCTCTTGTAGCACGGCGGGATTGTATTGTTTCCCCATAGTGTCCTGCTATGCAGTACTAGTGAAGTATCGATAGGGAACTTACTCGGTTACTTGCGTAAATGAGTACTGCGTTCCTTGCCTTGCTTACAAGCTGCATGGTCGTCGCTTCAGTAACCAGAAGTAACCTGAGGACCCACACTGCGACGAGGTGTCTGCTTATATAGATATAAGCCCCGCCCCCTTTGGCGAGCTCCATCGCCATAGGTCCATTGAATTAAAGTTTTACTTTACACAAACCAATGGCTGTGCAGTTTCACTGCATTATTGGAAAAAGCTTCAGTCATCAGAGAAAAATTAGTTTTCCCCATAGCACCCTGCTACGCAGTACTCGTTCCCGTATCTCAGGGAACCGAGGTTACGTAAGTAACCGAGGAAAAAAGGCATATATCCTTCCTTGCGTTTTTATTGCACCTCATTGCTCTTCGTTGTTTTGCATTCACCAATATATATAAAAGAAGTATTTAATTAGTTTTAAAACAATATATGCTAGATAATAATAGAACTTTATGTATATTTGCAACCAAAATAAGAACGAAGGCAGTAATATCGCATGCCGCATTATAGAGACACACAAAATCACCGCACAGGAAATTCCACCACTGTCACAGCCCATATGTGTGGATATCCTGTAAATGGATGGAAAGGAAAACAGAGGGACTTAACATCAGCAATGGCCATAGATTAGTAAAAACGTAGTTATTTGTGCCCACCGAGAGCAGCTCTAAGAGAACAACCATATTAGACTCATTCAACCATCCTCTGTGTTTGGTGTCTGCATCGTTGTCTCCTTTTAATATGTGATGTATAAATCAGAATATCCAGACAGTGGCTTGTAAGGCCAATAGCCGCCTTTTCACTGCGCACAACATTTGGGCACAACTGTCGGAATTCGCACCCCTGGTGGCAGTCGTATTAAACTCTCAGTTTTATCATAAATCCACGGCAACATGGGAGAGCAGCTAATGGCGTATATGCATATGGGGCGATAAAATACTTCCGCTTTCATAGCACTAAGGTAGTTTACACCAAGCGATAACGGTATGTTTGGTAAGAAAACTTTACATTTCAGCGAACCGCATTGATATGTGCCACTGTGATCATGCCTCGAGTAAATGCAAAAGTTCACTTAGCTTTTTTAAATTTGTGAATGTAGCTTGAAATGGATAGCTTGAAGCCCTTCTCCTTTTAAGTTGTGTTTGGATCATTTGATTTACGTCAGTGACCGTAATCCTGTAGTATGTGCATCTTGACCGAGTGAAAAACCCCATTGTTCTTTATGGACGCTACGTGCTCTGGATGTAACAGAGCCAGCTGAGATTTGGGCAGAAATAAGTCATCGCTTCATGTGCATATGCCCTATTTTTTACTAAATCGGCGTAAGATCCGAAATTTTCGCATTCGTAGACGGTTGTAACCCCATGCAGCGCCTTTGCGACTCTCCATAGGAAATGGATGGCTTCCGGTGTATTGGCCCTAGTTTGTTGTGTGTAGTGAAAAGGTGACTTAACACTGCTATCTAGGTATGCAGCTCACTGGGTATTGGAGCAGATCCATTGATTCAGAGTTTAGCAGAAATCCTACAGCCTACAGGCTAATTCAAGCTCAAGGGTTGTTTATCAGGCCACGTTGCCCCACACACACCCTGCTTGGGTATTGTAACTGTGCAGCTTTGTGTGAGACATTCATGTGTGTGGATTGCTTGTGCATTGATGATAGAGAAGCCTTACGATGCCCCTGATGCTGTAAAAGCCTACAGGCCACAAAATCAATATCTCCTGATGGTGCTGAGAAGGAGAGATAGAGAGAGGGCAGGGACGGGGTAATAGGAAGGGACCTGCCAACTAGCTGCAGCACTGTGAGCATGTGTGAAAGAGTGAGAATGCAGGAGAGAGAGAGAGATTGGTAGGACGCTGTATTAGCTGCACTTTATTCTTTGGAGCAGAAAATACAGGCAGGGGCTTGTTTCCTTCCAGCAGGGAATTATCCACATAAAACACAAGACCTTCCGCTCCGTGCGTGTGAGAGAGAGCGTGTAAGAATGATAGACAGTTATGGGCAAATGGACAACAGACCTTTGCAAAGCCTTATTCTGTGCTTGAAAAATGTATAAGCAATTTATTGAAAAGCTTTGGTAAACTAATCCCAACATTAGAGAACTATATAGGCACACACAGAGAGCCGGAGAGATTAAAGGAATATAGTAAACTAGGCGTGGGATTTGAAGCTATTAGAATCTGCTTGGCATTTGAGCTCACAGCAGTAGCAGTCAGGGCTGACTAAACTCCAGTGTCTCCTTTTATTCGACCGCTTTGCGGCCCGCAACATCTCAGGTAACAGCGTAGAACTGCTGACTGTGGTGCTAAATCCCTGTCAGTGGAGGAAGACGCTGTTTCTTTCAGCTCGGTTCAATGTTCTTACTGTAGCTCCTGCTGTCGGGATGTGAAGGGAGCATACTGTCGGAATCCTTAAAGAAACAGTCAACCTAAAAATATCGCATGATGTTGCGTGGAGTATTTTTATGTAAGGCTGTAAATTTGAGTAATTATCCTTCATTAACCGTTTTTAAGGATTTTACTTGAGACATTTAAAAATACTTTAATCGTCACAATTGTTACTGTAAAGGCATAATTCATTCAAAAATAAAAGTTCTGTAATATTTTTTTCACCCTCGTGTTATTCAAAACCTATATATGACTTCTGTGGAACAAAAGAAGATATTTTCGAGAAACGTCTCTGTGGTTTTGTGTCCATCCAATGGAAGTCAGTGGGGGCCAATGCTGTTTGGTAGCCAATGTCCTTTAAAATCACTTCTTTTCTGTTCAGCAGAAGAAAGAATGTCTGGTTTGGAATGACATGATGGTGAGTAAATTGTTTTTGGGTGAACTGTCCCTTTAATAATTTTCTGGTTAAAAAATTACTTTGCGGTTGCTTTACACAGTTATGTGAAGAACAGTACATTTTATCTTCTTTTAACTCGTTTATTTCTAAAGAAATAAGCAAATGGTTTGTTTTTATATACTATTTTTCAATGTAGACTTGCATTAAGTTTTTAGATATGATAATATTTGAGTAAAAAAATGCCATACACTGTAGTATTCATACTCTCTGTACTTCTCACACCCTTGTTTTAGTGTGTTTTTTTTGTCATTTTATGGTTTTCACAAGTGCGGTGGTTCTCAAACTATGGGCCCCAAGATGGATCCGGGAGGGGCACTTGGCACAGATTTTGTAGTATTTTATGAATTATAGACATTTATCATACATTTTGTGCAATCAGACATCAGCAAAATGAGACCACCAACTAAAAGAATGATGTTCCAGCATTGTATAACTGAATATGTTTTTGGTTAAATTAAAATTCAGTTTAGTCTTTATTTGGGGGTATGCAAAGCGATGCCCTAACAACAAAAACGTTTGAGAACCACTGCTCTAGTGTCCATACACTTTGTAACATGGTGTTTAGGAAATAATGAGAAGATTTTATATTTTCTTTGTATCACTTTCAGGATAAAAATTACTTTACCCCCAATGGTCATATTCTTGCCAAGATTTTTGTCCCAGGCGGTGTCAGTCACAGAGTGCTGTTAAATCAATGGCTTTGCACAATCACATTCCAGCGATGTCCCACACATCCCACAAACAGCAAAGACAGTAGGCAGGAATCGCTGGAGAAAAGTCCTACAGGAAATAGTAATTAATAAGTGATTCAACATAACAGAAACAATGCAATGACACAGATGATTGGCTGATATCACCTCTACGGGGTTACAGCAATAAGATCTCATTACATGTGAGATTAAGTTTTTCATTTTGCAGATGAATGCTCTGTATTATTTTGTCTCGTCAAACGTCATTCATCATTATAGAGGAAATGAAGTGATTTATGAAGAAGGGATTTGTCAGACTTTACTTTGAATATTTATGCATTGTTTGCCATTGTTATTGATATTCGTATCAGCAGGTCTCTTGTCATTTGGTTTAGTACAGTTGAATACTTTAGGTGAAGGTCTGATGAATGATTGTGTGTGTATGTACTTGGAATGTATTTAGTCTTTAGAAGTCTAACAAAAAAAATATTTACCTGTTTTAATTACAAATTAGGCAAATTTGATAAATGGTATAATAATGAAATCTGAAATGATTGTCATTTACTGTCAATTATGGTCAAGTTAACACACCTTTGCGGCCCTAATCATAAATGTTTTAATGTGAGACTGTAAAAAAGAAAGATGAACGGAATAGCAAGCAGAAAGACAGACCATGAACGATGCAGAGCGCATTGTGTCCACCCTGCAGAAACTGAAGTGTGGGCACTTCATTAGAATGCTAAAAACCATGAATATGCATCTTTCCACCTCCATTTCATTTTCTGTCTCTCCTCAATTTGCACATTCGCTTTTTCTATAATGGTGAACACTTATATGGGCTTCTGTTGTTGCTCTGAGCTAAAGATATCACTTTTATTAAAATGGATAAAAAGTAGGTTTATTTAACTGTGAGCTTGCCCCTGTAATATTATGGATTTTCCCATCTGTTTGATGTGGAGGGTGAATCTGTATAGAAATAAGGTATGAAACGTCAGGCACAAGCAAACCCTGTCACACTTATTTTATTCAGTACATATTTACTGCACTACACACTTCCTTTCACGGTGGTCTTTTGTCACTGCGATTGAGTTTGTGGCATTTGTCTGTTTGTATTACATCACCCGATGGATGCGGACCCCTTTGTATGCCCATGTGTTTATTCACTTTTGTTGTGGGCCGAACCACTGAATTTTGGTCTTACCTGGGCTTCGATGCCAAATTTTTATTAATTATTTTGTAATTGTCATCGCGACAAGCAGAGCGGGACGAGGGCCGTGCGGGAATGGCGCGAGGCCGGCGACGCGAGTGATAACAGGTTCAACAAAACAAACAATACAACAAAACAAACATACATGATATATGAATGTATTACCAGTATAAGCCTAATACAGCAGATTTAATGTCTCCGAGTTTAATGGAACATAATGTAGGAAATCAACAACAATAAAACAAACTACATAGTGTTGAGGTTATACTGACAATCTGAGATTTCAGACATGGTAATTGGCTCTTTTTGGATCCTTAAAAAATAAATCAAAGCAGGAATAAAGGGTTGTGTTTCACCATATTTATATAGAATCATTTTATTACAATCTCAATAACTCTAAATGAAAGTTACTTACTGTGTGAATTTTGCTCAATAAAAAGATTACAGAGAGAACAGAATAGAGAAAAGATATTTCTGTGAAAGCTGTTTTGTTTTTATAAAAGCAGAAACACATTAATGAAAATCTTTTTGACCTCTTTCACTTTTCTCATTCTGTCAATGTGTTGTTTACATGTGTTTTTCTCTGTCCTTCAGGCAGTTTTTGCATATCCCAGATACCATTTTCTGCTAGCTTGCACGGGAAGTAATTGATTTTAAAACAAATAGAACACATTTTTCATTTTGAGCAGTATTCTTGCGTTAGAGAGAGAATGGGGGTGAATTGAAAAGTTCTTCATCTCTGATCTGCTGATCCTCATCTACGCACATCGCAGGTGCCCAGTATCCCATCCCATGGTTGTGCTAACAGGATCATTATCAAATCAAATCTGGCTAAAATCCCCTCTTGTTACCCTTCCCATCCTGTTTTGTCCTTTTTCTGTTTTGTCTTTGTGGTCTGCCCTTTTCTGTATCTAAAGGATAGAATGATGGCACCCCACACAGGCTAATTGCACCCTATACTTCTATGTCCCACATTGAGTGACACAGTAACCATGGCCTGAAATCATCACCTCCTGGGACAATCAGCTGTGTGTGTCAGAGAGACATACCGACAGAAAGAATGAGAGTCGGAGAAAATAGTTTTGACATTATACGCTAATGGAGTGACAGTGATCCGGAATGCCTGTGTCTAGGACACACAGCTGTGCTCAGACTGAGATGGAGGTGAATAGATAAGAGAGTTCATAAAGGACGGATGTAAAGATGGGGGCGTGACAGGTGCTTTCCGAAACCAAGTTATTAGTTTTCAATTTTTAACAGGCACTGCCTAACACCGAGTCCTAACCAGGTGTGATGTGATAACGAAACAAGAGTTTTGGTGTCTATTTTTTGTGTAAGTCTTGACACAAAATTGTATTGGTCCTGATGTTTCTGTAACTATATATAGAGCGCAAGGGTTCCAGAATAAAACATTGAATTTTACCAAAAACCCTGAAGTGAGATCAATAAATCACATCACTGTTACCATGGAAACATGTGAAACAGTGACTGCCCATTTCAATGAATGACGTCTTTAAATGAATCTATCTAAACTTTCAACTTTTAACGTTTAGGTAAAATTATTGTTTTTGTTCTATATAACCAGATTTCTCCCAGATAAAAAAAAAAATATTGTTTCTATTTGAATTTTTATTGACAGAAAATAAAAATGGGTTAAAATAATAGAAACGTCACTGCAACTTTTTTTTAAGAAACAGTAATATATGTACATTTATTAAAAAATAAATATATATGTGATAACCTCGATTATCACAGATATCATGTGTCTGGTCATTCTGTCAGTCTTTCACATTTGCTGTTGGATGACTTTATGTCATTCCTGAGGTTTGATTTTGTCGAACTTCAACAGACACTGGACTGAAATGGCAATAATACATCTAGAAATGCTGATTAAATGAAAATTTGGAATGGTCTGTTGATTTTATTCTACGGCTGTATATTACTATAAACATACATTTGATATAATATTTCTAATAGTCAGTAACTGCTAGTTTATAGCTTTTTTCAGGGGACCAAGGCCTGTAAAAAAGTGGCAAGTCACAGATGCAATACATCAAAGAAGTACGTTCTGTCATTTTTTTAATTCGAGGACAGGATGTTATTCTCTAGTGTAGATGTTTTCATCGACTTCTCTTGTACATGTTTGGAAAGCTGGCAGCAGAATTGGTTGCGCAGTGTGCTCTAGTGTACAGACGCTGACAAGCCAATAATAATTTGCTCAAGGGTTATTGATCACTTGTGGACACCCCTGACCCCTCCCCCTCATTACCTCCATCTCTCCTCATCATGTGACTTTCATTGGCTTATCCCTTTAAACACAATCCTTGTGCCTTCATTTGATCTCGTCCTCATTAAATGGAGCGTGGTGAACAAACATTGCTATTTACCGCCCTGTCAAGCACCAAAATACTGGCGACCTGGGGCAGGCGACACACAGACAGACCGCAAGGGACATTGAAAAGAAAGGAGCATGAGACAGAGGGGTTTTATCTTTACTGTAATCACGGTCCTCAATTTGGTCTTTAAGTTGTCACCCCAATGCAGCTGCCTGACGTCCGTTGTCACCGGTACAAGCTATTCTGCCCCTGATGGTAATTAAGACGGTACAGGACAAAACATGCTGGGAAATAGAGAAGATGTATTATGGGAACATATACTGTAGATCAGCTAATGCACAAAAATGATGGAACACATAGGCAGCAAGGATAAATGACATAAAATCCAAAACAGCCTCAAGCATTCACTTCTATTGCGTTGACACAAAACCAATGCAAGTCAATGTGTTCTGCAGAAGAAAGAAAGTCATACAGGTTTGAAATGGCAGGAGGGTAAGTAAATGATGACAGCTATTTCATTTTTGGGTATACTAGCCCTTTAAGAAGTCTGATTTTATGCAAGTCACTTTGGATTTGCTTTTGAAGATACTAGAAGTAAACGACTAAAGGAATAGCACACCTCTTTACAACAAGCTACATACAGTACCTTGAGGTATCATTCGCGTCCATGGGATGAATTACAGGATAAATTACAGGCTGAGATTGAATACTGTACGTAGGGGTTTAGTTAGGGGTTTTGAAAAATTATATTAATAAAAGTTAAAATCCAGAGATGAGAATGAGCCAAATAATATACCAGGCGTACAACATACCAACTAAACTCAGACCTGTCAATTATGCATTATGGAAAGCCCCCCCCAAAAAATCTAACAATACAGCACTCCTATCTCAGCTAACTGGCAGTCATCACAGGCCACGTATGCAAATTGCATCTCGCCCTTTATTCTAATTGTCAGCCATTCGGCGATTAAAGGACCATCAAATGTCACACGCTCAAAATGCAATAGCGGCCCAATCGGATGTGTCGCCCCAGGTCAGCAGTCCTGCCTGGGTGAGAAGGAGATTTTTTCACACTGAAACTGGAACAGCTGGAGGATCTTCTATCAATAATCCTCCTCCATTCTGTAACGAACACCTGTGCCCCACTATTGTCTTTATTATTAAAGGCCTACATCAACCGTGCAGGGTCACAATCTCTCCGCTCACACTCTTTTTCCTGTGTCCTTGCGTTTTTACTTGCGCCGTCTGGCAGATGCGTGCGGCGCAGCCGGAAGGGTCTTCTTCGGCGGAAGGGTCATTTGTCAGAGCAGGTTTAGGCGCGCGTGTTAACACCTGGATATTCTGGCTCGGCAAAATGTGCGTAGCGTAATGAGGGATCGTAATTAAAAGCGATAGCCCAGACGCCGCCGGGTGCTGCCCGATGCTGCCAGCTCGAATCATGAGACATTCGCAGGAAACGCAATGGCCCAGAACCATATACCTGCTGACATTTTAGACCAAATGCCTCCGAAATGATAATAGCAGCACGTGTCCTGTGAGTTTGCGAAAGCTTTCTGTCTGCCAAAATGAGTTGGCATGTGGGATGAAGAACGCGCCACAGGTGCCAGCATCCTCATCTACGCACTTATTCTTACAAAGCAAATTGCGATGAATTTTGCACTTTAAAAGGGAATACATTCAAACTGTCAGGCTGCCAGCTTTCCACGTGTTAATTTTCACTCTGCCCTTGAATCTGGAAACAAAAGCACATGTCCTTGAGTTCCAAACATCCCCCTTACTGAATAATTCACAGAGGAGTGAGGAGAAGATAGGAGAAAGATTGCTTATTCACAATCAATTAATCAGAGTCGATTTACTGAAGGTTGGCTAGTAGCAGAGGCACAAGGATTCATGTTTTACACAAAAGGCCGATAGACTTTCATGTTTATACAGTATTATGGCGATCCACATTTACAAAACATACAGTATGAATGTTTGGATTTCTTAGTTTGTGGTATTGTATGTTTTCATTTTGCTTTAAAGACAGCCATCACGGCATCATTTGAGAAGGTTCCAAAAAGCATCTTTTGTGCTTTTATGGAAGCAAGAAAATCTGACCTGTTGCACAAAAGATTTAAAGGGATAAGTCACCCAAAAACAATCATCTCCTCATCCTCTTGTCACTTAAAAGGTGTGTAGCTTTCTGTCTTCCGCAGAACACAAAAGAAAAAAAGGAATGTTGACAAATCTGTTTGCACAATGTCTTGCACATTCCTGCTTATGTAAATATTTACAGTTTACTTCTAACATAGACTGTACCCTTATCTTTATATTATTTGTATTTTTCTTTTGTGTTTGTATTTTATAATAATTGCCTTTGGAGCTGACCTGACCTACATTTCACTGCTGGTTGTATATTCTCTATATAACTGTATGTAACAAATAAAAATCTTGATAAACGAACAATGGCAGTACCCATAAGCTTCCATTGTATGAACACAAAACCAATGCATGTCAATGTGTACTACCGTTGTTTTGTTACATGATATAAAGAAAGTAATACAGGTTTAAAATGACAAGACGGTGAGTCAATGATGACGGAATCTTTATTTTGAGGGATCTATCCCTTAAACATAGTCATTGCCACAAACTTGCACATTTGTTATTTAAAAAAAAGAAGCGTTTTTAAAAGCCACATTTTAAAATCATTTTTCTGAAAGTGTCCGTTACATTTGATTCTCAGATTTAAAATATGGTCTAAAACTTTCAGATGTCACTCACTGTACAACCCAACATAACTCGTCCTCTTGTGATCTGATCGACCAAAACGCATTCTAATACCAGGTATAAACAGCGCCCTAGAAAAACAAACAAACAGAAACAATTTTGATAGTATAGTTCATTTTGGTGTTTTTGTTATTGAAACAATACAACAGTAACATACAGTAAGCACGCACAGATTGATGTCAGTGAGGCAGAATCAGCATTACATCACCGGTTGTGTTAATCTTCAATAACCATCTTTCCCATGATGACTGTAATAACATCAACACCTACACACACACACCCTGGTTTTTTTTTTTTACTTGTTTAATTGATTTCATAGGGTAGCAGGGCTTATATCTGTTTATATAACACCAAATGTGTTTGCTTACTAGCTTCTGTATAGATTATCATATATATTGCATGATTTTCTTTTCTAATTGCACATCTAAACCCTGAGCATAATTCCACATCAATCATATCAGAACAGAAGTTTTCATTGTCCAGGAGCTGCTCTTTTTTTTGAGCTTCTTTTTAGGACTTGTTGTACTTCTTAGTTAAAATATTATCAACTTTGTCACTGATTTATCATCTATAAGAGATAAATCTTTTAAAGATAAAATGTACATGACAATTGTTGGCATATTGTAACAGCTATAAAAGTTGAGATAGCCTACTTTGAAAAACTGGAAGAGCAAATGATGACTCTACTTGTTTAACTGTCAGATTGAGCGGTTTGTTTCTTTGCATGTTGTGATAGATTGGCATTGACTGACACTCTTCACACAAACACAAGTGAAATGTTAACAGACACAAACAGCTTCACAGTGTCGTTCAGAAAAACACACATTCACACATTCGACTTGGGGATACCCAGAGAAAAACAGCTTGCTCTGTAATTTAGCATGGCTACAGTAATGCCAACGTTTTTAATTAGATGGAAAGAGATGTTTGCGGAAAACAGGAAACAAATGTGCTTTCCTTCTCTCTAGATGATGAGATTTTTTGGTTTGCTTTCGAAGGGTTTCAAGAGAGAATATTTTTCTTAGACGCATTCTCTCACTATCCCCAAAACACGAGGCGTGTAATTATTCCAGCTATAATTCAGTCCCTTTTGACTGATTCATTTCTCTCGCTGTGAATGCTTAGTAAATTGTCACATTGTTCAGCAACATCATTTTCTCTCTCAGTCAGAGGAAGTCTAAAGCACTGTAGGAAGTGTAACAACTTGTTTTTCCTATCCTGAATAAGTCCTCAACAGAGTTTTGTGATAATTGGAGCAGGAAACTTCTTTGTCAATCTGTGTGTGTGTGTGTGTGCTTGTGTGTTTCTCGCTGTTTGTAAAAGAGATGAAGAGAGGGAAATAGAGTATGCATACAGTGCATACCACGGGCTTTGAAGGGCAGAAAGTACCATTGACCATTGAGTTATTCTTAATAAAAACAGACCTAAATGAAAAAGTTTTTCTCTCAAATCGATTAAATCCTTTGTTGTGAGGACTTGATTTCAATGCATATGCTTTTAAGGATGAGTATATTATTGATGGCTTGAAGCTAAAATGAAGATTTTCTTGATTTGACATTGAAATAACTGTGCAGATGAAGCCAAGAACATCGGAAACAATGCATGAAAATAATCTACTGAAGAGGATATCTACAGTACATACTAATGTAGTCTGAAATGTACATATATTGTGTGTAAATACCAGATCACAAGTCACAAAATGTTTCCTTACATGTGTTCCTTACATGTGTATGTGTTTGTGGCTTTTATGACATTGGCACCCTTAGACTTCAACCCTCCCGTTCAATCTTTCTCTCCTACTCGCTCTGAGTCACCCCTTTAAACTTGCTGAAGTCTCTCTCTTTCTCTCTGACTCATCCCTCTCTTTTACCTCCTGCCTTATTGACACTCTGGTTTCACCTCTGCTCTCTCATCCCCTTTTTGGGGTGTGAGTCACCAGTCTATCTATTCAACACCTCCTAATTCTAACTCTCCATCTCCCTCCTATTCCTCCATCGATCCTGCACCTTCCTTCTGTTCAGCCTAGTCTCACTATAGAAACATCGTTTTAACGACCTGCTCACCAATAAAACATCTCTCAGTGGCCATTTGTTTCCTCCTTTGGAAGATTCTGATTCCTGTCCATGGAAAATACTGGGGGTGAACTACATTTTATTATATCTCGAGATGCAGAAGGTGCCTGAATATCAATACAGTCAGAGATTTGTATAGAGAGCACTTTACTTGGAACTCATACTATATATGATCCAAGATGCATGTTGACAGTAAGCAGGCTAACATCTTTTTTTAAACAATGTATATAATACATTAAAAAAAGTTAATTTAAACATTTTATTCATGAAAAGCAATCAAATGACATAAAGAGCTACCTATCAAAACAATTGAAGAACCTTGTGAAACAAGGTTGATAAACGTTTTAGTGGTGCATGGGAAAACATTATTTGTGTGTAGGGGTGTCACGATTCTCCAAATCCTCGATTCGATTGCATGTTCGATTCTAAGGTCACGGTTCGATTCGATTCTCGATTTTTACATTTATTCTTTTTAAAGCACAGATTGTCATTTTTCAAACTAGACTTTTATGCAATATAATATCTGACCTTTGTTTGCAATGTACCACACTACATTGTCAAATTTAAAACTTTTATTAACAACATAATGTAACAATAACTTATATCTTTAGTCAATTGAAATGGAGGGAATCACCGTAGCTGTGAGATGCGTTCTACTTGGGATTTCGTAGCGTGGCTCTAGCACGCTAATTAAATGCCTAAAACCGGAGTTTTCCACCACCGAATAAGGTCGCATGTCCGCGGCTATGAATACTCCTACCGCACGCGTAATTGCATTTGCACGAGTTGAGTTGCTTGGAAGTTTAATTCCAAATGAAGACGGAAGAGTAGTTTGTGTAGTTGTTGGTTTAACAGATAAATCTATGTTTTTGTGGTGCCTGCGGAGATGCCCTGCCATGTTAGTCGTGCTGCCAGTGAGAGAATATGGTACACGCACATAGCACAGCTTGCAAACCTTTGTTTTTTTGTCGACAACGCGAACGTTGTCAACATAACTCACTGGAAATCCAAAATACTTCCACACCAGCGACTTCAGTGAAAGAGGAGGGGATTCGAGTTCTGTCGATGGGTCTCCTGCATCTGCAGTTGCCATGCTATCTTTTGAGTGGCTGTTAGAGGAGGTTGACTCGCAGCACTTCAACACATGTGTTTTTTTCCGCTTGGCAAGTAACCAGACGCAACATGGGGGCGTGGCAGCATCGACGATTCCATTTTTTAATTCGAAGTTTGAGACTGTGACTTAATTTCGATCGATTTCGATATAATATCAAAATCGTGACACCCCTATTTGTGTGATGTATTGTTGTAGAACTATGGTACTATTTTGACATTCATCTTATTATAAGTCAGTTGTATGTTTGATATATGAAACACATTATTTAATGGGAAGTTTGTGTGTTTGTTAAATTAACAAATTCTGAACATGTGTGTAGAATTCGTATTTGTCAATATAACCGAAGCAAGTACAATCATGGGCCAATCATGTATAACAATACATCACACAACCCATTTTCTTCTAAATCAGGGGTTTTCAAACTTTTTTGCCAGCCGAACCCCTTTGTCCTAATTCATTTACTTGAAGTATCCCCTGAGAGGTACTCCCCATGAGGAAGTACATATTTCAATAATTTAATAGTGCATTTGCATGATTAATAAAAAAAAACATATTTTTTTTACGTTTTGAAGTTGTAATTAGTAGTATTTTACATAAATATTGTTATTTTTAAACATTTCTTTGCAAATTACACTTGTAGACATACAGTGTACCTCAAGAACCCCCTGCGAACCCCAGTTTGGGAAACCTTGTTCTTGATTTGATCATTTAGTATGTGTGTGTAGTACAATGTTTTAATGACCATTATTTGATCATATATTTGATTATATTAAAAAAAAAGGAAAATAATTCAAGCACAACTTGAAAATGTTTGAAAGAACATCTAATGTGTTTCAATGGAGTGAAGGAAATCTGATATTTTTTTCAAATAGCATTTACATCAATTTGCTGAATTAACACACTTACTTTGTGAAATATTGAAGATTCTAGTAAATTTATTTGTTGGTTTCTTTTTTCGTTTATTCAAAATCATTATGTTTTCTGTTTGTTTCTAGGTTGAAATTATATTTTGAATGGGAGATTTTCATGTGGTCTCATATAACATCTATAAATGTTTGTATTTATTTTTAATCAATCACTTTTTATTCAGTAATGTAACACCAGAATCACCACCAAAAAGAAATGTTCACCACCTCCAAACAGTTTAACCCCTGCACACCAACCATACACAGTGCACACCAGCCAATGCACAGCTTTTGTATAAATTAAATTAAAGAAAAGTCGAATAGAAACGTATTGTTTGTGATCTGAATTATACTGTATGTCCCTGTTGTTGACTATGATTCTGTAATTGTATTATAACATCTTGTTTTACTGTCTTTTGAGAGGGTCAGATCAGATGCACTTGTGTGTGTTGCATTTGTAGTTAAAAGAAGAGACAAATGGCAACATGATCTTTCTCCTCCCCCTGTCTGACTTCTCACAGCTCTCTTTGATCGATTGCTCTGTGTGTGTGGCTGGAAGAAATCCTTATTCCTTTCAACAGATTCCAACAAGAACATCTATTTAAAACACCGTGGTGAAAGCTGTTCATATGACTTGATGAGTTCATCCATCCATCACTGTTTTCATCCATCAGTTGATGTCTTGACTGTCTTTTTAGCATAATGTTATAATACTCTTTCAAGTGGTCTTTCCCTTAACTCTGTGATGTCATCAGTCTGGGAGGGCCAGGAGTGGACTGCCATTGCCAGCATGAGAGTGGGGCGGCAGTTCTCCAACTGCAGTTTCTCATCAACGAGGTACAACACACCCACACACGCAGGCACACATATATTACAGCATGTATTCGGGCAGCATATGCAGAAAGCGCGTAGGAGGGCAGAGCGTGTCTGTGCATGTTTATATCTTTTATTTTAGGTGCGTGTGTATTCAAGTATAAATGCGTGCTCAGCTCTTCAGAAGAATACGTTTAGGTCAAGAGCCGATCTCCCTCTTGGTCTTGCGGTGCTAATGCAGTCAGTCTCTATTTCACATCAGATGTGTCAGGAGCCACATTTTACTCTCTGTCTGTTTATAATGCGCACACACACTGCAACTCATGAATAACAAAAGAAAAGTTGGCGCGTCTGCTCATAACAAAAAGAGCAAGTGTGCAAGTTTTGACATTTGTTTTGACATTTGAGGTAAGCAGGGGTTAAATTGGGCCGGTCTCGCTCTGCTCCCCGCATGTGTGCGCTGGAGTAATGGAGGGGCATACCGTCGTGCCCTAGTAAAAATCTGCTGTGCCCCAGTATGAATCTCAAGTTTAAAGCGACCCTAACACACAGGGTTTCTTCCAATCTCACATTAATCTTGAGTATCTATAGAGTAGTATTGCATACTTCGTATCTTCGAAGAGTATTTAGTCTGATCACATTTATAAAAGATAGACACAGCTTTACGTTTATTTCCGAAAACATACGGCGCGTGCGGGGGGGAGGGGTAGGCTCAACCAAAACACGTGCTCACCCATAGTCAACAAAACACAGACATCAGTTTCACTCACCGCATGTGGTTCATGTCCAGCAACTTTTAGCTCTGCGACGGCTCCATATATCAGTTTCAAACGATCTCCAAATCCAGCGTTATATACAGTGTTTATATAACATTCATCACCCAAATGTAGTGAACAAACAAACACCTGAACTTTGCGAACGCATGCTCTCTCTCTCCTGCACACAAATGAAAGTGTCGGCTGCGGATGCACCTTCTCCTGCTCTCCTTGCTGGGTGCTTTTCCGGGAGAATTGTCCAATAAGGGACTAAGAGAAAAATAGTTACGAAACAGCTAACTGTTTTACCTTTTATATACAACGTTATAAAGACTATAAACAAACAACCATATACATCATACAGAGTTTGTGTGAGATAGAAACAAGCTCGCATTACAGCAGGGAATGGTAACATAATAAATAACGTGAGCGCTTTGAGCCTTCTTGATCAACCAGTGTTACGCCACGTCTCGTCACGACTCAACAAAGACAAATAATCCCATTATAAACATGACATTTGTTGCCTCTAGTTGGAACATTATTACTGATTATTAGGACTTGTGTGTCTGCATTTGCAGATCACAAACACACGACAAACTCAACCCGCGTTAGTCCGTAGCAAAGTCTTTTACAATGAAAATATTCTTCCAATGGTTGGAATGGCCCCACGTTTTAACCAAAGCTGTTGTGCATAACCGGTCTTATTCTCTCTCCTACGTTCGTGAAGCAATCGTCGGTGAAATACGCTGCACAAATTTGAACATTCGGATTGTACTTTTCTGGAACAGTGTTGTAAATAAAATGTAACCGTTCGTTTTTAGTTGTTTCATCTTTTGGCAGGGCAAACAAACGAAACACACAGTCTCCGCGACATGGCTGGGGCGGTGATGATACAATGATTTTTACAAGTACGCCCACTTTACTTGCGTTAAGATTTGGGGGGTCTTAGTCAAATCATGTTACGAAGAGACGTACATTTGCCGGGGTGGTTACACGAGGTGTTTCAGGCAGGTCTGGGTGAGCATTTGCTTTCAGATAGAATGCATCTTTTGTTTCGACACTTTCATTTTTGCAATTTTACGTGTCTAATACATGCATGGGTAACTTATAACACACCAAAGACACAGAAAAACACGTATTCGGGACATACGTTTTTTTTAAACTAAAAAAATGAACATCCATTGTTAAACACCCAAAAACACAATTAATGCTTCGAAAACAGGGCCTTTAAGGCCATTGCACATTGAGTCCGAAATGTCTGCACGGTAAAAAATAAATACTACCTCAAGTTGTGTATTTTCTCAACGTAACGTTATCTCTCAAGCATTTTGAGAGGCGTTTTGAAGAGTAAAGCTCTTGATGTGTAAGCTCTGAAGGGAAAAAACAATTGTCCGTTTAAATTTCACTTGGCGAAAGGAGCAATAAAACAATGTCAAGTTTTGTATGGTGTCCCCTTCCCAAAGGGCCCCCTGTTTCCTTTCTGCAGCGCCCAGCCTATTTGCGAGTTGTAGACATGACGCGCGGTGCCGCTTCTCGTCAGGTGCGCTCTGTTGTTTTAAAGTTTCAAGTCATAATGTACTTATTTTCTTCTTGTGAAGAAAGGCTCGACTTCCAAATGATATCATTTTAATCAAATTCAAGCATTTAAAGCGGTTTGTTCATGGTGTGTGAGGCAGCAACAATGCACAAGTTAATGGCTCATCTCAATCATTGTGAATGTTTTGTGAAGATTTGACAGAAAAGTACTGGAAATACACAGTTCATACAAACAATTCTGACAAATATTGACACAAGGAAAGGGCACAGGCCTACAGAAAGACTTTATTCTTACATGTATCTTTGTAAACTGCTGGCTTCTAGAATGAGTTTGATCAGCATTTTATTGTTCATATCAAAGGGCTCTCAACTTATATTTTACAGCTTGTCAATTAATAAGATTATAAGATTCGTATATGCACCCCTCAAAATCTCCCATAGAGCCCCGCCACATTACAAATACCAATTTAACCCCTGGATTTTAGCCATTTTGGAAAATGTTTGAAACATTTTCTTACAAAAAAGATGTTCTTATCAAATTCTCCAACTCTACATCTCCAATTATTTCAGTCTTTTTTATATGTTCTAACTCTGCCTACCTAAAAATGGCTTTAGAAGGCAACATAAAATGGCAGTTACAACCCATTTTACTTCTCTAATGAGAAAAAAAATGTAATGCTGGCCTTTATTGTATGCATCAGGAATTTATTTAGTGGGGACAATGTAGATTTCTTATCAGAATAAAACAGACTCGAGTGTAAGCTGTCTGTTGAGCAGAGTTGAAAATTGTTTGCCCTAGGAATTCATATTTTACATACTGGGGACCAGGAGGATGTTTGGTATGAGGAGCCTGAAGGTCAAGGTCATCCTCAAGACCATCTTGGCATATTCCTTCATTAGCTTTTATGGAAAGAAAATGCTAATGGTGGAGGAACCCAGGAACCATTTGCTTCTTTCTACATTTCTATTTCCCAGTATTGCCATAGCTTTTATTCCTTTAACAAGCATTGCATTAAATCTTTGACTTTTGATTACACACATGGTATGACCTTCAGCCTCCTCATACCAAACATCATCCTGGTCCCCAGTATGTCAAATATGAATTCCTGGGGTAAAATTACCATTAACGATTACTTGCCCCTCCTCTGCGGCGTAGGTGACATCAGCCGAACAGGAAAATAATTTCAGCCTTTTTGATGATGATTACAAAAACACATATTTTGATATATTTGCACAAATAAAGCGTGTACAATAATACCACAAATACATAAAAAATTATTAAATAAGGTCAATTTCATGTTGCATTTAAACTTCAAACTAAACACGCACACAAGACCGTCTAATTCAGAGAGATGAGAGTGCACACATACTTTTACATTTGAGGTGAATTATTCCGATATCACACATCAGGGCTTTAGCTTGCATCCATATTGATTTCATTACCTGAATCATTACAACATTACAACAGTGAGATATTGATGTAAATAACATTCAGTCACAAGGGCCTGTCTGTTACTAACCAGATATTAGAATTTCTAGAATGAGATTGCTCCTTGTTTCTCTTTCACATTTGATTTTGTGACAACCTTCCTCCCTCTTAAAACAGCACAACTCAACTTCCTCTCGTCACCTGTTTCTCGCAGCTTTTGTCTCTCGGGTGTGCTGGTGCAAACTGTGTTTACCTAAACACCGTCTCCATAGAAACTCAGTTGTCAGTCACCTTACTGATGGATTCGATGCACTGAGAGAGAGCGAGAGGTGAAGGAAAAAGAGAGTTAAGATGGAGACAAAACTATGGTTGAGATAAACTGTTGGCCGTTGTCAGCTTTGAATTAAACAGTGATTTGATAAAACATGGTCAAATTTAAAGAGTAACACAAACAGCCCAGGCAAACAACACTGCTATAGCAGAACATTAGAAGCTTATTCATATTTATTTTAGTACATTTCTTTCTTGATTTTCTGATCATACAGTCAGATTATCTACTGGCCATCTCACAAATCCTTCAGATAAATTAGTTGTGACCACCATTTGTTATTTACTGTGCATCATTTTATTGTTATTTAATAATCAATTTATATAAATTTTATACTTTTATGGTGAATTTCCCTTATTTGCAAAAGGTTCATCGCACAAGAGCTGATACACTTTAGATGACGTTATTAATAATCAAAACACCTTTGGTCTCTGTGTGAGGATCACCGCAGTGAATTCCCTCCAGTGTCTGTTATGTGGAAAGTAATAAGATATAGGGATTCAGAAACGATATAGGGGAAATTATATAGGGCTTCAGATGAAGGGGGTCAGAAATACACTTGTCGCCCTGATTGACAGGCAGGACAGGAAAAAATCACAATCACACTTTCGTTACCTTGTGCTCTCTCTTCTGTCTAAATTATTTCTGTCTCTGTTAGCTATATAATCCATTCTGAACTCTGTAACACATGGCTCTGAATTACACATGTGACTTTTTTTATTCAAACTATTGCATTGTCGATCCAGGGTGGACTTTAATATCATGAACTATTCATTAAATGAAATGTACTGTGCCCAGAATGAAAAAGATCAATGTGACTGAATACATTAAGGTTTATCACTTCCTAGAAACTATATGAATTCTGTATGAGTAAAAATTCTTATAATTTCATTTGTGTAGAAATACAGTATATATATCATATTCCCCTCTTGTTACATTTAACACTTGAATGGTGACATCTCACATGCAGAATACAATTGTTTCAATAAGACTGATTAAAGCACAAATACATTTTCCCATGGACATTTTGGTGACATGTTCATTTGCAATATTGACCCAAGTTTTCTAGATTTAGAGATTGTTTGATGTATGTGTTCCTAGGGGGCGCTGGTCACAGCCTGTGCAGATGACACACTGCATCTCTGGAACCTGCGACAGCGACGGCCAGCTATCCTTCACTCTCTAAAATTCAACAGAGAGCGGTGAGTAGCTTACATAAAACCAATTTTCAAATCGCTCAGATATGTATCTTGACTACATTGCATAAATTCAACAAGGCTAACAGATCAAGTGTAAGAATTATTGACACCTCCAGAGGATTTCATGAAATAAATTAAAACATTTTATTCTCACATTGCATTCGAAGTGAGAAATCAACCTAATATTTTAACTTGTGGAGAACGCAGCCCTGTAAACTTTGGTCTACGTCAGAGCGCCAGAGCGTCCACAAATCTTTCTACAGCGATGTTGGCAGGGCGGCCAGAGCGATTTTTGACGCTCTCGGCGGCGGCGGTGTGAACGTACAGTAAGGCAAGAGTGTCGAACTCGATAAGTATGTAATAAACACAGACAGCTCAAGGTTTCTGGGGAAAGCTTAGCTTCAATGTTTGTCAAATCTTCAAAAGCTCAAGTCATCTCTCTTCTCATCAATTTTGAGTAGGAATGTTATACACACAGAGTGTGTTAAATAAAAAAACAGTATCATATGATTAGGAATCATTTAGCAAAACACAAAAACATGCACATCACCGGCAACATCCTCATAATGTGTGCTTGACCAAATAATAACAAAATCAGAAAAAAGAAAACTTTGTTTGGAAACTTGGAATCTCGTTTACTTTTTTCAATAGAAAGGTCACAATATTTAAATGATAAATTATTTTGGCACACTATGACTAAAAAAAAGAAATTGATATAGAAATTGATCTCAAAGGTAATATGTAGCGTGTACACATAGTCTTCATAAGGTAGATCACATAAAAAGTATATTTTTGTGGCTTTGAGACTTTCTGTCGGTGCGTGGTCAATGTACTGTATATAAACATGCACTGCTAAAAGCAGACTTAGGGCCCTATTTTAACGATCTAAGCACATGGTCTAAAGCGCACGGCACAGGTGCACTCAGGGCGCATTTTCTACCAACGCGCTCTTTAAATAACACAGAAATATTGCGCCTTGGACTTTAGACCATGTTTGAGTTGGTCTATGGCGTTCCTCAAAATAGCAACTCGCCAACAGTGTGCCTGAAAACACCTCTTTTTTAGACCAACACACCAACAGGACGGAACAATGAGAACTGCGTCAGGCTGAAACTAGCAAAAACACATGTGCCCTTAAACTTTTAGCAAATGTACACAATTTAGCAACATATGGTCACATGTCGATTACACATTATTTGCAGTTACAGACAAGTTTAGTTTGGCATATTTTTGCTCAAAAATATAGAATGAGAATTTGTCAGACCATTTCCTTGAGGTCTTGAACGCCAGGCGTAACTCAAGTATATTAAATGATATAAAATAGTGTATACTATATTGTTGTATAATATATTTTATATACAGATAGTCTTCACTTATATTTTTCAGCACAACTTTTCAAACTGCACAAGTTACGCAACAGAAGCTAAAGTGCTACAGTAGGTGTAATGTGGCTGTATTTCACTTAATGTGATTAAATAAGTCAGGGTCATTTCTAATAACCGTCGCTCACACTCACAGCTGTGAAATGTGGGCTTGTTAGATTCTCTGCATAGGCCTTTATAAATTGTATAAAAGTATAGAAACCTTGAGTGAAGTTTTAACAGACATCCTGACATATTCTGAACAAACAGAGAGACCTTGAGTGAGCTAGAGAGAATTTGTATGCATGTGTTTTCCTTCACATAAAAACTGGATGTGTTAGAAGACCTTGCCATAATGTGGCCTCTTACCACTTTGTTGATTGCTGCAGAAATGAAAGAGAGGAATAAACTTTTTCTGATTCAAAGTTGTTTTTTTCTCTAGGCATCTGAAAAGTTTACCCTCAACAGAAATGCTTCTCATAGCTGTTGGAAATCTCATATGTGCAACTTCTTTAAAGGCAACATTTATGTAGTGCTTTATTTTTTCCCTCAAGTCACTTTCAGCAATATATTAGTCAGGTTTCTTTGATTAAACAGAGGCGTGTCAGGATGCCAAATTATCTCTAATTGCTGATCTATGATAATCTAATAAGTGATGATCATAAAGAGGTGTAAGATATTTGATATTACATTTTCTGCCCACTTTAAGTGATGTAATAGGGTGGAAGAAGGATATAAACTATTATTGTTTAATTACATTACTTTCAATTAACATGATCTGCTAATTATGGTTTTAAAGATATATTGGAGGCTATAACCCCATGCACCCTAAACCTAAACTGTGAACGTAGTCACACTCACAGGTATTTATTGCAAACATTGACCAAAAACAGTATGTTTCAAAACAACTCGCGTTGCAAACCTTCTGAATTGAAGCCATAAGAAAACTTTATACGAAGATAATCATGAATGCAACGCACACTGTCAGATCTCGTTGACACATTCAAACCTGACGAAATGATGCAATCGGTCACAACATACACAAGAGCCAATGCTATTTCACAATCACAGCTGATGTATCACTTCGGGGATTTTCCAAACGGAAGTGAGCATCCCTATGCCCTACTCCCTTCGAAGGGCTGAGACCTTGAAGTTAACTCTTTGAAGGGTGTGGGGCATTCCTGTCTCTCGTGTATGCGTTTGGAATTCCCTTCACAAAGGAAATGACTGGCCAAATGTTAGCTTGACAATGAGGCACGTGCACTCTGAATCCAGCGCTCGTTTGTTGAAAATAACATTTGTAATACTTCTTGTTAAATATTCTTTAATTATGTCTTATTTTACTTAGTTTTTTCATTCCACTTGGTATTAATAAAGGAAATTACGTTATATGATAAAGGAAATCTATAAACAAGTAGCTATTTTTAAATATATTAAACATACTTTCCAATAAACTAAATTATCTTAGACTTTATTTTAACCATCTTAAATCATATTTATCACTGACAAAAATAATGTAAAACATATACAAACTAAATGATTATACTTACATTTAGGTAACGTCAAAATCCTGCACCATATTGCTTTAAAATGCGTCACGAGAACTTGTAATCCAAGATCACATGATTACAAATGGGCAATTCCATGAAAATGTCAACCTTGCCGTGAAAAAATAAAGTTTTTACCAACGGTTTTTACTATGGTAACAGCACAGATATTAACACATGTGAGATCTCTCTTCAAATTTGTAAAGCATTTGTTTTATTTTTAATGCATGATTTTTCATAGTCAGGTAAGTGCCATTTTCAGGATTGTCACATCCATAACGCTACATATTCCTCATAAATGGACACATGGAAAATAAAATAAAGTAACTATTTTATGTTCTATAAAGAGGCATCCCTTCTCCATTCATTGGGTATTATTGCTTCAGGATTGTGCATTTTATTTCACAGAAATCCTACAAAGTTTGTCGTCTCCCAAAAACCGCGTCCTTTTCTTGTCGCATTCATAACGCATGTTTATTTCCCTTTTTTAAAATAGAAAATTAGTTCATAGACTGACTTTTTTTATGTTTAGACTCTATCAGCATAGGGTTTAGCAAATGTAAATACAGTTAATCCTGATGGTTTAAATTAATAATCACACTCCAATACGTGTCCAAATTATAGCGCAATATTCAATTTGACTATAATGGTAGACAAAAGCTTCTCCTGCTGGCGGTAGATGCACTAATTCTGTGAACAGTCCAGCGTCGTATTTGAGGTAAGGAACAAACAACTTTTGTTGTCGTTTGGGTTGGAGGACAGGTTGGAAATAAAATGTTTAACAAATGATTCTCACATGCCTAAATGGTCAGGTCCAATCTCTCCAAGAGAGATGTTTACAGTAAAAGTGCTAAAAGTGATTTTCTTCTCCCTTTAATCTTCTTTCAGACATATCTGCTAAAATGGTGTAAAAGTATCAAGTGATACCCTTTTGTTTTATTAGAAATGTATTTGACCATTGCTGGTTACCTTTTACCCTGTTGAGTTTTCATGATCATCATAATGTTCAGAAACCACATGAGACACAGACATCAAATCGGCATCAAACTGAGAACTCAGAATGAGTGTCACAGACTGTATTGTGCAACATAGCTAAAAGATCAGAGCGAAAAGATTTGAGAACCCAAATTCATATTCATCTAAATCCAACAGCATGAACATTTAGGAATAAATCCGCGGTCACACCAGACTTTTCGTTCCATTGACTTCCATTCATACGCATGCGAATGTGTCAGACCGGAATTGCAAGCCCGCCCGAAGATATTTCGCATTTCTCTGCGTAGCAAAGTTGAAGTTTGGTGAACACTGACCTGCGCATTCGTGTCACGTGAGTGCGTGAGACCAATAGAAGATCAAAACGTTACATCGTCAGCGTGACCTCTCGGTAGTACAGGAAATGTAAAAGATGGAGGAGTCGCTTTTGACCATTTTCGAAGCACCGTCCGAACGAATTTCGCATGCTCAAAGTCAAGTCTGACCGCGGCATAACAGATTGCGTGATCTGTGATGCAGAGTGTGAAAGCTTTGTGCTTTGCTGGGTTTGGCTAATGAGCTTTGTTCCCCTCCGTAATAACTGATGATTGTTGTTCAGCACCTCATCAGACTGTCTGGAACAAACAAATAAAGTCACGCTTTCTCACACTGTCACAGATTTTTCCCATCGTATGTGCTTGCTTTGACCCTGAAGTGTTTTATATTTGGCTTTATTAAAATTATGCAAATCTGCATGTAATGGGAAATGTTGTCTCAGATCAGTAGGTGCCTGTCTATGTGTGTGTGTGCGCGTACACAGTTGGGTGCGTATATTTGTGCCAGGCTGTGTCAGATAACAGAGATTTTCAGCTCAGCGGGGTCAGGAGACAGACTCAGGGGGGCTTTAAGAGTTCTGATTCAAGATGCACAGCATGCTTGTCTTTCCCCCGAAATACAAGACGATTTCACCGCAGTACAGTTTCACCTAGCCCTTTGTCATCCAGATGCCGCATCACAGAATGTGTCAAACACATTCTGTAACACAACCCACGTACATTCTTTTTGTTAAAGTGGATGTTATAGTTAACTGTCTCTATAAGGTCCTTCTTCTCACTACTGTTACTAGTTTACATAAATAGTAATCACTATGATCCCATTATCATTGCTTTATTTTTGTTAATTGTATATTTTGTACAATACAGTATATCTTACAGCTTTCCTTTCTGATTTACCAATGTTCATTTTTTTATGAAAAGTGCAATTCAAATACTGCTTTCATAGTAAGGCAACAATTTCAAGGTGAGAAAGTTTGTTAAAAATCCTTTTTATGGCAAGCCACTAGTATAAAAACACATTTTACATTCACATCTCTATTGCCTCCTTGAGTACTAAAGTTTTTACAGCTACAGTTGTTCAAATGTTAAAGTTGAACTGTACCATTGTCACAAAAATGTACAAATGTACAAAAAAATATGTTTTCGTGCAGATAGCTCAAACACTCCCCTGTCAGTTAAATTAACTACACCCCAAACTTGAGTTACCTGTAAAAATAATCAAAGAGATCTTGGCACCATCGCCCGCAAAATGCCCTTATACCACTGTGATAGTCCTTTTGTAATCTGGACTTTCCATGTGTGACAGTCAAAAACATTAAACTGCGGATTAGCATGGCCAGGTGCTCTATTAGCATTCTAACCCTGACAAGTTTAGCTGTCTGTCCAGCGCATCGCAACCTTCATTTTCAATCACCTCGACTGTCAGACGACCCCAGAGGCGTGAGAGAAGGAAAACAGAGAGAGATGTAATGAGTGTGGACAGAAGTGAATTACCGTGTGCTGGTCTTTATTTTCTAGTTAACCTGCTTATAAGGATGATGGATGATGCCATTGGATGGATTTCAGCGTGAAGTCTCATACAGAGCCCGGATATGTGATAGTTTTAATGATCATTTTCCTAATAACTTACTGGATGCTTCATGTTATCAAGAAGCTTTGTGTGGCATGTCACGTTTAGCTGTGGCGTTCGAATGGTCGATGCAGATTTGAATGTGTCTTGCAACATTAAAAATAATTCTCATTGTTTCTCACTGCTCTAAATCTGTCTCTGTTGGATGTGATAAAGTTCCAACAGAGCGATATTTTGAAACATCTGAAGTGTTACATTTTAGCAACCTCAATTTCAAAACTAAACACTGTTTACATGTGTATGAATATGTGGCGTGTTATTAGATGCCTTCCCTGTGGAGTTTCTATTGTGACAGTAGCAGTGATAAATCACAGCGCTAATAGTCTGCCTAATTTTGTGATTATTTTGTAATTAACGTAGTGCGCATCAGCCAAGTCATATCTTGCAATTTCTTTTAACCTTTTGATGACACTGGAGACAGCAGCACGCTATGAAAACAAACACACCGGCATGGGAAATCGCTCAATGTCACACCGTTGCCATTTTATGTCACATTTTTAGTGTCTCGTCACGTCTCAGTCATGGCTCATTAGCTCTGGTTTGTCTTGAGGTGATAGTGTTCTAATTAATCGCCGCTTCCCAAAAATACACACAAGTGGACCCAAGAGGGGCTGGTGTTTGACTGACATAAGCCCCGAAGCAAAGCCAAACCAGGCAACAGTAGACACAGAGTGTGGCAAGTGTTCTTCTAAGCGCTGAGAAGCACATTGAGATGCTAATCACTGAATGATAGTCTCTGCCTAATAATAGGGCCATCAAATGACATTTGTGCTTGTTATTTTAACGTGGACATGATTCCCAAAGCTGTCACTGGGACGGTACCCTATACAAAGGTCCTGATATGTACCATTTAGGTTCAGATATGTATACATTTGGACCAATATGTGCCTTTGAAGCACTTTTTAGGTGCAAAAGTGTACTGTACCTCCCCGGTGACAGCTTTTGACCGTTTTTCCGAAAATAAAGCTGGGAATCAATCCCTAGTATCCATGTGACAGTTAGATGTCTTGAACCAAAATTCACAAAATTACTTTGAAGCAGCAGCTTGGATGTGCAACGGGGTGTGTAACTGCAAAGTAGCGAATCTTATTGTTTTAAATGAAGTCGTGTGTTGTCTACGCTCTGATGCCGTAAGTCCTCTAAAAAGGGATCAAACTCGCCGTGCACAAAATAGTGTGTGCCCTTTAGCTGTCATGAAACGCTCGTTGCCAAGTATGCACCAGAGAGCAAGGAGTAGTCAAGAGAGTCTTTTAATAATCCAACAGGTTATATCGCACAGGAGAAACAGGAACACAGCATAAATTGACATATATTAGACAAGACCTGACAAAAACTAACAAACAGAACAGGCTATATACAGTATACTGTGGAGGTGACGAAGTGATGGCTGACTGGTGTGTAGATTGCAGATCAGGTGCAGGTGATGAGCAGTGGGGAATTCTGGGAGATGTACTGCACTGGAGATGACTGATGACAGGGGAACCGTGATTTATAAAGTAGCCAGTTTTTGCAGATGAATTTTAACCTGGAATAAATTAATAAAGCGTCTGTCAAATGAATGAATGTAAATGTACTCTGATCCCCTCTAGTGATTGTGTACGTGTACAAACTGTAGTTCATGTTGTTCTCTGTGGCTGTTAAACCAAGTGTGGAAACCGGGTATTTTTACACACAAATAAACAACTATTAGGATTTACTTAAACTTTTTTGTGTTTATTTGCGCATGTTTTTGCAGACAGGTTTTTGCGCAAATAACACAAAACGATTAAGTAAATCCTATAATTTTCTTTTTTAGTGTATTATTCAACGGGCAAAAAAGAGAGTATCAGGTGTTCACGTAAATGCTACATTCACACCAAACACAAATTAAGCGATATACGTGAGTAAATTACATACAAAGTCAAAGATGCAAATAGATGCAATCTTGCACCAGGTAATGCGAATGACGCAAATCGACCGGAAGAGCTCATTGACACCTACTGTTTGACACGTCCAAACGCATGAAGACACTCCCCATGGCGGGATGTTTTTCGTGTCATTGCTTGAAAATAAGTAACTATTCCCGCGAATAATAAAGCACATACAGACTTACTCACACAGCACATACAGACTTATTCTGCGTTCACACCAACGCGAAATTAAGCGTTTGGAAATCGCTTAATACATATTTGGTGTGAACGCAGCATATGTTTTTAATCAAATTGTTCTTTTTTTTTTCGTTTTCGCAGCCTTTTGAAAAAATATAAAATGTGATTTTAATTCAATGAATTGTGGAGCCCTATAGTGTGAAAGTTGAGGGATGTGCTAATTCTAAACGTAAAAAAAACTTTCATTTTGAACAGTTAATAGCTTCATGTTTTGTTTAGCTTCATGTGACAGATGCATATAAGTACAGCAATCCTCATTAAACTTTTCTAATGATTTAGCAAATATTTAATGAAAAATGCTTACTGCATGTAGTTTGCTGAAAAGTGATGGATGTTTTTAGGTAATTACTATTCTCCTGTTTCTTTATAGTGTGATTAAATACAGACTTTAATGTGAAGCTGACAAATTCTCGGTGAAATCTCTCTTACACAAACATGATCCTCCTGTTCTCTCTCTCTTTCAGCATCACATTCTGTCATCTTCCGTTTCAAAGTAAATGGCTGTACGTGGGGACGGAGCGTGGAAATACGCACATAGTGAACATCGAATCCTTCGTCTTGTCTGGATATGTCATTATGTGGAACAAGGCTATAGAACTGTGAGTACAACTATAAAAGGGATTGACTTGACGCAGCCGACTTCACTAATAAACCTGAAACGCTAGTCAATAGGGTGTCTATCTCATAATGTGTGAGTCTAATAAAGATACTACAATGTGATGATGTGAAATAGAGAAAGTCTCCTGGAATATTTAATGCGGCTGGCGATCTAAATGTATATATTATTGAGGTCTTTTCAGAGGAGCCCTATTAAAAATGTAACGCAAATCTATTTCTTTCTACAATGGAACACAGACCGTATCATAGTCATTTTCATGGACATTATTAGCAAAAGGAAAATTCCTTGTTTGTTCCACAGAAGAAAGTTGTACAGGTTTGAATCAACATCGGAATGAGTAACTGCTCATGTCTGGATTTTAAAGGCAAATACACTGAAGGCTTTTGTAAATAAATCACAATCTGTGACATTTTATTACATAGAGATTAGGCATGTTTGTCTTTAAAAAGAGATTTAAATATGCATATTATGATATATGCTTGACCGGGACCTGTAGCACCTTTTTAAATTGGTTTAGAAGCATTCATACTGTCATTTTGTCTGAAATTCTGTTTACAAAAGTGAATTCACATAACACTTCATCTCACAATATTTTCAGGACAAACCTGACTGTCGCTCTCCAGATCCAAACATGTTGATTACATCAGCGTTGCCTAAACAGATCTGTCAGAAATCCACATCACACCTGCCAGTGTTACTGTACTGTCACAGACAACTAAAATAACCCTCACCCAAGCTGAGAAATAAATAAGTTATCATGTTAAAGTATTTCAAACCCCAAAGAAACACTTTTATCCTGTGTGCAGTTACACATTTAGACACACTGAAACGCATAACAATCGTGGGCTCCCGCACGTCTACGGCTTCTTTCATGAATAAATGTGTAAGTCAACACCAACACCTCACTCCAGAGAGTGATAATCTGACAAGAAAATAGCTTGCAAGTGTCAATCAAGACTCCGCCTACACAAGAGCCTCTTGGCGGAATCCCTGCTGACAGACGTTAATGTTAGCGGTGAGTAACCGTGGATGCATTCTGAAGGACGTTCAGATCCCCTGTTGCCCACTTGTGGCCCACTACAGATCCTCTACCCAAAATCCCTCACCTCCTTGAGTAGCTCGGCGGCACGTTGAGTGTGCTGTAGTATAGCTGTATTTTTAAAGATAAGAGGACTTGATCCTGGTGGTTCATTATTGTCAAGGGCTTTTAAAGGTTCTCATTGGTAAATGCATCATTTTGGGTCATTTATATGCCTTTTTATATACTTCTGCACAGAAGTGGTTTGTTAACGTGAACTGTACTGCTGATTATAAAATGAATATCTGAAGGGAAGGAAAGACTGTGTTTTATTGCAAAGTTGCATTTTTAAGCTCGACATGCAGCGGTCTGGAGTGTCTTATATTGTAGCGTATGAAATGGTTGCTGTAAAAATATTAAGGCCAGACCTTTTCATAAAATTATTTTATTTAGCAAATGCCGTGTTTTGGCCTCCATGCCTGCTGCAAAAAGGTGTTTTGAGTGTGCGAGACCAAAATACCACTGTATGGAGTAATTACTATATTTATATGACATGGTATTTAAAGTGGCCGTAACTCAGACAGTTTTGCATATCTCACGTTAATCTTGAGTGCTTACAGAAGTGTACCGCTCCTTTAAAATATCCGTAGAGTCTTTAGTTTCATCACATTTATAAGAGACAGATACTGCTGTACAATTATATCCGAAAACATACACCTGCAAGGGGGGGCAACAAAACACAGACATACTTTATGACTCAGTGTCACTACCGCGTGGGGTTCATGTCTGGCATCTTTTAGTGCTGGGACCACTCCGTCTATCAGCTTCGAACGATCTGCAAATCCAGCGTTATATCCACCCTCTATATATACATTCCTCACCTAAATGCAGTGAACAAACAAACACAGCTGAACTTTGCGAACGCAGAGCTCTTTCTCTCTTGCTCCAGCTGGTTGACGTGCACACATGCTCCTCCCGCTCTCCCTGGTTGAGGCGTGGGCGTGCTCTTTCTTCTCGGTCTGGCGTGTTGACAATAAGGGACTAAGAAAAGTTGTTACGAAACAGATTTTCATGTTCGTAAAAAACTTTCCGAAACCTATACGAACGCTGGGATACGTCCAACTCATTTTTTGACAAGTTGATCATGTTAAGCATGAGAAGACGCACGTTTAACGTTGTAAAGAGGTCAGAATGCATGAAACACAGTTGCATTTTGTCTTTTGATCTAATGATGCTCAAATACAATGCCACTCCATTATAAGTATAATGCATGTTGACAGCCCATAATGCAATTGTATAGTTGAGAGACAAATTACATCTTAAAAGATGAAGATGTATCTAAACATTAATGTATCACTGCACATTAAAGGAATCCTATTATTTGTTACGTTGTGACATACAAATTATCATAACATATTGCACAGTGTCTGTCGATCCTCCTAGTTCTATTACTGCAGTCTACCAGAGTTTGGAGGAAATCTTGTGTGCCGTGGCTTTCACGAGCATGTTTATGTGTTCTGTAAACCAGTCACTGTTTTCTAACAAGAAAGCAGCTTGGTAGATTTTCTCAGCAGCGTATGAGAATAGGTGCAGAGAAATGCATACGAACATTGGAGAATTCCCTTTTATAGAGGCAAAGTGCAGCTCATTTCAATAAATAAATATGAATAAATATAAACACGGCCCCCGTGTGCCGACAGCAGGCGTCCTCTGATGGAAATCAAGTGCAAGGATGGAAAGGAGAAACAAGAGATTAGTTTTTCCTCCTCTCGAGGCACACATGAATAAGTCAGAGAAAGATGAAAATATGAGAAGGGTTCGGAGAGCGAGAGATTAACTGAGATCTTGTAACCTGAGAACCTCCAACAATTCCACGCTGTGATATCGCTTGCCTTCAGCTCACAATATCTCCAGCAGAAGTTTGTTTTTCCACACAAACCTTTCCGAAACTACAGATGGAACAAGTTCATTGACACATGTTTTATTTTTCTAAGACATCCTCGCGATGTGCAGCCATGCTTTGGAACCGCGAGAAACATCACTGCATGTGGTCCAAGCTGGATCGATTCTGCACACAGTTTATCTAAAACGTCTTTCTGTACTGAAGCTCTATCTCAAGGCCTAGCCAAGCATGCTTGGGAACTCTGATCTTAAACATAATCAGTCCTCCATTGATCTGCCCTGCAGCCATATAAGCTTAACTAACGTCATGCCTACATCTCCAAGTAATCTCTTTTACACTTCCAACTTCTTGGGAAAAGCCATTGAGGAATTTCATATAGATCATGCTGCTTATTTTAAAATGTGGATCGATGTTCAAATCTTTTTATACAGGACTAATGTTTTTACATAACTTAGCTTCTAATGTTTCTCAGGCTATTTTGGGGACCTGCCAGTGTTCCTCAAGCCTATTAAGGCTTTTAACGGTTTCACATTTTTTGTAATTACTCTGCATTCTGACACTAACTCGGTTTGTCAACCTTAATGAATCAAAAAAAGAAGAAATCAACAAACCCTAACTCTGCATATATGATTTGACTGGATGGATAGGTGGAAGACATATTCATATACTACCGTTCAAATACTTAGAGACACTTGACTTGTTTTTCATGATCTTAAAAACGTAGATCTGAAGGCTGTTTCTGATTCTTAGGGCTATTTCTGATTGCCTTGGAAATAGTTATCTAAAGAAAATATAATTGTCACCACATTATTTCTTTAATGGCGAAAGTTTGAAATGCCATTTTTAATGGCTCAGGATTTCTCAAAAATATGGTTAATTAAAGGGACAGTTCACCCAAAAAGGAAAATCAAACAGTTCTAAGGCACTTTTGACTTTTTTCTACTATGGTAGTCAATGGTGGAGCAGTTTGGTTACAATCATTCTTCCAAATATCTTTTGGTTCTTTAGGAAGAAGGAAGCGGGAACCGGCGAACATTAAACAACTTTTAATAAAATAAACAAACACCCAGCTCCCTCACAGTCGACTGCCGGCCACACAAACATAATAAAACATAACATAAAATCCAGGCCTGGTCCTCTCTCGTCGTACTCCTGTCGGTCGTCCTTTTATGCTTCCGATCTCCTCCGTGAGTGATGTGAGACCGGTGCAACGCGCAGATGGAACTCATTATCACTCGTGTCACCGGCCTCGTGTCGTTCTCTCGCGGCTCTCGTCCCGCCTTACTCGTTACAATGACAGATTTTTTTTTTGTTGGGTGAACTATCCTTTTAAATGCCAAGAGTAATTTTGTTTACAAATTCTTGTTAAAGGGTGGCTACATTGAAGATGCAAAAATAAAAAATATGGTCACACTTCAGTATAGGGGGCAAGTCTCGATATTAACAAACCATTAACTTCAACTTTTTCCTCAATAAACTCTTCATTTGTTGCTTATTAATAGTAAGTAAGGTATTTGTTAGGTTCACGTATTGGGTAGGAACAGGGCCGTGCACAGACCTTTAATGGGGCAGGTGCTCAAAGTTTAAAAGGGGCACATGAAACAAGGCTTTAAATATGGCTGTGCTCAAAACATTAATACAGCAATACTGTATATCGCAATGCATTCCTTGCTGATACATATATCAATACGGATGCTTCTGTAATTGATAAAGCACCCGAAAATGAAATTTCTGTCATCATTTACTCACCCTCAGATTATTCCAAACCTGTGTAAATGTGTTTTTTCTGTTGAACACAACCAAAGATATTTGGAAGAATGTCAGTAACCAAATAGATCTCATCCCCCATTTACTGCCAAGGTAGGGAAAATAAATACTATGGGAGTCAATGGGGGATGAGATCTGTTTGGTTACTGACATTCTTCCAAATATCTTAGCTGATGTTGAGGAGGCTGCTGGGCATGTTGCTGTCTTTGCTGTTGTAGAAAAAATAGTTTTGTCTTATTTAAAATATAATTCTGTTCTAACCCTCTTCTGCTTTTTTTTTAAATGATAATGATAATAAAAACAGCGTTGATAATATAATTCGGAGGATGAGAAAATCAGAATAAGGCCGTGTTCAGACTTGACTTCTTTTTCGGAGCTGCTAGCGTCTGTTTTACATTATAATCCTATGTAATAAACTGTGTTTTCAAAATAAGTGTTGAGCGCTTTTTTAAACGCCAGCGCCAGCGTCTTTTTCTGCAGCTCAGAGCGTCTTTTGAGGTTGAAAAAAAGTTTAACTATTCTGAAAAAAACTCACTACGTAAAGCTCCTTTTTCACAGCAAACCTATGATAGAGACCTGTTGTTTCCATAACAGCATGCGAGGAACGATATTGGTTGAGAAGGCTCAAGCTCAAAAAAATTAAATTGCGGACGAAACGCCGTTGGGTGATGGTTTTGTATAAATGTAAGTTTAATTTTCTCTTTTGGCAACTTCTGATTGCATTTCTAGCGAGAAATAAGAACTGTAGTTTTTAAATATGTGATTACTTATTGCAAGACGCACTCTGTTTCTAATTCATATAGACTTCTGTCACGCTGTCTATCAGTTTCTCTGGGCTGCCTTTGTGCATCCGAAGTCATGGCGTTCTGCTGATATTTGTATTATTTTTACTAAAAAAGCACCTTTGTTTACCTTTTCTTGTCAAAAAAGAAGTCATGTCTGAACATGGCCTAACCCTGTTTTACCAGTGTTTAGGCACTCTACTGTAAATACTGTAATAATTATACTTCAAAGTGTTTGTACTTCAATAGTTAACAGTGAGAATTGCCCCCGATACTGAAGTGTTACCAAAAATGTTGATGCGTTTCCTATTATTCTTGTATAAAGCATATTTTTATAGAATGAGTACTTTGAACTTTTGAATGGTAGTAGTGTACAATACATATATAAATGTGCTTGACAGGCTGATTCATTAACTGCTCGATTGATTCACTGATTAGTCGATCCCCGAGAGGAAATTTGCAGCACGAGGACATCAACCGTCAGCTGCAGGGAGCACAAAACTAAGTTGTAAAACCACACACTTTCATCCCCAAAACAGAAAATCCCCTGTGGTACCGTTAAGCTTTTCAAATCACCAAATTGCAACCAACCAATTTCCTGCGCTTCACCATAATATTCAAACCTATTATCCTCAATGAGATTGCTGCCTCCATTGCCACGGCAACCATCGTAACCACCGAAAGCACTTCAGCGACTCTTATCGCAGCCTTTGAAGTTGGACTCAAACAGAGAGAACGCTCACAGCCAGCCAGGCAAGCGTCTGCATGCACCTCACGTTCGTCTTTCGCACGACGTGTTAACGATAAACAAGTGTTTTTGGATTTGATGAGCGACCAGAACGCAAACACCAGCTCCGCTCTGCACGCGGGGTCTGATCCGCAGATGTATATTCTTGTTCTGTGTGTTTTTGCTGGAGGCTTAGGCGATCACACAGGTAGGCAGGGACGATAAGGGTGAGGGAGAAGAGGTTTGTCTTCCTGATAAGCAGGACCCACCTTATCTCAATTTACTTGCCTGTCATTGTTCCATGTAAACACACACGCACATTCGCATAGAACCGGTTTTATGGTCAGCCTATGGCCCATCTTACGAACAAACAGAAACGTCTCCTAGAAACGTGGAGAGGGATGGTGAGAAGTACTGTAAATGTGTCAGACAAAGTAAAAGTTGATAGAAACAATTGGCTAATATATATATATATATATATATATATATACAGAGTGTGTCTGTAGGGTGTGCACATATTTACACTATGTTTATTTTTATATATCCTGATCTGTGTATGGAAAATTGCATGCGCACATTTATACATCAGGTCCTTGGTGTTTTAAAGCAGTCGATACATCAGTCTGTCACTGCATGTGTATAAAGCACAGAAAAGTCTCTCATAAATGTCTCAAAAATCTGAATAATTCCAGCAGAATGCTTATAGTAAATATAGTCAATCACCTGTATTAAAACTTATTATACGTTAATTTAATTTAGCAGACATTAAACAGTTTTTTACCGTATCTGTCACTCCATACATCATGCTAAAAATGTTTTGTAAAGTCTGTAAAGTGTAACCCTGTGCTTTGCCAAATGTTCAGGTCAAGCCAGGGGCGGCGCTAGGGGTGGGCCCGAATGTTTTCAGTAAAACCCGAAATGTTTTTATTACCATGCCCTGTACGAATCACTTAAGGGCCGTTCACATTTCGAGTCTTTTCCACGCGCGAGTTTGTTAGTTTGTATGTAGACGCATGGCAAGCGCAATAAAATAGAGAACAACGCAGTACTCGCTCTTCTTCTAGCCGTGTATTCTGACACATATGAGTGTCTCTTGGCTTAGCCCCCGGATATCCACTATCCCTATAGAACTGCCCGTGTATCAAGCTATTTTTTTATGTTATGTAAAAAATAGCTACATTAACAAAAAAAACCTTTAATGTACTTGTTGATTGACAAAAAAAAAGGAGATCCCCATTGTTATGTCAAACACATAATAATTATATTTTTTATATAAAATATATTTTACTATTATACCTTCAGACTATAAATACAATGTTATCATGTACATTTTCGACTACATCTGATCGGGGTCTAAGTGATCCAATCCCATATTTTTAGATCTTATTTACACTTTTACTTTATGTCTGAGATCGAATTGGCAGAGAGTGAGATCTTAATGCATGCATGTATTTGTCATAATTAATTAAGTTATATAATTTATTCTTAAGAAGAGTTAAATAACACGGTGTGTGGTCTTCTAGACATACTGTAAAAATGAACAAAGCGTATCAGCTCACAGCTCACATTCACACTCTATTAGAGGACGATAACTGACCTCATACAGAAGCCGAAAGAAAGTTTCACTCTTTGAGATGTGAGGAGAATCAGCACTGCTGGACATTCCATCAGACTGAAATTAGATTTGAAGCCCAGCGAGACTTGTTTAGAAATGAAATATCTTTCTTATATCCTTTCTGCCTCTGTCCTTCAGTAATGCAATCTCTCTTTTTCATCATTTGTTGATCCAGTCAGTGGTCAAAACACTCTCCACAGGTCAACTCTCTCTCTCTCTCTCTCATACTCTCTCTCTCTCTCTCTCTCTCTTACACACACCCTCTTTTTTTTGTCTTTTAACTGAAAATGGGCTAACAGGACTGATGGTGTCTCTTTCCTCCATAACGTTGTAGAGGCCACTATTATACCATGCCTAATATTATGGAACATATTTACTTTCCTATTTCCAGATCTTTGTTATGAATTATTAATCATGAAAATCTATTGATACGGTTTTCCTGGATAATACAACAGCAGGTTTGAAATTTGTACTGACCCTGTTTGCATTAATGCAGCATCACACAAAAATTGTTGTTTAAAAATGGCTTCACAGAAATAACCTATTCACATTTGTAATCCGTGGTTCATAATCCACAGCTAAAAGTGTCCAGTAATGACGGGTTACTGAGATAAAGTAGCAGTATGCGTACAGCATTTTTAACAGTTTTGTTAAAAGTGCTAAATTTGATCTACTGCTTTAATTTTTGCAAATCTAGAGAGCTGAAGTGTTGTCGATTCTCATATTTCCAGACAGAACTGCAGAGGTGGCCGTTTTAAGATTTTCTTCAGTAGAAAAATGGATTAATGGCAGTCTGGGTGAGGAGCTCAAAGGAGTTTCAGTTCTGACTTTTTACTCCCAAACCTCAAGCTTATAAAAGATGCAGTAATGAGTCTCGTCTAACTGGAGGTAACATTAGAAACTGGTAGTGATGAAGAGAATGAATTTAACAATACAAAGATCAACTTGTATGACGTTCTTTCTTTTGCAGATCACAAAAGAAGATATTTGGAAGAATGTTGTTAATGTTGTTGTTTTGTGTCCTTACAATAGAAGTCGTTACTGACATTGTTCGGTTACCAACATTCTTCAAAATATCTTCTTTTGTGTTCTGCAGAAAGAAAGTCGTACAGGTTTGAAATGACAAGAGGGTGTAAATGATGACATTATTGTCAGTTTGGGGTAAACTATCCCTTTAAAGAATGAAAGAAATAGCAGCACTGCCCAGGCCTCATGTCAAGAGACGACTGTGGCTGGAAAATCTAGGCACAAAACAGTGATGGTTCAGGGTAAAAAGGGACCGCTGAAGTGTGTAAGATGTTTGAGAGGTCTGTGGCTTGTACCTGTTTTACAATGTCATGAGAAATCTGTGAGGGACGAGACATTTTAAGATAGTATTCATTTAAACCAGAAATATTATACTCTTCAAATTTGTGTGTGTTTTTGCAAAGAGCCATAACAAAATTCAGTTATGGTATATATATTCTTGATATTTAATGAAGTATCAAAGCATCATTTTTGCTTTGACATAAAAGTAGAACTTCAAAAGACTTTGGTTTTCTTTGAGCCTATGACAACTTAATCTTCTAACTAAAAAAAACTGTTTCTTTATTTTAATTGACAAGCTGAGATTATATTATAGTGCTTCCGTGACATTTATTCTGATAAATCATGCATAGTGTTCAATGGTTGACTGGTTAGCATGAAAGCTGAGCTGCGGGTTTTTCCTACACCATAATGGGGCATCTTTCTCCATTGACGTGTATTCAGGACAGCCATAGGCTTTTAAAAGCACAAAATAGACCTTTTGTTTGTCGGCTTTGTGCCTTTAACTTCACAGCTCAGGACAGTCACTAGTGAAGGACATGGGACTGTGAGCGTTCTTCTGATGCTATCAGCCAATCAGCATCGTCAACATGCCAAGACATACACATCCAAATTCTGAAGGTCACATTGTAAGACCGAATGCATCACCACGGCCATGCCATTTTGATGGTTCTTTCAAATGTCTCAAAATGCGCGTTTTCGGGGCATGAAGAACAGAATAAATGGGTCCTGTCTAAACTGTATCCTATCCAATGATTCCCTGTGTGCATGTGACGAGTGCAATTTTTTTAAGTCTTACTCACACAGAGACCAACACCCACAAACTTTAGTAAACAAAACCACTAAAGTTTCCTTTCTAAGGAATGAAAGCAAAATAATTGTTATAAGTATTTGGTTTAGCAGTTTGCATGACTGCATGACACTTGCTGTAAAATATACGTAAAACACGATGTGAAGGCACTGTTTCGACCTACTTATCATTGTCAAATAGAAAATGCATCCTATAGCATAGTATTTCAACAGTGTTATCAGAACACAGAAGGAAGAAAGAGGCTGTGTAAATGACTTATTTTCAAGTGTGTAAAGATATTTTGCAACATACCTGTTCTCCCCTAACCGAACTGTAGAGAGTGAAAAGAGTGTGTCACATGGTATTTACAGCTCAGGTGATTGTCCAGTAGCTTGTGAATCTGCCTTTTACCTCTTTTTGCCCACGGCAGTCACATTTCTTGCAACCTCAGCATCACTGATAGAAAAATGATGAGTTGACATAAGTAACCTCAGCATCCTTCAGGGGCTCTTTACTGTAGTCGCACACCCTTAGGTTCCAGAGAGAGAGAGAGAGAGAGAGAGATTTTGTGGAATAGTTGTATTATATTTCTTGTATTGTGTTCGATGAAAAAAATTATATTATTAATGCAAACCATATGATAACCACTAAAAGTTGCCTGCAAGGCCTAGCAGAAACTGTATATTCAGTTAGAATATTCAGCTAAAGTGATAAAGAATTGTAAAAATTGTCATAATTTACTTACGCTCTTGCCATTTCACACCTGTATGACTTTCTTTCTTCTGCAGAACACAAAAGATATTTTGAAGAATATTGTTAACTGGCCCCATTCACTTGCTATGGTTTTGTGTCCTTGCAATAGAAATGAATGGGGCCAGTGCTGCTCCAAATATTTCCTTTTGTGTTCTGCGGAAGTAAAAAGTCATAATGGTTTGAATTGACAAGATAGTGGGTTAATGATGACAGAATTTTCATTTTTGGGTGAACTATCACTTTAAAGAGCCGCAGTCCCAGGTGTTTTCTGCAATGTAAAAATAGTCAGCGGTATCCCCAGAATGTGTCTTTCAAGTTTCAGCTCAAAATACACCACATATCTTTCATTGCAAGATGTTGAACATTACCATTTGTGACTGCAATTTGTGTGTGTCTCTTTAAATGCAAATGAGCTTCTGCTCCCCTCCCTGTATGCAAAATAGGCGGTAGAGCGCTTAAACGTGTGCTTTGGATGACATCAAGACAAACAATATGGAGGAAAGCGCAATTATGTCTGTAATGCCCTTTCCAACAAAAACCTTACACTAACTGCCTTGTTAATAAATACGAATTAAATGGAAAAGACAAAAACATAGATAAAACAACATATGCTGACCATTTGCTGTATGAAATGTTGGCCATTGATGATTAATCATATGATTGAATATTACTAACAGACATAAACACGGATATAGGCAAAACATGCATTCAGAGTACTTGTATATGACAGACAGGTATGTAAAGATCAGCAACCAAGTGTTATTACGTTGTGAGTAGCAATTTCTGCGTAACCTCATTGTCTTACAAATGCGGACTCTGCTCTAAGTATTGTTGAACTAAGGACATACGAGAAAACACTGAACTCACTGAGAAAGACACTGCAATAACCTTCTTTCGTTGTAATGAATAAGCTTTACAGAAATGATGTCCGTCACAGGTCTTCTGAACCGATGGGCGGCAACACAACACTGTCTTTGGACCAATGTATAGTCCCAGGATTAGCCGTGAACATGTAAACAACAGCCGCTAACATGCTAAACACATTATTGAAGAAAGGCGATTTAAAAACGATGTGTAATACTTACTTCTTCCGGAGATGAAGCTTGATCGCGAACAGCTGGTCATGATCCACTCTTGAGAATACGTTTTTTGGCGAAACCCATGCTAAACCCATGCGCCGCGACCGGAGCCTGGTCTTCCGGGCACTGGGCCACCGGGTCCCGAAGCTTCAATTCTTCGACCTTTCCGGCGACTCGAGGTCAGCGTCATTCGAATGCCCCGGCAAAGACCTTTCCAACGGGTCCTGGCTCGTTTCTGTAAGTCTTTCCGGACCGGAGATACGGACCGGTGAATGTTGGTTTGTCGATCCGAAAAAAGTGCTTCTACCCCAGACGCAGAGTTCTCGGCGTCCCGCCCAGGACTTTCGATCGTTAGTAACTCCGGCCGCCAAGGTCGCAGCGGGACGAACCCGGGCTCGTCGTGTGACATCAGATTGTTAGGGGATACCCAACAGCCTGTTTTGTGTCACTGTTGCGGTTTAAAGGAGATTACAAAAACAAGAATAGATGGATTTGTATAATTACAAGTTTTTCTGCACACACGCTGGCGACTCAATTTCTGGTAGATAAACATTTAAAAGTGCATTTTCTGGGATAGCGGCCCTTTAAGTGCAGCTTACTGTAAGCTTTATATACAAAAACTTGGCCATGCTTTTAATTGCTACAAAAAATATGGTTGACTCATCTCTCTGTTTGTAAACACAATGTGTGTACACTGTACAGTAATGTGTTTACAGTGCCTTGGGGCATTGATACAATGCTGCAAGTAAATGTTAAAAATATCTGTCGTAGTACTAGGAAATTATAACCTTATATACGTAATATCTGTGGAAGAATGGCACAAAGGGATGTGATCTAAATAAAGCTACAGTATGTTTATATTAGGGCTGTCAAAAGATTAATCGCGATTAATCGCATCCAGAATAAAAGTTTGTGTTTACATAAAATATGTCTATGTTCTGTGCATATTAATTATGTTTTTATAAATACAAACACATACACATGTATGCATTTACATGTGTATGTAAATGCACATGTACATTTATTTACATGTATTTATTTATATTTACCAACAATTGAAATTATATATAAATGTTTAATCATTTTTAGATTTTTCTTAAATATATGCATGGATGTGTATGTGTTAATAAATACAAAATTATTCTGCACAGCACACAGATATATATTATGTTAACACAAACTTTTATTCTGGATGCGATTAATCGCGATTAATCTTTTGACAGCCCTAGTTTATATAGAACAAACTCTACCCACAGGAATTACTCCAAATACACATAATTGGGTCATTCACCTAGAAATGTCGTCCACCAAAATAAAAATGCTACAGTTAAAGCAAATTCACATGTTTTCTTGAATAATTTATGCAAATGCATCAGCAAAAATACAAACTGCACATCTCTGCTTTCAAAATTTCTGGTATCCATAGACTTCAGATATACAGCAAGTGCATTTTTTGTTTTGGTTCTTTTACCAACTGAGACTTAATTTTTGATGATGTCTGAGTTTGATTTAACCAGAAAAGTTTCTTTACATAGGTGCATTAGCATTTGAGCCACATTAAAACATTGAATTACATGCTTGTTAGTTAACACAGGCCTGAAGTGTCTTCACCCAACATTTCAATTATATCCTACTGTATACATCACTTTACATTTATTTTCCTTTGCTCTGTGATTGATCGGTTTTCTGTTGCCATGGTGTCAGTGTCAATGATAACTAAGACTTAGAGGCATTAATGGGTGTTAGGGCTTTTTGTTGGCTCAGTCTATTTGGTCCATTGCAATAACATTTTCACCAGCACAGACGTATGTATGTCTCTGTGTGTCAGTGTGATTTTTTTTCTCTCTCTCACTGTTACTTTGCTATTTTTCGGTCCCTCTTGTACTTGGCACATCCTCACACGAAAGCAAAGCAGTCATTTCACTGGAGATTGCCGGAGCACATTTCCCGACCTGTCACTCTCTGCCTTTGAAATCCTGCTGAAAGGAAGACCTTGAGTCGAATTCTGACAAGAAGCCTTCCAGAACTTTCTGTCATTCACAGACTATGTGAATGACCTGGGTAACCTGTAGTCTGAAAAGTGACTGTCGGTTGAGGTGTTTTTAAAGCAAAAGCCTGTGTTTTATTTACAGACTGCACACAGTTTAACATGCGTTGAGACACTGCACCATTACTGTGTAAATCAGGAAGTTCTGATCAGTCCAAAACACGTCTCTTTTGATATTTATTTAGCTTATTATATATTGTGCTCTTTTTACAAAAGTTTGAGAATGCAGGATGTAACATGAATTTTGTTAAAAGAGATATTTTTGTGCATTTTTAATCGATCACAGCAGATCAGTGTTTCATGGAATGATGACTAAATGATGGAGAGGCAATATAACCGGGCAATATCCAAACATGCTTTCAGAATTTGAAAGAGATGATTCAGATGCATGCATCACAGTGGTGCAACAAGGCTTCAACTGCTCTAAAAGATTGACAATTTTTTATACTTAATTTGCATAATTCCTTACAGTATGTGAGTTGTGTGCTGGATTGCAAAGAAAGCATTAAGAGTTTGGACACGATTCATTTGGAATCTGGCCCTGTGTTTTTAATTGATTGGTATTTTTTTCAATTAGGTAAAAATAGCTAGTTTAAAACAAACCCACAAACTATGTTTTGCTATTGTTAGTTGGTGGCAGTCACAACTGGGGGAGAGATTTTTCAGAGAGTACTTTTACTGGCCAAAAAATAAGGAATACGCCACTAAGCAAGAGAGGATGTCATCTACGTGTTTTTTGTCTACTCTGCTGGAAAAATGAAGTCATTTTAGAGGCTACAGTAAAAGGAGAAAGTCCCAGATCGCCAATCTTGATTTTATATAGTCTTTAAAACATATGCACACTTTTCAGGCAGACATGCATGACAATTATGCAAATTTCTCATTCAACACCCTGATATCTTTTGAAGAAATTTCTCTCTCTCTCTTCTCAGATCAACAAAGACACATCCAGGGCCTGTTGTTCATCTGAGTGACAGTCCAAAAGATGAGGGAAAGGTGAGGAGTTCTCTCCTTTTTCTCCTCCGTTGCATTTTTCAAGGAGTCAGGAACCCAAAACCTCAGAAAGCCCAGACTGAGTAAAAGAATAATTATCTGTGTGACCGCAGGAGTTCATTTCAAAAGCACTTTGCATGCGTTGGCACAGTGCTGATTAATTAACACTCATTTGGATACATGCGCACACACACATACACGTTGTGTGACCTGATGTTCACCTTGACAACTGGTGTTAACATCTAGCATCTTGTATTGAGCATGCATGCTAACATCTTTCTTGCAGACTGTGCAGGCTGCAGTGTTTGTATACCCTAGTGAATGTAAGATTTATGTCACTCTCACAGTACAGCAGATGCATTATGGGAATTAATAAGAATAGGCTTGAGGAACCAATAAGGTTTCAGAAAAGAAAAGAGTATACTGTAGTCCTACAGTTGTGTTGGTTATTTCACCATGCTTACATAAACTAAATAGAACGTTTATGTAAAGTTTTTTGAACCAACCAATCAATAAATAAATTGATTATTCAGGAGAGATGATGCATGATGAATTCAATTCAAAAGAGAAGATAAAATGACAAACTGCTGTTTCTTTTCTGTATTTTTTTTAGTTGCTGGTAGGTTACGAGGGCGGAACAATAGTAATGTGGGACCTGAGGGCCAAAAGAGCCGACTTCCGAATATATTATGATGAGGTGAGTGTCTCAAATTGATTATAGAATGTATTCTGTTTATAAAGATATAGAAAACATAAATACATATATATATTTAAAATATAGCAGAAAAAATATACGATTAGATGATCATAAAAAAACTGGATAGTGTATTCTTAAATGTGTATACAGTAGGAAAGCATTTATGTTTACTTTTGTATGTTTAAGCATGTGTAGCCGGCTCCACATTTGTAGCCTGCAACTCAAATTTTTCATCTTGTAACATTCTAGTCCTCAGCAAAAAAATCAAGACGACAATAAAATAACGATATAAATAAATAAATGACGTCTCGCCCTGCTCTCCATTGTCCAAATAAATGTACTCTGTGTAGAAAAAAATTGGCTCATCTGCTCGTTTCGTTCCACTCTGTTGCTGATTTACAACAACATTGAACACAAGTCACTTTTTCTCCTTTGATTTCACTCCCTGTGGCATGTGGATGTGTTTAGCATAATCTCGTCTTTGGCACATGACTTTATCTTTCTCTATGAAAGAAGAACTTCTTCCTGCAGCCCCAGCTGCCTGTATTCACATCCCAATACGTGGTTGAATCACTCGCATCCACTGCGCTCAAAACCTTCCAAAAACTCGCCCTTTTCTACTTCCAGCCCTTTACTGCGGCTTCCGTGCGACAACAGCGCTCTCTGATCATCCGTCAACGATGCCTGTGCAAAGGGAGTCTGGGGTACGGTAGCTCGGCAGGCGTTTGTCAGGGTGGGTAAATGGAAATGCTAATTGCTAGTTTAGATACCCGCCTGGAATGCCCACGCCCGTGGAAAAAAGTAATTTTAATAGAAGGATTTCAAAAGAGAGAGTGAAGCAGGGAAAGACGAACCGTTTGTGCGGTGGAAGGGAAGATGACGCGAGTAAATGAGAAGAAAGACAAGGCACGTGTTTGTTAGTGCGGTGTCAGAAATGGTGTAGAAAGAAAAGGAATAGATTGGTACAAAAATCTCTACCACCTTTTTATCTCAGACGAAGTATAGTTAAAGACATACAGTAGTTTACCCCAAAATGAAAATGTTGTCATTATTTACCCACTCTCTTGTAACTTCAAACCTGTATGACTTTCTTTCTTCTGCAGAACACAAAAGTTTATTGGTAACTGAACAAAGGCGATACCCATTGACTTCTACGGTATAGACACAAAACCAAAGCAAGTGAATGGGTGCCGTCGTTAACAACATTCTTCAAAATATCTTATTTTGTGTTGTGCAGAAGAAATAATGTCATATTGGTTTGAAATGACAAGAGGGTAAATAAATTATGACAGAATTTTCATTTTTAAGTGATCTAACCCTTTAATGCAGTATCGAATGCTGGTGTCCAGATTAACCGACTAGTATTGTTTCTGAGCTTCACCAGAAAGGCTTGATTACTAAACCAGCTTTATACCAGCAAAAACCAGCATAGACCAGCACTGAAGTTCTTTGTGTTTCCTATCAAAAAACTGTGACACATTTTTGTAAAGCTCAGTTATTCTGTACATCAGCCTCAGTCCCCCTGACCAATCCTAAACACACAGACACATCAAACACCATAAACCCTCTAAACAAATAGTCCTGACACCGGTATCATTTCACTTATTATTTACTGTGGGACATTAGCGAGTAGATGAGTGGAGATTAGGCTGCTTTGATGGTTGAGTAATTACTGATATCGGGTTATTGACTTTCCCTCAGATGGATGGAGGGTTGAGTGAGAGAAAGAGAGAAAGAGAGAAAGGCTTTCACAAGCAGGAACTATCAGTCTTGTCTTCACCTTTCTAATTTCCGTAGCCAACTAGAAGATGCACAAGTCTGATTTATGGATGAACACAATTGTGTGAAGAACTGATGCTTTGCTGAGCAGCAGCATCTCTCATTCTCCATCTCATCTCTGTTTTCATTCCTCACACTTTTAAGTGTATATTAAATGCAATACTAAGTTACATTTATTTATAGATACTGTAGCACAAGCACAGTTTAAAAGCATTGCACAAATGTTAGGTTTAAAATGATAACGCGATAGATATTCTGTTAAAAGATTTTGCAAACATAAACTCGTAGACATAAAAGCCCACAGTTAATTTGATGAACTACACATGTGATTAAGGACAAAATCTGATCATAATTTAACTTTAAGGTTTATAAAAATAATAAATGCAGCATGGATAAGCCAAGTCAATTATTGTTCTGCTGTATATAAGCAATTTGGTCGAGTTAAGCTTGCATCATTCTCAACGGTTTTATCCTCCATTTTTTTCTCTTTACTTAAACTCGGTGCCAATGTCGGCTCTGATAGCCCTGTGGTTAGTACGCTGACATATAGTGTCAGTGCACTTGCGGCCTGACCCGAGTTCGATTCCCGTCTCGAGCTTCATTTGCTCGTCCCTTTCCCCTGTCTCTGATTTCAACGCTTTCCTGTATGCTGCTCTCCACTGACCTATGGTATAAAAAACGTCAAAAAGCCCCTAAAAAAAAGATTTGGTGCCAATAAAACCAGCAAAGATGTTCTATCATGGAACAATTGTATGTAGTCTGTATTTAAATGTTTATGGAGGGATACCTGATCCCTATTTTTCTTGCATCTCTCTCACTTTTTCTCAGGCCATTCACTCCGTAAGCTGGCATCACGAAGGGCGCCAGTTCATGTGCAGTCATTCGGATGGCAGTTTAAGCATGTGGAATCTGAGAAACACGGCTAAACCTTTTCAAGTCACCTTCCCTCATGGTAAGAACAGACACAAAGCATTTAAAGTCTCCGTGAGCCGGAAGTTGCGATCGTTTTTACTTCCGTATTTTGATGCCTTTCCGAGTGAAATGCAATTTCTAATGAGAAGAAAAGTGGCCGTGGCTTTCGTCTTTCTCTGCGATTTGATTTGCATTATGAAATGGAACTGGCAGTAGACTGAAGGGGAGGAGTCGAACCGCCCAAGCCGTCAAACAAACGTCATTTGAGATGGATAGTCATTACAGAAAGAAGTGAATTTTTAGATTTTAACTAAAGATTTTAAGGGGAACACGAATTTTAAAATGAGACTGACCCACATTAATAAACTATTTACAATAAACACTGCAATATTTTCATGAAAAAATAGGCAATGTAATTTTTTATTTAACCGGGACTTTAAACATACTAGCATGTTGCTTAGTGAACAACCTCAATTGTATATGGTCATGTGGAAAAGGTAAAATGTTCATTTTTGTTAAAAGAATAAAAGTCATCCCCTCCACCTCATGTAAGAAAATGTCTGGTTATACCACTTTTAGATCTGATGAACGTGAAGCGTGTTTTGAAAACACAAATTACTGTGAAATGTATATTGTACATATTTACATATATGCACAAAGAATGACACTTTAATAAACTCTAATCTGATATTTAAAAGGGAATATCATACTCTAATAACTACATAATTACTAATATAATCCAAATCATAACCTTAAAAGAAAAAACAATTCCTTTAGAAAACACTTTTATGAATCATTTTCTCAAAGTTTAAGTAACCTTTTGGGGACAAATTTGTCCCTAAAGTATAGCAAAATAAACCCACACACAGTTAAATACCTCTTCAGCCATGACTCATCATCTATTAGTGTAAACTGACTCTGACGTAGTCAGCAAACACACCCCCTCAGCAGGTGTGTTCATTATGGAGGATGATTCAGTGTGTGGGTATGATTTGACAGGAATAAATGATTCACTCTCCGTCTTGGTGGCTAAGTTTGGGGTCCTGCCTTGAGCTCAGTGGGTCACATAAAGCTGAACACTTCAACACGTAATTTATAAGCGCAGAAAGTGATTTTTAACTGACAGAAAGGTCCACGGTGTAAAGCAGAAAGAACATGAGACATTTAAAGTGTGAGTTTCACAACATGACTTTTAAAATACAATCTGTCACACACTTGGCAATTTTCAATGTCATTTCAAACACTCATGCAGGTTTATATTTTATTATAAATTGTAATGAAAACTCATCATGTTATCTGTTTTCTCAGGCAAGACACAGAGAGACGGTAGAAAAGAATCGTGTAAACCCATCCTCAAAGTCGAATACAAGACCTCCAGAAACAGGTGAAAACATACAGTGAAAGTGCCATAACCCATACTCATCTTCTTCCGGCAGGATCCAAAGGTTTGATCAAGAATCTGTCACTGATCTGTCACACCAAAAGAGAATACCTGACTAATTAACATGTTTAATTCATTCTCGCTCTGAGTCTTTCTAGTGGAAATGATGTTTTGAGTGCCGCAGAGTGATTTTGTCCTTCGATGTGTTTGTGACAGATGCATCTTAGTCCCACTCGAGAACCATTATTGCTGTTTTATCTTGTCACAAAACAATTAAAGTCTATAGCCTGTTTGTGAAACGCTCGTTTTTCTCGGGAGAGGAACAGAGAAACATCTTTTGAAGAAGCCTCCATCTTTGATCGTTTGCTTGTTTGTTTGTATTTACTCTGCTGTGTTCAAGGAAGTCATAAGTGGCCGTTTCAATGAAATTTTAGATTAGTTTGGCTGTATTCTTGTTATTCAACTTGGTCTTTTCTTTAAAAAAATTGTCTGAAGGGCTATTTGCACACGGAGGTGTTTTCTGGTTTAGCACAAGAGACACATGGAAAGGAAAAGTGATATGAAATATCCTATTATATTTATACAAAACTTTCTTATCAACTTTTTATTAGAACAAGTGGCCTGTCATCACCGACAATAGAGTATATGTCGAATGTCACGTGACTAAACCGGTAAAAAGGTCTCGTTACATCAGTTTGTTGGAAAAAGTGTATTAACATTATTAACTATCAGCGATATCTATGGATTTTTAAGGCATTACGCAAATCTAGCTAGCTATTTCCATTTTTTTTTGCGTTTTGTGCTATTTATATTTTCAAATGTCTATGAGAAGAAAAAAAACTTTTGTACAGTATATCAATCTGTTTATGTGATGGGTATCGATTTTGATTCTCTTTGGTAGCTAATTTAAAGGCATTTTGAGTAAAACAGCTCTTTATGTAATAAAGCGCATGCAGAAGACTTAAACCGGATGCGACAAGACTTGTTTTCCGGTTTCTGCATGTGACGTTCGGCATATGGCCTACACTCCTCTGTTTGTTGTCATACTGTGATGATCCAATATCATTTTATCATTGCAATAAAGCGTGTAAAATCTGTTATCAGAAGGCTTGTTTTTGGACTGTGTTGTTTATTGTTTGTGATTCGTTGGCTGATTTGCTTTAGTGGCTTAAGTTGGTGTTTGTCGCATTGGTTGTATTGCATGAAAGCATGCGAATGCACCTTCCCTCAGCAGTTTGTTTTGTTTTATTCTTAGCCTGACATCTTCTGCTCACCTTCACACACTTTGTTTTAGATTACAGTCATAAATGTGACAGAATTCTTAAACTTGGGTCGGTGGTCAGAGTGCAGATGACCTCATTATTGTCCAGGTTGATTGAAGGTCAGAGGCGAGTCATTGAATGTCATTGTGTCAGGAGGTCTAATATGATTGTCACTATAGTAAAACAGAGGGGATATTAGACCACAAACATGAAGGAAATCCTGCTTTTAGTCATGGATGTGAGCAGCGCTGTGGTTGTAGTTATCTGTGATGAATTATACAGTATAAGGTAATAATATCGAAAGATTTGGTGTATTAAAATAAAAACATACACATGTTTCTGCTCTTAAATGCACATTCAGTCACATAAAGGATAATGTTTCACAACCATTAGACTTTTTCCACTGTCTTTATTATGAAAGAATTATGACAGATTATGTGTTCATGACTTGGTAAAGATTTATAAATCGGGGTTGTGCATTTAGGTTTATATTTCTCACTTCAGTTGTGCTAAAAACCATTTGTCCTTCTTAGAGAAATTCTGATCTAAACCAACACCGTACGTAAGGCAATTGGGTATTATTAATCCTTAAATGGTTATGAAAACCGGGATCTTTGAATTATCATAATTTACAGTTTGTCCTGATTCTCTGATAATGATAAAAATCGTCAGACGCCCTAATCTCCATAAATCTTTTGCAGACAAGTTGTTTCAATCGCACATGCAGCACTTTTTAGTCATATTTGGCTCAATTTGTAAGAATGTTACTTCAAGTCAGACCACTCATTAAAATTTAACACAGGATTCAATATTTCACATATCTTTCTATGTTCCAAAAACAATAAAAACATGATATGATAAAGACAGTTTGCTGCTCTCTACTTACACATTTTTATGTGTTGTTTTTCAGTAGCGAAGCTTTCGTCGTGTTCTCTGGGGGTCTGTCGTATGATAAGGCAGGACGGAGACCCACCCTCACCATCATGCATGGCAAAGCCATTACAGTCTTAGAGATGGACTACCCAATAGTGGAATTCATTGTGCTCTGTGAGACGCCCTATCTGAACGGTGAGTAATATATGTTGAGAATTTTTATGTCAGATCTGTAGTAGATTTGAGGAATTTCATTTAACTAATTGTCATTATTATGTATTATCACACGGTCACTTTGGAATGCTTGATTCTGATTGGCCAGTCGCAAAATTTGCAGGTTCATTATTCCCAGATAACAACCTCTCAAAACTAATAACACATAGTAACCTGGATGCAGCAAATCATTTTGACAGGTTTTTTTGACAAGTTAAATGTAAATATATGTTTCAATAACATATATGAAATTGTATTTGGGGTGTGCCATATTGGCAAAAAAACTGACATCGAGATATTTTCTGGGATTTCCCGATAACAATTAGCAGGCAATATTTTTCATCCTATAGTCTTAAAGGAATAGTTCACCCAAAAATGAAAATTCTGTCATTAATTACTCACTCTCTAGCAGTTCCAATCCAAACCAAATTTCATTGTTTGGTTGAACACAGAGAAAGATATTTGGATGAATGCTTGTAACTAAACAGTTCTTGGACCCCATCGACTAGTCAAAAGTGTCAGGTTTGCTGTCTTACATTCTTCAAAAAGTATTATTTTGTGTTCAACAGAACAAGAAATAAAGTAAATGTTCCTACTATGGTAGTCAGTGTGTTACAAGCGTTGTTCCAAATATCTTTCTCACTGTTAATCATAACAATGCAATTTATAGAGGTTTGGAACAACTCGAAGTTGAGTAAAGGATGACAGAGTTTTCATTTCGTGGTGAACTATCCCTTTAATATGTTTTACTAGCTCCATCTTACATACCAGGATATTCATTTTTGATATTATTAATAGAGAATGAGAAAGATGTTCTAATCAAATCCTGTCATCATTCACTTATTCGCATGTCAACCTTTGTGACAATTACTTGTGCAGAACTTAAAAGAAGATATTTTAAAGAACGATGTCAACCAAACAACACTTAATCACATTGACTTCCATTGTATGGACACAAAATTGAGACTTCTTTTGTGTTTCACAGAAGAGTCATATTCAGGTTTTCAACAACATAAGGGAAATAAACGATATTAGAATAAATTATATTTGAATGAACAGAAGTGACGATAGTAAACTATCTCTTTAAGGAAACAATCTTTAAATGGAATCATTCACGTAGAAACACAACACTCGGGTGTACGGTGAACTGTGCAGGACACAAGCAAGAAGCACACTGGAATGGAAAAGTATCGCCTACCAAAGCAAACTTGTGTGGGATGCTTATGTTTTAGAATAAAGGTACAATTTGTAAAAATTTTGCAGTAACAACATTTTGCAGCTTGACTTAAGTACAACCTGAATTCCGGAAAAGTTGGGACGTTTTTTAAATTTTAATAAAATGAAAACTAAAGGAATTTCAAATCACATGAGCCAATATTTTATTCACAATTGAACATAGATTACATAGCAAATGTTTCAACTGAGAAATTTTACACTTTTATCTATTAAATTAGCTCATTTAAAATTGAATGCCTGCTACAGGTCTCAAAAAAGTTGGGACGGGGGCAACAAATGGCTAAAAAAGCAAGCAGCTATAAAAGGGATGTCTTAGAGAAGCAGAGTCTCTCAGCAGTAAAGATGGGCAGAGGCTCTCCAATCTGTGATAGACTGCGTAAAAAGATTGTGGAATACTTTAAAAACAATGTTCCTCAACGTCAAATTGCAAAGGCTTTGCAAATCTCATCATCTACAGTGCATAACATCATCAAAGGATTCAGAGAAACTGGAGAAATCTGTGCGTATGGGACAAGACCGGAGACCTTTATTGGATGCCCGTGGTCTTCGGGCCCTCAGACGACACTGCATCACTCATCGGCATGATTGTGTCAATGACATTACTAAATGGGCCCAGGAATACTTCCAGAAACCACTGTCGGTAAACACAATCCGCCGTGCCATCAGCAGATGCCAACTAAAACTCTATCATGCAAAAAGGAAGCCATATGTGAACATGGTCCAGAAGCCCCGTCGTGTCCTGTGGGCCAAGGCTCATTTAAATGGACTATTTCAAAGTGGAATAGTGTTCTTTGGTCACACGAGTCCAAATTTGAAATTCTTGTTGGAAATCACGGATGCCGTGTCCTCCGTGCTAGAGAGGAGGGAGACCTTCCAGCGTGTTATCAGCGTTCAGTTCAAAAGCCAGCATCTCTGATGGTATGGGGGTTGCATAAGTGCATACGGTATGCGCAGCTTGCAAGTTTTGGAAGGCTCTGTGAATGCTGAAAGGTATATAAAGGTTTTAGAGCAACATATGCTTCCCTCCAAACGACATCTATTTCAGAGAAGGCCTTGTATACTTCAGCAGGACAATGCAAAACCACATACTGCAGCTATTACAGCAGCATGGCTTTGCCGTAGAAGAGTCCGGGTACTGAATTGGCCTGCCTGCAGTCCAGATCTTTCACCCATAGAGAACATTTGGCGCATCATTACATGAAAAATACGTCAAAGACGACCACAAAGTCTTCAGCAGATGGAAACCTACATAAGGCAAGAATGGGACCAAATTCCAACACCAAAACTCCAGCAACTCATAAACTCAATGCCCAGATGTCTTCAAACTGTTTTGAAAAGAAAAGAAGATGCTACACAGTCCCAACGTTTTTGAGACCTGTAGCAGGCATACAATTTAAAATTAGCTAATTTAGTGGATAAAAGTGTAACATTTCTCAGTTTAAACATTTGCTATGTTGTCTATGTTCTATTGTGATTAAAATATTGGCTCATGTGATTTGAAATTCCTTTAGTTTTCATTTTATTCAAATTTAAAAACGCTTTTCCGTAATTCGGGTTGTATTTGTGAACACTAAGTGCTGTTTTTAGTAGAGCTTAAATATGCGTGACATACTCCGTAATATGATTTTGCACATTCTTAAAACAAGATTTACGATATTATCGCACACGATATATCTTGCACACCCCTACATTATATTTACAAATGAATAAACCAAAATGCCTGTTCGTGACCTTAAAACCAGAAGTAAACAGCTTTCCTGTCTGAAGGTCTTCATTTGGTAAAAATGAGCTAATAAAATATTTTAAATTCACATTTCATGTCCATTTTTTTCTCATGTGGCAAGTAGCCGTGTACTGAGCGGATTGATGTACAAGCAACCAGCTGTTATCGCAAAATTAGCCCCTCCACTGTCGGGGCTTATTTCTGCGATAACAACCGGTTGCCTGTGCATTATCCCTTACTTATTTATTGGATAGCAAATATTTTCCCCAACAAACTTTTCTCTTAATGTTTAGTGATTTACAAATGCATTAACAAAATCATTACAACAACAAACTGGAAAGACAATTCATTACCAACTAGAATGATGAAATATATATTACAAAATGTATGTTTTGAGGACTGACAGGTTTGGCTCTGTTCATTCAAGGGGAGAGAAAATATTGTTATATTTGCCAAGACACGGTGAAGCACACATGATGTATACACATACACTGGGCTTCAAAATACACTGCACCAGATGACATATACAGTATTCAGTAAAGTACTGTTTAAAGTGCTTTAAAGGGAAAGTTCACCCGAAAATAATAATTCTGTTATCATTTGCTCACCCTAGAGTTGTTCTTATCTGCATACATTTCTTTGTTATGATGAACACAAAGAAAGATATTTATAATAATTGTTGTAACAAAACAGTTCTTTGACCCCATAGACTACAATAGTAGGAAAAATTACAACGGTAGTCAAAAGTGCGTCAGAACTGTTTGCTTTCCTACATTCTTCAAAATATCTTCTTTTGTGTTCAACAGAACAAAGAAATTTATAAAGCACTTTTCCAACTATGGTTGTCAATGGTAGCCAAGAACTGTTCGGTTACAAGCAATCTCCCATATGTATTTTCCTGTGTTCATCAGATCGAAGAAATGTATACAGATTTAGAACAATGTTACAGTAACAATAGTTCAATTTTGTGTGAACTGTTCCTTTAACTTGTTAAAAGTTGAATGCAGACACGCTCTGAAAAACAGCAAATGACTAAATGTTTTCACTGTCTGTGAATCAGTACGATTCCAGTATGTTAAATTGCACACAAAACACAAAATAAGTCATTATACCCTTGCTTTCAACACATAAGCTCACCTTCAGTTCCTCACAGAGGTAAAAAAATAAAAAAGATGGATTTGTCATTTTCTTGAGCTGTGTTGAGATGTTTGGGAATGTTGTGTTTGTGTTGACAGAGGTTCAGGAGCCATATGCAGTGGTGGTTCTGCTGGAGAAAGATTTTGTTGTGGTGGATCTAACTCAGAGCAAGTGAGCAATCTTTTCTAGAGCTTTTCTTCGACTACCATATATACAAACTCCATGTCCTGTGAGAGTGTCTGAATGATATAACTCAATGTGATGTACCACAATAACACCTCAAACTGACACTTTGTCCAGTGGCAACAGCACTCAACACCCAATATATATTGTGTGTGAGCGCTGTGTGGAAAATGATTTAATTAAGAGTGTGTGTGTGCATGTGTCTGCCTGTGTGTGTGTTTGTGTGTGTGTGTGTAATGGTAAATATCACTGGAGTTGTCACTCATAAGCTTCCATCAAATGAATCATTATTAAGAGACTAAGCCATGGTCAGGCTTACACACACTGGCCGTTTGACACTTCTGCCACAGAGACGTTTGCCAGTTTGACATGAAAAGTTTTATTTGCTTTAAGGCAATTTCTTAACAAGGACATGCTGAAAAAAACACTGTTGCACTTAAATCCTCTTAGAACTAAACCGTCTTTAGTATTTTTCTTCTAACCTATTTAGTTACCTTATTTCTTTTCAAATGTCTTTTTATACAACCCAAAACACTTTTAGGATCTTTATATTAAAGCAATAAACCACTCGAGTGATTTTACCGGATGTTTTTAGACAGAATATGAAGCACGTTAAAGTTACTTTAATGCACTGCCTCAAGTGCCTTATTGCTTTTATAAACAGAAATATACTAAAAGACACCAATATTTTGTAAATCATGTTTATTATGAATAATAATTACAATAAACACATTTTCTCTCAAGTAATGTTGTTTGTAAAGCTGGTGAGAAATGATCTGAGCCGGGAGATAGAGATACTTCATTTTGTATTCCTTGGACACCCGATAGTAATTAAATAGAAAAATATCAGCAATGTTATTGCCTGAGGCATAAGGAAATGGAACAGGACATGTTTTTTAAATATTTAATACAAGTAGTCCTCCAAATTATTTGATCTCTCCAGGTAACTCTGATTCAATAAGGTTTGAGACCCCTGCTGTGGGCTGTGTGTTGCCTGTAGCAACTTGGCACATTAATATAAAATGAAATTGATGCGGAGTCAATTGCAGTCAAATCGGGCTGTTTTGTAAGGGCTTTAAACAGGATTCATCCAATCACAATTTATAGTCACCACTGTCCATTTTATTCTTCAAAAGGTGTCTCTTTGCCTTACAGCTTTCCCATCTTTGAGAACCCGTACCCTATGGACATCCATGAGTCTCCAGTCACGTGCACGGCTTACTTTGCCGATTGTCCCCCTGACATCATACCGGTGCTTTATTCCATAGGAGCCAAACACAAAAAGACAGGCTATAGCCACAAGGTTAGTCAAAATTCAAAACTTTTACTCATTTTAATATCTCTCAGTCTGATATTAGGACATTATCTAATCATTTCAATGATACGTAGCATCTATGTGTAAAGAAGCTGTGAGTCAAATGTGGGTTAATGTGCTGAGTGTTATTGAATGTGAAGTGTTTGTGTGTTTAGGAGTGGCCGGTCAGTGGTGGCATATGGAATGTTGGGTCACAGACATATCCAGAGATTATCATCACAGGGTAAGTACATGTGTGTTTCAAACCATCAGCTGTGTTAGTTCACTACCATAAATGTCAGCTTTAGGGAGCTTTATTTTATTATTTACAGTATTTTATGCTAGCAGCTTAAAGTACAGTGTATTTTAAGTTAATTTACAAAAATATCAGTTTCATCGCTACATCTTTTTTCTGTAGGTATTTGAGATTTTGAGAAATATTGTTATATAGAACTTTTATGCATAAATACATGCAGAATATTCTTGTTTTCTTTTAGCTTAAAGGAATTTTCAAACAAAAGGAGATATTTAAAAAACTGCTTTGTCCCCAGTTGACTGTCATTGTATGGACACAAAACCGCTGAATTATTTCTCAGAAGAAAAAGTAATAACGTCTCTGTCGGACAACATGATAATATGATGAATCAATACTATTGGTGTCGCCCTTGTTTGTGGGTTTGGCAAATATTAAACCAATTAAAAGTATTGAAATGGGCCTGACAAAACGATGTATAATTATTGAAAAAAATCTATTTGTTTATTTCCTGTAGTGGCAGTTTTGGAGATACACGCTTTCAGTCAGATGATATACTGTACAGGTTTCGAACAAAATGCGTGAATAAATTAATTTTTATTTTTGGGTGAAACTTGCCTTTAAACTTTACTTTCTAAAAATGTACAATGTGACACACATCCTTTGCATTTTTTATAAAAACTAAACTACATTTACTGAAAAACAAACATGAACTAAAATAGATGACACAAACATGATGGAAAAATGAATTCAAATATTCGCTTTGTAAACAGTCAGGAAAAGAACCCTGTCTTAATGTTTATTATATATTATTAAAAGTACTAAACAGTAACAAGCAATTCTACACACTCACAGTATCAAACTTTTAAAGATGAATTGGTTTCCTGCTGGACTGATAAAACACCCTGAAATTGTGTAAAGTCAGCTATCAGTATAGAGCTTCACATATCTAGAAAGTGCTTTTAAGTTTTGAGAGAGTTCTGCAAACGGTGAGTGAATGGACGTAGGTGGCCATGAATACACCGTCAGATGTTGAGACTGGGTAAATACAGCTGATATTTGCCCTGTGATTGAAGTGAAACGTTCTGCCACAGGAGGAGGTCATTTTTGATATTTTTATTTGCTTCAAAACTCTGGATTGATTTAGTTTTTGTTCCGTTCTTGTGTTCATCGATTGTTTTCATTTTCATTTGAAGTCAATGATGTCTCAAATGTGCCCATGCTTTGCCCTCATTGGTAAATGTACCGCACTTTGCAGCTTTAATTCAATAGCGCTATTGACCCTGCATGTTGTTTTCTCTGCGTTTCTTATTATAGCTGTCATTCCCCACATCCTCTTACGTGGTTTAACACAAACACGCATTCGCTCATACAATCGCTCTTTGTCCTTCCTTTTTGTCGTCCTGCCCAGGCATGCAGACGGATCGATAAAGTTCTGGGATGCCACAGCGAGTAAGTGTCTTTGCTTTTAACAGCTCGCTCGCCCCTTTTGGCTTCACGCTGTTTCTGTCTGACTTTCTGACTTTTTAACATCCCTGGATGCTTTGTGATGTTATGACAAGTTACGCCTCTCTCAGTCACACTGCAGATGTTGTATAAGCTCAAGACGTCAAAAGTGTTTGAGAAGCCAAAAACCGGAGAGGTGGGGCGAAGCGCTGAGCTGGTGGAGGAAGACCCCTATGCTGTTCAGATGATCACTTGGTGCCCACAGAGTCGTATCTTCTGCGTGGTGGGCATCAGTGCCCACGTCATCTTATACCGCTTCAGCAAGTACGACGCCAACACCACCATCACAGTGAGTTATGGACATTTGAAGGTCACCAAACAAGTCTCAGAAAAAGCGTTTTTGTGTGGCCATTGATACGCTTTGTTAGTCAAGATAGTTGAAGTACATACTGTGAAAGTGATGGATTAAACTGCCTGTGTTTTTGTTTGTATTTGTGTGTGCGCTTTTCCTTTGAAGTCTCTAGAGGTGCGGCTACAGTGCGAGATGGAGGACGTAATTTCTCCCTCAGATACAGAAAACACCCCGTGTTTCTCTGACCCCAGCGGCCATTCGCCCCAGCTCCACAGTCCCCGCAGCAATACACCGGACAGCGTTCGGGACAGCATCCCCTGCCTTAAGTAAGAAATCAAGTCATTTATCAGATCACATTTGCAGAGAAACATCAGACTTCTCAATCTCTTTTGCTAGGAACAAGACACAGTTATTAGATTGATAACTAGATTAGAGAACATATGAAGTAGCTTTAAGGCAAAGTAAATTGCAACTGCAGACTTACTTTTAATATGTATCTCTAAGGGTTAAAGATCGAATGATCCGAATGCCTCCCGGGTACCAGGCGGAGCTTGTGCTTCAGTTACTATGGGTAGATGGCGAGCCTCCACAACAAATCACCAGCCTGGATTTAAATTCTGCGTACGGCTTGTAAGTGACCTCACCTCTTTAATTTTGTCTTTTTTATTCATTCAATAGAATGTTTCCTTTTTATATTGTCACCTTATTATAATTCCTTTACAAAACATTGGAACATTCATTTAAAGGAATTACAAAAAATTGTGCTGAATCCAATTTTGCTTGGCACAATTCCCTAGCTTGGCTATTTTTGAGTGCTTGGCTGTAGAAGATAGCTGTGATTTGGCTTATACAGCATCACTCTGTCAACTCTATAAACGTCTCTTTAAAATGCTGAAATGCACTTTTCCACTGGGTTATAATGTTTTCTCTATCATTTGATGAATTACTGCTGCCATGTTCACCAGACAATGTAAACAAACATTTCCTTTTAACAAAATTCTATTTACCACCTGCTTTCTGTGGTGGCTCAGCATTAGTAAGGCCAGGCAAATACAGCTTATTTGTGTGAATACGGCACAAACTCTATTGTTGAATAAGTCTGATTTACACAGAACCGTGCAAATGTTTGCGCTGAAAGGACTGACAGAGATTTCATTTAAATACGCATGTGCAGCGCTATACTTATACAGCATTAAACTAAATTACAGGTGGCTAGTGAAAGAGACAGGTGTTAAAAGTGAGTTCTCTCTGTCATGCTATTTTCTCTCCAACTAAATTTGACGTTTTTAATGTAACACATACCAATAATGATCTTTACCTTTCAGGGTGTTTGATGGTTCTGATTGAAGTTGTGACATCATGATTTGGCCTAAATTATGCACTTGTTTTCATCCTGTTTTGATTCACTCGTAACCCCTCACAGCCTTTTTTTATTTAAACATCATTACCAGAGCAAGGGTCGCCATGGTGATGTGTGGCTTCAATGAACACAATGAAAGACTTCAGTTCAAGATTAAATGTCACTGCACATTCAGATTCATTCAAACAGATTTGTTTTATCTCATAAAAAGTTATCTGTATTGGGTTATGTGATAAGTGAGTGTGCGGACGGTTTGTTTTAAAATGTAAAAAAGTACAGATGCAGATATTTGCCTATGAACCACTCTACTTATGAACCACTTTAGTTGTATTAAAACAACACTTTTTGTGTTCAGTTTTTAACTGAACACATCTCTGTATGATATTTCTTCGACAACCCACTTGGAGTTACCTTTAACACACACAAAAAAAGTTAGTGCCCTCTGCTGAAAAAACATTAGAACCCTGTTCAAAACACAATAGAGTATGTCATTTAATGTTGTCAACTGGTCTGTGCTTTATTTTATTGGTGGGGTGTTATTCCTATTGGAATAATGCCCAAGACACACTACAAAAAGTAATTTTGTAATTGTTTTAATGGAAAACGTTAATGGTTAAACATTTTAATGCAAACCATTGGAATTTCTTTGATGGGTTTTATTGGGTTTATGTTGTTTTATTCAGCAAGGCATAATCTTCCAGACTACCTAACCCCTGGTCACTAAGTGTTTATGTATGTTATTTGTCCAACCACCGGTGAATAATGGATAGTTTACCTAGGTGTTCACAGCTCTGAGGTATGTGGTGATTCACAGCAGATCGAACGAGCCAAAAATAAACAAGACTTAACTTGCTGTAATGGCTCTGGTAAATTCATGTGTGGAACCCAAGTGCATTTTTTTTTTTTTAACACGATTCCAGGTATTTGCCAAGAAGCAGATGAGATCAAAAGCCCTAAGGTGCCCGTACCGCCCCCCAAAAAAACATCAGGGCTATAAATACACATGAGCTAATGACATAACAAGACTAATTAACAAGAAACACCTGGACACTATTAAGAAAGGCTCAAAGGCCTGAAAGATTTCATGAAGTTAGTTGAACAAACCAAACAAATCCATCACTGTTTCTGCTGTGTCACAAAACTTGCTATAAACCTCCTCAGTCGACTCAAAGGAGTTTGACCTTGACATAATGGTTGACCTGGTGTTTCTGAACAGCTGGTCATTTGAACATGGAAAGAGTCCGAGTGATTTATTTCTCTGCTGAGAATAATTTAATCACAATGAAGAAAACGAAGTATTTGAACACATTTACACAGAACGAAGAAACACGTCTGTTATTGCAAGAGCATGAGATAGCCGCATTATTAATGGCTAAATATAATATACAAATTGCTGGAATATCAAGGCCAACGCTTATATCCTAGGGCTGTCCCATCTATTAATCACGATAGTTGATTCTGCTTATATAATTGTGCTTTTATAATATATGTGCGTGTGGGGGGGTAATTTATATGTATATAAAAACACAAACATACATGTATATATTTAAGAAATATCTGTAATATATTTTTATATTATACATCAATTAATTATATTTAAATATACATTTAAATATATATTTATTTAAATTTCTGTTATATATACATGTTTATGTGTGCCTTTATACAGTACATATAAATACACTGCCCGTCCCAAAAATAGTCACCACCTGGGCAGTGCTATGATCTGGGGTTGCTGGATTTGGTCAGGTCTCAGCAGGTTCAGTGCTACGCCTCACAAACTGAACAAAAATTTTTTTTCCCTTTTGTTTGGTTAATCTCTTATTTGTTAATATTCCGCATGATTTATTTTTATGAGTTTTGCATTATATATTGAAGGGACTTTGTCGTGATGGCACTTCAGAGAGAAATATTTGTGTTGTTGGACAAATGCTGTGAAAAGACGCAGAAGAACTGATGAAATACAGATTAACGGATTATTAAATGCTTAAATGCGTTTCCATTTAGGCTTTCTTATGCACAATTTTAAACATCTAAATAGTTAGATAGAAGAAAACCCCTCACAGATCGCACATTCCGTTATTTCTCCCCACCCCACTAACTTGCCGGATCTGCCACTCCCCTTGTTCCGGCACCTTGAATTTACAAATGATGCACTGGCCCAAAGAATGAGGTCAGTTGACTACCTAAATATACTGAATGACCATATAATTCCATCAATTACATTTTCTTCCCTGATGGCACGGGCATATTCCAAGATGACAATGCCAGGATTCATCGGGCTCAAATTGTGCAAGAGTGGTTCAGGCCAGGGATCATGAGACATCATTTTCACACATGGATTGGCCACCACAGAGTCCAGACCTTAACACCATTGAGAATCTTCGGGATGTGCTGGGGAAGACTTTGCACAGCGGTCTGACTCCCCCATGGACGGGAATAAATGTTGTGACATTGCAGAAATTTATCGAAATTATGCAACGGCGAATGCGTGCCGTGATCAAAGCTAAAGGTGGTCCAACGAAATATTAAAGTGTGTTATTTTTTTTGGACGGGCAGGTCTTCTGCTTTGTTGGGACTGATTGGCAAAAAAAGGGGATTATTCAATTGCCTCTTACTGTCCAATCCCAAGCGTCCATACACAGTTTATACCTGTGATTGGGCTGTAAGAGCTTCATGTGTGACTGACACATTTAATATATAACATTTGGTTGTTTTGATTTTGAAGTGTAAATGTGTGTGCTCATATAGGTTGGCTTTAGGTAACTGCAATGGTTTGGCAGTTGTGGATTACCTGCAGAAAACTGTCCTTCTGTGCATGAGCACTGTGGAACTGTATGGATCTGCAGACCCTTTCCAAAGACTAACACGCTCTCCTCGGAAGAACCGGCAGTCCACATCAGGTACAAACACAATCTGTCTCATAGCCTACAGACATTCAAATACAGTCTGTTTCTCTTTAACCAACCTATGAAATAATTAGCTGTGCACACGCATATTACTGCTTTCAGCTTTGAAAAACAAAGGGTCTCATTCACTAATAATTCTGGTTGAGGATTATTCTATATGAGAAACCATTTGTTGGGGTTAAGAATAATCATAATACACAAAGATATAGTTTTGCACGTTCTCATGTATTCGTCAGATATTCTTTGCACATGTTTTTGAGAGCAAACGCAATAAAAGTAGGTATAAATATACATTTTCCAAAACAACTGAAACCCAATGAGCACCTTTTATGTAGTTAGACTACAAGTGATATCATTCATTTTTAGAAATGATCCCAAATCAAGTATCAACTTTTTACATTTATTTGTAATTTTGTCTTTTTGTAAAAGACTTATTAAAAAGCCACTTAGCTGATTATTATTTTGACGTAATGTTTCTACACGGCAAAAAAACGAATGATGTACTTTTTGTCTTGTTTTCCAGTACAAATAACTAAAAAGGCAAAACATTACTTGATAAGGAAAGTGACCTAAGATAGAAGTTTATATTCAAAGGAATTTGCCAATGGGTAAGAAAAATAGCCTTAAATTAAGTACTTCATAAAGAGGTCAAACTTAATTCAAGTTTATTTTTCTTACCCTATTGGCAGATATTTTTGCGTGCTATTAATATCGATGGGGGTTTTTTTCAGAAAAGAAAGCTGTGCTTCCGAAATAGCATACTGTGACAGTACATTCTGAATTTGAATAAGTACCTATCAACCATTAAAACACTGCCATGTTTTATTGTCATGTGACACATATGCTTTTTGACCTATGATTTAGTAACAACCACCTGTACGTTGCGTAATTTAGTGTTTTCGCTATTTTGTTAGTTTTACTTTTGAAATTTGACTGTTGCTCAGCTCCCGTGGCATCATGGGATACAGTAGTGTCCATCCAATGCACACTACTACTTGAGGTTTCGGACGTACTATTCAGGACTCATACTGATTATCGCCTACTACATATTGTGAAAGTACGCGATTTCGGATGCAGGACAAGACTTATTATCTAATCTTATTTTTCCTATTCAGAAAATGTATCTCGATTTAAAGAATTGTTAGATATTTGTACTGCAAAACAAGGCACAAATACTAAATAAGTATGTATAGGTCACCTCTAAGGATTCTTTGATTTTTGCGTATGTGTAGTTTGAGGTGCTTCTAAGTATAGAAAGACATGTGTGTTCGAATGTCTAAAATGTCTGTGTGAAAACGTTGTTCACATACAAATCCGTGAGTATGCTCTTTTAGTGAACGAGACCCAAACTTTGCAGATCTCTAACTGTCTTTAACTTCTGTCCTTAATTGTGAATGTTCTAACGTTCATGTCACACACACAAACACAGTCCTTCTCTTCTACTGCATGGGATGGACTGCATTCACTGTTGTCTCCTTTGCATGTCGTCCTGTATATCTGTTCTGCTGTTGATCTTTGCTTGAGCACGATTCCTAACAGAGAACACTTCCAAACCTGCCGTACGGAATCTCTGCTACTAATCCAGCACAGATCTCACTCCTGCCCTTCTTTTCTCTGTCCTCCTACCACACACGTACACACGCCAACAAAGTGCTGGAAATGATGATCTGTTTATAGAGCCGCATCAAAAAGAAGCTGCAGGGAGGCGGCCATGCTGGCTCCTCACTTCAAAGCGGTCGCTTCCCCTGTTCATGTTCAGGCAGCCGTATCTTTAGAAACCGAGCAGCTTTGAGCCGACATGGAGATGCAGAGGTGGGCAGAAAGGTCGTTTGGTGCAGTTGAGGAGTGATTTTTATCCGTAGCTTATGTAAGCTCTCGAAAAAGAGTGAGAATGTCTCAACACTCACCCACACATTCAGGTCTCAGTCTTGTACACGACAAGTGAGTGAATAGAGAGAATAAGCGGCATGATAGCGCGTGTGTGTTTACAAGAGGAACTCTCTGTTTTTCTTAGAAACATCTATTGTGGTCGACAATACCGTGATAAACGGCGTTTAATTGTGCATCTGCAAAAAACATATCTGTTCAACTTTTTTATATTCACACATACAAATACACCCGCACACACGCTTTTAGTTAGACACAGATGAGAGAGATGCCGCTTTTATTTGTTTGTTTTGTTTCTCCACACTTTGTTTTTTGTTTGTTCGTACAATTTCAGTGGTTGTTACTTCCAAAAATGTTTCAGAATCCGCTTCAACACGTTGACTATATCTCTGAATTGTTTTTTGAAGCAGGAAAGAATAAAAAGGTTAGGCTTCATGCTCCTCATGACATTCCTTATTTACTCCCTCAATACACTGGGTCTTGCTCAGATTGCAGTCACGCACCTTCAGTCACTCTGAGCCTGTTTTGTTCTTCTCTCTTCCCCTCCTCTTCTCCTCTCTCGCTCCCTCTCTCCTCTCGTGGGTGGCGGTGATGGGGCATGGGGGCGCTGTTGCAGACTTTTGCATGCGCGGCCTGTCTAACTTTTATTCAGATTCAAAGAAACGGATCCGTACTTCCTACCAGAGTAAGTCACGATTACGTTGAAGGGCCGGTGGCGGCAACGCAGCAGCAAGGAGACAAGCCAGATACAATGGGATGTCATTCATCAAACGTGCATTTGTCTTTGGAAGATTTTAGAATATACATAGGCCTATCACATTAGAGTCAGTACAAAATAAGTCATTTGTTACAAGATGCCGCATAGCATAAAATGAATTTGAATGCACACGAACATGAAAACATCCTGTTGTAATATTTGATTGTCTCTTTGCTGAGAGTTTTTATTGGTTTGTGCCGAAGGTTTGTGTAATGAACTAATCAGTCATGATCACATGTTCTCACCGTCTAAAGAAAGAAATTGCTTTAAAACGACAAGCTGGTTTCCATTTATAGAAACAAAATATGTTTTTCAAACCAATGAAAGTCAAGTAATATAAAAAACAGCAGCTTTAAAAAAAGCGTTTGCAATTGATTTTTAGCCAATACCTACAAAATTGTGCCCAAAAATCTATATCTTATGCAGAACATGCATTGCCCTGAACATGGTAGAAGCTGATAGATTTGTCATCTTTTTGTGCACATAAGGCTTTCACTGCATTTATGTGATTTTCTTTTTTTGTCACACAGTTATTGTCTTCACAATATTAACTAACTTACTAACCTTCTAACCCCCTCACCTAAGAACGTTGGTTCTACACACACGCACACTGATATTGCAACAGTGCAGGCCTTATGATATTTTGACCGTCGTGCCTTGAGTTACACGAAAATGACTGTTTTCTCCCGTGTCTCCTGCATAGACGCATGCACATGCATGGAACTGTGGTGTTGGTGCACATGTTTGATTCTGGAGTTCTGGTACACTTAATCCAGAGGTTACGGGAGCAGTTGAACAGCTTTCAGGAGTGCACATGATCTGGTGTTTACAGCAGGGAGGAGTAAAATAACAGTAACATGGCTGGAAGTGTATATTTGTGGATGTTTTAAAGAAGGAAAAATGAATTTTTCCTTTCAAAAATGCGTGATGTTCCAGGATCATGATGATGTTCCGGACCTCAATGTTTGTTCTGGTGGTTTGATGCATGCAGTGTTTGGTGGCAGTGGAATCCATTGATTATTATTATCATCCGCTTTTCTCTTACTCTTGCTTTTCATGTTCCTCCATGGCAGGCCTTACAGAGCTTTCTGATAATCAGGTGTCTTTGGACTTGGAGAGGAGCAAGTCACCCACCTCAGGTAACCACACCCACTCGTGACCACACCTATATTTAATAGCCACACCCACGCTCTCACAACCAAACCTGTCTTACATAAACTTCCTCACTCCTCAATGACAGACAGCTAAACGGGTAATAAGAGTAGAGTTTGAGAATGTGTTTGACAACACATATTTGCATTTGGTGGCATCACTTCATCTTTAAAGGTCCAGTTTATGAACTTTAGCGGCATCTAGCGGAGACGTTGCGAATTGCAACTAGCGGCTCACTCCATCCCTCCCCCCTTCCTTTCGAAGCACTAGGGTGGCTGACACAGGACTAAGATGTCATCACGTTTTCGCTTCTTTATCGAATGAGATCATGTATTAACGATGCACGCTCTGTAGAGCAGTTTGTCCATTTAGGAATACTGTAGAAACAACATGGCAAATTCCATGTAAGGGGACCCAGGCTGTATGTAGATATAGAAATAGCTCATCATATACACCTCTGAAGACATAGTTATGTATATTATATTGCATTTATCTCAAAAGATCCTCAAAAAAAATAACTCATGGGACCTTTAACTGTAATGCCAAAGAAGGATGGGCTTGATCTGGTTCCTGCTTCTCAAGTTTTTTTTGTTCTCCACTTTATAAACACTTTATGGAGGTGCCACTCTTGAAATACAATGCAACCAATGTTATTATGAAATGCTCTTTTTGTATAGAAATTGTTAAAATTGAAAAATATTTTTTTCACGAACCATCATTCTGCCTCTATACCTCGCTTCTTTGTGTCTTCTTAGTCTGTTTTCCACAGCACATGTCTTCAATCCCCACAGGCTTCATCTTCAAAATCTCTCCTCTCTTGTTTCGTCCCTTTCTTCTCTGCCATTGTAACCCAAGCAGAATTTTGATAAGGATAAGATGATGTTTACAGAGCTTTACTCAATATTTGCATCACATTAGTACCATGAAAATGATGACCACAACAGCGCTCGTCCTTGAGAATCTAAATAGAGCTCTTAATATGATGGAAGTAATTCAGTAAGGCTTTGACACTTCAGGGGATGAACCATTCCATTGTGTCTTTTTTTAAGTTGTTTGAAAAATCAGAGGCACATTTTATGCAGCGTCTCCAGAATACAAAATTCGGTGTTTGTTTCTGTCTGTCTCTCCCTCTAATGTCTCGGTGCAGTTGAAGCCTCTGCTTGTTTTCCCAGTACCCAGCTCAGCAGGCAGCCTGAAAGATGGAAGTCACTTGGGAAAGTGAGCGGAGGGCTCCTGCCTGACACGAGGCTTTCTTCTGAAATATGCCACTGTATTAAGCATGAGCAGGTTTTTAAAGGGACAGCTCCTCCAGAACTGAACATTTGCATATTCATAATCTGCATATTTGCTTTGTCGTGATAAAAAACAATGCAATTCGGTGTCACTGTCACACTTGGCATGTTTGGCAAGTTTGAAAAGAAAAAGTGTGGATGAGATTATCTGCAGAAAGTGAGAGATATATAATCAAGTCATTGACAGATTTTTTATTTTTGGGTAAACGGTTTCTTTAAGTGTTCAGACCTGAAATTACTGTTTGCGAAAGTGATTTTGTTCTTGAATGTTCTGTGGTAAAGAACTGCCTGTCAATATCGTGTCCCTTTTGTGTTGGTTTCTGTGGGATTTGTTGCTTCGACTTCAGGCTGCTAGGTAATTCAGATGTGTTTTTGTGGAAGCAGCTATTACTGATGTCGGGAAATGGCTTTCTATGATTGGATGGGGAATTCTGCCAAAAATTGGACTGAGATTCTGGGCGTCAGCCACTGAAGCAAGCGCACACTACAAAAAAACATTTTCTCAATCAGTGTTTGTTTACCAGTAAAACATGTAAACATACTTGAAAAAGAGAAATGTTATATCAGAATGAAAAAATGTGAGATGCGAAGAGTTTTCAGAAGTAATTTTAAAAAGGTGTTTTGCTGTGAAAATTTGAAAAGACTTGTTGTAGAGACAAAGATAAGAAAGATGATAAAGACTCATTATTTGTGTGATTTACTCACTTTAATGTCTTTGTGAGTAAAGTTGTACTAAATTAAAACGGGCAGGGATCAAAAGACCAGTTACTTGGGATTTGCACACCGCATTATTTGTGTTGCTATAGTCACAGGAAGGAGTTGTGTACCTTTAGATGATGGAAATTGTCTGTGTCACATAAATCTTTGAGGCTGCTGTTGTTATTTGAACTTTTTGATTTCTTATTACTTCCATCCCAGCTTTTAGATGTGGGCTTTTGAAAGTGGCAATAACCCAGAAGTGATGAATAATGAATGAACCGAAGGTTGCGCAGATGTTTCTGGTGCTGTACTCCATGTGTTTGCTCCGGACCCAGGGACACAGAATTACACTCGGTTTAGTTTATTTGCTTTGAGAATGATGCTGCAGTTTTGCATTGTCATCTGACTTGTTATAAATTGATCTTGCACATTCTAATCCATATCTCATCCGTTTCTCATTATATGTATTTATACACACATTTTTTAAATCTCTAACCCTCGAGCATGCCTCCTTGTTTATTTTTCTATTTCCTCTGCCCTCCTTCTGGTCCAATGAGAGAGCCGCACTCCACTTTGAAGTGTTAGCTCTGTGTAGATGACTAGTTGTTGTTGTTTATTGTGTGTGTGGTTGTTGTGTTTGTCAGCAGGGTAGAGGTGGGTTGAAGTGACCGAGTGTTGATTGTGGCACACTGCTAGGCCGTTAATAAGCTGAAATGTCAGCCATCGTCTGTGACCAGTAGTGATATTTTTAGAAAGATATTATTTTGGAATGAAAGGAAAAAAGAGGATGAAGATACAGGGAGAGTTGCTTTGGGTATCAGATATAAGAGTTTATTTTAACTATCTGGCATCTAGAGATTGTAAGGAAGCATTGAAGCTTTTCATGTGTCTTACCATCATGAAAATGTAAACAAAGATTGTTTTGAAATGTTCAAATAAGTAAAGATGATCTGATTTCATGTGTACCTTATGCCATCTTTACACTACAAATGCAGTATAGCTGTATCTAAACATGGTTCTAAACCCAAGTGTCTCATCTTTATCTGATTGTTAACAACGACTTATATCAAGATATACAGTACTTTGGCCCATTGATACTGCCAATTTTACATGCAGCACAGCTGCAGAGCTGGCGATTTGAGGACTTCTTCGGTAAAATTTACATGCAGAAAATGGAAAAAAGTGATGGTGCAACATGACAAGGGAAACTGAACAGCACTGAGCCTCGCTTCTAAAGGAAAAAAAAGCAGTATAAAGCTTTATGAGAGGGAGGGCACTTGGTTATAGTAAAATAACCAGGAGGTTTGTGATATGCTTGTCAGTCTACACTGCTTTACTTTCGTCTTTCCCCAGCAACTTGGCCCCAATACACACTGCAATCACGATTTACACCATCAGGTCGACATCCACAGTGATTTGTGAATCTATGATGTGTGCTGAGGTTTAAATGTTGTGGATCTTCAGACTGCTACAACTGATGAAGACAAACCTGTAGGGTGAAACATATTCAGTCAAAGGGAAGATATGTCCGGCTGGTGCTGCTCAATGAATTCTAGCAGACATTTTCTAAGTAGAAGACTAAGTATTTTTTTTATTCTGAAACGTTGCTCAAAGAGAAGTAAGAGAGGTGACATAAAACCTTTGAGACACAGTTGAGCTATAGTTGAATCTGGGGTAGGCAGCATATAGGCCTCAAAAAACGAGATATGTTATTTTTTCTTTAATTTGTCAACTGATGGGTTTGACTTTTGGATTTAGCAGCTGTAATTTTGTAGATTTATTTATTTTTGCAGGAATAGCAAATAATTTCATTGTATTTAATCCGTCAATTCTGTTTTAACCGTAAGACCTTTAATAAATTGTTTGGCTGTTTGTAATTCAGCCTGAATACCTCTATATGTGACTGTGTGATCTTTGATTTCCAGCACCCTACTCCCCTTCCCTCCATAATGACCCACGAGGCACAGGAGAACCTGTGTCCAACCTCCGGTCCTGCCACTACAGTCCTGTCTTTTATCTGCTGGACAATGGTAAGAATGTGTCCAGCCCCTTATGAACACACACACACATAGACACAGCAACTCTTGTCTGTGTGTGTGGGGGTGTTTGTTGGGGGTCGCATGCTGCAGTAGAAGTAGCATCACGCTCATAGTGCCACGTTCCACGCTCTGTTCTGGTGTGTGTGCTATTGTGTGGGTAGTATTGGCATGTGTGTGGTCGGGGCATGGTAGTGAATAGTACGTGCCATGTGTATGTGGGGGTGATATTATCAATCTAGCCCAGCAGATTGTTCCAGTAGGGTCATTTGGCCCCTCATCTTTTTTTATACTTTCTTATTATTGCTATATTCAGATAAGATTAACTGAATTGTTGCCAGAATGTGTAATAAGATTTTATGCACAAAAAAAAAAAGTTTAAGGTACCAATTCACAGTGTCTGTGCTCACAACATTAAAGCACGTGTGACAGACAAAGAAGGTTAGCTTTATAGAATTAGTTTACCTTAAAATGAATTTGTTCATGATTTACATACCTTCATGTCATCCAAGATGTTCACTGCCGGTCAAATTTTTTTTAAATACTTTACTCTTTATAGATTTTTTCCACATTTTAGAATACAAGTAAACTCATCGAAACTATAGCACAGTTGCATCTAAAATAAATCAAAACATGGCTAATCAGGGCTCTTATCTAATAAAATAAATTGATACAGCATAGTTGGCACAATTCTATTTTTGTCTACAAAAGTCATTTCAAACATTTAAGCATGTACCTTGAAATTAAAAGGTTTCCACGATTATTAGAAAAATTTCAGTCAATCTGTCCAAATTGTGATACTGTGATACGGTACGGTGTCTGGCTTCCTCTATTTAGCGTTTTGCTATTTTATTTCATTTTGTAAAAGTTGTTTTATCACGTTAAGTTAAATCTAGGACGTTAAGTCTACAACAAACAAAACAAAACAGATGGATTTGTATTATACTGAGTACATAGCTTTGTTTCTGAGCATGGCACAGAGAATGGCTACAAGCATGAGCGTTATGTTTATGCTAATCATGCTTTGTTCACCATTGTAAACGTCCTGCATGCTAATGGCACTGTGTTGGACCAATTTAATAAACCTAAATAAAAAAATACAAAGGTGAATAAATTGGACGGCTAATTAGACACATTCTTTTTCCAGGAAAGAAATGTGTTTTTCAATTACGTGCAAAGGTAAAAGTGCAATTAACAAGAGTAAAATTATCATGATTAGCCATTTGATACAAACAAAAAAGACATTGTGACTTCAAAATGCTAATGTATGTTTGCGAGGATAAAATTACTTTCATTCATTGTCGTTTGGCGTCTGAATCTTAAGCGAACTCCTGAAGTGTATCCGCCTGAGCGAATTAGCGGAAGATGGCGTGAGCTGAAAGGAAAGAAGTTGGAAATTTATGCAAATTGCAATGCGGGGTGGCAGAAGAACGTTTTTGAGATCAATCCAAGAACGATCCCAAATTACTGTCGTCGGAATCGGCCTCGCGGAGGAGCCGGGCGGCTAAACGACTGCTGAAATTCTGCCCATGCAAGACAATAATACAGGGTGGGCCACTGGAGGTCTGACGTCGAAATCACCGGATGCCAGCTGTTGTTTGCCATTGTAGCTCTGCCACCGTATTACAATAACCAGTGATGTTCCCACACATGTTTATTCAGACAGAGAAACCTGAAACATTAGAAGCTTTCGAATTTCTTATTGTCACAATCATTGTACTGTAGGTAACTGATTTCTGTATTACTTTTTTCCCCTTCTATCTAGTTTTGGTGCTTACAGACATGTTCGTTTATGTACAAGCTGATATCATCAGTGTTAATACTAATGGGAAGCATTTCACATCAGATTATTGATCCAAGGGTTATAATCACTGACACGTCCAGGCAACTTGTTGCGTTGCGCTCAGATCCTGTCCACCTTTACATCCACACAATTAAGAGAGTGCAGGACAGGACAGTCTCTTTTTTGAAAGAAATGCTTTGTTTTTTACCCTTTTTGTTTTTAAAGTCAATCCACAATAGAGCATTATACTGTATATAATTTTTGAATGAGAGCATACCCTCCCCTAAAACAATCTATCAACAAATACAGTAGCAACAGCATGGTTTTACTCGGCTGTGGCCATTGGCCAGTTTCCTCTCTCGGTAGTAAAGTCAACAGAGGAAAGGTAATTGCATTCATCAAACCATTATATGGGGTCTTTTAGAGCGAGAGCGTCAGCGGCAAGCTGAAAATTACATCAAAATAAAAAAAATCACAGTCCATTAATCACATTTAATTAAAAAGTGCATCAGATGACAGAAAAGCTGTTTTTCATTGTAAAATTGTATTGATAAATAAATGTATTTTGCTTGTACAGCTATGGAAATTATAAATTGATACTCTGAATCCACATTTTTTCTTGTTAAATGCCATTTGTGCAGGAACCTTACCATTTATTCTTATAGACATTGAGCTCAACATACACTCTAACCTTTGCGGTGCAAAATGCTTGCAAAATGTTGACTGTTATTTATCTTTTTACACTTTAATTTTAAGGTACTGTATGTGTGTGCTTTGCTAGTTGTGTGTGTGATTGGTTGCTTTATGCGTTATGTAGTGTGCTTCCTAACTGTTACCTTTTTAAGAATTCAATTTATTTACATTTTCGTATGTAAAATGGTCCTCCCCACCTAACCTTGAAGGGAACGGTAAAAAAGGATTGTGTGTCTGTGTGTGAGTGAGGACGTGTACTGCATGCATGTGACAGTCCAGTTACATCTCTGTTGTCTGGTGACAGTATGCGATCGGGCATGACGGTCGAATGATGCGTCATGTACACATCTGCATGCGTCGCAGATATTTCTTTATTTCATCATAATATGATTTTGATTTGTGCTGATCTTTTTATTTTCTTGACCTTTGCATCATTTGTTTTAGTTTTTTTAAATGGATTAATTACCCCTTTTTTGTCCTATTTTGTTTTGTTTCAGTAAAGGGACCAGGCAGAAAGTTAAGTCTACCCACAGATCTTAAGACTGATCTTGGTACGGTAGGCCGAAAGCGAGCAGTTCCTTTTCTTGACTCTTGTCTTCGATTCATCAACTTTCTCTGTTTCCATCCTTTTAAGAATGACGAAGCCCCTGCACTTTAAACTTCATATTTGATGTTTTATTTTATTTTATTACTTTCTGTCACGTTCTTCTAATTTGGCGCAAAGTTTCCTCCTCACAACTCTGCGTGTGTTCGATTTTAATAACTTTATTTGGTTGAATGCTTTTCAATGTACATTTTGCAAGTGTTTACAAAGGTGGTTTGTTCAACATTTTCATTCTTAAGTTTCAAAGAGTATCACTCTAAAAACTCACTATTTCGCTACTGATTCATCCTTTACTTCCAAACAGCCTTGCTCCATCATAATTGGATCATTCTTTACCACAGAACATGCTCTAACCCTATTGGACCATTCTCTAACTCAATGAAAGGCTGCTTCATTGTGATTGGACCATTTTCTACCTCTGAACAGACATGCACTAATGTAATGAGACCATTCTCTGCAAATGAGCTTGCCTCATCGTGACTTGGACCATTTCTTCAGCCTTTTATGGCAACTCTCCAAAATGTCTCTCTGTGTCTTTTTTCGCTGAGTATCTCTACTTGTTCTCTTTTCCTCCCTCTTGTCTGGCTTTTTTTCGTTCTAGGCTGTGACTAACACATCTCTCGCTGAGGGCTGAACACACGAACAATTTCTTGTGCCAAATTTGACCCCATGCGTAATAACATGGTTTCTTTAACAGGTTGAGCCGAGCGGCATTACAATAGAAAGAGCTCTGGGCCGTGAACATTTACCTGTTTCAAATTCTTGAAGGTTTGGATTTGCACTTTGTGAAAACTGTAATAGAATCTCTTAGAAACACAGTGGTCTTGGGTCATTTTATAATATGAAAATTCTAGCTTGAGGGTTTAAGTTCTGGTCATAGGAAGATTGACATTTATTAGAAAGGGGATGTGAATGCATGTGGGTGAGGGAGAGTCAGTCAGTGTATGTGTTTGTGTGTTTGTAGGTAGGTTGGGGTTAAATTGCTTCATATAATGTTGGAGAACTGTCTTCCCTTGAATGCACCAGGGCTGCAGCCTTCATTTGTTCACCCCGGGGTCAATTAGAAACATTGACCCTGACCCCTGGTGCAAGCCAGGGAAAACATGCATAACTGCCTTATGGGCTCCGATTTTGTGGGGTTTCTCTTCCTGCCTCATGGTCACATGGTCTGACCCTCCCACAACAACCTTGTGTAAAAGTATGTGTCCAGTCAATGAAACCCCGGATCTTATTCAGTATTGACAGTTTCATCGGACGCACACACCTGGCACAAAATTAACTTCTGGTCTTGTGTTCGTTTATCAGTCTGGAAGGTGGCAAATAATATATTGTAATCCATTTATATTAATATTAATTAATATTAATATTTTATTGTAAATTAATGGTATTAAATAAAAAAAGTTGAATTTTATTGTATATCAATTGTTTTAAATAAACAGTTTGTTGAATTTGATTGTATATTAATTTTATTAAATAAAAATTTGTTGAACAGGTCATGTAACTCTCATTTCAGTTTAGCCAACTTCAACTGGTAACCCATACTTTTAACTTGCTAGTTAATGTAATTTACTTATTATGTATTTTGCTTGTTATCAAAATAATTGACAGGGACTCTATTCTTTGCAAGTGTGTACCAGAAGTTAAGTTTGTGCCAGAAAAGCGTGTATGCGCAAGAATGTTTGTTTATGTTGTTGCTTTGAAACCGTCTATAAAAATTACAATTTGACTCCTACTAAAAATTATCTCTGTTCAAGTTACTTTGTTGGAAGAACTTTTTAAAAATATGATTTTGCAATGTAACAATGTAAATTTCACAGTAAAATAAAGAAACATGTTAGCAGTAGAGATATAACAATAATGAAATGATGATGAGTTAAAAATGATAATGTCTAGTAAATTATGCAGACATACTACAGATGGTGTTCTTAATAGTGCTTTGTTTCAAATACACTTTGTGCTTTGTTTGGTACGATATACCAGCAGACAGTTTGGATGGCTGTGTTGGCATCAAATTGATTGATTGAAATTGATATACAGGATGGAATGAGGGAAAGAGAGAATACGCCGCTTGAATATTAAAATAGCCTGGAGTGATTCAGAGTCTGGTGGTCCCATGGTGTATATAAACATTGTTGGGTGAGGTCTAGTGAAAAAACCACAGTTTTAGATGCAGCAAGGTTGGATATCCCTCTGCTCCTGTAAACTCAACCAGACCTCCCTCAGCTCCCAGTTGAAACAGAATGCATCTGGAGTTGTTTTTGTGTGTGAGATCAAGCACTCCATCATTTTTTTCTAATGTCTGAGTTGAGATGGGATGAGAAACCCTCTCTCTTTATGCCGGATCCTTTTGAGCAGCTACTCTACATTTCATTTCCTTTCGTTTTGTCCTTACATTTTTCTAAAAAGGCTTTTTCTAAAAAAAATTATGTTTTCGTCTTCGTACAGTTCTCTCTCTCTCTCTCTCTCCTTTGTGGCTGCATTATTTTTTCATCTCACTCTCCTCTTCACCTCTGTTTCTTACTAATCTCAGATTGATTTCCTGCTAATGCTATGCCCGTTCTTACAGATCATGTGAATGGACATTGCACTAGCCCCACCTCCCAGCCTTGTGCGCCTGGGAGGGCCAGAGTCCCGGGGGGCCCCGAAGGTGCACGCCTTGCCCGCAGAGGGGCCGGCCGACCACCCTTCCGCAAGGCCCAGTCTGCAGCATGCATGGAGGTCTCTTTGCCTGTATCCTCCCTCACCGAAGGTGTGTGCTTGTTCTCCAACTCCTTTATCCCTTTATTCCATTTCCCTCCTATTCCCACTACCTTCTCCAACCTTCTGCATGTTTCCCACTCATCAAGGGATACAAGGAGGAGGGTGGGGGTTTTATTGCTGTGTTTGCGCTGATTTGACTGCATTTTCTTTCTGCTGTGACTTCAACAGGCATTTCATGCCACAATGGAAACTTACCCCTTTTTTGCTAAACTGGTGCCTGTGAAGCTTAAAGGAATAGTTCACCCAAAAATGTAATTTTGATCTTCTTTTACTCAACCAGTAAAGAGTACCTGAAAACCATACTTAAGTAAAAGTACAGATACCTTGCAGCGAAAATTAGTGCATTATAAGTTACCAATTCCAAAATGACTCCAGTAAACGTCTTCGAGTATCTGATTTTAACAGTACTTGAGTATTTTACTCATACTGAATGTAGGCTCAAAGAAGCACTAGTCCTCAACACTTAAGAGACATGTCAGTGAAAAACAAGAAACAGTTGATTCGTGAGGAGAGCAATCGCATTTATTTTCTTTAAATCATAACATGACTGAACGTCTCAAAATTGCAACAAATCATGGCCAACACCATAACATACGTCTATTACAAACACCCAAGTCTCATTTAAGCTCAAGTGCTCATAAGTAAACCAAACTCCTTCAAAAAGGTCTCTTCAATATAGCGAATAAATAAAATAATGTTAAGTAAAATTAAAAAGTCAAGCCTTGTTCACTGGACATGCTGATTTGGCCTCATCGAAAGCTGCAGTAATGTCCTCATTTCACATATAAACCGCCAGCGATTGACAACTACCAGATAATGCACTTGTATTCACATTATATACCTTCAATGCCCTGAAAATGGTAATATGAATTGTTCTGTAGCAAAAATAAACTGCTGCAAAAAACGATGTAATGTGTAATTGCATTAGTCATTACAAATGTAGTGGAGTAAAGAGCACATATACTTGTTCAAAAATGTAGTCAAGTAGAGAGTAAAAGTTGCTAATATCTTTAATACTCAGTACAACTACAAAGTAGCCAAAAAGACATTAAAGTAACTAATTATATTTACTCCAATACTTTACCCCACTGTTTGTTCCAAACCTGTATATATTTCTTTGTACTGATGAACAAGGAGAAAGATATTTGGAAGAATGCTCTTGGCCATCATTGACTAACATAGTAGGAAAAATTGCTTTAAAAATGTACAGTGCATTACATTAAAATACATTTACATGTAATGTAAATTTCTTTGTTCTGTTGAACACAAGACAAGATACTTTGAAGAATGCGATGTAATTTTTCCTACTATGGTCATCAATGATGGCCAAGAACTGTTTAGGTACAAGCATTCTCCCAAATATCTTCCACTGTGTTTATCAAAACAAATAAATGTATGTTGATTTGGAACAATTTGAGGGTGAGTAAATGATGACAGATTTTTTTATTTTCGGGTGAACTGTCCCTTGTGCCAATATCATATTTAACCTGCATAACCTGCAAAACCAATCATTACACATCAATCTTAGTCATTATAGTAGTTTAGGATAATCTGACAAGTTAGGACAATTTAACAAAACAGAATGTTGTTAGTGGAAAAGGGGTAACTTTTGTACACACCTGTTATTCTGCATTTTGCTTCTTAAACCCGAAATTCAGTGAAGAATTTTTGTGATCTCATATTAGGTTTGTGTTCTGAACTTCAATTCAATCCTATTTATTCCATTAGAGGTCAAAATTATGATGAATGGAATGAATGTCGCCATAAAGTGTATATAATTTGCATTTGTAAAACCATAATGAGACACAGCACAAACCTTCTAAAATGTGACTCACAAAAATGACTCGGCTGTACAAGCTTTGGGGATCCTTGGTCCCTTTAATGTTTGAGACTGGATAAGTGCTTCAAACATGGAGGATGAAGCAAACGCTACTGCGAGCCTAATTACACTTTTGTTTTAATGCTTTTAATTACCGCCTCTGCACACAGTAGTTCGACAGGTGGGTTGGTGATGTTAATTGAAAAATGAATGTAGACGGTCTCTACAGAACCTGGCTTAGGTTTGTTTCAAATTTATGGCGTGTTCTTTCTATTTGACCCTCTTATTTATGTTTAACGTTGCCTCAGGGATCACTAGAGTTGACAAAATGTACGGATATCCAACTAATGCTGTGTTGCCACACGTTTCTGTATATCGAGTTTGTGCATATTGCTGCCGTGTTGAAAACATTGTAGTGTGATTGTGAATGTTTGTGTGCGTGAGTGTGTGTGTTTCTTTGACCTTTTAGGGGTCATATCATGAAATCAAACATTTATTGTGCTATGATAACCCTCAAAACAAAAACCCTTCTGTTATTCTAAAAAGACCATTGAGACTTAGCTGAAAATAACAGTGGCAAAAGGGAAAATTCAAAGCTTGGCTCTGGCTCGGTGTCGTTTCTGGTGCTCTACATGTCATTCTGAAGGACCCCAGGACATTTCAGTCTAAACTTAACAGTTTGTATAGTATGTTTAGTGTAGATCATATTGTTCTGGGAACCCACAATGTAATGCAGGCTTTGCAGACAAGTCAACTATAGACGGTGTCAACGTATGCACACGCCTGGCCAGAAGTTAACATCTGGCCTGTGTTTGGTTATCGGTCTAGTTAATGGCTAATATAACACTTTCTTTTATATTTTATTTGATATTTTATGCGGTCTACTTATGACGTTCACGTGGTTTTTACATTCAATATCATTCAAATGAATAAGTAATGTTAGGTTACACATCCGCCCTATTCACACAGGATTAGTATTATCTGGGGACCTCGTGTGATTTATAAATGACCTCTCCACATCTGTATTTCATGTGGTGCATTCAACTTATTTCCTGGATGTGATGGCAAGGCTTTGTGTATAGTTTGTATAGCCTATAGTTGTATGGTGTTTAATGATATCCGTACCTGTCAGCATTTGAGCCCCGTGATAGCGAACCGGACATAAGATCACTGAGATCGCGAATCTCAAATGTTACGAGAGTTTCCATGATAAATAAACAAACGGGAGACTCCCGGTAACCTTTGGATACGACCCAGCACCCGAAATAATGCCAAAACACTTCAAAACACAGCCACCATTATTTACAAACGTTGGAAAAAACCTTGAAAATTATATATGAGCCCGCCAAATCACACAGATGCCGATTCGCACGGGACTAATATTATCACAGGACATCGGTGTTCGTAAAAATATGGTAGGTCATTTGTGGGGAAATTTTTACTTTACAAATTACAGACATGACCGATTCGCACGGGATTAAGATAACAGACAACCTCGGCAATTATTACAACATTTACATTTATGCATTTGGCAGACGCTTTTATCCAAAGCGATTTACATTGCTATACATTTTGTTTCTAAGTATGTGCAATCCCCTGGGATTGAACCCAATGAACCCATGCTTTTACCAATAAACTACAGGAGGTAAATGACTAGACTAAATGACTAGAGGTCCACAGGTAACCCTAATCCTGTGCGAATTGTGCTCAGGGCATATCAAGCAATCTCTATAAAAGCAATAGTGATGCATAGTTTAAAAATGTTGTACTCACATAAGATTGCTGCGCCATTCCTATCGGATCCAATTTTGACGACACATCACTGCTTTTTCATTTTAGTCTCTCCGCAAATCCATCGTCGACCTCTGCCTTGTTCACAAAGGAATCCACAGTAATGTTTTACCCACGTGAGCTGGAACCTCTTTAAAAATAAACTTCAATCACGCATTACTAATGTCGGAATCTGAAGGAAGGTTATGCAGCGACTGTGTTCTTCCCCAACCAGGCACTGACTCCACAATATTTTGCGATCTTTAACAGCATGTGTATTGCTTGCCTGCTCTATCTGGTTCTGCACAACTTGTATTACTTCAGTACTGTCATTTGCGAACCAGTGGGTGGGGCCAGAGAAGTAGTCGTTGATATTCTCCTGTGGAGGTGGTGTTCAACCTATCAATGACGTCATAGATAGGTGCATTCGAGGACCTGGTGTTCACTGGGCCTGGTGTCAATAACAGTTGTAATTTCAGTAACAAGGGCAATTTCAGTTCTGACACTTAAAGGATGTTTGCGTGAATACGATTCCCTCTTATATAACAAAAGCACAGTGTGTGTGTTTACCCAATAGCATTCCAGTTTGTGTCGCTTGTAAAAGACTGTTTTCCTGTTTGGACTTTCCCAATTCGTGTCTTGGAGTATTATTTGGATTATACACCTAGTTTGTTTTGTCCCCCATGTGGTAAATTTTTGTTTGTTTTATTATTAAGAGTCCCTGTTTTGCCCCATTGTGGGTTTTTGTTTATTAATAAAAGTCTTTTCGTTACCCTGTTTCTGCCTGCGCTTGGGTTCTGTCTGTATCGTGACACTCTGTCCTTGCCAGTCATTAAATCCATACTGTATGTATCTATAATAGTGTTGTCTGTACAGCAGTAACACATCACTTAGATCATATCCTCACTGCGTCCTGACTTCCTGTCACTCACTAATCTAATCGTCACGGCCTGTATTCGTAATCCTGTTTACGTGAAGGACACCAAACAGGACAAGCTGCAAAAGTCAAACAACAGCATACAGACCGTGTCACACTGTTCATGAGATTTTCACGACAATAGAGCACCCTCCAAATGACCATTTAAGGGATTTAAACAATCTATATTTAATTTAATTTAGGTCCTCACGACAGCTAGTCAAAACATCCCTTTTTCTTTTTTTTATTCTCTGACTTGTTCACCTGTAGATCCTGAAAGTTTTTCAAGCACACTCATCTCTAAATCCCTCAGACACAGCTGTTACGAATCAATGTCCCATCTCACTGTTTGGTCCAGTTTATAGACGTGACTTATTTTTTCTCCCCTTGTTGAGAAGTGTTATTGTCCGTTTGAGGACTGCCTACCGCTTCTTTGGTCTCGACGCGTGGCATGCATCCCTATCGCTACGGCAACAGGCATGCGGTGCCGCAGTGGGGTCGCTGGGATAATTAAAGGTCAATTAGCAGCAAGGAGAGCCAGGCCGTCGCTAATGAGACACGCCGCAGGAAGACAGAGCTGCGGGAGGTATGAACGCTGGGATATGTAGTCTCGTATAAACAAGCGGGAAGCACGGAAACACAAAATTCTTCTTACTGACTAAACCCTAAAAAAGTGTGACACAACAGTTATACATTTCAAGCTGCACACAGTATTTAACAGATGGACAGATACAATAGGGATTCAGCGTACACAGTCGGCTACATTGTGCGACAGGACACGCACAAACGCAAAACACAGCGAGCATGCAGTGTTCATAAAAACCTCTCTCGCTTGGAAAAGAGACTGATTGAGATATCCAGCATGGGCGAAATGAGGTTTTCACAGAAGCGGTTTGTGCCTACTGTAGGGAAAGGGCGTTGTTGGTGTTTCTAATAAAAGGTTTGTCATATGGCTCTCCCGCAGTGATTGACAGTCAATGACCTAAGCAGAGGAGTCCCAGAGAGAGAAACCGAGCAGATTTTTTCCGTTGCACGTCTCTTTCATGAAATATTCACACTAACAGGCTAACAGGATGGATACTTCTAATTATCTTTGCTGTCCCCACAGATACAGGTGCTGTCGCTAATAGAAAAGGTCAATTTGTGTGTCTTCACACACAAACCTATAAGCAATGTGTGTGTGTGTGTGAGAGAGAGAGTGTTTGGATTTGTTGCTTTTGTGTTTATTTTGCATTGATTTATATTGCTTTGTAAAGTGAATGCTTTGTAAAATCAGTATTCTTTCTTGCTGACATAATTTCCATTGAATGTTATTAGTCTACAGACACACAACTAACAGAATCGCCAGTTGACGCCAACTTCACAGCTGAGAAATTATTTTATTTTGCTGTTGCTCCTCAGGTTATTTTTTGTGAGATGTATTGAATTGTTGTAGATAGGTAAAATTATCAACCTGCCATGGACCTTCTTTCTTCCTTTTTTCACATCGGTTCATCTTTGTTCTTTTCCTCTTTCTCTCTGTTTCTGTCCCTCTCTGTACACTGTTACGGTCTGGTCGTGTCTTCACGTTTCGTACGCATCCAAAATTTGTGTGTATTTACATGTAATTTTGTATGTTATGGTTATGGATCGTCCCGTTCGTGTGTGTAATTGTGACCGTTGGCATGTTGTGCGTATATACATGTGTACGTACGTTTGGTGGTAGGTTATCCGTCCCGACGGGCCATGCTGCAGCAGTTACACGGAGTCAGTATGTACTCTCACGATGAGCATCACACCAGCACCTACTCCTGGAGCGAGAGAGGTAAGGAGGAGCATTTGAGGCCTCCGGGGTCACGACCCTACAACCTCTTATTTTATAGCGTCCCGTCTCTCTCCGTCCCGTCCTGTGGCTCATAGTCGCTTGGTCAGAACCCTTCTCTCGTCACATTAAATGGTGTTTAGAGTTTGTCTTGCATTTCATCTTCAGGTTTGGATTCACACTCTACCTGAACATTATAAAATGCTTTGTGTTTCACACCAGCGTCAGTCGATCTGCAGTGTTGTCAGCTTGTCGTCGTATGTTCGTCCCACGCCGTGACATCTCCTAGACACAGATTAAATCTAGTACTGGACTACCGATTTTAAATTGTTAACCATGCATCTCACTCCAAGACGAGACTAAATCAGTATCATTTAAACCGCTTCTGTATGTTAATACAGATATGAAATAATGAAAGATTCTGTCATCGTTTTCTCTCCGCGATGTTGTTCCAAGCCCATATTTCTGAACTTTCTTCATGGGAAGGTAGAATGTTTTATTTACTAAAACAGCATGAGGGTGGGGAAATGTCTATGAAGATTATATGATTCTGCGGGAAGTAAATATAAGTCATGTTTTATAAGTCATCATTATTGTTGCCATTAATGTTGATATTATGAGGTCATAAAGGTTTAACATATTTAAAACATTATTCTTTGACTCAAACGGAAGGATAATTGAGTGTACTTAGAACATAGTAAGTTATAGGTAAACTATGATGTCTGCATTTTGTTTCATTGACAATAATAGTGATAAATACAGATCAATTCAGAGAGAACGCAGTGTCAGTTCCAGAATCAACGGCTGTTTTTTTCACTTATTCTTAAAAATATTTTCTTCATAACAGAATCTGAATGTAAAGCTTAACCAGGCCAGTACAGGTGTATGTTACATACACAGAAGGCCGATATAAAAAATAAAATCCCTCTAAGGTGTGTATTTGTTTGCTTTCAGTATTTTCATTGCACATCACAAAGGTAAATCAATGTCCAGTACATACTGACACATCTCATTACCCCTTGAACAGGTGCAAATAAAAATAACTACTTGTCTTGATATTTTTTTCTACAATTTAATAATAATTCACTTGAGTTTGCTGATTATTAGTTTTGTCTAAATAATTGAGTGAGGAGTAAATCGGGAAAGTTTAGAATTGTTTTATGTGAAGTTCCAGCTATTTGAATATGTTGTAGATGCAATAAAAACATAAGTTTAAAGTCATAAATGAGTCTGGAATTGTAAATTCATGTGCTGTGTGTCTGAACATTTAATCAGGAGAAATTCATTTGCAGATGTGAGCGCTCATTATGTGCATCGGTGTGTGTGTGTGTGTGTCAGCCTGTGTGTAAATCTTAAAATCACCAGAAAATCTTTTGTCTCAACATTGTTGTGTTTACAACTGTACCCCTGGATCATGTTATGCGAACGTGAACACAAATATGGAGTGACTTAACTTTTGTCTTTTTGTCTGTGTTCTCTCAAATAAGAAGAGTATTCTTTTTTCAAACAGCAAAAGGATCCTCTTCTGTCTGATGCCCATTTTCTCTTTCTGTTTCTATTATCTTCCCTCTTTCTCTCTCTGCAATTCTTCTCTATCTTTTACTACTCATAATCATCTGTCTGTCTTCCTTCTTCCATCTTTCCTGACATTTCTCTTCTCCCCCGACCTACCCTTCCTTTCTCTCTCTCTTTCTCTCCCTCTCTCCTCTTTTTCATTCTTTCTCAGAGAGCCGAGAAAACTCGTTCAGTCGTTCACGGAGCTCCAGTGTTTCCAGCATAGACAGAGAGACGAAAGAGGCCGTAACCACCGTGCAGTTTGCAGAGTCGTATGGGCGTAAGTCAGACACCCTGCCTACGCCCTGCCTCTGGGTGGGGACGAGTCTGGGCCTGGTGCTCATCATCCCAATATCCATACCTATGGATGAGCAGGAACGTCAGGAAGACCCGGTTACTGTGGCACCCACTGGTAGGACCTCACATGCTTCAACATTTTTGTTTCATACTTGGCCTTGACCGAGAAATAATTTGTTGTTTTTCGTTCTCCCTCACAGGAACCGTGTTAATGCTTAAGGGCTCTGTTCTGCGGTTTGGCTTCCTGGACTGTGGGGGCGCTCTAATCCAAAATCCCTACGAAATGTGGCGGGACCAACATGCCCCAGAAGACCCAGATCGACCCCGCAAACGGAAGCTGGTCAACTTCTCGCCCTCCTCCTCCCAAGAGGCCAGTGGAGATGGTCACTTAGCCGTTGTGTGTTCGGAGAGGCAGGCAAAGGTCTTCCTCATGCCTTCCCAGGCCTGTCTCTACGTGCACAACATCACAGAATCATCCTTTGTGTTGCGTGCTGACATAGTGTCCGTGTGTAACAGCGTGTGCCTGGCCTGCTTCTGCGCCAATGGACACATCATGACTCTCAGGTTCACGTCAACATTTATTTTGTCCTAAATTTGGTGTGGTGTGGTTTAATTTTGCTTTTCAGTATCAATTTTCAACACTATCCAGATGATAGAAACCCACCTAATCCTAAAAGCACTGTTACTGTCATTTCTAATTTGTTGGTATGCATTGGCTAAGCCTTGCATATTTTCCATTTTATGTGTGTCTGTGTGTGTTTTACAGCCTTCCAAGTTTACGACCTCTGCTAGACATCAGCTACCTGCCGCTTACAGACATGCGCATTGCCAGGACCTTCTGCTTCACGAACGGAGGACAGGCGCTGTATCTGTGCTCCCCTACAGAGATACAGAGAATCACTTACAGCCAGGAGATGTGTGACAACCTACAGGTGAGTTTGGCTTTATGTGTGTGTGTGTGTGTGTGTGTGTGTGTGTGCGTGCGTGCGTGCGTGTGTGCGTGTGTGCGCGTGTGTGTGTGTGTGTGCGTGTGTGCGTGCATACCTCTGTGCCTATTGAAGTGAAATGTCATGCTTGTCATGAATGCTTTGAGCTCTGCTGAGCTGAGCCCTGGTGCATCTCTGCTGTAATTTCTGTTGCACAGGTTGTCATTATGTCCCTTCTCCCCTTTGTCATTTCTCCTGTCTCTGGATGTGTTCGAAATAGCATACTACCATGTTATATTCATACTGGTTTTTCAGTATGTGTAGTATGTACACTGCTCACAATATCCAAATTATTAGTGTAGTGTGCAGTATATAGAGCACTGACCATCTATGTTCACTGTAATGGATGAACTGGTATTTAAAACACATAATTTACTCACCCTCATTTTATTCCAAACCTGAATTACTTTCTTTCACCTAAAGAACACAAAATAATTTATCTTGAAGAAAGTGAGCTTCCATTGTATGGACACTCAACCAAGACATTTCTCAAATATCATTTTCCTTCTATGTGCCACAGAAAAAGAGTCATATAGGTTTTAAATGACATGAGGGTCAATAAACGATGAGAGAATTGTTGGGTGAACTATACCTTTAAGACATTTAATATTTAGCAATCCTAAATTGGATTTAAATAGCAGTACATTTTTAATTTCCATCATGTTAATCTACCACTTGCTAAATTAAACCTGCAAGATAAAGACAAAGGTCTTTGCCGTTCTAGAACTTGTGAAATGTGAAACTACTGACATCTGCTGGTGATTTTTTGTGCTGTTATTTTTAACACAATGTCTCTCTTTCATTCCAATGTGTATTTTTTTATATTTATTGATTTTTTAATCGCTCTTGTAATTGCAGGAGATGTTAGGGGAACTCTTTACACCTATTGAGACTCCTGAGGCTCAGAACCGTGGCTTTCTTAAGGGCTTTTTTGGCGGTAACGCCCAAACGTTCGACCGAGAAGAGCTGTGTGAGTGAAGTTAATATATACCTCTCTGTGTGTGTAAGCCAATTATCATCCATCCAGACTTTTGGCTGTTGTTTTCAAGTCTAGTTCACAGAATATTCCGTCACTTATGCAGGCAAGGGGCCTCTTGATGGACACGTAATGTTACAACCCAGTTTTAATGTGTAAATCTTTTTTCATCACTTTTTCTCACTCTCTACAGTCGGTGAGGCAGCGGCAGGTAAGGCCTCCCGCAGCCTGGCCCAGCACATTCCAGGACAGGGGGGTATGGAGGGCATGAAGGCAGCAGCAGGCGGGGTGGTGGGGGAACTGGCCCGAGCTCGCATTGCCCTGGATGAGAGAGGACAGAGGCTAGGAGAGCTGGAGGAGAGAACTGCCCTCATGATGTCTAGTGCGGATACCTTCTCAAAACATGCTCACGAGGTATGGAGGAGGAGATGAGATGAGCCACAAAATGAGAAAACAAATACTTTTGCCATCACAAACATGCTCACTATAGATTTCGACTTACTAGCAAATTAATAAAATGTATGAATTCCCCCTTTAACGATAATCAGTTATAACGCTGTATGTTTAATGATAAAATATGTTGCTAATTTTGTTCTTTTTTCAATGTTGCCCACAGCTGATGTTGAAATGCAAAGACAAGAAGTGGTATCAGTTTTAGATGGTCCTGGGTGAGGGGGCTCTTTGCTTTCATGCCACAAGTGGACGCTACTCTGGTACTTGGACTTTCACTCTTTAAAAGAGACAGAGACCGCTAAAGGATGGACAAAGAAGGACATACATGAACTGGTCAGCAACTGTTCTGTCTGTGTACAGAATTGTCTTAAAGTGATTGGTTAAAGAGACTTAGGCCAGACTATGATGGACATGTACCATTAGCATTATGTAAGAGGGGTTCCTTGCTCCTACGCTGTAAATCAAACATCTTCATTTATGTACAGGGGTTGATCGGGGTCTCCTCACAAGAACCAAAATTGGTTCACACTGTGTAGATATTTCGAAAGCTACAAAATCAACAAGAGTGCATGAAACAAAATGGATGACCTATAAAAAATAAAACTGCCATATTAAAAAGCAGCATGTTACTTTAAAACAAAGGGAAATAGAAAACTTTTATTTAATAACCTAAGCCAATAATAAAAACGATGACGAAAAACTTTATATTTTTTGAAATAGCAAACAAATATATATAAACAATGGATTATATAAACAAATGTATACCTGCATTGCTATAAGGCCAAAATATTTAGTTTTTTTATTGACTTCATCCTATTTCTTTTTAGCAGTGTATATTTTCTGAATATTTACCACTTGTCATATATGAGATCAATTTATTCACCATCCATATTCCAAGTAATCACCAAGATACGAATTTTCACAGTTCGTACAGAGAGCGCAGGCCAACGGCGAAGTATTTGGCCAGACCCACTGATGTTCAGTCACAAACGTAACAATGCAACATTTTTCTGTTTCTTTGCTGCTAGCTCTCAGAAGCACCACAACCAACTTTTTATTCAGTCTCAAGAAGTTACTTCACCCTCCCCTAGAAGCGTATGGCGTGAAATGATTTTAGAAGTGCGAGTAGTAAAATGTATTTGGCGCCATGTGACGAATGTGTGCCAGTGGGGTCTTCTTCGAGCGTGTTTCTCTTCATTAAGCATATGTAATACATAATGTGCCATATTCTAGATGGGTGAAGTGAAGTATTTTAAACTGTAAACTAGCGATGAATTAACTCTCGTCTGTGGTTGATATTCTGGGCTCTTGTAGATACGACAAGCCAGCCAAACTCAGAGGGGTTGGCTTTTTAAGCGTGTCTGTAGAAGTACAAATACAGTTCGTTTTTTATTTGTCATGATGTTTGTTTTTCTTAAAAGGAACAATTTCAGCTGGCCTGTTATTTCGTTTGAATTCTAGTCTCTTTGTTTGCCTTGGGGCACATGTAACAAAGATTGTGCGTTGTTTTGTACCTCGCTGAGAACGACAAGTAAATGACCTCTGTTTTTTCTGCCAAAGTTTGAATTGCATTTGTGAAGAGATTTCTTTCACATTCCAGTACAAGGGACAGTTTTTGTTTCTTCTTTTTTCTCAATATAATGTTTTATACTTTACTACTGTATTGTCAGACGATTGTTTACTAGTGTCTTCTGGTTGTCGTTTGACTGTGGAAATGGTGTTGTAGAACGATTAGTGGGCGCTACTGATGAATCTTCATGGTTTTAAAATATGTGTCTGGAAAGATTAAGCCGAGTGAGTCAGCCTGCAGTTCGTGGCAGGCCTTACGTGAATTTGTGTTAAATGTACGCTAAATCTTCCGGAATCGTATTTGAGACTCATGTTGTGTTTCTATGATTTGTCCTTTGATAACCTCTGACCTTCTAGTGCTTTACTGTAACAAACTCAGCATTTCTTCCATAGTCCATGCCTCTGCCCATTTGGCTTTGTATATACAAGCTGCTACACCGTAACGTAAATGTTGTGCATTGAAATACACAAACTCAAGGCTCACGCAGACACTCATCCTCAGCCATTAGTCGAACCTATGCTATTACGCAATATTTGTTTTGTTCACGCTGTTAAGTTTAAAATAATAGCGCAATACTACAAAACAGGAAGAAAGATGTTACGAAGAAGGAATTGCATGTGTGGACAGTGTGAACTTGGACACAAGACACTAAAGTCACCATAATGGTCAGGCAATCAGAAGCCCCAGCCAATGAAGAGACGGTCTGCTGAAGAAACCTGTGGGTTTTAGTTCATGTTCATCATTATATTTGTTTCCACAGGTGATCCAAGGATTACTCTTCAGTGTCAAAATTAGAATAAAAAAACGAGTCTCACAGACAGGGTGTTTTGTTTGTATGTTCTCAGTTTTTATATGAAAATGTACAGTTCAGCCTGGGGTCATTGAACTAAATTATTGACAAAGGTCATTTGGATATTCCTCTGTGAAAGTTGTACCTGTTTTAAGATGGTACCGTGTCTGATATTCTGACTGAAGTTCTGTAGGTCTAACTGTAGTTTCCTCCACCCCCTGTGATTCCTTCAGAGAAGGCAGCATTGTCGGTCTTGTTTCAATGGATAATGCCACCTTTCGTTCTTCTCGATATTATAGTAGTGTTATAGAGGTTGAAAATAAAATGGAAAATATGTTGATGCAAATCAATTTGAAATAAACAATGATTGATGTACACAACACTATCAGACTTGTTTGTTTCTGTCACACGATGGACTGGTAAGAGTCAAATGAGATTCATTCATTCAGTGGTGTCAAGGTTTTCATTTTTGGTTGATTTAAAAAAAGCATCAGTTTAATAAAGAATGTATCTGTAACAAACACACACTGATGACAGACACGATCAACACCGGAGGTAGGTTTGAACTGGTTTAATGTAAGATCCACGGGAAATAAAGGCGTACCCTTTCTTGGCGAGCCAGGGGTATGTGTAGCTTAGTGAACAATAAGACCTGACAGTGAATGGTGGTGCGAGTGGAGGTTAAATGGTTCAGGTGTGAATGATCAGTGGTGATGAGTGAGTGCACAGAGTCCTGGGAAGTGCACTGTAACTAGAAGTCCAGGGATAATGTGCGAGGGGATGAAGGAGGAGACGTTGGTGCCGGGGGCATGGTTAGGGCTGGTCCTGAGGGTGTTATAGTAGCAGGGAATATTTGCAAATGTATGCCCAAATATATTGCAAATACGACATCAGCAACTCACCATGTACTACAGCATAATGCTATACTGTATATACATTTTTATTTTCGTGTTAAACCTGATGTAAAATAGATGCAAAACCCTCTAAATCCAATTACTTTTCATTGAAATAAGCATTTTTCAGAAGGCGTCTACATTTACGTTCAGCAATACAGGATATTTTAGAGCGGGCAGAGTGTGTATTTTATATAAATTACTGTATTTGAGGAACATACTATGTGTGGAGGGCATTCACTCAACATCATCTCATTTTTGACGGAGGTGCTTTTAGAGGGTTGCATCTGAACTCTTCATATGTTCTTAAAAACGAATGTGCTTTGTCTTAAGGTTGTAAAACTCCCTGAATTATATTAATTGTAAAGAATTTAGAGACTGCCATGATAGGTTCCCTTCTCCACATGTCTTCATTTTTACAGATTTCTTTCACTGATTACGTCATCTAGATGTACATAGGTTGACTAAATTATTGTAGTCCTCCTGTCGAGCACCTGTAGATATTGAGATAATGTAGTTGATATATCTGTTTTTTTCGGTATTTTCATTAAAATTGTAACACTTACTGTGGTATATTAATGATTATCAATGCCACGTGACTAGTGGAACCGCTATGCACAATGAAAACACCGGAGTGAGGAACACGCACAGGCGTCTTTCCTCTTCCTTGTTAACATCCAATCAGCTTCCAGTAAATTACGCCATGGGTGAAAACGACCAATCATATTCAACTTCGATTTGTTGCCGAGATTTTCTCAATAGAGGTCTACATACCGAAACATTAGTGTGTGTGTCAGCGAGTGTAACTTACGTCAATGTTTTATGCGATGTTTTAGGGACTTAATAGAGATGCCGTTCTGAAGCGTCGATAAATAAACGCACCCATCGTCCAATGATTCACACCACATGCAAATCTTGACGTTTGACTACACTCCATAAAAATGGTACGAAAACTTTTACTGCTCTTGTTATATGGTCTTATGACGCGGACATCAAAGGCGGTGTCAGTGCCCAGCGCGAGTCAAACTGTCATCTGTGGTCCGGGACTGGAGACCAACATTTTTGTCCCTGCCCGATTCTTCTACATCCAGACAGTGGACACCACCGGAAGAAAGTAAGTGAACCGGTCTAGCTAAATCCCTTGATGTGGGAAGTATGGTTTGGGTGGTTTAAGACCTGGGCTGGAAGCTGGAAGGTTGTGGGCTCAAATCTCACAAGGGATGTAATCTTGATCAATATCTGTAACCTTGAGGACATGCACGAATTAATGGGTCTACTAGAGAACAGCTATATAAGAAATTGCTTTTTTTATATTTTGTGACCAGCGACAGCATTGTAACAGACTTCTGTGATAAACGCAAATTTATTAACAAGAAAACTTCACAATCTATGCCAGGTGAATTCTCAACACATGCATTCTTACATTCATACATTCTTTGATTTTCACTCAAGCAAATGAAGCTTCTCAGTTCTTTGGGTCACGTTTAATTTTTTACACTATCAGTACCCTGACACAAAACAAACTCCCCCTCTATAACTGTCATCCACCTGATCATAGATGGATGGATAACTGAAACACTGCAAAAAATGACTTTCTTACTTAGTCTTTTTTTCTTGTTTTTCAGTAAAATTGTCTAAAAATTCTTGAATCAAGATGAATTTTCTTGATGAGCAAAATGACCTAAGAAAATAAGTCTTGTTTTAAGTAAAAAAAATATGAAATTGCAGTGAATTTGTGCTTAAAACAAGCAAAAAAATCTGCCAATGGGGTAAGAAAAATAATCTTGAATTAAGGTTTACCTTTTTCTTAGCCACTCAATTCAAGATTATTTTTCTTACCCCATTGGCAATTTGTTTTGCTTGTTTTAAGCACACATTTACTGAAATGTCATATTCTTTTACTAAAAACAAGACTTATTTTCTTAGGTCAGTTTGCTCATCAAGAAAATGCTTTATGACATTTTTACTGGAAAAAAATAAAAAAGACTAAGTAAGAAAGTCATTTTTTGCAGTGCACTGTCTGTGTCTGTCTAATAACAGTCACCTCGCTTGCCCTATCCTCAGTTTCACATCATCACCCGGAGAGAAGACATTTCAAGTTAAGATTACATCTCCAACTGACCCGTATGCCAGAATCTGGGTCCAGATTTTAGACCGGAATGATGGGTCCTTTCTGGTTCGGTATCGCATGTATGCCAGTTACACAGATCTGCACATCCAGGTTCTGCTTGAAGACAAGCAAGTGGGGAAGTCACCATATGTGCTCAGAGGTGAGGGGAATCATTTCTAGTTTTCATGATTCATAGTTCAGACCCATAGAAGAAAACTATTGTTTGCACCATCCTTTCTGCGACAACCTTCTTATTTGTCTTTTACCGTTGTTGTCTGGCTTTTTCTGACTCTCAATTTCTCTCTGTTCAGGTGCAGTGTATCACGAATCATGTGACTGCCCAGAGCCCAGTGGTGCATTATGGGAAAAGAACATGCACTGCCCTGCCACTTTCTCTCAAATAGATATGGATTTATCTGTTTTCCCCAGTGTGGATCCAGACCGTAATGCCCATGAGATCCCTCAGCGCTTTGAGAAGAGACATAGCCTGTGCCATTATACTATCAAAAACAACCAAGTACAAACACCCAAACAACATTTCACTTGATTTCATGGGCTATTTTCTGTATTTATGGACACATTATTTGTGTACACATTATTAGACAAACTGAATAATGTGTTCTAGTATCTATAAAATGTTTTATATCAAGTGCTTGTGTATTTACTTTTAGGTTTATATAAAAACACACGGAGAACATGTTGGATTTAGGATCTTCATGGATGCTTTCCTTCTCTCACTTACACGTAAAGTAAGTTTGTAATAGGTTTTTTATATATTTACAGGTTTTTAGACAATAAACATGTCCTCTTTTACTACCTATAGATGGCGCCATAACACAGCTGTAAGGATTTTAGATTTGAGTGTGTTCATCAACATCCTTAAGATCACTGCCCCATAGCAATGTAACGAAATTTGGGGGCAAGTAATGCTGAGAAATAAGCCTGACAGTTTTTCAGGTTGTGGTGTTTGTTGTGGTAGATTAATTCCTTATATTAAATTAATACTAAATGTGAATTTATGAATCATTTATAAAATATTTAAGAAGATAAATAAAAAGTTATTTCACTTGTGTCACAAGGTTAGGCTTCCAGACATCGAGTTCTTTGTGAATTTGGGGGACTGGCCCCTGGAGAAGAGACGTGCCTCTGAGAATCCCAGCCCAATTTTTTCGTGGTGTGGATCCAATGACACGCAAGACATTGTCATGCCGACCTATGACCTCACTGAATCTGTATTGGAGACCATGGACAGGTAAAATAACGTAACCATGATGCTAGGAGCATATAAAACCAACTTTTAAACAATTAACATGATGAATCCTGTATCTTTAACATAATTTGTATTTATATAAACTAGTGTCTGGACATGAAAACAGCATGCATGCAATATACAAATGTATTTCCTCTAGTAAAATATACGACATTTATTTTGACAGTACTGCGCTAAATAGATTTTATTTTATTCTGTTTTGTGTGTGAATGTATTAGTACTCACTCTTACATCAAATGTTTTGGTCATTTCTGATGTGACAGAGTGAGTCTGGACATGATGTCTGTTCAGGGACACACAGGTCCAGCCTGGGAGCAGAAGATAAGTCAAGCATTCTGGAGGGGTCGGGACAGCAGGCGAGAGCGTCTGGAGCTAGTTAAACTGGCCCGGGCAAACCCTGACGTGCTGGATGCGGCCTTCACCAATTTCTTCTTTTTCAAGCATGATGAGAGTCTTTACGGGCCCCTTGTCAAGCATGTATCCTTTTTCGACTTCTTTAAGGTGAGGGATGTTTACATAGATATCAGAGATTAAACACCTAATTTACAGGCATAATTATCATGTTGAATAACCCTAACCTGATACAGTGAGCAGTTCATGAGTTTAATTCAACTGCTCATGTCCTCAGAACATCCTGGCCACCTAGAAGGGAACGCAATATTGAAATTCATCTCGTTAATTGTTTTCTCTCAAACGTATCATTTTGTTTCAAAAGAACAGAAGCCGTATACAGCTGGGATTATAATTATATGGCAGTTTTGGGGAGAACTATTCCTTTAAAGTATTGTTTGTTTATTAGGTATAAAGTGTTAATGGAAAAAATGAACGAATGCACCTTTAAGGGAGCAACAGCTGAATGTTATTCTAAACTAGTCTTGTTTTTGAACAGTACAAGTACCAGATCAATGTCGACGGGACGGTAGCAGCGTACAGACTGCCTTATCTGCTCGCAGGAGACAGCGTGGTCTTTAAACAGGACTCCATCTATTATGAGCATTTCTACAAACAGCTCCAGCCGTGGGTGCACTACATCCCCTTCAAAGCCGACCTCAGCGATCTACTGGAGAAGATCCAGTGGGCTAAAGACCATGATGAGGAGGTACACTACATTCAGACATTTGACTTCACTCATGACAAACTTATATATTAAAACATCTAGAAACACATTGACTCTTTTACAGTTGTTATTCGATATTTTGTCATTACGTTTGTTATATTAAAGGTCCAGTGTGTAGTTTTTGGGATGATCTATTGATAGAAATGCAATATAATATACATAACTATCCCTTCAGAGGTGTGAAGAGCTTACACAATGAAGCGTTATGTTTTTACTACCTTAGAATGAGCTATTTCTATCTACATCTTCTGCGGGTTCCCTTGGATAATTCGCCATGTTCTGTCAGCCGTCGTAGTGTTTCGAAAGGGAGGGGTGGAGTGCGCGGCTGGTTGCAACTCTCAACCTTGCCGCTAGATTTCACTGACTGGACCTTTTATTGATATAAAAGCAATTGGCCACTGTTGTAGCTAGATAGTCTTTTGATGGTGTTACAATTTGAGACGCAGTTAAACGAGTTCAAATCTCTGCAGTGCAGTTGCGAAAGCAGTTAAACGCTTAAACATCACCTTTGTGCCACCTCCCTGTCTTTCCCTTCTCCCCACTCTCTCTCTATCTCTCTCCGTTTCTCTCCCACACTCATCCAGGCTAAGAAAATCGCCCTGGCAGGTCAGCAGTTTGCACGAACCCATCTGATGGGTGACAGTATATTCTGTTACTATTTCAAACTCTTCCAGGTAAAATTTTATAATGATATTTCTCCACTTCTGTATCCTGGCATTAATGTTGTGCTGGTGGCTATACTAACAGACGAGAGGTCGTTGTTTTGCTGACACTACTGATTGGTGGTAGTTGTACTTGTAACTTTGTTTTTTGCTTGTAACTCATTTATTTCTTTCGTCAATTTCATTGTTCCAATTCTTTGTTTCTTTGGGCTTATCAGTGTGTATATCTTATCCTATCTTTATCTTTATCTTCCATCTTCATTTAATTTTTATGTGTTGTACTCATGGCTATGAAATACAAAGATCAGATAACACATGTACTGCTGCAAGCCACGTACACACACACACACACACACACTGGGTTTCCATGTTTTAAAAGGACTTTGCATACACAAAATCATTTTTGTACTTTAACTGCGTAGTCCATCCCCTAACCCTCACAGAAACCCCTTATGTATGTTAACCTTTTCAAATAAACACAGTTTAGTTTGAATTTTAAGCTGTTTCCCTCATGGGGACAAAAAAATGTCCCTAGAAGATCTGGTATTACTATTTTTGTGAGGACATTTGGTCTCCACACTGTAGAGTTTAGTTAGACTAAAGTTTACTAAGAATCTTTCTTGGTGTGCTGTGGATATTTGCATATGATTTCACATTCATTTTATTATTCTGTATTTGAGTTCTGTTCTGGCACCTCTGTTTTTCCACAGTTTTTTTCACAGTCCACATTTTTTTATCAAAGTTTACCCCAAAATGAAAAGTCTCTTAATCTAACTACCCTCGTCCCATGCCAGCTTTCTTTCTCCATTTAAACGCAATACTGTAGTTTTACAAATAATATACATAATTCTCAATTACTCAAACATGTAATGTCAGTGGCACATCAATATTAATACGCGAGAACCGGGATTTAAAGTTATCAACATTTCTCTAAAGTTGAACTGGATCGGTTTGTTTTGCATTTTTTTTCTATAGAGGCTGTTTCAGATAATATATCTTGAAAAGGTGTATTTTGTCTCGTTTCTTTGGCGACTAAAGCATAAACTTCACTTTATTTGTAAAAAAAAAATTCTTCTTTCAATTAAATATATATTGCTTGTTTTTGCTCAGTATCTCCACAGACCCTCATCCCAGTTTTGTAAATAGTAGCCAATGGTACCAGACTTGGTTTGTGTTCACAGTAGTCATGTACCCCTGAGGCCATGAATCTGAAAACTTTTACAGTTTTCTATAACCACATGCTCTAAACATTAATCGTTAAACACACATTCTGATTTTATTGCAATTCTGAGCTATAAACCTTGAGATGTGGAGGTGCTGGAGGTCAAAACCATAGCAGCTACTTGAATTTTATGTGATTCTTTCGGCTGATAAGGATGCATAATACGATTTATGCTTTCTTAACCTTGAATTATGCAGCTTATAAAAGTAAAATTGAAATATGTGAAATTCTACTAGGATTTGATTACTTTTATAAGGAATATAAAGATTCATTTGTTCTAAAGTAAATGTTAATCTTAAAAGTAAATTAAGATTCTAACTACTCAGTGAATTTTTGTATGCTCCATCAAATCTTTGCATTTATTCAGTTTTCTCACCCTCTCTCTTTGTGTGTGTGTGCGTGCGTTTGTGTGTATGTAGAAGTACGCTAAATTGCAAGTCACTGACCCCAAGGTTCGAGATGGCATGTCTCTGGTGGAACAACCAAAAGATGAACTTTTTCCATGCTACTGTGCAAGAAAAAAGGTGTGTATGTGCAGGAACATCAAGAAAATCATACACGTAATTATATGTTGTATTGTATATGTATGACCCATGGTCATATTGGTATGTGCCGTTTTAAGGTGTTAACAATTAAATGAGGAGGATCAGTGTCTAAGATCACACATGCCATTCGAGACTTTAATCAATTTATTTTTTTAAATGGCATTTATTTTGTTTATTATTACTTTGTTGGTTACTGTTAAGCTTTATTGAGTGAGTGGACATTTCCCATACACAAAAATAAAACTAATATATTTTTTAAAGTATCTATTGCATTTACTTGTTGGTATGTCACACTTGATCTTGTTATGTTTTAAGAAATGTATTGTGCTACATATACAGTGGGGCAAAAAAGTATTTAGTCAGCCACCAATTGTGCAAGTTCTCACACTTAATAAGATGAGAGAGGCCTGTAATTTTCATCATAGGTATACCTTAACTATGAGAGACAAAATAAGAAAACTTCAAAGTTTTGAAAAAAAAAACACATTGTAGGATTTTTAAAGAATTTATTTGCAAATTATGGTGGAAAATAAGTATTTGTTCAATAACAAAATTTCATCTCAGTACTTTGTTATATACCCTTTGTTGGCAATGACAGAGGTCAAACGTTTTCTGTAAGTCTTCACACACTGTTGCTGGTATTCCTCCATGCAGATCTCCTCTAGAGCAGTGATGTTTTGGGGCTGTCGCTGGGCAACACAGACTTTCAACTCCCTCCTAAGATTTTCAATGGGGTTGAGATCTGGAGACTGGCTAGGCCACTCCAGGATCTTGAAATGCTTCTTACGAATCCACTCCTTCGTTGCCCGGGCGGCGTGTTTGGGATCATTGTCATGCTGAAAGACCCAGCCACGTTTCATCTTCAATGCCCTTGCTGATGGAAGGAGGTTTTCACTCAAAATCTCACGATACGTGGCCCCATTTCCTTTCCTTTACACGGACCAGTCGTCCTAGTCCCGTTGCAGAAAAACAGCCCCAAAAGCATGATGTCCCCCCCTATGCTTCACAGTAGGTATGGTGTTCTTTGGATGCAACTCAGCATTCTTTCTCCTCCAAACACGACAAGTTGAGTTTTTACCAAAAAGTTATATTTTGGTTTCATCTGACCATATGACATCCTCCCAATCCTCTTCTGGATCATCCGAATGCTCTCTAGCAAACTTCAGACGGGCTGGACATGTACTGGCTTAAGCAGGGGGACACGTCTGGCACTGCAGGATTTGAGTCCCTGGCGGCGCAGTGTGTTACTGATGGTAGCCTTTGTTACTTTGGTCCCAGCTCTCTGCAGGTCATTCACTAGGTCCCCCGTGTGGTTCTGGGATTTTTGCTCACAGTTCTTGGGATTATTTTGACCCCACGGGGTGAGATCTTGCGTGGAGCCCCAGATCGAGGGAGATTATCAGTGGTCTTGCGAGTGGAGGACAGAGGAGCCTGTTAAAGAAGAAGTTACAGGTCTGTGAGAGCCAGAAATCTTGCTTGTTTGTAGGTGACTAAATACTTATTTTCCACCATAATTTGCAAATAAATTCTTAAAAAAATTTTTTTTCTTATTTTGTCTCTCATAGTTGAGGTATACCTATGATGACAATTACAGGCCTCTCTCATCTTTTTAAGTGTGAGAAACTTGCACAATTGGTGGCTGACTAAATACTTTTTTGCCCCACTGTATACTGTATATTATCATTTCATGCAGTTTACAATATTAAGGTCGTTCAACTTTTTATGACTTGGATTTATTCAGCATATAAGTCTAATTTCTATTTCAAAATTAAAACATTTATTATACTGCAGAATGTGTATGGTCTTCAGTAAAAAGCATAGGCAGTAATGTATTAGTCCTCATTCATAATTGTTTCTTTTTTGTACAGGCCAAAGATGAGCTATTGAGACACCTTCCATGTCAATATAGAATAGGAGCCAAATATTTGGATGGTTTACATCAGAAAGTCTTTCCAACGGCACATTTTACATCAACTGTCTTAAACCTGCAATGTCTTTTGTACAATGTTTTTTTTTATTCTTTATGTATTAAAATTATGTTTCTACACTTTTGCCTGGCTGAATAGTATATTATTAAACCATTTGCTTTGGATAAAAGCGTCTGCTAAATGACTAAATGTAAAAATTAATAAGGAAAGGTAACTTAACGTTTAGACAAAGTTAGGCAAGTTCTCTCCTAAACACTAGATGGCGCAGTACAACAACAACATGACCCCGTTTCCCCACATGTAGCTGCACGACGTACGTGTGAGAGTTGTTTCTACTACTCATCCTTCTGCGTGATGGAGTTTTCTGAGGTACTGCTCCATATAGACACATTAAAAACAAACAAATAACAGTCAGCGTATAATACTTATACAAGGACTAAATAATTTACTGATTATTATAAAATACTGATTGTTCAGCTAAACAATATTACATAACCCAATGTCATATTTTTTAAGAATTCAATTCGAGATCGTTTTTAAAGATTTTTTAATATGTTGTTATATCGCAGGAGAACGTAAGAATCCCATTCGAGCAGAAACAGCTGGACGGCGTGTTTACTGTTCCCGCTGATGTCACCGCGTTGCGCGCAGCCGTGGTGATGACGCACGGCGCGGGGGGAGACATGCACATCTCTCATCTGGAGACCATGGCGCGTGCTCTCGCCTGTTCAGGTGTTCTGTGCCTGCGCTTCACCTGCAAAGGACTGAACCTGGCATACAGAATCAGAGCATACAGAGCTGCTGTAGTAAGCATTTATTTTTCAATATTATAAGCGCATTGAGCAGACATATAAGCACACATTGTACACTAAATTAGATACATTACATGACACCTTATTTATGTTATTTTTACTAAACAGGATTACTTAAAAGCTCATGAGAGGTATACACCAAATAGTCTTTTTCTCGGAGGTAGGTCTTCCTGTCTCTCAGATACATATTTTTTAAAGGGGAACTGAAAGATGAGCAGTTGCTTTTTTGGTTTGTATGGTCTTTATTTCTGTGAAGTGTGTGATTTTGTGTAATTGCATGTTTCCAGGCCGTTCTATGGGTGCTCGTGCAGCCGTTGCAGTGGGTAGAGTCATGTGTGCTGAGCAAGAGGATGCAGTGCAGGGTCTTTTGTGTTTATCATTCCCACTGCATCCACCAGGAAAAACGCACACACACATTCAGAGAAGCCAAGACCTCCGTGCATTGTCCCACACTCCTGTGCTTTTTGTTTCTGGTACAGCAGACACCATGTGTGAACAGGTGAAGTTGAATGTGAAGATTTTGGCGGTCTGGTATTATAACTAGGAAATTGTGATCTCAAAGTTGATCTCAAAAGTGCATTGAGAGGCCAGTTTTTTTGTTTTCCTTTCTGATTACACCAAAACAAGCAGCATTTTCTCTTTTATTTTTTCAGAAACTTCTGGAAAATGTTATCAAGTTAATGCAGTGCCCCATAGCTGTTCACTGGGTCAAGGGTGCTAGCCATGGACTTACAGTACGTGGAAGAACGGAAGAATCAGTCTCGGAGGAAGTGAATTCACAGATCATTTCATGGATACTAGAACATAAATGAGATTAATATTAATAATGATTATTCTTATAAACATCTTGAATATCTCTCCTTTATATGCAAAATCTTTTTTTTTACTTTTTAAAATTAAATAAACCATCATTAATAAATCAAATAACTTGCTTTTGACTTTATTTTATTTATGAATAATTACATTTTTAATAATATAATTATAATAATAGAACTTAAAAACATTTTATTTAGATATTGGAAAACTATAGTGCTCCGTTTTGCTGGTTTAAAGTCGGCACGTGTGTATAATGATAGGTTTAGAGTTTTTAGTAATATCATTGCGTCCCTCACAACAATAATATGTATATGAAGAGTTTGCTTCCAAAATGAGATAACTCCGTTTTTTATTTTTTCTAAAATCATGTTTTGTATTTTGCATTCCAATTAATATCAATGAAACTGCAGTTGGTTTGTTTTGATTTAAGTCATAATGACTAAAAAAAATACAGCTAACTAACAAAATAAAATACAATAAAAACGTGATAACATAACAAAAACATGATTTTTGGGATTTTTTTTAAAAACGGATTTATCTCACTTTGGAACCAAACTCATCATATATTTACTGTGTTTGTGTCCGCTTAGTAATACTTTTTTATTTTATTATTATTGAGAGGAGAAACAGAAAGTAGAACAGATACGGCATCCTTATAATTAAATGGTGAGTAAAACACTTGAACGGAGTATAAAAGCTGTGCATGTACCTTTTAGGAGCTATGACGCAATCACACGAGCTAGCGAATGATTGGCTGGTTATCACTCTTCGACATACAGGCTGTAAACATGGCGCAGGAACCCTGGAATAAAGTTTATATTCCATTTCCAAGCGCTGTTTCTTCAAGTCGAATCGCATTTACCGATACAACAGGTATGTCTCCATATATTATTAAATACTACACATTTTCTGTTGTGCACATATAAGACAAAATAACAGTTCGCCTCGCTGCATCTGAAATAGAACGCATGGTTCCCACATGTGCCTTTTAAAGCTCGTGAAATAATGCGCACAGCCACCACATGATCCATGGCCTTTTAAAAGTAGGAAAATATCTTGTTTTGTAATAATGTGTCTCTTTTAAGGTGTCCTGATTGAACGCCTGCTTGTTGACTGTAAGAGAGCGTTGACACTGTTATGCAGCGAAGTCCTGCAGACAGAAATCCGTGTGATGTATGAATTACTTTACGTCTTGAACAATAGCTTCAGACAACACAAGCCTTTTCGGTCATTAAAGCAGGTGGGAACTCAGTGACTTGATTTTTGTATTTATGCATTGTATAATGCATTGAAAGAATGATCTCTTTCGTAATAACTATCCAATGCAGTCACGTTGTCATGTACATTTGGTAAGTATTTTAGCTCATATTTGTATTATCTGCAGGTCGAACAATGCATAAACCGCTTGAAAGAGATGAAGTTACAAGGAGCAATAGATGACCTGAAGGAATTGTGTCCAAATAAATATCAGAGGTGATGTGTGAGTTTATTGTAATATGTTTCAGTAATGTTTTTTTTCATTTCATATTTTTGAAATTATGTTTTTTTGTAGGGATGCTGGAACCGATGTTGGGGAGTGTGACGTTCCCAGTCAGCCCATGTTAGAGTGGGTCTGTCTCAAACTTCTTGGTGCCTCCAGCCTGCTAGCTCGAACACTGGAACGGTGCACCCGAGCGTTCCTGTATCCTTCATTTTCATTGCAGTGTACTCTTGTTTGGCCTCATATGGCTTGAAGCACAGACTGAATAATAATGCACTGACTTTTAGGCCGGTTTCACAGACCAGGCTTAAGGCTAGTCCTAGACTAAAATGAATATGTGACCTGTCTTAACTCAATATAACTTGCCCGGAAATATCTTAAATATATCAGTGCCATTGTTTTGTCTCAAGATGCACACCAGTAATGCATTCTTATAAGACTTTTCTATAATTAATAATAATGAATTAATTCAACTAAGGCATAGTCCTGGCTTAAGATAAGACGTGTCTGTGAAACCGGGTCTTAGAGTTTTGCTTAAAACTTTTAAAGTAACTTTCAAAAAAGTATTTGTTTATAGTTATTCATTTTGTTGGGATCCCAGAAACTGCGTTGCTATGGTCCTTGACACCCCGGTTAGGCGGACACGACAACACCTGCAGCTGGGTGAATTCATTGTCCTAAATGTGGTGATAACCAGCATGTTAAGTCGCCTATGGTGAGTTTACTGATTTTCCTTACCTCGCCAATGCTGAGAATAATAATGATTTGACTTTAATAATAGAAACACCAGTCTAATGTGCCTTTCCCTCTGTCTGTATATTTTATAAATTTCTGTATATATAATTTTAGGGTGTTCTTCAGAGGCATTCTGAGAGCCCTCATCCCCATGTATGGAAGAACCATCGAACTGCTCCAGATGGTGAGGCAGTCCCAGCCCATGGCCTACCTCACAGACTTTACTCTGCCTCGGAACCTGAAAGACTTTCTGTTCCATTCACACCCTGATGTGCCAATGGAAGATGACTCTACAAAACCATCATGGGCCTCAAGATGGCTCAAAAAGCACCAGTTGTCTATTCTTAGCAGGCTTTTTGTGAAGACAGAGATGGAGGAGGACAAGGTTCGAGAGGAGAGAGAGGTGATCCCAGTATTATCTTCTGATCACTATCAAGGATCTAGTATAGATCTGGGAACAGCAGTCCTACAGCAACGACCAGGTATTTGGGGCTTTTTTGGCCAGTGTGGTTTATTTTGTTAATGTTTCTCTGCTTTTGTATGTAAATGTGTGTGTTATACACGTATATCTGCCTGAAATTCTCCAGACGTCTCATCCTATGGACTGGACATAAAGGCTATGCTTCAACAACCTTGCAAATCAATGAAACAGGTATTTGTTTCATTTCCGTCAGTGATTGGTACAGAGAGTCTGTGCATTCGTTTTTCTGCTTTTATACTAACATTTCTGTCCGATTTTTAAGATTATGTCTCAAGGGGCAAAACTGGACAGCTCGTGCCAAGTTGGAGTCTCTCAAAAGAGAAAGTTCTTGAACTTGCTGCGAAAGGTGTCGTCCTTCAGCAACATGACTGCCCAGCTAAAAGAAGTAATACACTGGTGTAGGAGCTGTAAATTACACCAAGAACGGAAGCGTGTGTCCTACTTGCTCCTGAAGTGTTTGAGAATGGAAAGTCTGGAAGCCGATGGCATCAGGTACAGTAAAATATTGTTTATATACTATAGCCAAATATGTGTTTGTTTGCACAAATTGATCATACTTCCTACATACAGTGTATGCACTTTGTCTTTGAAGAATAATTACCAGTCACAAAAAAAGCCCTGTGCCTTAAATTGTTGGTTCAAATTTAAACAATAAGTTACCTGGTTGCCATACAATTTTCAGATAATTCAACTTAAAAATATTAGTTAACTCAATGAATATGTTGCAAACTTGTTGTGTTGACTAATAAGTTACATGGTTGCCTTAAAAGTTTAAGTTTTATCTCTATTAAAGTTATAATTCTTTGAATCCCAGGGTGGAGAAGAGATTAAAGATGTTTAAGGTAAAAGCTCAAAAGGCGTTGATGCTTCAGAAGAACTTTTCACTAAAATGTTCCAGTTCCTTTTCTGCTATTTGGAGAAAGCGGTGGCACCGCAGAACTTCCATTAGATCATTCTTGGCAAGCTACAGAACTACCAGACGATCTGTGTTTTCAAGGATGAGCTCTACAACTGTTAAAGAATTGTTTGCGGCGTCATTAAGGAACAGGAGGAACTGCAGCTCAGTGGATCAACAAAAAGAGGTGTCTGGACATAATGTCACTGTGGCACCTACTTGTGAGGAGGACAACATGCATTTGCAGACTGTCATGCAGAAACCAGTGAATTTGCCCAAGAATGACATTGATGATATTTTTGCGTCCACCAGAAAAATGACCCACCACACAAAAAAACAAAAAAAAATATTAATATACAATGTTATAAATAGTAAAAAAATCATTTCATCCATCATTTATAGTCTTGTCATTTAAAATCTGCATGACGTTCTTCTGCAGAACATAAAAGAAGATATTGTGTTGTTCTTAAAAGGGGTATTATAATTCATCATTTTCAGATGTTGTGGTTATACATTATAAAGAAAATATTTAATTGTAAAATGTGGTGCAGAGATTTTTTGAATTCTTCGGAACCACAGCATTGTGTAAAAATGTGAAGTAAAAACATACTGAATATTGACTTGACTTAATGAGCAGCTATACGAGTAGCTAAATAGAGCTTCGGAATCTACATCATTATGCATTGCATTCAGTGCAGTCGTTGCCATGTTTTAGGACAAACTCAGCAGCGTACGATGACAGCAGATACAAATCACTTGAGAAATAAACGACTGTATTTACATTACAATTTTTAAGAGCTGCTTCCAATCCATTGTTAATTCAATGGAGCACTCCTTTATGGACACCGAGTGATCGCAAAGAGCTCTATCACAAATTACATTTCTAAACGTATTTTGCCCATTTCTCATTGCACTTATAAATTCAAGCAGATCAGAAATGATGAATCTTTTTGGGACTGGTAATGATGTGAATGAGATTCATTTGTTTTTCCACGGTTCAATGATAATGACATTTCTGCTTCACATGAAAGAGTTGCATCAACAATTGTTATTAATGTCAATGAGGTCTGTCAGCAGCTTAAGTACATTAAACCAACAAAGGTGCAGGCCCTGATGGTATCCATCCACGGACGCTCAAGGTCTGTGCTGATACACTGTGTTTGGTTCTCCATTCTATTTTATCTTTGTCTCTGTCCCCATAAAAGATACCTATAATATGGAAAACATCATGACTTGTTACTATCACAAAACAAAAAAGTAATGTGGATCAAAGTTTAAATAATTTTGAGACCTATAGCATTAAAGGGGTCATTTGACGTGGCTAAAACGAATATTATTGTTTGCTTTAGATATAATACAATGTGTTTACACGATTTAAGGATAAAAACGCTGTATTTTCCACATACCGTGCATGTTTGTATCTCCTCTTTGCTCCGCCTCTCTGAAACGCGCTGATATTTTACAAAGCTCATTGCTTTGAAAAACAAGGTTTGCTATGATTGGCCAATTCACTAGTGCGTAGTGATTGGTAGAATACTGCACGGGAATGTAACGCCTCTTACCATATTCGGAACATCAGGTTCCAAAAGCAATTGTACTGACAGGTACGCCCACCTTACTTGCGTATACATTTGGGCGGTCTTAGTCAAATCGTGTTACGAACTGACGTAGATTCGCCATGATGTGGTTACACAAGGCGTTTCAGGCAGGTCTGGGTGAGCGTTTGCTTCTAGATAAAATGGATATCTTGTTCCGAGACTTAAATTTTTGCAATTTTACGTGTCTAATACATGCACGGGCAACTTATAACACACCAAAGACAAAGAAAAACACGTATTTCTGGCGAATCACCCCTTTAACATGGCATGTAATGAAATGCTTCGAAAGGATCATTCTTGGTGATTAAAGTAGCCATGTGTCTAATCTTTTTTTAGACCTTTTAAAATTTGCTTATAGGATAATGTGGGTGTAGATAATGCAATACTGTTTATGTTACACATTATTTTATAGTCATCTGGAAACAACGGCTAGTTCGGTTATGATTGTGTTTTTTATTTTTCTAGTGCGTTTAATACAATACAACCACATGTGTTAGCTGAAAAATCTTTGCACTGTAATGTAGTGTTCTACATTCTAATTTGTGTTTAACTGCATAACATAAATGTAAACATCTTCCTCCACTATTTCCCAATCTCTATACTGCAGTGTCGGTGTCTAAAGTCCCTGGATGCATTGCGCAGCTAATGACGTTCCCATTCTATAAAAATGTTACATCTGATTTATATTTTATTTCATGAAAGGTGCAAATCAAAACAAAACCAATAAATGTCAAGCACTACTTAATTTAGTTCATGAGCATATCTTCTATAAGAACTCAATTGATGTAAAATGTTTTGATCAAATGCTTCAAAATGAATGTTTTGTAGTCATGATATGGAAATACATAAAACAAAAGAAATACAAAATAATGTAAAAGCTTTGCTGGCCATCACTGGCACATTATGTTTTCTACACATCTTTGTTAATTGAAGTCCACACAAATGAGGAAGTTGTTCATTTGAGATGCTATGAGACAGATCTGCAAAAAGACTTGAGCTGAAGTACATCTGCGCCATACAGATCGTATTTACACGTTCATTTGTTTAAGTGTGATTATTATCAGGAAGGAAAAGGTTTTGGTAGTACCTCTATTTACCAAGGATTGTTTTATCTGTAGCCTACATTCACCCTGTACAGATGTAAGAATTCTGACAGAATTCCAGATTATAGTGTGATCCACGAGAAAGGAGTTTACCTTTTAATCAACCAAATAATATATTTATTACGTAAATCTTACAAATTAATAAACAGGCCATGCTACCCTCTTTCACTTTGTAAACATAAATAAACAAAAACACATGTCTGTGGTATAGTCCTCAAGTATAGAAAGACATTTTGTAACGGTATGAAACAGTATCAGGTAATACTTTTTTTGTAAAATCTTTTCTAGTTACTTTTATCAGAGCTCAGTTTACTCCACAACCTTTCCCAGAATGCCTCGTGCATCTCAGGGTCCAGTGGCCAGTCTAGATAAGTCCTAATTTTCACCTGTCGGACCAACCTATGATGACAGGATAGCAAGCAAGATGAATTTTTTTTCAAGGAAGACCGGATAAGAATGTCTCTCTGTTCTACCTGGAGTCTGTAGGTGCCCAGACGCATCTCCAAAGAACACCAGCTGCTACATGTACAGTAGTTACGACTGACAAGACAAAGAGTTATGCGACTTGCATAGATGCTGTCTGTGATTTTTTCCACAATGTCTTGTACCAACTGAAAGTCCCGACTGTGCAAACAGAGACACAGAATTGAAAGGCCGCGCTGCTGCAAGTTTGGTAGAAGTTCTTCCATGACCCAACGTTCATCCTTACTGCTGTATGAGACAAACACATCGTGGTACTGCCGATTGTTGTGTTTATGTAAAGATTCTCTGAACCATCCACTGGAAATAGTGACTTGAATCTGATACGAGCTTCAACCAGTAGCCAGTGTAGAGAGATGAAAAGGGGGTCACATGAGCACTTTTGGGCTCTTGGAAGATGAGGCGTGCTGCTACATTCTGAACCAGCTGGAGTGATTTGATAGCCTTTGCAGGAAGACCAGCAAGGAGAGCGTTGCAGTGGTCCAACCTTGAGATTACAAGGGCCTGGACAAGGGGTTGTGCCGCCAAATTCATTCACGTCCCCTTTTCGCAGTCAGATACCACAGATGTGTGAGTTTTCAATTTCCTTATTTGTTTTTTTCTAGTTATCAATTTTGACAAGATTAGACATACAGTGCAAAAGACTTAAAGCTGACATCAGGTCTGCCAGTATATGAAATCCTTGGACTATCTACCACAGAAAAAAAAACATGCACCATCTGTAAGATCAAAATTTTACATCATTTACTTGATATATTAGTGTATCTTTATGTTGTTGTGTTTGAAGTCAATTGTTTTCTGAAGCACAGAGCTTTATAAAATTTAGCAGTAAATATTAAATTGAGAAGAGAGCGTGACAGGGAAGATACCTAACCAATTTTTTCAAGAATAAAACACTGATTTATATTCCCTGTTTTGTACCATGACTGTAAAGCTAGCCATTGTAAATCTGAGGTTTATTGTTTGTTAGGATAATCATAAAAGAGATATTGAACACATATTTCCAAATATATGTGTTTTCAATGGAAGTTGAGCCAAATGAGGAAGTTGTTCATGTGACAGGCTCATAAGTGTACAGATCTGTAAAGAGAAGTGAGCCAAAATACATCTGTTGCACAGATCTGATTAACACAATCAGAAATAGTTTAAGTGTTGAGGTTAAGGAGGTTTCAGTACCTCTGTTTACCAGTAATCAGTCTACCGTAAATATAATATACGGGTACTGTTCCCCCTCCCGCATTTACAGTATAGGCACATATCATGCTGTGTGATTTTGTTTGTCATTTTTAACATAAGCTATTAGGATTCATTTACAGTAACTATGCTTTTGTGATTTGGGAAATACTCTTGGCAGTAGTATGTTTTCCAGTATTTATATTCTTTACATACTGATAACACTTAAATTGTGACTGTGTGAAACACATAGGCATCATTCATATACCTTTCAATAAATCATGTTTATTTTAACCGCAAATAATACATTACATTTTTTTACAAGCATTGCTATTCTGGTTTTGTTTACAATTTACAGTCTAGTCACTTTTTTCAGAGCTCAGTTTACTCCACAACCTGTCCCAGAATACCTCGTGCATCTCAGGATCGAGTGGCCAGTCTAGATAAGTCCTTGTTTTTACCAGTCGGGCCAACCTATGATGACAGGATAGCAGGCGAGATGGAATGGTTTCTAGGAAGACCAGGATAAGAATGTCTCTCTGTTCTACCTGGAGTCTGTAGGTGCCCAGACGCATCTCCAAAGAACACCAGCTGCTACAGATGTAGTTCCGACTGACAAGACAAAGAGTTCGGCGACTTGCATAGATGCTGTCTGTGATGTTTTCCACAATGTCTTGTCCCAACTGAAAGTCCCGACTGTGTAAACAGAGACGCAGAAATGGAGGGCCGCGCTGCTCCAAGTTTGGAAGAAGTTCTTCCATGACCCAGCGCTCATCCTTACTGCTGTATGAAACAAACACATCGTAGCGGTACTGCTGTTTGCCATCTTTACGTAGAGATTCTCTGAACCATCCACTGGCAATGTGATAGAACGGCTTTATGTATTGCCCTGCCAACTGATATGACAATGCTACAAAAATAAACAAATATAAAAAGGCAGAAGTTGAGGCGAAGAGCATAAATTCAATATCAAATGAGCAGTTCTCCTGTACGTAATGAACAAAGTTGAGAAGATCAATTCCATTATCACTCAAACACTGGATTTTTTTCATGGTGGGATTGAACATAATAACCTGCACCTGCTTGTTGTCCTTCACCCATGAGACCAACCAAGCATCATCACAACTGCAGTAAAGACGAAGCCCATAGAGGCGGAGATCCTTTAAACTAGTAAGATGTTCAACAAAGTTTTGAAAAATGTTCACATTATTCTCTGTTATGAACACAAGACTTTTCAGTGCCTTTAAGTCTTTGGTCAGAGATCCATCCAAAAATAATATTTTACAGTTTGTCAGAATCAGTGTTCGTAATTTTGTCAAATTATGAAACATTATTGGCACATTTGGCTGTTTATATAAATCAATGCTTTCCAGCTTTAAGCTTTTTAATTGAACAAGCTCATTGGTTACTGATAAATCACCAATATTGTCTGAGAACATTGATATGAATTCCAGATTGACAACTGATTTAACATATTTCCCAATAAAGTCCTTTCCACAGAGGACATATTGAGCATTAATTTGAAGTGTAACAACAGATGTCAAGAGTGGACTGTCACAGTCCTCAACTGTCACATATTGTCCTTTGATTTGGAGATTTAGACTCTGATTCAGTGTAATGTCTCCAAACATCAACTGCATTGGTCTCAAGCCTGAACTAAGAAACACTTTACTCAGATTATGCGGGATCCTTCCAAATATATCAGATAAATGCAGTTTGATCTGTGAAATGTTTGGTGGGTAGTGTAGATCTCCCAGAAGAAGGGTCTGAAGGTTAATAAGATGTCCAAATGAATTTGATTCAATTTGAATTAAAGGATTTTCTTGAAGATCTAAAATCGTCAGCTCATACAGACCACTGAACGTGTCTCGATAAATGTGAGATAACTTGTTGCGACAGAGGTTTAAATCTTTCAATTTGTCTAATCCAGTGAAAGCAAAATCTTCTATGCTGGAAATATTACATCTTGTTAATTGCAAAAGTTCAAGACTTGTGAAACACATAAACTGATGAGAAAGTATTTTACCTATCGTATTTGCATTTAAATGCATAATGGAGAGGTGTTTGACTAATTCTGGAGAGGACAAACAAACCGATTTTAAATTAATTAATTTGAGCACATGTGTACCTGCTCTCAGGTTTGAGAGGTTGCTGAAAATATGAAAGATTAAATCTATATCTATAAAGTCTTTCGTATCAATAACATATTTATCAAGATCAATGCCTACAACTTCTTTGCAGTCTTTAGAGACATTTGTAGGATTAGCTGGCAAGTTTACAGTCCAGTAAAATACTTGTATATATTTAATAGAATACAGCTTTGCTGCGTAACACAACTCATCAATGTTAAGTACATCCACACTGAAACTCAATCTATTGATATTCTCTACTCCAATCAAAGAAAGATCTCTGAGAAAATCTGATCGGAAACCAAAGTTCAGGTCCCACAAATTTCCCAAAACTTTCAAAGCCCCCTCATCTATGTGCTTTACTGATCCCAGATACAAATCTATCTTTTCAATATTGTATACAGTAGGTATCTGACTGTGCGAGGTGTTGAAAAAAGAGCAGTTTGGGAACTGAAGAACATTTAAATAATAATCAGTGAGATAAAGCCACTTAAGTGAATTTAAATTTTCTAGTCGACACAGAACCTCAGAAAGATCTGTTAAACACGCATTCACTATGCTTAATATTTCTAACTGAGGAATTGTATCAAAAACATTTGGTGACATTAATGTCAAACTATATTGTGAAAGATACAGGGCTTTAAGTGAATGAAGTCCACTGAAATCAACAGATGCTTCACAACAAACGTTTGTTTTGAAATACAACCTTAATGAAGTTAAATTTAACAACCCAGTAAAAGCTTCTTGAGAGATCTTTGAAAAACATCCAGTAATTTCGAGGTATTCCAGAAAAGAGAAGTTTGAAAATGATCCGGTAGACAAAATACCAACATAGTGTATATCCGGATCCATCTGAATGCAGAGACTCTGTAAATTTGATGGAAGCCCGAGGAGGTCCTCTTTAATGTTAGTGATGCCATTGCAGAAGGCAGCATTTGTTTTTTTTCCATCACATGAGTTCGCAAATGGAAGCTGTTCAACACCATCCAAAAAACATTTCTCAGCAAGCCAAGAAAATACACAAGAAGTCTTGAGATACAATATGAAGAGTGTGAGCGGAGTCATCTTCAATTCTTGAATGATTTTTATCTCTCTTAATTGAATCTTCTGTTTTGATTTTGTTTTCTTGTCTTCGTGTTGTTACTCTCTCTTTCTCTGGAAGGAAAAAGAAAAAAATACTTATTTTAAAACAAGCAAGTCACTTCCCCTTTTTTTGCAATCAGATACCACAGATGTGTGAGTTTTTACAGTTGCCTATATTTGTTTTTCTCTAGTTATCAATTTTGACAAGATTAGACATACAGTGCAAAAAATATAAAATAAGAATGCTGAAGACATAAAGCTGACATCAAGTCTGCCAGTAAATGAAATCCTTGCACTACCTTTCACAGAAAATAAATATGAACCGTCTACTTCAAGATCAAAATTTACTTTAATAATTAGTGTATGTTGTTGTGTTTGAAGCGAATTGTACTAAGAATCATTTAATTGTGCTTTTGGTGGTTTGGGAAAAAGCACTAAGCAGTTTGTTTTTGAGTTTTCCTATTTATATTATTTGCATACTGATAAAACGTATATTGTGACTGTGTTTAGTAAGCATCATTCATAAACCTTTCATTAAATCATGTTTATTTTAACAACATATAATACATTAGCACATTTTTAGCACATCATCTTTTTGAGTGATTTTATCTTCTGATTTTGTTTTCTTGTCTCCCCCCAGGATTGATACTAAAGGAGATAATTTCACGAATCTCCGTTGGTATGTATTGTTGTTTTCTGCATTTCTTGTACTTTATTGTGCATTTCATGTTCGGCAGGTGGCTTCACGTCCAAGCGTTTGGTGGTTCCGAGTTGCGAAGCGGGGAATGTAAAACCCCTTGACGTGGCTGCACTGCTGCTTTGCCCAGGGCTTTATTGTTGCTGTGCCTAGAGCTTCATCGTCTCTTGGTTGATTTACTTCCAAGCATAACCAACGACTTCATCTTAATTTGAACTTCTCTTTGGTTATTATGTGCATTTAAATGTATTTGCATGTGCCCTTTTCGTCCTTGTGACTATAGTAGCGTAACCGATAACTTAATTGTATTTGAATTCATCTTTAGTTATTAGGTGTGTCTGAATGCAATTGCAACTTCCTTTTAGTCTGTGTGACTATAACCGTGTAACCAGGAACCTCATTGCTATTTGAAGTCATCCTTGCTTTCAAAATAAAAAAATGTCCTACCTTAGATAGTGTGATTTGTAATAAAACTTTTATATTTTTCGATTTACTTTTGTTTCTTTTATGCCCACCTTCTGATTATAAACCTGTGTGCCTAAATAGTAATTGTCCCGTTGTTCCCCGGATGGCGTGGTCGAGTAGATTAGAAAAAATTGTCCTTGTCCGGTATCTTCCACCCTCCCTGCTACACTTAGAATGAGCTATTTCTATCTGCATACACCGCAGGCCCCTTGCATAATTTAATCCTATGGGTCATATTGGAAAGATGTGACAAACAGCTTATATTGTCATATGGGTTGGAGTATATGTTCAAACAAATATACTTCAGAATGCTTAACTGACTCTGACAATGTTGAATGTAAACAGCGATTGTCCACAGCTGCATGGTTTGTAGCACACAACTGAACTGCATAATAACAATATATAGGTAGAACATTTGTGGAAAGGACAAACAAACCGATTTAAAAACATTTGATCTAAGCAAATGTCTAACTGTTTCAAGCTTGAGAGGTTGCTGAAAATCTGAAAGATTAAATTTATATCTATGAGGTCTTTTCACCAATTTGATCAAGAATAATGCCTACAACTCCTTTACATTCTTCAGTGATATTTGTATGAGTAGCTGGCAAGTTTATAGTTTATTGCAGGCAGTGACAAGGGGAATCAAGGGGTTAACAAAGGATTTATTTAACAAAACAGGAACAAAACAAAAGCCCACAATGGGGTAAAACAATATATAAGAACTCGGGGAGGATGACTAGACAAGATTAACTGAACAACACTAGACAATAAAACAAACTTACATAGGCAAGGACTCAGTATCTAGCATTTGCAGAGTACAAGGCACAAGGCAAGGTACAAACACAAGCAACGAACGAGCACAGGACAATGAACACGAGGATGTTTTAAAGGGAGACAGACAAAGGATAATTAACAAGGAGCAGGTGCGGGTAATGAAACACTCAGGGAAGGTTAACAAGGAAACGAGATGGCGTGAACAAAGACACGGACCGTAGAGGGAGTATTGAAGGCCGATAGGGTCAACATCTCCCTCTCACATAAAACATAAGGCTTCGTCATGAATCCGCCTCAAGACTAGGAACAGGCATGACATGAAGGCAGATCCATGACACATTTGAATGTGTTTGATCCCCTTGCTTTGGATGAAACTAGCAAATTCAGCAGACACCAGTTGAGGGCCATTGTCTGTCGTCAGGGTGCTCGGCAGACCCCAACAAGCAAAGAGTGACTCCAGAAACGCAATGATGGAACTGGACGTGACAGAGCCCACAGGTGCAAACTCTGCCCACTTTGAGTGTAGATCATAGACAACTACAAGGAAACGCAAATGGTGGGGCACATCATTTGGTTCACCGCAGATATCCAGCTGAATGGGGTCCCAAGGTTGAGTAGGCCAGGGCAAAGACCCCATGGGCGGCGAGGGTGGTGGGCCAGTTTTCCCACTGAGAAGACATGGAGTACAGTCCCGAACGAGCTGTTCGATGTCTTTGTCCAGCCCTGGCCACCATACGAGGTCCCTACAACGCTGCTTTAGTTTAACTATACCAAGATGGCCCTCATGAGCCATGGTCAGCACTCGTCCTCTGAGTTTAGCAGGAATAATTGCACAGTGTCCACGGGCCACGCATGTATCATTCCAGCATGACAATTCGTGTTTCACTCAGGCATATGGCTGGATATCTGTCGCCACTTGAGCCGGCCAGCCTCTCAGGACAGCAGCTGACTCCTCTGTGAGTTCCACCAAGGAGACAAAAGCGGTGAGGGGTGTATGTACCAGTGGAATAAGGTCATTTTCCTCAGCTATGTGACAGGGTTCAGTGGGTGATGACACAGAACGGGACAGCAAGTCAGCAATTACATTATCCTTGCCTGATGTGTACTGTACGGTAAAGTCATACTGTTGCAAGATGGTCCATCCAACGGTACAGGCGCAGGGGTTTGTACGAAGTACGCCCTCTGCTTGCAGTCTGCCAAGCTCTGCTGTGACTTCGTCACGTAATGCCAGCGGAATGCGGCAAAGAGGTTGGAGGACCGGTTTCACCGTAGAATCCGCGGGAGGCTGGTGAGCAAATCCAAGCAAGCAGCCAAGGCCTTTAAACAGTGCTGGCCTCCTGTTGCCAGAGGCAGCCGGCAGTCAGAATTTGAGCCCCCGTTTTGTCCAGTAGAGAAAAATTAAGGTTCATGAATAGGTCGATGTAGTGGAGTAGGCGGGGCGACACCGCGAGTCGAGGCCGGTGAGTGAGTGTTAATGCACTCAGCTTTGCACGCACCGGTCTCGTATCACGAATGATAGCGGGAGCATAAGAGGACGAGCGACCGGACCGTCACTGAGAGAGGACCGGGCCCGGACACATGTTAAGTTGATTTATGTTTGTGTTGCCGGCAGTCGTCCGTGAGGGGCTGCCTGCTGTTTATTTACTTCCTTGTTTTGTTTAGTTGTTATGATTAAAACTTTATTTAAATGTCTGCCGGTTCTCGCCTCCTTCCTTCCTTTTAATGAACCGTGTTACAGTCGAGTACAAGGATGTTGCTGCCGTGGCGTGTAATGTGAAATGGGCAGGGTCTTGTTGCCATACTGGACAGGCGCATGTATAAGACTGATAACATCGAACGCAGAACTCCCATATCCAATCAGATTCAGAATAGGTGGCTGAAGGGGCAAGTGTGAAAGAAAACGTTCCCATAAAAATGAAAGAAAAAGTGGCCATATTGAGGAGCGAGACTTTAGCACCTGTGTCCAGAAGCAGGGGAATACAAGTGTCAGCTATATTGACAGCGCATGTGGAAAATCTTGCTGAGTTTGTATTAATTGAATGAATAATGGTAGGGCTTCCCGCTTAAGCATGTGGGTTTTGGTGCGTAGGAACTTGAGCTGGAGCAGACCGACACCATTTTGCAAAGTGATTCAACTTTTAACAGAGTCGACATGTTTGTCCCCGTGCAGGACAGTCAAAGGCACGTGATGAGTGTCTAGTGGAGCAGCAATTCCCACATCGACGCTGAACTTGTGAACGTACATATTGTACATCAGCACTGGAAGCTAAATCTGCCTCTCCCCCATGGACTTGTGTGCATTCTTGTATCCCGCCCCCACGGCTTACACTTGATTCATGTAATGTTATTGTGTTTAATTGAGCGGCGCACTGTGCTGCAGACTCGATTTGTGAGGCGAGAATTAGTGCTTTCTCCAAAGTGAGGTCATCATCCTCCAATAACAGCCGCTCCCGAACGAGTTTATTGTTAGTTTTTTCAAACAACTGATCTTGTATCATCTCGTCCGATAAAGTACCGAAACAGCACGGTTTTGCCAGAGCCCTTAAATCAGCAACATATTGAGCAATCGACTCACCAGCGCGCCATCTGCATAATCAGAACTGCAGCCATTTCTGCAGAAGACTCTGTTTTTTCTCAAAGTGCCGATCCAAAAATGTCATGGCAGCAGCGTAATTATCCGCGTCTCCGAGCGTGCGAAAGACACGCTGTCCTTCGGCGCCGAGACAGTGAAGAAGTATGGCCATTTTCCGTTTGTCGGGACGTCGGTGGCCCATTGCCAACAGGTATGTTTCAAATGACGTTTTCCATTGTTCCCATGGCACCGTAGTCTCGCCAGGATGGGCCAAAAAAGGGGGGGAGAAAACGACAGCATGGGGACATCATCAGCCATCCTCGTCACCAATTATTCTGTCTGAAAAGACGACTCGGTTAAACTTTCCTTTCTTCTTTATTCAACAACAGCAACAATAACTTTTTTTATTTCCTCCACGGGGTTTCTTCCATTACAGCGTCAGCGTCACTTCCTAATTAACATAACTCTTAAAGTGACGACGTGCATTCTCTTAATAACATAACAACCAAATAATTTTACTCAAACATCAGATTATTAGTCATGCAACACCCTGCAACTTCATCAAAGAAAAGCATCGGTACGATTGTGCAGATTATAATATAAATACATATTGTAACTTCACTTTTAAATTTTAAAGAAACATACATACGCTTCTATCCAAAGCGACTTACATTGCATCATACTATACCTTGGATTCTGACTATGTGCAATTCCTTGACATGCTCTAACCACTGAGCCACAGGAAAGCATAAATATAACATGCATCATGCATCTTATCAATATAATCTTACATTTTCTTTTATGCTTGTATTTATTATTTGACTGATGCAGCTTTTGATTATTTCATCAAACTGATTTGAGTGCTGATGGATGTGCCTCTGTTCGTAGCCTACCCTCCTCTGCTGGGCTCCCTGCGTTGTCTTTGATCGATATTAATCAACACTTCATTTCGACAAATAAGAATATCCTAAACTTTACGCCAGAAAAATAATCTACGTGCACATGGTACTGTTTAACGTGGTGCTGCAAATGGATTTGCTGCACCTAATCTAATGCAGTTGCTAATGTCGTTAATGTGACGTAATCACCTCAGGGGTCATGATCGATGGCCGATGGCTTTTTACTTGCCTGGTTTTATTTTTAACTAATATTTTTATATTTTGTTACACTTATTGATTACATACGCTATTTGTAATTTGTACATCTTGTACGTCAGAATGCTGTTCATAGACTTCAGTTCAGCGTTTAAAACACTCACTTCACTGTGTAACTGGCTGTTGGATTTCTTGACAGGGAAACCTCAGGCAGTACGGGTCGGCAGTAACTCATCAAGTACCGTCACACTGAATGGGGGTGCCCCCCCAAGGATGTGTGCTTAGCCCCCTCCTCTACACCCTACTCACCCACGACTGTAGTCCATCACACGACTCCAACCTCTTCATCAAGTTTGCAGACGACACAACTGTGGTGGCTCTCATTAGCAACAGAGATGAGACAAACTACATGAGCGAGGTGAGCCACCTGGTCAGGTGGTGCAGTCGCAACAATCTCTCTCTGAATGTGGAGAAGACGAAGGAGATTGTTGTTGACTTCAGGAGAGTACACACTCAGCATGCTCCTCTGACCGTCAATGGTGTGACTGTGGAGAGAGTGAGCAGCACCAAGATCCTGGGGGTGCACAGGATCTCTCCTGGACTAACAACACAGCAGCACTGGCCAAGAAAGTACAGCAGCATCTCTACTTCCTCCTCAAACTGAGAAGAGCAAGAGCCCCAGCCCCCATCATGTGCACCTTCTACAAAGGCACCATCGAGGGCATTCTGACTTGCTGCATCACTGTGTGATATGGAGCCCGCAACGCGTCCTGCCACAAGACCCTCCAAAGCATAGTGAGAGCAGCTGAGAAGATCATTGGTGTCTCTCTCCCCTCCCTCCAGGAGATTTAAGGAACCCGTCTCACCTGCAAAGCCCTTTGCATTCCCACCCACCCAACACACAGCTTCGTCAGGCTGTTACCACCAGGGAGGAGACTGCGGAGTCTCCATGCCAGGACCAGCATATTAAAAGAGAGCTTCATCCACCAGGCAGTCAGGAAGGCATCCACCAGGCAGTCAGGAAGCTAAACTCCCTGCCGAGCCTGCCCCCCACCCTCTTGCCCCCCCCTACCCTCTCTTGCCCCCCTACCCTCTCTTGCCTCCCCTACCCTACTGCTTCTGCTTACTACTTTTACATTAGTTTTTATGATAATAGCAAGATGGATGAATCCTTACACGCATATGAAAACTACTTTTTAATTGCACAATAAACACAAATAAAAAAATGCATCATCTCGGTGTGTAGACTACATAATAACAATGCTACAAAGCAAACCACAGTATTTAATATAATTAACAATAATTAAATAAACTTTCAAAATGTACAAAAGACATATGTTACCTCGTCCATTGTTTTTCTGGCACGTGATGCGGCGCACAATGAAAGTTGGGTGATTTTCCCTTTCCACTTCCGGTGAAGTGATGTATCGATGTGATTCCCTACGCCGTTCGCAGTGCACTTCGCCCTGAACATGTTCGCTTCCTTTGGAATAGTCTCACTTAAGATGGCGGTACCAGGCCAAACTCCGAATTAACAGAATTCGCTTTTCAAGGACTACAGAAAATGGCTGGAATCGGACTACAGCCCTCTACTTTCCGGGTACATGATGTCACTATTCCGAGTGGTTTTAATAACCTCTGCCCAAAGGAATACGCCAAAAAAGGGGCGAGGTCTTCCTTAAACAAGAGGAAGGATTTGCACCGGCATATCGGCACTACAGCCACTGGAGTAGTGTTTGTTTATCAGAGCTCGTAAACATTTGACTGAGCTATGCGCTAAACTACTTTCACTTTCATCAAAGTCCTACAGCTGGTAATAAGAATTCAGCTAGACACATTCTAAGATAACCAACGGTTAAATAACAGGTCTTTTTCAACATAGAGCATTTAGATTTATTTTGTTTATTATGGGCTTGCGCTTGTTCACAAATTTTTCTTGAAAGATCTGGCAACACAAGTAAATGCGTGTCACTGATGCATGTTTGAATACGGTCTTGGGAGGGTAGATGCTTTATGCCTGAAAATTGGCCAAAAATATAAAATGTTTTGATATCCTCCGACTGGATGGAATCATAGTCTGAAGCTAAAAATTGGAATGTGTGCCTATCACACACAACGCGATTTTCTATCAGACTGTCGCAGACTCTGCAACAACGGTCGACTCGGCCAGACTGAAAATCGGGGCAAAAATCTGAGCAAAAGTCGTATAGTGTGTTCCAGCCATAAATTGTTTAAATCGATTTGGTGCCACGCTGTGATGGAACAACCAGACGTCACTCATTTTCAGACCGAAGATGACGTGAGGGGATGTAGACCTGGAGCAGGGAGTTAAGCTAAAGGGGCGAATTTGTCGTTATCAGGGTTAGGGTGATTTTTTTATCATTTACCTGTCAATTATTCACAGAAGAGATAGTAGTAATTTGAATGTTTTGAGAGATGTGGTTGACCGGACTGAGTTAGGAAGATTGTTCCACCAGGAAGGAGTTGTGAAGGAAAGCGATTTACTGCCCTTTGGATAAGGCAATACAAGACGCCGCTCATTTGCTGAGCGCAGGGTTCTTGATGGGGTGTAGGAGGGTGTGAAAGTATGCCGGTGCAGATCCAGTGATAGTATTGTAGAAAAGCATTAGTGACTTGAACCTGATGCAGGCTTCAAAAGGTAGCCAGTGTGGAGAGATGAAACGGGGTTGGACAAGGGTTGTGCCGCCCAAATTTAAGATGAATTGTCACCCAATTCAAGATGAGACAAATTCGCTAAATTTGACTGTCAGAAGTGTTAAAAAAAAAGAAGTTTTACATCTTCACTTTCGAGATATAACCACTTTAAGTGATTTTACATTTACCTGTCGACACAGAACATCAGAAAGGTAGTTTAAACAAGCGCACTGTATCTGTAATAGTTTTCACTGAAGAATTGAATCAAAAACATCAAACTATACCGTGAAAGATACTGGCTTTTAAGTGAAGGAAGTCCACTGAAATCAACAGATGTTTCACAGCAACATTTTGTATTGAAATACAAACTTAATGAAGTTAAATAACAACCCAGTAAATGATTCCTGAAATATAATTGAAAACATTCTAGAGAAGAGAAGATTGAAAATGAGAGCCAAAATCCTAACATAGTTTAATGAATGTTCAGGGCGAGGCTCCATTTGCAATTCTCTCTTTAATGTGGAACAGAGAGATATCACAAGCAGTAGCGGGTAACCATAAAACAGGCAAAGGGTCGATGCAGGCAGCAAACAATCATAAACGTGATAACAGGCGTAGGTCAGGGCAGGGAGCAAACAATCATGAACGTGATACAGGCGTAGGTCAGGGCAGGTAGCAATAATCCAAATTGGTAAAACAATCCAAGGTAATACACAGAACAGAATCCCACGAGTAACCAGAAAAACACTCAGAAAAGTAGCCGTGGCAAAACAAGACTTTGCAAGGAGTGAGAGTAGAGTCCCTGAATATATAGTCCCGGTAATGGTGATCAGGTACAGGGGAAATTATTGTGCAAAGGATTCTGGGAGATGAAGTTCAATGTCAAAACTAGGTGAAAAACGCCTCTGACCTCAGACGAAGCTATTTGTGCAGTAAACATTAAAATGAGAAGAGAGCGAGACAGGGAAAATCCTAAAACGAACAAGGCACAACACATCTGGAACAATATGGTAAAATGAACGGACACAGGAAGGGTAATAAACAGGACTTATAAAGGGGAAAACTAATGAGAGGTAATAGGACAGGGACGGTGACGGGCAGGTGACAAGACTAAACATTAAAGGAGGCTAGCGGGAAGATAATGGGACAGGTGAGAGAGATGAAACAGTAATGGGACACAAACGGAGAAACAAGGGGGCGGAGCTAAACGAAAGACAGGAGGGCACACGGCAAATGTCAAAACTTACCGCCACGTGTCTCCACACAAGACGAAACACACACAAAAGACACGGTACTGTCACGACCCTGTCCCCAAGGCACGAAAACTCAGAATAGGAAGGACAGGATCCTGACAGTGCCATGACTGTTAAGCAAGCCAGTATAAATCTGAGGTGTATTGTTTGTTAGGATAAACATAAAATAAACATTTATGTACACTGCAAAACTTTACTGTAGTTTTGCAGCAGGTTTGTCTGTAACTTACTGTAGATTTAATTTACTTTTTTTTACATAAGCTCACCTATTTCTTTTTTATTTTCATGAAACAAGACTAAATATCTTATGTCACTTTTATTGTTATGTAAATGCATCTTCATTTAAGTTTCTAATATTTTTACCAAAAAACTAAACAAAAAATGCGTATAGGAAGAATGTATTTTTTTGCAGTGTTGCTGTGCTAATGCAGTCTCTTCTTGCGCGTTTTGAAACTCAGAAGTCAAAGTGTTCCAATTTTGGTTAAAGTAAAGTTTAACACAAATTGAAAACAGTACTAATAGGAAAGTTATTTAATCTAAAGTAAGTTAATGGAAATACTGCTGCAAAAATACAGCACAGTTTTACAGTGTACATTCTTAAGATTTGGAGCACATATTTCCAAATATATGTGTTTTTAATGGAAGTTAATGAGGAAGTTGTTCATGTGACAGGCTCATAATTGAGACGTGAACCAAAATACATCTGTTGCACAGATCTGATTAACACATTCAGAAATAGTGTTGAGGTTAAGGAGGTTTCAGTAGTTCATCTGTTAACCAGTAATCAGTCTACCGTTAATACAATATATGGGTACTGTTCCCCCTCAAGCATTTACAATACAGGCACATGCTGTGTGTGTTTTTGTTAGTTAAATTTTAACATAAGCTATTAGGATTCATTTACAGTAACTGAGCTTTTGTGATTTGGGAAAACTCTTGGCAGTAGGCATCCTTCATATACTGTTCAATAAATCATGTTTATTTTAACCACAAATAAAACATTAACATTTTTTACAAGCATTGCTATTTTGGTTTTGTTTACAATTTACAGTCTAGTAACTTTTTTCAGAGCTCAGTTTATTCCACAACCTGTCCCAGAATACCTTGTGCATCTCAGGGTCTAGTGGCCAGTCTAGATAAGTCCTTGTTTTTACCAGTCGGGCCAACCTATGATGACAGGATAGCAGGCGAGATGGAATTTTTTCTAGGAAGACCAGGATAAGAATGTCTCTCTGTTCTACCTGGAGTCTGTAGGTGCCCAGACGCATCTCCAAAGAACACCAGCTGCTACAGATGTAGTTCCGACTGACAAGACAAAGAGTTCGGCGACTTGCATAGATGCTGTCTGTGATGTTTTCCACAATGTCTTGTCCCAACTGAAAGTCCCGACTGTGTAAACAGAGACGCAGAAATGGAGGGCCGCGCTGCTCCAAGTTTGGAAGAAGTTCTTCCATGACCCAGCGCTCATCCTTACTGCTGTATGAAACAAACACATCGTAGCGGTACTGCTGTTTGCCTTTATCTTTACGTAGAGATTCTCTGAACCATCCACTGGCAATGTGATAGAACGGCTTTATGTATTGCCCTGCAAACTGATAGGACAACACTACACAAATAAACAAACATAAAATAGTTGAAGTTGAGGCGAAGAGCACAAATTCAATATCAAATGAGCAGTTCTCCTGTACGTAATGGACAAAGTTGAGTAGATCAATTCCATTTTCAGTCACACACTGCAGTTCTTCCATTGTGGGGGTTAACAAATAAACCAGCACCTGTCTGTTGTCCTTCACCCATGAGACCAACCAAGCATCATCACAACTGCAGTGAAGAGTAAGTCCCAGGAGATGGAGGGTTGTTAAACTAGCGAGATGTTCAACAAAGTTTTTAAAAATGTTTACATAGTTCTCTGTTATTAACACAAGACTTTTCAGTGCCTTTAAGTCTTTGGTCAGAGATCCATCCAAAAAGAAAATTCTGCAGTTGGTCAGCATCAGTTTTTCTAAATCCGTCAAATTGTGAAACATTATTGGCACATTTGGCTGTTTAGATAAATCAATGTTTTCCAGCTTTAAGCTTTTTAAATGTACAAGCTCATTGATTACTGATAAATCACCAATATTGTCTGAGAACATTGATTTAAATTCCAGATTGACAACTGATTTAACATATTTCCCAATAAAGTCCTTTCCACAGAGGAGATATTGAGCATTAATTTGAAGTGTAACAACAGATGTCAAGAGTGGACTGTCACAGTCCTCAACTGTCACATATTGTCCTTTGATTTGGAGATTTAGACTCTGATTCAGTGTAATGTCTCCAAACATCAACTGCATTGGTCTCAAGCCTGAACTAAGAAACACTTTACTCAGATTATTCGGGATCCTTCCAAATATATCAGATAAATGCAGTTTGATCTGTGAAATGTTTGGTGGGTAGTGTAGATCTCCCAGAAGAAGGGTCTGAAGGTTAATAAGATGTCCAAATGAATTTGATTCGATTTGAATTAAGGGATTTTCTTGAAGATCTAAAATCATCAGTTCATACAGACCACTGAACGTGTCTCGATAAATGTGAGATAACTTGTTGCGACAGAGGTTTAATCTTTCAATTTGTCTAATCCAGTGAAAGCAAAATCTTCTATGCTGGAAATATAACATGAATCTATTTCCAACCATTCAAGACTTGTGAAACACATAAATTGGTGAGATATTATCTTTCCCAAGTCATTTGCAATGAGAATCATGGTGGAGATGTGTTTAACTGACTGTGGAAAGGACAAACAAACAGATTTAAAATCATTTGATCTGAGCACATGACTAGTAACTACCAATCTTGAGAGGTTGCTGAAAATATGAAAGATTAAATCTATATCTATGAGGTATTTCTTATCAATATTTTGATCAAGATAAATGCTTACAACATCTTTACATTCTTCAGTGATATTTCTAGGTGTAGCTGGCAAGTTAATAGACCCGTAAAATACATTTATGTATTTAAAAGAATACAACTTTGCTGCATAACATAACTCATCAATGTTAAGTACATCCACAATGATACCCAAGCTATATATATGATTTACTCCAATCAAAGAAAGATCTCTGAGAAAATCTAATCGGAAACCAAATTCAAGAGAAAACAAATTTCCTAAAACTTTCAAAGCCCCCTCATCTATGTGCTTTACTGATCCCAGATTCAAATCTATCTTTTCAATATTGTATACAGTGGGTATGTTACTGTCAGAGGTGTTAAAAATAGAGCAGTTTGGGAACTGAAGATGATTTGAGTTGTGATAATCGAGAAAAAAATACTTAAGCATTTTTAAAGTTTCCAGTCGACACAGAACCTCAGAAAGATCTTTTAAACACGCATTCTCTATGTGTAATATTTCTAACTGAGGAATTAAATAAAAAACATTTGGTGCCATTAATGTCAAACTATACTGTGAAAGATACAGTTCTTTAAGTGACAGAAGTCCACTGAAATCCACAGATGCTTCACAACAGCCTTTTACTACTTTGGCAGACAACCGTAATACAGTTAAATGTAATAGTCCAGTAAAAGCTTCTGGAGAAATCTTGGAAAAACATCCAGTGATTTCAAGGCTTTCCAGAGAAGAGAAGTTTGAAAATGAGCCGGCAGTCAAGACACCATAGTCTATTTCACGATCCATTTGAATGCAGAGACTCTGTACATCTGATGGAAGCCACCGCAGGTCCTCTTTAATATTAGAGATATGATCACAGAAGGCAGTGGTTGTTCTTTCATTACATGTTAACATGAAAGGAATTTTATCCACATCATTGTACAAAAGACATTTCTCAATAAGCCAAGAAAATACACATGAACTCTTGAGATACAATACCAAGAGTGTTAGCAGAAGTGTCATCTTCAATTGCTAAGTGATTCTCTAGCACCAGTTTGGATCTTCTGCTGTGATTCTGTTGTCTTGTCGTGATGTTGTCTCTTTCTCTGGAGGTAAATGACTATCCGAATACTATAAATAAGAATGAACTTCCTTTTACAGCCAGTTGTCACAGAGTTTCAATTTCCTTATTTTACTTATGTTCTATGTTCTCATGCATAACTTCTGACAAAATAAATACATATACTGATGATTTGTCAATTGAGATGACATCAAATCAGAGGACCCGAATTAAACCTATGCAGACAAGAGGAAGAACATGTCACCAACAAACAGAAAGGCTTTCTTGCTCAGCCGGGCTCATTTGAATTTAATTCACGTAAAGATACATAATGTAACCTGCAGTTTTGTGTTTCAAGTGGAGATGGCAATGTAAAGGCTAAAGTTACTAATAGTTTTAAAAAAGAAGTTTGAGTCAAATGATCATATACTTTAACTTCCCATAAATTATATATACTGTATATATATAGCCACAGCACTTTAATGTTGCCTGCTTAACCCCTTCATCCCCGCTGCCTGCAATAGGGTTCTTTCCACACATTTCATGACAGTATTGCTAATACTGAAATAGCTGCGTGGAAGTGTTCTGAACTTAGCTGTCGAGTGACATGACTTAAACACACAGAAGATAAGCTGCTTAATGTATATAAACTGCTCCAAACTATGAAATAAATGGTTTTATAGAGGATTACTTCGTGGAGGAGGACTATGAACAAGACATATTCTTGGATGAGTGACGGGTAATGGGATACTTTCTTTATTTGTACATGTTCATTATTTATATTTTATTAATACAATTATGCATCATAAATCATTTGAGTGAATGGAATCGGTTATTGTTGCTACAATCAAGCTTTCGGTGTATCCCTCATTTGTGTCAATGTTTTTATGCTTTTTGTACAGTACATGCGCATAATAATTAAAGAGAACATAGGCCTAGACTTTTTATTTTAATTTTATTATGTTAATTACAATAAACAATCCACATAGTATTTATACTTTACTGCTTCATATAGACTAGTTTGAGACATTGTATTTTGTATGTTTCTGCTTTATTTATCTTGCTCCCTCATAGAGCAAGGATATAATAAATGGTTGAGGGACTAGGGCAAGAAGAGTGTGGGGATAGCATGTGGTAACTGTTTACTTAGTTTAATATGTTTTTATTTTTAAAAATATATAATAAAAGAAACATCCAATATCAGAAATAAATATACTAGCATTTAAACGTTTTTAAAAATGTTGTCAATCTGGCAGGTCAAGAAAGGTTAACAGAGCAAGTTATTAAATATAGGCAAAAGACAGACAGTACCAGAGACGCAGATAATAGTCAAGTAGAGATGTCTTATAATTTTGATATCCACAACATGGCATGGAACATAGCTGTTCATGGTGAATATAGTGGTGAGTGCTGGTGTAACCGGCTGGGCGCGTACTGCGGACAGTTGCGCCGATATGGTGACAGAGTTGAGTTCCATACCGAGAAAGAGGATGCTCTGCACTGGGGAGAGCTTGCCCTTCTCTCGGTTGACCTGGAGTCCCAATCGATCTAGGTGCCGGAGAGCACCAGGTCCCTTTGTGTACATAACAGATCTCGCGAGTGTGCCAAGATAGGCCAGTCGTTGAGATAGTTTAGTACCCGCACACCTTCCTCCCCTCAGGGAGAAAGGGCGGCTTCTACAATCTTCGTGAAGACCCGTGGAGACAGGGACAGACCGAAAGGGAGGACTCCTTCAGGTCGATTGCCACGAACCAATCCTGACACCTGATAGATGTCAGGACGCGCCTCTGCGTGAGCATCCTGAACGGCAGCTTGTGAAGGTGCTTTGTTCAGGGTACGCAGACCTATTGTTGTAACCCACTGAACATCTTGGTTTTGAGGGACGAACTCGATGCCTGTTTTGCCAGAAGGGTGGTGACCTCTACCCGAAGTATGTAGGCGTCCCTGCCTCTGACAGAGGGAGAGAGATGATGCCCCGAAACTTGGGAGAGTCTCTGGCGAACTGGATCGAGTAACCAAGACGGACCGTCCTCATTAGCCACCGAGACAGTGTGGGCAGCTCTCGAGCTCCCAGGGACTGTGGCAGGGGGACCAAGGGGACGGTCTGCTTCACCATTCCCACGGAGGGTGGTTCGATGGCTGGCGAAGCTAACCATGTCGCGGGGGGACCCCTGAGGGAAGGTTGGCTCTGCCTACTTACCTGCCTGGCAGGACAGCTGGACCCACTGTCGGTTTGAGAGTGGTAGCAGCTGTCGTGTGTGTACGACCCTACGCCTCGCCAGGGCGTGAGGTCGGGTTTGCCGGGCACAGTCCAGTGGAGTGTGTGATCGGCTAGGAGGAACACCCAGGGGGAACAGAAAAAACTCTTTGTGAGTAAGTGGGCGCCAGGCCCTGAAAAGGGCCCGGCTTTGGTGACGAGGCAGGAGCCGTCCCGTACCGACCGATCAGAGCAGTTGCTGTGAAGGTCGGGCCCGATGTTGTTCTCCCTGGGGTCTTCCCATCAGTGTCACTTCTCTCGAGAAGGTTGCTGACGGGGTGGAGGTTTACCCCTCGACTTCCGCTTCCGGGGTGCCGCCTGTGGGTTAAGAGGAACCGGAGCCGATGTCGAAGGGGTCCTGGGCTGCCGGGAAGCAGACATCACGCGAGATCTCGGAGGCCTCTGGGCGGCCGAGTCGCAGCGCGGTAAAATGTGGCTAATCACCACTGTCTGCTTCTTCACCGTCAAAAACTGCTGGGCGCAGTCCTCGACGGTGTTACCAACAACCCACCCTGCGAGACGGATGCACCAAGAAAGCGGAACAGATATTTCTAAAATTTGCTGACTAAAGATAAAATTAAATAACATATTTCCGATCAATAATTAAACCTGACATTAACTGTGGCATTGCTGTTAAGACCCCAGGCATGATCTAAGGGTTTTTGTGTCGCAACATTTAAAATAATAAAATCTTCAGGTCTTCAGCGTATTCACGCCCTACCTAAACTACATTAACTAGCCTGCATAAAACATACGGTGGTACTCACTCCTAAACTAATGTGTCTATTACAAAAGATGACAACCCACGTGTGCACAACTTGTCCACTTTTACCCAGTACACAGGAAAACGACAATGAGCCACCAATAACATTCAACAGAAGACGACAAGGACGATGGGATAGCGAAGAAAAACAAGAATGTATGGTGACAAACACTGGCTGAACAAAATAACGAAAATACATAAAGAACACATAACAAGAAAAAGGGGCAATGTCAAAAAACAGCAAAGGGCGGCAATAATAAATGGTGAGCCAAAAGACTGACACGCGTTCACTCCAGCGTTGTTCTTGTTTTTCTTTCTTTAATTCTGAAGAACGACTCTTGAGTCAAGGTTTTGAAACCAAAAGTAAGTTAGACTTTTTTATCATGAAGCAGAAACAAAGCCGAGTTGGATTGCAATGCAACTAACATCTCTTCTTCCAGCCTAGCTTAAATACTCGTCTTCTCAGGCACATTAATTATTATTAATTATCATAGTGATGATCTCAAACCACCACAGGGGGTTCTCCTCGTCCCATCCAGGAGCCAGACATGTAGATTCCAGAGATCTTGTCGAGTGCCACAAAGTGCCCTTCCCCTGCGAAAGACGGTCCGTCTTCAGGGGAATCGGCCAGGGGGGAGTTGTCGTCAAGAGCATTAGCTCCAAGAACCAAGTGTGGTTGAGCCAATATGGCTCAATTAGCAGCAATTGATGCTCCTCTTCCCTGACCTTGCACAGGACCTGTGCAACGAGGCTCACTGGGGGAAGGCGTACTTCCGCTTGCCCCGCGGCCAGCTGTATGCTAAAAGATCCGGGCCTCCGGCAGGGAGTACCATAGCGGATGATGGGTGGTGTCCAGGGAGGCATACCTGTGCCTGCTCGAACTGCACCCAATGAACTGGTGTGGGGGTGGAGTCTTCACTCTCTGCGAGGCGTCAACTGATGAGAGAATGCGTCGGCTGTCTGGTTCAGGTCGCCCGGGATGTGTGTGGTTACGTCCCTGTTGACTCCACTGGAGAAGGCGTCGGGCAAGTTGTGGTAACTGACGTGAGCGAATGCCACCCTGTGGTTAATATACGCCACAGTAGTTGTGCCGTCCGACCGGACCGTCACATGCTTGTCCTGCACGAGAGGTAGAGTCCTCTTCAGTACAAGCAGCACAGCCAACAACTCCAGGCAGTTGACATGCCAATGCAGACGGAGGTCATCCATCAGCCTGACACTGCATGCCCGTTGCACACGGCACCCCAACCCTGCAGGGAGGCATCCTGAACGCCAGGTGCCTGTTCAAGGTACGCAGATCTAATGGGGCTCAACCCCCCGCCTATATTGGGGATGATGAGGTAAATGTTGAGGTAAATGTTCTAAAACCCGTAGAACATCTTGGCAGGAGGGACGAGCTCGATGGGTGGCAACCTTGGCCCAAAGCACGGGCCCAGCAGATACTGGGATGGGGCAGGGACAGTCACAGACCGACTGACTAGCGATAGAATGGCTGGGGTCTGGCCAGACGGTGGTCTCGATCTCCCTGGGCTCGTCCCGTCAGGGCCGCTCCTGCTTCTGCGGTGATGGGACGGAGGTCTCTTCTTTGATGTCTTCTTCCGGGGGGCCGCCTGGGTAGGGTGCGCTGGAGCCGGCATCGAAGAGGGCCGGGGCTGTTGGGTAGCAGACGCCACATGGGACATCGACGGCCGAAAGGCGGCAGGCAGGATGTCTGCTTCTTCACTGCCGAGAACTCTCGACAGTATCACCAAACAAGCGAACGAGCAAGCAGACTTTCTCAGCGTCACGCATCCGTGCAAGGTTGAGCCGGAGGTGTCCTTCCTGGGTCACTAGTGCGGACATCGCCCGACCCAGGGCCAGCGCTGCCACCTTGGTCGCCCATAGGGCGAGTTCGGTGGTGGCGCGGAGTTCCTGCATGAGCCCTCGGATCGGTCTTACCCTCGTGGAGCTCTTCAACGCCTTGGCCTGCAGGATGACCATGGTATGGAGAGCAGAGGCATTTTGGCCCGCGTCAGTGTAAGCCTTTCTACACCAAAGATGCCGAAAGCTACCACGCCTTGGATGGGAGTCAGGGTTGACCTCGGATGGGAGGCATGCCGACGTAGCCCCTAGCTGCCCCACCATCGGAGGAAGTAAGGGCGACGGAGCTAGTTTGACAGGAACATGCTGAGAGGGGGACGTTCCAGGTCTTGCTAAGCTTTCTCATGCAATTCCCTGGAAAAAATGGTACCGGAGTCACCAAGTGTCCAAAGGGTGTGCAGTGCACTGCCGGCCAACGCTTGCGGCGGCCCGGGAAAGTACGGCTGACATTTCGACATCCGTTTCTTCCTGGGCTCAACCTCCCAAGGGAGGGAGCTCCGCGGAATCGACGGGGTCGGATGTCAGTATATCGCCCTCCGATGCTGCCATTGACATCTCATTTTCATCACGCACTGTTTCCGAATACGCATATAATTTTCCACAGTGTGGGCAGGACGCATCCACGAATGTTGCCTTAGCGTGCCGAAGCACTTGAGGCAGACGTTTTGTCCGTCCCCCTCATCTGTTGCACCCACAAGAACAGCGGGACATGCCACGCTGGAGAAATTAGCTCTTTTAGAAATTAAACACCTCTGGAACTGCCGAGACTTCCAGAGGAAGACACTGATGAGGGACAATCCGCTGCACCAAGTCGTAAGAATCCAGCAATTTGAGTGTTGTCATCAGATGCGAAGGCTCCGAAGAACAAAAAGGGGAATGAATGCCGTCTCCCTTTTTTACCCGGATATCTGGGCGGAGTCCGGCATGCAAATTTCAATCGCCAATTTCATTGGCCTTTTCAAAGCTAGTCAGAAGATGATAGGTTCTCAAGTCAAGCCCCCTCTGTCATTCGGAAACATCGCATTTCGCAGATGATACAAACTCCATCTGTCATTTCAGCCTGACGATCCGATGGATTTTACCATGCCTAGCTGACATTTTGCTCTGGATGAAGGACCATCACCTGCAGTTGAACCTTGCAAAAACAGAACTGCTTGTTATCCCGGCTGACACAAAGATTCATCACAACTTCTCCATTCAACTGGGCTCATCAACCATCACATCTTCCAGAATGGCCTTAAACCTGGGAGTGGTGATTGACGATCAGATTAACTTCACAGATCTGGTTGCTAGCACCACCCGGTCCTGTAGATTCATCCTCTACAATATTAGGTAAATTAGACCTTTTGTCACAGGTCGGGGCAGACCCCCAATACTCTAGCCCCGAACACCAGTACCACCTCGAGGAGACCCCGGAGTTCCCAAAAAGCAGACAGACAACCAGTTAAAAATGAGCAAATTGGATTTTATTAATTTAGTTAAAACTTGAGCACTCTAAAAACTAATCTTCTTGCCAGCTTCTCTCTTCCAGCCCAGCCAGGGCAGGTGGACGACGGGCCTCTTACCCGTACTTCTCCTGAGGCCGGCCCAACACAACGGTAAGTATACAGGGGGGGGAGCTTCCTTTTACAGGTCGTCAATGGTAATTATGCAGACAGGTTTTCCAACATGGGCAAACAGCAGTAGACACAAAGGGCTTCCTTATATAAGCAACGATGAACATCCAGACAGGGCTTTCTTCATAAGCACACAGTAATGGAAGCAGAAGGGACGTTCCTATGCAAGTAGCAATGGTAAGTATGCAGACAGGTTTTCCAATATGGGCGAACAGCAGTAGACACAAAGGGCTTCCTTATATAGCAACGATGAACATCCAGACAGGGCTTTCTTCATAAGCACACAGTAATGGGAGCAGAAGAGACGTTCCTATGCAAGTAGCAATGGTAAGTATGCAGACAGGTTTCCCAACATGGGCAAGCAGCAGTAGACACAAAGGGCTTCCTTATATAGCAACAATGAACATCCAGACAGGATTTTCTTCATAAGCACACAGTAATGGAAGCAGAAGAGACGTTCCTATGCAAGTAGACGGTACTCACGGTCACAGGCACGGATATCGGCAAGACAGGTGCTCCACACACTCCAATAATAGTCAGACCAATCCACAGCAATACACACGTGTAATTATCCACACCACACAAACTGAAATCCAAGTACTCACAGCAACGTAGGGCTTATACTCCGCCGCCTTGACCGAGACCCGTCTCCTTGAGTCGAAGTGTCTGATAGTAGTATTCTCATTCGTGGGGGCATCCGTTCACATCCGTTTTCGTTTACTCCTAGACCCTTATTCACAGCATTTATTCCTCTTCAACCAAATTGAATGGTCCGGTCCTTTTACCCTTCTTGATCTCACTCTTCTTGTGTCCACTCGCTACACTGCTGCCTCTTCCTCCAACTGAACGGGAATGAGCGCTCCACAATAGCAACAACAATAACAACCACCAACCTCCTCTTCCTTCCTCCAACATCCCTTTTATAGCCCATCCTTCTCTGTTTAGTCCCAATCAGCCATCGCCACGTTTAAACGGCACACCTGACGCTTGTTTGCTCGTTGAATCCCCGGCCGAGCGATCCGAACTGGCTGGGTGTTTCTTTTAAATCGGTCCGTCGGGAAACCGCCCCCACAAAAGTAGTTCCGCTTGCACGTTCTCCTGTTGTCACCCCGTGACACTTTCCTATCCGAGCATGCTACGCAAGTCCTAGTCTAGGCTCTTGTTCTGTCCAGACTGGACTACTGCAATGCGCTACTGGCTGGACTTCCAGCTTGCAGACCCAAACCTCTACAAAGGATCCAGAAAGCAGCGGCAAGACTGGTCTGTAATGAACCGAAGAGAGCTTACGTCACTCCTCTCTAGTTACATTGGCTCCCTATAGTCACTCGAATCAAATTCAAGACTCTGCTCCTGGCCTACAAGACCATCACTGATTTCCCCACGCTCTGCAAACAAATGACGTCTTGTGGTGCAATCCCAAAAAGGTTAAAAATCTCTCTCATCATCCTGACCAATCAGTTCTGATTTCTATCTCTTTTCTACTCTTTCAAAAGAAAAATAGCTCTGTATACTGTGGTAGGCTATACGAGACCAGTTTTTTATTGCACTTATCTTTTTGTTGTCCTCATGTTGTTCCAATTGCTAACAATGTTTCCATCATCTGTAGGTCGCTTTGGATAAAAGCGTCTGCTAAATGACTAAATGTAAATGTAAAGTAACTTTATTGGTAGTTTATTGGTAATGAACGTACTAAATTATCGTTTGTAAAAAATAATTCATTATTAAGGAGTAGTTTTAAAAATGGTTTTGAGGCGAGATCTGGTCATTTCAGAAATGTTGCCTAAATACATGTATTTTGCACATTGTGACTTGATTCTGGCTTATTTCGTTTTATTTTATATTTATTAACAATAACAAAAAAGTGTAGTGCAAAGGAAAAACGGAGTCGCAAGCCCACAGTGGGCTGAAACGCAGAATTAAATGGGCAGTGCAAATTAATTAGTAGGTATTGCAAAGGAAAAGATGTGATGGAAAATCATTGCTGATGAAATTTCTCTTTGCAAAACTATTTTTCTTCTCAGTAGGCCTACCTAATTTTTCTTTTGCGATATATTTTTGCTCAATTTTAATTTAGCAAAACATAATTTTATTTTGCACATATATTGGCATTGAGTTAATTTCATACTATCCTGCTTTTGGAGAAATTAAAAGTAATAATTATCAATTATATTTTTAGGGATTTTATGTTAGATTAAAAGGTAAAATAATTTATTATTAATGGTTGAATTTATTGTAACCATAGTCCTTCAATGTTGGTTAAATGCCATTTAAATTTTTTAAATGCATTTAATTTCCATCAAAATGTAAAAGCAAAAAAAACATACATTGTGCTTCTCTCAACGAGCAGCTAAAAGAGTATCTAAATTAAATAATATTTGTCTGCTCTTATTTATGCATGAAAGGTGCAAAACCGAAAACAAACCCATCAAAAAAAAACAAGATCAGCTCGTAGCCATTTAAGAATCGGCTGAAAACACATTTCTTCCGTCAGCAACTGACCGATCAGTTCTGACTTCTATCTCTTTTCTCATCTTTCAAAAAAATTATAATAATAATAACCTTAGCTCTGTATACTGTGGTAGGCTATGAGACCAGTTTTATTGCACTTTTTGTTGTCGTTGTGTTCTTCCTATTGCTTTCATTGTTTACCTCATTTGTAAGTCGCTTTGGACAAAAGCGTCTGCTGAATAATTTAAAGTAAATGTAAATGTGAAAAGTCAAACAATACTTTTAAGTCAATAAGCATTTAAGAACCCATTTAATAAAAAAATGCTTTGATAACAATTTGAATAGACATATTATAGAAATCCATGAAACAGAAACTTTGACTTGCACGCTTATATTTCTACACACACTAAATCAAACTCCACACAAATGAACAAGTTTTCATATGAGATGCTGATAAGTGAAACAGAGATGTGTAAAGACATGACCAGAATCTGCTGCATACTGTAGATCAAATTAACACCTTCAAAAATAGTTTAAGTGTTGAAATTATAATCAGGAAAAAAGGTTATAGCTCAACGATTGTTGTTACACTGATAAGATATTTGAACAACATGCTTTTGTGGTTTGGGAAAAATGCTCTTGGCCGTAGTATGCTTTTGAGTATTTTTATTCTTTAAATACTGATAGGTGTCATACTGTGACTGTATTGAACATGGATACTGTATACCTTTTGGTTAAACCTTTAATTAACCAGAAACAAAGCATTAAAACTTTTTAAAATCCAATGCATGTTTTGTTTACAAGTTACAGTGAAGAGTTATATTTATCAGTGCTCAGTTTATTCCACAACCTTTCCCAGAATGCCTCGTGCATCTCGGGGTCCAGTGGCCAGTCTAGATAAGTCCTCGTTTTCACCAGCCGGGCCAACCTATGATGACAGGATAGCAGGCGAGATGGAATGGTTTCTAGGAAGACCAGGATAAGAATGTCTCTCTGTTCTACCTGGAGTCTGTAGGTGCCCAGACGCATCTCCAAAGAACACCAGCTGCTACAGATGTAGTTCCGACTGACAAGACAAAGAGTTCGGCGACTTGCATAGATGCTGTCTGTGATGTTTTCCACAATGTCTTGTCCCAACTGAAAGTCCCGACTGTGTAAACAGAGACGCAGAAATGGAGGGCCGCGCTGCTCCAAGTTTGGAAGAAGTTCTTCCATGACCCAGCGCTCATCCTTACTGCTGTATGAAACAAACACATCGTAGCGGTACTGCTGTTTGCCATCTTTAAGTAGAGATTCTCTGAACCATCCACTGGCAATGTGATAGAACGGCTTTATGTATTGCCCTGCCAACTGATATGACAATGCTACAAAAATAAACAAATATAAAAAGGCAGAAGTTGAGGCGAAGAGCACAAATTCAATATCAAATGAGCAGTTCTCCTGTACGTAATGAACAAAGTTGACAAAATCAATTCCATTTTCAGTCACACACTGCAGTTCTTTCATGGTGGGATTAAACATAATAACCTGCACCTGCTTGTTGTCCTTCACCCATGAGACCAGCCAAGCATCATCACAACTGCAGTGAAGACGAAGCCCATAGACACAGATTTCCTTTAAACTAGTAAGATGTTCAACAAAGTTTTGCAGAATGTTCACATAACTCTGTGTTGTAAACACCAGACCTGTCAGTGACTTCAAGTCCTTTGTCAGACTTCCATCCAAAAAGAAAATTCTGCAGTTGGTCAGCATCAGAGTTCGTAGTTTTGTTAAATTATGAAACATTATTGGCACATTTGGCTGTTTAGATAAATCAATGTTTTCCAGCTTTAAGTTTGTTAAATGAACAAGCTCATTGATTACTGATAAATCACCAATATTGTCTGAGAACATTGATTTAAATTCCAGATTGACAACTGATTTAACATATTTCCCAATAAAGTCCTTTCCACAGAGGACATATTGAGCATTAATTTGAAGTGTAACAACAGATGTCAAGAGTGGACTGTCACAGTCCTCAACTGTCACATATTGACCTTTGATTTGGAGATTTAGACTCTGATTCAGTGTAATGTCTCCAAACATCAACTGCATTGGTCTCAAGCCTGAACTAAGAAACACTTTACTCAGATTATGCGGGATCCTTCCAAATATATCAGATAAATGCAGTTTGATCTGTGAAATGTTTGGTGGGTAGTGTAGATCTCCCAGAAGAAGGGTCTGAAGGTTAATAAAATGTCCAAATGAATTTGATTCAATTTGAATTAAAGGATTTTCTTGAAGATCTAAAATCGTCAGTTCATACAGACCACTGAACGTGTCTCGATAAATGTGAGATAACTTGTTGTGACAGAGGATTAAATCTTTCAATTTGTCTAATCCAGTGAAAGCAAAATCGTCTATGCTGGAAATATTAGTTGAATCTAAATCCAAAATTTCAAGATTTTTGAAACAGACAAATTGGTGTGATATTATCTTACCTATCTTATTTGAGTTTAGAATCATAACGGAGAGCTGTTTAGCTGACTGTGGAAAGGACAAACAAACAGATTTAAAATCATTTGAACTGATCACATGAAATGAACCAAATGTCAGTTTTGAGAGGTTGCTAAAAATATGAAAGATTGAATCTATTTTAAACGCATTAAACCCAAATTGAGAAAGATCGATGCCTTCAACTTCTTTACAGTCTTTAGAGATATTTGTAGGAGTAGCTGGGAAGTTTACAGTCCAGTAAAATACTTGTATATATTTAATAGAATACAGCTTTGCTGCATAACACAACTCATCAATGTTAAGTACATCCACACTGAAACTCAATCTATTGATATTCTCTACTCCAATCAAAGAAAGATCTCTGAGAAAATCTGATCGGAAACCAAAGTTCAGGTCCCACAAATTTCCTAAAACTTTCAAAGCCCCCTCATCTATGTGCTTTACTGATCCCAGATACAAATATATCTTTTCAATATTGTATACAGTAGGTATCTGACTGTCAGAGGTGTTAAAAAAAGAGCAGTTTGGGAACGGAAGAACATTTAAATCCCCATCACCAAAAAGAACCCGCTTAAGTGATTTTACATTTTTCAGTCGACACAGAACCTCAGAAAGATCTTTTAAACACGCATGGCCTGTGCTTAATATTTCTAACTGAGGAATTGAATCAAAAACATTTTGTGCCATTAATATCAAACTATACTGCGAAAGATACAAGCTTTTAAGTGAAGGAAGTCCACTGAAATCAACAGATGCTTCACAACAGCCTTTTGTATTGGAAACCAACCGTAATGAAGTTAAATTTAACAATCCATTAAACGCGTCTGTAGAGATCTTAGAGAAACATCCAGTAATTTCGAGGTATTCCAGAGAAGAGAAGTTTGAAAATGATCCGGGAGCCAAAATACCAGCATAGTGTATATCCGGATCCATCTGAATGCAGAGACTCTGTAAATTTGTCGGAAGCCCGTGGAGGTCCTCTTTAATGTTAGTGATATAATTACAGATGGCAGTGTTTGTTTTTTCACTGCATAATTGCAGAGGTTTTAAGTCTTCCACAATGTACATAAAACATTTCCTAGGAAGCCAAGAATATATACATGGGGTTTTTAGAAACAATACGAAGAGCATAAACCGAAGCACCATCTTGAAAGTGATTTTTCTTAAGCGTATTTTTTATCTTCTGGTAGTCTATTGCCTTGATGTTGTCTCTGTCTCTGAAGGGAAATAGCATACTATAAATACGAAATGAACTTCCCTTTTTGCCATAGTGTATGTCATTGAGTTTATTTCAGTTGCCTTTTTTTAAGTGTTTTCCGCACCTTACCCCAATTTGCAACAGCAAACTTATAATTAATATCACTAAAATTGATTATAATTTATAATTTGAACTTTCATGTGGAATGTCATAGGAAATGTCAGTTTGAAATAATTTGACTTAAACCAATGCATATAAAGATAAATGCATAAAGTAACATTTTGGTTTCTGGGTGGAGGCTTTTCAAAGAAGTTTGAGTTAAATGCTATAAAATCAATAATGTGACACTATTTTCTTGAAACATTTCGATTAGTTAAAAAGTCTTACCCTAACTTGTGCTTTCAAATATTGTGAAATGTGCTTATAAATATTTGGTACCTCTGAGCACTGTATCCACTATATCAAGATATCCACTGTATGTTGAACATCTGGGGAGACCAAATGTGTGTGTGTGTGTCTGAAAGGGATTTTTCTGTTCTGAAATTACCATACCCCTATGTTCTCTACTAATCCTTGGTGGGTTTGGGTGAAGTGTGTTTGGCTCAAAGCCTGCAAGTCATAAGTGTTCAGCTGGAGTCACGTCTTTTTGAACCTTGCTTTGTGCACAGGGGCATTGCCATGTTGAAATAAGGCAGTGTGTCATTGTCTCTCTATCTCTGAATGACTATATGTAAGTTCAACCGGAAAAAACATTTTTTCTAATTTTTTTATGGCCAGATGTCACATGTTATTTACCAGTTGCCTTGGCCAGATGTCACGTTATTTACCAGTTGCCTTATTTGTTTGTGGCTTTTTGTACTCATGTATAAAATGTGATAAAATCAGACATCACATCAGCACAAACAAAAACCTGATGATATATCAAGCACACATCAAGTCTCCAAGCAATTTAGAGCTCTCGCATAACAACCTCCCTCATGCATCTTGAGATGTACTATAAAATCAAAAGGTGACATCTTGAAATATTAATTAATTTATTTACATTACAGTGCATATAAATATTAACAAGATAAAAGGAAAATACATTTCTTGAAATGCTTGCTTTAAAACAATTAATACTTCCAAAAAAACTTCCATTGCTTGTATTCTTAAACATAGTACATAGGTTTCTAATGTATAAATAATATAGAAAGCAAAAATCTTTTGCAAAAGGCCCATTGTAATTTGTATATAAGTACAATAACATTTGAATAAATTACCTTGACATTTAACCATACATATATTTATACATATATATATATATATATATATATATATATATACACACTGTATGTTTTCTTTAAATAAGGATTTCAACTTCTCTTGAACATTCCATTTGAATTTACCTGCTTGCTTTGGGCTCAATGGAAAAAAAACACGCAATATACCGACAATGTAGCTTTGTGTTTGTAAACATGGCTGTTGCATTTGTTTGTTAGACTTTTATGTTATGTGGTTGACTCTATTATCATTATTATTGTTATCAAAGTAGATTGCTTGAAGATATATTGTATGCTGTGTGAACTCGCAGTTCATGCCGTTTCAGTCAGGGAAGCTCAAACGGGCTACTGTGAGGATGGATTAATGGGCTAGATCACAGATGCGTACCTTTGCCTTTTTCCTCAGTGTTGCCATTCTCATCACACTGAAAGACACTATTGTCCAAAGCATAAGCTTGCTTATCTTTCACAGATCCGGGTTCATTTGTGCTTTCTGCACTTTCCCCATCCATTTCCAATGAACTCTTCGGACCGTAGCGCTTGAGTGAGTAATACACTGAAAATACAGAGGTTGACCAGCACTTCATTAAATTCATGTAAATCCAGAAATGCTTATTATAAAGTCTATATATAAGCATTTAATTTAACTTAGTTGTATTATTCATATTCAAAATAAACAATACAAGATTCTAGCTACATAACTGCTGTAACACTATTATTGCAAATCATGAATATTGTATTCCCAATGTTTGAATGTAGAGTGGACACAAGAGCCATCCTACCTCCCACCATAATCCCGGACACAACTAGCTGAAAAATACTGTAGATTAAGGGGAAGGCGAACATGAGTTCAAGATCAGCAGGACTGAAGGACAGCTGGGTTATAGTACTGCAAAGCTGGGCGTTCTGCATTCCAGTTTCTAATGCAATGGTGCGACACCTGCGATCATGTGCACAATAATTCACACAAAAGGGTTGTGTCATCTAATTAAATAGTTACATTAACTGTTTTAAACATCTGACAATCATTTACACTGCATTGCTATTCAGTATACAAGTGTAAAAAAGCTAAATCTATTTCATCTGCACGAGCACAACGGCACAATTTTATGAAAAAAGTTTTATGAAAAGAAGTTTTTTATCGTACTCACCTGTACCAAGGTTGTCCCACAAAGCGAGCCAGCAGAAAGCCTAGACCAAAGCCAATAAAGGGATAAATGGTGCCGATGATCCAAAGCGAAGGTGAAATGACCCATGAGGACTGATACAGCACACCCCCTATGACTGCAATCACTATAATGAGTACGATTCCTAACACAGATCCGACCTGAACATACAGAAAATAACACGTGAAGCGCTTAACAATGTGACATTGGAATTTTCTATTCAAATCTAAGAAAGAAAAACTCACTTTGAGGATTTTTTTAGCTATTTCGGGCCACTTGCTTTTCAAAAGCATTCCCAAACCGACAGGCACAAGTAAACTCACTAGCGTGATGCCTAGAAAATTGAACATAATAACATTTCATACACAAGACTCCATAGGTCTCTAACACATATTTTTATACATGTCAAGAATGCTTTTTTCCACTCTGACTTTAGACTTGAATAATACTAGAGTAGGTGAGTTTACCGATGCTGTCATAAGGGATCTGGAGAGTCTCGGCTGATGTCCAGACGGAGGTGTAGATGAGCAAACAGAGAGGCATCATGCCCAGCGCCAGGACAGAAGAGCATGCGGTCATGCTGATACTGTGGGTATCATAAAGAGTTACGTCAACTCAGTTGTATTTATAATGATGCCCATTCGACTATTATACAGCTATTCCCAAACTGGAATAAACTTAATCAATCACATATTTTATTTTCACTTAGTTAAACCTACAAGATGACAAATTAGATAACAATTAGCATCATCTTGTGATTCTGTTTCTTTTTTTTATATAGTTTATCATTTTGAACAAAAAAGTAAAATAATATTTGCATGTTTTGTTAATATGTGTGGATCAGCAAATACATACATTAAATGAAACAATGTTTACTTTACTTTACGTTACTTTAATTAATCAAAACAAGTTTTAAATTTAAGGCAGCACAAAATATATGCTGAGAGCTAACCTGTATATATTTATATATGTATTCAAATATACAATATAATGTATACATATATGTTTTGAAAAACAGGAAATGAAAAACACAATTACCCAGGAGCAATGATATTTGATGGATTTAATTCAAGGCTACATATGACTAAACAAAACAAATGTTCTCACCTTAGATCCATGTCTCCATCGAGCCAATAGCAGATAATGTTCGAACTGGACCCTCCAGGGCAACAGCCCATGATGATAATGGCCACAGCTTGGATGGGTAGCACATTGAATGCCAGAGCAAGTGCAAAGGCAGTGAAAGGCATGATGCCAAACTGGCACAAGAATCCGATGAAAATGCCCCAGGGCCTGCGGATGTGCCCCCATAGTTTTTTAACCTCGACAGTGCAGCCCATTGCAAACATGACGATGGCCAGCATGACGGTCAGCACAGTACTCATTACCACCCCAAGGATCTCATTGAAGTTACTAGGGGGCACCAGGCAGGACCTGCCTGAGCAGATGGTGGCATTGACGGGGCAGATGGGCTGTGGGGTGCACATGTTGATTAAAGTGAGTTCGAATGAAATGCTGAAAAAATAAACGTAGGCTCCTAAGGGAAAGAAATCAGGTCGAAAGTGTGGACTCCAATTGGAGAAGATGATGGTTCTGTCTTCTGAGAGGATGATTTGGAGAAAATGCTTTAAAAGTCCAGTTCTGCGTTCTAAGTCCGATACATTTTAAAAATACTCCAACTTAATAACCCGCTAACCCCTCTCTCTGTGTGACAAGAAACTCATGGACTTTTACAAGCCGAGGCAGGGTTTTAATATCTGCCGGTGCCTATAAAATTTAGAAGAAAAAGTTAAAAAATAAAAAATTAACTAGCTGCAAATGTTTTATGGGGTCAGTGTCCAAAAGCGAACACATAAATGGAAAAGGGTGGGCAAAAACTAAGTTAAATTTGGCCACAATAAATGTGATTGCACCATCTTGTCTTTTTTATAACATTGTGACACTTACATTTTATAGTTTATCTTCATATACAGCTCTGTATCATCACCATCAATGCTAATGCTGAGTGGAGAAGGATACCTGACACGATGCTATGTGCGTCACAGCAGAATATGGATGGTTACGAGAAAATCAAAGCCATAAACTGTAGAATTATTTTTAAAGGACCCATTAGGGACATGACGAGAAATGTTGAGCGTCACTTTATTTCCCTCCATTACCAATATCTCCACACACACACAAAATTAACCACTAATTTAAACATTCAGAGCTTGTAAGGGCAGTTCAGCACACAATTCATAGATTGAATACAATTTACTCGTAGGGTATGTATAAATATAAATACATAGAAAATAGCCAAAGATAACAATACAACAGTATCAAAACAATCTTGACAAGGTTTCTTTCACCCCAAAATTATGTTATAGTTCATCATGTCATTTTAACCCTGTGTGACCTTAACTGTCTTTCTTCTATGGAAAAAAATGTACATTTATTTTCCTGGAAAAGAAAATCATAGCCTGTCTTATTTTATTTCATGAATGTAGAATGGCTATTAAAATCCAAATTTAAAAATGCACCATAATAGTGGTACAAAAATGTTGTGCTTTATTTAAATCTTCTGAAGTTTTATTCAGGCTAAAGACAAACTATACTATTATAATGGTCCACTTTAGTAATAAACATTGTGACTGGTGTCAATAAGTTAAACTTGAGAACATTAACTTAAAAGCTCAAATTTTGGACTGATCATCACGGAAAACATTTGTAAAGCATATGCATACGTGTTGACATTATGTTTTATGTATGCGTCACATAGTATGTTTCGACAAGACAATTAACTAATTTGTATTCTAAGAATATTTTATTTTTCAAGACATCGCTTTTATAAAACATGCAGAATTACGTAGCAACTTTTCACAGACAGGCCAAGCAGTATTTTAAAACAGATTGCATACTTGTTGCATGCTGTATATTATGGACCTTGTAAACATGCAAATAAGGACATTAAGCCAGAATTTACCCATCTTGAGAACCGACTCCTCAGGATTAATTAATAACCCTGGGTTCAGTATAAATAGTGACCAGTGTGACAAGAAACAATACATCCTAGGTGTTAGTTCTAAGAACAAAAGGATGACAATCATTGAAAAGCTCATGTGACATATCATGAAGACTTCAACACTAGCGCTAAAGATTGTACTTATTAGTAGGGCAAGTTATACTTTAATACAGGTCATAACAACTGATCTGGAACTTAATGTGTTCCTGTTTTCACATGCTAAATTTTGTTTAAAGCTTAAAGCAAGACCAGACTCAGTTTGAACATAAACAAGTCCTAAACATCATTTATACATAAAGATAATTAATTCTGGAACCCACCCAAAGAATGCTGTAAAATAATTTGCATGACAAACTCATCTTTGGACAATTGAGTTTAATTCTCTGATGCTTAAAAGGTGTTTAAAGTGCCGCCTCTGTAAATAATACACAAAATAACAATACATCTTTAGCACAAACAATTCAATGCTCAAGAACACAAAGACCAAACAAATTCAAGAAACATTAAGCTGTCATTTTCAGATGGCAAACTGTTTTTATTTCGGAGTAGCTGACCTTACGGTAGATGCATCTGAGAGACCATCATTGCAGTCAGTTATGTTGGTTCAGCAGTAAGCTGAAGATTTCCTGTTACATGTACAATGAAACACCTTAGAAGGTGAATTCCAGAGAACTGGACTGAACTGTCGGTCACAGAGGGTAACGAGAGTTGGGGGAGGGAAAAAAACACATTTATTATTTAATATATATACAATAGCGTCCAGAAAACACTATAATATTAATAATGTGTTCATTTAATTATATATTTAGTTAGTTGTCTTCACTAAAAGCTAGAAATAAGTAGGTTTTTATTTACAACAAACAAAAGTTGACATAAAATGAATTAAAAAATAAGAATGTTAAAACCTGTAGGACAATATTCAAGTGTGTGCAGACTTGTGCCAGTGAGCATGTTAACTTTTGTACAAAAGGTCAGAATTCATTGCCTCCCAAGAAATATGCCGAGATAACATGAATCATCAACTGTTTCTTAAAGGGATAGTTCACCCAATAATAAAAATATTAACATCATATACTCATCCTCTTGTGATTTCAAACCTGTATGACTTTCTTTCTTTTGCAGAACACAAAAGAAGATATTTTAGAGTAAGATGGTAACTGAACAGTGCCGGCACCCATTCACTTCTATTGTATGGATATAAAACCAATGCAATTGAATAGGTGTCAGTTAACAACATTCTTCAAAATATCTTATTTTGTGTTTTGCTGAAAAAAGAAAATGTCATACAGGTTTGAAATTACAAGAAGGTGAGTAAATTATGATAATATACAGAAAAAATAAATGCATTACACTTTATTTATAAATGCTCCATAGTGTGCTGTGTAAATATTTATTTACTAATATATGTGCGCAGTAATCGGTAGTGGCACCTAACTAAGCTAAATAGTATGTTCCTTATCTTATCTGCAAAACAGTGACTTCCTGTAATGACACACAAAGCCGGAGACTTCACGACCCTGACCTCAAACTACTGCAGACATGGTGTGCTTGTTTACGGTGTTCTCAAACCCCTCGCCTTATCTTATCAGCAAGAATATCATTTCAACTAAAGGAATGTAATCTTTCTCATTCTTATAAAACTAAAGGCTCGTATGCCAGGGCACTGACATATTTGAATAACAGGATTTATGTCCTCAGTGGTGACCAAGCATATCTAAGATGTGCGCTGATATAACACCAAATGAGGTGATTTAAACTGGCCATTATCAGATCATTGACACATCGTTATGTGAGGCAGATCTCATAAAGAATCAGAAACAGGACACCTGTGGAGTATCTTGTGTGTGCATGGGCTGATTCTCACAAAATCTTGGTTTCAAAGATATCAATCATGACTTTCGATATTTGCACCAACACCCTTCATTTTCAGGTATCTAAAACAAAGTCTGGCATCTTTAAGCCTTCTACTGACAATTGAACATGCTTTTACATGTTCAAATTATTATTTTTCTTGTAGAATTTTGTTTTGTATTTAAAATCATAACTGCCATGATGTTTAATGGTTTCGTGAGAATGACCCATAGAATACAGTAGCATGGAAAACACAATAACTATTCTTGGTTAATTTTAGTGTGTCTCACCTCACTAAAAAGGGCTGTGGAAAACACGTGCTGGTTTGCTTCTTGATAAAGTCCTGCAGCTGTACCATCAAGGTCAACAAAGCGCCCTGTCTAGTTCTGTCTATTTTAGTCACCACCAGCTAAATCATGACAGAAAAAGAGATGTTCTTTTAATGTCAGATTATACAGAAGGTAAATAACATGTTCTTTTCAATGCGTAGATAACGTCTTGTGAACTTAGAAGAAATCTTAGAAAAGGAATACAAATTACGCCTTTATAAGTAGGGATCATTTTTTGTTCAGTGTAGTCAATGCGTGTTTGCTTTGTAAACATAATGCATACTAATGATGGCAATTTCAAGGGACTTTCTATAAACATAACTGAAACTTGCGGTCACCGTGGAAAGAGGAACACATCTACCACGAAATGATTTACATAGAATGCACTGTTAGTTGCTTTGAATAACAGCATCTGTAAACACTACTGTGAACTGCATATAACATTCATATAATTTAAAGAAGCAATATGGAGATTTTGGCGGCATCTAGCGGTTAGGATGCAAATTGCAACCAACAGCTAACTCCAACCCCGGCTCTCAAGGGACAAAGATGTTGTCACGTTTTCATTTCTTTGCCAAAGGAGATAATGTATTTCTATAGAGCAGTTTGTCCGTTTAGGGCTACTGTAGAAACAACATGCCGAATTCCATGCAAGGGGACCTGCTGTGTATGTAGATAGAAAAGCTCATTCTTAGGTAGTAAAACAGAACGCTTCATTATGTAAGGTCTTTACACACCTTTGAAGACATAGTCATGTATTTTATATTGCATTTCTTTCACACGCTGGACCTTTAGTGAAATAAATCTCAAAAATAATTTCCAATCTTCCAGTCTGTTTAGACCAAAATGCAAAATGGTGAAGATTAATGGGTTTATTAGGCAAATATTTTAAAAAAGTCTTATTTTCACTATTTTGCTCATCTAACAACAAATATTTAAAAGCTTAAACTTGAGTCAGAATTGTATAGTACTCTGACAACCCCTGCTGGACAGTCATGGTATGAGCACAAAGAGACTCACCACATAAGGTAAACTAAACTCCTCCAACATTTCCACAGCAACTAAATCTGCCCTCTGCAGTCCTGAACCACCATCCACCAGCAAGAACGTCCTCACCAGACTAACAATATAAAGTGCAATAAAGATATCGACATGTTTACAAAGTTACTCACCACACTTTATTACACACATTTCTACTCAACACAGGCACACAGTAAGTACTGGAATTATTTGCAATAGCATCTTACTTCTGACGTTCCTGAAGGTAAGGTTCTACCATCTCCACAAAGTCCTGTGGTGCCCTGTGTCCATACCCCGGCATGTCCACTATAGCAAAAGCCTTTGCCACAGTGAAGAAATTCAGCTTTTTAGTGTGACCCTGTTTTAAAGTGGGGAAAAGTGACCAGAACAAAAAAATGACCAAATGATACTGTAGAAATTTCTCTGAACAGTTTAATTGAATAAAATGGAGAACGATTTTTCTTCTGAGAAAAGAAGTGCATCTTCTAGTGTCAGAAGTAAACTCAATATCTCAAACTATGTAAAGATACCACATTTTATAACCAAATTTAAAACAGGTTTCAATAGATTTTAAGTTTTTCATATTAGGTCATTCTCAGGTCCAATGAAATCGTTTCATTTGTGTGTAATTTTATATCACCTATAGAATTTAAAACAAAAATATTTTACAACTAAAAGACACAACTAAAAGTCTCATGAGTTATGAAACAGCAACCAAAGATAAAAAGGAGGACATCGGGCATTCCTCTTACCGGTGTTTTAGAGACACGCACATCTACGTCTGGGGCAAGAGAAAACAAAGCTCGGATGAGAGAGGACTTCCCTACATTACTCCTGCCCATAAAACACACCTGTAAAACACAAACAAACAAAAAGCAAACCACAGTTTGAAATGTCTAGTGGTTCCAAAATGTTTTTTGAAATTTAAACAATATATGAAGTTCATTGCATTATCAAATATTAAAGCCACTTAAAGGGCATCATCAAACATTAATGCCACTGAACAGAAATCTCACCTCTGGCTGTTTAAGCACGGGTACATGATCCATCCGGACTGCTGAAGTAGAGTAGACAATGTGTTGTTTATGGGAGGGAGTGAACAGTGTCTCTGCCCGACAGAGGTCGTTCAGGCTGGGATGGAAGATCTTGAATTCTGCTTGGTCTACCTGTGGGGTCAAGTGCTCCTCCAGAGCACTAAAGGGGTACAGAAGACCCTGACGTCTCCTCTCAGAGAGAAGACAAACATGTTTGATGGAGGCCAGCTGATGAACATTTTGCCGCACCACAGACCAGCATGATACATGTGCCTGCAGTAGATGTAGTGTCTTCATCCGCAGCATTGTTAAGCATTCATTCACGTGCACAGCTGCCGTTTGTTCAAGCCGTTTACCTTTGACACATCTAGTCAAGCATCCATCTGCGTTCCTTTACGTATTGAGGTCATTCATATGTATTTTAAACTTTTACAAATTATTATGCCACATGTGCATGTGCAAACATTTTACACGTTTAATAATTCGTAATTATAACACAAAACAGAAAAACACATCTGCCTTGAATGTACTAAGTTGTACTAAATTCATAATAATGGTTTGGGTGCTCTGTTTCCTAAAACACGTCCCTTCACCAAAATGTCCATTTTAAAATGAATTCATATTCACCTTGCAGTAACTTTTAAAATGCAATTTACGGAGGAAACAAAATGTTAATTGTCAACTGCTGTCATGCTTGTATGTTCTCGCGTGTTCGGTTCAAATCAAACCGGAGGAAACAAACCCTCGCACTAAAGTTCCTTATGGGTTTAGGATTACAATATTGGAAATCGGAGACAGTAATAGTTAAATAAGCGTATATTAATTTAATGAACACTTGTTTGTGTAAACATAAAACTTTTCACTCACACGTTAATTCACAATTCCCAGCAATATGTAGAATGTAGAATATGTAAAGACGTCTAGTGCTAATACCCATATATCCAAAAGGCGGCAGCAAAGTCTTAAAGTTGTCTGAAATCCCTCTTTAGCGTTATGTGGAATTGGCACTTTTGTAGCTTTTCTTTCTCGCAGACACCTAACAAATTACATCTTAATAACAATGGTACTCAATACAACCTTTAGTATCGAGTTTCAGCATTTATTGCATTGATTTGAAAACAAAAAGACTGTATTTGCTAAGTAGCAAAACATCCTACATTTATTGCTGTTTAAACTTTGTGCATGCATTGCGGTCATCAGCGAGAAATTAGTACAAATATCAGTGGAGGAACCATAAGACTTCAGATGACAGCAACATAAAGAGTCAACACACACCTTCATGATATAATGCAGATGCATGATGCATGGATCTGTTTATATCCCTGTGTTATATTTGTGCTGTTTATTTTCTTATGCTCCTGACAGGTAGAACTAAGCTAGTTGATGTGTCTTAGAAAATAAAGTGGAGTAGGGAATTTATCCATGCTAATAATTTGAGTTGTGATGGCCTTTAAATCAGTACAGAGCTGCAGTACATTGACCAAGTCGGCTGAATGAGCATTTACGATAAAGGTTATCACCCACCATCTAACCTCAGGGTGTTTATAGAGAGGCAAGAACTGAGAGTTAGAACTGATCCTAAAACTCTGATCCAGTCAGCCAAAAACCGCTTAACCCAGCAGCATTTATTTTGCTCTTACAAAAATCCAAAGTGGAACAGTAACATAAATCACTGAGCGCCATCAAATTTACTAAGGAAAGAATGATGACCGAAACTTTCTCATCCATTCCTACAAACTGAATTGCCTCTCTCGTTGACTTTAAAGTCAATGGACTGACATACAGATTAGAGTGATAGAGAGAGATGTGAAGTGTGAAAAGAAAAGAAAATGGCTAGATGGAAAGTATAGAATGAGAATAATGACAAGCAGTCAAAAGATTTAGGAATTTAGCTGAGGAGTGAAAAATGATAGAGCGAGACAAAATAAAAGATGAAAAGACTTGGATGGATGTACTCTGTACAAAGAGAAAGAATGGTCCAGAGTAGAGTAATAAATAGCATGAAGAGTGACATTTAGAATTAGCATATTGCTTGCTTAGCGACTATATTCGAATAAATCTGCCACACCGTAGTAGTATGCTGCCACGTTATCTTTTTTAATCATTTTTGTAGACAATTATATAAAGCAAGGCAAAGCAGCTGCCATACTCTCACGCACATACACACACAGTGTTCAATACCCCATCATGGGACAAGCACTTGTTAATGTGACATTGAGTGATGTTCACCCCGACCTCTCCTCCTCTCTCATCTCATCTGCATGTTAACCACCCTGCCTTCTTTCACTTTGCATTGTGACCATCCCACAAAAGGGCGTCTGCCACCCCGAACGGCTCCACCTCAACCCCATTCTTTATGTGCGTGTGCGTTCAAAGAATCAAGCCATACACAGTTCATCTTAAATGGCACAAATGATAAGGGTCAATCGTTCAAACAGCTTAAGAGAGACTCATGGAATGTAACTTACATCTGGCACAGTCTTTAATGTCACAGTCCCAGGCGGTAAAAATGACACAGAGTGACATACAAGACAAAGACTCGGGTCACTATGATGAACACAGGCACCTAATCTAACACAAACACACAAAGGACGACTTCTGCTCTTGCTACACACCCCAGGCAGTGTCTCCTTCTCCTTTGTGTGTTTATTAGGAAGGGAGGTAACATTTAGGGCACTATATTGGTAAAGCATCATCTTCATAATTAGGTTTTGGTGAAAATTGCCTGGATAAGGTCAGTGGCTTCGGTATGTTGCATGTTCAAGTCAGAAAGTGCTGTCCAGTTGTCATCTCAGCAAAAAATGGTTGATTTAGCATTTATTATTATGTATTATTTTATGTAGTGCATTTTGCAATTACATGCAATGAAAATGTTCGCTCACCTTTGTTCCAAACTGGAATCCCTGTTACTCTGCTTAACAATTTCTGGTAGGAGGAAGACTTATTGAAATTTCTACAAGTGGCTCTTTGAAAATTGAAGAGTATTTTGCCTTGGGAAATTACTGCCTTTCACAACATCTTAACGTTGTAAATGTAAGTATTCTGCATTAAAATGGGCACTATGCAGATCACTTTAAGCACACCCATCTAATTGAGTCTATTAAAAAATAGTCAAATCTGATTTTATGAAATTACTTGTTTTATTCAAAAAAAATATGTTTAACGAAGTTAAATGTGTTGCATGATTTTACAGAGGTTACAAAGATCATTATACTGTTTGGAGATGTACACCATTGTAAAAAATGAGGAAAGACAGACATTTAGCATATAATAACTGCAGTAATATACCAATACGCAATTCTGAACATAGCTTCTGTTTTGAACTTATTAAATGAAAGGAGAAGAAATGAAGGGAGAAAACAACATCTACTAAAACTAAACTAAAACATCAGCAAAATCGTCTCTTTCTCTCTCTTGTGTCTTTTTAAAACATTGCATAAATATTTTGGCAGGTGGTGTTTAGAGGGTATTAGACTCAGTGTTTGGGATATCGATCGTGATATGTGTGCCAGGATCTGCTGAGAGAATGGGACAAGGAGAGAAAGACTGACCTTGAAGCAGGAGGTTGACTTGATAAATAAACCGCAGGAAGGAAATTCTCAGGAAAACAAATTATTTGCCTGCACCAAACAGATGATGTTTTTGGAAGCAATGAGTAAAGTACTGTATCGGTTAAGACTTATTTATTTACGCCAGTACTTTTCAAACTAAGCGAAGCATAATAAGATGCCTTTATTTAGAATAACACAATACAATTACACATTACCTGTAAAAGTAGCATTCCACTGCATTTTTTAGATGAATTTGCCCCTTAATGTTTCTAACACTGCCAGAAATGACAGAAGTTTAGTTCAGAGAGCATTCAAGAGCATTCTGATGTCATAGTTTCTAGGCTCTCACCTGTTTCCAGCTAAAGTTAGAGTCGGACTGGTGTCTTTAGGAGTTTGGATATCATTGTGTGCACTGCAGTGTATCATCTGTTTGTGTGAAGTTTTCTAGGTCTCCTTAAAGCCCCCCAGGGACGTGCTTGAAAGGCTGTTTATCCCTATGTGGAGTTCTAGTCCTCTTGTACTGTAGTTCAGTGCAGGAACACATCACCACTAATCTTTCTCAGTCCCTTACAGCTGGACCAAAGGAAGCTGCAGGAGACTTCTGCTTTATATACACACACAATTCTGAGTGGTTTCCTGAGAGAGTGGAGAGAAAGGAGTCTAGAGTATTTGTGGATGAGTTTTTCGTTGGCCAAAGCTGAGCAATATAATACAGAATGGATATTTCATAATTTATTAAATAAGAGTTACTGTCTATATGGGACATGAGGTTTAGCAAAAGACAGAGAGGGATACAGTAATAACGACAATTATTTTGTTTAGAAAGGAAGGATTTGGACTGGATAGACCTCAAGTCAAAACTCAGACAGACAGAGAACCTGCAATTACTGCTGTGAGAGAATAGCCCATAGTCAAAAATGACTGTACCGATACCAAAGTCACCCTGCTTTGACAACACACATACACTGAAAGTAAGTGATGGAGTTATAGAGAGACAGACAAAGGTTGCTATGTGTCCCTTTTTCAGTTTAAAAAGTAGGCAGTCATACCTCAGCCTTGTTTTTCCACACAAACATACACGGCAAGGGCACTCTGAAGGACCAAACCCCTGCCGCACAAACAGCCATCTCCATTTCTAATACTCAGAGTGCTGTGGGCCTCGGTCGTTTCAGAGATGTTGGAGGTGACATTAGATGAGATGTGAACTCACACTGCTGTTCTTTGTGCTGCCATGGGGTTTGACAACACATAGAATACTAACAATGTGTTTAATGAACATGTTCTGCAGGTGTCAGCGTGGGGGGTTTTTTGGTGGGGGATTTGGCCGGGTGTGGGTTGGGGTATTAGGCATGTTTGTGGGCTTGAGTCATCTGGACACAAAAAATTGTGTTTTGTGTGTGTTTACAAAGAGACTAAAGCGTACGATTTGAAAAAAAATCTTAAATAGAAAGTAAGCGTTGAAGTGTTGCTTTTGTGAACACAAGTTGAAAAATGATATAGAATTTTCTAAAGAAGTGTGTTGTTGATTGGATGGCAAAACACTTTTTTTCTTCATTGCTGTTTGGTTCAGCAGTCTAAGATGTGAATTTCTAGCGCAACCAATGATACTTATTCTGGTCCGTGACTATCTGTTTGTACTTAGAGGGGTAGTTCACCCAAAAAAGAAATTATCATTTACTCACCCTCTTGTGATTTTAAACCTGTATGACTTTCTTTCTTCAGCAAAACCCAAAGAGAAGATATTTAAAAAAATGTTGGTAACCATACAACGGCGGTATTAACTTGCATTGTTTTGTGTTCATACAGTACAGTACAATAGACGTCAATGGGTACCACCTTTGTTCAGTTACCGACATTCTTCTTCTTTTGTGTTCTGTGGTAGAGAGAAAGTAATACGGGTTCGTAATTACAAGAGGGTGAATAAATGATCTTTTTTTTTGGGTGGACTACCCCATTAAGTACAAACAGATAGTCACGGCCCAAAATAAATGTCCTTGGTTGCGCCAGAAATGTACATCTTAGACCGCTTGAATCACAAGAGGGTGAAGAAAAGATGACAGAATTATAATTTTGGGGTGAACTATCACTTTAAACACATTTGAATTCATAGCTATTGTTTGAACATGTAAAGTGACAGAAGTCTGTAATAAAAGGGGTAACAGAGACTATTAACATAAAAAAGAAACAAACTTGCTTCAATTCTGTCTCATTATGCTCTGAGGTTAATAACATTGACCATCAACAATTTTAAAGTGTGCGTGGTTCTATCTAAATTAACCAATTTATTTCAATAAGTGTCAAACTTTGTTTTATTGCCTTTTCCTTAGGGATTCTGCTGTTCCCCACTTAGCAAAAGAGAGGGTGAAAACGTGTGTGAATCTACCCCATGATGATTCTTTTGCCCCTATTATTCCCACATCTGTCCCCCAGACATGAGGAGACGCTCACCGCGTCCGCTGTCTTGTTAAGAGCTCTGATTGATTAAGGCAGCCTGGCAGTGCCGTGACACTTTTTTAGTTCTTGACCCATCTGCCCACCGTCATCTTCTCTTTTCACTCTATTTCTCAGCACATGTAGGAGGGTCATTCATCTCTTGAGTTATGATCTTGTTTTTTTGTGTCTAATACCCCCCACATAACAAGCTGAGGGTTCAATCAGCACGCGCCAATGATTTGTGGGTACTCTCCATCTGCAAGGTTTGGCATTATGTATCTGCAGTTGTGTGATTTAGATATTTGATAGGCTTGTGAATAAACAAATTGCACTCCAAAAGAGAAATGATTTCAAAGCCAACATATTTTTAACTGGATCACCCACGGACACACAGACGAAGGAAGTTAGGGAACAAAAACACTTTTTATAACAACATCCATATACATTTGAGACTCGACAATGAACATGAAAGCAGTGTGAGTATAAGTAATGTCCAGTGATGAGGATGATGACGGGCAGGTGCGGGAGCGTGGAGGACAATGGGGAATGGAGCCCTAGGGGGAAACACGGGGAGCAACAGAGGGAAACCGTTACATTACCGTCCTGGCGTCCTAGACGGTTCGGCCAAAGGGGTTCAGCCGGAGGAAGTCCCCCCAAATTTTTCTAGGGGGACCGGTGGGGACTTGGAAGGGCTCTCTGGCGCCTCGGAAGCAGGCTCTGGCGACTCTGAAGCAGGTTCTGGGGCCTAGGGAGCAGGCTCTGGCGACTCGGGAGCAGGCTCTGGCGACTCGGAAGCAGGCTCTGGCGACTCAGAAGAAGGGTGTGGCTATGGAGACTCAGAAGCAGGCTCTGGCTCTGGTGACTCAGAAGCGGTCTCTGGCGGCTTGGAAGCGGTCTCTGAACACTCAGAAGGGTCCCGTTTAAACAGCTTAAATAGTACTGCAGGGTCCCTTTTAACAAATAGGGGATTGAACTCCCACAATATCTGATCCAGCCTGGGGAGTTTGGATGTGTGAGATTCATGTTGAGGCGCCGGCTCGAGTGAGCATCGAGGGGCCACGACATCCGTGCCGTTTGTTACGGTGTTTGGGCTTTGATATAATGTTAAAAATACAGCGTCACATGCCATTACACATAACCTTTATTTGTCACGTAGTAACCACTACGGTAAACCCTCTATTCTCCCATTGTAGACATTACATTACAACGCCATGAAGCAGCACTGTCATGCATGTGCATGCAGTTGACTACAGTGCGCATAATGTTAATTTACGGTTTGCATAACGTTCGCTTACGGTTCGCTTAACTGCAGTCGACTAACCGTGAAATGGGTCAAGATTTTGGCAAATGTGTTAAAACTGACAGCGTTGACGATCAGAGCGGTGTGTACAAACAATGCACAACTGCACCATCAACCGCGAATGGTAAACGCGATGGAGGAAAGAGGATTTAGAGACCGAAGAAAGGCCTCAGAAAAGGTCAGGTTCAGGCTACTAAAGTAATCGATGGGGCATCTGACAGAAACACTGACGGTAGGTAACGTTAATATCATGATCACTTAATCTACACTTCCGTTCAAGGGTCAGTTGACTTCGCAACAATGCAGCTAACCCATGGTTCATACGAACCTCGATTTGCACCCACGGATTTCGGTTCGGTTCTGATGGCTTACTTGGCACATGAAAGTGTGTTTCCATTGTTCCATGCTTATGTGACAGGAACAGTTAGAAGTAAAGAAGAAAAACTAAATTTTACTGAAATTCTCTTTATTTAACTTTACTTATTTGATTATCTTTAAGCAAAAATCAACTTGTACAAATTCCTGGCACACAGCAGTTTTTGGTTTACTGTTCATCCACATGCCAGTAAAATAAGCTTCTTGGAGAGGTTTTGCACATCAGAGTATTAAAAATAACGTTATGCAAAACTTGCGAGTGCTGTAATGGAAGTAAACGTGAGGTGTATTTCCTCTACAGAGGAGCGTGCCGCTTGCAACGCTGAAACGTTTTTGCTATGGGGCATGTCAGTACACTTCGGTAGAGCACGCCTCCAAAAGAATGTTTCCACCTTGTTTGCCTTCTCTCTTCTTCTTATGATGGCGGTTTTGGCGCCATCTACCACCGTCATAAAACAAAAACAAAGGGCATCTCAATAATATAATACATTTGTTCAGGCTAATTTGATATTTAGTCTACAAAAAAAGGAGCTGTTCAGGAATAAAACATAAATATTCATGAAATATTGGTGATGATTAATGATTACTCTGCTGCTGTGTGTGTACTTTTATTTGGGTCAATGACGCAAATGTTTGTGCCTATGGTTAAATTAAATTTTAAAAAAAATTTCAGATAAAAAAATAAATATACATTCTCTTTTCTGAGGACCAAATCTAAAAATTCTGGTTTTAATTCCTATTTGGGGGACGATTCCAGAAGTGTCAATGTGACATGACCCTAAAACCATGTGAGTCAAATTCATGAAGTGTCAAGGTGGTGTAACACACTATTCAAGGAGCAATTTTGTTAATATTGTGCAAGAATACATGTGACAGGAAAGGAAATAACAGAGAATGACCCCTGGAGCCATTTGTTCAAAAGTAATACGATTGAACCAAATCCAAAAAATCTGGATTGGCCTGAATGATCCCATCGAAAGGGAGGATTTCAGAAACAAAATTAAAAAAAAAAAACTTAAAACTAGTCAAAAATACAACATTTGTATCATGTAAGCACACAGACATGAATTGAACAGATCTGAGAATTCTGATCCAGTTTATTTTTTAAACTACCGGCCCCTGTTGACGCAAACTACTGCATGCACAATTTTTAAATGTGAGATAATTTGACATTTACAGTATTTGTTGAACAGAGAGGGGGTCAGTAATCTGTAGACTTGGTGTGATATGATGTTATGCCGATATCTGGGTCATGATATGATAATCTTGCCATTTTTTGTGTTTCTTGTCTAATATATGTTGCAATATTTAATTCTGTCATCAATTACTTAACCTCTTGTTATTTCAAACCTGTATGACTTTCTGTATTCTGCAGAACACAAAAGAAGATATTTTGAAGAATGTTCAGAACAACAGCAGTACCTATTCACTTATATTGAATAGACACAAAACCAATGCAAGTCAATGGGTACCGCCGTTGTTTCGGTTACAAAGTATCTAAAAGAATGAATATCTTAAAAAATAAATGATAGATATTTATTACTAAATATCTTATTTTATGTTCAGCAGAAGAAAAAAGCCATACAGGTTTGAAATGACAAGAGGGTGAGTTAAGTTTGACAGAATTTTTATTTGTGGGTGAATTATCCCTTTAATATACTAAAAATATTGTTTTTTTTGTTACTTCTATTCATGGTTAAAAACACATTTTTGGTATATTAAGTACAAAATTATTGCATGAAAATATATCGCATTAAATACATTTAAGTCTATAATGTTTCCCTTTTTTCACCAGAGTTTTAATATATTTACTTTGTATTTTCATAGCCAGCAGGAGGCAGTAAAACTCCACATATATTCTCTTCAAACGTCACTTTTCCCCACAATTTAAATAAACGCAGGAGATTACTATAGGCATTTCCCAAACCAGCTTTCATTTTACCACATCATCACTGTCTGAAGACAGTCCCAGCAGGGGGCAGTAGAGTTCCGTGAATCTCATGAGATACATGTCTTTGTTTCTTCAGTCACCCTGAGTTGAGTTTTGGCGGCGCTGCATGTGGTCCTCAGAGACTTGAGCCTCTAAAGCCTCCTTCTAAATCATGTCTCTGTATCCCTCCTTAACCCCAGCATGCTCCCAGAACAAGGCCTTGCTTTTCCAATTTGAGAGAATGCCACAGAGCAAGCATGTGGGAGAGTGGAGCTAAGCTAACCTTTCGCTGTAGATTAGGGCGCTGTCTGAATGTCAGAGGGGCAGTGTGGGGACAGACAGAACATATTTCCCTAAAACAATGAATGGGATAGATTACACAAAATGGCTGACATCCAGGATAGCCATGGTTGGTGGCACTTGATAAGGGGAAACATGGGAATAAAATCTGATGATACTCAGAGAGGGTTTAAAATTGTGCCGTGTAGGTCCACTAAAGTCATGTACGAAACTCTGAATGCCACGGATGAATGAACGGCAAACATCTGGAGCAGGGGCGGCTGGCGAGGAGTTTTTGCATTCGGTTACAATCTAAGCATTGATCCGTTTGCCACCTATTATGGATTTTGCTTTGATATATCACACACATACATTTTCAGCCCACTTGTAATAAAGCAGATCCCAAACATCTATCCATAACTTAATCCCCTAGGGTTGTAGTGTTGCTGAAGAATAACTGCCTGTTCACTCCAACAATAACTAAAAGATCAAGTAAAAAAAAAAAATCTTATTTTAAGAGAATAGCACAGTCCACACCACATCAATACAGAGGAATATAGTTTGGAGCACTTTCAGAATGTTTTGTTTTTATTTTGATAAATAAAAACAGCCAATCAAAATCCAAGGGCTTGCCCGTTTATAATGCGCACGCATGGCTTAGAATAAAAAGTCATCGTCTTTAGGTGTGAATGCTAACATAGTAATCCTACACCATGTCTACACCGGACGCGTCAGGCGCGACGCAACATGACAACCTGCTCCGCATCCAGTGTGGACAAAATTATAATGGCTTCTAATGCGTTTCTAATGTCTTTTGTCGTGCCGCATCGCGCCTGTCGCGTCTGCTGTGGACACGGCGTTACAGTTATCATTCTTTTGCAAACAGACCTTAAGAATATGTTTGTCCAAGAAAGTAAATAGATGGAGCAATTCATTTGATGTCATGTTTATTTGTACATGTAAATTGAGTGAAAAGGGAGAACTTATCAATGCACTTTTTATGTTATATCTTTATTTTGAGAGGACAGTAATGAGAGACAGAAAGCAATAGGGGAAGAGAGCGGGCAGCAGGATAGTGGAAACACATGAACCGGGACTCAATCCCGGGTCGTCCAAAGCGTAGTTGCACTGAGTGTCTGGAGCGGTGGCCACAACCAGTTTAATAACTAATTAATGTAAAATAAAAATAACTGAACAAACAAAAAATCTCTTGGAATAATATTTACATATTATAGCGATGTCACAATCCACGCATCTATGCCCCTCCCTGTCTTTATATCTAATCCCACGTCAGCTGACACTGCTGGCTGCTTCAGAATCTGTATAGCCTACACTGTAGAAGTGTCTCAAGAGAGGAGAAAATTTGAAGAAGGGGTTTGATTAATGAGATCATGTCGAGAGCTATGAAATACTGATGGGAATGGATGAGAGTGCTATTAAACACTGCGTCTCTGGAGTCGAGCAGTCATAGCTCCACAGAGCCAACTTTTCGAGCAGCTCTAAAAGGAAAGCAGGTCAAGGTAGAAGCGTATGAGGGAGTGCGTACGTACGCGCGGCACTCCTGAGGATGTTAAGTGGGAGAGCCTGTGAAGGGGATCGGATGAACCTGGGTACCTGGGTCTGTCCTACGCTTTATCCCTCCCTTTCCTGGTATCAGTCAGCCTCTCTGGGGGTGAGGACGGATTCGGGCTAGAGAGCAGACGCAGACAAGAGTTCTGTCCCATGGGAGGCATGGTCACACAGGAGTAAATCTGTTCTGATCCAGGGGCTGTGTAGCTACAACCTTTATCTCTTGAGTCCAGTCCAGAGAGAGTGAAGAGGAACAAGACAGAAAGAGAGAGAGTGAGTGAGAGAGAGACTTAGAGAGAGTAAGACAGATTAGTTGGTACTTAGCTCTGAATTCAAATCAGTCTGGCATGTGTGAGACCCAGATGACGTGAGAACAGTGAACATGAGGCTGAGCTGATGGATACTGTATCTCACTGTGCATCACACCCAGCACACACACAGTCTCTCTGTGCAGTCTCTCCATCAGTCTACAATAAATCATCATGTAGTCAAAATGAATTCCAGTTAATGAGGCAATGTACTGCTCGAAATTAGTGGCGTATTCAACTATCAACAGTTGATACACCAGACTGAATGCATGTTTTCATGGTTGTTATACTTGTTTTTATTTATATTAATTTAGAGATAAATATAAGATATAATCCATCTTTAAAATTCGTAACAAAATGAAAACATTTGAATGATTTTTCCCTGCTGAATTTAATTGCCTAGGTTGGCAAAGCTGGAACTGTTGGAGAAGTATCCCAGGGGGTACCTCATGAAGTTTGTTTAGAGACCAATAAGCAGTCAAAGCTGTTAAAGGCACTTTTTAAAATCTTAAATATGTAAAGGAAAAGTGCACCTTCAAATTCAAAATGCCATTATTTACATGTTCTCTTGTCATTTCAAATCTGTATGAATTTCTTCTGCAGAACACAAACGATAGATATTTAAAAAAATGTTGGTAAAAGAAAAATCAGTGAGGACCAATGGTATTTAGTTACCAATTTTTTCCAAATATCTTCTTTTGTGTTTGGCAGAAGAAAGAAAATCACACAGGTTTAAAAAGCCACATGAATGTATTTCGTAAATCCATGTAGCGAATTACAAACTAAATCCATTGAATTCTTCTCGAAGCATGTACATAACTGTCCAAAAGAAAGAGAGCAACCACGGTATCGTCTTTCAGACCATTTGCCTGCCATAGCTGTCTCCATCGTGTAAAAGCTGAACCGATGTTAATTCAAGTTTTTCCTCATTCATGATTCAGACGTTTTTATCACTGCTTTATCAAAAACGGACTTTCGTTTTGTAGATTTATTTGTTGTTGATTCCGCAGGAAAGTTTGATTGTTGCTGATTGTCCGCGATTCTCCCTACATTGACACAGCGGACGTGAGCGCACTGCGGCGCTGCTGACGTATGACGTCTGTGTGAACAGGGTGCGCAGTGGTATGCAAAATACATTGGCTGAAAATGTACACATGACCAGTCACAGCGTTCGGCCAGAACTTTTTGATTGGGCAAACGTTTTTTGGTTATACTCCTTTCACAGACGATATATAATTATAAAAATATTATTTGCCCACTATACTTCTTGATTGCTATCAGGATTTAAAGAGATTTCCAACCAACATTTTCTGTACAGAATCCCCCACCATGCCTTTAATGTCATATTTATATCAAACCAACTCACAAAACATTCTCATACATCAAATGAAATATCAAGAATATCACTGTATATTTCACCGATCTAACACTTTATAGTAACATAACATAAAGAATAAATTTCAAATTATTGTCAAATTCTTTTGATTATTATTTTATTTCAGGAATAACGTTTTTATTGTGTTTCATCCATTTATGACATTGTTTAACTATGGTTTTAATTTTAATATTTAATATGGCAAAAGTAACATGACATAATTAGTAGATGTATCTAAATATTTAACTGAACTTAACTGGTAGCCTACAGTAAAATGGATGGTTGTCTCCTGTTAAAACAATTAAATGTGTATGCAGTACTGTTACTTTTTAATGGGTTAGCAACACCTTTGTAGGATGACATGCCAACTTAGAATTGCAGGGAGAGAAGACACCGTCTGTGCAATTTAAGTAGAAGGCGTTAACTAACACCTCAGGTTCTCAAATTTGTTCATGAATGCTAAACTTATACCATGAAATTAACTCTGTCCTTCACCCAAACCAAACCCCAAGTCATAAACTCCAACATTAACCGAAGCAATATTGCACTACATATGCCAAAAAACGTCATTGCACATTCCCCCAAGTGCGACCGCTGTGGTCTCTGAAACCTGGCCCAGGCTTATACTCTCCAGGATTACATCTGGAGGTTTAAGCCCTGCTTTGAGGACTTGGCCGGACTTGGTGTGCAAGCGAGGGTGCTAGGTGGTTCACTGGCGGCTCACAAGGGCCACTGGCTCCAATGGGAGGATGACTCACATGGCTGGCAAAGTCCTGAGTCTTCTCAAGCAGATCTTCAGAATTCAAGCCAGTGGAAAGAGCTAAACCCTCCTCAAGCCTCCAATGCTTTCAAGAGGAAACAAATCCTTTGAAAACACAGCCAACTTGATTTGTAGGTTTTTCGGTTAGATGTCAAAAGCCAAAACAATGACATGACAGACTTTTTCTTTGAGAGTGAAATTTGGAAGCAGAAAATTAAACGACGGTCTTGTGGCTACTGGAAACGATCTGAAATTATTATCTGGAAGGAAGTCTAGAGATGTACTAAGAGGTTCCAGCCAATGGTCATTTTAAGATCATTTGTAGAACTTCAGATTGATGGAATAACGTGCGTCATGTGGTATCGAGATCTCTTCCCTCCTGGTTTAGTTCGTACAGTTTTACTCAAATTACACATATGAAGTCACGCAACGGTGCAGAAACATTATGATGGGTCTTCATTTATGTAATTGAAGTTTGAAGCAAACACATTTTTTTTATTTGTGGTCACACAGACAAGAACGAAAGAAAGATAATCTATGTAGTACGTTTTTAAAGGCACTTTGCTCATTAGCCATTACTTTTCTCACAATATAGCACTGCCTCGCATTCCATATATCGTAATGAAAGAAAAGTTACTGTAAGTAATATTAATCACAAATATTCACAAATTGTGTTATGACCATGTACATCTTAAAATGTATTTAGAATATTCATTATATTTTGTCAGGAGGCTCAAGAGCCCTGTTAGCATACTATTTTATCATATGACCGATGTCTGTGACCTCATAGGTAGAACAAGGCTTTCGTTCCACCCCGTTTCATTTTGATGATAAAGAAGATGGCGTGTGTCACCACTCCCTCCTTTGTTAATATCATTCATGACATTTACTAAAAGTTATGCATTTCTCCTTCAACAAACGATTTCCCTGCTGATCTGTCTATGTTTTCATAATTTCATCACAATGTAGAGACACCATTGAAAGTCTTAGGTGGTAATGAGTTCACGCACCATTCAGAATTGAGTAGGGAAAAATAGCTCTTCGAAAGTTTAACAGAACCCCCCAGGCTGGGCTTGTGAGTGGTTTGCTCTAGGGGAAGCTCAGTCATGAGTGAATGACAAGGCCTGGACAGCTCCATTAGGAAAACAGATGGTGGGGGAGTGGAGACGGGGCTGTGTAACAAATGTAATATTGTTTGAATGCAGGAGGCCGCAGGACCTGCTCACAGCTTGAGCACTTGGCTGGAACTCAAACCGTCCCGTTTGGCCAGCAAGCAGGCGGTGGACAGTCGGTAACCAGCCGAGCCGCTGGTTGACTCACACGATCGGTAACCGACTTTCCGCGTCACGCATCAGGTGGTTAGAGAGGGTAACTGTGCACGGCCAGCTGTCTTTAGGGCCCTACAAAAAGAAGTACGTTAGAAGGAGGAGAAAGCCTTCAGGCACTGCCTTCATTTAAATGAGATTGTCAAAGATGACATCTGGTGGAGGATAGGCCACCTCCCATTTCCCTTGTGTCCTCTTTTATCTCTGAATCAGGAAAAATAGATTTTGTCTCCCTACATCCTTCTGTTCCTGAGGCAGTGCACCTTAAGTTATGTCTTATGGCAATGTTCAATTTTCTAGCATGTCAAACTAGCTAAGAGACAAATTATGACTGCAGGTGTATAGCTAAGACATGGAGGCTTTAGGTCATTTATAAGTAAAAGCATCTTTTTCATTAGTCTAAATGAGAATTGTAAAGTTTCTGTGCTGGTAAAATACGTTTTTTGTTTATGCTTCCCAAGCAGCCCTATGTGTTTTACCAATTAATGAAACAATAAAAAAGTAAATTACACATAAATGTAATTTATGTTCTTTTCTGGCAACCCAGCTGCCAAAATTTCTGTTATTTTTTACACTGACTGGTTGGGGAATGTTCAAAAAGCCTGTATGAAAATAGTAATAAAGTCAAAGCATATTGCAAAATAAACCTTAAATCTGGAAAGGACAAAAAGGTGTATCTTAATCTATTATTGCAAACATCACCCAACAACAGTTAATGGTCTCGCATCGGTTACTGATTTGCCAAAACCAAGCACAACATAATGCTAGTGCTACATAAACATACAACAATGATAAATACTGCCAGCGTTCGCATGTGTCAAAAAAAGACACAAATACATGGCCATATAGTCTAGACATAAGCAGAAACAATGACGACATGCTCTAAAATACTTAAAAAGGTTTTTTTGTGGTTTCAAACATGACTGAGGCCTAATCTTGGCTCTTGTTAGATACTCTGACTGTGTGAAGGAGACTGAGGACAGCCCCAGATAACAATGCCAGGAGAAATTCAGCCAAGTCCTTCAAAACTGGCCCATCAGGCACAAGACACCTCGCTGGCTCATGAGATCCAAAAATGTGTCTGCGCAATTGTATTTAATCATTTTCTACGCAGATTCCAAATGAAACATCAGCTGACATTTAACGCATCATCAAAAACAATCACGATGCAGAATATTCATTATATTGATTCTGAAGAGAAAAAACTTGCAGATAAAAGTCACTCACTAATGCCGCTTTTCTGATCTTTCGATCTGTACCTGTCACGAACGGATCATAAGTGCTTCTCCATGCTACTCTGAGTATTGAGAACAACGTCAAATTTGGGAAATTCTGGAAAATGTGGTCACTTATGTAAAGCCTGTGCTGCCCAATTCTAAAGTCACTGTCCAACTAAACCACTCTGGAGCCCGTGGAGGTTTTCTATTGGTCATATCGTGGTTTGACATAAACCAACCCTATTAGTGGTTTTATGTGCGCTGTGTCGACTTCATATGTCATGTTACGCTGCACTCTCACTTGGGGATTGGGGGAAAAAAATGTAGACTTCCCATTTGAAAATCGATGAAAGAAAAATAATGGGGCAACGAAAAATCTACACCGCATCTTCAACGTAATGAAACGGATGCAGACACAAAACTGGTTTACCGATTACTGATCCACCCATGTGCCTCTCTCACCTCTTCTTTCACTGGTCAGACTGTAGGTGTATTTATTTGTGATCTCTGAAAATGCAGAGTTGTATTATGGGTGGCATCTAGTACCGTTACTGCTTGGCTCCCTGTGTTGAGGGAACGAGAGTGATCAGAACTGTACCTCATAACTCAAGTAAGGGAAACTATATATGGGGATGTTTATAACTTAGCTGAAATTACTTTACAATCTGTCAGATCAATGGGCTGTGCTCCTAGAAAAAGGATGTGTCATAAAGAGGTAAATAACAATCCAACACATTCTCACAGCAAAATCGTAACTTAATTTATGATGTGGCTAATTTGAATTAATTTGTTCAATCTCATTCAGGAATTCATATGATTTGCTTTCGCACCAGTGACGTTAGGGTTAGGGCTTCAGTATTGCTTTTGTCTATTAATCATACATTTTTGTACAATTCACAACGTATGAATTCACAAGCCACCTCGTAAAATAGTTACAAATTCCTGTGAGATCAGGTTTTACAATTTCATGGAAAGAGGTTCAGCAGGGTGTGCTGAAAACTACAAACAAGAAAGTGATGCATTTTGTCTTGATGGAATTGTCGTCACATGCACTGTATTTATACTGTCTAGATTCGTCAGTATTTGCATACTGTTGCATTTCTTGCGACAATTGGCCAGTTTTTATTTTACTGGCGTTATCCAATAAGTAACGCGTGCGCCTGGAGTAGCATGGACATCCAGACTATAAAATCTGACAAATGTGTGCGGAGAGGACCAACCAGCCGCATCACACACTTGCTGCAAGGGGACACCTCTTGCTAAGGGCGTAGAAGATGAAACCCTCCTTGTTGAATGAGCTCTGACTCCTCGAGGTGAAGCTTTACTGGGCGCCTCATAGATCCAGAGCAATAGCATCCCTCACCCAATGCGATGTTGTATGCTTAGTGGAAGCCGCCCCCCGGTTGCGGCTCCAATAGCATTTGAAAAGCTGCTCCGATATACGCCACTGGTGGAGCCGGTGCGCGCACAGCTGATACCCATTATCACTCACCCCACCGGCCCCGCCTCCTTGTCTTACGGCTCTCGTCCAGCCTTCCTCGCTACAGGTATCACCGTGGATGCAGACCTAGAACTCTTTGAAGGTGATGATTTGTAACCTTCTGGCCTAGCCTGATTTTCTGAGGGTGTTTTGAATGGATTCGACACGTGCAAGGGACAACTGTGCCCGCTTCATGACCGAGTCCCATATAACTCCCACATACGTTGTCTTTGCGCAGGAGAGAGAACACTTTTCGTGGCGTTTAGCCTCAAACCTAGCATTTCGAGATGAGCTAGGATGACATCCCGATATCTAAGCGCCTGCTCACCACCTTGCCAAAATCAGCCAGTCGTCTATGTAATTTAAAATGCGGATGCCCTGGAGTCGTAGAGGAGCAAGAGCTGCATCCATGCATTTTGTGTACATGCGGCATGACAAGGCTAGGCCGAATGGTAGAACCCGATACTGGTAACCTCAGGAACCTCCTGTGTTGTGGCAAGATCTCTATGTGAAAGTATGCGTCCTTGAGATCGGTTGTGACAAACCAATCGCCTTCTCGAATCTGAGACATGATCGTCCTGAATGTCAACATTTTGAACTTGGATGTTCTTAGATAGCGGTTCAATCCGCGAAGATCTAATATCGGACGCAACCCCCCGTCCATTTGGGAACCAGAAATATGGACGTGATAGCCTGCCTCTCTGCCTGACAGGGGAACACGTTTTATGGCCCCTTTGTCCAGCAGAGCTTGCAACTCCTGTGTCAACAAATGCGCTCGTTCCGGTTTCATGGTATTGGAGACCTCACCACGCTAGCCTCTGAAACGCCTTTGGTGGCAGGTATAGCACAGGGGTCCCCTGAGGGTGCCAGGAAGGAGCCTCTAATCTCTCTTGGGATTTTAAGCGCCCCTTCTCAGCGGGCCGCCCCCACGGTCCTGGGCGCCCAACCATCAGGACCGCTTCTTTGAGGAGATAATATCCCTCAGATCCGGCCTCCCAGAGGCAGCCTGAGGAGCACGGCGAATTTCTCCCCTGTCTCTACGAGAGGAAGCACGGCTCGCCACGCTCATCCTCTGGACCACTCATCTAAGGTAGACCGGGCTGGGTAGGGATTGGGTGTCCGGCAATCCAGGTGAGGAAGGAACCTCATGAACGCCTCCTCATGGCGCTCCGCCTCCCGGAATCTACTGACAACGGTATTTACAGCGTCGCCAAATTGTCCGGAAGGCGAGATGGGGACATCAAGGAGGAACATATGGTCCCTGTCCTTGATGCCCGTGAGGTTGAGCCACAGATGTCTCTCCGTAGAGATCTAAGCAACCATTGATCAGCCGTCTTCCCTGTGCTCAGGTCATTGAGCAGGTCAGCTTGATACGCCTGTACAAGCGCCATTGTGTGCAGAGCGGCACCAGCCTGACCCACTGCCTGGAAAGTCTACAATTTATGGTGGGGAGTACTGGCTTTTTTCAGGGATGATGATGCCACAGGGGAGAGATAGCCTGCCAGCGTCTCCTCCACAGGGGCATCATCATATAGCCCTGTGTCTTTGAATCCATGATAGTCGAATAAATTGATGTTGATGGCTCAAAGACAAGGGAGGAGTAGGTTGATTCCATGAACGAGTTAACTCGTCATGGAGATTGCCAAAGAAGGGTAAAGAGCGTCACTGGTTGGCTCGTTGGTTCTGTGTGAGTGTTACGGCTACTAAGGCAGGCCGCAGTATCTGTGTGTCAAACACGGGAAAACAAAACCAGAACGCAGTAACTTCACTTACTGCGGTTTGCCTTGGTATTAGCTTGGATTTTGTAGTTACTGCAATTTTAACTCTCTCGTTTCTCAGAAACGGGATAAGATTGAACCAGGAGACTTTGTCACAAGACAGAGCAGATGTAACAAGACAGATCAGATGTCACATAGGCCTTAACTCAATTTTGACCAAATGTGTAGTTACTGCGCTTTGCCTTTGGATGGCAGCATTGAGAGAGAGAGTCGTGTCTTCTCTGTTGACTCCAATGGAAGAGTTTTTTCACTAGTTTCAATAGTTCCCGGAAGTTACTAGTAACACATCGAGCTGCGACTTAACAGACCAACTGAGGTAACCTTTTAACCAATTTAAAGACAAAAGCCATTTATTGAATAAAACAATTAAAGAAATAAAGCATTTAAAGAGTAAACATAACTTCCTGGTACTGGAAGGTCTGAAGGCTCCATGAATCACGTGACGCTCCAGCGTTTGGAACTTCCGTTGGCAGAACTCTCTCTCTCAATGCCTCTGGAGCGTGTGTGTGAAGATGTCCCACCCATACCATATCAGTGAGCTTTTGCTTCTCAGGCTGTTGTGATCGGTCAGTTCCCCTCTCAGTGCACGTGTATTCATAAGCTTTGGCTTTTAGCAATAAATAGTAACAATGGCGTCAACTTCACTTCATCAGTTAAAAAACATCCGGATCGATCAAAGTGTAACAGAGGTCTGCTAGTGCATGTGCAAACGTCAATCTTTGTTAGAGATCATGATTTTTTCCTACTATGGCAAGGGCAATGACACCGGACCAATTGGCGTCAGAACGGTTATATCAGGGGTGTCAAACTCAGTTCCTGGAGGGCCGCAGCTCTGCACAGTTTAGCTCCAACCAGCTCTAAACCACACCTGCTTGGAAGTTTCTAGTAATCCTGAAGATGTTGATTAGCTGAATCAGGTGTGTTTGATTAGGGTTGGAGATAAACTGTGCAGAACTGCGGCCCTCCAGAACTGAGTTTGACACCTGTGGGTTATATTAAAACTAATTACAGAAGCGTTAATTTTGCCTTTTTATATTGGACCCGAGTTGGATAATGAAACAAGCAGATTGATCAGGAGACATTTGCAAGCAGGACTTCAAACAACGTTTCATAGAAGTGTTTTAGAGGTACTGTATGCGCCCACACAAACAATATCAGTGTAATGCACAGAACAGCTTTCACAGCCGATGTTAAAGTCATGGAAGCTGTTATTTGACCGTTGGTTATCTTAGAATGCGTGTAGCTGAATTCTTATTACCAGCTGTAGGACTGTGATGAAAGTGAAAGGAATTAAGCGCGCAGCTCAGTCAAATGTTTACGATCTCTGATAACCTAGCACTACTCCAGTGGCTCTTCCCTTTCTCTAAGGAAGGCTACGCCCCTTTTTTGGCGTATTGCTTTGGGCGGAGGTTTTTCAAAAAATAATTTGACATCATGACATCATTTACCCGGAAAGTAAAGGGCTGTAGTCCGATTCCAGCTGTTCTCTGTTGTCCTTGAAAAGCAAATCTGTTAAAGACAAAATCAAGCACTGATCTTTGAGCTTTATCATTTTGCAGATATTGTTTATGCTCTTGCAGCAACATTACGCATTTACTAAAGTTTGAAATTTGGCATCACGGGGAAGGGACGTTTTAAAGCACACAATTCTTAAAGTCTCTCTACTTATTTGAAATATTAAGGTGGGCCAGGTAAAGATGATTGGTGGGCCGCCAGTTGACTAGCCCTGTTATACATGATATCATGTTTATCAAGTTACTTAATGCAGCTGCCATTTCGTATGTGTTTATTTTCAGCTTTATGTATTTAAATATACCGTATCTCACAGAACTGAGTACACCCCTAGCATTTTTGTAAATATTTTATTAATCAAGCATCGCGTTAGTTCAGGCAGGTCACGTTAGTTTACATTGCTCCAGCTGACAGTCAGCTGTTCTGACATGCAACAATCCTAATTCGACACACACCACAGCGCAGCATTTAAATTCCCATTCATTTCTGCATCACAGTCTCGGCAGTAAATCACCGGATCCCCAACTTCACCTCATTTACTAAATAAAATCGGCGGTTCAGCGATCATGCGTTTGTGTATCACATGCATGTATATCAAGGTTCTGTTCCATACCCAGGGGAGTTTTGACTCTCTGATCTCCCCGCCCTGTCCAGGAAATCGTGCCGGACGAGCGCGTGGAGTCGGCCCAGAACAGAACCATAACCCCAATACCAAATAGATGCATTACTATTCAATAAAATATGTTCTCAAACGTAAGTGGACCTGACTGAATATCTTTTCATGTGACAACACTGAAGAAATAACACTTTGCTACAATATAAAGTAGTGAGTGTACAGCTTGTATATCAGTGTAAATTTGCTTATTCCTCATAAATAATAATAATGTCTAAACTGCTGGCAAAAAAGTGGGTACACCCCTAAGTGAAAATGTCCAAATCGGGCCCATTTAGCCATTTTCCTTCCCCGATGTCATGTGATTCTTTAGTGTTACAAGGTCTCAGGTGTGAATCGGGAGAAGGTGTGTTAAATGTGGTGTTATCGTATGAGTGCTGCCAGCATTGCTGCAGAGGTTGAATGGGTGGGGGGTCAGCCTGTCAGTGCTTAGACCATAAGCCCCACACTGCATCAAATTGGACTGCATTATGGAATTCCAAACCTACCTTAATTAAAAATAAATCCATGACATTTTTTTAAAAAGCAAAAATAAAACACGCCCCCACTCATTAGCATACAGACAAAGAAATACATAAATGTAGAAATAAATAGATGTGAAAATAAATAAATGTAGGAATAAATACCTATATCCATGAATAAATGTGGAAATAAATAAAACTGGAAATAAATAAATTTATAAATAAATAAATGAAAAAATAAAAATATTTAATTACACATAAAAAAGGACATAAAAGTATAAATATTCATCATTTTTGCTTTTTTATATTTCTTCATGGATTTATTTTTATATTTATTTATTTATTTTTAATTACTGGAGGTTTTGAATTCCATACTGCATCGCTGTCGTCCCAGAAGGAACCCTCTTCTAAAGATGATGCACAAGATAGCCTGCAAACAGTTTGCTGAAGAATAAGGACATGGATTACTGGAACCATGTCCTGTGGTCTGATGAGACCAAGATAAACTTATTTGGTTCAGATGGTGTCAAGCGTGTGTGGCGGCAACCAGGAGTAGAAAGACAAGTGTGTCTTGCCTACAGTCAAGCATGGTGGTGGGAGTGTCACGGTCTGGGGCTGCATGAGTGCTGATGGCACTGGGGAGCTACAGTTCATTGAGGGAACCATGAATGCCAACATGTACTTTGACATACTGAAGCAGAGCATGATCCCCTGCCTTCGGAGACTGGGCCGCAGGGCAGTATTCCAACATGATAACGACCCCAAAAGAAGCTCAGGGTAAAGGTAATGGACTGGCCAAGCATGTCTCCAGACCTAAACCCTACTCAGCATCTTTGGGGCATCCTGAAACGGAAGGTGGAGGAGCGCAAGGTCTCTAACATCCACCAGCTCCGTGATGCCATCATGGAGGAGTGAAAGAGTACTGCAGTGGAAACCTGTGAAGCTCTGGTGAACTCCAGGTCCAAGAGGGTTAAGGAAGTGCTGGAAAATAATGGTGGCCACACAAAATATTGACACTTTGGGCCCAATTTGGACATTTTCACTTAGGGGTGTACTCACTTTTGTTGCCAGCGGTTTGGACAATGGCTGTGTGTTGAGTTATTTTGAGGGGGCAGCAAATTAACACTTTTCTACAAGCTGTACACTCACTACTTTACACATTGTAGCAAAGTGTCATTTCTTCAGTGTTGTCACATGAAAAGATATAATAAAATATTTACAAAAATGTGAGGGGTGTACTCACTTCTGTGAGATACTGTATAATTTCTGCACAACTGCCATATATCAGCGAGCAGCTCTGCCTTATTTTTCCATCCCTGCATCCAGCCCACCGTTCGGTGACTTTAACTAAGCGTCTCACCTTGTTTTGTTTGCCTCTAGCAACATCTCACATTGAAAAGAGACTCCTGTTCACGAACACACCAAAGTGTTAAATGAGTTCTTAAAATCACTAGCTCAGACCTGAGGCTGGGATTGAAGAGGCTGACAGGTACATGATGGAATCCAGGTGTGTGTGTGTAGGTGTGGGTGTTACAGAATCGCTCTGCTATAAATTATACTGTTTATAAAGAAGGTATTTCTCTTACCAGCACTCTTAGTTTACATTATCTGTCTGTACTGTGAAACACTGAATATTCATATGTACAGAATTTTTATCAGACAGAGTGGGTAGAAGCCTGTGGCTATAGAGCTGTAAAGTGGTGAAGGTCATTTGCATTAGATTGACCTTTGACCTCGAGTGCCCTCCAGCGCTTCACCATTATTATTCTCAATCTGACTGGGCTGGAAGGTATTCATTTGACGTTCTCCAGAGAATGCGAACATGAAACAAAACATTCTGATTTTGTGATGGAAAATAATCACAGCACATAAACACACAAGGTTTTTATCAGGCCATGTTTTTATGTTATACACATTTGTGTAAAGAAGGCTAGCAGATATAGAGAGAGAAAGGGCAAAAGGCACTGCTTTAGACATTTTATTTACAGTAGACATTTATGTTTCTGTAATCAGACCTGCAATTATTCTGAGATGTCTGTGTGGTCACTGCTCTAAGCTATCTGACCTCTGATCCTATCTTCTTGTTGACGCTTCTCATTGCTCTTGACCTTCATGTAAAATAGAGTATCTTGCCAATCAGAACAGTCTCACAATCAATGCAGTGCAGAAACAATGCCACGGTGATGCTGTCTCGTAAAATACCTTGTATTGGCCCAAACCTAAAGCAGCATTGAATGTGTTCTTTATGGACATGCTCATGGCAAAATGAGAAAAGAAAATGTTGATTAAAATATGTTTGATTTCAATACCACAGTACAATCAATAAACATGTAAATGGTGAGTATTAGTGGGTTTGAAACAACATAATGGTGAATGCATAATTATTATTTTTCCTATTCCTCTATAATGTTGCCAAAAACGCAGTGCACACTACAGCCAGAAAGAGATTTCGATCAATTAGATTAGTAAGATGTGTCTACGAACATAAATGACCCTCATTGACCTCACTATTACATCTTTAAAACTGCAGTTCTTTGCTCTGGTTTGATTTCACTTTGGTTTGTGTTTGGCTTCCAGCGTACCCGCAAGACACTAATACTGCTCTCAAACACCAGAGTTGTGCTGTAGGGCCACTTGGAACTCACACAATGGCAAATGAGTTCCTGCTCTGTGCCCAGGTGAGATAAGTTTGGACGTAATTGCTGGGCCTGAAAGAGAATGAGAGAGGAAATGTGTGAAACTGAGAGAGAGAGAAGAAATGAATACGTGCAAAACGGGTGTGAAATATTATAGAGAAAGAAAGGTGTAATAATTTGAAAAGAAGGGATGAGGGAGATGGATTATGTGGGGAAAAAGGCAGTAATAGAAAAGGGTTGCTTTGTGAGAGCTAATCCACTGTTCTCCTCCTGCTCTTGTGCTGATGTGAAACCAATAGTGTTATCCGGGGAGACGCACCATAGCATGAAATACACACAAACACACACACTTTAAAAAGGTGTAGCTGAGACAGCAGCACGGATTCAAATAATTTCATTTAATCAGATTCCTAATATACCGCCTGCATTGGCCGTATTTGGTGAATTATTTGGGACTCCATGGCTGGCCCTGGACTGTGTGTGGTTGTTTGCGTGTGTTTGTGTGTGTGTGTGTGGGTGTAAAGTGCAATTTTTACTACTGCATCAGACCAACGCACTGTGTCTGACGCAGAAGTAAAAATCCGCCTTAAGAAAGAGAAAGAGTGAGAGAGAAATGATCCAGAGGAGAGAAGTAATCATAAGACCAATACACAGATGAGAACAAATACTTCACGCTGCATTTCAAATCCATTCATACACCAACTTTAAACTGTATTCATCATTTGTTTCCCAATATGTGTTGATATAAGGAAGGATTTTTTCTGTATAAATATTGTCTTTGCATTTTTAATGTCCGCATGTATCTTTTGCCTCTTATTGAAGATGTCATACATGACATTTTGTTCATGTCGAAGCAAATAGGAAGCATTTTTTCATTCAGAGATAAATCACGGGGACAGTTGAATTTATAATATCAAAAATATTTCCAACTACTTGTAAATCGTGAGAAAATCGCCATTCTAAAAAGGTGACACGGTGCTGTGCAGTCGCCTGTCAATGGCGTTATAGCTGCGTTAGCTTTTGTTACCACCAGGCGCAGATTAACGCACAGGCTTGCCTAGACTGCAGCCTAGGGGCCCCACCTGTTTAGGGTCCTCTGATTGGCAGAATTTTTATTTTAAATTTACTTCAGGGGGAACGAAAATAGGCCCTCATTGGACCATAAAAAATATAACAAAAAACTAAGCCGGTGATTGGATAGATGTGACATTTGGGTCACATCTGTCCAATCAGCTGCAGGTGAAATCATGTCAATCATTTTCATTTACGTCACTGCTATTGCTAGACGGCATAGCGGCAAAATGTCCCAAAGAAAGTACAACAGTGGAGCACAAAAATGGATTATACAAAGGTTAAAACTTAAAAGAATAACGTGTGACTAAGATAGCCACAGAGAACTGGCAGCTCGCAGTGGGATCCTTAGCTGTTGCAGCAGTTAGCTCATCATGTCATCGGTAATATTTCAGGGAGTTATTCCACAATGACTCACATCTTGTACATGTTGGTTTTTAACGATGGCTTTGTTTTATACAACGTTTATGTAATGCACAGTGGTTTGTGTCTCAATCATCCACCGATGAGTTTTTAGAGGCCGTTCATATTTCGCGTATAAGTTAGCCTACTTGTATAAAACTGGAGCTTGGGCTCTCGTGGTGTTTTCTGTTGCAAAGTAACCAGGAATGTTGAAGAAACACTGTAGAATTTGATGTGACTGTATGTGAATGCGATGGTTCTGACGCCCACCGCAGCGTTGGTTTGTGTCTCAGCTTGATTCTATCGAACCCTTGTGCGTTTGCATTCATCTTACATCATCACGGACGGCACTTGACACGCATGACACATGATAGTAATCAGAACACGGGTCAATATATTGTGTTATCATTCCAGTGATGCCATTATGGGCAGCGACTTCGTCTTACTGTGTGTTCGCTAAGGGACTGTGTCCACCGAGGCACTTTTACGTGGCGCAGCGTTGCGTTCTGTCCCAAGTTGAACATTTTCAACTTTGGACGCCCAGTCGAACGCCGGCGCTGTGCGCGGAAAATAACGGCAGCTGTTCGCGTCTTCAAAAACGTGTGCCTCAGTGGACACAGCCCCATACAGAGCTTTCTGCTGCTTGGAAACTGACTATTTATCATTTATTTTTTCATATGGAAACATCCCGCACTGCCACAGTAGTGCCCGCTCCCACAGGAGCCTTCTTTCTTCCTTCCTTACTGGTGTAGCAGCGCTCACTCCTGCAGGAGCCCAGTCCTCTTCTCCGAGGCCACTGCAGCATCCTCTTCCGCTGCTCCCGCAGGCTTTATTCTTTATTCCCCACTACTGCAGTAGTTCTATACTCTGCACTGCCGCAGAAGTGACCACTCACACAGGAGCCTTTTTATCCATTTTCCACTGCCGCTGCAGTACCCTCTCCCCCATGAGCCCAATCCTCTCCTCAAAGGGCACAATAGAATCTCTCCCACTCGCATCCCTAGGAGCTTTATCTGTACTCAACACTACCGCAGTAGTGTCGCACTTGCAGGAGCCCTTTCTACACTCCGCACTGCCGCAGTTGTGCCCCACTCCACAAGAGCCTTACCTTCCTTCCTAACTCCCACAGCAGCGCTCGCTCCAGTGGAACCCAGTCCTCTTTCTCTGAGGCCGCTGCAGCTTCTCCTACCTTTGCTGCCTCAGGAGCCTTCTTCTTTACTCAGCACTGCCGCAGTAGTGCCCATCTCCACATCTTCCTTCCTCACTGCCGCAGCAGTGAACCAAATGTCTCGCAGACTAGTAAACCTCAAACCAGCCTCATTTTGGGGATCACATTGCTCCGGCTGCTGTCCCCCACTAATTCCCTCTTAGGGGGGAACGACCCGTGTCAGGGCACATACCGGGCCCTCTCCCCGGACAATGGGCGGGTTTGGGAGGAATTACCGAGCTCGGAGCTCCCTCCCCGGGACAGCATGCCAAATAGGCATACTTACCGTCCAACCTCATTATCTGCGAGGCGAACTTGTGAAATTATGTTTTATTAACAATGTTTGGGAGGTGCATGTGCAGATAACTTAACCAGCTGGCTTGCTATGACCAATCTCACCAATCTGATAATTAACCTGGCTGGCTTTCCGTGACCAATCTCACAAATTAGATATCTAAAACCAATCTCACCAATCATCCTTTTATCTCGGGAGAAAACCCCTACAAATAGACAACCATACTATCCGTCCCTTATTATTCTTATTGCGAACTCGTGAAATACTGCCCGCGCTTCTGAAGTCACGGCTCTCTGTCTTCTGAAAATATAACTTACAAGTTGGGCTCGGCTGTCGAACGCCAGGTGATCGCTTAAAGCAACGTAATTATGTCAGTTATGCCACACACACACCCTTCCACACAACAACTGATGAAACTAAAAATCACCAAAACACCCTGAAACACAAGCAGCAAAAAGCAACCAAGGACAAGAAGAAAAAACATGAAACACATCAAATCAATTTCTGAGAGTCGGTTAATTGATTTAATTTCCTCCATGATCTACATTTCTTCGATGTTCCTTTTCTTTTATCACCGTTCCTCCCTGTTTCTTTCCCTCAGTATTTCTCCCAGGGGGCTTTCAGGCTTTGCCTGGTTGGGGTGGCGACGTACCTTTGTATGCGTCTTCGAATACAATGTGGGTTTAACATCTCTGAACTCAGGAGCGAATCCTGGATGCCGCCAACAAACCCAATTAAGCGCGAGTCAATAGAGAACAAATTAAAAAGCCTCTAGGCTTTAAACGGTGCCCGAAAACGCTGGTCGTATCAAGATGGTCAAGGCCACGAACAAAGACGGAGACGGCCTTGGTTTCTCTGTCCCCGCTACAGAATCGTGATTAGGCGAGAAGGGTTTAGTGCTCTCTTTCACAGTGAGTTCATTCACACAGGTCTATGAGTCGAACAAAATGGCAGCCATGGGGCGAAAGGCATTGAGCATGTTCAGCGAGGTGTGAACGACCACCTCTCAACAGCAACAATAAAGAACAAATAGTGATTGAGAAAGAAACCCCTCAGGAACTTTGACACGGATTAATAGAAAGGATAAGAAAGAAGATGGTAGTTAGTGTCGCTCAAGGAGGATAGATGGCATTTTCAGAAAAGACAGTTCTGGGTGAGAAAAAGGAATTAATCGTCAACTACGTGTATGAGTGTGAATGTGTACTTACATACTTAATAAAGGCATTTTTAAAGTGTAATTTTCAACAGCTAATGACTAAAAGACTTTAACACTGGCCATTCTGAGTTTGGCTAGCTCTGATCCAAAACCTAGTGAAATACACTAATATACTGCTATCAATCGTCAATCACTACATTCTACCTAAAATTCAACCTTATTAGTTACTGATTTAACATTTTCTACATAGACAGCAACTCTGCTCACATATATAAATAGTATACAGATATACAGCCGTGGAAAACAATATTTGAAAAAAAAAATTATTCATTGAATTTCAACAAAATCAAACCTCAGAAGTGACATAAAGTCATCCAGCAGCAGTGTGAAAGACTAACAGCATGGAAAGACGCATGAAAACTGTGATAAATCGAGGTTGTCACATAAAAACATACTGTATTGCTTGAAAGTGAATATTAACTTCTTTTCTTTGCAGTATTCAAGGGCAAAAAAAACACAGTGCTTCTTTTCTGTTATTTTGACCTGCTTCTCCAGTTTTTATTTTCTGCAAATAGAAACAATATTTTTATGTGAAATTTGGGAGAAATATTTGTAGTAGTTCACAGATTGAAACAAAAATAGTAATTTAATAATTTTGAAATGTTCTTTTCCATGGCTGTGTATAATTATATTGTGCTTTTAATGTGAGCATAAGTGAGCATAATTAACTTGCCTATACTTTTTGTAACATATTGGATGGATACGATGGCTTCAAATGTTTCCTACGAAGGAGGCGCACTAGTTTTTCGTGAGCTTGCCTTCATTTTCAATCTCAATTACCTGAGATTGCATTCAGTATTTTCGGAAGACTTTCCTCCTACCATCCGTTGTTCACAAACAAGCTTCTTAAATGCAGCATCTAATTCACTTTGATGAAGCCCTCAATGTTCTCACTCAGGAGGAGTGCTGGTAGGTTCTTGCCTCCTAACCTCTTTCAATGGGTTTGGAACTGATTCTATAGCATTTACCCTATCTTTCACCCCAGGGGATTAAAAATTTACATGAGAACCATGTAAAGGCAGTGCATTTTCCTCGGCTAAAGATCCTCTCCTGGCGCGAGGTGAAGCGAAGAGGTCTAAACTAATTACGGGACCTGCTTCTCTAAGCCTGGAGCTCACAGAACACAATAGACGCTTCTGCTTTGCCTTCAGTTCGCTCTTTTCCCCACATGCTGCCATTACCAAAGCCAACAAAAGATCTCCATTAGAGTAATTAACAGCTAAGTGAATGCACTCTTGTTTTGTATGTTGAACTAATTTTTTCACCCCACCACCCTTCCTTTCCAACTTTGTTTTTTCGTTGAAGAAAGAAGACCTTTCAGTTTTTGTTTTGGGTTATTCAGCACTTTGAAAGCCGCCAAGAACACAAACGCAATCCTGTGAAGGATTTCTCCCCTCTCACCACCATCCTGTGGTGCGCTACGTCTCCTTGCAGCGTCTATTATTTATTTGTTATTTTGTCTCTCTGCCACAGAAAAGTAAATACAGTAAATCAGATTGCCATAACAGATTATTAGTTGAGTGGTATCGATGAATCTTGGTCTAAAGGGGAGCTTTAGTTTGGATTTGGACTGTGTCTGGACTATCTTTTTAATCTTGATACAGTTTACAATTAATATAAGGGTGACGGCGCAGGAAAGTATAACCTCACTGACTACAAAAACAATCAAAGTACAAAATGAGAAGAAAAAATGGGCTTAGAAAGGAGTTTTATCATTGTTCAGAGGAAAAACTTGGCTAACTGTGGAAATGTTTTGATTATTTGTGTCAAACTTTCTGTAAAAGGGAACAAAGAACACATTTATATAGACTGATGTCTCACCTCTGTACAAGCGTTATCTCATCTTGAACTTTTGATAGAAAATGTATCTAGGAACAACATTCAGTTCAACATTTCAACAAGAAATCTTTAACTTAAAGTGATACTTTACCCCAAAATGAAAATTCTGTCATCATTTACTAACTCTCTTGTCATTTCAAACCTTTATGACTTTCTCTCTTCGCGGAACACAAAAGAAGATATTTTGTATAATGTTTTTAATCGGGACCCATTCACTTGCACTGGTTTTGTGTCCATACAATAGAAGTGAATGGATGCCGGCGCTGTTCAGTTACCAACTTTCTTCAAAATATCTTCTTTTGTGTTCTGCAGAAGAAAGAAAGTCAAACAGGTTTGAACTTGGCAAGAGGGTAAGTAAATGATGACACAATTCTCATTTTGGGGTGAACCATCTCTTTAACAGTTTAACAGTATAAGGTTGAACAACTAACTCTAATACAAACACAGCACATTGCATGCAAATCACATACGCTTTATACGCTAAGTAAATGTGAACTCTTTGTCTCAGTATGTTCCAATGAACCCAGACCAAGCCCGGTTCCTGCCAGATGCAGAAGGGTGGGCTAGCAGATATCCTGGGTGGGCATATACCCCGACCACACATACAGTATGTAGCCATAGAAAAAGTAATAGACCATTTCAAACATTTTTTTTTTTTTTTGATAAGAATGTGTTTTGGTAAAATTATCATTTTGTTTATTTCTGTGAACTTCTGACAACAGTTCTCCCAAATTTCATATAAACAATTTGTATTTATTTGCAGAAAATGAACAGGAGAAAAGAGGTCAAAACAACAGGAAAGATGATCTGCATTTTTGAAACATCGCAAAAAAAGATCATATTTTGTTTTAAGCAACACAAAACTAATGTTAGAAAAAGTCAAAAAATTATGTTTTATGAAATAATACTATTTTTTTAATTGTTTATTATCATGCTCTCAGTCTTTCATATTGCTGACTGTCACTCTTGAGGTTTTCTTTTGTGGAATTCAACAAACACTGACATATATGATTGCAATACATGCAGGATTTAAATGATTTATGATGTTACAAATATATAAAACACACATGCATTATAGAAGACTGCAAGATTGAAACAAAAATAATTATTGCCTTTTATACACTTGTGTGCATTTGATTTTATGTAAGGAATAATTGACGACGGGCCGTTTAATTATTCGAAAATTAATGCACACCCGAGTTGGTAATGCGGCCACGACGAGATGCGGTGTGGCCGTTGCACCTCGTGTGTGCATTAACTTTCAAATAATTGAACGGACCGGAGTCAATTATTCTGCTTATAACCCGGTTACCACACCAAATCGTGCAAACTTTTGAAAGAGTAAGTCTATCAAAATATATTTGTTGTCAGTTATGAGCAGAATGAAGAGAAATACGAACCTGTAGGCTTTCAGTGTTTATTAATGCATTTTGTTTTTCTATTTAGATATTTTATCTATTCGATTTCAGTATATGTATTTTTTGTTTTTGAAATGCTTTGTTTATTGAAACGAAACTCCACACATTTTCATTAACAGTAACGTTTGACATTGTAAACGTTAGATCAAGAGCAGTGTGCTGTGTAGGCTACACTATAACCTTTCTGTTGTTTAAACTTGGCTAAGTGATATGGAACTGTAATGCGGTCAGCAGACCTGGAACACCTTCATAGGTGTGCATGTACTGAAAGTTAATGCATACGCATAGAACGTTTGTCAACCAATCGGATTGAAGCATTCAACAGCCCTGTGGCATGATGTTTAACACATTAATAAAGCGGTTATGTAAACTGGACATTGAAGCCTATAAAGAAAGCGGGTTAAAAACATTACTCATCACTGAACGATCACTGACTTATGTTTAATTTCGGAAAAAAATCCTGTTTTAATGAATGAATCTGATTACACTGCACTATGAACTTTACATCATTTCTGCTGTCCGTGTGTGCGCATAAACTAAACTCTTTTTCACAGTGTTTCCCCACCATCAAAAAAATTATTTGTTGAACTTACTTAAAAAAGCTGCCTCAAGTGGTTCCACGCAACAATATTACGTCATTTTAACAAATAAAACTTTAGTTGTGTGAACAAAATAAATTTAAGTAATATTGACAAAACTTTTTTGAGTAAATCCAAACCATTCCAATTGTACCAGTAATTTTAAGTTGAATAAACTCGATTTTTATCCTTCTCAATGGTACTTTTTGTTGTCATACATAAATGATATACAGACTTACTGTATGCAATTCAAAACACAATGGGCAAATCAGATGAGAGGCATCTCAGTACTGGCATTAGCACAGTTAAAGCTCATTGAATGATGCAATAGACATCATGACTGCGCCTACACCTCTCACAGCCTAATCATATGTACCACTCTTCAAAATAATGGCAACCCTAAAACTAAAAAATACAACAAACTCTTTTAAACCTCTAAGATAAATGAACATTGAGCACAAACAAGTATTTTTCTTTACTAAAAAACACTTAAAATAACACAAAATTTCAAAATGTATTGCCTAAATGCAGTCTTACGCAAAGCATGCTGGGAACTGAAAATCCCCCTCAACCAGTCATGTTGAATGAACTTGTTTATAATAAGTAAACTCAACAAAAGGTCCAATATGATAGGGTTTTGCGTTCTACTCAACAATGTTAAGTTGACCGGTCAAACACTTACATTACATTAATTCAGTTACTTGCATTCTTTATGTACCGTGAACAAGGATGGGTTAAGTAAAACTAACAGCAGCGACAGTTAATTTTTTTGAGTGTACAGCATGAACAGGTCCTGAGAGCTTCACAAATGTACGATTTGTCAGCTACACACCCTCCTATCAGCAGAGATGTGGGAGTGTCTCTCCATATGTGTTTTTGCATGGCATTAGGTGCAGGTGTGATCCAGAATGGCTTTCACGATTGATATAACCTTTTTCATAAGATGAAAGGGTAATAGGCTACTACCCTGTCTTGCCGTTGGTCTTATTTTACTAGTGGAACTTGGTGCATGTTTTTCCTCTGCAATGCACAATGCACCGTCAACACTTCAGTCTCTTGTGCTTCATATATGTTAAAAGCCCAGCCTGACTGTATGTAATGCTGATTATTTCATATATAGCATTAGTACATATAATCAAAGATTTAATCAATGATGTCATCTCTGGTAATGGTTTATTTTGATCACAGTTTTCCGCTGTGGAGCATAATTTGACTTGAGAGGTTTCTAGAATGTTGAACTCTACTAGAGAAGTGTTTTGCTTTGTCTGATGTATTGGCCCCTGAGGTGTCTGTGTAAGCCCCACACAGAAATGTTTGTATGATGTGTTAGAAGGCAAACGTTGTGGAGTGGATACACACCTGCATGTCCATCAGCGAAATGCCCTGTTCCTAAACACTCCTACTCGTATCGTTGTCAAATCTTCAACCTCTCGCCCGTTTCCTGTCTAACACACACGCACACACCTAAACTCTTAAAGCGATAAGCCCCAAGAAGCTGTGGTTGTTGGTGAGCTTCACAGGGCTTATTGCTTTTAAAAAGCAGTTATTCCATTTGTAGCAAAGTTTAAAATAAAAGAAACACACATAAAATGTAATGATATTAATAAAAAATATTATTGCTCCGCCAAACAATGAACCAAAGACCTAGATATAGGTAAGTAAGACCAAAACATCAGAAAACCAACCAGTTGTAATTCCATTTTAATTCTGAAGTGAACATTTGCTGAAACATTATTAAGCTTTACAATATATTGTAGTTGTAATACAATATATACAAATTTAACCCAAAGCCTTCAAATTACAGAAATGCCCTTGTGACAATTTCCTTTTGTCACTATTAGCTCTCCCTTGCAATATAAAATAATATACAGCTAAATGTTGTATCGGTAACATCGTGTTTTTTATTATGAAATATGAACCAGTTCATGTTTTGAAGCACAAATATGTTGAAGAGAGATATCAAGGGTGTTAATAGTTTTGATGTTTTAATCTCTACAGGGACGCCTTTGGCTATTTACTTTTATCTGAGGAGAAAGTTGAACTTTGCTGTTTCAGTCTTTTTTGACATCTCTCCATTTTCTGCATCTTTTACACACACACACACACGCACACACACACACACACACACACAACACACACACCGTGTCCTTTGTATGTAGAGTTTGGCCTTGAAGTTAATGAAACAGTGGTAGGAGGTTCGTCACAGGTTTTCTGCTATTAAGTGACTGTTTATTTTCATGAATTAACATCTATACCAGCATTCAATGCCTGAAGGTTTTAAGTAGCCTACAGCAAGACACAGAAAATCTCATTCCAGATCAGAACAAGAAACCAAGACAAAAGGGGAAAGACATGGAGTAATTACAATTTTTAATTTACCCATAATGCTCTATATATGCTTGTTTGTCCAAACCACCCTCAAACAGCCTGAGGTAGCAAGCATACATTAATCTTATTGTTTTACTAAGGCTGTCTTGTTGTATCTGTTGTTTTTCCTAGTAAAACAATTCCACAGGTATTTATATTTTAACCTGGGTCGGTGTTTTGCGTTTTAGGGCTTCTAATCTCCACTGTGGTAGACTGAGATGCCCTAACGGCTTCCTCAGATAGCACTGGCTTAAAATAACACACTGTCAGAGTCATGCTGTGGTATTCACCCATTCTCTCTGATGCTCAGGTGACGGCTCACATTAATGCACGTTTTGTTTTCCTCTCCTGTCACTGCGTTTCATTTCATATTCTAAAATGTAGTATTTAACTTACTTCCAGAGACCCATACATAATATACTGTTAACATGTAAGAGTTAGCATATAGCTAAAATGTTTTACTTCAGAATTCGTTGTTACTTAGGTGACCATACGTGACATTATTCCCGGACATGTCCTGGCCAGATTTTCGGGAATTTTCCGGTCGCATTTGTCCACCCTATTGGTATGGTCCCCTATTGTTACGTCACTGTTTGTTATTTTTTTGTCAATCACTTGGTTTCTATTGCTGTAAATGGTCAAATTGGCTGCAGCTTTGATAAGCATACATTTCAGGGCAGTTTTACATTGATTAATTGGTGGTCTGATTGACCAGGATAGACGTGTTGCTCATAGGCAGAATCCCATTCTACTGACCAGTCGTCACCTTGGAATTAATAAATTATTCCATTCCATTCCAATTATTATTATATAATAAGAATATATCTGACATTTGTGTCAAAATGTATTTATTCACATATTCTATGACAATTTATTTAATTATGTGATGTTTTTTTCCTTTACATTGTGTGCATTTTTTACAGAAAACAAAAAAGTTATCTTCAAGACAAATGAAATGCAAAAATTTTGAAGCTCAATATCCCCAAACTTCTCAGAATGCATGGAGAACCTTATAATTTCCGAGGTGGCACAGAGTCAAAAAGACAACATATGCTTGTTGAATATACAGCTTGCTAGTCGCTTCAGCAATGTTTTTTCAGCAAAGAAACATAAAAAAGAACAGCCTCTGGCTGACATTTTCAACTCTGTGCTTTCAAGAAGTTTAACAAAACAAGTTCTCCCAAAAAATGAAGACTAAAGGTGAGCTATAGAGGGCAGGTATGGCAGTAAATAATACATTTAGGTATACTCTTCAAATATCATCTTTTAAGACTTGAAGGAACAGTTCACCCAAAAATGAAAATTATGTCATTATTTGGTCATAATCTGTATACTTTTCTTCCTTTCTTTCATTGACTACCATAGTAGGATAATTGCTTTATAAACTTCTTTGTTTTGTATAACACTAAATAATATATTTTGAAGAATGTAGGAAAGCGAAAAGTTCTGGGCACTTTTGACTACCATTGTAATTATTCCAAATGTATTCCTTGTAGTCCTATTGGTGACCAAGAACTGTTTGGTTACGAGCATTCTTCCAAAGATATTTATCTGTGTTCATCAGAACAAAGAAATTTATACAGATCTGGAACAAATCGAGGGTGGGTAAATAATGACAGAACTTTTTTTTTTGGATGAACTGTCAGTTTAAGAAGACACAGTAAGGGGCCCTATTTTAACGGTCTAAGTGCATGGTCTAAAGCGCACAGCGCAGGTGAACTCAGGGCGTGTCCGAATCCACCTTTGCTAGGCGCATGGTCTAAAGCTGCGGTTCTCAATCTTGGTCTAGCGGGTCAATCTTGGTCAATCGGAACGCGGTTCATTCATTGTGCTCTCTTCTTACGAGCTGGAGATTTAAATCGGGAGTGTTAGAGACACAAAATATGCAGAGCGGGGGGTCGCAAGGACCAGGATTAAGAACCGCTGGTCTAAATGATACCATCCATGATCGTTTTCCCCTCACAAAATACACACAATATAAGCATATAACATGAGATGTACTTTAATCTGTGTCCCTGTGGGTTATGGCGAGAGAGTGACTGACGGGATCGTTTGTTTCGCTAACAAATATAAACATAAGCCTATACGATCGCATCTCTCAGCCGATGTGTAAAGCCAAGCTGGAAAGCGATAACTTTGCTATGGTTTTGTTTGTACAATAAACGAATATAAAGAGATGTTCAGAACAACTCAGCCACACCGCACGCGTCAGATGCACGTTTTCACAGTAGGCTATTGTTATAGGCTTATGTTTATATTTATAAGAGAAAACAAACGATTGTGTCAGTCACTCTCTCACCATAACCAACAGGGACACAGATTAAAGTACATATCATGTTATATCCTTATATTGTATGTATCTTGTGAGAGGAAAACGATCACGGATGATACACAGGCAGTTGCCTTTCACTATGCGTGCTGCTCAGGGCTCACGCCGGCCACGCATGCAGTGTAAAAACAGACACGCATCTACTCTTAATGCAAGATGAGCCTGTTTCAACTTTATAAACAAAACTTGGCTTTTGAAACCTAATCAATGAATATGCGCTGTATCACATATGCATGTCCTTTCTCATAGTAACATTGAGCGTCCAGGATATCTTGATTGACAGGAGTTTCGTCCAATCAGCAGTAGCTATCCCATTCCAACAAAATACCTACCTTTTCCGGTTTGACTGATTTGTCAATGTGTTTTCTGACTTGTCGATGTGGTTTCTAACTTGTTATTTTGTTTCCCGAATTGTTGTTGTGTTTTATGATTTGATATTTTGTTTTTAAATTTGATATTGTGTTTTCAGATTTGTCATTTTGATTTTGCGATTTGTTGTGTTGTTTTGCACTTCCCGGCCACCGTACACCGTAATGCATTTGCTATTTAAACAACGCGGCGCAGGATGGGGAAATAAGAACTGCGTCAGGCTGAAACTAGCAGAAACACTTGCAAGATAGGGCTCTAGGTCATGTAGATCACTGTGTGTTGCTTTCTTGACAGCCCATAATTAAATAATTTAGCAGTTTTCTGTAATAATCCACTAATAATTCCACACAAGTAAATTCTGGTAAAATGTTCAGGGAAACTGAGTCTCATACAGGACTGGTTTGTGTTTATAGATGTTGCGTTTGTAGACTGGGGTAGAAGTAAGAATGATGGGTAATGTCATTTTGTCTGTACAGAAGATGAGAAGGGAAATTTGAAAGGCCCTTTAGAGCTCTGTGTGCTCACAGTTACCCCAGCTGAGCTGCAAACAAAGGATGGGAGAGCTTTTTCCTGTTTTTGCTCTCTCTCTCTGTCTTATGATGTTCCTCTCTACTAATTAATTGCTAATGCAAAGAGCAGATAAACCCTCTTTAAATGCATTCAACAGATGAAAGACATGGATTATGAAGAAAGCTCAGGGATATTAAAGGATGCCGTCTTAATGAAAACTTTCATTTCCCTCTCCTGCAGTCTCTCGGTTGAACTTTTTTCATTCTTATGTGTTTTCTCTTACTGAGAACAAAGTTTACATGTAAGTGTATGTGTGTGTGTGTGTGTGCTATGTTGGGGCGAGAGAGAGAACATATTTTTTCAGATTTCAGTCAATCTGAAAAAAACTAAAATTACGATTTTCCAGAAAGAAGCCAGATTACAGGGTAAGAGATACACATTCACTCTGGGAAACGCCACAATAGAACACACTTTACACTACTATTATCTCGGCCTGAAAATCAGCACGTCAGGGGTTTTGGTCACAGTGAAAGAGAAAGCTTCGCCATCAAAGGCAATTTCACCCAAACAGATATTCCTGTTACAGTTTGGTGTAAAATCTTTGATAGTGTTATTATGCCCATAGCTCTTCATGGTCTTGGTTCTGACATATTACTCCAAATGTTATAAACACCCCATAGAATCGCTGCATGCTGAATTCTGTAGAAACATCTTAAGAGTTCAGAGGAGAACACCAACTAATGCATGCATGCCAAATCAGAATAAACCAAATTATCAAGGAAAGTAAAAAGTCATATTCTATTTAGACCATTGGGAAAATGAAAGTAAAACTAAAGTAAACTAGAAAAAACAATCTGGCAGATTATCTCCACACTGTTGAATGTAAAACAGAGACTGATCCTGAGCAAATACAGACTCAGTGATCACAGTCTGGCCATAGAGAAAAGCATACACAGACAAACATGGCTTCCAAAGGAAGAACGAGTCTGTGGTTGAGACAGAGGCACACTTTCTCCTTCATTGTGATAAATTTAAAGAGGTGAGAAGGAAACACTTTGACAAAATGTTAAAGCTCATGCCAGAGTTTAGCTCTTCAGAAACAGCAAATGCAGATGTTACTGGGGGAGAAGAGACGCACATCATTTATCAGCTGCACACCCTCAGAAACAAACTACTGCCTTAATCTGTTATAATCAATGCACTTTACTTTTATTCAATTCTCATGATTCTGCCTAAAAGGAACATTTTATATATATTTATTTTCTAGATTTCATTTGTTTATTTACATATACCTTATTTTATATTTAATTCTATATTTTATCTCTTACTTAGCAACTTATTAAAATTTTACTCTAATGTATGTACTTATTGTATGACTTTTGTCATATGTTCAATGCTTTGGCAATGTTGTAAGAACACGCCATCATGCCAATAAAGTACCATGAAATTGAAAAAAACAATTTTTGAGAGAGAGAGAGAGCACAGACCTTTGATGAGGCAAGTTTCAAAAACGGCCACAGCTTCAAGGGGGAAGAATGAATCGCCCCATGCACATCATATTACGGTTACCATAGCAACTTCTCTGGTTGGATATGTTATTGACAGAATGACAAGGCTGAACATGCCCTGTGTGTTTGATTTGTGAGCTTTGGCTAAAACAGAACTGTGACAGACACTAAACAGAACACAGACACATTGGAAATTCAATCGACAGATGTTATTGGCTTGAGGAAACTTTTTGAAACCCAATAAAGAAAACTTTACGCAAACAGACTGCAGCAAAGAGTTTACATTTAAATTAATTAACATTTTGTGATGATAAGCATGAGATCCTTTAGTTCTGGTTTTTATACAATCTTCAACAATTTTCTATTTGAAATCTTAGCGACTGTAGGAACATTTACTGGCTATGTTTTATTTCTTCATTCAGTAGTCCTTCCCAGTTGTTTTAATTATAAAGGTTTAATTCACCCTATAAGCAATAGCAAGAGAACGTTTACTGGCATCACTGTCCATTTAAACCACAGTACTGTGCGCACTTCACAGCGTGTGCATAAAATAATAAAAAAAATGTACAAATGTATCTATATATTGTACTGATCATATCCATGAATCATTATATATTATACACATTAAATACTATATAAAGTAGTGAGAGATAATGCAAAGACAGACTTTGTGTAAGTTTTGTGGTCTGAGTGAACAATGTCAAGATTTTCTGCTTTACATCTACAGCTTCATACCACCATCTGCCAAGATAAAGAACGTCTTCAACAAATGTAATCCTTTTTACTTCAGTAACCACAGGTACATAAGCTTTGAGTTAAATTCATTCTTCCCTTTACCTGCAGAATATTTTCTGTGCCAATGGTAGCCACACAGCACTAAAACACAACAGATCCACACTCATGCTTAACATTTGGCAATACACTTATTTTCTCAAAATGTATTTTTGGTGATTGCAGCCAAATAGTTGCATTTGTAATTCATCAAGCCACGTGTTTCGTCTGGCTTATCTAAGTGTTGCATTACACACACCACAACAATAATAGTAATGCTTCAACTTTCTTTTTTGAGTACCTAAAAATTACAACTATTCTTTTTTATTATTAGTGATTGTTTGTGTTTATACTTTTTGGACTTATTGTCATGACTTCAGTATTGTTTTACATTTCTTGTATATGACTTGTTTCTAATCTTTAACATATTGAAATTAAACACCAGTTCTGTCGGAGACCATAAGCCAAGCCCAAGAACAATAAGACTTTAATCCTATATAAAACACTAACTTGAATCATGTATAATAGTCCTGAATACTTAATAATAGAATATGAGCAATAGCATAAAATCTACTGTAAGTGAAATCGCATTTTTCCCCTCTTAAGCCGCAGAACAATGAGTGAAACATGAGAAAGTCAATGTCTTATGTCCGGGAGAGTTAGGGGTGAGACACAGAACCATAAAACCATAAGTAAGGGATGTGGAGAGCAAGATGGATGAGGGACAGAGCTTTGCCAGTTAATCATGGCTGGATCTGCCTGAAGGGCTAACAGTGGAGAATTCAACAGGTCTAATGACAAACATTGAGTTCTGGACAGTAGCTGGGTCCCCAGAGGCCAATGCAGACCAGAGAGGAGCACCATCTGGATGAACCCAGAAAGACCCCAGATGTGAAGCTGGACACATCTGACCAAAATCCTCAGTTCCCAGGCGCACATGTACTGTAATTATAGCATGATGTTTTATTCATCTGTAAAATACAAACATAATCCACATGGATAATATCTATTGCCATGTGCTACTCACATATTCGTCAACATGCCACAATACAAATAACTGTGTCATTTCCACAACATTTGCAGTGTCATATATGAAAGATTACAAATCACTAAATGGAGCTCAAATTGAGAGATGGATTCTCTGGACACCAGTAATTTTAAATTTAAATTCTCAACAATGTCTCAAACTCTGCTCAAATTTGCCAAGACGTAAAGGTCTGCAACAACCCACCAATGGCTTATATCTGTCTCTGCACACTGTACTTGGATAAAGGAGAAATAATTGTAACATTAAGAAAATTATACACTTCAGCTTTAAAAATATGAGACTATGTAGGCAGAAGACAAGTACAATTACTTTAAAGTTCCAGGATTCTATTAGGCCTAAATTACCTCCAAGTGAGACTGAATAATTTCACTCGTTACATGTACAAAGAGTCCTGACTGGACTGAACAACATGACGTGTTGTTAGCAGGACTCTTTTTGTCCTGAGACTTGTTCGTCTCCGCTCATTTAGAGTGACACTTTAAAGAAGCGTGTAATTCAGGTTAAGTGCCAGAGAAAAGAAAACGATTTACCTTGATCAGTCATCGCTCAGCCATTCATTTAACAGAAAGCACCCGGCACAAAAAATGGGCAACTTCCATTTTAAATAAGGCCTGCACATTTTTCTCGTCATAAACTCATTTATGCCAACAAAAAATGGTGCAAGGCTTGCATAAATACACTAGTGTATAGCAAAGACAGAAGTTATCATATCATTTTAGTCTCTGCATTTCGCTTTTCCATTCTTTCTTTCTGTGTTCTCCAGAGAGGGCTAATTTATCATAATGTAGACGCATGAGCTGAACGCCTTCCACCTTTGTGTACCAGTTTCTCTCTGCACTTCCCCGTGCTCTGAGAAACGATGGGAGTGGAAAGTGTGGAGAGAGATGAAAAGACAATGTTTTCCTTCCATTCGTGGGCAATCCCATTGCCACCTGCAGGTGAACTGATCTCAATGCAGAGAGAGAGAGAGAGAGAGAGAGAGAGAGAGAGATAGAGACATAATGCAAAGCTGTGTGTTGTCCAGACAGGTGTGTTATAGGTGAGAAAGTGTGTGTGAATGCATGTGAATGTAAAGATGAGTGTAAGTAATTTTGAGAGTGTGCTCATGCACAAAAGTGTGTATGTGTGCCATTGTAGGAGACTTTTGAGGGAACGAGGGTCTGGCAGCACTCTCCCCATCATTTCTCACAGTAATAACTCCTGCCAGTGCTGCTGCCAACAGACAGAGAGAGAGAGTGAGAAAGCAAGAGAGAGAGAGAGAAGGTTAGGAAGGAGGTGGAAGTGGAGAGTTTTTTAGAAGGGAATTTCTTTGTCTTGCTCACTCTCTAGTTGTTCCAAACCTGTTTACATTTCATTGTTTGGGTGAACACAGAGAAAGATATTTGGACGAATACTTGTATTCAGTTTTTGACCACCATTGACTACCATAGTAGGAATATTTTAAATTGTTTTCAAAAGTGCCTAGTTTGCTGTCCTACATTCTTCAAAATCTCTTATTTTTTGTTCAAAAAAGTAATTTTCCTATGGTGTGCCTACTATGGTAGTCAATAGGGTCCAAGACCTGCTCTTATAAGCATTCTTCCAAATATATTTTCTGTGTTCATCAGAACAAAGACATTTATACAGATTTGGAACAACTCAAAGGTGAGTAGATGGTGACAGAATTTATTTTTTTGGGTGAATTATCCCTTTAATAACAAAAATTGTTAATCATTACCATTTAAATGAATGAATGATTTTAGCAGCATCTAATGGTGAGGTTCTGAATTTCGAAGCACTACCGTGGCTGCTCAGAACTGTCGTTGCGTTTTCATTTCTTTGCTGAAGGAGGTAACATATTTATGAAAAAATAGCTATTTCTAATGTAATAAAAACATAACGCTTCATTATGTAAGGTCTTTATACACCTCTCAAGATTGGGTTATGTATATTATATTGCAATAGATCTAATAGATCCTCCAAAAACATGTATTGAAAAAACTTTGAAAGCAATCTTGACCACATTTCTTCAGATTTTCTTGTAAAAACTACAAGTACCGAAAAACAGAGCACACGCCATTTAGGTTCTCACAATTCTTTCCAAACAAATCGGCACTTGACTACACACAATGAAAGAAATGTCAGATCAAGTGTGAAATGGGCACCTTTTGCTCTATAATGGCGCTTGGAACCATCTGGAAAGACCTTAGAAAGCGTTTCCCAGACCTGCTAAAGCTCTCCCGTGCTGGCCTGTAGGAAAAAGATTGATGCATCTCTGTCCTCCTTTCTGGACAATTTGGTCTCAATTGATGTGCAACACCATCTTTTCTCAGCCTACTGGACTCCTCTTCTTTCTCCTCCACTCAAAGAGCTCATTTATCTGTCTTTCCCCCCTCTGCCTTTCCTTTATATTTCACAGCTCTTTTGAAAGGTACATTAGAGGGTAGTTGAAAAGGCCCTCATGTTGACATGCACCGGGCCTCATCGAGTCTGACACTTTGCCCATATTGCCGATGTAACTTTAATTGCGTGCTTTGAGATTGGATCGATACGGTGTTTGGAGTAAGGGTGAGACTGCTGCCATCTGCAGATAAGTGTGGGTCGAATCTTGGCCTGAACAAGCGGATAGGACAGTCTAAATTGAACCTGTCTGTGTATATACACAGTCAACTGTCAACGGCGTTCAAAGACAAGGACTAAACTTACCATGAGATGTGCTAACAAAGCAGGATCGAGACACCAACAAAATGTTACTTGGTGGTTAGATAACATGACAATCAGAAATGACAACGAATCAAAATCAGATATCGTATTGCCTGTTAAAAAATCATTTAGGTTGCTAGCTTTGTACTAGAAGAAGTTGATGGGCCAAGCTGGTCATTTAGCCATGTTAAAAAATGAATAAAACGCCTGGCAGCCTTAAAGTGATAGTTCACCCAAAAATGAAAATTCTGTCATCATTTACTCACCCTCTTGACTTCCCTTTTTCTGCAGGACACAAAAAGTGATGATATTTTGAAGAATGTTGATAAACAAACAATGGTGGTGCCCATTGACTTGCATCGTGTTTGTGTCTGTACAATAGAAGTGAACGGGTACCGCCATTTTTAGGTGAACTATCCTTTAAGAACGAACAATCTCCTTCCCCATTCTCTTACTGTAAAGAAAAAAGATTGTCATCAATCTTTTACATCGCTCTTGTGTTCCACAGTGTGGGTTTGGAATCACATGAGGGTGAGTGAATAATGACAGAATTTTATTTTTGGTTTTTTTAAGATTAATTTCCCAAAAAGGAACGCTTTAAACCAGCATGCTTGTGAAGATCTTTAGTATTTTTATATCATAACTTGAAGCAATATTTATTATAGTAATGATTCTGAGGGGAACCCAGTGTTACTGCGGGTCATAAAAAACATGCACAACCCTTATAACAACACTGTTATAAATAAGAAAATGGGCGAATATTGTAAACCGTGATTAATGACAGCAATGTTTGGAATAATAGTTCATCATTAAACATAATATCCCTCTTCAGAAAAAAGCACTAAATAAATACCACTAACTCTATCTTGCCATATAGACCTCTGCTTCTCATACATCTCTGGCTTAAATCTTGCTCCAAGTTAACACAGAACCAACCGTACTTCCTTAAGTTTTCTGTCTTTTCCCGCTTCTCTTCCTCTCCACACTTTCCCACTCAATAAAATTTCAGGGCCCCTCATTCCCACGGCCGCCGTTAGTCCTGTACAAACAGCAGATCCTGTTACAGACTGTCAAAAAACACATAAGAACCAGCCGATGTGTTTTACATCTTCCTGTCTGCCTAAGACACGAGCTGTATTTTATGTAGCCTACCGACCTGAAATCAGCTGCTTTTTGGTTAACTTACGCTGGACAGTAGAGTAACGAAGACAGACTGGACATAACAGGATCAAAAACACATCTCTACTAAGTGCAAACTGCCGTGGAGGAAACATTTAACAAATGGTTGAGTTGGACGTGTTAAATTCAGCTGGATATATTTGCCCCCAGACTGCGTTTTGTCCTTCAAGTACCTACCTTGATCCTATCTGTGCGCTTCGCTCGAAGTCCGTTTATTCTCCAGGGGCCTAATGACTCCAGCAATAACTGTAAGCGTAACTGTGCGGGCATCCATGCAGTGCCAGAGTAAAGACATTTACCACATGTCACAGTAAGAGCGGTCATAAGTAATCGTTTTTTATACCTCTCTTGAGGTGCGTCCGTGTGTCGCGAAGAGGTTACACATTGTTCCATGAACCTGTTTTATCCCAGACAGGCCGCGGTGCCATGATTGCATTAAATGCTCGCTTGTCCTCTAAAGCACTCTGACGTTTCTACATTAATAGTTTCTACCTCATTTGAGCTCAAATGCCTTCATGTCCTTAATTGTGGGTAATAACCCTAACGCACTCCCAACATTAGTGCACCATTTACCATTAAGACAAAATAGATTCATTTATCACTTACAATGTGAGCAGAGCCTTTGAAGAGCTATTTTTCAGCGTGCAGTGGTGGTTTAATGCGAGATTCACAGAGATGTGTTGAGGTAATTAATGCAAAATAAAGGCTGAGGTTTCGCTTCGATGTACCTCCCCGTGGACATGTTACTGAGCTGGCTCACTGTTATTTATTAGGTGCGATATAGTGATATCGGCCTTAGGTTGGTACTTGAACAATAGCGATGTCAAACTAGCATTTCTCTTTGATTTTAAAGTTTAGGGTGGAGATTAGGACTTTTTATATGTCAGGAACGTTGTTTCAGGACCATCAACACATGTTGATTCAGAAATACATCTTACTTGACTTCAAAGCAAAACACCTTCAAACAGTTCAACCTTTCCTGTCGCTTTGTTATTGCCGCTTCCATCATTTGGAATTTTGGTCACGTTATCAGAAATAAATTCAGCTGACTCCAACGAATTTACAAAGTCAACTAGTGGATGCCTTTCCAACTGTTTTCTATTCCTAACAAGCTCTCGGGTGTGAAAACAGCCACATCGCTGCATTTCCTTTCAGTACACTAATCAACACTTCCGATTCCCAAAACCGCTGTACCACCTCAAATCTCATAACATTTTACCGAATCTGAATGATATGCTGACAGTCACCTGTGGGGTAGATTAAACTGCTGATTTTTGCCTCTGCTAGTCTGACAGCTGTGTCTAAATGCATGTTCCCGACATCACAGGGAGAAGGACGACAGCAGACTTGTAATCGAGGAGCGGTGCGAGACATTCGGGAGCTTGCTCTGCCAAGGTGAGAAAGAGAGAGCATTGAACCTCAGCGGAGCAACTCAAAACTTTACATGGATAAATCAAATGAACAAACAGTCCCATGTGTGAATCCTGAGCTTGAATCTGAAATCTGTTACTTTTGCCTTTTGATTTAACTTTTTGCCATCACAGTTTAAAACAAATCTGCCGTTTTTTTAGCTTACATGTCTTTACATGAAAAACATTGAATCATTGAAAAACAACTGACATTTCCAGCTTACAGATCATGGTAAGGTAAGGAGATAGTTTTAAAGACTGATTGTTCATGCAATATTGCACTTAATCACTAAAATCCAATAACTATTTATTATTTTGTTTATTGGTATGTTAATATTTGCATTTGTTTAAAGTGGTCTATCTGGAGTCAGGCTGGTATGGTTTTATGGAGGTTTAGAGACTTGTCATTTGGTTAGGCATGGCATGAGCTAAATCATCTAGTCAAGACATTAATAGAGGATTCCATTTCTTTATAATTTAGCTGATTTTGTGTCAATTGCAGGGCTAAAGAGTTCATTTTACTTTACCCAAGAATGTAAATTCTGTCATTATTCACACATTTCCTTATACCTTTATGTTGTTTCAAACAAGTTTAATTAGATTTGCTTTGTTGGAACACAAAAATAGACATTTTGACAAATGTTCCATGCAGTGAATGGTGCCAGACTGTAGTTAACATTATTATTAAAATCGTGTTCCACAGAATAAAATAATCATACGGGTTTCAAAAAACATATGAATAATGACAGACTTTTTAATTTTATTTAAAGAAAAAAAGATAATTCTTGAAATTAGTTTTTTTATTGATTGAATAACTTGCAAACTGAAATTCATTTACTTCAACCTGTGAGTGGCAGCCAACACCGTCAAATCCTAAAATTGTTGACCTTAAAGCGCTTCATACATTATCCCACCTTACTAGCTCATTTGGAACTATTCCCTCTCACAGCATTTTTACACAAATAAACCATTTGTTTTCTGTCTAATTAGCCCTAAACTATTCTTCTTTTCTCCCTTGTGTTGCGGATGTCACTTGTATGAAATGTAGTATCACAAACCAAGCGTAGTTTTGTGGGACAATAGATAAGTCACTGGTCTGTGCTGTTTTGAAAAATGTTTAGACTTTTTTTTGCACCACATGCTTCTCCCGTGAATCAGACCACTATAAGCTGAATAACTTATAGTGGACTGCAGATAAAACTTGACCCAATTCATTACTCCAGTTCTAATCCTTCTTCCCCTCTGAGAACGTTGGTAAGGACACAAAAATCAAAAGAAGTGATCTTTATTCTATTAAATTATTGTTGTAGTTGTGATGTGGACTATTCTCTTTTCATTTTATCTTTATGTACAAGCTTTCACCCCCAAATTTCCCTTGTTTTGCAAGGCTCTTCTGCCTTAAAAATGTGTATATAGAATATAAAACAGTTTGCCTACTCCTTCACTACCTTTGACCAGGTTTTTGAAGTGATATATTTTAAATTGGCTGCCAAATATTTCTCACTTATCTGCAGCAAATGTTCATTTCCTTGAACAACATTCAAGGGTGTTCATCAATGAGAGCAATCTTAAAAGACGTTCATTTTTGAAAGATGACATATAACTGATATCTTCAGTATGAGGATGAAAATATCATATTAAATTGCAGATTTAATGAAACCGGCTGAAAATATGACATTCATCTCAGTGTATACCTCAATAAATAAGAGCACTTCAATTCTTTTCATAATCATAGCACATGTACAGCATGCTGCCTTTAGACTCCTAATAAAAAGAAAATAACACAAAGACTGAACTAAAAACTACTCTTTAAGTCTATAATACAAAACAAGCTACAGCTCTCTGACCTAGCGGTTCTGAAATTTGGAGAACAATCTTCTGTCATTCAAACCACTGAACAAAAGCACACTAACTCAAAAAGTGTCAAACACATTCCCAACATCTTTAGGGAGCATCGCTGGATCGTTGCCTGGAAAGGAACCATTCTCCCTCTCCCCGAGCCAAAACCAAACACAGAATCTGCAAATGTATATACATAAAAAGTCACTCTAGCTTTTGATTCTTTCCCCAGCACAAGATCTCAAAGCTTCAATCCAGGACACATTACTTAATTATTTATCTAGCCTTATGCTGCATAATGTATGAGTCTGTGAATTCAGGAATACGTATTTTTATAGAAACGCCCTCTAGTCAGAGCTTTGCAAACTAGCTTAGAGGAATATGTGGATGTGTAGCTGTGAATTGAAACATGGGTTTCGGCAAGGCGCCGTGATCTTTAAAGCACAGCAAATAATATCAGAGAATTCATTCCAGAGCACAAATATTCATGCAAACTCACTTACCTTTGCCCTCATTTAAAACACAGCAAATCAATATGAGTATAGAGATGAAGGTACAGCTGTGAGTGACTTTTTAAGTGGACTATTTAAAGGTGTGTTATTGAGAACATCGCTATTGGCTGTTCACTTTTGACATAGATATCATTTAAGCAGCCATTAAAAGCCAATGCATTGACTGTAGCTGGCAGGCAGCTGCATGAAAATTGCCTTAAAGCATCACTATGACCTGTACCTCAAGGATTATAAACACAAAGCTGTTCTTCAAACCTCAAGCGTAACCGTCTGACCAGTTTAACTGTTATAGATATTTAATGATGGGATACCACAAACAATGGAAAACCCTAGAGGAAAATACTATTGCTCTTTCATAGCTTAGGACACAGCAATGTCTTATTTAATAACCAATTTCATCTCAAATGTTTCTTTTAATAATATTCCTTAGAAGAAATACAAATAGACACAAATACCAAACTGTTGACATTCTGTTATTTTGTCTTTGGACATCTTTGTCCACTTTTGTTTATTGGCTTCGAGCTAAATACCTTTTGGATAGAAGCAGAGAAGACAGTCAGGAGGATAGAGAGAGCAAGAGAGAAATCTTGTCTCTTAACATCTCATGATGGGAAATGAAACCACACACCATATTTCTGATGCTTGCAATCTACTGGTCCAAACCGAACTCGGATAAAGGAGACGGTTGGTGTTCTGTTGTTAAATATAATCGTTCTTCAGCAGGACTTTTAATCATTTTAGAGGCATAAACATGCAATAACTGAAATAGGGGAGTTGCTCTCACAAGCTCGAAAGAAAGCTTTCTTTGCAAAACAAGTAATCAACAAGCATTTGAACAGAATAAAAAAAATGGAAAAATTATCTTTCCAAAAACATTCTTTAATGAAGAAATTACATGTATTTCACAAAAGCGTCCTTCCAATGAAAACTCGTAATCTCTCTAAAAAATTGTCTGTAATGGTTACTTTCCTCTCCAACAAAAACTATTGATTGTTCCACACTATAATCGAGTTGTTTACTAAGTGACCTAAAGATAATATTGTAAATTCCACATGTATAAAATACTACTTAAAGGTCCAGTGTATGAAATTTAGCTGAATCTATAGCAGTGAGGTTGTGAATTGCAACCAACGGCTCACTCCACCCCTCCCTTTCGAAGCACTGGTGGCTGCATAGGACTAAGATGTTGTCCCGTTTTTGATTCTTTGCCAAAGGAGATACCATTTACAAACTGCGCTCTGTGCAGTTTGTTAATTTTAGGGCTACTGTAGGAACAGTGTTGGGTGTAACTAGTTACTAAGTAATTAGTTACTGTAATTTAATTACTTTCCCTTGAAAAAGTAAAGTTAGGGATTACTCTTATTTTTTCTATAATTTAATTACCGTTACTTTTGATGTAATTAAACAAAATACTTTGTGTAATATATGCGTGTGCAATAGTGGAATTGACATCAAAATTCAAAGTCTAACTTTAAAATCCGTGCTTTAATGTATAATTCTCACATATTTTATATTTGGACACTACTTTATGTAGTTTAATATTATTTATTTGAATGAATTAAATAAGCCGTTTCATGTCTATCCATGAATCACTTAACTAATCAAGGTTAATGTAAGATATAGAAAGTAATTAGTAATAAGTAACTAAATACTCTTTTGACAGAGTAATTTGTACAGTAATCTAATAACACTATTGAATATGTAATTAGTAACTTACCCAACACTGTGTGGGAACAACATGGCGAATTTCATGCAAGGGGACCCGCGGTGTATTTAGATAGAAATAGCTCATTCTAAGGTAATAAAAACACAACGCTTCATTATGTACGGTCTTTATACACCTCTGAAGACACAGTTATGTAAAATATATGTAATCATATTATATTATAATGTATATTATATTGCAGTTTATTTTACATATTCTAGTTTTATTATCATACATATATTTCCTAATATGACAGTAAGACAAAACTTGCAGCAATGACTCAGCTCATCTTTCAAATAAGAAGTTTGGAGTCTCCAGCGAATCTCAAGAGCTCTCTATCAAAAACCTCCAATGTGATGCCTGTGCTTACACTAGTTTTACTGCAGTCTTCTGTCAGTCTTCGTGTCTTTTCACGTTCTTCAAATTTCCTATCACAACATCTCCAACTTTTTAGTATCTACACTGGACAATTCCGGCGTTATGGATGTGACATTTTGCATTATGGGTGTGACATAAAAACACCCAGGGAATGTATTTGTTACCAATATACTGAACCATCTGTTTACATATCACTAAACCCTTGAGTCTAAACATCAGAAAAATGTTAGTCTATGAACAAAATTCTATTTTAAAAAAGATAAATAAACATGCGTTATGGATGTGACAAAAAACGGACACGGTTTCTGGGAGACAACAATTTATAGGATTTCTGTGAATTGAAATGCACAAACCTGAAGCAATTATACCCAACAAATGGAGAAGGGATGACTCTTCACAGAACAACAAATAGTTATCTTATTTAAATGTTTATGTGCCCATTCATGAGAAATATGTCCCGTTATGGATGTGACAATCCTGAAAATGGCACTTATTATATGTAAAATCATGCACTAAAAATAAAACAAATGCTTTAAAAAAAGAGAGGCCTCACACGGGTATCTGAACGACCAAATGTTGATTTTTCTGCTGTTTGTATAGTCAAAACCTTTGGTAAAAACTTTATTTTTCATGGTATGGTTGACATTTTCACGGAATTGCCCCACTGTGTTCGTTGCTATTTTCAATCTCTGTCTGTTTAGTCATCTCCTGTGCAATCCTGCTATGAACTTCAGTCAGGTTGGACAGCATATTTAATTTCATTAGGAGAACCTTGTTTTCCTTTACATCAAGTTGAAAACACACTGTCTATCCTGACTGAGTATGGTGTGGTATCATGCTTCTTTACGAGTCAGTATGTTGAGTAATCTTAATTTAGACTCACTTTAATTTTCTCCTAGCTGGGCAGCTATTCACACACGTTCCATTAGCTCCCATTCTTAATTCATCCGTGTCACTCTGAATCTGAATGAGTGATGGACAGAGGCTTGAAGCGGTAAAGGGACACGCTCTAATGAACGAAAGAGAGGAACGACAGCTTAATGGACAGATACGGTGAGACGCGAGGAACCCGTAAAACCTGTCATTTTAGAAGAGCTGCAATAACCGACATATTTGAAAATAACTGCAGCTCCTCTGTAAAAACTCTGGAAATTCGCACACAGGAAAACGGATGCTCTGACAGGGATGTTGTTTTGGTCCTTGTGCGTTTATCTTATCTGTGCAACCTGTCATGTTGTCTTTATTTAGCTTTCATTGGTTAAATGGGCTGTTTTTTTCGATGCGCCTGAACCTGGTGTTTTGTTTTCTGCACACAACAGTCATTTTTGCGAATGGTAAATGAAAGAGTGGGGACCTGTAATTTATGGCTGCCTGTTCTATAGTACAACATACACCCAACAGCAAGGTCACTTTTGGTTTCCTTATATTTATTTTTCCCTTCGCCACACACTAACCTTGTGGGGACTTGCAATTTACGATTTTTTCTTATTAATGATAAAAAAGCTAATTAGGAGTACTTGCTATCAAGGTTACCTTTGCTCATATCTAGTGCTACAGTTTTGTACTGAGTTTCTAACCCTAAGTATTATTTTGGCACATAACCCATCCTGCACTGCTTGTACATAGGGATGGATTGGTAATCGGGCATACAGGGCATTTTCCCAGTGGGCCGATGGTTGGGATGGTGAGCTGGATTTTATTTAAAATAAGTGGTGTCTTCATTTTTTCTGCAGTTTCTTTCAAAAAGTATATTTTTTGTTACAAAACAGTGCTTAATACAAACCCTGAAATACAAGTTTCAATTTGAATACAATTCAAGATATAATTCTAGATGCAAATGTTACATTTTATTTGCGTTTTTACTAACCTTGTTTGCACCTACAAGTTATTTTGACGGGGATTTACATGCCCACACCTGCATAGAAGAAAAAGACTGGAGCATGAAACCCTACCCAACAGTTCACACTAAGTGGATTCATGTCTAACAGCTGAGCACAAACAAGCACCTGTAAAGGGGAAGTATTTGGTTATGATAAGAGACAACAGCAGGAAAACTTGTCAGCCTGTAACTCTAAAACGTGTAGCTTGTGCGCCATTATTGAAATCACAACTCTTTAAGCAACCTGATTGGATGTGAGCTGCATGACATCATTGATTGAAAAATAATAAATGTGCCAAAATAAAATATTAAAACTATAATTTCTCTCATTTTGGCTGGCCATCCGTAGAGAGAGGGTCAACTAATTGTGGAGTTTATGGGACTACTGTATCTGTTTAGACCAACAATGGAAGAATGTTGCATCCAAAGTGGCACAGAATGACAGACTTCACCTTTAAGCTGTTAATCCAATAAAAACAGAACGAATGAGCAGTGAGTGGAAGCAAAGTGTCTTTGGACCACCAGCCAATCAGAAAAAAGCAGGCAGAGAAACTCTGAAAAGCTAAGTGGTGCAAAAATAGAGCAGACATACACATTGACTTGCTCCCACTTTCAGCCACATGTCCCTGGCAGCTGCATGAAGTGCGATAGCAGAGAAACTCCAAAACATTCGTCAGTGCTACACTTGCTCCCCAACTAATAAGAACTGTCAACACGGAGTCCACTCAAAGCGACCCACTCACTTCGATAGGCCGCCATCCGATAAGAGGAATTTCAAGAGAGGGACAGAGAGAGTGTGTTTGTGTATGAGTGACAGGACCCGCTGTGGACCCTGTTGCCATTTGATGACTCAAAACAGACTCTCATCTTTGATGCAAACAAAATGGAGGTTTCCTTCTGAAGAGCCAAACAAATCCTCCTTTGAAGAGCCGTGAGGGAGTTTCCTTTTATAGACCCGCGTGAACTCAGAGTGACAATGAGGTTTGAGGGTCATTTGTACAGGGGCGAGCCTGGAGAGGTGGCGTGTGGTTTCTGACACAGTGACCTGGATCAGCTATGTTGTTGTCTGGTTGAACTGGGTTGGGTAATTAAATATAAACAGTATAAGGAAACTAAGCACATATTGCATATTTTGACCCAAAATATTAATATATATGTCATTGCAACAGATTAAAACATATTCAATTATTAGTTTTCCTGTATCTCAGTGGTTAGAGCATGGCGCTACAACCCCAAGGTCGTGGGTTCGATCCCAGGGGATTGCACATACTTAGAAACAAATGTACAGTATAATGCAATGTAAGTCGCTTTGGATAAAAGCGTATGCCAAATGCATAAATGTAAAATGTAAATCTTGTAGTATTTGCAAAAAAATGATGTTGGTCCACAGAAGTCAGTTCTCCTTTTCACACATGCGCCATAGCAGAATAAACAGTTTATATGCTTATCCAAAATAAATGCCACTTGATATTTTTTGTGTAATAAAATGACATTGAGACATTTTTATGTATCCAATTACGTTCTGGGGCCTGGGGTAGATTTGGCCTCTAATGTGATCTGGTGTCACAGGAAGCGCAAATGGCCGCGTCCAATTAGGATCCCGTGTCACAGTGTTGACATGTGAAGGATGCAAAAGTGTGGGTTTGAGAGGAGAGGTTGTTAAGTGGTGAAAGGCGCTGTCATGAAGCCGACAAAAAGATCCAGAGCACATGGTACAGTGGCCCTGATCTTTATAGGGGGACAGAGACAAAGGTCAAAGGTCAATGGCTACATGCCAGCATATATGTCACATGTGTCTGTGCATGCTTTAGAAGTTCATGCATTTAGTGCCTGTGACAAATATTACATTTCCATTCACAGCTTTCTTTTTCTATTTGGAGATTTCAGCTCCAGATATGTGCAACAAAAGAAAAGTTGTATTTAGTTTGTAAAGCAGTTAATATTTATGTTATTAACAACTATTGGATATAGTTAGATCTGTGGTTGCTAAGAAATATACAGTAGTTCCTACAATGTATGTAATGTTACTGGAACTCAATCAGAGCCAATCAGAATGTAAATCATTGTTTTATTCATTATTATAAATATTTTTTAATAATAATACATTTGTATAACTTTGCTGTGCATTTTTATGTCTTTGTTTTGGTTGTAATGTCTACAAGTGTTATCTCTCTCTCCTACTGTCTACTTCTTTTGTGAAATTTTTGAAGAAGAGCTGTATTCAAGCTGGTTCCATAATTTAAATGACCACTTATGTGGTTTGACCAATAATATCAAGAATGTATTCAATTAAAAAAATATATACATATCTTATTTGAATCCCTGATATAGTATGCTTAAATGAATGACAGTTTTAAAACTTTTATATCAGTTGCATGCGATTCCGGAAAAAAACGTTTATAAACAAAATTATAGAACAACAATATGAGATGATTAGGCTTACTTAATAAAACTCAAATAAATGCAAATACTTTTTTTATAACAACACTTTAAATACTTAAGATTTGTAAAAAAAATGTTAAGCATGTCAAGAAATGAACATTGAAAATGAATTCAAGATATATAACAGTTGCACCAAATGACATCATCTAAGGATATGGTCATTTCTTTGATGAAAAAGACTAAAATAACTTTTAAAATACCTTAATAACTTTTTAAAATTGTAATTTAATTGCATTCATGTACCATATTCTTAATGTTTGAATAACTTTAATATATATTATTATTTATTTGTATATTAAAATTGCCATGTCATTGACCCATTGATTTTTACAAAAAGTTTTTATCATGTTTTACGTGGATGTTAGGCGATACTTTGTTTTTTATGTAAATTTGTATTTTATGTAAATTGTACTAAAATTAAGTTTTGAAAAAAATCTCTATTCGATGATATCCTAGAACTAACAAGTTAAAATGTAAAGTTACCTATTGATATTCCGGTCACATAAGGCAGAATTCCAAATACTGATTTGAAATGGAAAAGCCCAAATTTATCCTTTTACTGGATTTTTCGGCCCTTTTAAGGCTGAAAGGAGAACCCACATTCATCGCTCATGATTGAACTACAGAAGAGGGTCTGAAAGTGGGAAATATTTTTATTTATTTATTTATTTCGCACCACTGTGGTTAATTTCATAGAGCGGAAAATTGAACAGCATAGGTCTCAGAATAAGCGGTTGAGTCAGAAACCAAGAATAACACAGATTCTAAAAAAAAACGAATGTTATCTGCATGTGTGCATGGTCAACGCCCTTTCCATTTTAATGGTTTATTTTAAAATCCACATACCATCAGGCAACATCTGTTAAAGATGTTAAGAACATCTTTTAGATTCAAATCAGAGTGTGGGAAGTTCAGAGACGTTCGCGTTAAAATATTTTTACTGAACTGCCAAGCTTTTAAATCCATTTACATTCCGTCTTAATTTAGGCTTTGTTCTGATGACTGCAAAAAATATTTTTTTTGGGGTATAAAACTGAAATCCTGTTCGTGCTCTGTGGTCTGAAAAACACACTCATGTGGTTTAAAATCTGATTATACAATTTTTTTTCAAGTCTTTTGGGACATGATGTGCATGTAACTTCATAGAAAGAGCAATGTTCTTCAGTGATGTGTTTGAATACAGAAATTTTACTCTCTTCCTTAAAAAGCAAACTCATTATAGTGACTAGTAAATGAGTTAACAACTCTGTGGTTTTGGACATAGTATATGCATGAGCGAGGAACATGCCTCTATGGCTATGTTCTCGCTTTCACTGTGGTGTCATGTTAGATTGTGTGATTGTGTATGCACTACAGAAAGAAAAAATATATCTTTTAAATTCCTGTGGTTAATTTCATAGAGCAGAAAAATGAATAGCCAAGTTGTAAAGGGGTCATATGACACGGCTAAAACAAATATTATCATTTGTTTTAGATGTAATGCAATCTGTATGCACAATTTAAGGTTAAAAAATACTGTATTTTCCACATACCGTGCATGTTTGTATCTCCTCTTTGCCCCGCCTTTCTGAAACGCTCAGATTTTTTACAAAGCTCATCGCTCTGAAAAGCGAGGTGTGCTATGATTGGCCAGTTAACCAATGCGTAGTGATTGGTCGAATACTGCAAGCGTGTGACAGAAATGTAACGCCTCTTACCATATTTGGAACATCAGGTTACATTCCTTACTTGCGCATTTGGGGGGTCTTAGTCAAATCATACCACGAACTGACGTAGATTTGTGGGGTTGGGATTACTCGAGGCGTTTCAGGCAGGTCTGGGTGAGCATTCGCTTTTAGATAGAATGGATCTTTTGTTCCGACACTTTAATTCTTAAAATTTTACGTGTCTTATACATGCATGAGCAACTTACAACACACAAAAGACATAGAAAAACATGTATTTGCGTCATATGACCCCTTTAAAATATATATCTAAGAAAGTAATTATACTGCACACCTACATACCGAAAGAACAAACTTTAGCAAAATGCTTTTCATTAAATTCAGTACATTTTCTAAAAATATGAGAATTCAGACTCGGACAATATCTTTTTTCTCTCAGGTTAACAGCCCCGAACCTCTCTCCTGCCTCTTGTTTTTCTTATTGCGTGCACACAGGAACACACCCACACACAAGCATTTGCTCTGTATCTTTTAATGAGATCGAACTTCATTAGTGTGACCCTCTTCTCCAAAGCTCCTCTGGTCTCATATGCAAACGATCCTATTAGCAGAACTGTCGTTCCTCTGATAGCAGCATGCTGGGTGGGTATACGCTATACTTGCAATGAGGACTAATGAATTGGGGCCTTCGTGGACACTTGACGTCAAAGACATCTTTGTGGTAAGAGATTTCAAGGGGAACAATTGTTCATTTGGGGAAATGTTACACATATTATAACAATGTAGATGGAATATCTCATTTCCAGGTATTAATATAAGTGATATTAATGGGTGATATTTTCTTTGTGTTTTTAGCTTGGAATGTGTATAATACTTTCATAATTCCTTTTCAAATATGGACACAGATTTAATCAGTCAACATGTCCAGGCTCCACCGTAAAATATGATGTGCATTATGTCAAAACTCTCCCCATGTTTCATAATAATATCAACATGGATCATGGCCCTTAGGCATGTTCGTGTGTCTCTGTGCAAGAGTCACGGATTGTGTTGTATGTGTGTGTGTTTTTCTGATCGTTGTGGACAGATATCTGATGTGAGTTATGGGCGCGGGTCCACCCTGAAGTATTGTGAGCCTCAGGCAGGAATACTCTTAAAACAGATGGACGATTAGTACACACTCAGACTGAATTATTGTGTTATTGAATTATTAAAGCACACAGACTGATAATTCTGCATCTTGAGACATGAGAGTGAGTAAACAGAGACCAAATTTTAATTTTTGAGCATACCTTTCCTTTAAAAATCTATTTGCATGGTTCACTTCTTTAAATGAATGCAGTACGTTATAATGCATTAGGCTATATTTGTATTATCTGCAGTACATTAGACCAATAACTAATGATTAAATATGCAAAAGCTTTTAAAATGTTGTACCTTTTTAAATTCTTGCTTTTTTAAATCTTTCACATTCAGGCTAGCATAATTAAATCTCCTTGTACGGGCAAGCGCTTAATCACGTCTCCTTTATCACGGCTCATTTCTTAATACTTAACACTTTAATACGAGCTCTTCACAGGCTCCTTATTTAAATCACGATGAGGCGTGCATGAATGCCGAGGAGATGAGAAGTCCCTCAGACTGATATGGATGTGCTTTCATTTGAGAAGCGGCGCTTTCGAATCAGACGTGAAAAGTTAAATCTGACATCCTCCGTCTCTTTCCACTTTTCATTTTTCTGCCCATTCAACTGCAAATACGGCAGGCCTGGTATTCAGAGAAACTGGTGGCCGGTCACGTGGTTTGTGGTGAGCAGTAGTCGCCGTCCGCTGCTTCATGCTTGAACAGGACCTTGAGGAATAGAGAAAGCAGAAATCGCAGAGACCTTTGACTGAGCATTCAATTCATCTCTGACGTATCAACACAGCAAGACTTTCTCACAGCAAAAATTTAACAAGCCCAGACTCTCCGCTCACACTTCTCAAATGTACCAGCATCAAATATTCATATTTCTTTGAGTGCCGAGCGAATGGAGGACCTGGATGAGAGAGAGCAAGAAAAACAGAGAAACTTTCAAAGACCGTCTCGGAAAAGCTTGTCGAGAGCGACCGGCGAGCTAATCGAAAGGCTTCGCGTATCTGGAAATAACTTGAACCGACTGGAAAAGAACTTTGTTGAGGTGCTGTTAATCACAGGCGAACAACACTACAACACTCACATCACTGCACTGCCCTGGTGAATGATGGGATATGAGGCAGAGAGCAGAGGGAAGGGAAATGAAAATCACTGGCAGAAGGTGAATGCAGGCAGGTTTAAGTGAAGTTCACCGCACCTCTTTATAAATATTTGACTTGGCACAGATCACAGAAATTTTCTTTTGACAGGAATAAAGAAAAGCCACATTAAAGAATAGTGTCACTATTCTGAAACCCTCTCCAGCGAGGGTGCAATTAAATAATAAAATGATGGCGATGGGATGGGATGGCCAAAGACCACAAACAATTTGTTGTCGTGTAAAAAGGAGGGACAAGCAATTGTAAGAGGGAAAGTAAAAGTGGAATCGGTGGACAAACCTGGAGGAGATTTGGTGATGAGCCAGTAAATGCATCAGAATGATGGATGACAACATTTTGGAGTGAAGAACGCACTTGTGCTGAAGAGTGCTGAATCTGTTTAAAGGACTCCACACAAATAAACAATGCAAATAATGCGGTAAAAGAAGCCAATGAAAAATCTGACGGAAATTTGCCTGACCGTTGAATCTGACAGTGTCATTTGTATGCTTTTAAAGTTACAAATGAAATGCTTTTTTATCAGATTAATATGATTTCAATAATTTTGTTTACTGCAGATGCTATAAATTTTGATCCCAAAGTGCAACGTGAAATGTATTTCATTTTCATTTCCTTAAAACTACCCTGCCTGGTTCCAAATGTGCATTTGTGTTTGTTCAAGGGAATAACATAACACATTTATATCAGTCAGAGTTGAGTAATGTTACCTGGCCACACTTAAAAAAATCGTTCAGGAGAGGATAAATTACTCTGGCAAGTGTGAATTTCTATTTCAAGAGGAAAAGAGAGAGTGCAGTGTTAGCATGTGTAGAGGGGCGTGGTTACTGTTTAAGCCCCACCTTCCTCGTGATTGGCCCAAATGCATGTATTTGTATAGAAGAATTGCCGTTTTTTTACAGTTTGGTGATTCTACTTCTGTTACTGAGAAACGGGAAATGCTAATAAATAGATTTTTTTTATACCTCAATGACTTCTTGACAAGCTAAATATGCAAGTGGGTAGTGGACAAATAATGTACATGAGTCCTAAAAGTGTGACAACAAAATATAAAAAACTGTTACTAAACTGTAAACAATTTATTTGTTTATATTATTCATATTTATATGTATGATATAAAATAACATACAAGATGAATCTTCATTGTTATTTATTTTTGTCACACAATAGAACACATTTCATTTTACATAGTTTTAAATCAAACAGCTAACTGCTGTCTGCAAGCTAAATTGAATACATACAACGACAAGAAAATAACAGTCTTGCCTTACTGAATATGAAAATATGCTATATTTGTCTTTTCGCCCAAGAAATTGAATTTGGCTAAATGACTGAAAAGGAAGTATAGAGACGAGAGAAGTACTTGTTAGCACACCATTATGAGTTTTGTTATTGATTTAGATTTTGTGAGATTTTTTTTATATATTTATAAAGCAAAATTTTGGCAGGTTTGGCATGCTCGGCAGAGTCTCAAGCACATAACTCACATAACTCATAACAATTTGAGGAGTTAGATACTGTAGACGCATGATGAAAACATTGTTGAAAGACTGATTACCACTGTGAATGGATTCTATGAACATCCTACTCCCAAAACATCATTAATATTCCATAAAACTAGAGGGCTCTTTTGGGAAACATTCACAAGTGTACTTGGGCTTTGCTTGTGTGCCGATTTGGAAAATATGCATTCAACACTATCACACAAAGATTCAGACAGACACACGCACTTCCATGCTGAGGTCTGAACCTACCAGCGCAACTTTTGCTGTCATAAGCAATTTAGATTCCACAGCTGCCAAACCCAACGTCTGCGCAAAAGCATCTGCCAAGAGTTTGACACTTACCAATTCATTTCGCTTTAAACGCCGTGTGTCCTGACATTACCCCTAATGATAAATATCTCCCCGTTCAGCCAAAGGACGAAAAAGATCACGTTTCAAACCGATAATTTTATTTCCCCTGCCAGCAATGCAACGGTCATTTCCACGACGCTCACCCACGATCGCTTTGAAAACCGCAAGCAAATAAATTCAACCCCTGGTGGAGGGAAGATATTTTTGTCTGACAGTTAAGGTTTAAGAGCAACCTGGGGAGAAAGAAAGAAATGGACTTAAATAAATTTGAGCAACTTTATCGTAGTAATTGTTGGGATTTGACTACATTTGCTCAATGACCAGGCAAACAATGTTGTTCACTCTAGAAATATAAAAAGGTCAAATATAATCTCTTGTGTGACATACGTCTAAGCCTTGCTGCATAAACACATTAAGAATGTGCGCGCGTTTGTATAATGGGCGCAGGAGTGACTCAGCCATCACTAGATGGAGGTCATGCCTGCTCTCTCCGACATGTGGTACCATAGCAACGGATAAATCATAACAATTATGAGCATCATCGCGGGCTTGAGTGATGGATAGATGATGAAGGGCACTCAGTGAGAGATGAACAGTGTGTTTATGCAAGGTCAGAGAGCAGACCAACTGAAGTCCCGGTGCAGGCAAATGTTCTTACAGTTTACTCATTAATAAGCTGTAGTTAGAGATGTTCTTCAGGAGAAATTCAATAAGAGTATTATAATGAATCCACAGAGACACTACAATGTGTAAGTGTTTTATTCTGAGCAGAAAAATGGCAGTGATTTAACCAGCACATATACTCTAAGTATTGATTTCTTATAACATGCTTTGCTGGGGAAAATAAGAAATTTAGTTTTGTTACAATAGAAAATGTGAAGCTTTTAAGACATTGGAATTACATTAACCATGTTATTTAGTCTTACCAAATGAGATAGAGGTGTGCAGGTGCAAAAGGTTATTTCCAACATAAACAGTACAGCCTTCACTACTATTGCCTATATTCCCTACATGCATTTTGATATTAAAAATAATTCTGATTAAAACTCATACAAAGGTGGAAAAAAGCACTTAAGAATAGATGGCCACACTCCAGCAAAGTTATAGCAGCAAAGCCATGGCAATGTGTAAATAAAAGTGATGAATCTTGAGTAACATCAACTGAATAAACAATCCTGAGGCCATAACAGCTGCCAAGCAAGTATAAAATATTGTGAAGATTTCCATAGACACAAAACAGATGTTCCACACCAGGCATCTAGGCGATGGCCATTTTGCCTGAACATGTGTCTTCTCTATGCTCTGTCACCTCTCAACCATGATGCGCAGCAGAGAAGAAGATCATTACAATGTCAAACTCTTGAACAGTTAAAATAAAAGCAATCCGCATACAAGCATCCACAATTGTTCTCTTGTACTGAATATCAGCTCAAATGCATTCATGCTGTTGTTAAATGCCCTTAAAATATATGCAGTGATGCAAAATAAGCAGCTTTCCTTATCCCTTCATCAGGAAAAATATCAACAAACCAATGTCAGATACTACAGGGTTTTCTTGCACAAACTTCAGTTCTGCTTCAAGTGCTTGTGTATCACAATCACACCTAAAAATATTCCACAAGACAGTTTCATGCTGCACGCATCCCATATGCAGACGGTCCCTAGGCCTCCGAGACGGAGCCAGAATTGCGGCCATCGAGTCGTAACTAACGGATACAAGTGTGTGTTAATTAACTTTACAGCTTTGTGGATTGGGCTGGTTTGTTTCACAGACTTTGTATTCTATCTCTTTCTATCGTTCCTCTCATTTCTCTGTTTTGGCAAAATGAAACGAGACAGCGTTCAGGCAATCCAGATGCTACGGAGAGATGAATAGCATGCTAATGCTAATGTTCTCCTGGGAAAGATGTTTTCTAAGCATAGAGATTTTTCAAATGACATTAATTGTCAAAATCCCAACCAACCTGACCAAAACATGTTTTCAGAAGCTCAACATCTCTGTGATTGTGAGATATTATACTGTATTTGCGCAGGTCATTGATAGGGTCTTAACATGTCCTGATAATTTTTTCAGTCAAATTTCTAATGCCTCTTTAGTCACACATGCATACCAAATCACAGGTCTAGGAGATTTTAATGAGGCATTCAATAAAGTTGTGTTAACAAGCAAACTTGTTTACCACAAGGTTTCTTGTATGAGGGGAACAAACAGCAGTGTTGAAACTTTCAAATGGAAGAGTAAGAAATAGAGAGAATGGGAAGTTTTAATAGTGTAGTAAATGAAAAAAATCACAAACTACGGCAGAGTGTTTATTGTGCAGAGATGTAAAAACAAGATTAAAAAAAGCTCTAGTTCAGTGTTTTCCCATTTTCTCTTCTGAGCCCTCACAGCACAAACAGAAGACTTGTGTACCCTTTAACTGACACCATATCTGTATGTATCTGTGTTCCTTTCTGTTGTACTGCATGTCACTATTAAAATGGTATACACTATTTTTTTCCTAATAAAAAACTAAATGTTAAGCTGTTAACAATCTTGAAATTGTTTTTGGGTCAATGATGTGTAACAACCACTCATCATGTGCTATGAAAATGGCAGGCGCTGGCTGAAAACGCTGGTTGCGGGTGCTCGAATGGCGTCTTTTTTTGGCGTGTTGGTTACTATGATACGCTGAGCGGTCGTGCTGAGCCTGCGAAAAAGAACCCCAGCTGGTGGCGTTTAAAAAATAAACGCGGCGTTTCCATGGAAAATGTAAAAAAACACGCCATATTGTGATTTAATGTGATTTTCAGAAAAAACAAGTCTGTTAACTACATTTTAAATTATAGAATAAAATATGAGATCATTACTTCTACAAATTTAAAGAAATGCAAAGTAAATGAATACATTTTAAGATAAATCATGGTTGCACCTCATTTTTTGAGGCTACTGCCAATTAATCTAGATGAAACAAATACTAAATTCACTTAATTTAAAGTTTTAATCTACATTCATGTGTTCACCGCATTCTTATTGTTTGAATAATTGCAATAGACGTATTTTTTTATATTTTGGTCTGACGAAAGTCGTTATACGATCAACCCTCGTATATCATTTCCTTTTACAAGTTCAACTGAGCAAATTCTAAACCTTTTCCCCTAGAAGCTAAAGTTGTGAAGGTGTACAAGTCATTATGCCTTCTGTCTATCTGCCTTTGAAAACTGACTGTGGGCGCTTGACAGTGCATTTTCATCAGAGATGCCTTGGTTGCTATGATTTGGAATATCTGGCAAACTGAGGTTTACTAGTATTTTATTTACATTTATTCATTTGGCAGACGTTTTATCCAAAGCGACTTACAAGTAGGAGAGCATATAAACATTTTGTCAACAGGCTAAACAGTACTGTTAGCTTACAAGGCAATGCTACTAGGAGGATTAAAGCTGGAGTAAGCAAAGGAGAGAACGAACAACAAGATTTTTTTTTAGACAGACAGACAAGTTTAGTCAAATAAATGCTGAACAGGTATATTTTGAGCTGTTTTTTGAAAGTTGTGAAGGATGCTGCAGTTCGGGTGGAGGCTGGAAGTTCATTTCACCAAAGGGAACCGAATGAGTAAAGGTTTTTGCAAGCGATTTGGTGCCATGCTGTGATGGAAGAATCAGGCGTCGCTCATTTTCAGACCGAAGATGACAGGAGGGGATGTAGACCTCGAGCACTGAGTTAAGGTAAATGGGCGAATTTGCCGTTACCGTTCTGAAGGCCAGAGTCAGAGATTTAAACTTGTTGCAACTGGCAGCCAGTGAAGTGAAATCAGGAGGGGTGCTACATGGGTTCTTTTAGGTTGATTGAAAACTAGACGTGCAGCTGATGTTGTAGAGCACATACCTGCAAGTTCGAGACGTTGCTGCGATATGGGAGGTGAATTTCAGCTGGTCGTCGAGCATCACCCCCAGGTTCCTCACAGACTTGGTGGGTGGCATAGTTGAGGATCCAAGCTGAATAGTAAGGTGGTGTTCAATTGATGGCTGGGCCAGTATAACCAGGAGTTCTGTCTTGGAGAGGTTGAGTTTTAGGTGATGCTCTTTCATCCAAGAAGGGATGTCCAGAAGGCAGGCAGAGACACGGGCAGAGATGGTGGGGGTCATCTGGCTGAAAAGAGAAATAAAGCTGCATGTCATCTGCATAAAAATGGTATGAGAACTTTTTAGAAGATTTAGGAGTTTCTTTATTCAACAAACATTAAAGGATCTGACTTGTTAGACGTGTTAAATGTGCTGTCTTCTCATGCTTAACATGGTCAACTTTTAAAAAAACGAGTTGGGCGTATAACATGGTATTTCTGTGCTCAATACACTCCCCCAGCGATCGCACAGGTTTCGGACAGTTTTTTTTCGAACATATAAAACTGTTTCGTAACAATTTTTCTTAGTCCCTTATTGGACAATTCTCCCGGAAAAGCACGCGGCACACCCACACGGCAGCAAGGAGAGCAGGAGAAGGAGCATGTGCAGACGTCACTTTCACTTGTGTGCAGGAGAGAGAGAGAGAGAGAGAGAGAGCATACATTTGTGAAATTTAGGTGTTTGTTTGTTCACTGCATTTGGGTGATGAATGTTATATATAAACGGTGGATATAACGCTGGATTTGGAGATCGTTTGAAACTGATATATGGCAGTTTACGGATATATCCCAGCGCTAAAAGATGGCGGACATGAACCGCATGCGGTGAGTGAAACTGATGTCTGTGTTTTGTTGGCAAATAGGTGCGGACGTGCCGTATGGGTATTTGGAGATATAACATTAATATTAAATTAATATTAAGTTGCGTTGATTTTTACTCACTGTACACAGAGACACACGGCTGAATAAGTCCACTGGACACACACGCCTGGTCTGAAATTAACTTCCGGTGTGTTTTTTTTGTTTAATTTAATTTATATTTAAATTATTATTAATATACGACGACACGTCCATTCCCTCTATTGAGAGGCTTCTATGAAAAAGCTGTTCCGAGTCAATGGACTTGACGCGACTCTCTCTTTCAATGGAGTTATTGACTCTTCACAGACCTGAAATGAAGTTCGGGCCACGTAACGTTTGTTTATGTTGTTGCCGCTGAAACCGTCTTTATGTGCTAATTGGTGTTGTATTTGTCCTGCCCCTTCTGTGCTGTGATTGGACGGCTGAGTAAAAAATTACGTTGTGTTTGTAAAGTGTTTGTGTAAAGTGTAAAGTGACTGGCTGTTTGAATGAGATCAATCACAATATTAATCAAATATCGACATGCTTTCATTTCATATTATGTGACGGGGTGTTAACATGACATTACTAGTCACACAGTATTGGCTCCATTTATGTTATATGAATGTTTCGACATATCTAAATAAAACATTGTTTAGAGCTCTGATAAAGGAACAATACCCAACACAAATTACGAACAGATGGAGCAGAGAGAGAAAGCGAGACTATCATTTCTAACAGAGATGGATCAATAGAGGGCATGTCGGCCATTACCAATGTTGGTCTGGATGACTAGAGGGGTGAAGTGGCCCTTCTGCTATGTGCAGCTGCTTTCAAACAATGAGGCCTGACTGACTGGGCTTGCTCCGGCTTTCAGAGGGTCTGTAATAACCCTCCACTATAACTACAGGTGGAAAGGGGCCCTCTGAGAGCTTTATAATGGAGCGGAAATAGCATTAGCAGTACAGCTACATTAAAAATGCTGAATCACCATCCCTGACATGGGCCCATGGCACAATGACCCAAGCAGAGGCTGAGAGGAGGTGGATGGGTGCTGCAGGACAGAGAGCACTCGAAACGATGACTACAGTTAAGTGAGATGCAGAGTCAAAGAATACGGGTTTGGACTAAAAATACTGGGTTTTAGGACAGACATGAAACTTTGTAAATTTAAAGGCAAAAAGGAAGCAGTTTCTTTAGTGAATTGTATAAATTTTGACTTCAATCGTATTTGTCTAAAACCAAAGTGAAAATCCAAATGTAAATGTATCATATGAGCAAGCGCGGATTAACGCACAGGCTTGCCTAGGCTGCAGCCTAGGGGCCCCACCTGTCTAGGGGCCTCCGATTGGATTATTTATTTTGAATTTACTTCAGCGTGAATAAAAGATAGACCCTTATTGGCCCATAAGAAATATAACAAAAAAAAAAGCCGGTGATTGGATAGATGTTACATTTGGGTCACATCTGTCCAATCAGCTGCTGGCGAAATCATGGTAAATCAACCACTTGTCAACTAGTAAACACAACACACGAGTTGAAGTACAGTAACATGTATTTATTCTATAAAATGAGCAAAACAGTATAAACAAATTACAAACAAGTCGCGTTAAAAACCTTCTGAACTGAAGCCATAAGAGAACTTCATACGAGGAACTCCGGGAACGGACATCAACACATCTTTAAACAAACTGGAACATTAGAATGACGTTGTCGGTAACGAGAGCCAATAGCATTTCACACTCAACACTGAATAAAAACGCTTATATAAATCGATCGTTGACCTCGGTACATTTGGAATATTTGTTCTTTTTAAACATTTTAACTGTATCATGTGTTTTTGTTATTTAATACATAAATGTGTTACCCTACTTGCTCATAATGCCTGAATATGTGTAATGTTAATACAGTTTTCACAACATTTTGAAATGAAAATCAAACCACAACACATGCTATTATTGCAAAATAATACCCCAGAATGTACATTTTGAATCATAATGAAGGTAGGCAATAGTTTTGCATGCAGCCAGGAGAGGCACTAATTTAGTAAACACCCATGTTTGTCGTATTTGAGGAAGGGACAAACAACATACATATGTCGTATGGGTTGGAATTGCCAGCATTTTTGTGCTGTTGGGTTACCAATGCAGTATTATTATTTTTTTAAATGTATTGTATGATTCATGATTTACGGAATATGGCATATGTGGCATGTGGATTTTATATCAACTCTAATGTATTTTATGAATGAGAAAATGTAAGAATTCAGATGTCAGGCAGGTGCTGCACTGTTGTTAACATCCCATTACCTGGACACAACTGCTGATTTCATGTTGCCATGGCACCAACACGTTTTTCACATTTCTGTCTCAGACTCTGAGCTCTTTATTCTCTCTCCTACTTTTACTCTCACACATACCTATTCAAGAAATATTATTAGGAGCCATCATATCAGAACAAACCATAATTAACATATGAACTCATGTTGAGCTTTCATGTAGGCTAATATCAAAACATTTTCAGACTTTGGTCAAAATTATAAACAGAATTCTGAAACAAAAAGACTTTGTAATTTAAGTTATTATCCATTTGATCCGGCACACTGAAAGTGAAATTCAAGTGAAGCACATTGCTTTGTATTTCACAGTGTACACTACTTCTGTACTGCACATTTGGCAAATGTAGTTGGTAATGTAGGTTATAGTTATTCTATAAATACAAAACATAATGCATGTTTTTTTTAACTGTGGATACGAGTATGTAATTTGGACAAGCCACTCTAGTATGTTATCAGCCATTTTTTGCTTTTGTGGTAAGATTTGTGTTGATTTTTTACTAATCTCATATTTTCAGTCCCTAACTGTAGTATTGTATATCACACACACCAAAGTGTATGAAACATGTTAAAAATTGTTCCTGGCATAAATCTAACTTTAAAAAGTGTCTTCACATAGAAGAGCTTGCACAAACAAACTCATGACACAAAGTAAGAGGCTAAACTCGACAGATGTGTTAGAGACCAGATTTAAAAAAAGAGCCACTACTGTCTGAAAAGAAAAGTAAACCACAAACATACAGCCTGAGGAGAGAGAGAGACACCGTACAAAGATTCATCCCAGGTCACATTCACATAAACTCACCTTGGGTCAACCACAGAGAGGTTGCATCAGTCAGACATAATGACAATTCTCTCTCCCTCATGCACACACTTCACAACCACAAGATTAGTTTGGTGAGACCCCACTTCTCAATCCATTTTAGAGGGCCACTACTGTTGACAAGGTCATTTCCGTTCTCCTGCAGCCTTGAAAAACAGAAAATGAAATAAGCTGATAAGGCAAGAAGAAAAAATATATCTCTGTCCAGTTGAGAAAATAGCGGACACAAAACTAAAAGCAAAAATTATCAAAGGACTATGGAAGAATGTGGTAGTGTGCAGCTTAGTTTGGTGGTTCAAGTTAATTTACTCACGCTCTTGTCATTTCAAACCGGTATGACTTTCTTTCTTCTGCAGAACACAAAAGACAATATTTTGAAGAATGTTGGTTGGCAGCGACAGCACCCATTGACTTGCATTGGTTTTGTATCCATACAATACAAGTGTAAGGGTACCACCGTTGGTCAGTTACCAACATTATTCAAAATAGCTTTTTTTGTGTTCTGCAGAGCAAAGAAGGTCATCGAGATATGAAATGACAAGAGAGTAAAGGATGACAGAATCTTCACTTTTGGGTGAACTATCCCTTTAAGCAATAGCTCTGGAGCCAAAGGGATGTCAGAGGAAAAGTAATTTCAGAAAAATAACAAACTCAAGAGAATAACAAACTCAATAAGGTTTTTTTCCTAATAAGATAAATTGTGAAGAACAAAGCCAGGAGTGTTTCAGACATCACACACTTAACACTTACATTGAGACTATGTTGCTGGCTGAAAATCACATTATTGACTGTAACTTTGTTGCTTTGTTGAGCAATTTCACATTCATTGGAGACAGAAAAACGACACTGGAAACCTGTACTGTCATGCATGGTTAGACACAGTGTTGCATTCTCAAATACACACCTTTGTTTCTACAGTCATGAACAAAGCCAATAAACAAAGACCAACAAACTGCACCATAAAGAAAAAAAGACTTTACAAATAATTCGGTACACACATATGATGCTAAAGAAAAAATTTGACAGACCTATAAACACGTGTTTGTCATGTCTGTGCGTGTGTTTTGATGCTCTACTCTTTCTAGACAATTCCAGGAGATCAATACCTTGTTATATTTAATACTACATGTCTCGGATAAAGATCGATGTCCATGCATTTCTTTTCCATTTTTGTCTTTCAGCATCTGACACAGTATTTACAAGACCAGGCTTGTTTTATGGACACCACCCACATAATCACACACGTGTGTGTGTCTGTGATATTTGCCATTATTCTGTTACTTGGGGTAAACCAACTAATGGATGAATGTGACAATATTTTAAAGAGAAATGAGGATGGGACATTGTTACCTGATTGTTGTAATGCATTTACAATGCAAAAAGCAACAATGCAAGACACTTACTTTAAATTAATAATTAAATGCGCTATTATTAATGATAGCCATAAACAATACTTCTGCCAAACATTAGAATTAATACGTTTAACCTTAATAAAATGTACCATGGTAATACCAAAGCTAGATGGTATTCACACTGAAGGATTGCCGTCAGATATCTGTTATCTTTGATTGTACCTCATCAAAATGTGCATCATAATTTACAGCCAGAGCAATAAAGTTTCATGATAGAGCAATAAATAATTTTACTATACAATTATACAGGCTTTGTAGTCAAAACATCAAAGCAGAATATTCCTAAAACTACTAGAACTACGGGTTAAATCAAACAAGCACAAATGTTGGCGAGTTGCTTAATGCAATGTTATAAAACAGTGTTCCCTAACTTATACAATTTTTGTTTGAAAGCCTTTAGCATTTTTTCAAGTATTCATTTATCATAATAATTTGGTCTTCTAAAAGCTTCCTCAAAATGACCCCTCTGATGATAACAGTTATTAAAGTACTGAGGAACATTGGATGTGAAAGGTAACTTTATTACAATAATAATGTAAATGGGAAGCAGACTAAGATTAGATAAAATATTATAATTAGCCTCTGCTTTCATTACACATTGCACACTTAGTTGTAAGCTACACATTTAGATTCACATTAACAGAGATGCCAGTAATGGTCATCAACAAGGTAAAACATAAAGAGGGTTCTTGATCTTGATCAATCTCTTTGAACATTATGCATTCCTATTCGGACACATAATGTATCTCTACAAGATAGATATTTCAGATATTTGTGCAGTCTATGCAAATGCTTCTGGTGAAGCAAACGACTGGCAGCAAAATGTTGTTGTTAACATTTATAGAGAGTTTCAGTTAAACACATTAGTGATTTAGGAGTTACTTAGTTGTTACACCCATGGGTGGATTGGGAGATTCTGATCTTCTTCATGTAAAAGGAGTAAGGTTTACAAACAGATGCAATAACATTTGTCCAACCGGTGCATATTGTATCTTAAAATCACCTCCTGATCCAAGGCACCTTTGAGGATAAAGTCACAATGAAACAAAGTAAGTGAGATTTTGGCGTTTTAATTCAGATCTACAGAGCTATACCTCTGGCCAAAACAATCACAATTTGTCCTTGTCTAAACTCTGATCTCTTGTGTTCTCATTGAAGTCATTAAGCACATCAACCACGAGGGAATTCATATTCAAGCGAGTAATATGAGAACAGGGCTAAGTTAATGAATTCATTGCACACCATTTAGTTCAATATTGATTAGCTCCTCCAGCATTGCACGTTCATTTTTTGGTGAGGGTCTGCCGTGCGCGTGTATATGTGTGTGTTGAATCACTGCATATAGTGATACACTTTAATGAAATTGCTTAATGATTTCTTTTTATCTTGAGTTTGTCCTAAACAGTTGGCATTGGCTGCTTCATTTCCACTGAAAGCAAAGCCCATCTTCAGAATCTACAATTACACGCAATTACCATCTTCTTCAGAGGACACAGAGGAACAAAGTACAGCATGTTCCTTTTTGTGTGTTGTGTACGTGCATATGCTCCCAGCAAAAGGGCAATTATTTGAAAACTCAGATGCTTGAACCTCTAAAAGCTCTGCCTACTCAAACCTTTTTATTTTTTATGAGGAAAATCATCTCTGGAGAGACAGACTCTTCACCTTTTCAACCAGTCAAACATATGTGCTGCCAAAATTCAGAATCTCAGTATGCTGTCTTTGTGAGAAGCAGATGTCTGAATGAGACAATTCGCTTTATGCGTCTGCAATACAAACTGAACAGATTCGGAGCTCGATGAAAATAATTTTTAAACTGAAACAAAATGTATGAGTTAGGTCAATGGATCAACTAAGTTGTAAAGACAACAAAATCTTAAAAGCATAACATACTTATTGAGAATGTAATAAGTGCTATAATATTGCAAGCACCGTTTTGACTTTGTTTGTCGTAACAAACAGGAAGTTGTTTTTAATATAATGCAGTCTTTTCTGCCTCACCTCAGACCGACAATCCGTGTAAGCTCATTCCAGTTGCTCTTTTGGCACTTTGAAATGACTGACGTGTAATGCCACTGTGTTGACAGGAACCGAAATGTCTGCCATATCTTGACTGCAGCATTACTCTCGGTCTCATCTCTCAGTTCAATCCAAATGCCAAAGATACCTTTACATTTCTTTATATCTCTCAATTTTCTGATGCCTTCCTCCCGCTCAAAACAAAATATGACTTTAAAGGCCAATGTGCTGACAGGCATCGTTGGGAAAAAATGATATCTAACCAGGGTGCCTTAGCAACAGTGTGACATAGCAACTCCCTTTGATGTCCCGCCGAGCAGACAACCAGGCACATACACCGGCAGATCTCGTAGAGGGGAGGGAAAAAAGCGAGGGAAAGGAGACAAACAAGTTGAACTTTTCTGAAATCGCTTTGCCGCGTCTACCACTCGGCGTCTCTCGTCACCTTCTCATCTATCGCTCACCTTTCTGTTTCTCTCACATCTCTTGACTGTCTTGTCTTGTCTTTTCCACACTACATGTCAGCTGTTTCATCTAGCTTTTCTTCAAGGAGCTCAATCGTCTTTGTTTAATGCTTTCCAAACCCTTTTAGCCTTTGAGAGTTAGCATGCTAACTACGCTTGAGGCTGTATTAACTCCCTGGCGATAATGTATGCCGCGAAAAGTAAAAAATGACTGACACGTGTGGAAATTGCGTGTCGTGTAGAGCGCCAGGACTCAATTCTCTCGAGTCAAGAGTGTCAGTGTAGGCATTTGCGCACGTGCATATTTTACATACCGGAAATGGATAAATGAAAAAAAAAAACATCACATTAACTTAAATCTTAATGTATTAATAACTGAAATAAAAATGCAACCACAAAGGAGCCTCAAAGGGTAAGCTGTCAATTACTCATATAACTTGTCTATTAAAGGGATAGTTCACCCAAAAATGAAATTCCTTTCATCATTTACTCCCCCTTTTGTCATTTCAAACCTGTGTGGCTTTCTATCTGTAGAACACAAAATAAGATATTTTGAAGAATGTTGGTAACCGAACAACAGTGATACCCATTGACTTGCATTGGTGTTGTGTCCGTTCGACAGAAGTGGGTGGGTAACGCTGTCAAAATATCTTCTTTTGTGTTCTGCAAAAGAAAGAAAGTCAAACAGGTTTTAAATGACAAGAATGTGAGTAAATTATGACAGAATCACGCGGCTATTAGCATATTTTTGCATAAACTCACATGAGCAAACTTCCAAAATGAAGAGCAGATAATGTATGGACAGAGACAGTTTATGCACTTTTCTGTTGGCAAAGGAGAGGGTGGGATCGAAAAGATTAAACTTGCCGTTTTGTAATAATAAGTTCTTCCTACACATCCTCTAATTCAACTTTATCATTTTTGTAGGGAGTACAACTGTCTAAACAGGCGCATGTAAACCAGACATATCTGACTCACACTCTTGCAACAGTCACTGTGGTATTGTAAGAGAAAATAGGAATTTTTCAAGCTTTATAGGTTTGTGGTAATTCATCTTTCACAGTATGTCCTCCCCTTGCCTCTTATCACTCCTCAAACATTGTATAAATAATTTGTCAAGACCAGCCTTCAGGAAATAGTAGCTGGAATTCAGGAAGTGTCCACAGTGCCTGAGCTGACATGTGTCTCTTAATGTAGTTTCAAACTTAGAATCTGACCTCATGTAAAATATATTGGATTTGGCCTTTTTATGAAGAAAAAAATAAATCATGTGACTGTATATCTGTACTTATGAGCAGGCATTCAATGTCCATTTTCACCATATTAATGGATTCATATAATTTATTAATCTCATCGAGCCATAAAGCAGTGCACACATGCACGAAATCCTCCTGCACTCATGTGGTGAAATGAGAGAGCAGTGGAATTGTACATTTGTGTGCCATTTCAGGCATGTCCAGAAAGCTTATGAGGGTATTTGATGCTCACTTTCTTTTAACAAATGATAAAATGCTTCAGTTGAGTGTTTCCAGAAATACAGAAGGAGTTTCGACCTTCTCCCTAGAAAGTGTTTACCGAGAACAGACCTCTATGAGAGTCTCTTGGAGCTCTTGGAGAGTAGTAGTGTTTCGACATGCACACCAGGAGAAATTGATTGTGTCCTAAAAAGACAACATTGGCTCAAGGTTGGTCATTTCAGTTCTTTGTATAATATATGTTAAGCACCATCGACGCATGAAATGTTAAGCTATACTGAAATGATTCTTGCTACTGTAAAAGCTTCAAGATAAGAACCGAGTAAAATCAAACTTTCAATTATCAGTGAGTTTGTTTTGTAACCCACACTTGTGGTTCAAATATGATCTTTAGGTTTGATAGTTTTGCTGAATATAATGTATGCATCAGACAAAATATAATATACTAAAAACATGTCTGACAGAAATGACGCACACCCAACTTACTGTAAATGTCGGTGAGAGGATTTTAGCAGCGATTATGAGGTACAAAAATCAGCAAGTGTGAATCTTCCATATCATAACATTACAGTTCAACAATGATCGGGTAAGAGGCAAATGTTCAGTCATCCCATTCATCACACAAATATATTTGTTTAATACAAAACGACTTTATCAGCTGCAGGGACCAATATCCACTTCATAAAAATTGAATTCGTAATAGTATATTGATCAAGAGTTTTTGCCAGACAGTTAATTGTTTTGTCATAAGAACTTTTTGTCTAATAGGCACAATATTGATCCTTTTAATCGACTCCCTGATATAACTTACAATAAAGCCATTTCACTTAGCGATGGCATCAATAATACAGGAAACTAAGAATAAATGAATTGCACTATTATGAAAATGGTACAGTACAAACATGCAATGTGCATTGTTGTCACTCAAACAAAGTACTGGGAGTTTATGTTCTTCCTCCTTATTTTAGAAACAAATTTCAACGTTTGTCTTTTTTTCAATCTTTCTAAAGACGCTTTGTGCTACAGAATATAGCCTATGTAGGGATAATGTACAGGCAGCCGGTTGTTATTGCAAGAATAAACCCTGTCACACAACATTCATGCAACGTGTAAATGCCACGAACACGCAATTTGGTTTAATCATTTGTAAATATAATGTCATATATGTTTTAAAAAAGACAGTTATATTCATTTTTTGTGTAATTTTAAACTGTACTGTCAAATGATTTGCATCCAGGTCACGCATGTGTTATAAGATTTAAACTGTTGTTATCTGGGAATATCAGACCTTGGAATGTCCTGATTGGCCAATCGGAATGAAGTATTCCAGAGCGCCGTGTAATAAACACACGCACCTTAATCACTCTTTAGTGCATGGATAATATTATTTATTAAGTAATTCCATGCCACCTTTGCCAAATCTTAGCCGTTACAGAGACCTCTAAACAACCAATTTTTTACAACCCAATTTTTTTAATTCTTATTATTTCATAGTCATCCGTCCCTTTCAGGTAACTGTAAGTAATCACATATAATAAGAGTTTTGGTGAATTATGCCCATTTTCATCCTATCTGTACACTTCAGTAACATTAACACTCATTAAACATGCACACCAACATTACAAAAGTGTTTCAAATAATTCTCCATGCTGTAAGCCTCCACACACACATGCACGCACACACACGCACACACACTGCCAACTACACAGCTTATTGAACTTAAGCACCATGTTTAATGAGGCGTTTAAAAAAAATAAAAAATAGCATGCTATCTAATTAACTAATGTGACTGAGCACAGATAATACTCTGAAACCCAATTACTATGGAGTGCTCCAATTCAGTGTTTTAAATCGACACATCTTGATTGATTGTGTTCTTCGGGTCTATTTGGGTGAAGTACTTTAAGAGCAGAAACAAAATAAGAAACATGTTGTTAACCTTGTGCTATATTTTGTATAACACTGAACATCCTCTCATTATATTATCAAAACATGTATTAAAAACGTAAGTCTCTTTGAAACCGGCAGTTTGATTTAACCTCACTTTTCTGAAATGGATCGCTGCTCAGGTGCAGTGTGGACCGAGCGTCTCCTATCCTTGAAGAGTTTAGGCATTTCTTTAAAGTTTTGTTATTTTTAACATGTCATCGAGAGATGAGGCTGAGTGCTGTTGTTGAGAAAGAACAGTGGGAACAAAGGCTCAAATGCTGTGGACACAGCATCGAGCCTGAAGGGGACTATTATAAAGGTTGTATTTGTGTCAGTTGTGTGCTGCTCCAGCACAAAAGGACATAAAACGCAACCATCTCTATAAAGGTCCAATGCTTGTGTCCTTCACATCACTGTGCACAAAGAAGGCTGCTAGTGCCAGACTGTCCAGTTCGGTGCAGACAAGAAATACACTCGGTAAACTGTCAGTTATAAGTTTTGAAAAAGAATAGAGCCAGTGTAGAAGTAAAGAGGGAAAACCATGAAAGTCTTGCGACCTGATGATGTCTCCAGAAGGTTGGAATCAGCACTTCTTCTGCTCTGGTTTATGTCCCTAACCTCTGGATGATTTATTCCCCCCAAGACATAGATACAGTCTATAGCACATTGAGTTTACCAACCTCAGCATGTTTATAATGGCCTCATAACCCTGCTTTCTCTCTAACAAGCAGTCGCTGACTCTGACCTGCTTAAGTACAGTAGAGCTCAATGTAGGTAGAGAATCATCTGCCTTATTTAATTCGGAAAGAAACGAGGACGACCTATATTTGAGAAATGCTGAGGAATGGAAAGATACTGTATGAATTCAGAAGTTGAATTGTTTTATAAATGCTCTGCTGTAAGGTAATAATTCAAGGATGGATGAGAATATGTGGTTTTGGTTGAAGAGGTTTGTTTTTAGTTTACAGTGCATTGTGGGTAATGTGTTGTGCTAAGCTGCTCTTGGTGTTGTAGCCATGGTGATGTCCTATTAGTCTGTCAAGAACTGTATTTTTTTTCTTCTTTTTAATATAAAACAGAGCTGCCAAATACTGCATTTGAGATAACTGTGATGTTCTCTTCATTTGTGTTTGGTTAATACAATTAAGATATAAAATCACATCAATAATATGATGTTTACATAATATAAATATAACATGTTTGAACACCTATAGCAGGATATATATGTCTATGCTTTACATACACACACTCAAGCAAATGCTGGGTAAGCACTGGGTCAAAAATGGACAAGCCCAACTGTTAAATGTTTATTTTGACCCAGTTATTGGTTGAAACAACCCAACATACAGCTGATTCATTTATAACCCAACAGTTGGGTTACTTTAGCCACTTTCATTTGCCAAGGCCTGCCTAAGAAACCATATGAAACCAACCTTGCCGCAACCGATCGTGTTTTGTTTTGTGCCGTGTCAGGCTGAGAGCTATGGAAATTGGTAACAGACCGGTGTACACTCATGAACGTGTCAAAACGACAACATTTAAGACAACATTTGCCGTTTGTAGTGGAGTAGGCGGGGCGAGACCGTGGTTCGAGACCGGTGAGTAATTGTGAATAAGCGCCAGCTGTGCGCACACCGGGCTCGAATCACGTAGGAGATTGGGAGCATATAAAAGGAACGAGCGACCGAACCGTCGATGAGAGAGGACCGGGCCCGAACATGTTTGTATTTATATTTATGTTTGTGTTGCCGGCAGTCGTCCGTGAGGGGCTGCCGGCTGTTTATTTACTTTGTTATGATTTGATTAAATGTTTGCCGGTTCCTGCCTCCTTCCTTCCTTTTAATGAACTTTGCTACACCGTTAAACTTGCGTACTTTTAGGAATGTAGCGTTTAATTGATCGAGACAAATTCTTATTCCAACTGATGTTAACACAACATCTTACTTCTTTAATCAGGTGACTTTGTGTTATTTCCAGGAGGACTGTTAAAGAAAGTGCCTTCTGTAAATCCTGTAGAATTCAATCAAGAAAGTGTGACTTATTTATCAGACGTTCAGCCAAAGGTCAGTGGGCGTTATGTCTGAGACTAGGTTATTCATCCCTTTTTAATCATTTGTTTTAGTGTTCAGAGTTCAGACAGACCTTATAATAAATAGGACAATTTTTGCAAAGGTTGTCTTTACTCATTGCGCAACAATCACAAACTGCATTAAAGCACAGGACACTGAACCTAACTGAATGAAATATACCTATAACATAAATATTTATAATCTGACATTATCTAATCATTTCCACTAAAACCAAGAGTATTTTGTCCCTCAATGCCTCATAAAAAGTTATGGGACACCCAGGTAACATTGTGGAACGTGCCTAGAATGAAGTAAGGTTACAGACAGTTCAAGTGAAGGATAGAGGTGAACTTCTCTGCCGTCCATTTCTTTAGCTCTCATTGTTTTATACCCTGTGGTTCCATTTTAAACCATTAGATGGTAACTAGCATTAAAACAGAAACACAAGGACAGTTCATTGCAAGGGTTAAACGTTGCCCTGATATTTTTTAGGAGTTAGAATCAGGCGTTTTTGCCGTCTCGTGTGCTTCCATGAATCAGAGTTAATGATGAATATTTTTCATTTATTCATTAAGCAGAAGCTTTTATCCAAAGTGATTTACAAGATACAGATGAAACGCAAGCAATTTATCATAGAGTTGAAATGCAGTTGTAAAATGTAGGAAAGCGAAACTTCATTAGCATGAATTAAGGGCTCACGAAAAATGGGTTCCTCTAGCCATTTTTAATATTATTATTGTTTTATGTTCTTTATTTTAGCTCTTTATTTACAGATTCCGGTTTCGGCGCTACCAAATAAATTTATGATTGCCATACCCACAATGCAGTAGTTATGCTAAAACTTGATTCTCTTAATTGTGTTTATCCTAAAATATTACAACTTTAATATCATAATGCAACAGCCCTCCTCAAAATATTGCTACTTTCATCTCAACATTACAGCATTCTTATCATAAAAGTGCTATTAGAGAGTATTCTCAAAATATTACGGCTTTCTTTAGGTGGTCTTTAACTCATTTTCCATGTTCAGTCCAACGCCATCTTTCAACCCCCTTATGCTTTCGGACAGTTGTTGAGAGGTCTGACATACTGAAAGAGATGAAATGGTAGATTTGGGACAGGAGAGCGTGTGTGGGGGTATGTTGGCTTGAGCATTCACAGCAGACCATCTAAACCCTAATGGGATGTTTTACGCTGAAGACAGGCGTTTTACAGCCACAGTTCCACAAGGCCAAACCACAGAGTAAAAGAGAAGAGCAAGATACAGAAAGAAAGCGAAGAAAAGGATAAAGGTGTGAATAGGCATCACTAACACCTTTCCCCGATGTTCTCAACCTCAGACAATGTGGCCACTTTCCTCTTCCCTGACATACTGTCTCCAAATAGAAGAATGAAAATCTTTAAGCACTCAAGAGACATCACATCCACGGAGGAAAAAACTCTTACTGACTTCAGTGATATAACCATTGCTTTTCTCTGAGAAGAAAGGAATCAGCTTCTTGATGTTAAGGGGGTGATTGCTTTACATTGTTGATGGACAGGAAGTGAGTTTCTAACGGAAAATGGTGGTAGTGACTGCCTAATGCTGCATCACATGAGTGGTGGAATTGCCGCAAGGCAGCCGCCTTTGAGCCGACGTGGCTGCCGCTGCCGTTTACAAAAATATAAAATATTTTATATCTTCAGGTGCGTATGCCGCAAAGAGCCGAAGCACGCTTCCGCTCCGCCAACAAAGCGACCCGCGTTTTGCCGCTTACCTCTTGTTTCCCTTTGAAAATTAACTGGATAAAAATGTGACTGCTGTGTACCGTGTGAATACAGCATTAGGTGGTTAGCTGTTGGCCAAGATTGTTTTATGTAGTTTAAGAAGGGTTTTCTGGACACACATTAATTCTGCCCAATGCTTGCGTATATTAAACTTACCTAACATACCCCTTATTTCTCCTAACATGGTGAAGAGACAGGTTCACAATCATATTTTCCACAGTAAATAAATTAAATAAAAAAAAATGTTTTTCCCTAGAAGACACCAAAATGGGTCTGGCAAAGACAAAGAGTGATGTAAAGAACAGGTAGGATGTGACCTATCACAATGCAACTTTAATGCTGAGGACAAATGGGGTGTTTTGAGTGTTCCCTTTCGATACTTCACTCGTACTGCGTAGCAGGACGCTATGGGGAAAACTCCTTTTTCTCCGATGACTGAAGCTTTTCAATAACGCAGTGAATACTGCACAGCCATTGGTGCGTGCAAAGTAAAACTTTGCGCCAATGGAAGCGAAGCTGCACAGACCTATGGCGATGGAGCCCGCCAGAAGGGGCGGGGCTTATGGCTATATAAGCAGACACATCGCCGTAGTGTCTTCAGATCTCTTCTCCTTCAGCGACGACTCGATCTTTGCTACTCGAGACTGATTGCTTCGCCGTCGAAAAGCCTTCGCAGCGGATTGGACTGTTGCTCAGCGGCCTCGCTATTCTCCAGCGCAAGTAAGCAGTGCCGTCTATTCCCTGCCGCCATCCGGCGACTCTAGAAGAGCAATTTCCTAGAGCAAATTTCCTGCACGTTGCTTCAAATGCCGCGCCGTCCCTGTCACTCGTGTGGGGTTTGCCTCCACGCTGCTGACGGTCACGGCGAGTGCGTCTCATGCTTGGGAGTTTCCCACGCTCAAGACGCACTCAGAGAGACGGAATGCCCTCATTGCGAGAGTATGAGTCTCTCTTCTCTGCGCTCGCGGATAGCTTTCTTTTCAGAGAGCGATTCCGCTCCTCGATCCCTCCCGCTTCAATCCCCAGCGGAGGCGAAGCAGCGGGGTAGAGGAACTAAGCGCTCGGGGAGTAGTGAGCTCACGTCCCTTCGGCGTGCCTCACTCTCTCCACAGAGAGATATTGCGCCGGTTTGCTTCTCCCAGCCTGACCAGCGTCCACCGCCAACCGCCGGTGACATGGTCTCGTTTGGCGGAAGCGAATTCGAGGAAGACGACGCTATGTCGTTAGCGGCTTCAGACGGGGAGGAGCTGTCGGGCTCGTCTTTCGACCCCGCCCCCCTGCCGTCTGTAGAGCACAGCGAACCCGCGCTGTATGTGGACTCCGAGTTTTTTCGGGTCCTCACTAAAGCTGTGGAAGAGCTGGGCTTGGAGTGGTCCTCTCCGGAGGAGCCCACTCGCAGCCGCCTGGACGAATGGTTCCTGCCGGGGCGCTGCTCAGCCCCTCGTCAGCGGACTTCACCGTTTTTCCCTGAAGTTCATGACGAACTCACCAGGTCATGGCGCGCTCCCTTCTCGGCCCGCCTAAGACCCTAATCCTCCTCCGCTCTCACCTTTGTTGACGGCGCAGAGGAAAAAGGCTATGAGAAGCTGCCTCCCCTGGATGAGTCGGTGGCCGCACATCTGTGTCCGCCCCCGGCCATCGGTTGGACGGCGAAAGCAGCTCATCCCTCCAAGCCGTGCAAAACTACATCGGCCCTTGGGACGCTTTTTTTCGTCCGCCGGCCAGCGGCTTCAGCACTGCATTCCATGGCAGTGCTCCAGGTATACCAGGCCAAACTTCCAGGCGATGGACGAGTCTGGCACTGACATCGCCCCTTCAAAGAGCTACGGAGCGCAACGGATCTCGCTCTACACGCCACCAAGGTCGCGGCCCAGGCGATAGGCAGATCCATGGCCAGCCTCGTGGTGCTTGAGCGGCATCTATGGCTGACACTCACGGAGATCAAGGAGGCTGACAAGGTCCCCTTCCTCGATGCTCCGATTTCCACCACCGGCCTCTTCGGACCGGCAGTGGAGGGTTTCGCGGAACGTTTCACGGCAGCGCAGAAGTCTTCGCAGGACATGAAACATTTCCTGCCAAAAAGACTCGGATCCAGACCTGCTCCGCCTCGCCCCAAACCAGCACCGGCTCAGCAGCCTGTCAAGGCTGCGCCACCCGCTGTTCAGAAGGCTACTGGAAGCGAGACTCGTCAACGCTCTCGCTCGGGGAAAGCTAAAGAAAGCTCTTGTATGTGCCCAAGCACCCCGTTCTGTCCCGGGTGCCGGCAAAAAGGTGTTTACTTTTATTGTTGCAAATGCTGGGTCTGTTCTCATGCCTGCACAACCCACCGCTGTTCTAGGATACTTTAATAAAACACAAACATTGTCAGAAAAAGAGCAATTTCCTCTTCCACTCTCCACGGGAGTCAAGCCCCCAATAGGCGGCGTACCTCCCCAATGCATTCAACCCCTTGCCCTACGGGTCGAGGCCTGGCAGGCCATCCCCGGGGGTAACAGATTGGGTTATGGGCATAATATCTCGGGGATATTCTCTCCAGTTCGCTCGCAGGCCCCCACTGTTCCGTGGGGTCATCTCTACCCGTGTTCAGAGCGCAAATTCACACGTTCTGCGCATGGAGTTGAGGAACTTACTGGACAAAGGAGCCATAGAACCGGTTCCTCCAGATCAAACCGAGTCAGGCTTCTACAGCCGCTACTTCCTCGTACCCAAAAGGATGGCGGCCTCCGCCCCATCCTCGATCTCAGACATCTGAACCGCGCTCTTATGAAACGGCGCTTCAGAATGATTACACTGAAACAGATCCTCAAGCAAATATGCCCAGGGGACTGGTTTTTCTCCCTGGATCTGAAAGACGCGTACTTTCACATCCAGATAGCCCCCCATCACAGACGATTCTTGAGATTCGCCTACGAAGGGTTGCATATCAATACATGGTCCTTCCATTCGGGCTGTCTCTAGCTCCTCGCACCTTCACGAGTGCATGGACGCGGCTCTATCCCCTCTCAGGCAGACGGGAATCCGCATTCTGAACTACCTCGACGACTGGCTGATTCTAGCACAGTCAGAGGAAGAACTACGGGCCCAGAGGTTCATCCTCCTCAGCCATCTCGAATGCCTGGGACTCAGAATCAACCGTGCCAAGAGCGCTCTGTCCCCCAGCCAACGAATTTCGTTCCTGGGGGCGGTTTTCGATTCGATCCGTATGACGGCCAGAATTGCACCAGACCGTGCTCTGGCTATTCAGCAGCTCGCGGCCTCCTTTACACTGGGCGTCACGCCCCCTCAAAGCGTTTCAGAAGATGCTGGGTCTCATGGCCTCTGCGTCTCAAGTACTGCAGTTGGGCGTTCTTCGGATGCGTCCGCTGCAGTACTGGCTGAAACCAAGAGTTCCGCCACACGCTTGGCGTCTCGGACACCTACGCGTCTCGGTGGATCAAGTCTGTGTATCCGCTCTAGCACCATGGAAGAATCCTCTTTGGTTGGAGCAGGGTGTGCCCCTGGGCACCACATGCAGACAAAAGGTGATCACGACAGATGCCTCCAACACGGGTTTGGGGGGCTCTGTGCAATGGCACACCGGCCTTTCTGCCGGTCTTACGGGACCGCCATGTCTTAGTCCAATCGGACAGCATGACAGTGGTGTCCTACATAAATCACCAGGGAGGCCTCTCCTCAAGACGCCTTTTTTCCCTGGTACTTCACCTCTTGGAATGGGCCCAATCCAATCTGCGCTCACTGAGGGCAACTCACGTGCCGGGCAGACTGAACCGGGGAGCAGACATGCTATCTCGGAGCAACGTCCCTTCAGAGGAATGGACGCTCCACCCCAGGTCGGTTCAGAAAATCTGGGAAGTCTTCGGCAAAGTGGAACTCGACCTCTTTGCTTCGAAAGACAATACTCATTGCCCAACTTACTTTTCGAAGGACAGGGACGCCTTGGCCCACAACTGGCCCAATCGTCTCCTTTATGCCTTCCCTCCGATCCCTCTCATACCACAGACAATCAAGAGGATCATAGAACAGAAGCACAGGGTGCTGTTTGTAGCCCCACTCTGGAAGAACCAGCCTTGGGTTGCAGAACTGTCTCAGCTGCTCGTAGCAGCCCCGTGGCCTATCCCCCTGAGACGAGACCTCCTCTCTCAGGCAGGCAACACGATTTGGCATCCCCAGCCAGAACTGTGGGCTCTGCACCTTTGGCCTCTCGACGGGAGCCTACGGTCCTCCCCGAGAGCGTCATAAATACGATATTACAGTCCAGAGCTCTGTCTACAAGGCGACTCTATAACCTCAAGTGGTCTGTCTTCTCTGCCTGGTGCTCCATGCGGGAGCAAACCCAGAATACTGTGACATATCACTAATTCTGTCTTTCCTGCAGGAGCTGATGGATAAGGGCCGTTCCCCTTCCACGCTCAAGGTTTATGTGGCAGCAATTGCAGCTTCTCATGCCCCCATAGAGGGCCGAGGAGTTGGGAAAAACGACTTGGTCGTTAGGTTTTTGAGGGGTTCCAGGCGGCTACGCCCTCCTCGCCCCCTCACCGTTCCCATATGGGATCTGCCCACGGTGTTGAGAGCTCTCAAGGGTCCTTCCTTTGAGCCTCTACAGTCCGTGGACCTTCGTCCCCTAACACTTAAAACCGCCCTGCTTCTAGCATTAGCATCGGTAAAACGTGTGGGTGATCTGCAGGCGCTCTCTGTGAGCCCCTCCTGTCTTGAATTTGGGCCGAATGACTCTAAAGTAGTCCTCAAACCGAGACATGGTTACGTGCCTAAAGTGCTCTCTACTCCCTTTAGAGCACAGGTAGTGACACTTTCTGCGCTCCCCTCCTCCGAGCAGGACCCGGAGCTCAATCTGCTCTGTCCTGTCAGAGCACTTAAGATTTACATTGAGTGTTCCGCCCCTTTTAGGAAGTCGGAACAGCTCATTGTCTGATTCGGTGACCGCACCTTAGGGTCTCCCGTCTCAAAGCATAGACTATCTAAATGGATCTCGCTAGCATATTCTTCCTTGGGCCTTCAATGCCCTACGGGAGTCAGAGCCCATTCCACAAGAGGTGTCGCCTCTTCCTGGGCATGGTCTAGCGGAGTCTCCATAGCGGATATTTGTGCGGCGGCCTGCTGGGCTTCGCCTTCCACATTTACCAGATTCTACAGTCTGGACCTTCCGGCCTTACACGCCCGGGTCCTTTCTGCCTAAGACTAGAAAGCTCGGCCGTGGTTGCCCTCAACCACACCGACACCTAGCATTCCCTTGGAACGATTAACCGGATTAGGCCACCTATTAGCTTGGCTTTTCCGTCTTTCGCAGGTTTCCCTGCCTCATACCTATCCTCGAGCCACGGCTCTGGGATTTATTGTTTTCGTTCCACTTGTAGCACGGCGGGATTGTATTGGTTCCCCATAGCGTCCTGCTACGCAGTACGAGTGAAGTATCGAAAGGGAACGTACTCGGTTACTTACGTAACCTCGGTTCCCTGAGATACGGGAACGAGTACTGCGTTCCTTGCCGTGCTTACAAGCTGCATATGGTCGTCGCTTCAGTCGAATTAACCTGAAGACACTACGGCGATGTGTCTGCTTATATAGCCATAAGCCCCGCCCCTTCTGGCGGGCTCCATCGCCATAGGTCCGTGCAGCTTCGCTTCCATTGGCGCAAAGTTTTACTTTGCACGCACCAATGGCCGTGCAGTATTCACTGCGTTATTGAAAAGCTTCAGTCATCGGAGAAAAAGGAGTTTTCCCATAGCGTCCTGCTACGCAGTACTCGTTCCCGTATCTCAGGGAACCGAGGTTACGTAAGTAACCGAGTACGTTTTCGGTGAGTTTAGAGATGGGGAGGAAAAAGGAAGGAAGAATGAGAAAATTTAATATTAATACAAAGAAAGGAGAAAATGAAATTGTGTAAAACTTAGTCTCTTCACCGTTATCCAGCAGATACCAATCTTCCCCAAAATTGAACATCAGGGGAAATGTCACCCTCTTTAATGCCCCATCCATTTCTCCCAAAAATGCACTTTCCAAAATGGTTAGTCTGAGATGAGACAGCGAGAGAGTTTTAGAAAGGAAAAGTTCGAATGAAAAGCTTCTTAGAAAGAGATGCATGTGCCATAATGGTTCTATCAAAAAGGGTTTTAAAGATGTTGAAATGGCAAAAATGTGTAATTACTTTTGCTTTTAAAGAAGCATGACGTCCCTCGTACATGCCTGTTGGATGAATGATGTTGAAGAAGATAAAAACACATGATTTTGAAATAAAACACTCCCAGCCCTAATATAAAGGAGAACAATTGTAATAGTGTTCATAAAAGTTTACCATCCCCTTTATAGTTTTAAATAAATAAATAAGGCTCACCTATTTGACAAGCTGCTGGAGAAAGATAATGCATTTGAATTGTGGCAGTGTGGACTCAGCAACCTTCAGCAGAAAAGAGTCATGATCAATACATCATCAATCAGTGGCTTTAGAGTGTGACATGCCTGACGCTGGCAAGCATAAAAATTTAGGGATTACAAAGGCGACAAGGAACTTAAAAGATCTGCATGCAATAGTGAAACGCAAGTGGGGAAAATGCAACTCTTGCTCAAAATGATAGATTGTGATCGAGGGACCACTGGCCATTAAACCTGAAAGTACGTTACTTTTAATCATAGTTTTAAAGGCCATGTAGAGAACGTTACTTTTGAAAGTAACTTGTTCTAAAATTGCATTTACCTATTATTTCTATTATTAGTTACTATTAGGTCATTTTTTATGGAAAGAACTATACTGCATTCACTACTATATTCAGACCTAAATTCTCTAAAGATTGGTTGCATCTAAAATTGTCAACTGGTTCAGCTAGAGTTCTCAAATAAAGTCACCCTATAATGGTTCCCCATCTGTATAGAGCTTTTAGGTGCAAATCTTTAACATATTTTGACCATATTTTGGCGGTTAGAAAGTCACTGAGATGACTTTTACATCTGCATCATATTTATGTAGAACAGTAATGCAAAACACTGATTTTATACAGAAAAAAATGCACTTTCCGTCAGATTTAATACTCTACAGATGAGAATAATAATTGAATTTGAGAAAAAAACATTACCGTATTCTGGATCTACTTGACAGAATTAATAGAGCAAAGTAAATAAACTGGGCATATAAAACATTTACTGCTTGTTTTGTTATTCAGGTCTCAGACCTGTTTTGCTCCGAAGCATCTGGTAAAACGAGACAGATAGTAAGAATGAGCGAGAGAGATGTTGAGTGATTTACCAGCTAAAATGGAGCCCAGAGCTGATGACCAAGAACGAGAGAGTGAGGGAGAAGTGAAACAGTTTACACTGTCTGCCAGTTTGGCCCCCGTAGCAATCTGAGAGCCATTTGTCAAAACTAGAGGAAGAAATTATACGGCGCTCAGCAGAGCTGGCGACCAGAGATGATTTATTGAGCTGGTATCGATGCCCACCCACACCCAAACAGAACCGACACATGGGTGATTTCATGGGACGGCCTCTCCATGGATTTGCAAACATTTTCCATGAACCATGTCTGGTCTTCAAATTACGGCAAAATCCCCCATACGACTCAATCCTTAATCTCACTGTTATTTAACCTCTACACATAACATTTATTTTTGAGGAGGCACCTGTGAAGCTTCCGTTTAATACAAATCATCCAGACAAAAGAGACTCAACAAAGGCAGTACAAATTAATTGAATTGGTCATGGGTGAGAGACACAGAGTCAACAGAGACTGAATTCACCCACATTGTGAATGTCTTCAGACGAAGCGGCGAACAGGACCAGGTGTGAATTTACGCAGGTTTTCGGCATGGCGAACGCAACAAGAGACTTTAATTTTACAGCAGAGATAAAGAGATGAAGTTAATTAAAATGCTCCAGCTCTAATCACTGGAGTACAGCCACTTTAAAGAGAAAAATACATGCCTTGTCAAAGTGTGTCAGAGCTAGAGAAAGAGCGAGAGAGAGAGAGCATGCTGTGTTCTTCTCTGGAAACTAGGAATGAATTATCTAATCAAAGATAAATTTGCTTGGTGAGCAATAGCCAATCAGATACTCAGATGGTGTGCTGCCGAGTTAACCGCCGCAGGAGGTGAGATACTTTAATAAGCTAATTTGAGCACATCTGAATCTATCAGGATGACAGCATGCAGTAGATATGAGTGCACGAGAGGTGCCGTTGATGTTGGTAACAGGTGCAGTGCTTTATCATTTTTTGAGCTAAGTTTTCTAGGTACCTAGCAGGTGATTTGGAAATAGGATTCTGTAGATAAGACTGGCTGTACAAAACTCTAATACATTAAATAAAAGTACATGTATAATGAAAAGACAAACTTGGTACAACAAATAAAATTACTTTTTCCAATGCAATCAGGTTCATTGGAGGTCAACATGGAAAGAAATCTTTAGGCCAAGTTTTTACCTACATATGTTATATATAAAATAAAATATTTTGCTCCCAGACAATTTTCTGTACAAATAAAAAGTAATCGCATGTTAAACAACACACTTCCTGTGGAATTAGACAGAATGGTTTTAAATCAGTTCTGAAGAAAATGGAAAACCTAAACTAAGCCAAAGTTAATACATTTATATGATAGAGATAGAGGTGTTGTTCATGGGCTTGCAACACGAGGTTAAGTGAGGCGGTGACTTCTCGAAAGCATCGAAATTCTCACACGTAAGAAAATCAAAACCTGCTCTTTTGTTGTTTATGTCTCTTTAAAACCTCCAAGAGATGCCAGGAAAAATTCTGTAGTGCACTATTCAATTGCAATGGCGGAATGCCACGTGACAATCTTTCAAGGGTGAGGTGTAGGCTACATTTTGCCAAAGTCCCACACAGATGCCCATTTATCTCCAATGTCCAGTGAAATGATGATATTGGATGGCCCTCTGAACATTTTGCCGTAATCCGGCATAAATCCATCCGCCCAACAACTTCACCCCATGATCCGTTCCTGTGAAACTGTCTGGTGATACTTTCTGTGAACCCAACAGTGTCACGAATCTTACAAAGCGCTTAACCCCATTAAAACACCACGGTGCCAGCTATTAAAAACAGACACGCAAGGATGTGATCTGTCGCATTTGTCTTTCACTGTGTAAAGTCCAAGTCTGTTGAGTAAAGGCCTCGCTCACGATTGCTAATTTCTCATTCATTCTTTTGTAGAAACACCTTTCTGAATAGATAATCACCAGCGGACATTCATGTGAACCTGACGCTGATCAGAAAGGAGATGAATACACTTTCATACCTGATGCGTCTAATTTCCGTAATTGTGGCAGTCAATGAAATAATTAGCGGCTGCAATGAAATAATCAGCGGCTGCTCCTCTAAGCCACATTGTTCTATTCAGTGGGCTTTGTCATTAACTGTCTACAGTTGGCCATTTTAACCACTGATTAATGTTTTACTTATTCAAAGCTGTAAGAGAAAAGTGAAAGACCTTCACTCGGCTGACCTGGGTACAATCACCATTTGAGTGTTTTTACATTAAAAAACATCAAAATCAATAAGTAATAGGCTATTTTCTACCCGGGTTTTGAGGCCGGCTTGATAAACGATCGGTTTGAATGGGCGTTCCGCCATGAAGACTTGGAAGGAAACGAATGGATAGCAGTGAATGGATAGCAGTTTGCGTAGTAAACTTAGTTGGAGCATTCTGTGAATTTGGTTAGAGACGTAACGTTAGGTTACACATTCGGCCTATTCGCACAGGATAAGTATTATCTGGGGACCTCGTGTGATTTAGAAATTACCTCCCCACATCTGTATTTCATGAGGCGCATTCGCACGGGATAAATGAAGCTTGTGATTTTACAAAAATTTACTGACTTATTTCCCGGATGTGATGGCAAGGCTTTGCGTATAGTTTGTATAGCGTAAAGTTGTATAGTATTTAACGATTCGCACTGGATTAAGATCACAGACAACCTCTGCAAGTATTACAAATGACTAGAAGTCCCCAGGTAACACTGATCCTGTGCGAATAGTTCACAGGGCATATCAAGCAATCTCTAACAAAGCAATAGTGACAGTACAAAAAATGTTGTACTCACATAAGATTGCTGCGCCATTCCTATCGTATCCAATATTGACGGCAGAGCACTGCGTTTTAATTTCAGTCTCTCCGCAAATCCATCGTCGACCTCTGCCTTGTTCACAAAGGAATCCGCGGTAATGTTTTACCCACGTGAGCTGGAACCTCTTTAAAAAATAAACTTCAATCGCGCATTACTAATGTCGGAATCCGAAGGAAGGTTATGAAGCGACTGTGTTCTTCCCCAACCAGGCACTGACTGGTTCTGGGCCACTTGTATTACTTCAGTTCTGTCATGCACGAACCAGTGGGCGGGGCTAGAGAAGTAGTAATTGATATTCTCCTGTGGAGGCAGTGTTCAACCTATCAATGATGTCATAGATATTTCTGTTCGCTGGGCTTGGTGTCAATAACAGATGTAATCTCAGTAACAAGGGCGTTTTCAGTTCTGACACTTACATGATGTTTGCGTGAATTCGATTTCCTCTTATATAACAAAAGCTTGGGTTACAATTGTGGTTTTAATTCATGGCACCTTTAAGAAAATACACACAAAATACATACAAAAGATTTAAAATATTAAGGTACTTGTCATGTTTTGGCTTCAAATGCTACATTTGTAATGCCGGAATTGCTCATAACAGGACATTGTAGCAGTCATCTTTGCCATGACGAAATGATTTGTGCCACTCATTTCCTCATTTCCTGTGCTTCCTAAATGTAATATACTTCAAGCTTCACGAATGAAATAGCTCTTTTATAAATGTTTGTACTTCCTTCCAAGGTTTAAAAAAAAAAATATGGAGGCTACCAACTCAGAAGGTTGTGACACAACACAAAGATTTCTCTGACTTTCTTTTTAACGAGAAACACTTGCCACATTATTCCAGACTGTTTCGAATTTTTAGCAGAGCTAAGCAATATTGTGCATGAGGGTTATAATAATAAATGATTTCCCATAGAATGGGAGATAAAAAATGCACTGCAGACACTGGCACCATTCTAAAAATGCACATTCATGCTTGTGAACACATAGCCCTCCCTTGTGTGAACCATTTACTGTGTTACACTCAACCCTATAACCAAGGTCCATCATTAACTGTTCAGCACGACGATTGTGAAACATTTATCAGCCATATGTAGGCCATGTAAATGTAGTCATACTATTGTACAAAAAACAGGCTTGAGTGTTCTTTCGTAAATGTCGTAGCAAGTAACATTATTTAGTCACCTTGGTGAGTTAATAAAACTCCAGGCGAGCGAGTGTTAATTTGGAACTTGCCTCTAGCCTCTGTGCTACGGTGACAATATATTTTAACCTTCTTTATACCAAGACGTGACGAACAGATTAAACAAACCTTTAAGGAAGTGTGTGCGAGGAAAGAACGAAAAGGAAACTGGAAATGGGGCTTGTCACTGAAGCTTGTCCACTGTGTTTCCATGGTAATTGAAGCAGACATCTGTAATGGTGAATAACTTGACCTGAATCTGTTTTAGGAAAGCTGCGAACAATTGTCAAAGTTTCCCACCACAGATAGAGAAATGCAACTTTAGCACTGCGTCCGAGATCGCCTACTTCCATACTATATATAGTAGGCGAAAATGAGTCATGATTGGCATGTCAGAAACCTCAGTATGTAAAAAACAGTAGGCGAGAAATACCCTGATCATCTACTTCTTCCGCCGAGATTCGTGAGTGTGGATCGGATGGACACTTCTCTATCCCATGATGCCACAGGAGCTGAGCAACGGTCAAATCTCAAAAGTAAATCAAATAAATATAGCGGAAAACTTTAAGGCGGATGTCCGTTTTTAATGTAAGTGCCAATAAATTAATTTCTCGTGATTAAATTATGTTTTTATCAATGCTCACATATAGGTTGTTGCTAATACGTCATAGGTCAAAGAGCATACGGGTCATATGACCATAAAACATGGCGGACCCAGTATGTCCGAAATGTATTCATACTACTTCCACTCATACTATACTGTATAAAGAACTGTTTTGACGGCCGATATGTAGGTACTTATTCAAATTCAGTACGTACTGCAGTATGCAATTTCGGATGCAGCATTGATGTTGTTTGTTATGGCCCCGCCCCTCCAGATCCAATTAATCTGTAAATGTTTATTGAAACAGATGTGAACCACTTAAACCTCCCCAAGTGCTCAGTGGCGCCCCCATTACTTTCTCATTCCATGTACAGTTGGTATTTATTCTCAGCGAATTAAAATTCATCGCCATCTGGTGTGATTTAAACCCCCACCCCTCATGTCTCTTCTAAAAAGGCCCCTCCTGACATAACCCATTATAGTTTAAAAGATTCAGAGCGAACCACTTTTCCTTTCTCTTTGAGTCATTATCACCATAAAGATTTGGCAACCCTCTCTGTAGTAACCCATTGTATATAAAATTACACAATATAATTTCAATTTAATGTTGATGTTGAACAACATATGTTTATTGCTGAAACTAAAATCACACAAATCATTTGGAGATTTCAAACTTAAGTAACGTTACAACATTTATATAAATTTTAAAGTGTAAGTTTAGGAAATAGCATTGTGATGGTGTGAAAAGGGTGAGATCCGGATCCTAAATTTATGCCAGCTGCCAGAGATTGGCAAAACCATAACAGAGCATTGTGTTTAATAGTTGGATTTGTCTCCACCTGTTTTTTTCATAAATTATCTTATTTAGTGAATGATTTTAGATGTAGACAGTTGGTCCGGTTGTTCAGCGGTTCCCAAAGTAGGGGTTGGGACCCCCTAGGGGTCGCAAGATGATTTTTAGGAATAGCATATAAAATCAATAAGTGTAACAAATAAAAATATTAGTTAAGTTAAAAATAAAACCATGCAAATAAAAAGCCATCAGCCTTTGGAATTTCCTCCCCCTCGATCGTGACCACTGAGGTGATTACGTCAAATTAGCAACCACATTTGGTTAAGTGCAGCAAGTCATTTTACAGTACCACGTTAAACATTAGTATATGTGCACGCAAAATATATTTTTCACGCTGTAAGTTTAGGATATTTTTTATTTGTCGAAATGAAAATTTGGTTAATATCGACCAAAGCCAACGCAGGGATGCCAGGAGGGCGGAGAAGCACTGCAGTCAGAAAGGCCATCCTCCTCAGGTACGAAAAGAGTAACATCCATCAGCACTCGAATCCGTTTGAGTTATATCTGTAGTATTATCTGTAGTAATAGTTCATGGTTTATGCGCATTATTATGTCATTATTATGCGCATGTTTAGATGGACTTAAAGGGCTGAAATCCCAGGTGTTTTCTGCAATGTAAAAATAGTCAATGGTATCCCCAGAATGTTTATTTTTTTAAGATTCAGCTCAAAATACACCACATATCTTTCATTGCAAGATGTTGAATGTGACCATTTGTGGCTGCAATGGAAAACGCGCCGTTTTTGTGTGTGTCTCTTTAAATGCAAATGAGCTTCTGCTCCCCTCCCCGTATGCAAAATAGGAGGTAGAGCGCTTACACGTGTGCTTTGGATGACATCAAGACAAGCAATATAGCGGAAAGTGCAATTACGTTTGTAATGCCCTTTCCAAACAAAACCATACACTAACTTCAATAAAAATCACCTTAAAGCCTTGTTCATGAATACGAATGAAATGGAAAAGACAAAAACATAGATAGAACAACAGAATATGCTGACCATTTGCTGTATGAAATGTTGGCCATTGATGATTAATAATGTGCATGCATATTACTTACAGACATAAACACGGATATAGGCAAAACATGCATTCAGAGTACTTGTATATGACAGACAGGTATGTAAAGATCAGCAACCAAGTGTTATTACGTTGTGAGTTGCAATTTCTGGGTAACCTCATTGTCTTACAAATGCGCACTCGGTTTCTATCCACTCTAAGAATTGTTGAATTTAGGACATACAAGAAAACACTGAACTCACCGAACAAGACACTGCTATAACTTCCTTTAGTTGTAATGAATAAGCTTTACAGAAATTATGTTGGTCACAAGTCTTCTGAACCGATGGTCGCGATGCGTTTTACCACTAACGTTACGACACAACAGCTGTCTTTGGACCAATGTATAGTTTCAGGATTAGCCACGAACATGTAAACAACAGCCGCTAACATGCTAAACACATTATTTAAGAAAGGTCTCCTCCCGGCCTTCTTTTATGTTCCATTTTACATCCAACAACAACACACATTTGTGATTCTTAGACATTTTTGTCGCTGGCCAGTGGCTACATCTGCTCTTGCCTGAAAATGGCTGACAACGTGTCTCTGGCATGTGGGAACTACGCGCTCATGAGGCGGAGTCTGCGAGTGGTCATTGGCAGGCGTAAACAATGTGACATCAGATTGTAAGCGTTTCCTCAACAGCCTGTTTTGTATCACTGTTATGGTTTAAGGAGATTACAAAAAGAAGAATAGATGAGTTTGTATACTTACAGGGTGTTTTGCACACACACTGGCGACTCAATTTCTGGTAGATAAACATTTAAAAGTGCATTTTCTGGGATAGCGGCCCTTAAATAAGTGCTTTTGCACAGTTGAGTGCAAATTTTTTATACTTTACCCACCTCCGAGGATAGTGGGGGTATCGCGTCCCTGGCACTGTTATTATGTGGGTCGCGGGCTGAAAAGTTTGGAAACCCCTTCGCTAGTTGATAATATTGTGCAGGACAAACCATGCAGTTGCTGTTTCTGACAAACTCATACTGACGAATCCTACACTCACAGCCATGCTCTGTCTTCTGTCTTCTTGCTTACATTTTCAAGCTCACTCACCTCCTCTTTAACATTCTTTATTTACTTTTGTCAGTGCCCAAAACCCTTTTATCCAGCAAAACAAACCAGCATTGCCAAGCTGTGACATCTTCTAACCACCATGCCTTGAGATCTATATAGAGTGATGCGATGTCCCTCCTTCTCTTTGGTTCAAAGATGCGTGTTTATATATTTATATTTATATTATATTTATGCATTTGGCAGAAGCTTTTATCTAAAGCGACTTACATTGCATTGTGTTATACATTTGTTTCTGACTATGTGCAATCCCCTGGGATCGAACCCATGACCTTGGCATTGCTAGTGCCATGCTCTAACCACCGAGCCGTGTTGAAATGCTGTGTGAAATAATACCTCAGCACAGGCTCAGCACACCTCAGCGCAGGCTCGTAGCCAGATTTTAATGAGTCAAAAGCTTGTGTGTTTGTGGGTGACTTCCGACGGTTCTGGTGAGCTCGTGGGTCAAATCTGTTCTACAGACAAGTATCCCTCAGGGCCGTATCTCATCGTCAGCAAATGTTTGATAATGTGTTAAGCATTAGTTCCAGCGCGGTCTGAAATCTCCACCACACGCCTCAGGGCAAACAGCCAGTTCCTCCTTATTCTCATATTAACTTTATACATCCTGCGTATTCCTCTCATCTCCACTTATTCTGCTTTTCTGTACTTTCAATTCTCATGAGGCCAATAGTTTTAATAGACAGATGAACAGAGCGCTGTTGCTAATACTGAAAACAGCCAACTCTGCTTGGCATAATGATGCCTTGATTGGAGCTTGTGTTTGTCATATTTACCAGTGATGGATGGTTTATGCTTTACATCAGCGCTTTTTCAGAAAGGTTTTTTGTGTGTGTCGTATATTGTAACATCCCTGTGTATTAGGGCTTATCTGCGTGTTTGTGAGAGCTCAAGAGCTAAATGCGAAGGAAAAGAGGGATTGAAAGATACTAAAAATCTTTCCTGATGGTCATCTATCAGGACCTGACAGGATGGGCTGACCTCCAAATGACCTGCTACACACAATATTCAAATCGTGCTTGAAATAACGTCAAAATAAATGCGGCCAAAGCTTAAATATGTAATCTGTGTGTTCCTAACTGGCACGGTTTTGTGTATGCATGACGGTCGTGGAGTTTACATGGCCTGCGTCTCACTCTGTGGGCACGTGAACACATTAACTGCAACTGAGAGGTTACTTCCTCTGCATTTCCTTGTCATTACAAAAAGCTCCTGTCAAATGGCTCTCACTAAATCCTTGGTGTTTCGAGTCAAATCCGTGAGCATGGCTTGTTTGTTTTGACTAAATTCTTGTTGTTTTGAGTCTTACGATACCCTAACCCACACCCTAACCTTGTAGACTACCTATGCTCCTTTAACGTGCCAAAAAAACATGCCCGCGTGATGTCGTCTAACTCAAAACACCAACGATTTAGTGAGAGCCCCCGTCAAACACTCACTGAAAAGGTCTTTGCAAACGACCCATCAAAATAAACGTCTGGTTGACATATTATGACACACCTATATGAAAAATTTGTATCCTATATTAATTACTTTAGTAAATTATAGTTAATGTGCTAGTAAAATCACACAAAGAATGCTAAAATAATTTTAGTTGACTGTTTAAAGTCGTTGTAAGAAATGTGCTACTCTGTCTGTGTTGTGCGATCGTCTGGATAGATGAGAAGAAGTCCCGCGGAGCTCCGGAGCAGTCAAAACAAGAAGCCAAGTGAATTAACAGATGGTTATTGCTGAATGCTCAAATAAAAGAGGGGCAATCCCTATATTATACAATAGGTTAGAAACGGTGTACGTGGCATATATTGCAGACAAAACAAGTGTAACATAACAATTCCATTTAGGGATGAACAGGAAGAACTGTTTCCGCCACCAAAACAGCTACGGGGGGCAAAAACTCTCATGCAAGGACAAGCAATAGTTATCATGCAAGGACAAGCGATAGTTAGTCATAACATTTATATAATACACATCCAGTGAATTTCCACCAGTATATTTCCACAATATATTTCCACAATCCCCTCTTTTATGCTTTACATGAAAGCATAATAATTTTAATCCACATCATCATAACTAGTTTTCACATCTTCATATTCACGTACACCTTATCATTATCTTTATTAGACAAAGGTTGATAGGTAGGGGGATGAGTAAGGACATGCACCATAGAATAAACACGAGTCATTACACATCTCATAAGGCAAGGACCAAAAAAACATAAAAAGAAAAAAATAATAAGTACCGGTACTAACATGGAAACATAGGGAGCGAATAACCCAAACAGGCTGGACAAGAGTCCCCAATTCCAATTCTTTGTTTTATCACGTAACTCATCTTCCCTTAAACTGACTGAAACGTCATTCATGGTTTTCACAGCCACAGCTATTGACCCATCACCCTCGTCCTCTGCCGGCACATATCCAGGGCCAGTCGGTTCTGCATGGCCACCTCTCGTAGTGCCTTCAGTTCTTTCTTTACCCCGTGCGTCGCGGCTGTGGTACTGTTTGTGAAGGAGGCAAGTCTGTAATGTAAAATGTTCTGTTGGCTCATCAGATCGGCAGTGCCGTACGCTGGAACCATAGATTCCCAAAACCTGGACCAGTGCGATCGTAGCTGGTGCTCCTCCGGCACTGCACTGTCGGTCCACGCATTACATCGGAGCCGAGCCGACCGATGTTTCAAATGCATAAGAGTGACACGATGTTTGAGTGTACACGTGCACAGAGTCCAGTCCAGTTCTTTCGGAAAGTGTTATTGACACTCTCTCCTCCACAATACCAGTACCAGTCCCATCAGCCGGGCCCCATCCGCGGGCCAGGGTAGATCACATGACGTATTCGTGCAAGTACAGGAGGGGTTATTTAAGGTAAAACATAGGGAAACGTTGTGATGAAAATTGAAATTACCCCCGGACTCTGGACAGGCTGTGGTATTGCGTTGACAAGACCCGGAGATAAATCGGGGGCAATGGGCCAAGGGCTGTCCTGTGGAGATTATATATTTACAATGATTAGCAGTTATGCCTGGTACCTTCGCTCCCCTTGTTCCATTAAAACAATAAGGAAATACATACCCTTTAGGGATCACAATCATCATTTTTACATCAGTAACCTTATGTCTGGCCGAGCTATTTGCTCGCTGATTATTATTTGGACAATATGATGGTCCCTGAACAGGGTCAGCACAGGTCCCTACACAAATTCATTATTCTCATACAAATTACAATACACAGTGTGATTACAAGGGGCATATGGGAGGGCACCTAACGAAACTGTGACCGCTGAAGTGAACATCTCCTGGCAGACAACACAAGAATCATTGGTTGACTGTCGGGCGGTCCAGTTTGCATACTGCCAGAATGTGTTAGCATGCACTTCGGCACCTCTCACCCCCGTAGCGCATGCAGCTACGAGGCAGGAGAGGAGGATTAGTTGGAGCATTTTCTGCAAAACAAAAAGTATTAGATCATATTCATACAGATTATTTCAGATTCTTGAGTCGCGTAGCGTGTATCCACTGTGGAAAAAGATCAGTTAATACAGAGGTACGAGTTATAGCCAGCACTTCTGCAGGCCCATCGTACAGTGCCTCTACCAGCATATTACCAGGGGGGGGAAACCTTTGCCCAACTTCAAATGGGTGTGTATTATCTGAAGGTATCTCTGGGTGTGTTTTGTTCACCTTCTCCAGTATGTGTTTAAAGTGCGTATTAGGCCTGCAGAATACTCCGACATGTGCTCTACCATTTCATTACCCCCCACCATAATCATTCCATGTCGCCATGGTATTGGAAACGGACGCCCCATAACAACCTCATATGGGGACAGACCGTCCAAATTTGGTTGTGGCATCATTCTTAAATCGGCCAGTACGATGGGAAGAACACCAAGCCAATTTCTAGCTCCTGAAGCCTGCATTGCTTTTCGTAATTTCTTTGATTGTACGATTGGCACGTTCCACAAAGGCTGAGGACTGAGGATGATAGGGGATGTGCATACGCCACGTCAGATTTAATTCCTTTGCCAGATCTTGTGTGACCTTAGCCGTGAACGGCGTTCCTTTATCCGAATCTATGCTTAAAGGAATACCATAGCGGGGTATTATGTCCTGTGTTAAATGTTTTATGACGGTTTTTGCATTTTCTTTAGCACACGGTAACGCCTCTACCCATTTAGAGAATTTGTCCACCATTACCAGCAAGTACTTATAGGGCCCCTGGCCCGGCATGTGCGTAAAGTCAATTTGCCATTCTTGTTCAAGTTATTCGCGCAGAATATTGGGCGCATGATATCGAGTACCCCTCTTCGACCGCGATGTGTAACACCGTGAAATTCGCGGACGAGGAACGGTAAGGCCGATTCAGGAATGCAAATGCGCTGGTCGCGATCAGACCAGAGACCGGAGTTATCTTGTACAGCAGCGAATGAGGACCAAAAAGACAAATCACTGGGGGTGGCGAAAGACTGGACAACAGTCAGGTCGAGATCAGGCAGAAGACCCGAGGCTAGCGGGCCATGTGATATAGTTTTATTAACATATCAACAAATGTCAATGGCTGGTCCAAGGCCGGCAGCATGGAGATAACGTCCTTTAAAGCTGCCACTGACGGAGGCTGTATTTCAACATGCCTCTGCCTCCATTTTAACTGCCTCTTTGCCTTTAGGTGGTTTAGGTATCATTTTAAGGAGTTTTCCCGGTGTGCTAATACCCTGTCCGTTATCCCAAACTTTCTTCATTTCTACCCATGCTCTATAACCATCTTTCATGTACTGATAATCCCAACCGGGATCCCCAGCCCCTTTATAAATCATTCGAAAAGCGCTGGCCAAATGGTAGGGGTCAAAACTCCCCGTCCGTGGAAACGTAGGACATCGCTCGATTCCCTCAGTCCAACCAGCTAAATTATCTATCCATGGATTGGCGTAGAAAGCCTGATTACAGCGAACCATCCAATCTAATGGCGACTCCCCCATTTGGGGTTTTGGATATGATCCCCCATTTGTGCGGAACCTTCTCAAGAATCCAGCGATTTAAAATGAATTGTTTCAACTAATGTGTATAAATGTGTAAAGCGCGCTCTCCTCCTCACTCTACCGTGGGAGGATGTCTCTTGCGGGGGGACTCAAACCCCTCGCTCAACGGTTGCAGGAGGACTCGAACCCCCTGCTCAAAACACACGACAGATTTGACCAATCAGGTAGTCAAACCAACTCATGTCTTACCCGATCGGAGAAACCACGTCGCGGTCATCAAAAACTCAAAACACACAACAGATTTCACCAATCAGGTAGTCAAACTAACTCATGTCTTACCCGATCGGAGAAATCACGTCGGGGTCACCAAGAACTGTAAGAAATGTGCTACTCTGTCTGTGTTGTGCGATCGTCTGGATAGATGAGAAGAAGTCCCGCGGAGCTCCGGAGCAGTCAAAACAAGAAGCCAAGTGAATTAACAGATGGTTTATTGCTGAATGCTCAAATAAAAGAGGGGCAATCCCTCTATTTATACAATAGGTTAGAAACGGTGTACGTGGCATATATTGCAGACAAAACAAGTGTAACATAACAATTCCATTTAGGGATGAACAGGAAGAACTGTTTCCGCCACCAAAACAGCTACGGGGGGCAAAAACTCTCATGCAAGGACAAGCAATAGTTATCATGCAAGGACAAGCGATAGTTAGTCATAACATTTATATAATACAAATTTATACCTTTTATGTACATAAACTTGTTGTTGGACACTCCATAAACCAAAGTAGGAACTTAAAAATCCCTAGTTATGTACTCTTTAAAGAAAACTGTAGTATATTAAAATTTACCTAAAGTATAGTGTTTTAACTTATAAAATAAAGTATTTTTCATGTGGGCAAATCCATTACTTTTGTATAGTAAAAACTAAAAAACGGTAAAATTGAAAAAAAAAAACATACAAATGAACGAATCAATCTGTTTTTGCAAAAACTATTTAAATAAAAATTGAAAAAATTAGATTGCGTAGAGCACCAACCTACCAATGGTAATCCCCTATACAGCAACAAGCATTTTTACATGTAGAGTATGTCATCAATATTAACAAATGTGAAAAAAAGATTCTCTAAGTCAGTCATTCGGATAGATGACTGTGTAGATGGTGTGAAAGTGGGACAATATGGATGGAATGATTAAGGGAGATGATGATATAGGAAAATCTGACATACTGTATGTGTTGATGAAGCTCAGTGGCTTTAGAAAGTGACAGATTTTGAAAGTTTTAAAGAGACAAACATGCAGTCATATGCCAATATTTAAAAAAGCTGTTATTTACATATTGGAAACAGGATTAAGAGATGTCACAAATCATCTAAGGCCACTTCTGTTACGACACACTGCACTGCAGCTAACTACATACTTTCAATAATATGTGAAGCAGTATGCAATAATAAATGTTTAGACAGTAGCATACCACAAGTTTTCACATGACCTCATTACATGCATGTTAATTAAGAAAGTGGAATTCAGTTAGCATCATGGGAAAATATACAGTTTTTCGTGTTTAATCCTGTTCTGTGTTCAAATGTTTTAATTTAGGTCAGTCCAATCAAATAAAAAAAGTTGTTTTTGGATTATTCATCACACTGGAAATGGAAGGTCAAGTTGATGCACCACACTATGGGATACAATATTTCACACTATGTTCTCTGGCTGTATTCTGCACATCGTTGCTGTCGGGCGGAATCCTCGCATCTCTAAAACCATTTTTTTTCAGGAAATAAAAAAACTGCATATTTTTTTAGTTATTAAACATTGTATTTTCAAGTTGGTATTATACCTTATATTGCTATCATATAGTGTCGTGTACCATCATTAACACAAAATTTCCCCAAAACCATGTTTAATCGGAGATACAAGGTTTATGACTTGGGAGCAGGGAGACACAAGATTACACTGTCATTGATAAGAATGGTACGGACACTGACGTCGCTGCTGCCAACAGTGTTCATCAAAGTCTGTGGTCGCGATTAGCATTTTGACAAGAGACGAAGCATTAAGAGCTAATGAAAGCTAATGATTGTGGTTACATACATCTTCCTAAACTTTATTTTAAACGTTAGAGCTATGAGTGATGCAATACCAAAATACCTGTTTTCTCCAATAAACAAAAACCTTGCTACTATATTTTGTATTTTACATGCACAGTGCCAAGAGAGTAGGCCTAACAGCTGAACTTAAAGTCAGTAAAATAATAATAAAAACAATAATTTAATGGTGGTATGCAAAACATTTAATTAAATTCAAGTATTATATTAGATACATTTTAAAACTTCAATGCACATGTATAATAAGCCTAGTAATAAGTAGATATTTAAAATACATCAATAACTGATATGTGTTGCTCGACGAGGATTCGTTGCGACTTTCTATTAGGAGACCTAATGCCGAGAGGCTCCTGCGGAGTTACGAGACTTCTCAGACAGTTGAAGTGTCCAATGGAGTTAAGAGATTTGCTCTCAAGCTATTTTCAACACTTTAGATTGGTTAATAATTTGTAAAAATAACAGACCCTCATGGGGACTGACCAATAGCATCGATTTGTGAAAAAATATGAAATTGACCAAATTTGGACATAGAATTTAGCAGGTCATCTGGGTTTTTCATGCATTCAATTTTTGTACACATCAGTTCTCTCTGGTCCTGAATCTGATTGGCTGATAGCTGTGAGATATTCTACCAGGATCATCCCGGGAACAGACCGTTGAACCGCTTCACTGACTGTTTGTATCACTAAAATAACTCTGACTATACTGTCCTCGGAACTGCGCTACTCTGAAGAAGTTAGATTGCTAGCAAACAAACAGACAAAGCAGTTTATCCTTTCCAGAATGTTTACTTCTGTAATGCTTTCTCTTTTTTTTTTATTGACATACAATAAACAGGATATGAAACTACTAACTGCACATTAATTTGTTTGGTATAGCCTACATATAAACGCGTGCACTGGGATCTGCAAATGGGTGTACATGTGATGCGATAGGACTTTCTTTCATTATCATTATATCTATCACAGTTTAACTTCCAAGAATTTATATTATGTTAACATATAATATGGACGTAACAGTAAATAAACTTACAGGCATATCTTTCTCCAAGCAAAGATTGTTCGCGTTGTGAACCGAAACAAGACTACTACTGTACGATGAATGAGATCTAAATCTCAACACTGCGCAAACTTCAATACTGGAAATGGCCACTAGGTGGAGTACATACACCATGATAATTGGAACGTTGTCAGTGTTGGCGGTGTCTCTAGCAATTTATTCACAGCACTCTGCACTCATTGTTTAAAAATATTACAGCGCGGGACGAGAAATGTGATTAACACATTCTCGGTGAGTTGCCTTTTAAAAGTCTCTCTCAGCACAGCGCAAATTTAAAAGAAGTAATTGTTTGGACTTAGTAGCGGAGGTTTAACTGTTGTGCTGGGCTTGGATTCGTGGCGGAAAGAAAAGTAGTTCCCCATTTCCTTTAAAACCGGAGGGGTTTAAAGACACTCCGACGTTGTTTCTGGTTTATCTACACACGTGTGCCGTCGAACTGATGTATAAATGCAATATATCGCTCTCGTAGTCGTGTATGTAGTGTTCTTATATCTGCATGGCTGTGATGGCCTGCGGCCTCGTGCCTCTGGACTAATCACAACCACTAAGATATAAGAACACTACATACACTTCTACTCGATCGATATTGCAATAATACAGTGTACAGTGTGTACCTGTACTGCATACTGCAAAATTTGTAATTTATTCCAAAACATCATCTTACTTTAACTCCTATGTTACATTTACACTTGAGTGAGCATCTTTACTGCAAGACAGGTTCTATAAACATCACACACTCGAACTAAATCAAGAGTTTGGCACTTGACGACAATTTTTCTTTCTTTAACAATAGCCCTCAAGTGAGTGTGTATACACTTGGATTAAATTCCCTGTAAGCTTTCAAGTCTTTTGTTTCCTGTAACATGCACATTGGGCCATTAGCAACACCGCATAATCCAATTGACCACTTTTACACACTCTTTGGTTTTCTCGGTGGATCTGAAGATTACGTTAGGGCCGGTCTCAAGGGACTGGCCATGATTGTATTACTGTACCATCAGGGTAGAGGTTTATTAAATTAGTATTTCAAAACAGCTGTTTTCCTATGTATGTGTGTGTGTGCTCATCTAGATCTAACAGGAAGTGGCATCTGCTGTCTGGTTGTGACTGATCACATGACTAATGTTCTCAAGGCCACAAGGGTCACCCCTAAGCAACCAAAGGTCAAACAAGCCTCTGGCTTCTAGCCTTGACTCTAGAAAACCGATCTACTTCAAATGGAGATGCATCTAATCTGGAAGTAATTGGCAATCATATGTGCCCTCTCACAGAGGCAGAGAGAGAGAATCTCACCCTTTGCCTACACCGCTCTCTCTCCTTTTCTGTCATTCCTGGCGGACGATGGGCTGATGCATCACCTAATCACTCTTGTCCTCAGGCGACGTGTCTGTGTGTGTGTTTTTGGGACTTAGGAGAAAGTAATTGCTGAGGAAATTGTCACATGATGAAGAAAAAGAAAGAGAAGGTTGGTTAAAAAGCACCCCAGGGTCTGATTTCTCGAATTACTCTTGTGCGTTGGGGAACCAAAGATTCTGGTGATTGAGAAAAGGAAAAGCAGGCTATAGAAAAAGAAACACTTATATGTGCCGAAATTGTTTTTTTAATTTCAATAGTTCAGTTTGTGTGGCTGCTGTAAATGCGATTCAATTTGTCTAAATTGTTGAGAAAACGTGGACACTTATAAATTTGTGTTTGAACACATTTTAATACATTAAGTCAGTCTGTGAAAACCAGGCTACCGCCCAACAATCTTTACCATCAAAGTTTGATTTCAACCATTCATTTCACAACTTTTTGGCATGATCGTACTCTGTCATTATTAAAGACATCAAGGTTATAGACCCCTTTTGCGCTGACGTCACGTTTCTGTCAAGGGCATTAGCTGGAGGCAAAACAAAGGGAAAACTGGAGGCGGCCAATACAAACCAGCACAGATTCGGCTAAACAAGGAGTTTAAAACATCGTCTGGTTGTGTTGTTTAGTGCCACAATCGAAAGAATATACACTTGGTTTCTCTGTCTGGTAGGTGTAGATGTCAGGCTACTTAACTGGAGGTAAACCTGTCAGTTAGTCCTTGAATCCATTGAGTGAGCGCGTACAGGTCGGCCAGGTTCTTTGCGTTAAAGTGAACTTTTTCAAAAACAATCGTGGTCCTAGACAGTGAGTGACTTTCCGTGTTAAAATTTTACGGGATTTTTTCCTAATCATTGTCAAAACACAAGCAAACAAAACATGCTACCTAGCCTTAGCAATGCGTTCAGGGGGATCTTTCTGCCTCCACCTAACCTCCCCCCACAAAAACGCGTCACAATGTTTATTAAGTGAAAAGGCGTCTATATTTTCAAGGAATGTTTTTTACATAATGTAGGATCATTTTATACAAATTGTAAATCACCCAAAATGACTTTAGCAGGATTTTAAAGAGAGGGTCACAAATTTCTAGGGTAAATATAAGTAATTTGCCCATTAAGTTTAGTTTCTGTCATTCTTTTTTACTTACAAGAGACAAACAAATAATAGTCTAGATGAGCCGCTAATTGTTGTGGCCGCAACCGAACTGTCCGACATGGCCACACCAGAAAAATGACGATGGCTATTTCCCATTTCTATTATTTCATGTTTAAATGTCCTTATTGAAGCTCACACCTGCTTTTCTTTCAGGGTGAGCAGGAATATGAAAATGAATAGCATCTAATTTCTTCCACCATCCCTCCAAGCACTCTTTCAATTACAAATCCTCAGTTTTGAAATTGAAACAGAAAATCTGAAGGCTCCCTTCCTTTCACTGCATCTGTGTCACAGGGATATTGTAGGTGTGAATGTTGAAAGGTCAAAATTAAATTAGTGGAGGCTATAAGCAGTAGTGGAAGAGAGAAAGATGATTTTGTAAAAGCGATAAGGAAAAGTTACAGAGAAGGAAAAAGATCTACAACATGGCAATGTCTTTACCATGAGAGTTATGGGGTATCTTGCATACATTATATTGTTATAGAGGTTACAGACATTGATATGCTACATTTCTGTTTGACTTTGTGTGTATGTGTGGGCAGGTGGGCGGCTGGATGAGGTTTTGTCTACATTATGGTGACCAAATGGCCCACAGGTCAAACCTGAAATCACCTATATTGTGGCAAGCATCCAATGGTCCCCGTGAGGAAAGTGGTTTAATACACATACCAAATAATGGTATAATGTAAAAAATGCTAAAATAATTATATGAGTGCAGCATATAAGAGAACTGTTTTGGGGCAGTATCATAACTTTTACCAGTCAACAGAAAATTCCCATTATGATAGAAGGACATAGTCTACATCTTGAAGTGCATACCATATATGATGGTTGTACAGAATCAGAATTTCTATTCATTTCCACTGTCCTCTTTATTTCTCCCTGCAGTAAAGCATGAGAGAGACAGACACTAGGGAGCAGAGTTACTCCAGAAATAAAAAAGAAATGAGCAAGGGTGGAATAGAGGAAGAGAAAATCTTAACACATTTTCCTTCACTCAGCTGGGGAATCATGTTGTGCATCCTTAAAGTGTTTCCCTGATATCACTGTAGTGTGTACTTTACATCCAACTGTCCATGCAATACATTCAAATAAACTTAGTGAGTGTCTGTGCTTCATTCAAGTAAACAAATAATAAATGTCGAAAACATGAACATTTGAATTATTGGACTACAGATTTGTAAATGTCATAGTCCATTGACGGTGACTTTAATGACAAGATCTTATTCTAAAAAATATTTTAATCCTCCACAAAAAATGAAAAATATCTTACTAACCTAATAGAAATGCACTTGAGGCACCACTGGGGTTTCTTTCATGCCTGACTGGCAAAAACTTCTGGAGAACCTCCAGACCCCTTCGAAGGTACCTAAAATATTGCGTTATGTGTTCAAAGAATTTAAATTAAATTAGTTGCCTTTAAGCCTTGTTGCAGGTACTGGGGAACCACTGAGTCTTTAAGAAAAAAAATTGGTCTAGAGATTCTCCAAAGGCTTCTGCCAGTGTGGTAATCTGATGAACTCCAAATGGTTCCTCGAGTTCGTTTTTTTTAAACATTGGATATTACTGAATCTTAGCTGTTATAGTCATGCTGGATGACCATTCAAAAGTCATGTGCATATGTCCAGTGTATGATTAGCTAAGACATCAGATTTATTCAAACATTCATTACATCTCCGAAGTGCCAGTGTTGATATAAACATGCTATTTAAAGTATACGTGGAGTTTGTATATTGTATTTTGTTGTCTATTGTAAACCTGCGATGTCCAAATTTGCTGTTTTTCAGGAAATGGAAAAAACACTGATTAAATACTGACTAAAACTGACAAGCACTTTATTATACTTTTTATTGGTTAGATATTTGCTATATCTATAATAACGATTTGCGGTTTAAAAAATCACGAAATAGGGAGATACAAGGTTTCAGAAGGGCAGCAGCAATATGCTTAATGATAAATAAAGGCATTAAATAAATACCTTAACCCTTACATTTTAGGTTTCTAGGGTAACAGAATAAAGTATACATCATGTCCTTCATGCCTTGGTGTTTTTAGCTCATCGTACAGTATACCCACGGTTTCCCTCTCCGGCTGTCTACGCTGTCATGTTAGTTACAGCACCTCTGGTAAAAGCCTGTTCTCAGCTCATCACAGCACACACTCTAAAGCTTTTACCAGATGACAGTAAAGAAAATGGTAAGAGATGAAAGACTGCCACACACACAGAGAAACCTGCCACAAAGAGACTGAAACATGACCAAATGCTCAAGGATGACGTTACACACACTCCTCATATGAGTATGGGTACAAAAGCAAGTCCAAAATAAGCAGCCATAAAAACCCTTCAGCGAGAGATTATTCTTAGAGGAGTACAGCACAAAGAGAAATGAGAGATGAGTAGATGAGATATGAGTAGATATGAGTAGATATGAGTAGCATAACATGTTCTCCTTCACTAAGCACCCATTAAGGTAACAGTGTGACACTGAGGTACACACACAGTACACACCTAATTTAGTGAATTTGTCTTTAGAGTTGAATCTTTAAATGGATAGTTCTTGTAAAAAAATAATTAATGAATTCATAATTTTTTCACCCTCAAGTAAATACAAACCTGCTAGACTCTCTCTTCTGAGAAATGTCTCAGTGGTAACATGTACATAAAATGGAAGTCAATGAGTGCCAGTGTGTAACACCCGCAGTACCAACACAGACCACACCTCCCGCACCAGTGCCTCGCCATATACCTTCCCGCTCACTTTCACCGGACATTTAGTTATGGACTTCATTACCCAGAACCCCTTGCACTCACTACTGATATACTCACACCTGCACTCTATCATGATCACCCTTTATATCCCGCACACACTCATCCGTTCACCCACTGTCAGATCTAGTTGTTTCATGTTTCATGTTATATGCATCTCTGACTGCTCTATGGATATTACCTGTTCTTAATTCTCATGAATGTTTACCTGTTCTGTTTTTGATGTTTCTCAAGTTACCCTTTGATTCTATAAATCGGATTTGATCTATCTTTGGTGTTTATCGTGTCTGTCATCAGTGTGTGTCATTACAGAAGATCTGACCAACAACAGCAATGACCACTCCATCTTCACCATCACCGTACCCTTTTGTCACCCTAGAGCCCTTCATTGACATCCTTTCGGACCTAGACTTTGACTTCACCGATCCAGAGACCCAGCTTAGATCTTGGATCTAGAGACGTATGCTGAGGAGTTTTTCGAGGTGTGCAGACTGGTGAGTTAGGACAACCCCGAATGTAACCATTTATTTATGTCAGAACTGGATGGTGAGCTACTTGACCTCATTATGACGTGGATGAGTAGCCCCTGGAGAATTTCACTAACCAAGTCCTCCAGGCAATGGGGTGTGAATTCTGCGTTGGGGAGAGTGATGAGTGCGGGTACAGTAGTCTGCCTCCGTCAGCCAGAGAGTCAACCCTGGAGATGTTGAGCATCCTCAGCGAGCCAGCGCTGTTGGGTCGGATGAGCCTCTGGGTCTCCAGCTGTAACTACCCCTGAAGGACAGTATCCCATGTCTCCGCCGTCAAGACCGAGATTACACCTCGGTCCTCTGACCCAGCAGCTTCAACTCGGTTCCTATCTTCCTCGCCTTCGCCGTGGCCCGTCAGCCATCCGGCTTCTACAGACTCCCTCGTCCCTCCGGCTCCGCCTTGGTCAGTCATCGACCATCCGTCGCTTCGGAGCTCCTCTCCTTCTGCTATGCCTCGTCTCTCCGCCCCTTCGGCTCTGTCAGGCTCTTCCTTCCCTTCAGCTCCGCCTTCGTCCTTGGTCGCTCTGGCTTCGCCGCGGTCTTCCGGATCCCCACCTCCGCCTCGGTCGCCTAAACCATCAGCTTCGCCTCGTCCCTCAGGAATCTCTGAGGTCACCCGGGCTCTCCGTCAGCGTGGCTCCACCCTGGACTCCTCCTTCGTCGTCTCTGTTGCTCGTCCCCAGCGTGTCAGCTCTCCGCTCTCCACCATGGCTCCTTCCTCCCTCGACTCCACCCTGGGGCCTCCTCCTGTTTGGTCTCTAGGTCCTCCTGATCATCTGCACTGGACTCTTCCCTGCCTTCTCCCTCTTTTGTCACCTCCCCAGCCCTATGGACTAACCCCTGCCACCTTCCCTTTGTCAACCTCCTGAGCCCCCACCCCCTGCGGGAGGGGGGAGTACTGTAACACCCGCAGTACCAACACCGCCCACACCTCAGTGCCTAGCCATATACTTTCCCACTCATGCTCACCCTTTATATCCCGCACTCATCCATTCACCCACTGTCAGATCTAGTTGTTTCATGTTACATGTTATACGTATCTCTGACTGCTCTATGGATGTTACCAGTTCTTAGTTCCCGTGGATGTTTACCTGTTCTGTTTTACATTGGATGTTTCTCAAGTTACCCTTTGATTCTATAAACCGGATTTTATCTACCTTTGGTGTTTATCGTGTCATGGAACGGGTGAATAATTAATGAAAGAATTGTCATATTTGGGTGAACTGTCACTTTAAAGTTCAAATTTATTAAAATATGTTGTCCAGTTTATTTTGCTGGAGCAAATATATTTTTAAGCTGATTTCCCCAAAAGTATTAACATGGTGGGTATGGGTCACTGTGTCAAAGCGTGACACAGCAATGTTGGCTCGATCATTGGCATACATTTCTTGCAGTTCTGTATTTTTACAAACTCTCTGACTAATCCACATTTTCCTCTTTTTCTCTTCCTTAGCACAGCTTCAGGCAAATCCTATGTGCACACACATCTGTTCACATAATCTTGCTCTTACAGGCCTGTCTGTTAACCACAGATGCTCCTTTTCTGGCCCAAGACATAGTCTCAGACAATTTCAAATGATCAATGCCATTTCAAATGAACACTTTTAACTGAGGTGCAGTTATTATTTAGTGCAGCTTTAGCTGCTTTGGTTTAATCTCGGTACATACTTAACAAATTCTGTGGATGTTTTCTACTCTTTTGATAAACTTCCAATGATTGGTATAAGAGTTTACCAAACAGGGCTTTAGTAAATCCCAGTAAGTGTGTGTGTGTACGTAGCCGCAAGTTGAATGCACTGGCTGTTGTTTTTAGGCTGGCAGCTGTTGATCCTGATTTGTGAGAGTTAAGCTTTGATAAACGAACAGCATCCCATCCAATACGCCATGGTCACTGCTGCCCTGCATAAATCAATAGACATTACTGTCAGCACCAATCCCACTCACCTCTGTTTCTCTCTCACATGTACTCAGGCCAGCATTTACTCTGGGCGTGATCGTGTGTGTGTGCGTGTGTGTGCGTGCGTGCGTGCCTGTCCCTTCAAGGATAGTTAAACCTGAAATCATCTATATAAGGACAATTATAAAAACATTTACTAAATAATGTGAACAATTCTATGATTTGTGATAGGGTTAGGTCAACAGAAAGTCCCCACTATGACGGCAAAACAAATGTGTCAGTTATCTCTGCCATGTCACTGTGAAAAATGTTAAATTCTGTTGTGTCAGGATATTTTGTACGCAATACCACATTGGCCTTCCAAGACATGTAATTTAGAGTATGTGTGTGGTGAGAGAGGACGAACAAACTATCAGTGAAGAACCACAGCTTTATTCAATATGGAGTAGATTTTAGGCAATCTAAGGGGCGATTCACATTTTGCGTCTAAAACCGTGTGGAAACGCGTGCCGCACTGCTTTTTGCTTTTTTTCAAAGCACGTATAGTTTGGGCTCTCCTGGCGTCTGTCATTGCTAAGCAACCATGGACCACGCTAGCCGTTGAGCTGAGTAGGTTTAAACAAAGGATATATCTATCAATCACCAGATACTGCTAGCAACCCTGTCATCTCTAGGAATCTCAGGCTCTCCTCTCCGCTGGTTCAAATCCTACCTCTCCGGCAAATCCTTCAGGGTGTCATGGAGGGGCTCGCTGTCCACTGCTCACCATATGATCACTGGGGTCCCTCAGGGATCGGTGCTTGGACCACTGCGTTTTTCCATCTACACGACATCCTTGGGTCCCATCATACAGGCACATGGCTTCTCGTATCACTGTTATGCTGACGACACCCAGATCTACATCTCGTTTCACCCAGACGATACCATTGCAGCAGCTCGCACTACAGCCTGCCTAGAGGACATCTCAACTTGGATGAAAGAGCATCACCTCCAGCTGAACCTGGCCAAGACAGAACTACTCGTGTTTCCAGCACACCCACAGTGCAACACGATCTCACCATCCAACTTGGCAATACCACAATCACTCCTTCCAAAACAGCCAGGAAGTCATATTTGATGAACAGCTGTCCTTCAATGACCACATTGCAAAGACAACGTGGTCATGCCGATATGCCTTATTTAACATTAGAAAGGTTAGACTCACTGAGCATGCGGCACAACTGCTTGTCAAGGCCCTGGTAATCTCAAGGTTGGACTACCGCAATGCTCTCCTTGCTGGTCTTCCTGCAAAGGCTATCAAACCGCTCCAGCTGGTTCAGAACGCAGCATCCCGCCTCGTCTTCCAACAGCCCAAAAGGGCACATGTGACACCCCTTTTCATCTCTCTCCACTAGATACCAGTTGAAGCCCGTATCTGATTCAAGTCACTAATGCTTGCCTACAGGACTATCACTGGATTTGCACCGGCTTACTTTCACACTCTCCTACACTCCAACACCCCATCAAGATCCCTGCCTTCAGCAAACCAGCAGCGTCTTGTACTGCCTTCCGATAAGGGCAGTAAATCGGTATCCCGCTCATTCACAACTCCTTCCTGGTGGAACATTCCTCCTAACTCGGTCCGTTCAACCACATCTCTCACAACATTCAAAAAACTACTTATAAAACCGTCTCTTCTGTGAGTACTTGACAGACAAATGATAAAAAAAAACTCTCTCTTTCTCTCAACAGGTAGTGGCCTAGCTTTTGTTGAAACCAGTAACTTTGTATCGGCACCTTTTGCATTATTGCTCCTGTATGACATATCGGTTATTGCTCCTTAAACCCTTTGTAAGTCGCTATGGGTAAAAGCGTCTGCTAAATGACTATATGTAAATGTAAAAATATGGATTTTATGCACTTAAAATACCTTACAATAACTCTGCTACTAGATTTATTTATACTGAGATCATCTGTGTCTCCATCTTCACTGAGCTTGGTTGGTTCTTGTCACATGACCTGCGGTGCGCCGTTCTGAAAAGTTGAAATATTTTCATTTCGATGCAAAATATTGAGCGCGCCGTACCGCATGCGCATTGTGACCGCATCGCTCCCTATTTTAGCGCGGTTGCTACGTGTCTACATTTAAAATAAAGAAATTGCGCGCACAAAAGACATGAAATGTGAACGGCCCCTTAAGCCTTTTTTTCCTTTTTAGACAACTACTACATCACTGATTTTATGTCACTGTCTTCTGTTTTTGTGTCACTTGTGTCTTCCAAAGTCTTGCCGGTAAGCAAGAACAATTATTAAAAATGTTTCTTTCTTAAGTCTGATTTACAAGAGCAAATTTGTTTTTTTCAGATGATGTGTTTCAGACCTTCTGTTTCTTCTTTTAAGTATGTTTAATTTAAAACTGGTAATCAAAAGGTTTTCAGTTCAATTTTATGTATAAGTACTACTATATAGTAAGATTGGACTAATTAAGCTAATTTATGATGTTATACTTAGTATAATTATAGCATAATTCAAGTGTATACTGTACTTGCTATTTTAAAGTGATATATACAGGCAAAAATGGAAATTCTGTCATCATTTACTCACCTTCTTGTTATTTCAAACCTGTATGACTTGATATTTTGAATAAAGTTTGCAATCACACAGCACTCGACCCCATTCACTTCTATTGACACAAAACCAATGCAAGTGAATGGGGGCCAGTTAACAACATTCTTCAAAATATTTTGGTCTATAACCTTGATGTCTTAAATAACGACAGAGTATGGCCATGCCCAAAAGTAGTGAAATTAAAGGTTGAAATAAAACTCTCTTTTGTATGATGACCTATCACTAAGTTTACCTGACCACTGTTCAACCTTTTTAAACCATTTCAATTAGAAGAAAATTGCTTTATTTGGGAAGCTATTTAATATTCTCTATTAAATCTGAAATCATAAATGGAAAACACTCCGTATATTTAAAATAATGCTTCCAGATTTGGAACAGTCTAATTTGTTTTTTTATAGTTTTTATCTAATGGCTCTGGGAAGCATGTCTTAGGCCACTGTTAATGGCTGAAGAGTGGAAGGGGTGAGGACTGAACGGACAAGCTTTATAAAATGATTAGATGAAACGGCTTTATAAACAAGTCACTTATCATTTGAATATACAGGATGATGTCTAAATAAATTCATGTTTGTTTGTGAATACAATGGACACATATTGGTCTGTACAAAATAATGTATTTTTGTGTATGTTTATTAAAGAATACTATTACACAATTTAGAACACTAATGTTCAATAAATATTTATGAAAAATCATAATAAACAATTATTCTCACAAGTAATAGTTCAAATGTATGTTCATGTGATATTATAGATGTTTATAAACTTTGAATATAAATGAAGAGCAGCAACATGTGCGTACATTGGCACTCTGATTTTATCTGATCTTAGTCTGAGCTATCTGTTTTAAGTGTTTTGTTTACCACACATGCAACATATACCAGGGTCAATGTATCCATTATTCTTTCTTACTGCCATAAACAGCATTTAATCGATTCATCAATAGCATGCGTGTCATTATAATGAATTGATGCTGGGCTTGAGGTGATCTACATGTCCTAGCCTGTCACATAATTGGACTTCAATATAAATGAGCTGTGACACACATGTTCTAAGGACGTGGGACAGGAGGTCATCAATTACGCAGTTGGACATTTTAGTATTCAAGTTTAATCGAAAAAACAAATTGACTGGCATCCACATGTATGAGAGGAATACAGATTAGCTGTCCATAAGATAATCAGATATAAACATATCTGACATTAAACCAGTGCCAATGAGTATAGTTTTGGTTAAAACTGGGTAAGTTTAACAAATGATTAGGTAATCAGAGACAATACAAGCTATTTAAAAACATATTCATGACATTGCAGGAGAGTTCTTGTTTACACACGCAGATAGCACATAAGGATAATTAAAATGAGAATTGCTACATGTATTGAAATGATGGACACCATCTAACCCTTTTCGAAATTCGGCACGTTATTGTTTTCTATGAACCAAATCTGTCTTGTAAGAAGGTTTTCACTATTTTCTGGAGACGCAGCGGCAGCAAGACTATCCAAAAACAGAGAACTTTTGCATGCTAATAAGCTATAACAATAAAACAAACGTTAAATTGACTGTCGAAGTGTATACAGCAAAATTGTTATAAACTCTATATCAGTGATATGCTGGTCAAATTGATAATATTTACAATGACACAGCTGATTCTAATGCTGTGTTCACACCAAACGCGAAGTATCGAATTCCTTTTTCGTTATTTTCTCGCGGGTGTAGTTTGTTTTAATTCGCACGAGTGACTGGAAAAACATCGGCCAGCTTGGAGTGTCGTCACGCGTCCGGACGTGTCAAACAGTACTGTAGGTGTCAATGAGCTCTTTGCACAAATTTCTCGCTCGAATTGACATTTTTCAACTTGCACAGACACATTTGATGCCCTTTTTTGGGCAAACGCAAAACCCAATGTCATCTGCGTCGCTCGGAGTGAGTTCCCATCTATTCACGCCTCTGAATTGACTTTTTATGTAGTTTACTCGTGCAAATAGTTCAATTTAGTTCAAAGCACAAGAGACAGGTAACTGTTAACCTACAATCTAAAGCTCCTGTAAGCATGAACATCATTCTGAAATCGCATCCAATTTGTATGCAATAGTTTGTTTAAAATAACATTGCTTTTATTTTTACATTTATAAATCTTTATTACGGACATAAAATATTTCATTAGCAGATTTACTGTAGCAATGAGAAAAAGTGCCTAAAGTACTTGTTGCCTGGCAATAAACAACAAACAGTCTCCATCCTCTATCAATTTACAGTAATCTCCCATGTCACATGATCCGGTGAAAAAAAGCACAATATTGGCAGCATTCTGGCTTTGAAGAGCCTTTTAATGCACATTAATGACAGCACACAGGTAAACAGTGGCTTTCATCCAGTGGCCATGGCCATTAGAGAAATACAAGATACTGAGAAAGGGTTTTATCATTTCAAATCCTCTCAACTGAAAGAAACCAATAACCAATCTGAGACTTACATCAGGATGACAACATACTCTTTCTGAGGCATAACATATGGATTAGTGCTAGACCACAGACATTTGGGTCGTCTAAATGCAATTGCCACTCCTACATAACCAAGCTACGTGTGTCGGAAGAGGATCAAACAGGAGCAACAAGTGCAGTGTGTACCTAAGACAGTTCAGAATGAGATGTCTGTAGATCTTGGTAAGGACTTTGTCCCGCTGTGGTCGTACCATTCATCAGACTTTGGCTGCATTATGGGATGTCCAGGGACAGATGGCCGGCACAGAAGCTATGGGCGTGATTGCGTCCGGCCCGTGGAGCACGTTTGTGAGGTTTAATGGGCTGACTAATCAGAGCGAGAAATAGCTGCATCTAAATTAGGCTTTAGGATCACCAGAGATCAGTCTCACACACACAGACTAGAGCTCGGAAAAAGTTTCCACATATGCACTCTTAAAAACCCTATACACCTTTAAGCTAAAGCAGCACTTCAACGGCTTTGAAGCAGACACTTGTGATTTCTAGTGTATTGTGATGTATTTCCCACTTTGCTGAACGGGAGTAAAAGGAAGAAAAGTCATTAGTTAGTTCAATTCCATATTCATCTTACAACTGTGGCTATGTCACAATAACAAAACCCTGGCCTTGCCAAACTGAAGCCGTTTCACACGGCTCTCCCAGCTGCTTTGACAAATGTCGCCGAGCTGTCAGCGTAGCACAAGGCCACCATAACAAGCTGACAAAGCCACATTTGAAAAGCCACAGAAACACACACAATTCTTAGATGCCAAGAAACCTGGCATCTGAAAATCCCTCTTGATACAGAGCGGTCCAAACTTCTAAAGGGAATATGTCTATAAAACCGTAGATAGAATAATATTCAGTGTCAAAATCTCCCCGTGAAAAATCAATGATCACAGTTTGAAGGAGTCAGGAGGAATCAAAATTTGCTTGATCTCTTGAAATAAATGTGGTTGGTATACTGAAGACACAGTATAGTGTAACTTTTAGAGCTTAAAGCGAATTTCCCATTAATGAATAAAGAGCAAATATTTAAACTATCGACAACATACTGACCCATACGTATTATTAAGTAATAAATCTTTAAATAATGCTCAATTTTGGTTAGCCAATCAAAAAATGTCAATAGAAATATAGTAAAGGCACATCAGCCAGAAATAACCAATTTAAAGGGATAGTTTGTCCAACAATGATTCTTGTCATTTTAAACCTGGATGTGTTTTTTTTCTGCAGAACACAAAAGAAGATATTTTGAAAAGAATTGGTAACCGAACAGCACCAGCACCCATTCCCTCATATTGTAAGGGCACTGTAAGTAAATGGGTGCCGGTTGACAACATTCTTCAAAATATCTTCTTTTGTGTTCTGCCAAATAAAGAAAGTCAAACAGGTTTGAAATGTGTATTTATCCCTTTAAATCCAAGGGTCTGAAAGAAAAGTTTTGGTGAAGAAATGAAAAAAAACTTGAGTGTTGTGAACTTCAGAAAAAAAAAATGAAAATAATGAAAAATGTATGACAAATCCCCTTTAAGACTCATTGATTGCATTGATTTTCGGTACATTTGTGTGTACACATGCTGCCTGCATGAAAAATATCTGTAGTGGAAACTAACCAGACTCATATATTATGTGTCGAGAGTTCACAAAGTAAAACAGGCTTTCTGACCGATATAAGGGGGGAGATGGGAAACAGATTGTCAATACTCGAATTGTTGGCTTTCCAATATATAGGCATATTAGATGCACGACCGCAGCGACACGCTACGGCACATCAATCTCTGTGATCTCTCAACGTCTTCCAAACAGGCCTATTCGAATTCAAGCAATTTTCTAAATTGATTTTTCTCCATGGACAATTTGCCAGACTATTAGCGAGTCATCTGTAACTATGTAGGCGATTTAAACCAGGAGGTTGTGTCTGTGTGATAATGTTTAGACTGAGGCACGACAATGCAGACACACACACAGATGCATGTAATCTGCTTTTCAGATATACATCAGATGTCAGGTTCTGAATTACATGATGATGTATATGAGAGTGTGTGCGTATATGTGTGCGTGTGTGTGTGCATGTGTGCGTGAGTGTGGGCTTGCATGCGGGCATAGGTCCAGCAGATTGAATTGTTCTACCCTGATCCATGATAGCAAACAGAAGGTAATAGACGGTGTCAGGGACAACAGAACCCCCTAATAGAAAAAGATATGTGGTGACCAGAACCACGATCTGAAGCATTGAAGGAGACAAGATGTTGTGTGAGTGTGCGCGTGTTTCTTTGTCCGTTTTGGCACGGTGAGACCTGGGGTTCAAAGGTCACGAGTTGCTCAGAGATTGACTGAACACTGATGTAATAAACAGAAACCTGAAGAAAACAAAAAAAAGTGTGCACGTGTGAGTAAAGTAAAAGAGACGTTTTTAATACTTTCTCTCTCGTTTCTGTTCCTCCAATGCTATGACAGATCATCATATCGTAGTTCCATTTTTATCTGTCAAAGAAACAAGGGGAAAAAAATATGAATGGGGAAATGATCCAAAGTAGCAAAGGATCGAACGTCAGGCTGGGAACATCAAGACAGCTCGATATTTCACTTTATTTATGCTCGTTTGACCCTGTAAACCTGCTTATTGAATTTCGATGGTTAGTATGAAGTTGTTTTTTATGATCCCTGTCAGATTTAGAAAGCAGAAAAGAAAAAAGGTGGCATTAAAAAAAGGATTTGTATTCAGAAGCAACAGACCTGTTAGCCTGCAGAAGTGAGTTGCTTTAACTTAAAGGGATACATGTAGTTCACATAAAAATGAAAATGCTTTCATTATTTACTCGCCCTCTTGTCATTTGAAACATGACTTTCTCTTTTCTGCAGAACACACAAGAAGATATTTTGAAGAACGTTGGTAACCGAACAACGGCGGTATCCATTGACTTACATTGTGTATGCAGAAGTGAATGTGTACCACCATTGTTTGGTTTCCACCATTTTTTTATATCTTCTTTTGTGTTTTGAAATGACAAGAGGGTGAGTACATGGGTAAAACAAGTATTTTGGGGTGAACTTTACCTTTAAAACAACTTTATTAACATCAATACATTTTTTTTCAAGTAATATAATACTATCCTTCTCTTAGATTCCTGACATGTAAACACTAAGAGAACGTTGCTATGCGACAAAATCATGCTAAGCTACGGGAACAAAACAGTTCCACATAAGCAATGAAGATTCCCATTTTGTCCTTGACTGTTTGTGATTAAAAGCAACGTACAACGTTATCCCTTCAGACTGAAAGACGTTAACACCAGCCTTAAATGTGTCATGAAACCACCGTGCCCCCTCTTTGACTTTCACTGGCGCCGGTAAAGTACCATTCATGAAGGAGTTAAAATAGCTGATGACATTTCCTCTAATGAAGCTAACATGGCTGAGTGGGAGTGGTCAGTATCGCTCTTCAGTTCCTGCAGGCGACGCATCAAAAATGGCCACGAGTTAATTAGGTAAATGTCACGCTACCCGAAACGTAGCAGACAACAGCTCCTCTCTACCTGCTGCGAGAAATATTGCCAAACCTCGCAATGACGTGACCTCATTAATTTCTCCAGACGTCTCCATAGCAGCACCAGATATTTGTATTTTTTCCCCAGTCTTTCTTGTCTTTCGTTAAAAGTATAGTTTGTGTGTCAGACTGTTTCTACTTTATTAGAAAAACTTTCTAATTTAGTAGACCTTGCTTTATTCAGCAGTCTTTTGATTTGTTCGTTTATTTTTAATCAAATATTTTTAGCAGGCAGAATTATTTTGATATGACTGAAGAGTGAGAGAGAATATTATGCTAGTTTCTTAATATTGCATCACAATTAATTAAATTAATTGAGAGAGTATTATTTTGTCATCTTTTTCTAAACAAAAGGTACATACAGGTTTTCCTTTTTCATTTCAATTTATTTTTTCTTAGCTGTTTAAACACATTCAATTAAATATCCATTATTCAAATCGGCAAGGCAATCTGAAAACAATCTGGCGACATGTGCCTACAAAAGAAATACTAATGCTGTTAGGGTTGGCTTAACAAAGCACCTGGCCTCTTATGCTGGGTTCACACCAAACACAAACAATCGCTTTCCACTCTGTTTATTACTCGTGGGGAAAGTTCATTATTTTCGCGTGGGTGAAACGTTCTGACAAATATTTCCTCCTTTGCCGAAGACGAGATTGACGGGCGTTCGTAGTAATCGCGCTGCCCGATTCGCTTCATTCACATCGCCTGCTGCGAGTTCGCGTCTATACGCCTCTTTGCTTTGACTTTGTATGTAATTTACTAGCACTAATTGCTTAATTCGCGTTTGGTGTGAACCCGGAGTTATGGCTGGAATACACTACAAGACTCTTACAATCTGAAAAGATTTTTGCTAACTAGACATCATACACTTGCAGACTTTTTTGAAAGTTTCAGATAGAAACACACTAACTGATAATATCTGCAGACTGGCACACCGGGACAGACTTTCTGCAACAAGTCCAGACTGAAAATCTGTGCAAAACCTGAGCAAAAGTCTTGTAGTGTATTTAAGCCTTAAATCCACTGAACGATTTTTCATTTTCAAACCAGTGACTAAGGAAATAGTTTAGCCCTGTGCTCTGTCTAATATTGCTGTCTTATACTGATCTATTGATTTTTTTATGCCCAGGATAGAAAAAATATATTTTAACCTAACTGACTGTCTTTACAATTTATTGCTTTAGTTGTAATTCCCACTTATTCATTTCCCCTATTGTAAATGAATGCGTAGCTATGGTAACCTGGCTTTTTCCTCTCATGCTAAATTATTATTACATTTGACATCAATAAATGATTTATAATTGTTATCATGCTTTATGTGGTGAGAGTTCCACAAACAGACAAGCAGTTTAAAAAAAGAAGCCACGTGCTTGTTTATGCTGTAATTTGCGCTGTACTTGCCCAGAGTTGAAGCACTGCTTTTAATACAGAAGCAAATTACAGTGCACAAAAGACTCTTTCATCTGAACGGATTTCTAAAGACCTTAAAAGCAGGTTAGGAGACTCATTCCAGTAACATTTTATGCAATGCTGGTTAAAAGTCATCACCACATCCTGATAGCAATAGCTAAGTAAAGTGATCATAATATATTTATAAATACCGCATATATCATCTGGGGAAGGCAGAGGACGATGAATTGTTCTTTAAATCACTGCGTTCGTCCAAATGTATTTGCATTCCTTCGCGCAACTATTTCCTTTAAGACTGCTCAAAATTCTTAAATTTGAAGACTCAAGTCAACTCCGTGTCAGTCTGTGTGACATAGACCTGAAGAATGTCGAAAAACATTAACACAATGGAAAATTGTACATGGTTTGCGGAATTTCCACCTATAAACCAGTAGCACCCAATATCACCCAAACTGAAGTGATGGTTTAATCATCTATGGGAAATCTGATGGACTTCTCCATGGGTCAAACCAGACAATCTGACATGGCATTTACAAAAAGGCTGTATTAATACTTGTTCTGATAAGTCCCAACACTTTTCAAGTATTCACAGTATTAGCATACTACACATCATATTCTACTGATGAAACCATTATAAACGCAGAACAACCACCATTTATTAGTCAACGAATTTGTTTCAATTACGAAATATGTGAATTAATTGCTTAGAGTACTGCAGAACAAACACCAACATAAATGCAAAAATAGAATCTGTAGAAAAAATGAACACTCTCTCTAATCTCAAAACGTCTTATTTCTATTCATTAAGAAACACAAATGCTTTATCTCTCAAAGGACGTTGATTCAACTATTTTTTAGACATTTTCTTTTCATTGGCATTTTTGTTCTGATGTAACAACATGGGAGCTGAGCCGTGAATTTATCTTTCGTGTTTTGGATAGATGGATAGATGCTACTAATGAGACCCTCAGCAAGCATGTGTGTGTTCTTCCATCAACCTAATGAAGTGCAAGATCAACAGAAAGAATAGACTGAAAAAGACAACTGGTATATATATATATATTTAGCCACGGCACAAAAGAAAATTCCATGTTATTTGCGCTTAAAACAGACCTTCCCGTAAACTTTCCTCCGGATTCACAAATACTTCGTAAACGTCAGATTTCATAGTAAAATGTTTTTATGTTAATGAATTCCAATCATTCCTAAACAGGGCGTGTACGCATGCTCATTCACGATAAGCATAATCCCCACCTATGAATTACAGCTACGTAAATTACGTAGGCTATCTATAGGAATGCTGGAATCGTCTGGACTTAATTCTCTGGTTTGGCTACATTATCTTGCATATATGCATTAGATACTAATAGGATATATGCTAAACAATAAATTAATCAATTAAACTGTGTCCACCAAAGCGTTTTTATCCAGCTAAAATAATAATACCTGGAGCTCTTCTGAAAACGACCAGCTGGTGGCGCCTGAGAAAGCTTTGTTTTCCTGAGATGCCTTGGTTGCAAAACAGTTAGCCAGTTAGTAACTTGTTACTAGTATCTTATTTTGAAGAATATTACTTAATACGAAAATGCAGTAACCATTAATATTAACTTATCCATTGTTGTGTATGATGGTTAGTCAATGCAGTGTTTGTCCCGCCTCTTCTCCACTGTGATTGGACGGCTGTGTAAAAAAGGACAGTGACGAGCGTTTTACCCAAAGTTATAAAGTAAAATATGATAAAAGACGGCAAAAGAACTCGTGAAATATCATTGATACACAGTGCATCAAAATGCAGTGTCATCAGTTTGTTTAAAAGAATACAGAAAGTTACGTGTGGTTTTACGCACTACTTACACGTGGTGTACATTTCTTTCGTACCAACAAACATTCTGAAAATACGTACGATTTTCATGATTTAAACAAAAATTGGTTCTGCCCGTGTTTCGTGAATGAGACGTGACTTCACACAAATGTTTTTTAAATGACCGTAAGAGTTGAAGACATGCGACTTACACTGTATTTAATTTATTCTATTTGCATAAAGAGTAGCCCTACAGCCACAACCCTCAAATGTCATTCAATAACATACATTAAAATTTGCCCTTTCTTATTTATTTTGAAGACATGTATGTGCAAACAGCTTATAACATCACTTCAAACCAGTTTTGAATGTCTGTATGAGTAGAAATAAGGTTTGAGAAGAATGTCAGAAAATAAAAAAATAAATTTTTTATCTGTTTCCTACACAAAGCTACAGTATACAGGGTGTATGCATGCAGAGCCATATATAGTGTAAAAAAGAACTGCTTTAATAGTTCTTTTGTCATTTTTGGAGGCTGACAGTCAAAAGCGTGCTTTCGTTCAAAGAGTTTGAATAGAAAATACTTAGCGGTGCAACATAAAACGACAAAATGTTGTTGAAAGTGTGTTATCTAAGTAAAAAGAGAAAGATCAGCCTTCAGAAAGCCTCATCCAGGAGTTAGAAGAACTAATTCTTAATATGTTCTGCAATATGTTCTTCAAATCAGCACATGATTTATCACATTAGCAGGCTACTATTGTATGCTGGTGTACTACCATCTTTCTGACCCAATCTGTCCTATTAAACTCACTTTGTTCACCCTTTGCTTTTCAATCCCAAATGTTAAGCACCATCATGATGACAAATCGTCCAAAATAATGAAGCCTTCTACTTGCTTTGCACGTATGTATGTTGCTCTGGCTAAAAATGCGTACTAAATGCCTGAACTTAAATGTGAAGTGAGATCTTACTTGTTAAACCTCCTGAAAGGAATGCAGTGAATTAACAAAAGTAGCATGAAATAGCAAGCTGAAAAGCTTTTCCAGAGGTGCTCTGCTGTCTTATATACTTTCCCTTGACCATGTAACTTTGTGCAAGCTGTAACGTTTAAATTGACCACTTGCCAGCCCGCAGCACTGCACTACTGATGCTGTAATAGTCAGCAAGCTTTAATAATAGACTGTACAAACACCCTGACTGAAATCAAAACATGCATTTAAAAACCTGTCTAAATTCAGTTTGAACCCATCAGTGGCATAAAATTAAAAGTGTACCTTAAAGAAAGTCAGAGGCTAGTAGCTACTTAAGAATTGTAATATTTTTATATTGCTGTGATAGCTGTCGAAAGTCTTCTTTTGAGTATCTACAGAAATGCAATATAATATACATAACTATGTATTCAGAGGTGTATAAAGACCTTACATAATGAAGCGTTATGATTTTATTACATTAGAATGAGCTATTTCTATAGACACACACGGCGGTTCCTCTTGCATGGAATTCGCCATGTTGTTCCTACAGTAGCCCTGCTTAACGGACAAACTGCTCTACACAGCGCGTTTCATAAATATGTAATCTCCTTCATGCAAAGAAGTGGAAATCTTTGTCCTGTATCATTTGCCGTACTGCTGCGAAAGGGAAGGGGTGGAGTGAGCCGTTGGGTGCAATTTGCAACCTCACTGCTAGATGTCGCTAAAATTCATACAGTACACTGGACTGACATTAAAATGCCCATACTTCACAAACATGTGACATTCTCAGTGCTGTCAATGTTACAGCAGGGAATAAACAGTACTGTAAATCTGCAATACTTCCAAAATAAACTCAAACAGATTAAGACCCGTGTGTAAAGTGTTTACCCATCAAGTGAGCAACAGCCACTGAGATGAATGGGGACACTAACAGATAGCGCTCTCCAGATATTAGACATCTCCCAGGTCCGACCAGAATCATTTGAATGACCAAACACGCCCCTGTGCTAAATTCCAATGACATTTATAATGGGAGCCTTGCCTGCAGCACTCCACAGATAAACAAACGAATAAATAGATGATAATGAAAGATCAACATTACATTCAGTTGTGTGGTTCTCAAGAGGCCAGCGTCTCATAAATCAAACCCCTTTTTGTTCTGGCTCGTGTCTGGTTTTAATGACCTTTCACTCTTATCTCAATCTGATCTCTTCGTCCACAATCTCGTACAACACTTCCAATCAATCCTAAAAGCTTTTAACCGGCTAAAGCTCTATCTGAGCGGATCTGACGACCATCCGCCCATCATAATGAGAAGAATGGCTCACTCTTTTTCTATTGTACAGGATCTGATAAGAAGGGAGAGTAGGGGAAATGGATGAGCCACAGCGCTATCAAAAACCCTCTCGCGTGGCTTCATTCTCAGGACAGGACGTGGTGTATTTCACTGCAAGAACGATTTTGTAGAGCAACGATTTAGTAGAGAAATTGATATTTTTTCCGAAGAACATGGTGGACAGGCTTGCATAAAATCTCAGTTTACACTTCAAATACATACTGTATGCACAAGACTTGGTTATACTGTATATGGGCCACCCATTACGCAGCACACGCAGTCTTTATACACAAGTATGGTGACCTGGCCATCTGTAAAACTTTCAATTTTAATCAGTTTGATTGACAGAAAGGACCTCAAACATTCACAACGTTGCATTTTGTATGTTTGATGGATATCTAGCTAAAAATCTAAAAATCATGCATTAGGTGTACTAAGTATATAATATATGATAAACAGCCTATGTCATATGATCATAATGTTCAATGTCCAAAATGCCTTATACTGTAATGATGAAAGAAGCAAATTCCCTAACTTAAAATAAATATCTAAACAGAATGTACAGACTAGTCTACAATATACTTCATAAATCAAACCAGAGTAATTTTTGTATGAAACATAATAACGCAGGGGCATCAGGTCACATGTACACTTGAAGAAGCAGTTTATGAGTGAGTGATTGGAGTGAAGCCACTTTATAAAACTACGATTGACATCCCTGTGGTGTGTGACACATTGAGGTCCACGTAACTTGACAAATAAATACAGTATTTTCATTCATAATACTCCAATTGACGACATCACATATTGAAATTTATGATTTTATTCACAGTACATTTTATTATTTTGCATAAAAATGCCAGTTGGCTTCAATTTTTGACATGGTCTAACTCATTCAAAATGAAAGCTATAAAGTTTATATTGTGATATTTCCACAGAACGTTCTTTACAGGATGTACAATGATTTTATGTAAAAAAAAAACAGTAAATCACAAACATGTTTGCAATGTCACACCATAGGACACACGTACAATTTAGACTACCAATATACAAAAAAAACATTTTCATTTTTGAGTGACCTCTTCTTTAAATTCAAATTCATTGTTACATGTTTGTTCAATAGCAAACTGAATTTGTTTCTACACTGGACATACTTAAGGAAGTAGATCACAGTTAATCATAACAAATCCGCTCCTACGTATTATATTTATTGACGTTGTGTACACTTGTAGCATGTGTGGCTGTGTGTCATGTTGTGCACAGCCTCTGCCTCATGCTGTTACAGCGCACAGTATCAACAGTAAAATAGTAAAAACAATCCCATGCATTTACTTTACATTTAGACGATGTTAGAACATACTATTCAGCTTTAGTCAAACTGTATAAACATTCAATTACGAAGACAATTTAGCAGAAACAAAATCATGAACAATCGTTCTGGTGACCTTACTTTTCATGAGCGTTTCATGTCAGTGATTGCAATGCCTTATTCCTCTTTCTGGAGGTCTAACCTTGCTTGTTTTACTTATATTCTACACAACGCGGTCTAGAAATGAAAGTGTATACATGCAGACTAATTTCTCCATTTTGAACAGAGGGGTCCTTGTACTCCAAACTCACGGCTCAAATTATGATGGAAACAAATGCAAAGCACTGTATTTAAGTCAAAGCCGGCTGCATCACGCAATGGCAGCAACCAAATCATTCCGGTTAAATTAGCAACATAAATGTCATCCGTTTTCAGTACAAACCCCAGATTCACTTAGAGCAGACATCTATCACTAAATATAGCAATAATTATACAGGGACTGTTGCAGGATGGATGATGTATTCATATATTTATATGCACAATTATTTTCTCCATCATTCCCAAAGACTTGTTAGTGTCTCCTTTTATTTTATTTCTGATGGAAAGGTGGGAATTGCTTTTAAGAAATGAAAAGAGTTATTACATATAAAAAATTGTTAATTAATTTATTAAATTAATTAATTAAGTTTAATACATTTCTATTCACTTCATTTGTATAGCTTTTTTCCAAAACAAATCGTCAGCTTTACCAAAAATAGAACAAGTAAATAGATGTACTAGAATGTAATATCTGTTCATTGAGAACATTTGGTGTGTATTATCAAGCTTTCAAACTTTCCAGATGTTTTTACATGAAATTAATGTGATTACATTTAATTTTATATTATTGGTTGAATGTCACAAAATGTATTGAATATTTTAACTTAACATAAACTCTCATAAAATTGACCAAAATGTTTATTATTTTACCTATGAAATCTACATTAATTGAACAGCTCTATACTCTTAATGATTATATATTTTTTTGTATTTCTCATATAAAGTTAATACACCTGAAAGAGCAAAAACTCAAACAAACCTCTGAAATTTTTCTCTGGGTTTTACTCAATTATAACAAGTGACCAAATGCAACGACTACATTAAATCCATATACTATATTATTCGTAGGCGTATATATTTTACAACATCCTATATATACTGTAGATTATTCTATAATTATTTGTTGGATTTTATTGTCTCAGAGCTAACAAATTCACTTGAGTTCTGATGTGCTTTCAGAGAGAATCACACGCATGTTTTTACAAGGTTTAAGTTAATCTGAATCACATCCTCATGACAGTGACCTAACATAAAATACAATCATTTAACACAAAACACAATTATGTAACTTCAAACATCACTGCAAACAAAACTACATCCCTATTAATTACAAACAACAATTATTTGCAGTCCAGATGTCTGCCCTGTTGCTTTGTTTAATGAAATATTTGAGCAAACACAATGAACAAGACCTTGGCTAATTTAATTCAACTAGTAATATAGTTTTTAGAGTTTTTAATAGTAAATAAAATAAAAAATTAAACCAAATATCAAAGATTTTTGGGGACGCATATTACAGTACATGTGTATGCACATAAAATCAGCAACATGACATCTTAGATAACAATGTTATTCTGTGTTTTCCCAGACAAGCAAACCATAAAAAACAAAACACACCTAAACAAGCTTTCTTTTAAACTCCATTCTCCATCATGCACCACTTTGTCCTATCTATAAAGGATGATTCAGACTTAACTCTAGTAGAAGTACATGAATCAGCCTTCTCCAAACCTTAAACCTGTGCCAACAACACTTACGAGATGTAAACAAACAATCTGTGACATCACATCTCATTTCATGGCTGGCGAAACAGTATATTATCAGAGCTTTATGACACACGCATTGACAACATTACTTGACATACCGTCTTCTTCTTCCAATAAATGAACCTTCCTGTCCGTCCCCTGAGGAAATCTGACTAACCCTCAGAATCACAACGACATTAACACTTACTTGTCAACATGTTTGACAATGTTTGTGATTTGAATGCCCTTGATTTTGTGTCTCACCGAGCACTTTAACACACGTATTACGTTAGCTGTCTGGAGTCATAACACGCTGGCATTTTTTCCACCTCAACACCCAGAGTTCTGTGGGGTCACGTTCCGGAGGCCGTGCAGCGCCTCATCACCTGATCTGCCGTCTCGCGGTTCTGTCACTGTTCTGCGACAACCCTTGGTCTTGCTCTGCTCGGGCAGAAACAGAGCTGATGGATGTGCTGCGACATTCTGGTGACCCACGGCTCAACTCTCTCATGTGGTACTCTTGAGAACTGCACCGAAAAGCCTTCACCCGCTTTAACCATACATTAAAGCATAGGCGTACATGTCACAACGCCTGTTTTAACCAGAAATATACAAAAATAAAAGGTTGTTGGTAAACTGTGTTTTACTATTTTATGTTCAAATATTTTCAGATTTGTAGAATTGGATAGTTTTATTTGTGAATGAATCACATAAAATGCACGGGTATAAATATTTGTTACAAAGCGAGGTTAGAGACAGATGTTTCCCAGGATTCTTTGTGGCTTGTGTGAGCTTTATAGGCTCTGGCAGGTGAAGCACATGGCCTGGAGGGGAGCCACTTTGTGGGTGATGAGCAGAGGACACAAGGGTCAGAATAATGGAAGAGAGACACACCAGGGTCACTGTCAAACCACAGCGACGGAAAATGAAACAAATGCTCCTTACATTAATACAGCAGACCACATTTAATAAAGCTACAGCTATGAAATATACAGGAAAAATAATATAACATTTAAAAAAATACTTCACAAAACACAACACAACAAAATATATTTTGTATATTTGGTTATATATACAAGAGCAAAAAGTATTTTAATTGAAAATGTTTTTATGTTTGGGGTAAATGAAATATGTAATGATAATAATGCATAATGCTTATCATAATTCTTATAATAATAATAATGATTTAGTTTTGTCTTTTCTTTTCTTTTGTTATTGAATTATAATTATTAAATTAACGATATTATTGAAGCATAAAAGTAGACATGCAAGTATGACGGGTGTCCATTTCAGTAACGCTGTTCCTGTTTCAAACGTTATTATGAAATTCAACATATGGCAATTTCTGTTGCAGTAATGGTCATCATTTTATATTACTTATGCAAGGCTAGTATTGGCATAAGTGCTTGGAACTATTTAAAATCTTCTAGCAACTGTACCACTATTTGATTCTGTTTTATTATGTAATGCTTTACGGTTCTTGTTTTTAAAGTCTCGCATTCTTAAAGTATTTCCATTATTTCATTTATTTACAACAATTTAATATAATTGTTTGTTGTGTTTATTAACTTAATTCCATATCATTGTTATCATCTGTACAGTAGCCTATTCGTATTATAAGAAGTATTGAATTTATGTATTTGGAAATCAAATATTTTTTTAACCTCTTTATATTTTAATGGCCCTTTCATAGAGTCAGTGCACAGACGAAAGCTCATGTCTGTGATCAGTGACACAGCAGATTTTCATCTGTTCGTGTATAAAGGCGAGTCAGGGGCCTGAGAGAGGCCCTTCATTGCTCCGTGTCGACTGTAATTAGAGCAGCCAGGAAAAGTTTTTCTAATGGCCGTCTAAAACTCATTATATCAATGGCAGCTCAACTTGCGGCCAAACAACAGCCCCACTAACACACACGAGAGACCCTGCCTGACCTGCAAACACATAATAATAAAAGCAAAATTTAAAGACAGTACAGTATTTTTGGACGCTTATGCATGCTTTATATCACACTTGCACTTACAGTAGTATTGTATGTTACTATGTGTCACTTTTTTATTGACTGAAATAAATATATTTCCCCCCAAACACACACACTTAAACTAAAGTGTTTTTAGTAGTGGAATGAGGCAAAACCTGTGGTGACATCCAAATGACAGAAAGCTGAAGCTGCTTTTAAAATTAATTATTTTGCTGCTTAATTATTTACAAAGTGCGTATAAATTATTCCAAGTGAAATGTCAAGCAGCAGGACACTCATAACTTTTCCTCCCAGTCAGTCTCTCCATAACATGACAAAAATCAAGCAAAATCACTTTAATTGGATTCATTCTTGCCAACACGAAGTGTCGATGATGAAAATTCTTTTAAAGAAATTCATGAAAAACCAACTGGCACGACAAGTCAAGTAAGGTAATGAAATGCAATGCGGTTTGTGATAGTTTGTTGTGTGTAGTCTATAAATAAAACAAGAAGCTTTTTAAGATGTCTTCTGTATTCTACATCTTCTTCAAACTACTATAATTATATCAAGGTATGCACAGTACATATTGTTGTTCAAAAGGGTCACTTACCCGCTTATTTTATTTTCCTAATTTTATAATAATAAAAAAACAGATCAACAAAAAAAGATACAGGTTTAAACAAATACATCTAGTCAGCTTTTGTCGAGAATTTGCAGAAATGTACTGGTGGCATCAAGGTCTCACCTTAATTTGCTTTTTTAAAGAGTATAGAAGTCATCCTTTAAAAAAATATATTTTTGTCAATAAATTGCATTTTGTAATGAAAGAACCTTATATGCTAGAATATATATTGTATATGTTACAATATGCAATATGCAATTAGTATTATTATTATTATTAAGAATTTGCAAAGGAAGCATTTACACATTTAAACATCAGATCTGTGTAACTTTGTATGATGGCAATAATCAAACCCCATCACGGAACAGGATACAGTGAATAACAGTTAAGGAGTAAGACAGTAAATCAATTGCTTTAGGATAAAGTGTTTTAGCATGTCACATCACACATTCAGTCATACGCAGAGCCCCTTTCAGGCTTTTACACGTGTGTGTTGTTGGTGCAGTCTCTGTATTATCTGAGACTTTACAGAACCACTTCCTGTCATCTGACAAACTCCATCACTCACATCCTCCGTCCCTTCATCTGCCCATGATCAAAGACTAATGAACGGTTCCTTTAATCAAACCGATAAATCAGGGGGTCAATCGAAGTGGCCCATGAAAGACACATCATTCGAATGACTTGTGCCATCATGAAATAAGTCATAAGGTCAGAAATCCCCTTTTTTAATACAATAAGGAATTGTTCCTGTAGCTCAGTTGGTCGAGCGTAACGCTAGCAGCGCCAAGATCATGGGGGGTTGATTCCCTCATCACAAACTGATAAAGCATATATACCTTAAACGCACTGTAAATCGCTTGCGTGGATAAAATCGCCTGCCAAAAAAAGCTAACTGAAATACTCTACATTGTCAAATGAAACACTGCTGAATACCTTGATTTCGGCTTTGGGATTGTAATCAGGTCTGTTTCACATAACTGCCGATTATGGTAAAGCTCGGATCCTGTTTCACCACAGTGAAGAGGGAGAGGTAATGGAAGGGGTTAGTTGAAAGAGATGCAGAGGGCGATAGAGGAAAGATGAACAGGGTAGGGGTGGTGCAGGGGAAGGCGCAGCAGTGGCACGCATCTCGAATTCAGCGGCGACACGGACATGACAGGTCGCCCGAAGACAGCTCCATTTTAGCCACTATTCACCCTCTCTAACCGCTGCACTTAGTTTGAACCCGAGAGAGAGAGAGACACTAATTTCAGATGCTCGTCCCTCAACGTCCTGGGGTGGATTGAGCCTGGGTTAAAAAAAACGAAAAAGTTGAACGAGAGACAGTGGCGAAGACGAACACAGTCAATTGTCATCGGTCCACAATGGATCTGAGGTAATCTGTTTTAATGAGGACTGTTTTTTGCCATGCGAGCCGGGCAATTTCGCTAAACAGTCATCAGATCAAAACAGGAGTAAACAAATGAAGGTAATCATTAAAGGAAGGATGAGTGACACAGGGGAATGAACTTTCAGTGCAGGTTCTGAGAGAGAGAGAGTAATTCGAAGAGCCATAATAGTATGAGACAGAGCCAGCATTTCCTCTCATCTCTCGAGGGAGACTCTGACAGAAACAATTCTCGTATCCCCTGGCCCTGTTTTCAAGCAGGCGGGATATTTATGTACAAGTACATTTCTCTCCTCAATTTGTTCTCTCTCTCTGCGTTCATGGAGTGTTAAGACAAACATACCCGAGTTGAGAGAAAGGAGCGAAAGGGAAAAGTCTGAAATCCAGAGTTGTTTCTATGAGTTTTCCTTTGTAATGTCACAGGGCGTTTGATCACGGCGGCCTTTGGGAGCTGTTCGGCTGAGAGTCAGCTGGAATTTTCTAAATCTGAACAGTTTAAATACGTCTGATCCTAAAGAAACGAGCGATTGCTCAGAGCTTCTCTTTTATAGCTCTTGGTACATAATTGAGCTGAGTTTTATTCAAGTATAAACTTTGTCCCAGATGTTCCTCCTATAATCCCTTAGGAAAAAATAAAAATAGATGCAAATCAGTATAGAGCTATAAAGTTCATGTGGATACCATATGCCATGTTCTCCCTGTTTAATCTCATTGCTGTCTAAGAGAAACAGCCGAGATATCAAAGAGATCTCATTTGTGGGGTATAATTTAAAAAAATATCCAAAGGAGAGTAAAGCATGGTAATATAAACGTGAACTAGCTTCGTGAGCATAGGAAATCAAACAGCATATTTTTGCTGAAACTGACACTCAAAAAACAATGTGCTGCATAAGCCAAAAGGTTTAAGGAAGTGGTGCAAACAAATGAGAGTTTTAATACTGCACAGCTGGCAAAGTCATATTACCACATTTATGCAGGATTATGAGATTGGAGAAGAAATTTTAAACGGACAAATTTACCCCAGGCGTGCACAGACGGCTAGAGAAAATCCAGTAGCCTGGGCCGAACAGCGGTGCAATATGAGGCAAATTAGACCACAAACCCCGTGCCCCAGGCAGGGGCTGTTGAGCAGGGCTTTCTGGAGCTCAAGAGACCCCCTCCCATCAGCGGCGGTCCGTCTGCCACCCCTTGTGCGCAGCGACAGGGTATGTGCACCGCTGAGGAGAATGTGAGCTAATGAAAGCAAAAGCCTGTGTTCATTAGAGTATAAAATTCACATTTGGCCAGCTCAGTCTGTGCAATCTGATATTATGAGGCTGCCTGACACACATACACACACATGCAGTGGCAGGAATAAGAGCTGAAAAGAGAGAAAAAAGATGGATAGAAAGAAGTTTGTGTAAGATTAGAAGGAATATGTCCTGGGATTACGACATGCATTCTCTTACTGCAAAGTTTTTGGAATGCAAATATTTTAAGTATGAGTGACAAAAAGAGTCAGAAATGCTTTACGGTTGACATGGAGGATATGAGAAACTGAATGCTGGAGTATTTTGGGATAGCAAAAAGGAGAAATCATTACAAGATGGCGGTTATGATGGAAACGCAGTAGCTTCTTCGCCGGCGAGGATACAGGAAGGGGCGCACAGCAGGATAAATGAGGTATCGTGTGACGCCATCTTGATTTCTGTGTGCGCATGCTTTGGTGGCACTTGTTTGCCCGTGTTAAAATGAGGTTCCGTCATAACAGAAAACGAGGTCATTCAGAGGCCAATGAAGGGACATTGTAAACAGGGAAGTAACGACATCCAATCACAGTCTAACTATCTGAGCTCTGATTGGTTGAAGACTTGTAACGCCACGCTTGTTTGCCTTCACTCGATAGGGCTGTTTCACAATGATGCAGAGTGTTAAAAAAAAAGATAGCTGAAACATGATTATAACCATCAAGAATGAATGTTCAAGGGAAATTATATCCATCCATCCATCCATCCATTTTCTACCGTTTGTCCGAACTACCTCGGGTCACGGGGGGAAATTATATTATTGTATAAAATTGTTTGTGTTCTTTCAATTAATATGGGGTTGTAAAACGTTGTATGCATAATAATAAAAAAAGCCTTCAAGAAAATAATTTCAAAATGGCTATTTTACACTATCACGTGTCACATCATAAAATATCTCAACCATCTCAAAAGTATAAGAAAAAGCATTCCATTGAAAAAAAAATTACATATGTTTTTTTTTTAATTTATTTAACATATATTTAGGAATTAAAGAGATGCTTTGGTGTATACAAAAAACACCAAATTAAATGTATGTATCTGCACACAGCCCTTTGACAAAGTGTTAAAAGCTCTCTCATTAGTACATTGCTTTGGATGCAAACATCTGCTAAGTAAATAAATGTAAACATAATATAAATATAAAACACTGATGCGTTTACCACAATAAATAAATAGATAAATATGTTTGAAAATGAGCATAAAAGGTATTAAAGTTTTATAAAGAAAGATCAGAAAGGCAATGGTGTCTTTTAAGAGATCTTAGGGGTTGAGTGTCGAGACAATAGAAGCACTTTGGTTCGGTTCAAAAGTTCAGTTGCATTACAAGCGCATGACCTATTTTCCACGCTGGAAGTTTGGCATCAATCTTCCTCATTCTGCACCCTCCTCCCAATTTAATACACTGCACTAATCACAATAAACTAGGCCATCAGTTACCACGCCTTCAACACCGGCCGCTACATTCCAGCACTGGAAGGGGCATAAGTTCTGTTTATATAAATATATTCAATGTTATTACTATTAGGTTGATTAAAATTCTGCAGCAGAAAAATGTAAAGAATGCTGACTAATCATGCTGCTCACCTGCACTTAACTTTGATGAACCATAAAACAGTATTTTAAACTTGTTTTATATATTTGAATAATGCTTAGAAAGTAGCAAGATTATCAAATAGTAATAAAAATAAAAAGTGAACTCCAAAAAATTGAGCTGCAATGGTGATCCTGATGGAATTACTTAAGTTTCATAATGATGTGTCATCAGAAATGGATTTTCACATAACTTCAGAAGCATCAAAAGGACTATTAGTTTCTCTCACATGGGGCGAGACTGATATGAGCACAGATCAAAGGTTAAAATCTGACCAATCAGAGGAGTTGTTAGTTTATTTTTTTTAATGAAACTTAAATTAGAGATCTGGATGAATCAGAGAGGCATCATGAGAAGTCAGGTTACAATTACCATCACAGAACAGCAGAAATTACAGCCATACCTTTATGATTGCAGACTCGCGGGTTACGCCTGGATGGCCTCGTATCCAAACTACTGTTCAGGTTGGGTTTCAGGGTCACACACACACATACATTATCATTAACATTTGCCAAGCACACACTTAAAGAGAGTTTTTGGTATCAGCCCATATCTGGGTCAGCATCACAAGACGAGCGTAATTACAGAGCCAAAGCTGGCCTGAGCATTTATGTAACGGGGTGAAATACAGGGAAGTGTGTAGCTCAGGTGGGGACGATTCGGTTGAGTGACTCAATAACACATCACACTGCACACTTTCTCAACGAATATTGTTCCCCACCATAACATTATCCTGACCCATTTACACAGAACAACACATACTTTTTTTATTATTTACTTATTTTCTCTGTTTCTGTTTTATTTCATTGTTAATATTTAATGGACAACAATATTAATAACAATAGCAACAAACTTATAATAGTAATTCATAATTGTTAGTGTAAAAGTTACTAAAAGAATTACAGTTTAATGTTGTAGTAAAATAAATCAAATAAAATAAACTTAAGGAAACAGTTGTTACACATCTGTTAAATAGTGAAAGAGTTCAATTAAATGCACTTAAATTATATATTGCAATTATATGTTAATTAATATTTCCTAATGTTTTTAAATTATAACTGAAATATCCCATTAAATATATTACTGAAACATTTATCCCTCTACATTGTTCGAACTGCAGACAGACGCAGAGACTTTTTAAAAGAAAGAAATGGAGAAAATGTAAAAATTACATGTGTACGGGTCTCCAGTGCTTGTGGTCAGCATGGTAAAATGTAAAACGACAATGAAACTGTTTTTATGCTCCCTTACTCACTGTTTTACATATTTTCCCCTCATCTCTGATTTCATATGATTGCCCGTGATGACAGTAAAAGAGCGCTTGCTCTCTGCTATTCAAGAGGTGCACTTCTGATACTGGCTTGATTTCCGAAATGGAATGAAACGCTGATTGCTGAATCATTTCCATTGTTTATTTTAAATCTCTAAATCATGTACTTAAAGCAGGGAGAGACAGACAGAAAACGTGTTAGTGTGTGCGTGCACATGAAAAATAAATTTGTGGTGACTCGTATGTATTGTATTTATTTATATATATATATATATATATATCACTACAATTTTGGAACACACACTGTTCATTCCAGTTCATAAAGTGACAATATTATTCTGAAGCTGATTTAACTGTGTTCGATGAACAATGATATTAATGTGAAGAACAAAAGGAAAAACAAACAAGTTGATGGGAATACTTTTGACTTCCTCTGAACTAAATCTATGGTTCGGACAGATGGCTAGAGGTCCCTGAACTCTTTGCTCATACCAGACAGCGGTCAACAGGTGTGATTCTGCAACAACAAATGTCTTTTCCTCTTTGTCATGTATGTACCTCTGTCCTGAGAGACCTCAGAACCACACAAGGGTGAAAATGGCAGAAACAGAAATCCAAACTTAAAAAAAATTCAGCTGATATTGACAACATTACTTTAGAAATATTATTAAGTACTGTATTATCAATAGATGTTTACCTTAATAAATTAATGACTAGGATGTCAGTATCACTAGATCTTAAATTATTTGACAATGTATTTGGATGTAATACATTTCAGGAGAAATAAAGAAAATCGCCAGAAACACAATTAAATAAATAAACAAGAAGTAAAAAAAAACATATATAAAAATGTTAAATAAAAATGTATGAATTACATAAATTATAAAGAAGTTTATTAAATTATTTAAAAAGTTAAGTTGATTTTTTTTTTAATTAGAGAACCTCCTTAAAATATTACATTTTGTTACTCCACATAATGTAACATTTAAATAACATTTTTTTTTTAAGTTTTGAGTTCCATGCCAAAAACTATTCTAGCAGAAATGTTCTTCTAGTAAAAATAAAGAAATCATTTAACACACAAGGCTGAATTGGATATAACGTCTGCTTTGTATACACACAAGAGCAAGTAAACTATGAATTACACTCAAAAGCAAATAAACGTCACTCTATTTGTTGATCTCACCAAACAGCCCCATTTGCATGTGCTAAATGTACACACGCTTTATTGCTGGCACAAACATATAGTGAAGACATGTAAAACCTGGGCAAACCACCAGGATTCAAGGCCACAGTTATTGAAACCATTTGTCTACGCTGTGTGTGTGAATGTGCTTCGTGTGACGTCTAAGCTAAATTCTTAGCTTGTACAGTAGACGGCACACTCACTCCATGTTAGCTGCCGAGAATTCAAACAACGAAACTCGCCCAAGGCATGACAGCAAGCGAGGACACACACACACTTTGACCGTGCGATGACCACCCCATGTATTATTGTCTATTCAGTTCACATTGTGCTACACATGTATACCCCCATTTTATTGGCGTGTGTGTTTCCGTTTGTATGTATGTAGAGGGGGCTTGGCTTCACAATAGTGCTTTGAATCAATTTGTGCCATCGACTGGATCATTACTGAAATAACAGTCTTGTTGATGGAGATGTATTTAGTTTATTCAGTGATGCACGACATGCAATATTGAACTACCTAGCAGCCTAATCAAAACCAAATTATATCCATTTCATACAGAGGCTACCGGAGACAAAAGAGCAAGTAATTCTTCATGGGCTATTTGTTTAAGTATGTCATTTATCAAGGGGCTTGAAAATATATATAGTTGCTTTTGGACATAAATCAATTGTGTCACCCTGTCTGAGCTTTGCTTTCCTTTTTTAAAAACTGGGTCTAAATGTGGATATTGGGCCTTTCCATGTTTTTCTTTTTGTTTGGGCTTATATAATGTATATTTTATTTTGTGGGGCTCAAAAGTTTTTGTTATTATTATTTTATATATATATATATATATATATATTTTAGCATCAATTTAAGGTTAATGTTATATGTTTGGTATAAAGACTTTGAATTTAGTATGTCTCTTTTTTGTTTTAAAGACACTAAGTACTCAAGATTTATCTTAAGTTAGCCGAATGAGAGAATATTCTAAGAAGCATTTTGTGTACTGTAAAAAAAAGTAATACTTTTTTGGTACAATAATAATACAAATTGAAATTCAACTGATGAAAATAAAGCTCATAATAAAATACTAATATCATTATATATACGGTACTTGCCTTTTTATTTTTTTTATATATATGACATTACATAAAACATATTTTGTGTTTTCATTTTCTATCCTAAATATATTTTATCAATCTAACTGAGATTTGGAATATTTGTACTTAATTAATTAAGCTTTTAATTTGTATCATGCTATTAAAATAAACTACAAAACAAAAAGATAAACGACGAAAAAAAAGAAACCAAAAATAATGTCAAATGACAAAAATATAACAGCACAAGACAGCAGACTGTCCCTTATACATTATGCAAACTTACAACAGTGTTGTTCCAAATGGAAGTTCATCTATCCAATGGTTTTATCTATCCCAATCTTACACTTCGGTGTGGGGTGAAACAGTCACTGGAGGGCTGTCTGTGTGTTTTTAAGTAGAGGCCGTGAACTGTAAGGTATTATCACTCTAATGCGCAGCCACAGAGGGGCGGAGGGGAGAAATGGTCTCACAGTCACATGGAACTGTCCTCATTTGCTCACATCCCAGAAATTCTGTAAAAACAGTCACCATTTGTATTGAGCGATCCTTGGTTTTAAGCGTAATTTTTCTGCAAGGATAAAAATAGCTAAACTGCAATGATAATATACAGTACTATAGACTTTTATTGTAGCTATGAATGCAATCAAATGTAAATAATCATTTTCGTTTTACAACAGCCTCTGTAATATATCATATTAAGGACTGACACCCCATATGAAAAAGAAAGCATGTTATATGTAGATTTGAAAAAAAAAAATAGGAAACTAAATTTATCAGGTTCCAAGGGCTTCGTCTTAGATGGCAGCAGAGGAAAGTTTCACCTTCTTTTTAAAACTTGAAACTACAAATTACGTTTTTATTGGGTTGAACCCCCCAGTGAGTTGAACTTGCAACCTATCGTGTGAGTCTCAAGCTATAGTGCATAAAACATTTTTTTCAACATTTGGGTGAATGAGGTGGGTTATAAGAGATATCAGACACACTTGGATATTTTGTTTGTAGTCTTCAGTATAACTTGCAGTTCAATTAAAGGTTCTACCAAAGTAGTCTGTTGGATAATGTGGTAATGCTGTGGTGAATGTTATTGTATGCTAATGACATAATGATAACAGGATATATTTTTATTCACGCAATAGGGTATTGTGTAGCTTTAACAAACCGCCAATGATGTGGGAAAGACAGAAGGAAAAATGAGCTGTCTGAAAATGTTTTGTGGCCTGGCTGTTGTTTAAGTCTGAATTTGTGGACACATGTTTCTTCAATACACTGCGCTCTCATGCCTGCACATCACATTCTAGTGAGTATAATAGATAATATAAGCCCTTTGAGCAAATCAAGTCCATATAATTTCCCAATTATACAACACAACAGTGGACAAAAGTTCAAACATATTTAAGTATGAATGAAACAGAGGTTAAACCAGAGTAAATAAAACAATAAACCTAGGGCAAATTCATGTTTTTAAAATAAAAATGACTGCACATATAATTATTATTACTATTAAAGTGGCAGAGTCAGTGGGTTGATGGTTGAAAAGGGACATTACTGCAGATACCCGCTGTGGGCACTGCCACCACTCACCCATCACTAGAGACACATGAACTCCCTGTGAACTCGTCTGTCCGAACTCATGAGAGACAGACAGCTTATTTTTTTAGAAATTAAGTGAGTTTTTTTCTGGTGACACACACATATGCTGTAGTCTGTGCCCTAAATTTTGTGTTGTTAAAAACAGCGGGACAGCGCGGGCAATGATAAAAACAACAGAATGTTTTAGCTTGAAGTGCTTTGATCTTTAAAAGTGAAAAGACAATTGAAAAGTTTACTGTTAATTATTAAAAAAAATGTATCTGGTCGATTTGAATAAATATTAGTCTGCCAGTCAAGTGTATATGCAGCTTTCTGTTTAGTGCTTAAAATATCCTAATGAATTCTTTTTATCTGAACTATACATTTTTAGCAATAAATAGTCATTAAAATAATTTAAGTATAATAATAACACAAATTTAATAATTACAGTTATTATCTTTACAAAAATACTTACCGATTAACTCACACTTATAATTGTTTATATACATGAAGCTGAAATAAAACAAATTATTTTAATATTAAAAACGTTCTAACTTTTCTAAATTGCTAATCATCAGTTTTCTAAATTGTCAAAAATACCAAACTATAATTTTCATTTAAAAATGCACTAAGATATTTTTTTTAAATGGGGGAAAGTTAACTTTTTTCTGTGAAGCTAAATTGTCAAAAACATAACATCAAATTTCAGTACCATGCATTGTGCGTAATCCCTCTCAGAAAATGCAAAACACTCAAATGATATTACCTAAGCATTTCTGACTTTAAAAGCATTTGAGCAAATAACATCAACAAGATGAAATTAATTTGTCTGTGCACGGTCACTGGTTATTTCCCAGAGGGATGCAGGTAGGGTAAAAACGGGGTCGTGGTGTCCCTATTCATTCAGTTTTCTCTTTAGATTTGTATCCAACTACAGAAAACCAATCAAATCCTTGCACAAATCTCTCACAAATAACCGACCGACTTTTCAGGGTTCAACAAGAGGCCACAATAATGCTGACAATGTGGGTTGGTAAATCTTTGATTCCCTGTCCTCTTTTTATTTTTCCCTTTGGCGAGTCTTCTCGTCTCTCTGCCCCGCTGCTGAACCTGCATGTCTCTGACCACTGGCCTTTTCCGTCACCTCGAAACAGCAGTAGGTGTCAGGGGCCATTTCCCATTATACCCTTGCATGTGCCCATGCCAACTCCTAAACTTTGCTACCATGATTGTTGTGTAGTAATTCACTTTAAAATGTATTGATATTGTTGTAATTATTAGCATTGTTACACAATTATACATCTACCCATTTAACTTTATGACAATTATAAAAAAATTATAACGATTAATAATTTAGGTAATTTCTACTTGGATTTCAACGTTTTTGGAGATTAAAATATTTTCTTCATTAGAAATTATTTCATTAAATTAATTAATTTTATTTTTATCTTTCAAGAAAGTGTAAAAACGATGGACAAAACCAGAGAGGGCATTGAGACTTTGAGACTAATATTTTAAGTCTATATTCTCAGAAAAGAGAAACAGTAAATTGTAAATGTGTATATCTTATAGTGGGATTTTTGTGAACATTTGGACAGTTTCATCGGACATACACGTCTGGCCCCAATTTAGCTTCCGGGTTTTGTTTGGTAACATATTAATATTAATTTACATGAATATACTAATATTTAATAAATAATAGTTAATTATTAATTAAAATAAATTATTTGTATTCAATTTAATAAAAAAACTCAACTGTTATTGATTCTTTGCGGAAGTCAACCGGAAATTAAGTTTGGGCCACATAACGTTTGTTTATGTTGTTGCTGCCGAAACCATCTATACTAGCACAAAGATGACCTCAGAAGTTGGACAAAAAAGATGCATAATATTATAAGGATAAACATATAAATTACATTTATTTTCTTAACCAAAAGATATGAGAGCAAAACCACACATGCAATTTAAGGAGTGCTGTCTAAAATTTTGAGAAAGAAGATGATGATGATGGGATGGAGGAGGAATGGGGCTATGGATCTAGTCATAGACATTTAATCATGACTACATTTTGTGTCATGAAGGTTGATTGCTGTTCAAGCTGAGGGCAGTGTGGATCTAAGAGCAATTCATTGTGTGTGTGCGTTCTTGTGTGTGTGTTAGCAGCATGGTAATAATCTCATAGCTGCATCATCTGCCAGGGCCCTTTAGATCCATTTCCCCTCAGCTTGGAATAGCAACAGGGCAACAGCTGGTGTGGATGAACAGGCATGAAGGGAGGGAAGGTTATGATGGAGAGGCAGAGGGGGATGGGGAAGTTGTTCCATTTTTTTCAAACCCTCCTACTTAATCCTGACACTTTGACCCTTGCTTAAATTCTTGGTTGCATGTTGCGGTCTGTGGCAGGGAATGGGGCGCATGAAATTACAACGGGAAAGTGGGAAATTGTGTCTTGTGCCAATCAGACCCCCGCCCATGTCCCGTCATTTTGGATTGTCCCAAACTCTTCTGAATGGAGAAAAAGTTAAAAGTTCATTACCTTACAAACACTAGTCCATTCTCTAGAGAGCATGTAAAACACAATCAATCGGTAAATGTGAAGGGCAGGGACAATATTCTGAAGTGAAACTGGATTGAACCTCAATCTTCATCTCTACCCCGAGGTTAATATAACCCACGGCCCCAAAGATTACACTAAAATATTTGTTCCCTAATGGAACTAGTTATACACTAAAAACGTGTAGTAATACGTGTTTTACAACTAAAATAGCTCAAACTGAGAAATAAAAATGACTAAACATTATATTTTAATTAAATTCATAATGTACATATTGTCATTGGTGGCAAAAACAAACCCTGTTATACTGCATGGAAAGTAGTGTCATTTTACTTCTCTTCTGAAACGTGTCCTTGGCCTGATTTTTTTTATTTTTTTAATTTAAAGAAGGCGAGTACTGTAAAATATATTGTCTGCTATTTGGTAATGGATTTCCAATAGTTTTAACCCACTTTAATGCCCATTCATGCTTCTTTTCTGATACTTTGATAAAATGTGGAATGAAAAAGTCCAGCAATATTATGACGACAATCCAGTGAATTTTATATTGTTTACTGGGTGGGTGATGAAGGTTGAGGTTCAATTCAGTTTCACTTTCCTCTAAAATGTTGTGGTCTTTAATATTTTTTTATAAGATTACTGTCTGATCATATAACTATCATAATTTATCAAATATTAAAGCTTTCCCCGTGGCGCAGTTTACTTTTAAGATCTAATTAGAGAGCTAATTTCAATCAAATTATGTTATGTCCCTCATTCTCTAGCATTCGATGTAACTACATTTCATGTTCAATTCAATGTTAGTCATTTAATTATAAAACCGAGGAATGTCGCAGGTACTGGAGTGCATGGCTTTCAATGATTCTGGATTAGTTGTCATTAAGAGACATTAACAGCTCAAGACTCTAATCCACAAAAATGCTGCTGTTGTTCTAGACACTTCAAGATCACAAAACAAAAGCATCAACTCCTTACTGTTCAGCTTCCTTGCTGCCCTGTAAAATGATTTGTAAATCCTCTAATGCAAAAGCACTGTTATTAAGAATTAACTGTGTCATTTATTTTTGTTACTTGATTTATAAATCCAACATGGAAAATTCAATTTCAGGCCTATGTAAACATTCCACCTCACTCGGTAAAAACAATTATTGAATCATTGAAAAAAACCCAGAGCCTTAAAAACCTTGTAATGTAATTTATTCTAAGAGTAGACATATGTGTAGAGGGCCTCACTAAAATATATGGGATATACAAAAATATAATTCATATATAAATACAAAATTATGTAATGTCCATTTTAAAATGTAATATTAAACATTTTAAAACACACACTCACACACGTGTGGTTTATTATCTCCGTGGGCACAGTCCATAGGCGTAATGATTTTTATACTGTACATACTGTATATTTTATCCCCTGTCCCTAACCCAACCCCTAAACCTAAAGACCATAGAAAACTTTTAGCATTTTTAAAAAATATATTTTTTTACGATTTATAAGCTTTTTTAGCCCAAGGGGAGCTCAATTTTGGTCCTCACGGTGACACGAGTGTGTTGGTGTGCATTCAGGTTTAGGTCCCCACCGGGATATAAAACCAAGGCCACATACACCGCACACACACACTTTTTAAATTTGTATCTGTATATTGAATCCTAAATAGTTGGAGTTCAGTGGTCTATACCGCATCAACAACAAGGTCGACCTAATGTTCAAACTTCATGAATTATTTACTTAGCAAAGTACCCTTAATAAACCATCATGACAGAAACACTCAAATGCCAAAAGTTTACATGTTTTCAGAGTGCTATTTATTCATCTGTCCGAATGTATTTTTAGAATGCTTTTATTTCTACCCATTATTTTCTCTATAATGTATAAAGTGTTGCTTGAAGCTTTTAACAGAGGTTAGACATTCAATCCATTTCCTTTTTGAAAGACACGGTCATCACGACTACCCCGTGCTTTTACCCACAAACTAGAAAATCCATTTACGGACAAACCGAATGTTTTATTTTTCCTTTTCTTGTGTTTTACATTGCCGTTATCCGATTTCTGTTGAGCGAGCATGGCAATCTAACCATTTTAGGAAGCCCAGCATGAATATTTAATCCTCAAAAATGTTGCTCATACGGCATTTTTACGGTTCAAGGGATATCTGAAGAGAAAGGCTGGCCGAAACTTTATGCGACCGATTTGGCCTTTTTCTTCCTTTACCATCTCTTGAGATCGTGAACATATGTGGCGACAAGCAGCGGTGCCGAATGTGTCTGGCTGTGTTGTTTCTAATTTCATTTCATCACACGGTTCACCATCGGGTCATTTAACAGCATGAGGACAAGCGTGTTAAGTAATGCACTGCGGTATGAGTCAACAAATTTGGGATTATGGTATTGGGTTTACCAGATAAGCTTTATTTCTCGAGATTAGACAAGCATTTCCAAAAGCTCTATTTATCGTAAAGGGGCGCCGTCATTGATATGATTATAGTGTGGCTTGTATCTAGGGCAAGGCCGGTAAACCTATATTTCAAGCATAGGCAAGAGGAACAGTAAATCCAACTGATCTGTGTATATGTCGCAAGCTTCTTACGTGATGGACACAATTGCAATGCAGCAGATACGAGTCTGACCTACAGTGACACTTTCGTCCATTGGGGGGAGACATCGGTACAGATAGCAAATAGATTTAGACAACTGGAAATAAGAAAGCTAGGACACAAAGAGGGTGTTGTTTCGCGAAGACGTTAAACACCTATTGGCTGGCATCATGTGGAGATAGAAAACTGTGCAGCGAGAGGCCTTTAATAAGAGTAGATTAGTGACTTTGGCTTTGAACTCCAAATGCAAACACACACACACACATACAGGTGAAATTCTCTCATGCTCCTGTCCGCTGTAGAGCTGCGGGAGTTTAATGGGTCATGCACGTCCATTATCCGCCTGGTGTCTGGCCACAATCCGTGTCTCGGTATCCCATGATGCACTGCAGCATCTCAACTGATCTGAGATCTAGATTCAAAGACGTCATTCAGCGCTACGAGAAATGTGATAGAAAAGGCTAAAAATCCCGACCTCCCGTCGACCAGCTTGACTTTTCTCTCTCGTTCATCTTCTGCCGTCCCCTTTCTCCATCTCTCTCTCGCTCCAGGACTGTAATACCACATCAATGCCCCAGCGGGGCTGTGGCACCAGGCAAATGTAAACAGAGAGGTCATCCCTTCTCTTGCATGCTGTGCTCAGGTCTTTTTCTCATCCCTCCATCGCCTCGGAAAGGTCCAGCCTTTCACACGGGAGATGAAGGTGAAGCATGACATCGCATTTGAGGTTTAATGAAAGAAAGGGAGAGAGCAAATGATTCGGGTGTCTAAGCAGACGGTTGCTGGAGATGGAGCAGAGGTCTGGGCAGAGGCAGAGATGTCATATGATTGAATGAGAGAGAATGAAAAAAGGATAGGCCAATAGTGGATGGACGGATTCATGAAAGAGAGAAAAAACATTTCTATTGTTACCGCTGCATAATTTTTATCAAATGAACAACCCTTAGGCATCACAGTTACAGCAATAGAAGTTAGAATAAAATACAGGTTTTGTGAGGAAGCTTCTTCGCAAAGTATTAAAACTTACAGTATGTACTTGATATAAACTCTGAAATCAATCTGTGTGGGTCTGACACCCAATTTTCCTCAATGCCCAATGTCCCTTCATTTAAGTGCTCAGTTTCTATCAGACATCAAGCATGTTGTGGATCCCAGTTATTTCCACGTTTCTACTCCCTGAAACCAACTTTGAGTCATCAATATAATCGGCCGACTGTTGTTTCAGACCAGTATAAAGCAGCATGGGATAAATTGGTTAAATCCGATGCATTAACAATTACATTAAATGCAGTGCAATTAGCCGTGGGTGCAAAAGGTTTTTAATGCAGCTGGCGCTGCGTGCTTCATTCCCCATTAGTGATATTACAGCAAACTGCGACACACAATAGTTTGATTATGCTGATTTTTGCATGGATTTGTAGCTTCATGTTTGGAGTTAATGCCTTCCCTATTGACCTATGGAATTTATGTATCCCGTAAGCCCCCAAATGGCTTCTAATGGGCCAGTTGAGGGACATTGAAAAGGCGAGACCGCTCTATCATCCCTGTGTGAACTCAAAGATTGAGTCTTAAAACAATATACACTAGAGTCGGACAACAATCAGTGAGGCAGCCAGTGCATTTGGGGAACAAACATGAAATGCATCTCATACATACAAATATTGCACAAAACAATGGGGACAAAAGGATAATAATTGGAGTTGTAAAGGAGAATTGGATGAGTGCGACCAAATTCTTGCATTTCCTTTTTGATAAAACGCGCAAGTGCAGCTAGAGAAGAAAAAGGAAATGGTTCTTTTTTAAAGAGAGAAATGGAAAAAAATTCAAAGGGGTTAGATGGAGAAAGGCTGATGAATAAATGCATTGTTCTGTCTGTCTTGTTGATTCTTAATGTGGAGCTTCATGCAACTGTGGTTTTGTTTCGCTTGTGCCTCCAGGGGTGACCTGTTATGCATGATGGACTTTTGTGTGTGTGTGTGTGTGTAAAGAGTGAAATGTAAATGAGGTAAAAAAAGAAAAGAAACTAAAGTTAACACTTTCTCTAAACCATTCTAAACCGCTTGTTAAGCCTGACATCACGTACCACCATATATGGAAGGTCCAATACCATTTCTGGGTCCAAACGCTCAATAAGATGCCATAGGCAAACAACAAAAAATGCTAATATATGCTCACGGCGAGCTATAAAACAGAACACCGCGATCCTAACCTTTATCTTCATAACGAAATCCCACATGGCCAGTCAGCGATTTATTCAAATATTGATTTAAGAGATTCCGTGAGCCTGGTGACTGAAGAGAGTTAATACATGTTTCGCTTAAATATGCAATATGAGACAGTGCTCTTAAACAGCTGTTTGAGATATAAATATTAATAATATAAAATAATATATTATTTATTTAAAAAAAATAGGACACACGTACGGTATATTTGTCAAATCCCCATATGACAGAAAGAAAGTTATAAAGCTCCTTAAAGTAAAGATCCTAAAAAGTGAATGTAACATATATATAAATTGGTCTTTCATAAATATTATAACCATTTTTTCCCATTCAATATGGAAATCATCTTTATGAAACACACACATGCGCTTCTTACTCTCCGTCTCAAACACACACTTCTACACACCCACGCACACACACACACACACACACTTATCCTTGAACAATTTATAACATAATGTCTGTCAGAAGCAGCTTCTCTCTCATTCATCATGTCTATTTAGCAGGAGAGAGACACTGTTTCCCTTCCTCAATGGAAATATGTCTGTCACTAGTCCGTTTATACACATCCTTTCGCCTCTTTCGCTCTCTCTTGTTTTTACTTTGTGTTATTTCTCCATTTAACTTCTCTGCTGTAATGTCCCTTCTCATTCATCATCAATATAAGGTTTCAAAACAGTCGCTTCTATTTTCTCTAACCGCCCCCTCCTTTCCCCTCCAAACCCCATTTGAAGTATTTTGGGTTTTGTGTAGTTCTGTAAATCCCCTTCTTATGGCACACAGGCGCACACACACGCTCGCTTTCCATATGGATCTGTGCGCGGGCCATGCTTCCTCTACGCTGACTGTAGACGTTCTCCCAGTCTGCTAAAATAAACCAACGTGGTCATGAGTCTCTGAACAAATAAGCATCTCACTTTAGTCCAGATTCTCCAGCAGCTATCTTGCCCATGTAAGTAATTGTTCCTTTACCTCCCTGATTAAAAGAAACGGATTGGAATATAATACCTGCACTATTACAACCCAACCGGAAAAATAGCAGGGCCTAATCCCAGAGAAAATAAGAGCTTGAGAACATTGTGATTGGCAAAGACCCATGAAAGAAAATGGTGGAAGAGATTAGAGATTTTTACCTCTTCGCGCTGGACTGAGAAACAGGCAAAAGGCTTTTAAGATCGCCTGATCTGTACCAGGAGGAATGGTAAGTCAGGGGTTGTGTAATTGATTTTTTCCCCACTGAGGCATAAAAGAGGCTTTTGTGTGTCCCAAGAAGAAACTTTGTCATTAACAGAAATTGTGTGCATACATGCACAGAATCAAAGCCTGTGGCACGGCACGCTCTCCGTGAATTCTGTGAAGACTTTGTTGTGTTACATTTCAAATGTCATGCAAAACATACACTGTAAGTCAAGATAAGAATGAATATGAAGATGACAAAAAAGGAATCGACATGTCTGCAACTAAGAATTTAGAACATTTAGAACTAAGATAAATGTTGCGTTTGTTGAAATCATTTTATTTCATAATAATAAATTAGACCCGAGTAATGTAAGGTTTAAAACTAAATTGTTAGTCATAGATGTTACAGTAATTGTCCAATTCGATGGTGTGATAACATTGCGCAGTTTTAAGTGTTCAAATCAATCATAGTAAAAGTTATTTTAAACGTTACCACATCATTTGCAATAAAGCTAGACGGACCAACGGTACAAACTTCTTCCGCATCTGTCTACGACAGTGTCACGCCGTTGCTACGTCAGTAAAGGCGGTAACAAAGGGTAACGCGGATATGATGCCATTGACAGGAGACTAAAAGGCCCCGGTCCACTGTTTAGAATGCCGATTTTCTCAGGATTTAAAAACCATTTGAGATATTGTATAAGTACTCTGCAGAAAAAATATATAACATTGGCCTAGTGGATTTTGAATATTTTACTGCAAAATTCTTACAAACTGTACCTTTAAGATGAAAAAAGGTTTTCACCATACTGATAGGTCAGATGTCAATATTTTGTGGTTTAAATACCCATGTTAAGTCTCTCGAAAAGTTTTTAAAGCACGTTTTTGTTTGTAAAGCATAGTATTCCATAGTCAGGTATAAGTGAATTGTCACAACCATATCAGTTCTTATTCCTTATAGACGCTTTCAAAGAGTCCCTGCAGATTATTTCTGATAAATAACAAGAAATAACAAGTTAATTACATTAGCTAGCAAGTTAAACACATGTCTAGCTAGCAATATTTTGGGTTACCAGTAGAAGAACCGTTACTTGGCTAAACTTAAATTTAGCTAAATTTAACAAACTCTTAATTTAAAAAAGAAATATATATATATAATAAAATTCCAAATTGTTTTATATAATACAATTATTATACAATAATAGATATAACATATTAATAAAAAGTAATATTAATATAAATAAAATAAAATAAAATATAATATACTTTTTTTAATCGATTGACAGCACTAATTTAAATATATATATTTTAAACTGCACCCCTCCACCGCATGCACGCATATAGGCTACACGCATGCATGTATAGGCTACATACACATAAACAGAGAGAGAGAGAGGGAGAGAGATCTTTCACGCTTTCCATATGATGATAAACTGTTTCATTCATTAGGGAATAAGCTATCTTATTTCAAGCCATATAGTAATTTTAGGATAACTTGCTGAAACATTAATATAATAAACATTACCAAATGACAGGACATATTACGAACGGCCTGAATTATGGCACTTACAATATCAGCTGATATGAAGCATATCTTTAGCGATTATGTTAGTGATTTTTTGCTCTATACCCGTCTAGCATTAAACATGGTTGCTAGCCGATTGCCGCTGACCTGTGGATGATTCGACCTCAAATGAATGCTCATCCCAGTGGTTGACCTACGATAAGCAATCTTATTTTGAACTGCTCTACATTTTCATTAATTTAGAAAAAAATGATTTCTTTAACATCATCATTTTATGATAGCCAACATTCTGATATTAGTACTGTAACTGATGTCCCTATTGAATTGATTATTTTTTACCTGTCTAATAGTTAGGAAATATACAGAAATTTAATAGAAGTTCTCAAACAGAAATAGAGTTTTTAATGCTAAATTGTAAATTAAATATAGAAGAATTTTCATTAACGCTACAAAACACATTGAATTCCTCTTTTCTTTTGTTCTGTGATTAAAGGGGTCATATGGCGCGAATACATGTTTTTCTGTATCTCTGGTGTGTTATAAGTTGCCCATGCATGTAATAGACATGCAAAAATTAAAGTGTCGGAACAAAAGATGCATTCTATCTAAAAGCGAATGCTCACCCAGACCTGCCTGAAACGCCTCGTGTAACCACACCCCCATGAATGTACATCATTTCGTTGTATGACTTGACTAAGACCGCCCAAAAGTATACCCAAGTTAGGTGGGCGTACTTGTAAATCTAATTGTATCGAATCTCAACTTCGCAAGGACAGTCTGGCGCTTCAGATTCGCAGCCTGTAAGTATATTTTCATTGTAAAAGACTTTAAGGACTAACGCGAGTTGAGTTTGTTGTGTGTTTGTGATCTGCAAATGCAGACATGCGCAACGTGAAAAAAGACAACATTAGTCCTAATAATCAGTAATAATGTTCCAACTAGAGGCAGCAATTGTCATGTTTATAATGGGGTTTATTGTCTTTGTTGAGTCGCGACGAGACATGGCGTATCACTGGTTGATCAGTAACGGCAAATCTTTATAACGTCGTATATAAAAGGTAAAACAGTTAGCTATATTTTTTACTATTTAAAGCCACAGCATGTAGATTTGGACCACTAGATGGCGCACTTTCAAAACGACAACAAAAAGCGAAGCGTAATGACGTAATGTAGGGGAGTGGAATCACCATCCAGAGGAGTATAGAGATCGACCATCATGTTCACGGATGAGGTAATGAATACATTTTATTTTATGTCATCGTAATGAATTAGCTTGCAAGAAACGTGGAATGTAATGCTACGTATGCTGCATTGCAGACTTGCGCCACCTAATGGGTTTTGTTTGTATTACATTAAATTAGTCATTTTCACCAAAATCCTAACTGAAACGCAATGTTATTGAATACATTTAAAAACTGGTCTGGATGAAATTGCTTGGGGGGCCGGATGTGGCCCGCGGACCGTAGTTTGCCCACCTTTGCTTTAGCCTCTGACTGTATACACCAGACTGGACCTCGCATTGTGTCAAAGCAACTGTTCCAAATCGCGCTTGAGTGGTTTTAAAGCCTGTACGCGAATAAGAGCTTGATTATATTATGTAACCTAGACTAAGGATGACAAAACGTACGAATGCTGTGTCAATTGACGAGTTAATCGGAAAAAAGATAATCGCATGTATACAAGAATCCACGAAACTGAAAGAATGCATGAACATGCACAGAGACTTACATATCACAAACCCTAACCCATTTAAAATTGTTATGTGACTGATAAAATTAAAAAGTATGATTGCCAATTTATTGGCATATTTTTTACACTTTAAAATACACATGCTTCTGGAGGCCATGACAAAAAATATATAGCAGTCTCAAATATGTTGATTCTCTTTAATGAGCATCATTATGCACACTTTCAAGGATTTGTCTGAATGCTAGGGTATGGCAACTGCCTTACTCTGCTATACGTAAACGCAACCCCTGCTTATAGCATATGTCTCTTAAAATGTGTGCCCTTTTGTCAAGTCCATAACACATGCAGTTTTCTCTCTTTTAAAATAGAAAACTTGTGCTTAGACTGGTAATTTTCTTATGTCTGGACTCTATCATCAGGGGTTTAGTCAAATATAAACTACTGATTCAATATGGGTGTTAATAAACTTACTTTTTAAGAATTTATATTTCAAATATAAAATGTCAGTCACATAACCATAACGCTGGAGAAGTCCACCACTGGTGCAGAAGAATACAAACTAATAAACGCTCACTAGAACACTGTTCTTCACTTACGCACACACTAAAACCTTAAGACATTACTGAGGCCACAAAATGCATCATTGTGCACATCGATTGGACACAGTAATTACACAGAGATGCTTAATGGCGAGTAAGTGACCATGGTAACCAACCAGCACTTTTCTACAAACTTCAAACCCTTTCTACACACCTGCCCAGACTCAAGAGGGCTTTTAACAAAGGGAGGGGCACCATCCATTCTCTCTCTCTCTGTGTGCATGTGAGGCCATCTCTCTCTCACACACACATAAACACAGAAAGAATTATGATCGTCCGAATGACAGCAAATGTAGGAAATCCAAGAGAAAAATGACTAAAGGAGCTGCAATAAATTCAGTGGACGGATGGATGGGTTGAGAGAGGAAATGCAGGGGCACATGGTCATGTCAGCGGTCAGTATAATGAGAGCTGTCTCTCTACTCTTGGATGGATCTATTGGGCTGCAGTTCAAGGCTGATCTGGAATCAGTCGAACAGCGGCGCAGGCAGACTCAAATGGAGCTGCTCACAGGCTTTGGGCCAGACGTACAGACTAAATCTCCAAAATCTCCAGACAAACCCAACAGGCCAGAGTTTGTTTCTCTTTCTCCTCAGCTTTCAAATTACAGCAATACACACAAATTTAACAAGTGAATGAGTTCAACCCCTTCTTCTGCTCGTTTTTCCAGTGTCTGCTTCTACCCTTTCGAGTCATCCGTTGGTTGGCAGTGCGTGCTTGGTGAGCAAGAGAGAAGCAGAAAGCCAATGAAAGGAATCGATCATACATAAATAAAACTAAAAATTACACAACACAAGACCAAATGGTGTGTAAACTACTCATTTTTCTAAAGCAGGAAGAACGATTTATAGACCAACATTCCCAGAATCTCAGCCAACTTTCTATTAAAGAAAAATATACTTAAAGAGAAAAAAAAACATTACAAACAGCAGGATTCACTGTTCTGCACCATCTTCATTAATAAATATCATTTAAAACACATTCTACATGAGGGGGCGCCTACGATGTCTCCAGGGCAGACAGTATACACGGTGTGTATACAGGTGTGTGTATTTGAATTAAACAGCAAACACTACGTCTCTAATGCAGAATCGAACATGGTTATCTCTAATGGAGGACAGTCATTTGCTAATGTTAATGACAAGGATTAGTCTCGTTAATTACCAACATGAGGATATGTGGTGGTGACGGGTGTTAATGTGCATTTGTTAATGGTTAGGATGCCCAGGTTGGTGGCTCATGCCAGTCTCAGGGGGAGGCTTATCTTGATGCTGCCTCTATGGCTGGTGCAAATTTTGAATAAGGTTTCATTGGATTTCATCAGAAATTAGCTGCTTTTGCAACATTATGGAAAAGAGAAGCACATTTCAAGACATCTCTCACCATGTTCAATTTCAGACGGAACGGTAAGAACAAGCTTTTTCCGGCTTTTAAGGCAATTTTAGTAAATGTCACATATTCGCACTTTCTCTCACACACACACACATACACTCACTGTAATGAACCGCCACTTGCCTCTGCAAGTCGAAAATTTAACCTAACAATCTAGCATCCAATGGACACAGAGTGCAATTGATGGATTGTGTATCATTTTGTTTAAGCTTTTTGTTTTTCTATGCATATTGTTTAGAATATAACCCTGATATTATACCCTGCTATGTTTGCAAATATTTTTTTTAAACCAATTTTAGTTTGTTTGTGAATTTTGGACAATAAACCTCTTGACGGTTTAACAGAGCCTGAGAAATCATTAAAAGCAAATATTGTGCAAACATGCCCTCCAGAAAGCTATGTCTATAATTGACACTAGTTTTATTAACAGAATAGGGCCTAGGGATTTTTTGGTTAAAAAAAACTATATTGAGATCTTTCCATACAATTTATAGACTTTTTAAAAAGTTTACAAGGACAAACGTGAGGGTTAAAAAAGACAGTTTCATTTTTAGGCAAACTATTTTTTTTACTTTATCCAAATTTAGCTACATAATCAAACTTCCTGTTCTCATCTCCATGAGACACACCCATCACACCCATCATTCTCTGACCCCAAAGCACAACTTTATTTAGAAACTTTATGAAACCCAACTGTAGAACATTTTCTGGTAAATGAAAGGAACAAAAAGCTATTGAATGCGTGCTGACTCCCATCCTGAGAAAACTGATTAACTAATTATAGCTAAATGTAGATTCCAAGTTTGTTCCTTGTGCCCCATATTTAGGCATTTTGGCGTTTGTGTCTGGTGGTCTTGAAACTTCAAACAGCCTCAAACATACACAAACATACACTGTTTAAGAAGCGATATGACTGAGTTTAGTGCAGCAGTGACAGTTAAATAAATAAGCAATGGTCTGCCAGCGTACGGTTTGCCAGCGTATCAAAAAGGCAATGTTGGTAAATCTATCTTCACTCCAATTGTTTTCTTTACCAAAGACGTAAAAGTTTGACCTCACATTTATGAGACTTCAGTTGCCTATTCTGTCAACATACACAGACATATACACAGCACAGACCAGACATGGGTCCCGAGTGTTTTCACACAGCTTAGAATAGAACCTTACTGTCAATGAGGAGATTTTTTTAATCAGAAAGCAAACCACTGAGCCTAGACGCACACATGCACAAGCACAGTGTGCTTAAATAAAAAAAAAGCGTGGAGTTTTATTAAAAAAGTTAATTTAGTTATTTCATTATTTATTTTGTGGTCATTAAACCTTGCTTTGGAAGCTTATTACCAAGCTTTCATTATTGAATTATTTTCACTCACAATGCAAGGTATGAAATGTTGCCCTAATAACTAAAGGAGTCATTTTAGATTCAAAATCGTCATTTACACCACCATCATATAATCAAATGCAAAAAAGATGTTTAGCAATGGTATTTCTTATATGTTCTACTTTAAGTCCTTGGGAAAAAAATCTTAATGAAAAAAACAGACATAAAGAGAACAAGCGAAAGAAAAGAACTACTAAAGACAGCGAGTGGAGCTCGTGTATCACTATTAGTCAAATGAGACACACACCTGCACTCATAAAGATGCACTGAAAACACATCAAATTACACACGTACACACATCATGGTGAAACGTGTGTTAAATAATCACCACTGCTGAAACAATTCCTTTCTCAGGCTTCAGCATTTTAAATCTCTCAGTTGTAAGTTGCTGCCAAGTTCAACAAAGTGCTAGAAATAATAATTAGTTGCCATGACAACGCGGCTGGAAAAGGAGGTAGTTATGAAGACTAAACAATACAGAGAGAAATCAGCACCAGGAACCATTTGCATTTCAAGTGTGAAACTTTACACATATCTGTGTGTGAGAGTGTCATGTGACTGGGTAGTCTTGAAGTGATGAATGTGCTGTAAACAACAGATCTGAGAACAATTCAAAAAGTACTTTTTTCTTTTTGTCTGGTTACCTTTATGTTCATTTAATTTTCACTTTTATCATGGCGAAATCCTCCATGTTAACCACTGAGACCATTAAAACATTTTCTCATTTTTGGGCATGCTCCAGTCGGCCCTGATGACATTAAAATCCAGCCTTCGGTACAAATGGGAAATATAGGGAGGAAGTGAGAGAGAGAGGAAGATTAAATGTTATTACAACAGAGGGACAACCAATAGGAACATATGGCGCTAATACTATCAGATTTCCCAAAGCATGCTGGGAAGGCACAAGTCATATCTGATTGCTCGTTCTACACTCAGCGCTAACAATGCGTTCACAATAAAATCTCATTTACGCAAAGCCACGCTCAGGGAATGATGATCTAATGAAGTCATATGCGTTTATTTCCTGCTCACTCAGGTGTGTGCGTGTGTGTCAGGCAACACAGATGTGAGCGAGAGCAGGTGCACTTTGACATTTTCCAAAGATAAAAATCAATCTGGTGCGTTTATTTGATTCAACGATTAAAATATGAATGCTTGGTATGTTTAATGTTTGTCAGAAATAATATTTCAAATGAGAGAATGACATTTGATATACATATATAAAAAACTGCAGCACCCATCAGCTAAATCACTTCGGGCATTGATATAGCTAATGTGAATAACAGACAATCTTTACGTAACTGCCAAACTGAAGTCACCCTTAGCCGAAATCTTTCGACTCTCAATCACAACTAACGTGCAGTATGACTGCAATCCTTAATCACTGTAAATATTTCTAAGAATCAACACTTCTGCATGAATTTATTAGAAATAGCATTTGTAAAACAGTACTGGTAATAAAGAAAACCTCACCAGGTGAGAAAGTGTCATGAGTATTTTGTTTCATTTGTGCAACAAAAAAGAGTAACAGCATTGTGTTATCATGTTACTAGGCGCTCACAATTCATGTATTTGGTTGTCATGGTAATAATAATGTCCTTTTCCCTGTTGCAGGTCACTGATTTGTTGTTATAAAGAGTATTTGTGTGGCTTTTGTGTTAAACGAGTAATTACCATGACAAGACCCTCAGGAACAGACAAAATCAGAATGTCTGAAGAGAACAATCCGGATTTTCTCACCTCAATGTGAGTGTTAAAGAGCTCCCAGATGTGTTAATAACAATATTTAAAGACACACAAAGCATGCAACTTAATGCCAATTGACGGTTAAAGTCTTCAATAAAATTACTGACAAAATATTTGTAAATGTATTGTTGATTTTAAACGTTTTGCAAATATTTGTGGTTGCAGTAACAATGTGCAACACATACAATAATGCAACAATGTGGTGGAACAAAAATAATTTAAAGGTCCAGTGTGTAATTTTTTGGAGGATCTATTGACAAAAATGCAATATAATATACTGTACATAACTATGTCTTCAGAGGTGTATAAAAACCTTAAATAGTGAAGCGTCATGTTTTTATTACCTTAGAATGAGCTATTTCTATATACATACAACATAAAATTCGCCATGTTGTTTCTACACTATCCCTTATTGGACAAACTGCTCTACAGAGCATGTTTCGTAAATACATTATCTCCTTCTGCAAAGAAGCAAAAACGTGAGAACATCTTTGATCTGTGGCAGCCACTGTAGTTCTTCAAAAGGGAGGGGTGGAGTGAGCCGTTGGTAGCAATTCGCAATCTTACCACTAGATGCCGCTAAATTGCATACACTGGGCCTTAACACTTGGTCTGTTTGACTTGTTTCCATTATTTTGCACATTACTGTTAATTAAAATGTAACTTTGACGATGAAAATGTATGTACATTTAATTATAAGGACTAAATTATGCAAACAGTTTTTTTAAATAAAAACAACCGATTAAAGAAAAAAAGTTTCAAAATTTTCCTTCGTTCTCTCGCTTTCTTTGTCTTATTTTTCTTTCTCTGTTCTCTCACTTTCTCATACATGCACACACAGAACTCTGTTCTCTCTTGGCAGATGCTTAAGCATCAAGGGGGGGTGATTAACCATTCCAGATGAACACACACAGCGGTGCAGGTGCCATAGTACAAGTAGGCATTGTCATGACAACCTGCTGGCCACCTTCGGCATAGAGGACACCAGAAGAGCAAATGTCACTGTGTTCCATGCCACTTTTTTTCCACAGGGACCATTAATCATGTGGCACCCAAGGTGGACAGGAACTGTGACTTTGCAAAAGTCCTGGAGTGATGTGTGGCACTCCGCTGGAGGTGAAACAAAAAGAAGCAACACAGAGCAAATGCTTAGCATCAAACGATCTAGCAAATCATTCATAAAGTTGAATTTAAAAAAAAGAAACTGCAAAAATACAAATTACATTTCTTACTTTCTCACTGTATAGAAACTTGAATGTCCAACCCAGGATGATGACAGACACTGTAATCTATAAATAGACTAGCAACGTTTGATAGAAATATTATATGCTTATTGAAAGACCTTATAATTAGCAGATGAGGCCGTACGAGGGTATAGAGAGTTGTTCAGCTCAGTCCTAAATCCTGAAGATGAATTTGCTTTTTCTGGGCATGGGCTCTATCAAGTATATTTAATAGGGTTTTAAAAATATTGATTTTAGATTTCTGGGTAAAATAAGGTCAGTGGTTAACATTACTTCAAGATACCTTCATGTCTTCTAATCCAAATATGCACAAAAAATCCTCAAATGTAAATTCTGAAAAAAAATGTGTGCTTTAAATATAAGTTGTAAGCCAGTTGATCTGTAAAGACTTCAACTAGATAAAAATATCAAGTTTACATGCTTGTTAAATTAGACAAACGTTCTTTTAACTTACATTAGTAAGGAACACTATCTTTTCACAATGTAAACATAAGTTTGACTTGTGTGTAACACCCACTTGTGGCACAGACACTACAGTAAAAGATGTACTTCTCCATTTATTCGATCAGATCAGAAGTCTAAGTTCGCTCGTGAACCGGCATTGCAGAAAGACAGGGAAAGACAAGAGACGGTGTTAAAGTTTAAAAGGTGTTGCGACCCTTTGTTTTCTCTTCCTGGTGGTGGCAGCATAATACCTGAATATGACGTCATGGTTGATTGGGTAATTTATGGGTGGAGAGTATAAATATTAGAATTTGTCCATTCATTACTTCCCTGGTGGAGAACAAACACCAGGGGAGTCTTTTTCTTGTAACTTTCTTTTTGTTATGGCTTACCAACATTTCCCTACCCATTGGATGCTTTTGTTTCTTCTTGTTTTAGCTGCTTTAAGTAATTTGTCCTAAATAAACAATCTTGTTTTCAATCCATTCATTTGTACGTGTGATCCACTTTATGTAATGGCCGGTGTGTCGTAACAAAGGAGTGTGTCGTTAGAAAGGTATGATAAAGTTTATTTTGAAAATACATTGATTTCTTTTAGAACAAAAGTGAACTACGATCACCTTACAAAACTGGTACTTGCATCGAATGCTGTAAAAGAAAAATAAACAAATAAAATAACCAAATGACTTGAGATTTACCTTCATTTAAATCTTTACCAATTCTGTATATCAGGCATGATTCGCTATATCTCAAAATCCCTTTTGGTTTATTAAACCGACACCTCATGAGAGCGTTCTCAGCATAGAAAACCGGTGCTACACTAGCAGACAGTAAATAGAGATTCAACAGCGAATAAACTGTGATTATAATAAATAACAAAATATTAAACTGGTAACGCTAGTGAACTAAACGTTTGGAACTGACCGTAGTAAATTTACCATTTATCTGATACAATGTCACTCTTATGAAGAATAAAAGCAAATATGCACAATATGTTAAATTTAATTTGAAATTGAATTTTTTTTCTGAGACTTGATAACAAAGTTCATCCACAGGCTGTCAGTGTTTTGCGTTTTGAATGACGTTTTCTGCATTTCTTCTTTCGTTTTTTAAGTTTGGCTGTTGGCAAACCTGTTTCGGGTGCTTCATTCACTTTACGAGATTGCTGGTGAACAACCCCCTGGATGGCGGAAAGTTAACAAAAAAACAAAGCACGCCCGTTCAGTTTTACTGTCACTCAAAATGAATATCTCCCATTGATTTACTGCACTGTCAGTCAGCGGTATGACAACAGAAGGCGTACGACGTAATCACATGTTCGACTTCTGGCAGCATGCGCAGGCTGCGCAGACAGCATATGACTGTAACAAGGTTCAATAAAAGGAGGGAAGGAGGCGGGAACCGGCGAACATTCAAACAAACTTTAATCAAAATAAACAAACAATAACACAGAAGTAAAAGGACTGCAAGAAAATAAACGCAAACTTAACACATGTCCGGGCCCGGTCCTCTCTCCTCAGCAGTCCTTTCGCTCGTCCTCTTATGCTCCCGATCTCCTCCGTGAGAGATCCCCGCCTCGCTCCCCCACGGGAGCATCTTTTCTGTTTTACAAGATCGGCAGCTGGAGGTAAGAGACTGTCCAAAATTGTACGCGTTCTGTGCAGATCAGAGATGGACGGGTCATTTAACAAGATGTCGACACTTGCATGCCAGGTGTCGCAATCAGGTTCGTAAAGGGGACGTGGACTCCTCCTTTAGAAAAGACGGATTGAGGCTGGCTGTGACAGTGTAGCATCACTTGTTTTCACTATGTGTTCAACCACCATTCTCTGAACACTTTGTGGGTCCACAACATTCCACGGGAAAACAGGGCAGAGGGTCAGGAACATCATCAGTGATAGTCGCTGGAGAAGAGGGAGATGTAAAGGCCGTTTTATTCTTCGTTGGGATTTTAGATTCTGTGCTCTGAGTTGCCACCGCGTTTACATGAGTCGGCAGGGGAGTCAGGGAGCTACTCATCGGCTGTAGTATAGTAACTTCTGCCTCCTGGAAGCCACTTTTAGGAACATGGCTCGTCACAGATTGAGACTCGGTTCGTGATTGGGTTACAGAATGAGTTTCTTTGAGCTTTTGTAATTGCTCTTGAAGCACGTTTTGGAAAGACCTTCCACTATCTTTAGCTATGGCCTTAAATTCCTCAAGGTACCCTTCTCAAGATTCTCCCATCAACACTCCCGTTTTGGCCAGGATTTTCCCATTTTTCACACCCATCTCCTGTTGAAACCTCCGGAACAAAATCGCGGACAGACTGAGCGGGAAACCCCTGCGAACCCACCGTCAGGGACCGGAATGCATTCGCGAATGGAATTTAGCTTTCACCTCTTTGCTACCAAGACGTGTTTAGTAGTGCCAGTTTTTAAGATGGTCTTTATTTGTTCGTCCTTACTTGCACACATTTAACAAGGGGAAAGTTAGGTTCCAGCTGTTTACCTGCAATTCTCACAGTGTGTCTGCACAGCGTATGTGACCACGCTGATGGCGTTTGGTGTCTGCGTGAACACCTCGCGCTGAGGGCAATGATTGGGCAAAGTTTTTTGGTGCTGTGCCTTTCACAGACGATGTATAATTGTAAAAATATTACTTTACTTATTGATTGCTTTCAGGAGACTTCCAACCAGCATGACAAAAAACTTTTCTAGCATGGACAGGATTGCCTACTCAGCCTTTTAACAGATTTCTTAATTCTGTTTAGACGTTAATTTTGTCCATCTAATTTATATTAGTCACTGAAAAAAACAATAAATGTTTGCACAAATACTAATAACTCTTGTTTATTTTTTCTCTTTTGGTTTACAGCTGATTTTAGGAACCTGGGTTACATGTATAATTTTGGTTACAGAGGAAAACAGCAAAGTCTTTTCAAGTAATGTCAGCCACAGACTTTGTTTTACTCAGACATAGCTTAGGGTAACCATACCCTAACTTATATGCTAAAAACCCATTAGAAATTTTAGAATGAATCCAAATTGTTGGCTATTGATACAAATATGCCCATGTTATGACTGGTTTTGTGGTCCAGTGTCACACTCACATATGAGAGTTACTTTTCATATTTAATTATTAATTTCCAAGTATCTAAAGAAAAGTTGAAGATTCTGTCTTTACGACATCACCCAGCTTGATGTATGACACTGATGTTTCAATGCCTCTCATAGACTCACTGATGTGACAAATTGTGCAATTTTATGGAATCCATTTCATTGTAAAATATCATTTATGTGACATTTTCCCTTCATGAGTTGAATCAGTGTTGGTGGCATGCTTGCAAAGAGATGACACTCCCACTGCAAACTATTAAAGATAAAATTGATGCGCTTACACACAAACCAGGAGTGGCCTGCATTCCACAAGGCTCCTATACACACACACACACTTCACTAAGACAGGTCCTGTCAGTAACGAATGAGTCTGTCCATCCCGCGAGAATATCCTCCGCCCCAGCAACCAGACTTCAAGCGGTATGTGTGCGTGCTTTTCTGTCCAGGCCCATGTTTCTAGTGTCCAATCAGAGAGCAGTATGTCGAGCATCAGTCTCTGTCAGAAACACGTCCTTATCGCTTATGTCCTGTTAATACCTACGAAAAGCTGTCGCAGAGAGTGAGAAAGTGTGTTAGTGAGAGACAGACAGCGTAAGGGGTCTAGGGCAAAACAGCAAGAGACAGATGCCTGGAGACAAGACAGGACTGAGAGAAATAGGGAAGACGTATTGATAAGCATAAAATAAATTGTGCAAGCTGAAGACGGATTTACTTGAATGGGAGGTAATTAAAAAAAAAAAGTAATTTTAAAAGCTAAATGTGAAATTCTTCTAATCAGGTTTAATGCTTAGAAGCAAAGAGTAAAACAAAAAAACAAAGTGCAAACAAATGTGTCCTCACTTCTGATATACACCTGCAATTTTGTATTTTATATAAATTGTAATATTTGGGCAAAATGTGGAAAAACAAAACAGTTTAATTAAAATAATAAATAAATGCAATTATAAAAGAAAAGAAAAATACATACAATAAAATAACAATAAAATGCAAAAACACATAGAAAAAATAAAATAAATATATAAAATCGAATTGAATATATACAATAATATAAAATATATAAAACAATACAAAATTAAAATAAATACAATTAAATAAAATTAAATATATAAAATTAAATAAAATGTAATAAAAAATAAATAAAAGATTATAGAGAGAGGGAGAGAGAGAGAGAGAGAGATAATTTGTTCATAACCTAATTTATGTTATGTTTCTGATTGTGATTAATGATTACTGTATGCGGGCACATGAATATAAAATAAAAAAATCTCGCGCACAAATAAATGATTTATAATAAACACTGAAAGTTCACACGAAAAAAAAGTTGTTCATTTTGATTTCATAGTGACTTTATACAGAAAGAATACATGTGGTAAGGACACCTAGGCAGTGGTTCTATCCTGGTCCTATAAGAACCCTTTGATCTCCTTTATTTCACTGTGACACTCAGATCAGCTCATAAATCTCTCTGATTTATTGAATCAGATGTGTTAAACAAAAAAAGACATACAAAATGTGCAGTGCTGTGGGTCCCCATGACCACAGTTGAGATTCACTGCATTAAGACCCCCTAGACCGGTTTTTCCTCTCTCTCAAACACATTCACATGCACACACAGCTACAGGCCCCAGCATAAAGTGTGGTGTCAACCCAGCTGTTTTATGGCAGGATCCTGCATGTACTTAATCTAGTTCATGACCAAAAAAACCTCAAGGTCTCCATAACACCTCCTGAAGGATCTGCATTTAATGCATGGGGAGAATTCACAACCACGTGTGCATGTGAAGGTCCTTTCAGCCACGGTCGCATTGTTTGTCTAGGGTCTCGTTACTAACACCCACTACCGGACGCCCGCTGATGCTGCAGGTGAGACGTGCTCTGCGTGCGTGGGATTATATTACCATAGCGGCGGTATACGCACCAGTATAAAACTAGTAAATTACAGAGTGAGGGAGAGCTGAAGCATCTGTTCTGGTAATTTAATGACGGCAATAAGAACGGTCCTTCTACCCTCACGTACCCGGGCTGTTGTCCATAAGCCTCCCGGTGCATTCTGAGAAATGATACATATATATTTCTGCCAGCGGAGATGTAGAGAGGTATAATAGCATATAAACCGCCTCCTGTTGAGAGGTAAACATTGGTACGCCAGAAATGCCTGAAAGCCAAGATGAGTGAGTTTGTGTCTGTGCATATACATTTATCGGTGTGCTATGGATGCAAAAGGTTTAAGTCTCTGCTTTAGTTCAGCTATGATCTATCTTTTGCATTGTCTCTTCATAACACCCTCTTTACTATATGTATCTATATTTATTGGTTTGGCTCTTCACTTGTACAGTGTGCCTGGGTTTCTAATAGCAACAGAAAGTCTAAAACCACCAAAAAGTACCAATGAAAAAGTAAATAAAAATGTGATGTGGCTTATGGAGGCATGCTTCTTTTGCTTTTGAGAACATTTTGCCTGTTTCCAAGTCCAATTTGAACATCTTGACTATTTATTTTTTGTTTAATAAAGTGTGTATCTTTCAACTAGTGCTCAACCTAACCCTCACACAAACCTTTCTGCGGTTTTACATTTCATTAAAACACTATTTAGTACATATAATGCATGACGCAAGACAGTAACGACAAAAAAAAACAATCAATTGATTTTTACAAATGTTCAGTTATTATGTACATCACTGCACTATAAAGGCCAACAACTAACATTTTTTTAATAAAACCAACAAGGTACCAAACCCGCTATACTGTGTATGACAATACTGAACATGAGATAAGGAAGTCACTTAACAATTTAAATAATAAGGTTATTTTTAGGTGAAACATAACCTGGATTATGTTCTTGACAGACTTTGAGACCGTCCTTTATACTTTGTGCTTAGTTTTAGAAAATAATATTAAACACAAATAAGTTGCAAACAAAAGCTAGGACATTTTAAAGTGGTCGTCCTGCTATATAATTTCAGTGTAATTTTGTAGGCTGACTTTTATTTTCTCTTAAGTGATTTTCTAGTGGTGTAACTTAAACATAATTGAAGGCCACTGAGTGTTTTTTGCTACTGTTAGCAGGTGGGCGGGGACCAGAATCCAGGCTTTCAAAGTTCAGCTCGCAGGGAAAACCAATCAGAGAACCTTCACTCCTCAGATGCTCGATCCTTTTAAACGTTTCAACCAGAGAGAAAATACCAGATGTGAAGCGCAATTAGATTCAAATCAGTATATGTTTGTGTGTGTTTGTGTGTGCTGTGTTAGGTTCAAAAAAATAACACAAAAGAAGATATTTGGAAGAATGTTTGTGAATAAACAGTTCTGAGGCACTATTGACTAGCACAATTTTTTCTTTTCACTATAATGAATCAATAGTGCCCCAGAACTGTTTGGATACAAGCATTCCTCCAAATATCTTTGTGTTCAGCAGATCAACAAACTATACACAAATCTGGAACAATTTGACAATGAGAAAATTATGAAAGAAATTTCATTTTTGGGTGAACTACCCAACTACTTAAAGGTGGGGTGGTTAATTTGGAAAGGTGCTAACTTTAGCCTGAGCCTTTAGACTGGAATTATAATCCCATCCTCTATGCAATTCGCCGTCCAAAGCCACGCCTCCTCCAAACACATGAATGTATTCCGTAAATCCACGTAACGAATTACAAACTAAATCCATTATTATTCTTTTATATTCTATTATAATTCTTCTCGAAGCATGTACATAACTGTCCAAAAGAAAGAGAGCAACCACGGTATCGTCTTTCAGACCATTTGCCTGCCGTAGCTGTCTCCATCGTGTAAAATCTGAACCGATGTTAATTCAAGTTTTTCCTCATTCATGATTCAGACGTTTTTATCACTGCTTTATCAAAAACGGACTTTCGTTTTGTAGATTTATTTGTTGTTGATTCCGCAGGAAAGTTTGATTGTTGCTGATTGTCTGCCATTCTCCCTACATTGACACAGCGGACGTGAGCGCACAGCGGCGCTGCTGACGTATGACATCTGTGTGAACAGGGTGCGCAGTGGTATGCAAAATACGTTGGCTGTAAATGTACACATGACCAGTCACAGCGTTCGGCCAGAACGTTTTGATTGGTTGCACCTTCTTTGGCCCTACGCCTTTCACGGACGATATAATTATAAAAATATTATTTGACCACTATACTTCTTGATTGCTATCAGGATTTAAAGAGATTTCCAACCAACATGACTAATTTTTTTCTGGACAGGATCACCCAACCTGACTTTATCAAACAAACAGATACATATTAGATGAATAAATGTTATTAAACGTAAAAGTACAAAACAAGGACTAATCAAGAATTAAGGAAATTAAGACACAAATCCAAAAAACCAAAACAACAATTAAACCACTACACGATAAACATAACTGTTTATTTATCACAAAAATATCAAAAGTGTGAAAATGAAGCCCGGAGATGACTGTCTTTCATCCCCGTCAGCCTGCAAACGCCAGTCGACAAAAGGTCTTGAGAACTTAAACACTGCCTTCACCCATCACCACAGTGTTTGTCAACAGCTGCCTGAATGTTAATTATACATTGTGCTGCTTGGGGGGGGCAGTCGCACCGGTCTATGTGTGCTTTAGCATTGCTAATGCAGATATAATTAGGAATGTAATCTGCATGAAATCAGTCACTGAATTAACAATGCTTTCGTCATCCTCTCAATGCAGGAGGGAAGAGGCCGTTGTGCTGGTAAAAGTGATTTTTGAAAAAAAAAAAAAAAGGGAAATTGATGTGTAGAGGGAGGTGGACATATCGTGAGCTGTGTCATATTTTTTTCCTTCCTGTCTTATGGCCATCTGTCCGATCGCTGTCTGCTTTTATTGAATGGAAAAACGCACGTGAAGATTCTTCCACTGAAGATAAGTGACTTGCATTTAACAACACGGGGAACTTTTATTTTTCTCAGTGAAACTACCAGCAGAAAAAAATAACAATTTTCCACATACAGAACATCATTTCAACGGAGGCTTGTTTTAGTGGCCTTCTGCATCCCTCTGGAATGAATATGAACATCACTCAGATGAATAGTTGCCGCTCTGTCAAAACAGATTTAATAACAAATTCTCCCTCTATTTCTTCGACCATCTCATTCTGCCTTTCTTTACCGGTAATAATTGGGGTGAGCGTTGGGGGTGAGGCTTTGAAAGACAAGAGTATTTGCAATCAGCATTGTCTCTTCTGATTTGAATTCAGGTTGCAAACAACTGCACTGGGATGGGCAGTGGGGTTACTCCTCTCTTATTTCTCCCTCTCTCTTTTACTCTAGTTTTTCTCCTCAGAGGAGCACTGATATTTCCGCCTGACTACGTTCAGGAGATGCGCCTCACATCCAAGGAATCAGGCATGAAACGCTCGCTGCATTCACCAAACCCTGTGCGGCAGAGCAAGGGATTTTGGGATGCGTTGCATGGCTGGAAGACAGGAATAAAGACAGAAGGTAGTGATTATGAGCTAGACAGAAAGGAGAGAGAGAGAGGGAGAATGTGAAAATCACAACAGACAGTGTCTTCATTTAGCCTTTTGTCTAAATGCCAGTTATTCCCATTGCAGAGGCTTGGATCAGCCTACTGAGAATTATTCAGTCTATTCCTGTCTAATTCTAATTCATTGCTCTCCTTCTATCTATCTCTTTCTCAAAGAGACATGCATAGACTACATTACCGTAAGAGTGTACATTCTTAAATGTCAATGCCCATTGATGGCAGGTCTAGTCATTCTCCATCTCTCCATCAATTTTGTACTTTCAGTATGTTTGGCATTCTGTCCGTTAAACACACACCAGGTTATAATCATTAACAAACTATTTTCACCAAGACTAACAGTTAAAATAGCTCATTAAATAGAATAAAAAATATTGAATATAGTTTAAACGTGATGTATTCTAGGTGATGAAATGTGTCATAAATATCTGAGGCAGTTATGATTTAAAAAACATTGACTAGAATGACTCAACACAATTTACTGCTAATGTTAGAGCAGTGGCACGTTTATAGCACATTCATTGTTTGCAAACATTATTGTGTGCTCTGTTGGAATGCAATTCTCAAATAAATCTTAAACTTTTAAGATATTTTTTTCTTTTAAGATATTATCTTAAGTATGGGGTGATTTAAATTGTATATTATTATATGTAAAAGCTACATTTATACTAATACTACTAAAATATAAATACAAAAAATAATAAAAACGTAGGCAACATTTAAAACATTTTGCCGCTGTCCTGCTGAAACCTTGTATCTCCATATTTAATGATTTAAATGTTTTGCCATAATTATTATTAATCGTCACTATTATTCGCAAATATCTAACCAATAAAAAAGTATTAGAAAGTGCTTTTAAACTTTGACAACACAGTATTTAATCATTTAACAAGTACAGTGTTTTCCATTTACTAAAAAAACTGTGAATCTGGACATCGAGGTTTCGAAAGGACAGTGACAATATCTAAAACTAAAGTGTAAGAGTACTATAAACACATGTTACACAAATCCCTGCACTTTCTGTGCGTAATCCCACAACGATTCACAACGTACAAATTCATACGAATTGGCCACCTCATAATATTGTTTCGAATTGTGAAATCAGGTTGTTAATCCTGTTTTTGTATGTTTACACATAACATCATCAAAATCACAGTGGGATAACCTGACTGCACATCTACAACAGCCCTGTGTATGTGTGTATGGTATAATACCAGGTTCTGTGTCAGGTAAGGAAATGAATCAGAGTTAGCCCAGGCTAAGCACCTCTCTCTCCTTTCTTTCTCGCACTGTTATCATATTACACCACTGATAGATGTTTCCTCCAACCCTGGAGCTAAAAGATTAATTTGTTTAAGCAGAGCCCAATGCATTGACCTTGGAAGAAACTCTGCCTCTCTCCTTGGATCTGTGCTTTGGGTTGAACAAAGAGACTAGTAGACATAGCCTATTATATATTCATTTGACCAAAAACTGATGTGTAGCCCAAGGGGCTACATTACCATAATGTGTCAGGGAGCTTCTATTCGGAGAGAATTACTGTTCATAGAGTTGGATTGGTCAACAAGGGGAACGTCTGGTGGGAAGAACTGGCTTGAGGGTGAGCATGAAAACCAAAAAGATACAAAAAGATTTTTGACATTTTCCTTTTTGCAGGTGGATGTCTTTAACCCTCCGAGCCCCTAGTATTGATATGGATGCTTTTTGATGTACATCTTCCAACTGCTTCAAGAACAAGACACTGGTTTATATAGCTTTTAAACACATTTATATCTTCAATATGCATAAAAATCAACAAAGATTATTTTTTTTGCCAAACACTGAACATGTTGAGAATTGTGAGAAAAGTATTACAGGTCAAATAGATGGAAGGACGGGCAGGAGGGCGTACTTTAATTTACATTAAAAAATTGCCTATATTTCTCTGTCAAACTCATTTCTATTACACATTTTAGCTGCTGTTAAATTGAGTTTATACTCATGTTTTATAAAACAGACACTACTTAATTTCCTTAAACAAGTGTTGCCATTTTTCAACCGAGGGTCTCTGAGGGTTAGCTGTCACGAGTGTGAAGTGACTTGTTATATTTTCTGATGAAATTTTTAAGCGTTCTGTCGAAATCAGTTCCTCGTGACCCAACCCCGAAACCTGCAGAGGCTGGGTTTCTGTCATCTGTTGAGAGAAATCATCTAACGCCCTCTTTCTATCTATGAGTTGAGTTTAAAGCTCTGTTCATGTTTTTATTCATCTATTAGAACTGACAACCAGTGAGAGAGGTGTCAAAAACAAGAAAGTGTGTCTGAATGTGACCTGAAACAATGGTCATATACACACTGCAGGTTGGGAGTGAAAACCAGGTTTAGCCGACTTGTGGAATGAATCCCATAAATTATCATTCTTTGTGTGTAGAATACAACAGTCATTTTCGAACCCTGTATGTACCACAACAAGTGTTTTTAGCCTAAGGAAAAGTTTTAAGGTAGCCTAAGTGGAAACAACAAAGATGGCTGCCAAGCGGACATACATTTGTTTTAAAACTGACTCCTCTTGGATAGAGATGCTAGACCAGGACTACATTTCAAAATTATTCTGAAAACACCCAGACAGCAGAGAAGCAGATTTAAATTAAACCGTTAAAAGCACGTCATGCCAAGCCCCAAGACTATACGCATCTCTCTAAACCAAAACACTAACAAATTAAGATGAATTGAACGATTAACAGCAAGACAGAGCGAAAACATTTTCATTCCCTTATACCTCAGGGACAAATATGAATGAATGTTTTGATTTTAACCGGCTCAGGTAACAGCCATTGATTTGAAGCGTTTCATTAAGCTATCTGCTATCATCTAGCAGGTATATTGGGCGGCGAAGCTCTACTACACAGTGTGGTTTTGATATTGAACATTTCACACATCGATTGAGCCCCTAATGGTGAAACTCGCTGAAAATCTTTACAGACAAAAGAAAAGGTCAAGCATTGAGTTTGATACATCAACTAGCTTGTGGCGAGGCGGGGCACATGAGAATGGACAGCGAGGTGCTTTCATTTACACACACACCAACATAAAAACACACATACTGAAATTAATTCCCTTGTCACATCTGCTGTTGCTGTACGTCTCTAGTGTTATGCAGATCGGCAGAGGTGCGGCTGTCAGAATTGATTCCACCTCTCCATCCAAAGGGTCATTAGAGATAAAGTAACCACTCTGTGTGCTGTCACTGAAGAATTATGGTTTGCATAACCAATTGTCTCAGGCCCGACAGACAGAAATGATGATGTACGCATGCAGGAGGAAGCTGTGTGTGACCTCACCACCCGACATGGCCAACACCCGATCTACACGTAAGCCGAGGACAAACATTAAGTCTTGCTTCAGCCAAGCGGACGTTTTCTTTCGCTAATAAGAATTTAATTTGTTTTTATTTATTTCGTTTTTCATCACTTGTTGCCTTTAGGGTGAGGAGGAGAGAATGGAGAAAATGAGGACTGTCAGTTGTGGTTGAGGCTGGTACGATGAGGGTCATGTTTGATTTGTTTGGACTGGGCTTATTCATTCCTAATTGAGTTTTCCAATCATGATTGTTTGTGTGTTTGTGTGTCATAAAACAGACGCCATTAATCAGCGCAGGTTTGCTGTATGGTATGATGGTATATTTCCAGCCTTCTGAACTCTGTTTGTGTGGGTTCTGTGCAAATTCAAAAGATGTGAATAAAGATTTCAAAGCCGAATGACCAACACTAACTTTGTCCAAAGATACGGCCATGCAGTAATGTAAATGGTGGCATTATTTAGTCACCCTCATATTGTTCCAAACCCAAGTTTTCCATGGACTACAAAAGGTGATATTTTAAAGACTGTGCACTCCTCTTTTCCTATGCTACAAAAGTATAAAGAATTATCATATATGACAAAACTATAGTGTTCATTTAAATTATGATCTCATGCCAAAAAGTTGTGGGACCAGAAAACCTGAATGTACTATAGCACATCAACCCGGTATCACGCCAATGCGTGTGATAGATGCATTGGTCCACTCGAAATTGCGTGTCAGTGACACAATTTGCATCCTTTAGACGGTAACAGGACATGCTCAGTTATTTTCACTCGTTGATGATGATTTGTACTTATATATAAAATAATAGATATTTTTGAGCACTTAACCCACACACCTTAAACCTACCTAGTCATGAGATACACGAGAGTCAATGCCATTTCGCAATGGAAGCTGACGTTCCGGCGGAGCGTGTTTTATGGCGGACAGAGAAGGGGATCTTTGGGCTCGGAACGCTTAGAATAATTGCACTTTTTGAATAAATAGCATCTTTAGCTTTATTTGCCTGTTATGTGTTGTGATTTATATTATATAATATACAAACTTTTAGGTTTTGGTGTAGGGGTGGGATCGGGTGTGTTACGTGCTAAAATGTGTCTAAATTGTGAACAAAAAGTAATAAACGTACACAAAATACCATGTACACCAGTACACATCATGAATTATAAAAACATTAGTCACCTCGTTCTGCAAACGTTACTCGACCATCACGCATTTTTGAGTGGACCAGAGTGTGTGTTACACGCTTCGGCGTGATACTGGGTTGAGCTGTATGATCTACTTCTATGAAATTTAAAATGTTATGGTTCATAGACACTATAAATTGTTGAATGTGATAAAGAATGCAAATTCCCCCAAAACATATTTTGCGTTATACAATTAAAAAACAAAATCAGGGTGGGTAAATAATAAGGATGCACTGATATGTACATTTTGGAGGATAACGATAACTGATAAATAACAATGGAAGCCGATTACCGACATATTGGCCCATATACAGTATCTGAATATTAGCCTGAAACTGAAAAGGCAAAAATTGGACAATTGCTTTCATTTTAAAACATTGACTAAAGAAAACAACGTTAACTTTAGTTATTTTTCCAAAAAACATGTACCAAACCTACTTTAGACTAGTTAAAGATTCTTTAAATTTTACACTTTTCCGGAATGCTTATTTAATACTGAAATTGTAGATGTTCTTGCAAACCAGAAGAGTGTTCTCAATAGCCACAAGTCTAACTGGTCTCAAGACAGAAATCATGCAAGCAGAGGAAATTATTGATCATGTATTAGCTTTAATATATCGGCCTGATAACACTAAAAATGACCATTTATTGGCATATACCAATATGGCCGATAATATATCATCCATCATGGGTAGTAGATAATAATAGAAGTTTTGTGATTATGTTTTTATTGTGTATGTGTCCTGTTTTTATTGTTCTTATGTGCCATCAAAACACTTAGGAAGCAATTTGAAAGGACAGTTCACCCAAAAATGAAAACTATTTCATCATTTACTTACCGCCATGTCATTCCAAACCTGTGTGACTTTCTTTCCTCTGCAGATCACAAAAGAAGATATTTAGAAAAATGTTGGTAACCACCCATTAGCTTCCATTGTATGGACACAAACCACGGAAACATTTCCCCAAATATCTGCTTTTGTGTTTCAAATCACATGAAAGTGAATACATAATGACATCATTTTTATTTGTGGGTGAACTAGGCGTGTTCAAATTGGTGATGATTCACACAGAAGTACTGCTTTTCATCACAGTACTGGATTTTTCTTTTTAGATGGTCTTTTTTGTGAAACAGCTGTTTCTTCTGGCTACGAATGTAAGAGTACAGCAGGTGTTTGTACAGTCAGATGAATATGGAAGAATGAAATTAGGGTTACATGCAACGCTGCTCACTCTCCCTGCTACACTAACCACCGTCACGAGAACCAGAGTCACAATAAAGAGCGAGTCATGCTATTGGATAGTGAAGCTGAAAGGCAAATCCCACATACAATCTGACATTATATTTTTCCAGCCAACCGTAGCAAACACAAAAATGTTTTATGTCTGTACAGAGTTTCTGTGTCATGTAAATATTAATGCTGTCATGACTCAAATCCTCTGAATGGGCAAAGCATTCTGGCTTTCACATTCATTTATAATACATCCTTTTCTCAATCCCAAAATATGGCACATATTTTAAACTGGTGCCAGAATCAATCTTAGTCAGTTTGAGAGTATTTATTGTCTGTGAGACAGAATGTATACTGTGCATTGTGTGTAGGCTACAGTGTAGTTGCCCAAATAAGTATTGACAATAAAACCTCGTGAAAAAATATATCATATAGGCTAAATAAACAGTGTATATGACATATATAACAAAAATATGTTTGCTTTGTTAAAAAATATATCAGGTTTGACAAATAAACCGTAAATGTTTCCTATGGTGTGACAGCTAAGAACATTTTGAAAACACTAACAATGAAGATAAATCTCTCTTTTACGACGGCGTTTTAGTGGCACGTTAAAAATACAAAAAAATCCAAGATTTCGAGAATAATGTCGAAATGTTACGAGAATAAAGTCGAAATGTTACGAGAATAAAGTTGAAATGTTACGAGAATAAAGTTGAAATGTTTCGAGAATAAAGTCGTAGTAATACGAGATTAAACTCATAATATTTTGAGAAAAATCACAGAATTGCTGGAAACAATGGATGTGGAGGATTTGGTTAAATCCTACTTTTGATTAGGATTTAGCAATAAGGAAATTCTTTGCCTTTTGGCGCATCATCACGGAGTTATAATTAGTAAAAGGACACTGCAGCGTTATGTAGGAAACTGAATTTATTCACTCTTTTGTGCAGACTGAAATAGTGACCAGTGGTCGACTCCAAGGATATAGGTGGTTACATCTGCGTGCTATTCGAAGAGGATATGTTGTTTCTCAAGAGACTATGAGGATGGTGATCACCATCTTAAACATAATGCTTTAACATAACTTAAACTCTTAAACTACAACATTCACGTAAACAAAATACGTATTACGTCGACTTTATTCTCGTAACATTTCGACTTTATTCTCGAAACATTTCGACTTTATTCTCGAAACATTTCGACTTTATTCTCGAAACATTTCGACTTTATTCTCGAAACATTTCGACTTTATTCTCGTAACATTTCGACTTTATTCTCGTAACATTTCGACTTTATTCTTCGACTTTATTCTCGTAACATTTCGACTTTATTCTCGAAACATTTCGTAACATTTCGACTTTATTCTCGAAACATTTCGATTTATTCTCGTAACATTTCGACTTTATTCTCATTTTTTTTTTAACGTGGCACTAAAACGCAGTCGTACTCTTTTGCTATTTTACATTATAAATATTAATATTAACAATATAAAATAATATTTTATTAACAGTTTGTTTTCAAATCATTTGCTGTCAAAACATAGGACACATGTACAGTATATTTCTGAACTACCCATATTTGTTAAAATTACTTATATCACAGTATTAAGAAACTTTTTGACTGTCTTAACTTTGCGGATCATATTGTTAATTTGATGAACTGTGGTTACACTGCTAGGACACCTGTTTGAACGTATAACTTCATACAGTACGTTCACTAAAAATGACCTTGAGACCAGGTGGTTGAAAGAAATCGAAAGTGTCTAAAAGTATCCGCTATCCCTGAAATGCATTTAACAGTAACCATTATGCATTTATCTTCTACTGGGCTGTTCCTCTCTTCATTTAACTTTATTTCCAGCCCACACTGAACCATCCGTTCCTTCTGCTTTTATACCATTAAGCTGTCAAATTATCATGTAAAACTCCAAAGAATGGTTCTAATCTCTCTACCTTGAAGCTCCAAAGATAATAACTATATGTCTAAACTCTTCACATATATTATATAAGTGCATTATGACATCATGTTGCATTCCAACGGTTTCTAAACTCTCACGCCGGTAAATGGAATCCAGGACAGATCCAAAGCATTCAAAAGCAAGGACAATGGATTTTTCTTTTCCAACCAGGTTAAGGAAAGTTGGACTAGATTAAAATCAAAGGCGAGAACTCTATCCCTGAACGGCTGAACTCGACATAATGTGACTCGCAGCTGGAAAAATTGTGTGCAAGTCAGAACCAGAGAAAGCACGAGAAGAAATGAACAAGAAATGAACATGGAAATGCAGCAGGGAATAATTCATGGTTTTATATGGGAATAAAGAATAAATGGAGCAATTTTCCTCTAGACAAGGTGACATTAAAAATGTCAGCAGTAATTGCGTGCGGGTTAGCGCAGCGAAAAGAGCTTAGCATTATGGGTAATGCGCGAGCAGAGCCATCATTAACACCAGAGGCCCACCGTAAGCCTCTGTTCACTTTTAAACCTAGTAGTTGAGGTCAAGACACATCTTGCAGGCATTGAGCAAAAGTTTGGAGAGTCCGGGTGGTTTGTGAATGAAGAAAACAGGGTTTTCAGTGACCTTCATCTTAAAGCGACAGCCCACCATCCATCGCCCGTTGAGAAATATCAGAGTCACGGGCGAAAGGGTCAAACGTTCATGTTCTTGCCGTGGGGACTTAAGTTTCTGTATAGCTGCGTCCCTTCTCAATGTGTCAGCAAATGTCAGCGGTGAGGAGCACCTACACCTGAACAATTGCTATGACCGTATTGGGCCTCATAGTCTACCTGACATTCTGCGTGCTGTGACATTTCGGCCGACACATGAACGCACACACGCGAGGAACAGGAGTGAGGGTGCACCGTGAGAAGTTATAGAGAATGTTTTTCGGGACTTTACTTTGACAGAACCTCCGATTGGTTGAGCTGACCTCTGTGACCTCCAAAATCCATTTCCTCTGGAATGCAGTGCCAACGTTGAGTGTCTGTTCACCTGACCTCAATATTCTGACCACACACACAGACACAGAGGAAGGTGAGAGCAAATCAAAGTCCAAGTTAAATGCACCTGGTAGAAGATTTGCTGACTGTGAAGATTTCTCAGGATTGCTGAAACGTCATTATTGCATTTCCCTCTCTCTGGTGGAAGAAGTGGAGGTGATGTTTCCAAGCCTTTGTTCTTTGATTTTCAGAGCTGTCTGCTCACATGGATAGTTTACTGAAAAACAGATGACATGGGGAATGGACAGGAGATGCTGTACTGTAGAGAGAAAAGACTCCAGGAGGTGAAACAATTAGAAAAAGCAAAGAGGTGGAAAGCTAGAAAAGTAGGGAGGATTTTTCGATTTGTTGCTCAGTCAGTTACCCTGGGGAAAAAATCCTTAAACCAGCTAAAACTGGTTTGCTGGTCCAAGCTGGATTAACATTTTCATGGCAGGCTTGCCAAGAGGTAAAATGTGCAGATAAACTACCCCCAAAAAAACATTGTATCTATTTTTTTGTTTTAGCATTGTGATGTTGTCAATAAAATACAGACTGTATGTTTACATCATGTCAACATCTATGGCAACTTAAGGCTTCAAAATCAACATCATTTTGGCCCACAACAACCTTAACCCATCAGTCTTTATCGAAACTGGGTGTGCAGTTCCTTCTGCTTCAAAACATTAATCTGAGCCTCTGTGTCACACAGGGAGGTGAGCAAGGGGGTCGTCTGTCCTCTTTAAGGTCTCCCTCCCATTAGCCCAGACTCATCAGAGAGATTAATCGTTCCCCAAGTGTGCCAGTCGACACATTCATCAGGCCGCTCATCCACTAACACCATCCTTACCATCCTTTCTTCTCCCTCATTTTTACTATCCCCCTCTTCTTTCACTTCAAAGACAAAGGAAGGTCAGGCGTGAGACGGACAGGGAAGGATGGAATGTGACTCATGGGTTGTGTTAAACCTGTAATGATGGAACACAGTTTGTGCATTTCCAGGACGAGACATTGAAAGGCAGTGTTGGGCTGAGAATGCATGGTGTGAGCTTGAAAAGGACTTTCTGAAGTGACATTTAGATAATAAGGCTTGCAGTCTGTTGAAACCTCAAGTGGAAATCAATGCAGATATCAAAGCTGAAAACGAGTCAAATTTTCTGACATTTACTGAGAAAGCGCCTTTGCAATGCACCAACACAATTTGTGTGCAATTAGCTTATTGATATTAAAATGACTTATTGTTCTACTGTGAAGTAAATATTATATCGGGGAAATTTTAGCATTTGAGTCTTGGGTGGGCTCAGATCCTCGACTACTATGATTTCTTGTGGGCAGAGACAATACTGTAATGCAGAGCTGTTTGTATTACAAATAATGGAAGTACTTGGAAAGCTTATTATTGTAGCCAATTCCCCTTTGCTTTAGAATGAGCTTGTGTATTGTCTAGACCAGAGGTTTTTAATGCCAAGGATCCCCAAATATGCTGAACCTTTTGCGAGGGACATACCGTATAAATGATATACTGTATCATTTTTTTTGTATAAAGAAGCATTTATCATATCACACTTGTCTAACAGTTTAAAGAAAACATATTGTTTGTAAAAATTAAACAGCAATTATCTTCAGTAGAAATTTTCTGGGGACCCCAGAGAACATTCTAGATGCACCCTGGGGGTCCCCGGACCCCAGTTTGAAAACCCCTAGTCTAGACCGATTTGAAAAATACCAAATTATGACTAAAAAAAGTTTATAAAATCGTGTGTCAGATTATATTTCTTTTTAGACTTATGTAGCAGGTGAGCAGTACAAGTTTGGTCTTACCTCATTTAAACAGATAAGAGCTTTACTTGAATTGAAAAAAATAGCTAGCATGATGGTTGCCAAGTGTCTTTAAAGAAACTTGCAAAATATCTCCTGCTGTAGTAAATGCAAGAGGTCACAGGTTTGAAATGTGCTCAAATTCCACTTCTTGCCCTATTGCCAGATACAGCATTCACTACTCTGACCAATATGACATATCATCTAAATCTTATCTTGCTTGTACTATGATTAATATTTCAGTCATGAAATGCAATGATAGCTGTTTCTGAATCTTTTAGCCAGATAAAAAATAAACCACTGAGGTTTAATGGTTTAAACCTTGCATACCGAATAGTCTTTGGGATATATGGCTGTTGTCTCAAGTCATGGACACTTGCAACGGTAACTTGAGATTAATCCATGCGAGATGGAACAGAAGGACATAACTGTTCAACAGAGGGACATAACTGTCCAGTACCTCGGTGACTCAGCATCTGGCTTCTCAGTTTACAGAAAGAGAATTGGACATCACTCTCTGTCATTCTCTGCATCTGACATTTTCCTCTACGCTTCCCGGCGAAAAGACGAAATGAATAGAAATCGCACATTACCTTTCTGTTTGTTTGTTTTGTCATGCTTTCATGCAACTAATCACAAATCATATTAACCATAAAAGATACACATTTGCAGAACTGAAAAAGAGAAAGCGTCTGTTTGCATGGCTTTCTTTTTCTTTTTTCAATCAGTACTATTACATTTCTTGACTGAAATTAGAATGTCAAGTTACTATACATGATCAAAAAAGCAACATCATAGTAAATAAAACTGGCAATTGTACAAACAATGCCCCTATAAAGTATTTATGCAGTTATACATGCTGGAAAAGGCAAGTGTAACAAACCACAGTGTATAAATGCATTACATGCACTGAACTTACTTCATTCGATATAAGAAACTGACTATATTGTAAAAAAAATGTGTATTACTGAAATAATCTGTTAGTACAGTATATAAAAAGTAATACTCTGGTTGTCCATCACAATTATCTACATGATCTAGGAATGTTTTTTTGCAGTGCTAGATACTTCATCGTATCCTTATCCCCCAATCAACATCTGTTTACGCATCGAGAGCCCTTCCGCCAATTCTACACACTTGTCCATCTTTCTTAGCAAAGGCGTTACGTTTTTTTTTGCAAGTGTCCGATGAGATGGGGAAGCAAAACATGGAGGGGAAGCGAGGCAAAAATATCCCATTAACTCAGGAAATTGGTACAAGCTGTGCCACAGCACAATGCAATCACCTTTCCCATCTTAGCATCTCCTGTCCCCTCGCTGTGCCTTTCACCTCGTCCAACAAGTGGTGGAGTCATGTGCACTTTGTTTTCCAATACACCATTACGTAACTCTATGGGCAGTTAGAATAGGGAAAATGGGATAGATTTGGCAAACAATTATTATAAATTATGAATTACCTCACTATAAATGTTTTTATCATTTACTCACCCTCGTGTCATCCCAAACCTGTATGACTTTCTTTCTCCTGCAGAACACAAACGTGATATTTTGAAGAACATTGATCACCAAACAACACTGGCCCCATTGACTTGCATTGTATGGACACAAACCACCAAGACATTTCTCAAAATATCTTATAGTGTGTTCCACAGTAAAACGAATCATGAGGGTGAATAGATGATGGCAGTATTTTCATTTTTGGGTGAACTATACGTACATTTAATATCTCATTTCTCATTCATTCTGAGTGGCCAAATGCTCTTTCTGATTTGTGACATTTATCTCCTAAAAACACCAATCAGAAAAAAAACTGCTTAATCTTGACTAATCTATACCTCTATACATTCCTTAGTACAAACCTTATGCCTCCATATATTTAAGAGCACACAAGAACGTTTTCTTCTGCTTTCCATGAAAAAAAGTGATTATTATTGTATATTACGCTGAATGAGGCATAAAACTAAATCAATTCTCCACATAGAACAATCTGGCCAATATGATCTTCCGCAAGAAACAAAGTGTTCTGCTTTAATGAGCAGACAATGGCCTATAGCCATACTCTTGTTGAACAAACTCATTTGAAATATTACAGAGTTTTATCAAGATCGGAGACGTTGTAATATCAGACCAAAACTATAAAGAGACTACTGTAAGAGAAGTAAACATTTAGGTGTGATAACATTAATTGCTTCTAACGTGTTGACTACTGTAACAATTACCCATGTGATAAATTACTTTTTTATGACATCAAGAAAGAGGCACATGAACAGATCAAGAAAATGAGCAAGTATAATTAAAAAAAGCGTGTGTTGCCCCTTAATTCTGTCAAACATTACTCATAGTCTCACATTCACACACACATCTGACCTTCATCACATCATTACACTCATCTCAGCGATCAGTTCAATTCATTTGCACCCAGAGCAACACTTTCAGATTTATAGACTTATTTTACACACAAGCACATACACTCAAGCTCTCTCACTAGCTTTTGGCTCTTTGTTTCTAACAGACTTTTTAATTAGAAACCAGAGGATAACAACAGTAGCGATTACTCATAACGTACGTTTGCCTGCAGAAGGTGGAGGTGGGGGGGGTATGCATTGCTGATATCCAAAACGCATTGCATTGGAAAATTCTTGTTGTTCATTCTCTCATTTGCTTACTCGAGCTTTAATCCTCCTAGTAGCATGGCCTTGTAAACTAACGGTACTGTTTAGCGTGTTGACAAAATGTTTATATGCTCTCCTACTTGTAAATGTAAATATCAGTTTGCCTGCTTTCTCTGAAAGGTTATCATTAAAATGACTCCATGAGGTCAATAAAAACAAAGTACGATGTGCATACACTTATAGCTAACTTTTAAGAGGTTGTAAATCAACCTGATTGAGTCTTTTTTTTTTTAGTTACTATGGCAATGAAAAAGGAAATCAGTTTTTAACTATAACGTTTATTTTCCAGGGTTGCCAGGTCTGCTATTTTACCACTGAATTGGGCAGGTTGTTTTGTGTTCCATGGGTTAAAGGTGGATAGATCAGCTCTTATTCCTAAAATAAATTAAGTTATTTATTAAAACAGAATAATAATTACTACTGTACAGTGATTAAAAAAAATGTGTCATGCATTATGATTACAGTAAAATATGCATTTTAGTTATGGGAGCGACAAATTTTGACTTGCTCACCTGGCTGGTTTTGTTATACAGATCTGGCAACCCTATCTGTGGCTCAAATAAGATTAAACAGTAACACTTTGTGCTATGCCACATGCTGTGCTTATCATGCTATTCTAACAATATTCAATGTAAAAAGTGTGAAATTGTTAACTCATGGTACACCTTCTATGTGATATGCTCTTGAAAACTATTTACTACATAAACCACATATTTTTAGGTTAGCTGATACAACTCTTCAAGTTTCACAGCGAAAATCTCAAATTCCCAAGGTTATGAGGTTGTGCTGTTAATGTTAGTTATATGGTTTCCAATGATCAGATAGATACATTACTGCATAACTCTTGCAGATGTCCATATTTTGTAACGGACCGGTGACCCTGTCCACTTCAGCCCATCACATCTGTCCTCAGAACAGCCTGATTGGGTTTCACAGCCCAGGGCCAGTATCCTTTGCCGGGCCCTGTGGATAGCACGTTCCCGGATCTCCCGGAGCTCTGCGAGGGATCGGAATTCCGGTTGAGTAGAATTTTGGCAAGAAGCAAGGCCGGATGATCTAAAGAATCTCCGGTAAGCAGCCCACACCCATCCCTTTTTGAAGCCACACTTCACCCGTAAAGGGCTTTCTCTGGCCCAGAAGGTTCTTGCACCACGCTGCTGTAACATTCCCCAGGACTTTTACAACTTTCAGCTGGATGGGTTTATTGAGGGTATCATCTCCTTCCATTGAGTTTGATTCCACAGTGACGCCACCACAAGCACTGATGTACACACTGTGGTGGGGCTGTGGACAAAGAAAATCCCTTTAAAAGGATGCTGAGATACGAGAGCATATAGAGACGTACTGCATTGTGTGAATTTGGATTAACTTCTGAGGACCACTCTTTTGGACCGTCCTCACAAATACATAAATATAGTAAAACATGCTAAAAACTGACTTTAAAGAACATCCAGAGTGGTCCTCACTTTTTCAAAAGATCATAACTTGGCCAAATCATATTTTGCTTTCTAATAATGTCATTAGGGTTTGTGCTAAGGTTAAGTTTAGGACGTAGACATAGTAATTCTGATGTTTGTTTAAAAAACACCGCATCCATGTGAGGTTCTCACTAATTACATAATACATTCAGAGAGCTACAATTCAAACGCTCCATATGACACAAACAGACCATGCAAGCACAATACACTGCAGCACAGAATTTTGAGTCATATTTCCATATGGCTCTTTTATAGAATTCAGAGGCCTTATTTCATAGTATTGAAAGACTAATCAAATCGCGCTCCTATTGTGCTGATTCAAAGAGAAAAGCCACAGAGTGAACTTCACACCCAACGTCTGGTGTTTTAATAGGCTGGAGAAACGCCACAGCATCCCAGCAGAGAGAACTGCTTCTGCTTCTGGGGAGAGAGAGCAGGACAGTTTCCACTGTTTCAACAGAAGAAAAGAAGAAACGAGTCCCTCTCAGTGCCGACGGCCTTGAAATATGTCTAAAAGAAAAGTCTGGACAGAACTTTATGGGTCTGCTTATTTGGCATTTAGAGCCAACTCAACTTCAATAATAAATAAATAAAAATAGAGCAGGATCATCAACATTTGATCATGTGAATAAATTATAACAATTTAATTCGTTTTATTTTCACATTTAGTATAATTGAGTTTTGTGAATTTCTTTTATTTCGCCCACAAAAAGAAATTTCTGTATATTTACTTAGTAGCTAATCTTAACATTTTAATTTTGTTGTACTGCTGAAAACATAGACATATATTTTTTTACATTCCTCAAAATGTCTTGTTTTGTGTTCAAGAGAACAAAGAAATGTACACAGGTATGGAACAACTAAAGGGAGAGTAAATGGTGAGATAATTTTCATTTATACCTTAAAAAAAACTGCCGCACTTCAAGTATCAAGATTGTGTCATTGTACCCACCACCCCTCCTTTTCTCATTTCTTTAAACAAAATAAAATAAAGAAGACTAGGCAACATGCTTTTCCCCATTCTTACCTTTTTATCTGCCTTTGAGTCAAAATCAGAAATGATGTCATTTGTTATATCAAACCTTCATATTACAGAGATTATGTAAGTCATTAAACTGCATGCCTGTCTGTGCTATTTAACTATGGAACATCCACATTTTGCAACACTTTAAGTACAGATGACTTCAGAAAGAATTATTCCATTCGTCATCATCCCATTCTCACTTTAAGAACCGTTGTGAGCGGAGACGACAAGCAGCGGAGCCTCAGAGTCTGAGATCAGACTTTAACATGGATTTGTAAGCGTTCATGTACCATTCACAGAAAAAGCAATACGGTTCAGCCGTCATGCCATGCGTTTGCACTGTATTTGTTTATCTCGATTAGATACAAACTATCGGCAAAAAGGAGCTAGACTGCCTTTGTTGTAGCGGTCAGTTATTGTGCAAGGCCTTAATGACCATGCATGCAGTGACCCTGTGCTAATACTGCTATAGATTAACTACAATGGTCAGCCTTTGAGAGGGTCCCAAACTATTCCAGCAATCGATTCTCAGGAGCTCCTGTGAAATTGAACTGTCAGGTGTTCCGTTGGATGCTGATATGATATCGATTCCACTTTTTCCCACAGCATGGCCTAATAGAGCCGGGACACGGCGGACGCACCCGCAAGCCACAACGTCATTGCTATTAAGAATGACTCTGAGTAATTCTGGATTAAATTTCAAAGGGATGGATATAAAGTTTGTGTGTGTGTGAATGAGAAGGGGTGAAGGAGACACAGAAGGTCCTGGTGGGTTATCCGTTACAGGAAATGTTTGTGTCGAACAAGACTTAACCACGTGTTTGCTTTTTGTAGCTATCTGTCAATTAGTGAGGCCTGCTGGAGGAGTGTGCACTAAAAGCACATTGACATCGTGGAGATGAGGCTAATAATGAGTGTAGATAAAGGCTCGCATTAACACTAGGCTGCATCATTACTCTTTCTGTCAGACTCTGCCCTTTACCGAGTACAAAGATAGAGCGAGAACAATGGCCATAAAGCTGGTAAAGAAGCACGTGGAAGGAGGAAAATAATTAAAATGTCTGAAATAGTTTTTCATGCTTTATGGATAATAATAGAGAAATACCAATATATAGTGGCCTCATTAAACATTTAGACACTTACGTCACACGCAGATGTATGAATGTAATTGCATTAAAAAAGCAAACCAAGTTGTACCAAACTTTAAGGCTGAATTTTGTCAGAACTACTTTCCCTTTCTATGACCCTTTTTTTGCTATAACCTTTTACCAATTTTAGTAGATGTATGATGTCAGTTTCTGCTGACTTCACGCAGGTGTCCCAGCGTTGGAACCACAGGTGTAGTTAATCACATTAGCTATGTTCCACAGAATCTGACAACCAGAATGTACCATTACTTTCTGGCTAGATTTTAAACAATTGAACTAGTTTAAAACCCTAGAATAATTGTTTAGAGAAAGGGTTCACATAAATGGTACTTGGTTTGATATTTTGTTGTCTAATGCAATGACATTCCTACATTTTCAAGATTCTACTTTCTATATGCCTATGCCTTTGTACACAGGCAGTTCACTTCAGTTTGTGGGTAGTTCAGAAATCTATCATAAATGTGTCTTGGCGTGACAGCGAAAATTGAGGAAAAAAATTGCTATTTTTATTATATATTTGCTATTTTATATATTATTATATACAGTACATAAATATAATATAAACGAACATATTTTTTTTTTCAAAATGTCGCTAGTCCATAGGACACATGCACGGTATATTTGTCAACTACCCTTGTGCTTTTATAGGGTGCTATTCCTGTGCCAGGTCGTGCGTTTGCTAAGACGCATTGGATTGCTGTGGCAGTCATCAATTTGTGTGTATATGCTGTGCTGTAAGAGTCTGTCAGCAAAAACATATTGCTTCAGTCATCACAACTGCATGTATGATTTTATTGGTGTTTAATTACGCAGTCTGTTTTAGATTTTCGTCTGCGACACAAGCATGTAAACATATGCATGATTTGTTTGTGTATGTAAGGCTATTGTGTTTCTTTCATAGTAAGCATAGGCAAAGTATTGCTGCTATAATGTTAGGCGGGGCTATAGTTGACATGCAATTTAATCTAAGATTTATATTGTTTTTTGGGGGCGATACAGAAATGGGCTGTGAAAATGCATGTGCTTTCATTGCCTGATGTACAAAAGTGCCAGTTATAACAAACAACTTAACCACTGCTCCCTCACCCCCTTATTATTGCCACATTCAAAACACACAATGAAGGGCTGCAATACAACAATTATTTTGTATTGCTACTGCAATCTTTTGTTAAATCAAATGCATACATTGTGAGCTGAGTCTCTATTGTGTTGATATGATACGTTATCTGACAGTGTTAGGAGTGTGTGCGTGTCTATCCTGTAATCATTCTGAGCCTAAATATTCACAGATTGCTCACTGAAATTACCTTTCTCACTCTAATGCAACACTACACATAAATACATTATTCTCTGTTAGGCAAATTAGCATTACACCATTTCCATTTCCTTTTATCGTAAATCCCACTGACTATTCTGAATTACACAGAGCAACACTCGAAACACAACTTTGTCTTTAATCCTCTCTCTGAGGTCACTTAATGTTATGTGGAGTCTAGGCTTGAGGCGTATGAACAGGAAGTGGACTCTTCTTCACCTTAATTAAAAAAACTCACACATACATAAACTCACCTCCCATACACAAGCAAACACACGTTCAATAACAGGTATATAGCGTTGACCCGAGTGCCATCTGTATCTCTGACCTCCATTCACTAGGAGACAATGTAAAAACATAAAATAATACAATTTTCCTCCCTCACAGCACTCTACTTATCAGAAGAGAGGATGTTTGAGAGGGTACCTTTTTATTATTTGCATAGTACAGGCATAGTGATAATTAATGGTTTAATTAAAAACATGGATTAAAAGAATGAACATATGAAAATTAAATATATCCTCACTGTGATGTGGAAATTTGCATCTCTGAAAATGCCTTTCAGAAAATGAAAAAAACAACTTTTAAATAATTGAACAATGTTTTGTCAAAATTGACAAGCTCTTTTTTATACTTTTCATTTGATTAAATATTTGTAAAACCCCCAGACAAACAGGAAGGGTCACCATTATTAACGATTTAGAAAAACATCATGAAATATGATACAGACTTTTTGCCTGACAGCGATGAAATGCTCTATATAGTGAAAACAACAGAGCTTAAGGATGCTATAATGCTGCCATTTATTCACGAAGAAACAACTAATAGAGCCTCTAAAAGAAGCAAAGAAGAGCAAGAATAAGTAAGTCTAGCTTGTATGCGGCCTTGCATCAGTATACTAAATTCTGTCCGCTAAAAATAAATGATTCATGTATTTATATAAAAATGAGATGCAGAATGTCTGACATAGGTTCTACTGACCACAAAAAGTAACACAGTAATAGAAAAATGAAAGTGGACTATGCTCTCTGGTGACATACTGAAAAAATTGAGGCAATCCCGAAAAGGATCATCTTAAATGCATATTTAATTTAAGTCACTTCTGGTCAGTGGCCTCTGTGGTCATAATTTTCTTAAAACACATTTTGAGTATATTGGAATCAGTTCAAACTGAAGACTAATGAGGGAGAGTGTGCATAGGAAGAGCCGCTCGCAGACTTTGGAGATTTAAAGCCACAATTACATTTTGTGACAAAAATAATCCCCCTTTATGAAAAGAATAAGGCTCAAGGGTGAAAACATGAATAAAGAAACAACTGGGGAATGAGGGAAATCAAATAAAGAGAGAGAGAGAGGGTGACGATTATAAGAATATATGGGATTGTGGTATGGCCTAGATTACCTCATTCCAAACCAAAGCCACACGTTCAAAATCTGATGCCAAACCATCTCTCTCTCTCACACACACAAACAATGTAAATTACTGTCCAGTGAGTCCAGGAAAATGACATGATCAATGTTTCATGCTCAGACACCCGGCCGGTGATACTTCTCACCCTGTGATTGTCACTTGTCATCTAAAGTCAAGGAAAAATAACTATTTCAGGGCTACTCAACTACTGCTTCTAATGTACTGCAAATGTTTTTCATATTTTCCCTCTGTTTATAACCTAACTCTCTCCTACTCACCTAATGCCATTTTCTCACTACACCCGTTTCCATATTCCCCATAGCCATTAAATATAAAAAGACTTGATTATAAAATATAAGGAACATATAAATCAAAATCTACCCAATTTACTGTTTTAATACACATTCTTGGCCTGACAGCGCACAATTCATCAGTGTGCATTATCAAAGTCCCTGAGTAGTGAACAATTTTAAGTACAGTTTAAAGGTCCAATGTGTCATTTTTTGAAGAATCTATTGACAGAAATGCAACATATAATACATAACATATTTAGATATGATAAAGACCTTACGTAAAGAAGCATTTTGTTTTGTTTTTACCTTAGGATGAGCTATTAGTATTTCTATTACATACACCGCGGGTCCCCTTGCATAGAACTCCCAATGTTGTTTCTACAGTAGCCCTAAATGGACAAACTGCTCTACAGAGCTCTAAAATAATACAGGTCTGACTACATAAAATATACATTTTATAAGGTCTTTGTTGACACATATCCATTTTTGATCCGGGGCAGGTCATTGACTCTCAAATATTATGCACGCATACATTTTTTTTATTTGAAATTTGGTTTGCGTTGCTTTATTTATTACTAAATTGCTTGCCTGACACTGCAACATTTACTGTAATAGGGTGAGATGCATGGTTAGCTCTGAATGCCAGCCACCCGCATCCTCTTGCCAAGCTGAACAGACTGTGTTCAATATAAAACTCCCACATACAGCAGAGATGCAGAGATGTTGGTTACAGCAAGCACAGCAGACTCTGCTCATGGCATTTATTAAAGAAATTACCGGCGAATCAGACAAACCCGGTTAGCATATGGCGTGGAAAGAGCATGTCATCGCTAAAAACAAAACGCTGTGATTAGCTTAGCATCAAAATGATGGTTTGTGACACGCACGTGTGCACTTTCAAAGCGCTGAGCTGCAAGGAAACGTCCTCCCGTATACAGCTGCGCTCTGCCACCTGCATCGTCCAAGCTGGCTTCCCACTGGAACCCTAAACGTCTTTTTATATCTGTGTTCTCTGGCATTTATATGTTTTGATAGAACATCCATCAAACCACCGGCCCAACCATTTGTCTTTATAAAAAGAAGCGGCGATATTTGCACCGCGACGCCTAAGACGGTGAAACAAATAAACAGTAAGGAAAGAAACCTGACATGATGCTCCTAAAGATGGATCGAAAGAAAGCAGGAAATAAAAGAGCCAGAGCACAGGGAGTATAAATAGGTAGGCTGTTATAAGAGAGAGAGAGCCTGAGGTTTTTGGCGGCGCAGGCGGGCCAGGGGGAAATTGCGCGTGGCTGGTATTGGAGGCACTACAGTGGAGAGCAGTGGTGTGAGAGATGAGAAGAATCAGAGGTTTATTTATAAAGCTCAGCGTTTTATGGCAGAGAAAATACGCCCGTGTGCTGGAGCAGAAACAGGACCGGCTGGACAGAGCTGGTTGAGGGGTACATCTGCCACAATTTGCTTTTAAATTCACACAAATAATATATTTAGTCATATTTTTGGAATTATTATTTTGTTCACTCTCTTGGACTGTTACTATAGGTGCAAAAAGGCATCTTAAATGTAAGCTCTTGTTTCCAATGTATTGAGTCATTATTTTTATATAAATATTGCCACAGAACACTTTCTTTCCAGTGTATTCTGGCCTAAAGCCACTGTAAGCAATATCTGGAATACCAGTGGCCAGGAAATATAGGGGTGGATAGAGATAGAGGGAGAGCAGGAAGAAAGTGTATGACTGTTCCATCATCAGGTTAAAGGTTATCGAGGGCGAACAGAAGTGTTTCAACAGGACAGCTAAAATCACTTAGATGGTCAAAGTGGTACATTGCACGAATATGATACACTTTGATGTCTAATAACTTTAATTAAATAAATTAGATGTAAACTATTTTTTGTCACAAGAATTATCAAAACTCTTGACTGCACCTCCAACATTTTAAATGATTGCCGTAATTTCAGTACTTAACTGAATCTATTATAGAAAAGAGTACTTTTAGTCATTAATAACAGTCAACATACTTTTTAGCTTTTAAAACTTTTATATCTTTAAATGTTTTAACCAGGAAAAGAAGAGCCTGTTTTGTCTCAATGGGATCTTACAGACTGAATAAAAAAAAAATGTATCTCCCATTTTTGCAATTTATTGAAAAATAAATCCTTATTTTGTACCCTATTTGTAAAAACTGGTGGTGTTAAGAACTATAATTTTTCTCATAAGCATCCTTCAAAAATGGTGCAATATACCTGCAACTTTCAATATATTAGAAATTACATGCTTTGGGTTCATGTAGCGTGACTCAAGGAATTGAAAAAAAAATGAGAGCAAGGAGGTTATAAAATAACGGAGTGTGCAAGCAGAACCGTCTGAGCTTATCGCCTCTGGAGTAAAGATAATCTTCCCTGGTCATACGGAAAGAGCCATAGCAACTGTAAAACCGGTCCAGAAAGGCTTTCAGGATGGGACACCATCTCACTGACAGACACACACACAGTACTATGAAGATCTCAGATTCGAAATAGGGCACACACACCTGCACAAGGATATCGAGGTCCACCATGACCTGTCCAGTCTGGTATTTGACAGTGGTCCCTTATCTCTGATGCCAAGCTGCGTGCTGTACACAGTTCCAACTTTGCCTGTCAAACACACTCACACGCCCAGAAAGTGAACTGGGTGGGAAAATGTGAAGTAGACGATCACGAGTCTCCAAATTGTTATCGCAGATGAGCGTTTGAGACTCACCCAGACTGAATGATGCACCCTAGATGGCGGTCTGAAAATGACTCTATTTTCTCACCCTAGCTTGCTGCTGAGGATTACAAATGAGGTCACTCTTACGGGTACCTCTAGAAAAACATATTCCATATGGTTTCCCTCTCACTGCATGGGGTAAAATAACCTCTCTGACTTTGGCATTAAAAAGTACTAAATGTAAACCATAAATTTCCACTCTCTCTCTCTTCTGCATTTCAGCAGACAAAAGAAGAGTATTAATCTTACACTTAACAACAGCTTCATTGTAGTCCTCATCACTAACTCATAAAACCTCTAAACTCTAAAACCTCCAGTCTTGCTGGTCCCAGTAAGATTGATAGCAAATCTATTCATATGCTGCATTCATTGTTGGTACACTTTGTAGACACTGTTTGTAACCTCTCAATCAGAATTGATTAAACGCTTGTCCTCTTCACCGTGTATACAGTAGAAGCAGCAGCATATGGTTTTGACTGAACCTTGATGGGGTTTCTGTTTAAATATCCTCTGGAAAGCCAGATGGGCCCTCTATTAATAGAAGCCAAGCTGAACAGAGCAAATAAGAGGACGGAGAGGGAAGATGGGTTGGGGGGCTAGAAGAATACGAGGCATTCCACAGCTTTAAGTGCATTCCAAAGTTTGGTAAATCATCGCAAAATTTCCTGACCTCCCTCGCCGTAATCGTAAACTGTTTACACGACATAAAATCATATTTAATAACTGGTGAGAGCTTCTTATTTAATCAGTTTTTTAAGAGGTGCCCTAAAAATAATAATTAATTAATTAAGTGAAGTAAACGGATCTACTTGGAGGCATGCAGAGACGAAAAACGTCTCGGTTACGTATGTAACCTCGGTTCCTGATGGAGGGAACGAGACGTTGTGTCGAAGACGACAGATGGGGTTCGCCCTTGAGAACCAATCAACTCTGACTACTATAGAAAAGGCCAATGAAATTTGGCGAATGAAATTTGCATGCCGGGCTCCGCCCCCGGATGTCCGGTATAAAAGGAAGCCGGCGTGCAGCATTCACTCACCTTTTGTTCTGAAGAGCCTGAGAGCCTCTCACGACTGCAGCAGAATACGATACGTGTTAGTGGCATAAGGGACACAACGTCTCGTTCCCTCCATCAGGGAACCGAGGTTACATACGTAACCGAGACGTTCCCTTTCTGTCGGTCTCTCGACGTTGTGTCGAAGACGACAGATGGGGTTCTCTATGGAAAACGCCACAACGCTATCGCGTCACAATCTCTAGCGAAGCGACGGTAACAGGCCTGGGCGTGTCAGCTCGATGCTTTCGCGAAACTGTAACCTTCCAGTGTGGTGGTCGGGGGTTCCAGAGCTTTCTTGGAGAAAGATGGGAACAGCCCTGACCGGTAACCTTTCACGGACGGAGGCCTTAGCTCTCTACTGGCGAGAGGCCGTCCGGCTCGGGTTTACACCGGGTAAGCGCAACTTCCTTAATAAGGGATGCGCTGCAGAGGCCACCTCCTACCCATGGGGAGGAATACGGTGGATAAGGTATGGTCTCGTCCTTGGAGGAGAACGCATGGAACGTGTGGGCTGAGTAGTTAACGCGAGGTGGAGGTCCACCTGGGGAAGCTCATGGGTTACCAGGAGTAGGAACCATATCATGAGGATACATCAGACGGAACAGCCCACGGGGGGGGGGTGTTACCGGCGTCCGGTAGCACTAGGTCCGGTTAGAGCCAGGGGATGGCTCACATGTTATCCCGGCCTAAGGGGGAAGGCTGCTCTGCCCAGCCAACCCCAGGTGGTGCTTGCTTAGTGATGGATAGAATGCCTATTCTTAACCAAGTGGTTGGGAAAGAAGGGAAGCGGATAGGGTACCTGTCCTTAGCCAGAGTAGGGTAAGGAGAGAGGTAGATAGCACACTGACCCAGCCTCCTAGAGGGTGGGGTGATGCTTTCGCAGGCATACGCCCCGCCGGATGCCAGTCCTACATGTTGCCACGCAGGACGTGGGCTGACACCGGGTTTACGCTAAGGTTGTTTAACCCTTGCGAAGGTGTTTGGGCGTAGCCCAACCCGCAGCTCTACATATGCCTGCTAAAGAGGCGCTTCTGCCAGTGCCCAGGAGGTGGCTATACCCCCCTCAGTGGGCATGGGAGATTCTGAGATTGGAATGTCGTCGTAACGGCATCCACGACCCAGTGCGCCAACCTCTGCTTGGAGACAGCCTTCCCCTCTGCTGTCCTCCAATACAGACAAGGAGCTGGTCAGAGCTACTGAAGCCCTGCGTGCGGTCCAGGACACAACAAGGATGGGGTTGGGTCTTCCTCCCCGATGGGGAGCGCCTGCAAGTTCACCACTTCGCCCCGGAAGGGAGTATGGGAACTTTTTGGGCACGCATCCGGGCCTGGGTCTCAAGATAACGTGAGAGCTACCAGGGCCGAATTCAAGGCAATCCGGGGACACGGAGGATGCTCGGAGGTGCCCTACCCTCTTGAAGGAAGCGAGCGCCATCAGGAGGGCCGTCTTACTCGGGTGAGGAAGATCGGAACCTCCGAGGGGCTCTTGGGGGGCCCAGAGGCCCCCTTGAGGACCCCTTAGGGTCCCAAGAGGGTATGGAGCGGAGATGAGGCGGGAGCCGCCCTCTCGCACCCCTTAGGAACCTGGTGACCAGGTCGTGTCATCCTAGAAACTTTTCCATCAACTGAGTCGTGATGAGTGGCGACAGCGACTACATACACACTCAGTGTGGAGGGGAGATGTTAGTCTCCAGTCTCGTAAGAAGGACAACACAATCCTGATCGAGCACCTCAGTGGGTCTTTCTCGTTGAGAGAGACACCAGGACAAGAAGCGGCGCCGTCTAGAGGCGTGTACCCGCCTAGTAGATGGGGCCCTAGCCTGGGTGATGGTCTCCGCCATAGAGGGGAGTAGCCAACTCAGGATCTTCTCGTCCCGTCTAGAGACCAGACATGGTGTTCCAGAGGTCTGATCTGGGATGCCAGAACGTGTCCTTCCCCTGAGAGAGCAGGTCCTCTGTCAGGGGAATGGGTCAGGGGGAGTCGCTGTCCAGAGCATCAGCTCTGACCCCAAGTGCGGTTAGACCAGTGCGGTGTAACCAATAACACTTGGTGCTCCTCTTCCCTGGCCTTGCACAGTGTCTGTGCAAGGAGGCTCCTGGGGGGGGAAGGTGTGCTTCCGCCCGTCCCGCGGTCAGCTGTGCGCAAGGATATCCGTGTCGAGAGCCTCGGACAGGGAGTACCAAGCGGCCTAAGCGGGGGTGGAGTCCCCACTCTCTACGAGGCATAAACTGACAAGAGAGCGCGTCGGCTGTCTAGTTCAGTTTGCCCGAGGTGAGTGTGGCCCACAGGGAACGGATCACCTGTTGACTCCACCGGAGGAGGCGTCGAGCAAGTTGTGTTAGCTGCTGTGAGCGAACGCCACCCTAAGATCTGATGTACGCTACAGCTGTAGTGCCTTCCTCGGACCAGCACGTGCTTGTCCCGCACGAGAGGCCGCAGCCTGCTCAGTGCAAGTAGCACTGCCCACAACTCCTGGCAATTGATATGCCAGCGCAGGTGGGGGTTCGCCCAATGCCCCGCCTGCGTGCCCGTTACACACTGCACCTCACCCCTGCAGGGAGGCGTCCGTCGTCACCACGACTTGCCTCATAACCTGCCCTGAGGGACCTTAGTCCGTCGAAAAAGTCATGGAAGACCAGGGGTTTTGGTGCGTCGGCCGCAGGGGCGTCATCACCATGCGCCTGCTGCCGGTGTGCCACGCTCTCCTCGGAACTCGACTCTGAAGCCAGTGTTGGAGCGGTCTCATGTGCATCAACCCGAGGGGTCTCACCCGACGAGGACGCCATGCCCAGGAGCCTCTGAATCGTTTCAGGGGGACCGCTGTCTGCCTGAAATGTTCCAGGCAGTTCAACACCGGCTGGGCGCGTACTGCGGACAGTTGCGCCGACATGGTGACAGAGTTGAGTTCCCTACCGAGAAAGAGGATGCTCTGCCCTGGGGAGATGCCCGCAGTGCGGGCAGATGTGTCAACGAACGCTGCTTCAGTGTGCTGGACGCCCAGACACCTAATGCAGCGATCGTGTCCATCCCCCTCCTCGATGAGGGTGCCGCACCCAAGAGAACAGCGGGACATGCCGCGCTGGAAATGCTCAGTCCTAAAAAGGACCTTTTAGAAAAAATCTCTATCACCTCCGGAACCGCCGAGACGCCCAGGGGAAGATCGCTGCAGGTAGGGACGATCCGCTGCTCTGCGTCGTAGATCCGGCGAAGTAGAAGAAGAATTCGTTGTATTCTTTTTGTTCGTAGTCATGAGCGAGGGCTCTGAAGAACAAAAGATGAGTGAATGCTGCACGCCGGCTTCCTTTTATACCGGACATCCGGGGGCGGAGCCCGGCATGCAAATTTCATTCGCCAAATTTCATTGGCCTTTTCTATAGTAGTCAGAGTTGATTGGTTCTCAAGGGCGAACCCCATCTGTCGTCTTCGACACAACGTCGAGAGACCGACAGAAAGGGAACTGCTATTTCAGCTCTTAGTTGGATAGACACACAAATCTTTTCATTTGCACCGCATCACTGCACGAGGAAATGGCTGGGGCAAGAATCTGGCGGTGGGGTTTATTTATGCTAGCTGATTAGTTGCCCGTGTTCGGTTTATAGGATCGAAGGTGAGGAACAGCATCAGACTTTGATGGACGTGCCTGGTTGGGTAGGATTGGAGGGGTGTATTGCACATTTAAGGGATAATGAGAATTAATTAGGATTAATGTTAACATTGGCACACACAGCTGAGAACTTGCATGATTTGCACAGCATGCATACTCTTGTTCAACATAGCACTTAAAACTGATCTCAAGTCAGCATAAGACATCATAAGAACGTAGAAATGACACAAAAGCTTACAGTGGATAAAAATGCTTTTGATTTGATTTTAATTTATGGTTTTAAACCTTACATGGCAGTTAATGATGTACTAACTTTTACAGATAAATGTCATAGCCTATTTTATAGATGTATTTCTGCGCTATTTCAGACTTTCATCCATCTTAACCAATGATACAACATAGAGTAAACCAAAAAATCCATTACAATTTTATTTTTCCATTTACTTTTTGCCACACCCCATTTGCCACTAATCCCCTCCCCTATCCCACCTGCCTGCCACCCAATAAGACAAATAGTTCAAACAGACTTTTACTTAAAATAGAACAAAATACAGTAAGAGAATGTATAAAATGCAACCATTTACTCACCCTCAGTCGGGCATGACTTTATTACATCCGTGAAGCACAATGACGAGTAGTGGATAGGAGTGATTGTAACTGTCAAGCTCCAAAAACGCTTAAAAATAGTCCACGTGATTCCTGCTGTATATCCAGCTCAGTGTATTCGACAAACGTATCCTTACATTTCAAAATGACGCGAACATCTTTTTTGTTTACGCTAATGCAGAGAGCAGCCACTGCAGCCAAAGAAATGGGCCGCATGCCGCGCAACGCCGAATCGCGTACTTACTTTAGTAAATTGTCAGCTTGTTTACTCCCACAATCCATTTCGAGAAAGTGGCGCTTGAAACGTTGGGAATTTATGGAATACGCTCCTTATTACCAATAAAATGAGAGGAAAACATTGCAAACGCAGCTTATATATCCCTGATAGTTGGATCTGTAAGTGTAATTATTACGCGATTTGTAAGTAACTGGCTATTGCATAAAGCAGCTCTTAACTCTTTCCCCGCCATTGACGAGTAATCTCGTCATTTAAAAATGAACCGATCCTTGCCAAAGACGATTTATTACGGCAATCGGTGTTTGTACTGTTGTACAGCAGGTGGCGCTGCTACACACCTTTGGAAAAAGTACTGAACCTCTGAACGTAGGACGTATATATCTTATCATTGTTCTGAGTCTAATCTGGGCGGAGTCTTTGACAAAAAATGTTAATATCTCAGCTGTTTAATCAAAGTGATAAAAAAGAACAACTGGAGATAGAAGAACACGGTTTCTTTTGTTTCAAAGCAGAGACTCAGTTATTTCAATGGACATATTGTTTGTCCTGTGAGCCATTCAAGTTTGGTGAAAATGTAAAAAACGCTGGCGCTGGCTGGCAACTTTTTTTAAAAAAGGTTGGCGGGGAAAGAGTTAACTTAGAGTGGCAAAAATAAAACATTAAAGAAATTTGGAAAATATGTTTTCATTTCAATTGAAAAAAACATTTGTATTGTTATTATTTTCATGTCTATTACTCTTCTTGACACCCAGTGGAGTAATGGTGCATCTGTCAGTTTTTCCCTGAACACCTGCTATTGATACTACTTGGCTAGAGGTAAAGGCATTTAAAGATGCTTGAGGAGACCACTGCTTTGATGCTTCCAGAATTTTGCTTCCAAGGTAAGCAGATCCTAAGTCCCATATCTAATGTTTATTTACAAAAACACAAGTGACACTGCCTATAAACAACTCTAGAAATTCCGTTGGATTTGTAGTCTTTGCCTCGAATGTGCTTTGTTCTGTCTTCCCCATCAGCTGTTTTAGAGCTTTGACTTATTAGTTGTAGAAAAAACCTAAGTTTTACAAGTATATATACCATCCACATGTGACATATAAATATACCGATAAATTATTGTATTGCTATAGCATAATGTATTTGCACAATTATTAAATCACCCAAAATGAAGCCGGTCTATAAAGAAGGCGCACCAATTTTGTCAATTGCTCAAGCAAATTGTTACCCATTTTTGTGATTTCACTAAATCAGGATCCTTTAAAGTGTAATTGCTTCTTAAAAATGTTTACGGCATACTGGTCAAATCTAATCCCCTAAAAGCATTATGAATGCACTAAACAAGCAATAACCAGAACCTTCATTATATAATGCATGAACCTCTTTTTATCCTCTATGTGAGTTCTATTTGTCCTTGATGTTCAGCAAAATAATATATTTTCAATTACGTTTTCAGCAAAGGCAAAATCAATAAAACCTTCCATTAACCAAACTTGCCACGTAATCAAGAACTCTTTGATCATCTGAGCATGTTGTCTTGTATCAAGAATCTTCACTTTGAGTAGGCCTACACAGCCACATATCTTCAATCAGCTCATCACCAATTTGCATGATTGCTGATTGGCCAGTGCTCTGGTTTCCCCACTTCCTGTGTCAGGGGCTGCATCCTGTCATCAGTATTACTCAGGGCCTAATCTACAGGACCGTCTGTGTGTGTGTGTGTGTTATTAAAGACATAAATTATGAAATCTGAACCAGGTTGATGAAAACCGGTTCCACCACAAAGTATCCAAAACTGAAGGCAGCTGCCTTTTAGACAGTCAGGCCATTTCTTAATAAAGCTGCGTTCAGAGAGGATCACATTATGACTAAAGATCGAAAATAAAAACATCTAATGTGAAGACATAGAATCAAAAGATGTAAAAAATAAATGTATTAATTTATAATTCATTCTTTAAACTAAACACAAACGATTGTGGAAAATCATAGACAGCACTTTATAGACAAATTTACTAATGCATGAACACAGCGCACATTACACTGTATAGTTGCAGAAAATCTACAAGCAACGCACACACATCCCCCTTACTCGCATTAAACATCCGGTTGTTCTCTGATCCCACGCCACCTTGAACCCGATGCCACAGCTTATGCTTACTTCGTAATATCGTTTTGGGCAGAGAAAACATTCAGATGCAAATTTGAGACATTTGTGAATATCAATAACATCTGGCTGGCTTCCTGAACAGGGAGAAATCATGTCTGGAGGCCGTGCCAATCACAGGGAGCCACACATGAATAAAGATGCTTGCCTCCCAGACACTGCCTCTCAGACTCTCCAATACTAATTGAGATGGAGATGAACTCTTTCTCTCTAAAAAAAATATTTTTATGCTACTGTACAAGTATGTTTACGGGTGGAAAAGTTCTGTTCTGTGTACATCCCACACATTTTAGGGCTTGATATTTCTGTATTTTAGGTACCAATACTGTATGTGCATGCCTGTACTATCATGTGTACCAGTACCATTGTATGTTTTTATTGTTTTTGAAACATTGTACATTTCCAGTTGTCATAGACCACCTGGGGGCACTCCACGGATGATACACAACCTCAGTCTAAGAGCATCTGATTTATACTCTGGTACTGCATAACTACCTTGTATCATAGTACATGTAGAGCTATAAAGTGCTTCAAAGCTATCACATTAATCCCGTGGTACTTGGAATTAGTATGTATGCGCGCACGCGTGTGTGTGTGTGTGTACACTCACTTATACACATACAGTCCACTGTGTGAAAAGCTCTTAGAGAGTTTGTTTAAATGTCAGGGGCTAAAAGAGCTGTCAACATCCACTTCCTCTCAGTGTGTGCGTGAAAGCTTGTGAGTGATTAACATTGCTGTAATTGTAGGATTAGTCGAGACCATTGTCATTGAGATAAAAATGACTCTTACTGTCTCAAGAGTCAATGTTAATGGGGGTCAATTGGCTGAAAGTAAGAAGGAAAGAAGTAATTATTCAATTACTTATCATAATAAAGAAAGATTCTCATTTGATTATGCTAATACTCCTGACACATTTAAGTCCTGTGAAACATAGCTCAATAGCCACAGGTCATCGGGGTCAGTCCAGCCCTTTTATTTTGTCTTGGCAGCTATTCATGATATTTACATGATTCATATAGACAGCACATACAAAATACATATTCAGGCAACAGCATTCTGAAATTTAAAGAGATAGTTTACCTAAAATAGAAAAAACCTCTGAGCATTTAGCCTACTCTCATGTTATTGAAAACCTTTAAATCACTCTTTCTTCTGTGAAACACAAAAGAAGAGATTTTGAGAAATGTCTCAGTGGTTTTGTGTCCATACAATGGAAGTAAATAGGATTCAATGTTGTTTGGTTGCCAGCGTTCTTCAAAATATCTTTTATTTGAGAAATGTTCTGCAGAAGAAAGAAAGTCTTACATGTTTGGAATGACATGAGGGTGTGTCAACGTTGGAAATGTTTTACATATTTAAGATTTAGATTGTTGTTCTAACAAATCCTATTTAATTCAGTATATTACACTGTCAAATTTAGACCAACAAATGTTATTTGCTATAAAGTCAATTTTTACAAGCATCTTGTTTTTGGCAAGTGGTAATTCTGATTTCTGAATAAAAATATTATTTTGCTCAATGGTTGTCTTTTTTAAACCACCTCTTTGAATATATGTCCAATATGTAACAACCATTGATTTATTTAATGGTATCCACAACAATAAAATCTTACAAAAGTGGACGGCATTTCTTCTTTGTTTGGTAATACAGTCTCCTTTCCGTTTTTCATCCAGCTTCAATCCTCAAATCTCACGTATCGCTCAAGGGCAATGGCGACATATGCTGTCCATCACACTCTGAACAAGAATGCTTTGAAGTGTCCGAACAACAAATAGTGGATACAGCCTGTAAAACAGGTGGCCACCTTAGACATCGAACATCTGGAACCGTCTCTTCCAATTCCCCGGCTGAGCTAGCTGCTAGCAGACGGCCGTATTACAGAAGAGGGCAGCGAAGGACCTCTAATGTTACATGTAGACACGTACCACAAACACACGTCTACTCTGCCTATTGTTTGTCAAGACAAAATGGATTTCCAAATAAAAGGAAAAGGATGAAAGCAAGTCAACCATCTGGGAGCTAACCTCCGCGCTCCTCCTCTCTAGCCCGCCCTCCGCCGGGCCACGTTCTCTCTTTTCTGGACGGAGTTTGCTGAGCATTAATTACACGCGCCAAGGCCTTGTGTGTTTGGAGTGAACGGCCGCCAAAATTCCATCCGACTCTGTTGGTCGCGAAAACAGGCCTGGTGGGTTCCAACGATAACAGGGCGAGCGACTGGGCGGAGAGAATAGGGTGGGATGACAACTGGAAAGAGGAATAATGGAGAAAAAGATAATAGTAGTGAGGGGGAAAGAGAGAAAAAGAACAGGCAGAACAGGGGGGTCTTGAGTCAGAGACATTTGTAAGGAGATTACTTTTCTTTGCGGTCAAACAACTATTCAAATTTTGTAAATTGGCCGGAGTTTTATCCTTATGGAGCTTTCGCTGAATTGCGTCGAAAGAAAAATATGGAAAGGATGACAGCATTTTTTTTAAATGTTCGTCTTGTTCTCAAATATTTTTTGTTTTGTAAATTCTCACAGCTTCATTAGTAAGGTGCAAATACTCCTTTATTGTCACCAGACCAGAAATGTAGTCATTTTTACTACTATATAGATATAATCTAGAATGATTACACTTTCTGTTCCTCCTTACGTGGAATAAGCTGCCAACCTCCACCTAATCTGTTGAAATCATAACTTTCAAGAAACAGCTGCAGATGCACCTTTTCCATAACTATAAACATGAGCACTTACCAAATCTCATCTGCATATCATATTTGCATGTCTCTTCTGCTCTAGCTTGTGTAATAATCTTCCCCAATAAATGCTGTAAGCGATGAATGCATTTATTGTTTGCTGTTATGATTAATTGCTTGTGATACTTCCTCATTTGCAGTTTGCTTTGGATAAGAGTCTGCTAAATGAATATATAAAATGTAAATTATCACTAAAATTTAAATGGCTTGTTTTACAATAACGAAATGTAGCAGATTGTATGTTTGTTACATGCAAAGCTGAGGTCATAAAATGTATGAGATCATTTTGATTATTGCAAGTTTGCAATGAGTTCAGTTTTTGCACTACTGCTGGAGTTGGAAAACCTCAGAATGTGTTTGTTTTTTTCTCAAACCCTGTATTGTTTTTTGTAGAAGTGCATTAACAATGATTCTGTGGTTTCTGTGCTTTGAGACATGTGACGGTTGTGTCACATGTGTTGTTTTGAAGAAGTGAGAAATGCAAGTGAGATGAGAACTAAACTTAAGGATGGAAAAGTTGCATTTGAAGAACATTGTGGGAGTTAACCATGAGAAAAAAAAAGACAGATTTTAATTATGTCTGGAGATGTCTGAAAAAAGTCAGATGGGGTTCCTCAGACACATTGGAAAAGGCTGCAGTTGAGTCAGTAAGGCATGTTGTTATGGCCTGTTGCATTCCCTGTGTCATTTTAGGCAGATTACATAAAACCGAGAGAAACTCTTAATCCTGCTTGAGCAAAAACAGCAGCCAGAAGGCAAAACTTGTTGGAATAACTTGTCATTTATTTTACATTTCTGAGTTAGATATTTCAAATTTCAGGAGGGCAAACTGCTCCAAAGAATGTTTACATTTTCAACAACACATCATGTTTTTCTTCTGCTTGTTCAAATTGTATAATGTGGATCTAAACATTGAATGTTTTTTTACAAATAACCTTAACAACTTAACTGATTTATAATCACAGACTTTATGATGACCTAAACCCTCTATTTTTCATAAATAGATAAAGTGTAATGCTAAGCATAAATTCCATGCCACCTAATCACCTTAACAAAGTAAACCAGTTTGTCAACATCAATCTGGACTGGAAACTGTATTGAACTAGCAAGTTAGTGTTTAAACAGAATGAAAGTGGTGCATGCCAAATCCAAATCCAACAACAGCAAAGGCCACTGAAACAATTTTGACCATGACTGGCATTTTAAGAGCCACAAATCAGCCATTCCATTGAGTCAAAGGTTAAGTTGCAAAAAATGATCAATATCAGCGTTGCTTTACATAGTCCAGATTGTTTTGAAGGGCGCAAAGGCTGCAGCACAGGTCTAACCGCTACTGCATTTGACATTTAACTGAAATTAACTTAACATATGAGAGCATGTTGCCCAAAAATGAATTTGCTCTCCATCAGGTGCGTTGGGGGCCCACATCTCACATAAGGTCAGGGACTTGGAAAGAGTATTTGGTGAATACACATCACACAGGAATAATGGAAAAAGGAAGAAGATATATTTTTATTTCGGGGTATCTTGGAGGCTAATGACCTTTGATTTAGTTAATATATATGAATTGTGTGAGTCTGTGTGTAAAACTTTCTTCTACATTTTGTTATTTCGTCTGTTATTTGATGGATAAAATACTTGTAATTTCTCAATTCTTATAATTTGACTACTTCCAATACATCACCCAGAATGTTATGATAATCCCGAGATTTGCTTTTCCCCACGAAAAGATTTACTTGACTTCTTTTTAATATCTGGTTTATCACCCTTAAGGTTGAGCCAAAAACTACATAGAAGCCAACCCCTTACATCAATATCGTGTGAGGCCAGAGCCACTGTTTAAAGAATAAAACCTGAGAGTGTGGAGGAAACAACAGGATGGGTTGCGTGTCAACGATTAATCGCATCCTTAATAAAAGTTACTGTTCACATAATCTCTATACTGTGCATATCAATTTTGTATTTATAAAAAACATACACGTATACATATTTATTTATTTATATTTACCAATAACTTAAATAATATATAAATGTTTATGAGTTTGTATACATATTTCGAATATATGCCTGTATGTGTATGTTTTTAATGAATAAAAAATGAATATGCACAGTACAAAGACATCATTTATGTAAACAAAAACTTTTATTCTGGATGCAATTAATTGTTTGACAGCCCTGGTTTTGACCTAATTCTGTGGGGGCAATACATGTATTTTTTTATGAACAATCCAATCCCAGAATGCACTGCACCAACAAAAAGTACAATACAAAAGCCTCACTAGGTTTTGGGAACACAGCTAAAGAGATTAAAGAGGAATGTAAAGGAGACAGAATACCGTAAGATATTAACCAAGTACTTAAGGAATAATGTTTTTTTTACAAAAGTGCGCTGTAGTATCTTGGAACAGCCCATTGTGGTTGCTCTTTGATGAGTGGCTTCGGCTGTAGACAGTGACCTCCAACGTGGACATACATCACACCAACCTACGGCTCTCTCAGACAGAGAAAATCCAGAATTTACATTCCTGTCAACCTAGTAGCTGCATGTCCCACAACCAATCAGCACACATACGCGTGCTAAAGTGAGAGAGGTTTAGATAGAAGACGCAGCACTCGCTTTGATGTTTCCTGCATGAGTCCTTGCAACAATAAACAGAATGTTCAGATTAAAACAAGCAGCGCCCAGATCTGATTTACTAGATAACACTTGTCCTGCAGATAACCCCTGTCATGTGGAGCTACTCTCAAATCTCCAATATTTTTACCAGGCAGGAACATATTGACTCGTCCATTTTTTGTTCTTTTTCACGATAATCGTGTTTACTGCTCTTTCAAATCACATTTCCTGTGAATGCATCTATATCCCTCCCCAGTAAGGAACGTTTGACCTGACATCATGATTGGCAGCTGACAAACTTCAGATGACACTGTACGATGAGACCCTGAATCACACTAGAACTCCTGCATGCGATCAAATAAATGCAGTAGACAATCAAATCAAACGGTACGGCACTGACGATTGCCTTGAACTCTCGCCGACTGATGACACTGGCCCAGGAAGATGGAAAAGAGGGAGTTTAATTTTGCAAAGGTGAAGGGTCAGGAGAAAGGCATCATGGGAGTGATTAATGAATGCTAGATGAGCTGATGGTAGCAAAATGAATATGAACGCAAAGGGGAAAAGTGATCAATTATGAAAACAGACACAGGCATACAATAATACATTTTCTCTACCTGTATATTTTGTTGATGGATTGAGATAAATCGCTCATTATTCATAAATCTAAAACAATAACCGACATCCAATCTGAAATTGCAATCTGAAAACTTAACCTAAGGGTTCTCAACGTTATTTTGGTTGGCAACCTACTTTTTAGGTTCCAAAACTACTGTGACCGAAACACTCGCATAAAATAATTAAGCAATACACTTTCAAATATCTTATGCACCAACATGCGTTCTTAAAAATAAATGTTTCAATTATTACAGACTTTGACTGTTTTCACACTATGACAGCTGGATTTTAAAAATGCAGTTCACATTTGTGTTAGGATCACCTGACCTCTGTCTTCAGGTCAGGTCCTATCTGGCTACATTTCACTCTAAATACTAGATAAAAGCTTTTTAAAAATATGCCATAAATAAGATAGGCTGTCATGACACCGAGGTTAAGAAACCTCTTCTTGAACCTCTTTGTTCACAGACATCATGCGTGTTCAAGCATGTGTTGGTGATCAAGGGAATGCATCTGAGTAACACAAATGCAATCAGAAAGCTCTTACGGAAAGACATTCTAGATGTATTTGATGATATAGATTTTCTTGTGGAATGCTGAAATCTCAAGGAAAATAAGGTAGTAGTCAGCCAGACACACTGTGAAGTTACACACAGTGTTTGTTGCTCAGGAGACGGATGGCGCAACGAAGACATATTTGTTTACAGAGTTGCATCAGTGTCTCGTGTCCAAATGTATGTTTTTTATTGCTCTCCTACACTCGATTTCCTGTGAGACCTTATTGGTCAGTTTGTTCCAGAAGAATGTCTTCCTGAAGACAGCAAACCCCATAAGTTTTCATTATGAACACACTATAACTCTCTCGAAAAGATTTTCATTCTCTTTGTACTATACAGTAACGGTGGTCCAAAAGGGTCCTGGAACACAATGTGCAGGGTGGTGATGCCATTAGTGGGAATGCTTGGAACGACCGATATAGAAAATGTCACATTCCTGTCAGGCTGTAAGCAATAAAAATCACATAGATAGCAGTGAATATTATAACATTAAAATATTAATAATTAAAGGGATAGTGCACTCAAAAAGGAAAATTCTGAAATCATTTACTCCCCCTCTTGTCATTTTACACCTGTATGACTTTCTTTCTTCTGCAGAAAACAAAAGAAGATATTTTGAAGAATGTTGGTAACCGAACAATAGCGGTACCCATTGACTTGCATTGGTTTTGTTTCCATACTATAGAAGTGAATGGGTTTCGCCTTTGTTCGGTCACCAACATTTTAATTAAATATGTTTAAAAAAAATACAAACTTTTGATGACAGTACAAAAGACAAAATTCTGAAACATTGTACTATCAACCTATCATTGTGCTACAAAAAATAACCAAACAATTTACACGAATATAGTACAGTACATAATTTGCGATAATCCACATACTAACAAACTGACAATGAGCAATACATTTTTACAGCATTTATTGATCAAATGGGAATGTTTCATTGTTTTTGTATAAAGATTAGAAAGTGATTTAAAACAAAAAAGCCTCATATATAAAAACAGTAGACTATTGTTTGTTAGTTCGTGTTAACTAATGTCAAGCAGTGGAACCAATAATAATTTTTTTCTTATCTGTATTTCTTAAAAAAATAAAGAGATTGCATATATTGAATGGTTTATAGAAGCTTTCAATTGGCATGTAGAAAAGCTTCCACCTCTCCAGCTCAGAGTGTAACACAGTTTTTTACATTCAATTTTAATTTGGCAGTCTCCTGTTGACAGTACTGCGGTTCATTAATATTAATTACACTTTTATTAATCCGACTGATTTCAACTGATTTACAGCCCCTAAAATAATTGCTTTCGTTAGACTGTGCTGATTATAATTGAGACGATTGTGTTTATCACAGTTTGACGTTTGCTGTTGGGAAATTTACACATGCATTCTAGTAAATTGAACAGTACAGTTCAGATGTTTTAGACAAAGGAGGAAACTAAAAATGACATAATCTCTTTAATTTATTTTTCGCTACCTAATGTACAGTACAATTGCATCTCATAAATAAAATAGGTCTTCTGTACAGTATACTCTTTGTCATATTAATGCATCATGTAAACAATCAATGGTGTATTGACCACAACAGCTTTCCATGCTTCATAACTTTAACATTCTCAGCCATCTCTTTTTACCTGTATTTTCAAACAATCCACCAGGCTGAGGAAAGATTTGCGATCAATTTGTATTCATTTATCATGCTGAGATAGCCTTTCAATGTACACCTAATGAGAACAGATGTTCTCCCAGACAACACGCTCGCACACACGAGGTCAATACTGCCCTCCTAATGTCCGACCACACACATCAGGTCTTAGTAAACAGGGATACGCTTGGTAACCACACAAGCTGTGCTATATTCAGAACAGTGCAAGATGATTAGAAAAGATCTTAACTGTTTACGTTCTTGCACGCCAATATGAAACTACGCTACACAAGGAACTCATGCAGCAATGGTGATGATCTCTGGCTCTCCAGAACTGAAGCTCCACAGGCTGGTGGCCCTGCAGACAAAGCAGAGTTGCCAGAGTGCAGAAAAGCATCACGTCACCATTTTTCCTCATTATACGAGTTGACTTACTGGCCTGGGGAGAGGAGAGACAGAGGTCATGTACACTTTGCAGCTATATGCTTTTGAGAATCCTGCACATATACAGACTTTGTTTTGAGTATCAACACATTTCACAACCAAATAAACTCTAAAACCAGATTTTTTACAAAGACAACCACATCTGTGATTCACACATTCTGGTATAACACAGAAGATTCCTTTTCAGATCAACTTTTAGAAGTTCATGGTTCTAGAAAATAACTCACTGCCAGTAAATGAGGTCATAACTCTCCGCATTTTTCAGTGTGTATATTTAGCCAAAAAGAAGCTCATTTATTCATTCACTCCAGAACGACATCCTCGGGAACGTGTTTGATTCCCAGAGCCAAAGCCAGAATTAACTCTGATTCATCAGAGAATACAAAGAGCCAGATTTTCTATTTGTGTGTGTGTGTGTGTCCACCTCTCTCATTAAAGTCCACATTAAAACAGTCTCTGCTCTCCTGTCGTCCCTTAGACTTTTTCCACATCCCTTCATAACACGTGTAGACCGTCTCCAACCGCTTTCATAATGTATGGACTTTAGCTGCCATTACGGAGATCAATTCATATTCTTTTATCCGTCTGAATGAATAAAACATTAAGAAAGATTTGAAATGTTAGCCCGTTTATGTCTTTTTTTCTAATTCTTCATCTAATTCATCCTCAAAGGCTCAGTTGTTCGAAACATGCGAGCGCCAGCGCGCATACCTGAATGAAAGAGAGTCGCAGCGGGGGACAGACACACAGAGTAGTTTTTAGTAAGGACCCATTTGGTCCCTAAGTGTTCCTGCCTTGCTGCCTCAGAAAGAGCCTCTCCATTTTTCAGCCGGAAAATAATAAGCTACAGCAGCAACCTGGGGAGCCAGTGGCTGGCTGACAGACCCGGAGCCGCTTTATCCTAAACGCTCCAGCCTGTGTTCAGAATAGCTCATAGCTCACCTGTGACGTTTCCATGAAAGTAGCTTAAAGAAAAGAATAAAAGCACTCGTTTCTGAGGTCTGAAACATTTCTGATTGTTATTAGTCTAAAGCCGAGCTGATTAGTGAAAAGTTCCCTACCTTATACTGGTATAGTTGCCATGGCATTTTTAAGAAAAAAATAACTTTTACCTTGTTTAAAATATCCTTCAGCTCTTGGGCGCGCACACACAAGACACATCTGAAGTGAGGATTTGAACGCGTGTATTTAAAATGATTTGAAATGTCACTGCAGTTTTATTAGTTTGAATGGCATAGAATGATGAAACATTCATATGTATAGACCTCTTCGGATGATGTAAACAACATTGGTTCAACGCTGGTCCATAAGAACATTCCGTTTGAGTTCTTTAAAACTACACAAGCGTTTGAACAAAAAAACTAACAGAATATTTATAACCGAAACAAATATCTTTAAGAATGAATTATATATATATAATTATTTTTATATATAAAAAATACAAATAATAAATGAATAGAAACTGCAACTGGAAGTGCTTCTGCACCAGTATCTTACAAAGTAGTCTATAGCCTAAACTATTGCTTTATTGTTTGCATTAATTAAAATTATTTATAAGTAACATGCATAAAAAAATAAAGTCATTATTAGAAATCCAGTATTACTAGAAATCTCTCCCCGCTCAGGTTCGGAACCTGCCGACTACGTTTGAGGTGCATTGAGCTCAGCTGTTGATTTGTCTCTCTAGAGGAGAAAAAAACAAACTTATAATTCAAATGTAGTTTAATATTTCTGACTTTCCTTTTTGTGTTTGAAAATTAAATGATGTGCCGTCTTCCTGTGACCTTAATTCTCCCAGATTGGACATCACATACTCATATCATAAACAAATACACACAAGCAGACTACAGAAAATGAGCAGAGAGTATCATTCAGACTCCACACACCGTCGAAACTCTAGAGAAATCAATGGTTGTCACATTGCAAATGTTTCCATAAGGATTTATTTGTGCTTCCGGAGTATTCATTAAACGTACACTCTGCACCTGCAGCCATTAAAAGCTTTTTCCTCTTCTTTGAGGTTTTCCGTGCGCTGCGTTTCAGTGCGCTAGCATGCTAATCCATCTTGGATTCTGAGAGAATGATGACGGACATAAATAAACCCAGCGGCCTCCTGCTTTGCGAGCTTTTGACTAATGCATGTTTCCCTGAATACCGAATCAAAGGAAGCAAACGTGGAATGTGCTCGGTCGCCACGGTGACAGGCTGTCAAGACAACGGCTCCTTCTGTGACTCTGTCTCTCTCAAATACAGCACAAAGCTGCTCTTAAAAGAACAGATGCAGCCGAAAGACTTTTAACCATCTCTATAACCTTTCTGCACTCTGTTCCCATCATATCATCGGTATTCAAGTGTGGTGAAAAGGTAAATGAATAAAAGAAGTCATTACTTACAAACAAGCACCGTAATAATACCACAGCGTTTTGGGCATTGTACCATAGTAAAGTTTTTAGACACACTACCATGGTATTCTATAAACTACTTTGATGGATGAATAAATAACATGGTGTATCCATGTTATTTCCATGTACTATGTAATCCCATCACTTTACCACTCAGTTTGAGTGAACATTTTATCCACTTCTCAGCTGGTGGGACTGGGAGACTAGCTGGATAACCACTGGAACAAGCTCTGGTCAGATTATATGGCCAACTAGTCCACTTTAAACCAGTTTAGACCAAGAAACTGACTTAGGTGGGCTAAATCTATTTTATTTGTCATGGAAAACTTTATTCCGATATTTCATGCCCTGCACCTGTTTCCCTTTTGATTTGGTTCCTTATTTAATGCCCCTTTGTTATCTGTCTTGTCCTGGTTCATTTGGATTCGTGTGGTTAAGTTCCTGTGTTTAGTCTAGTCTAGTTATTTGTAATTTATGTCAAGTGTTGTCTTTAGTCTAGTCTAGTCTAGTGAAGTTGGTCTATGTTCCTGTTGACCCGTCATGTTTTATACCCTTGTTCTGATGTTCTACCCCTGCGTGGGTTTTTGTTTTATTAATAAAACATTGTTGTTAACCCCTCACCTGCTGTCTGGGTTCAGTCTTGCAATCATGACAAAAACGCACTACAAAAAGGAATTTTGTAATAGTTTTAATGGAAAAAGCTATTGGGTTGTAAAGGTATTCTAATGGAAAATGTAAATTTGAAACATAAATTTGTATGTGTGTTATCCAGGTCTGACTGTGTATGAGTCAATGTACAATCCCTCTAATCTTGAATATGACCCTTAAGGCTAAAATACACTACAAGACTTTTGCTCAGATTTTTCCCAGATTTTCAGTCTGGACTTGTTGTCTGTGCCAGTCTTTCAGTTTTTCAAAACTTTCAAAAAGTCTGCAAGTGTATTATATCTAGTTTAAAAAAAGTATTTTCAGATTTTAAAAGTCTTGTAGTGTATTCCAGCCATTGGGGCAAATCACTGTACTTTAGCCAGAATGAAAAGGGGGCTAAATTCTTCATTTCCTCAGTCCTAAGCTCCTCAAACCAAGATAAATCTGCTTCCCAAAGAAACGTTTCTCCCATGGTTAATGAGTCATTGCAAGTATATTCCAAAATCATTCTGTGCTAGACACCATAATAACAATTTTGGCATCTGTTTTCCTTTTTTTTATGTATCCACAGTACACACAATGACCTTTATTAGTTAAGCTCCACAAGGAAAAAGTATTTTAAAGTTTCTTTGGCGCCTCACCTCGTATAAATCGCTACACACACACAAATATCTCTAATCCCATCTATAATGTCCATTCTCTCTTTAATCTCACGTGGAGACACACAAAGCAACACTGTTTTTATGAAGCATCGTCTCCGAGCATCTTGGGATGGCAATACATGACAGGATTTGATAGAGACCAAATACCCGTTCAGTGTGAGGGTCAGGTCAGAATGGATTACTAGCACAGTCTTTCTGTTATTTTTTTTTTCATTTCGTTTCCCACAAATAATGGTGATGTACTTTTAAAAGAACTCTGTCTTGTCGTTTTTACATTGATTTTAGTTTTTCTCAGACATGTACTTTTTAGGCAGTATTGCACAGTGCTAAAACGCATATGGTGGTGCTGTTCTCTGGTTGTGGCAGTGACACCAACTGATGTGTGCTGTTATGATCTGTCAAGCTGAGGGCCATAAAAACACTGCATATAAATCTGTAGAAACCCTGACCTGTTACTTCCCTTATATCAGACCTGAAATTGATATTGGGCATATTGAAAATGGAGGTTTGTAATGTTCCTGTACATCAATTGGCAGAGCACTTTGCTAGAAAAAACAAGGTCATTGGTTTAATTCCCAGGAGGCGTATAAATCGGTCAAATGTACAGGAATTTGAAAGGACCGTAGGTCACTTTGTATAAAAGCATCTGTTAAATGCATAGAAATGAAATGCACACACAAGATTAGGTCACGTTTACGGCTTATCAGGGATTGGATTCTAGCAACCAACAAAAGAGGCTTAGGCTCTTTTAACGTGAAACAGATCTAACGGCCTAATGAAAGACTGCGGGCTCAAATTCCGTCAAAGTTTCATTTGCTTTGTGGTGCATTTTCTGTCATCTAAATCTCAGAACTACTTACTTTCCTCCCTGTCTGGCAGACTGTTGTAGAATTGAAGAGCTTTAAATGAAACAGAGGAAGATTTAGCTAAATCTCACCGTCACAGACTATCAAGAGGGACTGTTGACCTCTACCTTTTACTCCCTCTCTCTCTTCATTATTTGAGACATGTGCACCCTTCACGCCCGCTGCGCATCATCATCCCCCATCCTTTCTTTCTCGCCTCTTGTCGCTCCTTTGGATAAATGACAAGTCCAGATAAAAACAGCATGTGCCTATTTAATATGACCTGAAGATAAAGTGTGAAATAAAAGTTGACGTAAAACAGTTACTTGTGTATATTGCACACAAACCTAATACTGCTGTTTATTGTTTATTTAGTCAGTACATGTTCTGGGTTTCAATAGGCCGAAAAGTTTTTGTTGATGTTTTGTATTTAACTAAAATATTAACCTATGAAAAAAGTATGCTTATCTTTATACGGTTACCCGTATTTTTTTTTTGCTTATCTATTTGTATTGTTTTCCAGTAAATCTAAAGCATTAAAAAAACTTTCTTTCTTCTTTACAACACAGAAGAAGATATTTTGAAGAATGTTGGTAACCGAACAACAATGCTACAGGTTTGAAATGACAAGGGGGTGAGTAAATAATGACAGAATTTTCATTTATGGGAAAACTATCCCTTTAAACCCTTAAGACTTGTATTTAAGATATATATATTTTTTGTTTCAATGTTACATTGTTATAATGTTTATGATTTATTCATTGTGTTCGTCCCACTAGCAACCTTTAAATAGTGTATTAAAGCACTGATGCAAGTCACACGAAAAGGTCAATCTAAATATAAATATTGGTCATAATAAACGTGATTAGCATAGTCCCGTTGAACAAGTTTGGATTTTGTAAGAAAGCATATGGCATTATGAACCACTGACTCGGACCATATGGTAACAGGTTAAATGGTATGACCGCACATAGGGAGTACACCCAACCCATGCAGTGAACCATACTGATCCATAACCCTTATTGAGAGACAATGTGCAATCTTGCCAACATTACCTCACCGCCTTTAGCCCACTGTAGGACTTCCTTGCAGGAAAATGAGTCAGACCTCATGCTCTCACACTTTGGCCTGATGCTTTAGGCGGGTAATGAATCAACCTTAGGCCAGTGTAGTCGGTCAGTCCTTTTCTGAGCGCTGAAGGGAGGACAGCCCAGGACGTTTGGAGATAACCAATTCTGTGTCTGCTGCAGTGTAACCAGGACAACCGTCCGAGTAACCAAGGGACCCCAGAGGGATTATTAGAGGCAGAAATCAGATTGGCACAGTTTTATAAATGTGTGAGGACAGTTCTCGCTCTATCAACTTTCAGTCTATTTTTGAAACATGTTTCTAAGGCAGATTGGAATATTGATATTAAACATATTATTAAACAGAGCAATCTATCCAGGTTTCATTGATGCAGACCTCAAAGATGCTCAGAGTATTTGTTTGTTTTGTACTTTTTGAGATACAGTAAAAGCAGTACACTTCTTTTTTGCCAGAAGGTTAAAATGTCATCTTTAGAGAAATAATACAGCATTCCCCCCTGGGGAGGATTTCTCTGTGGTCATGGTGTTTTTAATGTAAGATAATAGGATTTATTTATGCTTGTTTCACATTGAACTTGACACTTGTCAGGTCATCTAAGGGGCCATTTATGAGAATGCCAGTCAAATTGCAAAATATAGAGAAAAACAGCAGAAAGAAGAAAGAAGATTTCAAGACAACGCTGAAAAAATGTTTTCAGGTCAAGATTGATGATCAGTGTAGTACCCCCTACGCATACACACAGTATATGTAGTGTCATGAAAAAAGGGAAACAACAGAACAATAGGGGAAGAAAAAAGTAAAACCGGACACAATAGAGCACAGCTTTCAACACTGCAATCCATCTAAAGTTTTAATTGGTTAAATTTGACTATCTTTGGCCCCGCTTTGAAGAATCAGTTTGATAGACAGATAATGTGTCAGAAAGAGGACTATTTATATCACCTGGTGATTAATCCCTAATCTCATGAATGCAAACATCACTCTGATAACCTCTAACACCTTCAGCTTGTTCACAAGGGTATTAATGCTCTATTTCTGGTAAAGCTGCTATGAATTACTATTTAATGTTAGGCTGCTATAAACTGACTATCATAAAGAATGTTAAGATGTCAGGTTGTTAATGTATGTGTGTCAGGTATCTGGCCAATTGGCACTGTAGAGTAGGAAAAACCAAACTGTAAGCTTTTAATATTGAGACACGGGCATAATTTTACAAATAGACTGTGTGTAATGGTATAAACACATTCAAGCTCTGATGAAGGTCATGTGCATGCATGTGAAAACACACATGCAACACATGCAAACACTTCAAATCCTACATGGGAAAAGTGGGACAGCCTAACCACCCCTTGCATCTATAAACTTGCAATTTTTTATGCTATGTGATTTAATAGTTAGAGATAACTAGTCATGTATAGGAGCAGGGAAATTATTTTTATGTAAAAGAGTATTTTTCATAAATGTTAGGTCGGGTCACAATGTTGTTTGACGTTTCATGAATCATTCCGTGCTTCATAATTGTTTGCAGAAAAGCAATTAAATCGTTTATCCTACAGGCTATTTACTGTAAAAGCACCTTCCCATTTGTGCCAGTTTGCTTTTCTAGTTGGGGCATGTTGTCACAAAAAGTCAATGTGTTCGGTAACCTGGATTTATTTTCCTGGAGCAATAAAGGGTGAAATTCTAAATAGCATTTCTGCAGCCAGAAATTCTTTAGAAAGTAACCCAAGCCTGAAAAATATTCACTCGAGTTAACAAGGGTGAGAATTAGCCTCAGTTTACATGAAACATTGTTGGTGATTTTCCATGTATAACATCATTTAAATGTGAGAATGAATGCAAAACTGGAAACCCTTTTTCATATTTGTGTCATGACGTTGCTTTGTAATACTGGATTTCAAGATGTCTTCAATCAGATGTTGTAGTTTTACCTCTCTCTCTGCATCTTTCATGCTTTGAAGACAACATAAAAAACTAGCTCAGCTTACTCTTTACTCTCATGTGTACTGTACATGTTACATGTGTAAACAAACCGTAAATTGCTAAAGTGCTTTGGCCGATCTGTTGTGTCGCTTCATATTCTAGTTACCGTAACTATCATAGACAATGCCCCGCACCCAACCCCTCCCTACTGCTTGGAGGTGTTCAGTGGTTGGTTCTTGAATTATTACATTTGGTGCCACTAAATCCTGATTATTTGGTTCCATCTTTATTCACAAATCATCACAAACACAAGAAAAATCAATACAGAATATGATTGAATTCAAAGGAAGTTGTTGCACTTACTATTTAAGTTCACAAAACCAGAAAAAGAATGAAGATTTCCAATCAACACATTTAGCAGCCACACTTGGTCCAGGCTCTCCTTATTTTCTCCCTCCAGCAGCCTCACATTTGTACTCTCCATTTTGAATCTGCATCAAAGTTTGACATCTCTTCCATTATACATGGTTATTAAACCATAACATCAACTACCCCTGCCACAATAAATGACAACCACCCTGTGAGGCAACAAATTTCATATTGATTTCCGTTTCGAAATTCACAGACTCATAAATTGACAGCTGATATTCCAGGAGCTCGTACAGTATTACTCCTGCTGACAGATGCCTTTTAAACTATGGCTAGGAAAAATGCTGAGGATATTCACACAAAGTATAAAGGAAGGCAGATGCTTTTACGGCGTATATAAATAGTGACAGATGCTATACGTGCACCCTGTAAATACTAACATATTAAATAAACACTGATGCATGATGTGCAATAACATAGTCAGAAAAAAACACCCTTGCAAATGCTACCTTTACAGACCACTTCTCCTCATCGCATTTTTCAACAATTGTCTGGTAGACTATTTGGGTGCAAACAGCTGAACTAGTCTGTGATATTTACACATAGACATCTATCCCTGTTAGGGCGATGAGATTTGACTTACATTCAGACCACACAGTCTGAAACGTTATTCAATCTGACTCCATATCTGTTCAATTACAGTCTAAAATGGATGATGAATGGTAAGACAGACAGAGAAACCGCAAGTGTCATTTTGTCCTTGAGTTCCTTAAGTGACACATCCTGCAGAAGCAACATGTATCTACATTGGTGGTCATCGGAAAGTGTGCATACTTTCAAGTGTGCAGTAAGCAAGCATGCCATAGGCATACTTTCAAACCTGTATGACTTTCTTTCTTCTGCAGAACACAAAAGAAGATATTTTGAAGAATGTTGGTAACCAAAGAACGACGGTACCCATTGACTTCTATTGTATAGACACAAAACCAATGCAAGTCAATGCGTTACTCCGTTGCTCGGTTACCAAAATTATTTTAAATATCTTCTTTTGTGAAAGAAAGTCATACAGGTTTGAAATGACACATTTGTGACCCAATATTTACCAGTGTCTTGTTGCGCAGTTTTTCCCAAAGAGTGTGATCAGTATAATAAGCAGGAATGGAGAACGTGTACCTGTGCCCACAGTGAGAAATGCTGACTAGTGTTCGACGGGTTTCGTCATCGATTCCCAACCTAAAGTGAATCAACCTGAGAGGTGATTCTGTTTATTTCATAATTCATGTTGTGTGCAATTTGTGAAGATGAAAGATACAAAATGTGATAACGTGTGTTGAAAAGGGGCAGAATCCATAAGCAAAACTATGAAATTGATAGCGAGACCTTTAAGTGGATATGTAATTGTGCAATCATATTTTGATGGTTTGATGATGTGGGCAGTTTGCCTGTCTATCTCGCCTCAGATGGAAACAGCAGTCGGAAAACATTCCTGTCTATCAGCACAATCTAAAGCGATCGACTCAGTTCTGCTCCCACTGCCTTCCTGCTCATGCTGAGACAGCACTAACTCTCTCACACCCACATCAGACTAACACACACACACACATATGCTCATATACACATGCATAGCCTTTAAAATCATCCACTTGTATCCCATGCTCTACACTTCAGTCTCTCTCTCTCTCACACACACAGTTAATCACTTCTCCTGATAGTCTGCCCCAGAGGCCCTGGGCTACCGTTTTGTGTAAGACTCGATTGCTCCCAGAGTGATTTCACAGCGCGCCGGCCCTGGTGCTATGAGCCCAGACAGGAAATGCTGCTGGTTGCTTATTTTGGCCCTGCTGTGGCAGGCAGGTGCAGTCTAATAGGAGCTAATGGACTGGCTATTGTGCCACTTCCTGTCTGAGAATTCCCCTGGGAGAGGCAGGTCCGGGGAACTTACCTACAGGGGTTTGGGTCTCTGATGGAGGAAGTGAGCTCAATGCCACTTAAAGCACTGCAGATAACCCACTTCCAGGCCAAATTCATCGACACAGAAATGAGGCACACACACACCAGAAGAGGCGTTCACATTACACATTGAATAAGCAGCTGTACTGGGTATAATATTCATCAGTTACACACACAAACGAAAGTGGATCATGAGATAAGCTAACAATGAAAATGACACGTTTTCCCCATGACATCACTCGAACAGCAATCGCGTCATTTGCTATAAATAGAGATGTCCTAATGTCTATTTTAAGAAACCTGAAATGCGTGACATCGCTCTTAAGGATTACACAGATCTGGAAAAGAAAATACGTCCGGGGTGAGGGCGTTCGCTAAAGTCCCATTTGAAATCATTGTAGCACAAAAAGCAATCACAACGTCAGCCATAGAGTCGAACACTCAAACACCAGAGGGAGCCCATTTCCCCCCCTACAACAGTTCTCTCCAAATATAAGTGTTTCTGTTGCAGTTAATGCATTTGGGTCTTGAAAATGACAAACGAAACAACAAACATTCAAATAAACATCCACAGAGAATCAAACTCGGTTCTTTCTCTTTTGCAGAGGTGATTTCAGAGAGGTTAACAGTGTGTGGGTTGACTGGTGGGGCTTTAAAAGGGCTCTTCGGGGTTCTATTGTTGATCTGGAGCTGACACTGACTTTCATGAAGGACTTGAAGAAAGAAGTGGCGGGAGGCACATCAGCTAGACAATAGACAAACCGGCTCCATTTCAGGAGAAATAATCCTCTCTTCACTCACAGCTTGCCACCACTGCTTTAACAGAAACGGCGGAAATCTCTCTGTCAGAGTGTTTGCGCCCGGGCTAGATCTGGTTGGGAGGCCTACTGTGAAATCCAAGCTTTCATCCTGTGAGAAAAAAAAACAATTCTCATCCTTATATCTGTTTACATCACAGTACATTTCAAGCCATCGTATATGATAACCACAAGGAAAATGTTCCAGGATGTTGCACATAGACATCCACAGGTAGTTAACCGTCTCCAGCCCATATATTCCCCAGAGCCCTTAAATGATCCGCCACCTACTAGCTGTAAAAATCACCTGTCCTCTTTTCTTGAAACAGGCGATTGGAGGTGAGCACAGAAACACAGCAGATGTTATTGTGTCATAGAGGTGAGTGCTAAGGTCTCGAAAAACACTGTCTAAAAAAGCCCTGCATGAATGCCACGACTCGTACAGCCAGTCCATACAAATCAGATATACTAGAAAGTGAGACAGAAGCTGTGTGTGACAGGAAATCGATCCATTTAAAGGTGCACAGTTCGTTTTTCTAGTGTTACAGCTAAATAAAAGAATAATGCTGCTGACAAATATGTTAAAAGTAAAGTTCCCTTGTTTGAGATGGAAAACATATAAGCTGTTTTATACCCCTCAAAGAGACTAACATGTTGAGATTATTTAATCCCACTCTTTTAAAAGAAAGTGGTTCACGATGGCATACATTTTTTTCGGCTGAATGCATGGAAGAATCTTTCTGTTCACAAGTTTTTTGTTTGTTTTTGTCATGGAAAAAGGTTGTTGGAATATAAAGAAAGCAAGAAACAAGACATTGTAGGATCATATATTAAAGGTCCAGTGTATGACATTTAGCTGCATCTAGTGGTGAGGTTGTGAATTGCAACCAACGTCTCACTTTCGACACAAATGTCGTCACGTATTAGCTTCTTTGCCGAAGGAGATAACTTATTTACGAAACACGCACTGTAGAGCAGTTTGTTCGTTTAGGGCTACTGTAGAAACAACATGGTGAATTCCATGTAAGGGGACTCATTCTAAGGTAATAAAAACATAATGCCTCAAGGTCTTTATACACCTCTGTTATACATATTATGTTGCATTTCTGCCAATAGATCCTCCAAAAAATAAATGAATCCAAATGTTTGCACTGACAAGCACAGAAACCTGGGGGCGGATGCACGATACTGTTCTTAAGACAAAACTTAAGATAAATGATAAGAAGCTCATAAGAATGTTTCTTCTTAAGAATTCTCAAAATTTTCTTAAGAACATCTTCATTTTTTCATAAAAATGACATATAATTGACATATACTGTATGTAAGTCGACCTTTTCTTAAATAACAGTTTATGAAGATTTTTTTGGGAAGAAGAATGTTTTGTGAATCCGCCCCCTGCACATCATGTGAATGTGAATCTTCAGCCATATTTCAGGAGCTGTTTAAACGTGTTCATTGCCCTGAAAAATTGAACAGATAATGAGTAACGGGCATAAAATATTTCCTCTCACCTCACAGCCTGCTTCGAGGGCAAAGACAGAGCCGTAGAAATGCGAGACACTGATTATGTTAGACAGAGGGGTTTGAAAATCAACCTGAGCGTCAGGAGGATTTGTATCGTTAACCCTCTCCTTCCACCCGAGGAGGAAAAAAAGCGGAAAGTAAAAAGAAATGAAGTTGCCATGGTAACAGCGAATCTAAATACGGGAGCGTCTTTATTGAAAGTGACATATTAATAAACTGTAACCTCCCAAGGGCCAGTAATCAGGCTTCAATTAAGTTTTCTCTCCTTCTTTCTTTCTCTCTCTCTCTCTCTCTGTCAACTCTTGCGTTCACTTTGCTGGAGCTTCTGTTCCGTGTCTTTGCCTTGAGTCTGCATACGTGTGTTTAATAATGCATCAAGGTGGGGGTCCTCAGACACTTGACATTAGCTGGGGAAACGCACCACTGTTTTATCGATTGGCTTGATGAAGTATTTCAACGGCAGGTCGCGAGCCAGGGGACGGCACGAATTTACTGTCATTTCCACTACTGAGGTAGGTAGAATACAAAATGACATCGACTAGAGTTAGAGAAGCAGAAAATAAAACCAAATGCAGGAGAATCACGTACATGGTTTGGATGTGGGGCTGTGACCCAAACAGATGACATTGCGCCACGGTGCCCAGGTAGGTATATTCGAATCTGGCAAAAACACATTTAGTACACATAGCTGAATGTGTGTTAAAGGGATAGTTTATCCAAAATTAAAATATTTAATCATTTACTCACCCTCATGCCATTCAAAACCTGTATGACTTTCTTCTGCAGAACACAAAAGACATTAGCCCCACTGCCTTCCATTGTATAGACACAAAATCACAGAGACATTTCTAAAAATATCCTCTTTTGTGTACCACAAAAGAAAGAAAATCATGCAGGTTTGGAATGAGGGTGAGTAAATGTTGCAAGAATTTTTTGTCTTTAATGAGTTGACACAATAAAACATTCACGTATGAAATATTCTCTATTTGCTTAACACATATTGAAAGCAATTTTGAGCCTGAAATGGAAAGGATATTTTTTCAGACCTTTCTTTAAAACCTGTATGATTAAATCAAATATAATTTAAATTTTTAGATTAGCCGTCCCTTTAAGGGCTCAGGTAATGAGGAGAGAATGAATGCGAGATCAAACGAAGAGAAAGAGAGGAGACAAGGCCCATAAAAGTGGATTGATCGACCAATGTACCATCACTTCACCTTCGCTATCATCTGGGCTGCTTTATGGCATATTACCTTCAGAGGAGTTTCAATAGAAGAGCTCATATAGGGATATAAAGCGCCGCTATTCCTGCATCCGTTACTCAGTATGGAGAGATAATCAGAGAAACATAATAAGCAGTCATTAAATACCAGCATAGGAAACTAAATCTCACTCAAGTAAGAGATGGAGCCGATGGGTCCGCTGGTCTCTGGTGCTTAGAGGAGCTCTTGATGCGATGGGCTTCTCAGCACACACTTGTGCAAATCCCTCTCTAATAAATGATGATTACGGCTCTGATTTAAACTCAAGATTTACCGCTCCCTTGTAAAATCTCCTGGCCTTGGGTACAGCACCTCAACGTTAGATGCCTCAGGCGGCCGCAGTATAGCGTCCTTGTTTGACCCCTGTGTTTTTCTGCTAGAGGTCCTTTGAAAAGAGAGGAAAGTTTTGATAGCTGTATTATTTTAAACTATGCAAATTGAATTACTTTGAACATACGCAAGGTTTGCAGGTGTTAGATATGATGGGGAGCTGATGGTAAGGAAGGATATATTTGCTCTGTGGTTCAACAACAGAGTCTAACAACTGAAAGTTCTCTGTTTAGATAGATGGGGGTCCAGGGTTATTGTGCACAAACAATGCCTGTCAGATTTCAGATAATCAGATAAAAGCAGGAAGAGGGCATTTGAAAGAAAGATAAACATGGGCAGATTTCCTCTCTGCCTGAGCTTGGCATGACCATTGTTTAGTCACGAAAAGGTAGTACACACGTAAACAGCACAAAATTCAAGCTCAGTTCATTGTGTAGAACAAGAAAAGCCTATTTAAATTTAGACCTGGTTGGATTGTTTGTCAGGTTGTGGATGAAAGCAAAGACCACTTCTTTATAGTGGGTTTACTGCTAATACTGAGCTCAATAGGCTTTAGTTTTTATAGTTCACCTCAAAATGGAAATTCTGTCATCATTTACTCACTGTCTTGTCATTTCAAACCTGTATGGCTTTCTTTCTTCTGCAGAACACAAAAGAAGATATTTTGAAGAATGTTGGCAACCGAACAACGGCGGTACTCATTGACTTGCATTGGTTTTGGGTCCATATAGTAGAAGTGAATGGGTACCGCCATTGTTCGGTTATCAACATTCTTCAAAATATTTTGAATAAGAAATACTTTTTAATATGAGGATTACCTTCACCTCCCCCAAGGCTGTGACATAACAACAAATCCTACTGGCTGTTTAAAAAAGGGTGTCTGCTTCCATAATGTTTGTCCTGTCCAAGCATTTTGTTTCAACATAAACACTGCATGCACACATTACAATTGTGCAGGGTCTTTACACTCTAATCTTAAATTTCTTAAGTTTATATAATTTATAACAGCTAAAAGAACATAAGGCTGAAATGATTATTAACTCAAGTTTAAATTGGGTCTGTACAGGTTGTAAAACCTCATGTATATTTGAAGCTTACTTGTTACCTGAGAACAGCTTCGAGTGAGGCCCCAACAGAGAGAGGTAGAGCCCCGGATGAACCATAACGTTGACAGGTTTCAGAGAATAATTTAAAGTTTAACAGGGACTGTCTTATTTTCTCTGTCTTTAAATCTGTGAGGAAATGTTCTGTAGTCTGTTAGGCGAAGTTTTCTAGGCACAGGGGTCTGGTAATTTAAACCCCACATAGGGCCTGCTTTACAGGCACAAACACACATTCTCTCAGTCTCTCTCTGTCTCTGCCCTCAGTATTTATGACACCGTCTGTCTTTCTCCTGCTTTCTTGCACTTTGTAATTTAGGGTGACGGCGAGGAAAGAGAGATAAGATGAATGAAGCGGCAGCGTCTTCAACAGAGACATCTAAATGAAAGAGGGTACAGGTGCGCTGTGCTACGGAGAGGAAATTAAAGACAGGCGGGTATGACAACACATCACACTAAGAAAATATTAACAAATACATACTCTGCTATTCAGATTATCACACTGGTCCTTTCTAGAATCTCTCCGGAAGCGATAACACGATACAGAGGCACACACACAGAGAAAAGGAAGCAATACTTAAAAAGCACTGTCATAGTTCAAGATGAAGATGTTACAAGTTCATGGGTCCTTGTAGTGCAGGAAAGGTGAAAGTCCTATTGAGGGAAAATATTTACCTTTCACTAAATTATTTGGTATGTGATGTACCCCAAAATTTAAGAGGATTTACAGTGTAACAAATTGTAACAATACTGTACCGCTACAGTACATATCTGTAGATAAAGGGGAACAATATGTAACAATTGAGGGAACTGCATGCCATATAAACATCCAAATCAATCTGCTCTTGATTATAATCTCAAAAGATCAACAATGATTTACCACATTAAAACTCATCAAAATGACTTCGACAATTACTTTGAAAATGACAATTACAGTTGAAAGACAGTCGTTCATTCGTGCTGTTTTGGTTGCGCAAAAACTGAACACATATTTTCCTCTTAATTAATGTTTGCTATAATAATAAAATTAGAACCCCGTACATAATTAATATCCACAGTAGCTTATTTCTGGGTTCATTGTGATTACAAAAATGTACTGTATGTTCACGCTAAGATTGTTGTATATAGCATACTGCAGGTCATGCATACCACGTTATATTAAAATAGTTGCCCCTTAGTTTTAAAATACTTCTTGATAGTTCTAGATTCCCCAAACTTTGCATATTGTTCCCCTTTACATAGAGATATGTACTGCAGAGGACCATTATTGTTAAATTAAGTTACGCTGTAAATTCTGTTTAATTATGCGGTACATTGCGGTCCGTTATCTAAAGCGTTACTTACCTAGGAAGGGGAAGAAGGTGCTTCGGAACGAGACATTGTGTCGAGACAGAATGGGGTTTGAAGTTGAGAACCTATCATCTCTGATTGTATTTTAAAAGGCCAAAGAACTTGGTGTCTCCGCCCCGTGCATACGGGTAAAAAAGGAAGATGGCATGCCCATTCATTCCCTCCATCAGGGAACAAGTCGTAAGAGGTTACAGTCATAACTGAGACGTTCGCGTTCAGTCGGTCTCACGACGTTGTGTTGAGACAGAATGGGGTCCCTATAAGAAACGCCAAGGCGCTGCTCCGCGTCACGATCTCTAGCGGAGCAACACTGACTGGCCTGGACGTGTCACAAGTGAGCGATACAATGATTCGTGACCTTCCAGTGGTGTAGTAAGGCGTCAACTTGAGAGTGTCAACGACGAGAGGCTTTACCATCGGCAGTCACAGGTGGTGGCCTTCCTCCTCTAGAGACGCGATAGCCGCCCGGCACCGTAGGGGACACTAGGAAGCGATACTCCCTCATCTGAGGGGAAGCTTTACGGAGGCCAAATCCTGCCGTAGGGAGGTCAAATGTGGAATACCAACACGTTCTCACCAGTGGGGAGATCTTATGGAAGTAGTAGTGCGGAAAATAGCGCACTGACTTACCTAGGAAGGGGAAGAAGGTGCTTCGCAGGCGTATGACCAGCCGACCGCCGGTCTTACCTGTTGGTACTGTGTAAAATGCGGGCTGACACCGGCTCTATGAGAAGATTGTAGAACCTTGCAAAGTGTTGGCCCTAGCCCAACCCGCAGCTCTGCAAATGTCTGCCAGAAAGGCGCCTTGAGCCAGTGCCCACATGAGGCTACACCCCGAGTGGAGTGAGCTCTTACTGCAAGTGGGCGCTAGAGATCTTGAGATCGGTATGCCAAAGCGATGGTGTCCACGATCCAGTGCCTCAGTCTTTGTTTGGAGACTTCTGTTGTCTGCCAAAGCAGCAAAGAGCTGCTCAGAGCTTCTGAAGGTCTGCGTGCGGTCCAAGTAGAGGCGCAGGGCGTGTACTTGACACAACGCGGCAGGGTTTGGGTCTTCCGCCATCTGGTGCCTGAAGAGAGTGATGGGAACTTTAGGCACGCAGCCAGGCCGGGGTCTCAGAACCACGTGGGAGTCGCCCGGCCCAAACTCAAGGCACTCGTTGGACACAGAGAGTGCTTGCAGATCCCCTACCCTCTTGATAGAGGAATACGCCACTTGGAGAGCTGTCTAATCATGAGATGAGGTAGAGTGGCTTCCCCCAGGGCCTTCGAGGACCACGTTAAGGTCCCAAGAGGCTACGGAGTGCAGGCGGGTAGGTAGCCCAGTAAACTAATCATTAAGTCTGGCCACCCCATGCTTGCTCAAAACATAACAATAGTTTCTTTAGTCACGATCATGCAACTTGCTAAGGCAGGTGAAAGGTGGAAATCAGGTATATGTGAGCCTTAGTAAATGTGCCCCATTTGCAATTTAAAATCCAATCCTTCCTATCCTGACATACTTATTTTACGGTAACAGAGGGCTCTTCTCATTCTACCGGTAATAACAGTCTCTGAAGAATTTTTAATAAACCAATACTAACGATTTATTATGCCAGGCAGGTACAACATTAATTCAACAAATATTCATTCATAAAAATAGATAGAAAACAAAACAAAGTCATACCTGGCAATAAATACACACAAATAGTGTGGGAAGTTCTGGCTACAGAGTGCTTCCCTGAGTCTTTTGCCAAGTCATAAATTCAATGCTCATTGTGGAATTTAGTTTGTTTGGTTACTCGTGGCTGAAGAGCGCATCAAATGGGATCTCAATCTATCTGTAAACTGTTTCCATGAGAAAGCCACACCACTTAGAGGAGTGCAGTTTATGTCCTAAAGTTAAAAAGCTCTAATACACTCTTTTTTAGGTTTGAAGGAATCACACTCCTGCCTTGATGCCCGATGACTCCTGAGATAGGCGCAGGCTCCCCGTGACCCGAGGTAGTTCGGACAAGCGGTAGAAAATGGAATGGAAGGAATCACACCCTTTTACCCATCGCACCATGACCTTAAAAACGATACCAAACATGATGTTCAAGTCTTCACAACATGACAATAAATGATATACACAGCATTACATGTGTAAGCACATTTCCAGTGGTCAGGGCCTTAAGAGATGAAGGGGAGAGGTGTGATTAGAAGAGGGGGTTCAGTTCCTAGGAATCAGCAACTCTTGGGGAGAGGGCAGGATTTCATTCCTCAGGATCTAGCAAGGAATGTGGGTCTTATCGCTTTATGATACATCCCCCAAAGTTTCTACTGTTGTGTGTTGCAACTCCACAACTACACACAGTGTTGATTACTTTGTTGAGTCCGCTGCTCCGCGTCGTAAAGTCCGTTAGGACAATCTCTCCAGAGATGAACTCGCTCAGCATAGATAATGGCTCGCTGGTTCCGAAGAACAAAAAGGTGAATAAATGGGCACACCATATTCCTTGTATTCCCGTTTGCACGAGGTGGAGACTGGCATGACATGCCATTGGCCGAGTTCAATTGGCCTTTTAAAAGTACAATCAGAGATGATAGGTTCTCAAGTTCAAACCCTTAAAAGGGAACTACATTCTCTAAGCTCATTGTTAGATCATGTTAGCTAATGCATTTGCTTATGTTAACAAATACAACCAGTGGTGGAAATGGATTTACTGGGGGATTCTAGTTAGGGACATATTTTTAGACCATAGATAAAGACTTTATAGATGCCACTTTATGTATGTACACAATTTTCTTAGTGATCAGATGCAATTTCATGGATAAATTATAAAAATCATCAAAATTTTTAGGTGGAAATCTGTCCCCCCTTGAAATTCACTCTCTATACTCTGTCCCCCATGTGTTCCCTTCACTTCCAGCCTTAAATCAAAGCTTTTTAGTGTTACAAAAAAAAGCAACAATAGTAACAGGCCCATTCCTCATTGACACTGGAATAGCATACACAGGCATGTCTGTATGAACGACTCTGTACGTACGTGTTTATGTGTTAACAGAACTCTGATACGCCACTCCAGATGTGTGTGAACAAGAGAACGAGCCAGCAGACAAACATTACCACAGTCATTTATCTGTCATGATGGAGACTGGAAAACAACAGCATTCTCAAGCACATGTGCACACTCACACACAGATCTGGCAAACTTGAATTATATCTCCTACACTGTCATTAGCCACCACATTCATTCCTTATTCTCGAGTTTGAAATGAACCCATTGAGGTTTTATAAGTGGTTCTGCATTCACACTATTGGCGTTCACCCAGAACAGTGTGGACACTGCACAGGGACCTAGTCATTTCAGGTCATTCAATTTCTGTCTGCTATCTAGTGTGATTTATACACAAGCTATGATTACTATGACAACAAATTGCTTAAAATAGACCTAAAAAAGCAACACAGAATTGATCTGTAAGGTTATGAGAACTTCAAATATCAGACATTTGAAATAGTTTCAAATTTGTGTGCATCATGATTGGACCATACAGTACACGTCTCACTCGCCCTTTAATTCTTTCTTTTCATGATTGTGTGCTTAGTATGAGCTGTAAAAATCCATAGCAGAGGGGATTCTAGCAAAATTGACTTTGGCTAACAAATGAATCAGATACTTCTGACTGATTCATTGAGTGAATTTTCATTTCACAGTTCTTTTATCCAGGATTGCTTCGTGCTCTAAAGCTGATGTGTGTCATTTAAAAAAATATACTTTAACAGCAGAGACTCTAAAGTAAGCCATTTGTGGGTTAACTTCCTGAAAAGTGTAAACTGTGGATCTGTGTTGCATTCAAAACAAGGCTCTGTTCGTTTGAGACCTGTTTGACTGAACCATGACAATGAGTCCATCTGTGGATCTTTCTAAGGTCATGCTTTAATATTATATGATTGCACAGTTACACACATTAAAATACATTTTTAAATATTACCTTTGTTTTAAGAAATGTAAAATGAATATTGGGTTTAAATAAATGATTACTAGAATTAAACTTAAAAAGATCTTACAAACTGTAGTATTGCCTCGTTTCCACTGAGCGGTACGGTTCCTTGCAGTTCAGTACATTACGATTCGGTACGGGAAACCCGTATCAGGCTTGCGTTTCCACTGCCAACAGTACCCTTACTTGATATGTGCGGTGTACATCGGAAAGTAGCGATCGACGTCATTCTCGCTCGACGAAGCTATCCGTAAAAAACAACAATGGAGGACATACAGCAGATTCTGTTCTTGCTTCTTGACCTCCCGGGGTCGACCATGGTTCATTTCTGCGCACATTTTATTCTTGTCTCGGCTGTATTTTCAAATGAGGTGCTTCATTTGTTGTTGTTCCACTTGTAGCACGTGTAAGTGACGATTCTCTGTAGACCAATCAGCGGTCTGCAGTGAGACTAGCCCCACCCATTAGGTTCTGGTACTATTGGTATTAGGGTTGCACGGTGTACTGGTGCTACGGTAGCATCGCGATGCTAATGCTTCAAAATACCCGCAATGCCTCTCTATTTTTTAAACGGTAGTACCGTAGTTAATGTTGCATATGCGCATTAATATTCATTTGAACACTTACATCTGCCTTTTTGCAGTGTTTATCTCCTAAATGAATGTATGTTTTGAATGACTCGGACGAGTTAATGATTCAAATTGGCTTTTTGAACGAGTTGGTTAAATTATTCTCTAACTCAGTGGAAAATTTACGCCACCTACTGGCCGTCTTAGTTCTGCATTTAAAGTAAGCCTTATATTTCCCTTTATAAAGACTGCTGTATCAATGAAATTTGTCCCACATTTGAATTAGTTCCCACGTGAAAAATGATCTAGTGTACTTTAGTATTTACTGCAGTACACTACTAAAACTCATAGACACTAGTGTTTTTGAGTCTTACCATTGTAAATATTTAAGTATGCTACAGTATTTGCTACAATTTATCCAATTCCTACAGTTAATACAACAGCATATTCTAGTGCAAAGTATCATAAAGTTTAATATGGTAAATACAAAATGTTCAATCTAAATCTGGGTTTTTTGTATAGATTTGAATTATATGTCAATGCATCGTGATACTACTTGGTATCGAAATACTTCAGCTGGTATAGTATCGTAACACATGTTTATGGTACCGTGACAACCCTAATTGGTACTACTGTGCTAGGTACCCTTAGAAAAAGCTCCCAAAAAAGTGGTACGGTACGGTTCGCTATTTTGGTACCATCCTCAGTGGAAACGGAAAAATTTGCGTTCCGAGGCAAAAGTTGACTCTCCTAGCTTCCTGTGGTCAAATGTGCATTGTATACTGTAAGATTTATAATGCTGCTAAAATAAGGTAGATATTGTTGAATTGCTGAGGTACATAAGCATGACTATTATTCCACTTTCTTCAGAAAGCTACGTTTAAAAAATAGAAACATTATAAATTATGACAATTGAATCTGGGGGAAATTCTGCCCACAATACAGAAATAGCGGCAAAATTAACTAAAATATGAGCCTTATGTCAAAACTTATGTCAGCCTTATGTCTGTAAACTGAAACTAAACTGTTTGACAGAAATAAAGCGAAAAAAATAACCAGGCATAAAAAAACCTTGAAGTTGATAAAATCATTCACGGTCATTCAAGTTTCCCCCCTGCTCCATTCATGGCAATGTGGGTGCAGGGCAAAAGGGATAGTGGAGTGTTTACGTAACTTGTTTTAAATGCACTATACAAAACACAAATACATTAACAGAAAAACCATGAGCGAGTCTTTATTTCTGCCTTTTTCCATATTTTCTTCGGTGTACAAACATGAAATGAAAGCCACCTACAGTATCTGTCTTTAGTATAATGTAACGATTTATTTTTGTGTGCGTGGGACAAGATGGCAGTTTTCAAAAGCACGCTGTCATGTCCTGCACGGTTTTCGTTTATTAAACGACAGAGTAGGGGATAAGACCGCAGAACAAATTTTGACATGAACAGACCCCAGATTCCCCTTTCTCCATAATCCTCTGCTGCCCAGCAGAACATAAATATCCCTTCACGTTGTTTCCTCTGGGCTACGGCTGTGTGTGCACTGCGCTGCAGGGACGAACCATCCGTTCAGCATTTTGTCAGCTCATAAAATTGGAGTTTTGCTTACGAGCGTCACCGCGTTCCCTTCCACCGGCGGGTTTCCGAGGTAATGTGATAACATGATACGTTGTTATGCGTGTGGAGGGAGAAATAGAGGAGCGTGTGGAATAAGGGAGTCAAAGTTAGGGCTGTGTCATGACGAAGGGCCGAGTATGTATGCCGTACGATATTTTAAACACAGCCGTGAGGGTGAGGAATGATTCCAGATGTGTTTTAGTGCTGGGAATAATGCTAGCATTCAAAACGGCCTGGCAAATGTATAAGTATGTCCATTTGCATTTTAAAAAATGGGGTCGGAGCCGCACAGGTCAACTCTCGTGGAGTGAAAAGAATTGAGAGCTAAAGTCAAGAGCTCTGAAGAGTGAATCTGGAGCGCTGAGGTGATCCTCGAGTCAATTGAATTGAGTGTAGACACTGAAAAGGGCATTTTTGACAAAAGCACCAGACAGAACGCAACGTTCAAACGAATCATGGAGTGATGGATCCGGTACAAATCAGACAAAAGTCCTGCACAGACACAATGAAGTAAAGGCCAACTGTCAATCAGTGTAGAGATGGCCAGATCAGACAAGAAAAATATGTGTGTGTGAGAAAATATATCTTTGAAACCTTATATATTCTGCATGTGTAGGTCATTTTCTTTAAATTGCATGCAGGTATACATTATAATCTCACATGAGGAAAATTTCGGTATGTTCTTGGGCAGTTAAGTGGGTACTCACATAAAACTGCATCAAATTTGCCCTCTGTGTCATAGTTCACATTTGCATCCTGTCTGCACACTATCTGTACCATCTCCATCTGTTTTCGCTCCAATACAAACCTCTTACACTTTACCCTTGATCTTTTCTAATGTTCCTTACACAGACACACACACACATAGATAATCCGTTTAATGGGTAAAACCCAAACACACTCATTACAAAGATGGATGTGATGGTTTAATAGGCCTGCTGAGCAGTGAAGGTGAATTGTACAACACACACAAACTCGGAGAAAATCGTCATTACTCTGAAGGATTACCTAGTCACACACACTGTGTTGGACGAGTAACAGACCAGCACTGATCCCTGATCTGTGGGCTCAGTGGTCCGTTTGCTATTCATCTTCTATTTTCAATTTGAACACCATTACAAACATACTTTATTATGGCAAGATGTTTCAACTCTGATGATGCATGAATCATGATGCATGTTATGCCAAAGAAAATACGAAATATTTAATCACAGTTCATAACTTGCTCTTCCTCAAATACTTTCCTTTTCCACCAATAGCCAATATTTCCAATAGCCATTGGCAATGTGATAATGTGAAATCTCACATTCGGTCAGGTCTGGTGAGTTCAATTTAGCTATAGTTAGTTACACTCATTCTCATCCAGTCTCAGGGCAGTTCGTGACATAGTCACAAAATATAGAATCTATTAATTTGTGTTCATAGACACGAATCCCCCCCCCATTTATCGTGCCAGTCAGCACAACTTTTAATATATAAATGTTGGTGTATAAACATTTATAAACTGGGTACGTATTTTGGGAGGGTGGCCATAAGCAACCTCCTTACCCCACCCCAAACCCTAAAATGACAGGCACAAAGGTTAATTTTGCTAAAAGAAAAAGATTTAATGAGGAGGCAAAGCAATGTTAAAGGCTCACCTCAACCTGCCCCTAAACCTAATGTTACAGGAGCAAGGTCAAGTCATAATAAAACGTACAAATGAGATCATACAAATTCACACTAATGAGGTACAATAAAATAGGTACAAATTCCTATAAGGTTGTGTTTATACATGTTCATGAAAAATACATCGTATTAAAATACATTCGATTGAAAGTCATGCAGAGTGACAGGAGAAAAAGGGGAAATTCATGTCCATGAACACTAATTAATAGATTACATTTCGTGACTATGTCCCAAATTCCCATGAGACTGTGTCGCTGAATCACATTCAAATCTATTCCCGAATACTAAAAAACTAATTGTGTTTCTTTTTTTAATTCAATATGTAGGCTAATTGACCACTTTAGTTTATATAGTAAATATGGGTTGCAGATCATCTTTGATACGTTACTCTTAACACTAATCTAGAATAAATGTTTAACACTCAGAATGTGTTAGACATCACAGAAAAGCTACAAACATTTCATAAAAAAAATAAGTTGAACAGTAAACAGATTTGAGATGCGAAAGTTTGAGGCACCAGGTACAGCCAAACTCGATCAACCGGTGAGAGCAAGCTGTTGACTGCAGATGTTGTTGACAGGTGACAGTTGTTGCACAGCGTCAAGCTAGCTTGAAACAAACACAACGCAAATCCCCTGGATGCACCTCGACCATCCAGAACATAAAACAAGTTCTCTATGAGTGTAGCCAACATTAGGGTTTGTCAAATTTACAATCAATACGAATAACAGTGTAATTTCATGATTCTCGACCAATTGACATACGACAGCAAAAACTACAGTACTTTACTATTAAACATGATCTTTTCTCTTAATAGATTTATAAATTAACTAAATTAAGACTAATTAACAGCATCCTGGTGAAAAAATTATATGCGGAGTATATTATATTATATATAAATATATTTAAATTAAGAAAAAGCATGTTTTTCATATATTTTTATACATTTAAATATGGTACAAAACTTTCTAAGTATATTTGCAATGTACTTTAAAAAAATGTTTACCAAGATACCGTTTCTTTTTATAGTGAGTTTAATTATTGTTCATTTTAATGACTTTCAAGGTGTCACAACACAAGGCAGATGAACAATGCCACACAAGAACTGAAGTGAAATGGAGATTTAATGTGGTGAACAGGTGCACAATAGACAGGTTTACATCCACAGGTAAGCATACATCCACGGTTAACACACACGGGAAACAAAAGGTGGGCACTAGAAACTTGAGCTTAGAATCAACAGACGACTAGACAACTAGACCTGACCACAAGTGAGAACAAACACAGGGTATATATTGAGTCCGAGGCTTCGTCCGAAATCGCATACTGTGACAGTACATACTGAATTTAAATAAGTACCTGTCGGCCGTTAAAACAGTACATTCTATATAGTATGAGTAGTATGAATATATTTCGGTTGTGTGACCCGTATGCTCTTTGACCTATGACTTATTAACAACATCCTACACATAAGCGTTGATAAAACATAATTTAGTCAAGAGAAATTAATTTATTGGCACTTATATTAGAAACAGAAGTCCGCCTTGAAGTTTTCTGCAATATTTATTTGATTTACTTTTAAAATGTGACCGTTGCTCAGCTCCCGTGGCATCATGGGATAGATAAGTGTCCATCCGATCCACACTCACGAATCTCGGCGGAAATAGTAGACCATCCGGGTATTTCTCGCATACTGTTTTTTGCATACTGAGGTTTCAGACATACTATTCATGACTCATACTCATTTTTGCCTACTATATAGTACGAATAGGCGATTTCGGAAATCCGTGAAATCAAAAGTCAAGGTGAGAGGGAACGGGAATAGCCGGGAGAGGCTGTCAGAGGTGGAGTTGTTACACAAGGCCTAATTTAGAGATGTAATGTGTTGGTGCAAATCAGATTGTTTCCACCTGTTTAACATTTACCAATGCAATATTGAGCGTGAGAAGTGCATCTGGCTGACTTGCAGAGGTGAAGTAAAATAATTCCTTATGGACTATAAAAATGCATATTGTCGCTGTCTTTCTGAAACCTCTTATGTCCAAATTCACTGTGGAATGTAAAACACGTTGTACTTTTTAAATAATTACATACTGCATTTTCAAAGTTGACAATACTTTTTATTGGTTGGATATTTGCAAACATAAAGGGTGACTAATAACAATGATTTATAGCGAAGAAATAAAAATCACGAAATATGGACAGACGAGGTTTCAGAAGGACAGCAGCAATATGCAGCTGTTTATCATTCAGAAAGCACACGTGTAATGAAATTACAACTTGAAAATGAGTGTGCGGATTCAGTTTTTTGTATAATTGATCGTAGTATATTTTTACCAAAAGTACCGCAGCTTCTTGATAAACCCAGTGTACATAATATCTCATTAAACTTCTCATTAAAGTCAATCAGCATTAAAACATCATACAATCATCTAATATCGAAGACTAACATTACTGCACATGTTGCTCTTCTTGACTGTAAAGTCAAACTTCTGCTCTTCCGCGCCTGGGTCATGTCTACTCACTGTTTTGGGTCGCGCAGAGCTTAATCAAAGGCTGTTTATATCAGGCTCTGTCAAAGAGATGCTCAACAGAGCAGAGAGGAATAGAGGAGTGCCGGGACGCCGGGGAAGAGAAGAGGAGAGAGAGAGATTATCCAGATAGCAGCTAGCATGAATCATATGGCGAGAGAGTGCATGTTAGCTCGGGCGAATGTGAGCTGAACAAGAAAAAGGGAGTGCGTAACCTCTGGGAGAACAGATAAAGAGTGTGCCGGGGCAGTGTAAGACTTCTGGAGCTGTGGGCTGAGCTTATCCCGTATCCGTGACAGGAAAAATACCTGATTTACATCGCAGCAAGAGTTGGGAATTCGGGCCGGATTTGGGCAGCCTGTGTAGGCCGGTTAGTCAGCAGAGGGTTCAGCGAGCGGAGGGATGAAATAAAGCAGAGCAGGGAATATTACAAACTGTTAAAGCTTGAAAACAGATTATTGCTTTAATTTTGATTACAGGTTCGACCTTGAAGGCCCTGTGTGTGTCAGGTCAGTGGAGATCAAAGACAATGGCTTCTGTTCGCTAATAACTGTGCATTTACAGTATGCATGCACATCAAGTTTAGCCATTTTTATGCCATAAACACAACATAAATTTGCTATAATGTAAATTCATTTACAGTAGATTGTTTTAAATGAGGAAACATGTGTTCACGTTTAGTAACTGGCATAAATCGTAATAACTGGCGTTGGTGATGTCAGCGAGTGCTGCAATATTTTCCCACAACACTTCACTAGTTTCAGTTAATAGTGTCAGAGTTTTTTTTTTATATAATAATAACCTGTAGCATTAGGCAAACACAACTGTACTTTTGGATGGAAGGTGAATAGTCTAATTGGGTATATAAATAACAAAAGGAATGAGAGCCGTTTTTCATATCACATCGAGATGTAAAACACAGGCTACATCAGTTACTGACATCAGTTAAGCAAAGTGTCGACACAGAAACCTGCACATTAAAATAACACATAGCTTTAGCATTTCATAACAAAAAGTAAAGTAACCCCAGTTAAATCTGTTCACCCTGTTTGGTTTCAGTGGTACAGAATTTTCCCATGATCTTCTGCTGTGTGGTTTTGAGAGGCAGATGGGATAGTGTTTCCAGGAAATAAAAGGTACAGCAGAGAGGTGCATGATGGGCGATTACTTGGTTTTACAATAATATATAAGGCCATGATGACTTTAACATCCGAGAGTGCTAAACGTGTTAAATCCCACAGTGAAAACCCGCTGAACTACTACTATTAAAATGTCAAAAGGTCCAGATTAGCATGCAGCAATGTCTAGATGCCTGTACTTAAAGAATCAATCAGATGAAAATGTTTCATACATGTGGCAAGCAAATGAATGTGTGTGAACCAGGCTCTACAGGGACATGTGCATGTGTGTGTCAGCTGGTTGCCGTCAGTGTGGGTCTTCTCAGAAGAAACTCCTATCGTGAATCAACAACGTGATTTTTGTCTGACATGTAATCACGGTATCGTAATTACCAACAAATTGCACCATATGATAAAGCAATATGCTTCAAATAATATCTATTACCCACAGACCACAGAGGGAAAAAACACAATTGCATACTAATTATGCAACAATTATGAAATACAACAATGCCTCTGCAAGTTTCCCTCCTCTCCCCACCCCGCCTAAGGTAGTCAGGCAGTTGTTAGTTCAAAACAGACCTATTAAAATGTTCATTTTTCCAATTCATTTCCTGTTTACAGTATGTAATTAACACTCGTTTTGTGATGGTGCGCTTCTTGTGACTGCATTTGAATGTTTATTTTATTATAAAACCTGTAACAGTCACATTAAAGGAACAATATTTCAACCTCAAGTTGTTCCAAATCTGAATACATTTATTTGTTCTGATGGACACGGAAAGATATTTTGAAGAATGTAGGAAATCACACAGTTCTGGCGCACTTTTGACCAGCATTGTGATATGACTATAGTCAATGGTGGCCAAGAACTGTTTGGATACAAACTATTTTTCTGTGCTCAGTACTCTGGTGAGTGAGATCGTGAAGGTGGGGTGGAACCTGGCGTGTCCGTATCATTGGAATTGTATAATTTCATAGCTTTATGGTGACTCAGAGTAGCCATTAATAAAAAGCAAAGTTACCTATGTTATTAGTGTATGAATCATGAGATAGATAAAGTTTATTTCACTTTCATATTAAAATGAACCCAGTTAATGTCATCTAGGTCATATACGTTTTTATATGCCCTTGTAACACATCTTTACAAGTTTGTTGTTGCTTTAAACTGATTCTAAAATTAAGTTGTCATTTAATAACAAAATGACAAGAGACCACACCATACTGTAAACTGCCCTAACATTGATAAACAGTAACATTGCAAAACATTCATATAGCGAAAGGACTTTTCTTGTCAGGTTGACAAGTCACACACATACTCTGACTGCATAAGAATAAATATAGAGAGAAAAAGCAAAAGAGAGCATGTGCAGAACAATACAAAAGGGAAACGGGACGTTTTCTTTAAATCTCAGCAAGCTGTTAAAGTCATCAGTGTATCTGTGTGAACGGGGTTTGCTGGACGCTAAGAAACTATTTACGTAGTTTTGGTTGACCTCAGCATATTTTGGGTTATATTTTCTACCTAAACTGATGAGCATAGGGTTGTTATAGCCAGAATGGCCACTTGTTTGTGCGGCTAGTGGTTTGACTTGATACCAGAAAACGCTGATAGAGGAAACATACGGCTGCTGATGATATCACATCTGGTTCGTCTACAGAGAAAACATCAGGTTTCACATAATAAATAAATAACATACTGCATATTATTTATTTTAAAATAAAATAGGGGGGGTGTATAAAGCAAGAAATAAAAAGAAATGAACAGAAATGCACAAAGTGTAATTGTGAATTACATTATATTAGTTGCACGTGGGCATGTTGACAGTTCAGAAGTCTCTCTTCCTTTAAATAAAATGCATCGGTCGAGGGTCTGGCGATGCATTCTAATTGTATCATGTATGAAGCACCTCTGATATAGAGGTTTTGATTCCTGGAGAGTTCAAACCGCCCTGAGGAAAGTAACCCAGTTATATATCATCCATTACTATGGGCCCTCACAACTGCTGTGCGCTCATTCATTTATTTTCCTCTCTCTCCATGTCTTCCACCGCTGCAAACGTCCCTCCTTTATCGACCATGTAGGCTCTCTGCTGAGATAGAGCATTAAAAAATATCCCACGCTGCCTTGAGTCGTGCCGATTCTGGCATTCGGCATGAGTTTGAATGACCGATGACAGTGAAAGGAAAGCTTCAGCTAAAGCTTCATATATTCCTTTTAATCTAGATTCCTCATTCATCATGCCTGTCTGGTCTATAAAACTTAAGACAAGTAAGTGCTAGCGCTCATTGTATGAGATTGTACAGGCAGTGTGTATGACAGCCGTCTAATGTTTGATCACAGACAATCATAATGCTTTACGTCTGCTGATTTGTGTCATTGCTTAAGAATCACAGAGGAAAAGTGCTGCGCGACAGTATCGTCATTTGTCTCGAGTCTGAAGCGCTGAAGTGTCGGAATTATTTATGAGTGTTGAGTTATGCGCAAACGCTGGAAAATTGGACAACACTTGGGGATTCATCTCTTAAAATTGCAGACAACTAGCTGGATTTAATTAGCGCCGTTACGACCCAACAGTCTCGCTCACTCTCTGTAGATCATATTCAAATTCAGTATTGTTTCATACATATTTACTAAGTGACAGAGATATTTAGGATGAAATTATAGAGCAAGCACAGGGAGAGATAGGGAGTGGGAGAGAGAGAGAGTTAGACATAAAACTTTATTCTTGGGTTTACAATGTAAAATCAGTGGATAATTTCAATACTTTAAATAAAAATTGCTTAAGTTAGGCCTGCTCACTTCATTTTTGAACAGAATTAAGACTGCGTACTTCATTGATGTGAAAGTACTTTTGAATAACAAACACTGCCACACATATTGTTCATGCTGTTGTTTATGCATGAACAATTTTCCTCAAACAATTTTCCTCAATCCAGTTCATGGTAACATTAATAGCTTTCACGCCAGGTTATACAAACGTTTTTGTTACATTTGTACATCAAACAATTAGCTTTTCATGTGAAACATCACAAACTCTCTGTTGTGGTGCAAGAAACCGACTTTGCCTTTTTGGAACTGAAAAGAAAATAAGTGAATTAATGTTTGGTGAATGTACAATGACTGGACCTATATGACTCACTTTAATGGTTAATGAAGCACCCAAGAGTGTGCTATAAGCACCCAAAATATTACTGTATGTGCAGCTGCTATTTCTACAAATAAAGCAGATGGTATATTTTTGTGAAATGTTTATTTGTGGCTAAACTTTTACTTTTAGTCCTTATTTTTTAATTCATTTTTTTTTCTTAAAGTTGGATTTTACAAGATAATCAAAAATATAGATAGCATATGCAGATAGCATATGGGAGACTAATTGCGTGTGTGCGCGTGTGTGTGTGCGAAAGAGAGATAGAGAGAGAGAGAGACTCTGGATGTAGATATGAACACCATAAAAGCTCACTGCCTGTTCTGTGGTATTTCTCTCTCATCTGATCTTCACAGGTTCTCAATCAAAGCTAGAACAACATGATGACACCCAAGAGTGCTCCAAAATAAATCACCTCATCTCTCCCACACTCCAGTAAGCCTTCCACACTATAGCGTGGAACAGTGTAAGTGTGTGAGACTGATTCCGCTTTACAGTGGATTATATCAAAAGATGCATATCTATATCTTTGGGCTATCACATCTATTTAAATAAATAATTAAATGAACACTTAGCTTAGATGAATTATATATACATAATATATATAATATGTATACTATAATAAAATAATATAAATATTTTGCATATCTTTGCATCATTTTAAAGAGCTCACAAAATATAACCACTTGCATTGTTGTTTTATGTCTTGTTGAACTGATATGAATTTTGGGAAAAGAGACAACGTGCACACTTAAGAATGAGTGTATTGACGGTTTCATCTTAACAACATAACGTTACTGCGCATGCGCACTTTTCCACCCCAACTTAACTTCTGGTACATATTCACAAACAATAGAGTGCCTGTATGATTTTTTCTGATGACAATCAAAAGAAACTGAGAAGAAACGTTACTTGGCTAAACTTGTTTGTCAAATTTGTCAAATTTAGACTGCGATACCAAGCTCAACCGCTAGATATCAATGTACCATATGGTATCTTTAAATGGTCAAAACTACAGGACCCATTTAACAAATGTTTATTTAATAAAATGAACATACAACAAAATGTAACAAATCGTAATACAATGTAATGTATATTAATAATAACATAAATACAATAAAATATAAGTAGTCATATTATAAGAAGCCAAACAACTGGGGGTCAGGTGCACGCGCGTGCGATGAAACGGTATATAAATACAGTGATGTGTGGGTGTTTGTCCCAAGCACATGTGTGTCTGATAGATGACAATGAATACCACCAACATGCCTTTTAGGCTTTCACCTGACACTCCAGAAATAACGTCACCTAGATAAACTAGCACAGATCGCAGTATGACGTTCGCTTTAAGGGCTGTGTGGAGTGTGTCTCTCGGTGTGTATCTTCATGATGCAGACCTTAGATTGCTTTATGTCGGCCAGGTGACACTTACGGTGCTCTCTTGTAATATGGTTTATATATTGTGACCATCAAGTACAATGGTTTGAAAATATTAAGAGCAAAATTTGTGAATTTTCTACAATAACGCTTCAAATATTCATCATCTCATCACGTCTCCCCCCATCCCTTTTGCGTTTAACTGGATAATGTGATATTATATCATCCTGTTCAGCTGAATATTTAAGCCACTCTATTTTTGAACCACGAGATACTAAATGAACGTTTTTTTTCTCACTGTCACTGAACAGGCGACTTGGGTATTTTTCAAGACAAAAAAAGCTCTTCATCACCTTCACATTGAAGTTCAGTGTCCGAGTGTGCAGGGAAATGTGGAGATGAGACTTTACCGCATGTGGGTGGTGTTGTCTGAAGCCAATTCTTACATTCTTGATGACTGTTTGTAATACATTAAAAAGCAGGTCTCACACGATAGCCAGTTAAAGCAAAGGAGAGAAATGGACAAAGTATCGGCTTACCAATGTGCAAGCTGAGGTCATAACAGCATGAAAGCAGAATGCCGTGACTGTAAATTAGGATTCTGATCACGCACAATTACTAGTGTTGATAAAAGGATTGAGTGTGTGTGTGTCGGGATTCAGTCAGTGAAATCTTCTTTGCCAATAGGCTATAGACCTATTTGCTATTATTACAATTTCAACTAAAGGTGCTAAGCCTCTACAATTGGGCCCTTGTTTTTCACTCCATCGACAGAGAACCACACCTGACATAATTGACATGTGAAAAACAATTTTTCCCTATCGTCCCACAGCTGAAAACACGATAAAAACAATATTATATGTGTTCACATATACACTGTCTTTGGACTCATCTGTCAGCTCAGATCTAATCTGACTCTCAAAGCAGGACAGAAAGGATGCTTATGTCAGTGAGTGCTATTGTTTCACCATGATGAAGGAATGGTGTACTTAGCAGATCTGTCAAGTAAATCACTCATTATGACAGAATAACCCCTCCCTCGCTCCATTTAGCGTGAAAGCTTTTATCATAAATGTGCTGCCTCATACTCTAAATGTGTCTAATGTACTGTATGTGGAACGCCTGTGCATTTTTGAAGGCACAAGTAAATATCTATTCAATCCATAAACGCTTTTACAAGTCACCGGAAATATGAAGGAACCCTCCACTTAGTGTCTCTTAAGGCAGATCCTATGTGTCTTCTACCTTCTGGTAAAAAAGAAAACACGCTGGGTGGGTTAAAGAAGGATGCAAGCGGTGCATTGATACCTGTCGCCTCTGATCTTTTTATGTTTGCTGCCTAGCCCCGCGAAAGCTATTACACCATCAAAAGCAAAGACTCTTAAGGAAACATGACTCAGATTGAAATGAAATGAAATGTAATAGGACACGGATCGAGGTAAACTAGATGCCGAGGTAGTTTCACAGGGATATCTATTTTGTCTATATCACTTGCAATTAAAGAAAATGACATTGCATTTGAGAGATTTTACTTAAAGTTGAAGTGTGTAATTTTTAAATCTTAAATACTTTCTCAGATCTCCGGAAGTACATACTAAACTGAATAATGTCAAAAACGTTTTTGACATATTTTTTTCCCAATCTTTCAGCTCAAAATAAATAAATAATAATAATATAAATAAAAACACGGATAAGCTTTTCCCTGTTATTGCCGCAGGATAAATATCAATATCCAATCACACCTTGAGAGGTTTAAAGAAAAAATCTCCCGCTAAGTAAGCTGTTAATTAGGCGTGATATTAATGGCCTAATCTTTATCCTCTGTGATCGTTCGATCTAAACCTGAAACCAATTCACTTAATCAGAGGTTTAAACCGATTTAAGTGTTTACAAAAAGAAAGTCACTTAATCTTAGTTAGTTATTAAAATATCAGGTTTCAATTATTATCGAATCAAACACATACAGTACATTGCAGTGCTTCTGTAAAACGACATCATTTAGTGCACCAGGATCAAGACGGAGTGAATTAAATAGAAAGGGTTCATGTCTCATTTTGCATTATTCTTTGGAAGAAATTTAATCCAAGTAGATTGCAATATGAATCGGTAATTCTTGAGTTAAGAAAATCTGCTTTGATCTATTCTAAACTGATAGACATCTCAAAGTCAAATGTGCTCTTCAAAATACAATTCAATTAATAAGATCTTGCTTTTCATCGCAGAGAAATCAATTATACACATATAAAAAACTGGCTGCATGTAAAACATACATATACAGTTCACTATCTTGATGGTTAGGTAATCTTTACCCAGGCAGGTGATAAAGCTTCATTCTGTACAGAATCAGTATTATGTCTTCCAGTAAACCAGGATAAGAGAGAAGTGTTCAGAATGTGCATCTCTTAAACTTCATCTTTGTGACCAGTCTGATGGTAATAAACACACTCATTCTTAATTCAAATCCAGCTGTTTTTTACCAGTATCCTGTGGGGTTGTGAGATGTCCAGCATTGAACAGAACCACATGAAAAAGAGGAATGACACAAAGAGTTCAGGAATGACAAGAGGGTTCAGGAATGTCGGAATGGCTCTTATCTAATGCATGTTATACAAGGTCAAGCCAGGTATATTCAGATTACACAAAGAATGTATCTGTTTCTCCGTCTCCAGTTTAATGTTCAGAGGCAACATATTTTATTCATCAGCAGTTCATTTCATAGCTTGGTAGATTTAAAGTCTTCAGGTGTCATTTGAGTGTTACGTAACTTTGTTTTGCAGTTTTCTTCTGAAATGACATACCTAACTGTTAGGGAAAATATATTCAAACTCTATTGTAAACATGCTGTTAAGAAAGAGCAGTGTTCCCGCTATATTCATTTTTGCACACCAAAAATCCTCCCCACCATGACTACAGTGATGCAATTCCCATTCAGTCCTTATTTGTCCGGCCATTGTTGCTAAATTTGCAAATCTTTTACTAGATTTAGACTTTTCAGACTCATTTAGCGACTTTTGTTCTTAAAACCTAGCGTCCTTTTGGATAAACTGTTGGTTTCATTCAGTGGAAAATGTCATCAGTGCCCTGTGAGCACGAGGTCTCGCTTTCCCGGCGCAGCAATCGTCTCTCTTAGCGTCTACTCTGTGAAGTGGGCCACAGAGAGAACCAGAAGCAGCACATTCAGTTCACCATACGGCGGCCGGCTTGTGAATTAAAGAGTAGAAAACAGCGTTTCCGAAACCTGTCACTGTTATTGAGTGTTAATGTTTGAGTGTTGTTTGGTGATTTTATCATGCGATGTGTCTTGGTTATAAAACAGAACTGACAACAGAAACAGAAAATATGTAAATGACAACGGTTATATTGGGCAATACGCTATATGTAACAATCAGAGAGCAGAATTGAAACGGGTCTGAAGTTGAACTTTTGCTGCCTTCACGTGCCCTCTGATATTCAATAATTCCCACTTCAACCGGGAAATAATTTATGGAACAGATACCTGTAATGTTTTAATATTACTAAATACTTGTAATGTCAGTAAACCGAGACGTTTCACAAAATGTGGTGGGAAATGTCCCACTTACGAGGTGTCTTGAACCTAGCAATAAAAATATGAATATGTTAGTTAGCATGTAACGTCATCCAGCGCCACAGCTTCTCAAAAACCTAACGGAAACACTGAAGAAAATACAGTATGCAATTAAAAAAAGAATGAGAGAAAGTGTCGTACTGTTTAGACGTTCGGATCCATGGAAGGAACTTTTTGGGATATAGAATGAAGCTGTCAATTCTCGTGTGAGGTGCCATCAAAAGCTGGGGATTAGGATCATTATTTTTCCCATCTCTAAAAGCTTATTGTTTTATAACGCCACCTTTAATACTGCTGTTAATCCCTATTATAATGTGATTAATTCATTTGAAAGGAACTGACTGTGATCTGCACATCGACACACACATATCCAGATGCATGCTGTACAGTACAGTAGTGATGGTTTGAGGTTCAGATTTCTCAGATTAAATGAATATAGTTTTGTGTTGTTTAGTGAGTGAATGTTTGCAGAGAGGAAAAAGGACAAGGGTTTTGTTGCGATACTTAAGATGCAATAAGTAATTAATCTAAAAAACAACTGGCTTGTACACTTAAACATACTAAACAAATATACTTAAAGACCCTAATACATGTTTTTCAGAATGTGTTTCTCAGTTGATGTCCTATTATACAGAGTTTTGTCATTTTTAATCCAAAAGCTTTAAATTTACAGCTTGCACAACCATTATTTTAACCTAGTCGGTGACAGGTAATACAATTTTAGGTAAACATTACTTTGTCTTATTTAAAAGAGGATTTTACTGGACAGGGTAATGTGATAATGAGAACCGTCCTCATTATACAGTGTACACCGGTGAAAGAAATTAAGGGACCATTCCAAATGTTCATGTAATCAGCATTTCTAGTCTTTTAGGCCATTCCAGTCCAGTGTCTGTTGAATTTCAACAAAATCAAACCTCAGGACTGACATTAAAGTCCAACAGCAATGCAATGCAAATAAATAGGCTTTCCCCAAGTATTACAGACCTCCTTTTATCATAGAAAGGTCAAAATGTTCCATACAGTTAAAATGTCCAGTTTCTTGGCAATAAAGTCATAACACCACCCGGTCTGAATAAAGTCACTCTCCCATAAATGTAAACCGCTCTAACTACCCTTCTTTACTGCTTTAATTAATTCTGACTTTTGGACCACAAATTGCCATGTGTCTGCTTTTAAAAGAGACCACAATTATGTCTCTAGCACAAAGGAGTGATGAACCACGCTCATTTTATTTCGAGTATGTCTCCTGCAAGCTTTGAAGGTTAATAGGTTGAGGAATAATGAGAACATTTATACCATTAGCTCTTTATCCAAACAATTTATTTTACATATTTTCTTTCCTTACTCTCCACAAAAGGCAGCGTCCATCCAACTTTCATTTTAGTGGCTTAAGTGAGAGCTGAGATTTAAACAGCGCGAGTTCACGGTGAGGCGGTCTTCTTGTAAATCTGTCAACACAGCACCACACAGTAGAGCTGTCCACCCTGATTTACACCCTGTTGGAAATGATGGACAGGCAGTCGGTTAGACAGCCCGGTCTGGGCCCCTTTAGGACAGGCGAGATGGAAAAAGGAAGGCTGGTTCTTATGGAAATGAGTGGGAGAAGGTGCATGGAGTGAGACTGAGAAAATAATAAACACTCCTCCACCGTCAACAGGATGTATTGGGGTTTTTTGAACATGAAGATATGTTGAGTAAGGTTGTGGGCTTTTCTTTGATAGTGTGGTTTTGGAGCTGACTTTGGGGATAAGAACCAGAGAGGATGTCTGAACTGAAAGACTTCAGGGTGTGGACGAGATCAGAGGATATGAATCGTGACAGATGACATTTTTTGAGTGTTGTGAATAGACTGTGGCTTAGTAATAGAGGATCTGAGCAGGGGCGACACTTACACAAAAAAACTAAGAAACCAGGAAATATTACACACTGAAAACCTAAATTGAGAAACTATTAAGCCACTTAATTTCAAAGGTCAATTTCACACTGTTTGCAACCCATTTATGAAAATCGAAAAAAGAAAAGAAAAAAGCAGGAAGACACTTTATTTTATAAAGTGTTTGGTAGGTGGACAGTAGTGATGTATTTGTACTCTACTCTGTAAATTATAGACCGCACGTTTTTAATCTTGCACATAAACTGTTCAATTTGGATTCTGTAAAAAAATTATATCGGTTGATTTTTATATTTAAACTGAAACAGGAAGTTCTACCGGACCGGTGGTCTATATAATGCTTTTTTACTTTACTGTTTTATAAATACCTTCTTTTACCTTTTAGCCTTTAATAATTACATAAAAAATCTAGTACTTTCTTGCTTTTACTTAAGAAAATGTTTGAGAAAATTACTTAAGAAGTCTAAAACTAGATTTTTAAACCATTAAAGGTAAAAAACGACATGTAATTGTGGAGTAAAAAGTATGAGACATGCTTTATAACACAGTGCAATTTTTTTTAACTAACTAAAAACACTTACAAAGTGCAGCTGCTTAAAAATGTACTTGAAAGTCAAAATACTTCACTACTGTCCACCTTTGGTTATTTATGGGAGCGACCACTACATCAACCACATCCACTCACAAAACAGTCGTGACAACCAGAACCGAACTAAACTTGTTTAAATGTAATGATGTCACTTTCCTTTGGACACTGGCATCTCTGTTGTACAGTGCTACAAAATAACATTTTGGAAACTCCATATAGCTGCTCTCAGCAGTCCTGTGGTCCAGGAGCACAGCATACATTATGGTCAACAAAGAGTACACTGTTTGAAAGCAGCAGTTTAACAAGCATAAATAAATCACGTCACCTGAATTCCATGTAGCAACAGTTGTGATGTTTACAGTCACTATGGTAATCCTCATAAGCATCACTTACATTAAAAAGTGTGCCAAATATATAATGGACTCGAAATATAGCTTACTCCAACAAAAGAATGCCAACATTTTGAAAATAAGTGGCAAATTATTATGTGACAAACAGTTTTCAAACACAGGCTGTTTATTCAGTGTAGTGAGGCATCTCCTCATTGACTTTCATTCAAACAATGCCGCTGGTATCCCTGTTGGGATCCTGCTGTGTTACACATTTTCGACTTGTGTTTGAAGGTTTCCTCTAGGGGAGGAGCTTTGGAGATTACCTCAGGGCTTATGACTTGGGGAGGTGGCCAATCAATGTTGAGAATTTTAGGGTGGCACAAAGGGTGGTCAATCAAATTGTGTGTGTGTGTGTGTGTGTGTGTGTGTGTGCGTGCGTGTGTGCGTGCATCTTCAAAAATGTCTCTAATCATTTGAGTCTGACCAAAGAGGTTATGCAACAGATTTTATGTTTCTGAAAATGTCACAATGTGCAGTTGAGTTTTCAAAGAGTCTGTTATTGCATAAAAAATGGACACATAGGAAAACGGCGGCAGTTTACCTGTTATGCTGACTCAAGTTAACACCGTTATCAAACAATGTGATAAGAGCTAATATTTTGAAAACAGCTGGATGAAACACTGTTTGCTGAAAGAAAGGAAACACAGTAATCTTAAAAACAATTACATTACAGTGAGAGAGAGAGAGAGAGAGAGAGAGAGAGAGTTGTTAATAGGGTCATTCCCACATCCCCTCTGGTGACATCGGGAAGCATTCAGCAGCCTGGGATATTCATGCTGGATATGGATTCGGGTATGAATATGAAAGAGTAATTATGCATCAGATTGGCTTTAGGCCAGCCAGAGAAATGAGCCGGTTGACTGTAGCACTCAGCACTAATGAAAATGATGGTATTTTACACAGTGTAATATCAGAACTATACTGAGCCCTTAAAGTGTGTGATTTAGATTCAGGATTAGATGTGAGCGAATGTCTGCCTGGGCTGGAGGTCTCTGTTACTCCCTCTGGGGACCTTCGACTTGCACAATCACAGTGTGACTTTAAACGTGGCTTGTGAGAGGAAAGAAATTATTGTAATTCATCTAGTATGAGTAAATGAAGAAAAGGTCTAGAATTAATGTTCAGCCACAATTGTCAACGAGAAGCGAACAAAAGGAGATTCACTGGTCTGTAATTTTTCAGAAAAAAATATATATGTTGTTGATCCTTTGACCACGGAATTATATAGCAACCTAAATTGTATGACGCATGGGATGCTCAAAGCTCAGCACCTTCAGAAAATGTGTCTTGGATAGTTATAATTGCCAATACATGCAAAATGTTGAATGGTGTAATAAACCCGAATAGAGATATTGTAAGTATAAAAAGTTCAATACATAATTTTAAATGTATAGCCTACTACTGTATATATACTGTATACCATATACTACATATACAATGTCCATGTGAGAAAGTATATTAGAAGTCTATTTTGTATTATAGAACACCGATGTTTAAAGAAGTAATAAGACCAATCCTGTATCAAGACATTTAAAAGAACAAGAATATTGTATCATAAACCTCAGTAGTAGTATTTTCTATTGTGGTGATAATTAAAACTTTATTCATATTTTTTTTCTCCACATAAATAACTTTTTGTTTAAAATCAAATTTTCCTATTAACAAGTGTTCCTGTGTTACAACTTTAGTGCAAGTTATTGAGAAATTATGCACTTTACCTTTAATGCTAGCAGTTGACTTTCACTTCTTCAATGGTGTAATTTATTCTAAATGAATGAAGAGTAATTGACTTAAGAGTGTGGTTTAAAAAAAGAAATAATATAAAACGCTGTGAGAGAAAAATATATTTTTATGTCCCCCTGTGTATGTGCGTGTGTTCATGAAAGTGCTGGCTCACTCCACCTTGGCCTAGGGGGAGCTCTTGAATCATACATAAAGTGAGACGTGTGGGCAGTGTGGGGTTGATTTAGAGAGGGGGCAACTGTGTGTCATGCTCATACACACACAAAACATGCAGTATTGTTTTGATGAGGCCTAGAGTGCAACTTTCCCATGGTGGGAGCACAGGAGCCCTTTCTGAACACACAGACCCTTCCTGGCATTCATAACCTGTTCCTTCCTCCCCTCAAACAATCACACACCACTGCCTGTGTGTGTGTGCGTGTGTATGCACAATAGTGTGCTAGACTAAGTGGCTCCTATTGTTCAGTCAATATCTGAGCCCACACATTTGCTTTATGTACATAATCCATCACTTTGTGAACTTCTCCGCCGTTTTAAACAGATTACTGGACCTCCTGCCTCACACGAAAATAACAATTTCAGACTACAAAATAATAACAAAACACACACTGTCCAATCTGAGAGATTCCTATTTCAAGACATGTTTGTTATGACATCAATGTGATTGGCACGTTTCATGGTGTTTTCTAGCTAAATGGTTGGACCTATGTCAAACTAGATTACTGTAATTCACATGGAAATCACATAGAAATGTATCTAGTAAACATTTTCTGGTAAAAATATGGTTAATATTATATAAATGGGGTTTTCCCCAGAGACTTCAGTCATATCAGTTGCTTCATAAAGGTTATTATTGTATAATGGAGTGGGGCTACCAGTTGAATTCTATGCATTTGTATCCTTAACACACTTCATGGAATAAATTAATCATGGCTGACTGTAAATAACACATTTCTACAATGACTGAAAACTTTTATAAGATGCTGTATGCAGCCTGTAAGTCCCACATAACTGCCATACTGGCCAGCTCACTTGGGTTATTTTGGCATCAGCACTGGAAAGCCAACTAGGAGAGCACTTGGAGGTAGAGACTTTAAGGAATGGTCTGAGGAATACGTTTTATAATAGATATCATGGGGAACAAAGGTTTTAAATTTCCTTTTTGGAGTCAAACATCTCTGCGTGTCTACACTCTTGACAGCCGCAATCAAGATTAGTCCAACCAAACCTATCCCAGAACTCTCAGGGTGCTTGACCATTTTCTAAACTAAATCATGACAATAAGGGAGCACTGAAAACATTCTGGGAGTTATACTATATGGTTGGTTAGCTAAAATTACCTTCAGCTGGTGCTTTTAATATGGTTTATTAATTATGTTTTAAAATCTGGCACAGCCACTTTGAACATCATCTGACATTATAGCAAACAATTCACTTGAGATACTTGCTCTGCCCAGGCTTCTTCTGATTGGTCCATTGAGGCAAAACGGATATGGGAAACATGATGCTCCATCTAAAAAGGTTAATGGCTCAATGTAACAGACAAGGCTTATCTTAAATTGGGATATTTAAGTCGCTTAAAAAAAATATTACTGGTGTGTATCTTGCACCAAAACAATAGCACTGACAAATTTTACGATATGTCAGGGCAAGTTATTTCCAGTTAAAACAGCTCAAACATTAATTTTAGTCTGGGATTAGCCTTAAAGGAACACTATTTTTTTGGAAATATGCTCATTTTCCAACTCCTCAAGAGCTCATAAATTGAGTTTTACCGTTTTGGAATGTATTCTGCAGAACTCCGGGTCTGGCGATAGCACTTTTAGCATAGCTTAGCATAGATATGTGAATCCAATAAGACCAGTAGCATCGCGTTCAAAAATGACCAAAGAGTTTCGATATTTTTCCTATTTAAAACTTGACTCTTCTGTAGTTATATCATGTACTAAGACAGGCGGAACATGTAAAGTTGCGATTTTCTAGGCCGATTTGATTGAACTATACTCCTATTCCGGCATAATAATCAAGGAAGTTTGCTACCGTAACATGGATGTAGCAGCAGACGCATTGATATCAAGCAGCCCCTGAAATTAGTCCCAAGCTAGGTAACTTATATTATGACTGAAGTTGGCCTATTTCCACATGCGCTGCGTGATAACACTGCGCCTGCTGCGGCCATGCTACGGTAGCAAACTTCCTTGATTATTACGCCGGAATAGGAGTATAGTTCCTAATCAAATCGGCCTAGAAAATCACAACTTTTAATGTTCCGTCTGTCTTAGTACACAATTTAACTACAGAAGAGTCAAGTTTTAAATAGGAAAAACATTGAAACTCTTTGTTCATTTTTGAACGCGATGCTACTGGTCTTATTAGATTCAATGATCTATGCTAAGCTATGCTAAAAGTGCTATCGCCAGACCCGGAGTTCGGCAGAATACATTCCAAAATGGTAAACCTCAACTTATTAACTTTTGGGGAGTTGGAAAATGAGCATATTTCCAAAAAAAGTGGAATGTTCCTTTAAAGTATAGTCACCCAAAAATGACAATTGTGTCATCATTTACCCACCCTCCTTCTGCAGAGCAGAAAATAATATATTTTGAAGAAACAGCGCCACTCATTCACTTCTATTGTATGGACACAAAATCAATGCAAGTGAAGGGGTGCCGCTGCTCAAAATATCTTCTTTTGTGTTCTGCAGAAGAAAAGTCATACAGGTTTGAAATGACAAGTCTTGTCTGTGAAACCAGGCATATACAGTATGTGACACATAAATAATCAGAATTCGCTTTTTCAGTTCTTAACCTTAGCCTGTTCACACATTTGAGAATCATTCTGGATTCTGGTGAAGACCTGTGCATTCTTTCTACCTTCAGTCACTAAATCTGACTAAACAATGTTATCATGACTGCATGACTTCATGGTTATTCTGTAAGCCATCCTCCATATGCATTGTTTCCAGCAAGGGCATCAAAGCGATCGCAACCACATATCTCTCCTCTGAATCAGTGCGGGCATAGAGCTGGTATGCCTGTACAAACATGCCGCTGCTTCTGCCCTTTGAAGTACCCCTATCTTCCCTGACCCCTCTCAGACATTCACTCTCTCTGACACGCAGAAAAAAATCCGTAGAAAGGATTTACAAATGCACACTATCCCACCTTTATTGTTCCACAGTTGGAAGCCGTCCATAGTCAAAAGCAAAGAGGTTCTTGAGGTTTTAGGCTAAAGATGTTCTCGAGGAAGAGAACGGGAGCGAGAAAATGGGGAGAAAGAAATGTTTTGTCAGTGCTGTTGGATTTTTCATTTAAAAAATCTAAAGAAACGTCTTCTGTGGGCTTTACGTGGCATTCAGATCCAAAAAATGAGAGCTGTCCTTCTTTTTTAAAACCTCAGAAAGATTACAACAATTTTCTCTGTCCTCTCCAGTAAGGAAGACACCTCCCTCTTTTTCTTTCTCTGTGCTGTATTCTTCTTCTTTCTTCCCGATTATACATAGTTCTCAACCCTCACCCTTTTCTAAATTTGTAGCAGGGTCACTCTTAAGAGGTTGTGTGAGAAGGCTGCATATAGCTTCTCCCTCAAACTGAGTCATCTAATGTAATTAGGCTTGTTTTATCTTGTTCTATCTAGAGTAGATGGGCTAAAGCGGAAAAGCAAAGTGAATTGTTATTTTCAGCCAACAGAGCACCTTTAAAATATATTTTCAGCTAAGAAATGGGATATTCTGCTTTGCAAAAGATGCAAATATTGTTTTAACGATATTTAAAACAGACACACTGATGTAGGAAAACAAAAACCCAGAAAACAAGCGCATTTTAAATGGAGGATCAAATTGTGCACGCACACATAGCATGGCGTTTTAAAGTGGCTACTTGTGCTACTGGCTAAACAAAACAATACAATATCATGTTTGTCTTTTTGGGTTTAGAACCTATAAGACCGGGATAAAAAGCACACGCATTTTTTTAACCAGATTTAATAATTAAATGGGAAATAGCAGTCAGCGTGGCGGAGGAACCGTGCAAAGGGAAATTAGCGAGATAAACTTCAGCTGCTACATTAGCGAGGCGAATATCTGACAGCAAGTCACATAATTGCTGATTTTTATTCAAATAGCTTGTCCTCAAAGGAAGAAGTTAATGAAGCGTATGGTTTCTTTACACGTTGTTTGAAGCAGCAAGTGCTAACTTGACAATTTGACATACCGTTGGACTTTTATGCTTACTTGTTAACAGTCCTTTTTAGGCTACTTTTAAAATAATGAAATATGAGCTATTTGATTTGTGTGCAAAGTGGCATTGAATGGCAGGAATTTCACTCGGGAAACACATCTTGAGCTGATTCTCTTTCATTAATGCTGTGATTAATGCTTTTCAAGACTCATAGTCACAAGTAGATTTTTTATCGGAGGTGTTAGCAAAGGTAATTGCGCTGATATAGAGGGCTGTGCCACTGTAGCTCTCACGCTACGAAAATAAATAAAAGGTACGGCGTTACACAATCTCCTAATCAGAACTTTGAGAGAAAAGGAGAAAAAGCACTTTAGAGAAAAGAGGGAATAAATAAATGATAGGCGGTAAACGTTTGTGGTGAACGAGGGAACGCTAGATGGAGGAATTGGAGCTTTTCGGCCCAGAAACCTATTACAACAGTTGGCATCAGGAGAAAGAACCAAAGGATTTAAACTGCTATTAAATAAACACACAGTGATCAAAACCACACTACTTTAAGAGGAGAGTTTCAGTGACGTGTGGGTAGCAGCTGAAGGTGGAAAGTAAAAGTGCATAGTAGCACACACATGCTATATATATATATATATATATATATATGATGTATGAATTTATTTATTTATTTTATTTGCTTAGGATGTGAACCCATTGTGAACTACACAATGACTACACAAACATCACATGTTATATTCTTTTAGCTTACAGCACATCACCATAGGCTACTGTGAAAACAACTCTTAGAAACAACATTTGATTCAGAAATATTGTGTAGTTAACTCAATTGTGTTAATTGACAGCGCTTTGACAACGTGCCTCACAGGTGAGCAATATCCTGAAGGATTGTGACTGTTTTTTAATAAAGCGCTCAGTTTAGTTTCTCAGCTTGTTAAGAGCGTGTGACAGCTCTGTTATTTATGCGGTGGGAGGGAAACGGAGGAGGTGCCTTAACTCATTTTCAGATAATGACAAACCTCTCATCTAAACTCTTCTCTAAGTTTCTCATCTTCTCCCAAGGATGTCTCATCCTCCGCTGTGACAAACCGTATAGTCATCAATCCGGACACTGTTGTGACATGCCTTTAAACCACCCCCCCCACCACACACAGACACTTTTTGCATGGCCTTGCTTGTGGCTGTTCGGTGGTCCTGTCACTTTAAGATAAAGGTCATTACACCTTAATGAGAAGTAGAGACTGGATTACAGCAGAGATTACGTATGTTGTATGCAAAACCCAGAAGCGTGTTAGCATTCTATTGCCTCAATATCAGTGGGAGTTTTTAATGGGCTTTAGGTTAAATGCCTAAAATTAAGCCTGTATTTAACAAAATAAAAAAATATTTCCACATTTTCTTCTATGACATAAAGACACCAGTTATTAAACGTTCGTGATTTTGAAAGCTTTATATTCTCTTAAAATGGCGGTTCCTAACAAGTGGCTAAAAGTGACCACATTAAACATGACATTAAATGTCATAAAGCGTAAAAATCTCACAAATAATCCAACATGGACACAAAACTCTAAAAACGTGATGGAGATTAATTCACAGAGTAATTACTTCCTCGGGAACATGCTTTAAATAATGTTTGAAAAAGTTGTTGGTGGTGATATTGATATCGAGCGACCATGTAGTCTGTTTATAGCCTCATGTGAGCTTTTTACTTCTGCTGATTGTATTAAGGCTTCAAAAAGTACAAATGTTGTGTTCATTTGTTATTATTATCTCCATAGACAAAATGTGTAAGTATTATAAACCTTAATTAAAGGGGGGATGCAACGGTGTTTCATGCATTCTGACTTATTTACAATGTTAAACACGCAGGCTTCACATGCTTAACATGGTCAACTTGTCAAAAAACGAGTTGGATGCATTACATAGTATTTTTGTGCTTGATACACTCCCCCAGCCCTCCAACTTGTTTTGGAAAGTTTTTTATAATTCTGGATCCCTGTTTCGTAACCAACCGACGAGCGAGACCCGCTTACCATCAAGATTGTCTGCGCTGCGTCAAGATTGGCTGCGCTGTGGGCCTGCAGCTGCAGCTCGTTACTCTTGCGATAGTGAAGTGTAGGTGTGTCTGTTTGTTCACGGCATTTCAGTGATGGATGTTCTATAAACGGTGGATTTAGCGCTGGATTTGCAGATCGTTTGAAACTGATAGATGGAGCAGTCCCGCTCTAATAGATGGCGGACATGAACAGCATGCGTTAAGTGAATCTAAGTCAGTTTTTTGGGCAATCTGCTCATACGTGGATAATGTAAACAACACAAACGTATAGTGAATCAATAGTTATGCAGGGATAATGCGATGGTGTAGGCTATTGTGAGTTCATGATTTAGTTCCTCCCACCGCACACCCCCAGGACGTCGTATTTTTCCTGAAATAATCGAACAGCTGTATCTTTCTTTTATAAATGTGATCAAATCAAATACTTTTCGAAGATACGAACTATGCAATACTACTCTATAGGTACTCAAGATGAATATGAGATTGGCAGAAACTGCGTGTGTTATGGCAGCTTTAATCACAGAGCCTGTTTTATGCAATCTTCCAAAAGTCTATGGGAAAAAGGCATACTTTCAGTTGAGGGAACCAGTGCGACGCTAACTTCGTACAAAAAAGTTGTCCCTGCACCAGAGTGTCCTGTGTGATTTATATACTTTTAGAAAGGCTTTTTTAACTTTATTATTGCTGGTCAGCGAACTCAGTGTATGAGGAGAGTTTGCGTGATGTGCGTGTGCATTCAGAGGAGAACCAGTTTGGGCTCCTTGGGTGGTCGCGGTGTTTGAAGTTATCGGAGGGCCAAAGGAGGAAAATAACAACCTGCATTTCAAATGGAATAAAAACAGACCAAAGTGACGCTCAGGTCTCTAAAACGTAAGAATTGGGACTCTGTCCACAGCTATACCGACTTTCACAACGCATCAGGAGGAAATTACACTGAAAAGCTACAGTTACAGTCATTTACAGCATAGTGCAGCTGCCACATTTTGTTTTGGTGTAGTCATGATCACTCCATGTCGGTCTAATTAAGGGTATTTACACTGGCCATTTGATCTAGAGTGACAAAAGAATCAAACCTGAGTCTAAATCCAAGTCAAAACAGGCCTAATGAGGACCAGGCTAGGCTGCACTTTCCCCTGCTGCCTATAAATATGACAGATACAATATCACTAACTTCACCTGATTGAAAGAAGCTGTTCTGTATTCCCAGTGCGTGATTGGAGGGTTCTATGGGGAGGCCCTTGCATCACGTGTCCCATCATTTATGTCATCTGGCAAAGTGGCGATGACAAGGATGGGAAGCCATGCTGGAAATTAACAGAGGCTAGCGTTACAGGGTGGCAGGATTTTAAAAAGCGATCGTATTGTGATCCATTCCAAATTTTTGAAAAGGTATCCGATCCCATAATAACTTGATACCTCACATATGCTTCCTCTCAGAGACAGAGAATGATGGAGTGTTTCGTCATTTCCAGCATGAAGTGACATTTGAGCTGTTGAACCGAAATGTTTATGTAAAACTATAACAAAAGGAGAATGTTATGAATATTGCAAGGATCCCTAGGCAGAGTTTTTAACAATAATACTGTACGTAGCTTGAGCCTTAAGGGAATAGTTCACACGATAAAATGAAAATTAAAATGATGCTATTGTTTTACCACCCTTATTTAGTTTCAAAACTGAAGATTTTTGGAACTCGTCACACGGATTTGAAAAAACATGAGTGAGTGAATGATGAAACGTTGGTTGAACTAACCCTTAAATAAAAGAAGCGTGTTTGCCATTCTTAAACACAAAGCATCACTTTAAAGACTAGCGATGAGAAGAGACACCATAAACCAATCCTCCCCTAGCTTTTATGTCTCCACATCTCTTTGCTCTTGCTCATAATCGACATATTGTATTCTAACATCTAATGTGTTGTAAATAAAATATTTGCCCTGTCAGCAGTTCATCTGCCAACGAGGCGTTCTTCAATGCTCAGCACAGGGCAAAGTCTTCAGGTCTCCTCTAAGAGAAGAGTGTGATGGTGTGGAGAGAGGGGCTTTTAGACATCTTGACGACTCTTAGCCAGGAGTGGAGACACAGATCTACCAGAATCAGCAAAAGCTGACACTCATAAATAGCCCAGCTGATGTGGTGAAAATCTGAACTGGAGAAACCTTAGACAACTTCAAACTTTAGGGAAGAAAAATAGGATATTAGATATGGTGGGAAGCATTATGGATAGCAAAGAAACACGATTAATAATACTGGTAATTCTATATATAATACATATGGTTGGGTAGAAAATGCTAATGAACTAGAGAATATTACTTAGAATTGGAATTATTCTATAAACTGTGAAATTTGTTGATTTTGTTGTGAACTCACAACATGAATACTTTTCTTATTAGATAAATGTTTCATGTTAATAGTTCACCCAAACATGAAAATTCTATCATCATTCATCATTACAATTCTGTCTGACTTTCTGTCTTCTGCAGAACACAAAAGAAGATATTTTGAAGAACGTTGCTAACCAAACAACATTGAACCCCATTGACTTCCATTGCATGGACACAAAACCGCTGTGACATTTCTCCACATACCTTCTTTTGATTTCTGCAGAAGAATCAAAGTCACAAAGAATTGGAATGCGGATGAGTAAATAATAATATAATTTCCATTTTTAGGTGAGCTACGCCTGACTATAAAGTTTGACTATCATTTTAACCTCAGCCAAGGCCTGAGCAAATGTACCCACATTAACCAACCTAGCGGCTGGGCCACCATATTGTCATTCATTTTAAACCAGCTACAATTTCAAACAAAAGGCTGACGTAATCAAACATAAACACAAAAATCACTTCACAACCTTTAAAATGATAAAAGTGCTGAAAAGATGAAGAAGCAGGAAGTATGCAAGTAACATCAAACATTTAATTGTAGTAGCGGTGGGTTTGGGGGAGGCTTGTATTCAAACTAACCAGCAATTATCAAAGGTCCAACAGGTCTTTTCCCCTCCCCATGGATCTCTTTGCCAATTAAGCTGTCAGGTTGCGCGCAGATGCCTCGCAGTGTATCACAGGCTGCTCCTCTGCCCTGTTGACCAGCTTTGCTAACTTTCACAGTCATCCATCATTCTCTAAAGCCTTAATTAGCTTGTTATTTTGCCATGTAAACTATTCCCGGCATCTGAAAAAAAGGCACCCTCTGAGCATTCTCAATGCTTTCAGACCAGGGCCAACCAGGGGGATAGCACGCCTTGTGGGAGGGCAGCCAATCAGCAAAGCCCAGAATGGCATTTTCAATAGCCTTTTCAGCATGGTGCACTAGCAATTATGCCCCCAGCCCCCACCTTGCTCCACTTCCTGCCAAGCAGCATTTTTTTGTGGCCTGCAATTCTGGAGCTGATGCATAACTGTTATTTTTCCTCTCACTTCCTCTCTCATTTCTTTGTAATTTTTTGCCACCTTGGCAGGTTGGGCAGAAAGTGTTTATCAAAGATCAGCTGCAAGCCAGTGCAAATTAGACATTATAGGAGTGTGTGTGTGTGTGTGTGAGAGAGAGAATGAAAATACAAAAGATAATAGTTCACAGTGTTTCCATTTGGCTCCATCACCTAGCTGCCCTCTTACTCTCTATGTCTCTCTCTTTCCTTGTGCCAGAGGGAGGCTCCTTGGCTTGTGGATTGATGAATTAGATTAGCCTAATGCAACTTTGGGTACAGGGCCGCACCTGAGGCATGGCCATGCATTACGACACCAGCTCTCTCTGATTAATCTGATTGAAATCAAGTCCAAAAGGAGCTCTTTAAGTGGATAATCCTCTGCAGACAGTGGCGCACATGTTCGACAAACTAGACGTTAACTATTTACCACTGACATTGGCTGATAGCGCCCAGTGATTTTGAATCATGCTGACAATAGAGGGTATGCACGTGAATTCACCGCTCACAAAAGTCAAGCGAGTCACGCTCACTGAGTGGCAGAAAGACTGAATGCAGCAGTGTTTACCGCTATCAGTTCTCTATTTAGAAGGTGATAAAGTTGTTGTGCGATTGATTGTACAATCACATTGAGCACAAACTCTGAAATTTCCTTTTCGTTAGACAGAAAAAAGCGAATGAATCTCTTTAAATGTTGCGTATATACGGTATAAGGTTTTATTTAGCCTTCAGCATTTTGTAGCCTTAGATAAATATGTAAGCAGATGTATTTCATACAAACTTAAATATTAACATATTGTCAAAATCATAAACAAGAGTGTATTTTCCACAGTGTTGAAATCAAGTAGAAAATATCAGGAAGCCCAATTCCAGGCAACATTTCAGTGTCCAGGGATACCTGCTTCCCATGTAAGGATCACCGTTGAGTGCAAATTCAGCAAATAATTGTGTGTTTTAGACCCAGTTTATTTGTTACTCCTATTGAAAGCAGCCATTTTGCTGAGTGTTTTGCCACTCGTGTGGGAAAGTGATGTCAATGCATACCCTCTATACGCTACATATAACCATTTTGATCAATATAATTAAATCATTTTCAAAATAAAATATATTTCTGTTTATGAGGATTTTTGTAATTTCATTTGGAATGTGATCCAAACCAACATAAATGACATGATTCATTATAAATAAAAGTCTTTCTTGAACAGCTGCTTTACATTATTTAGCACTTAGAGTTAAAAACAAGACTCAAAAGTGGCAAACTGGCATCATGAATTTAAAATCCAGACTATGTCCACACCCTATTTACAACAAGTTCCTCCTCATCTTGACTTGTCTGTCACATTCATGCTCTGCATTTTCATATTTCTGCATGTTTCGTCACTCTTACATTTAATAAAGCAATCATTCCCAATGATAGCCGTGCTGTTCTATCTAGCAAGGTTTAAATAGTATAGAGGAATATTTACCAGATGACCCTTTTCTACTGTTGCGTGATATACCGCCATACTTCAAACTTTCTATATAAATGTATGTTTTTAATACCAGAGGCAATCACAACTATTCTTAGACGCATTATCATTTCAAATATATGTTTTGTTTATACATACAGGTAGCCTTTTAGGATACATGACTTGAATAATAAAATCATTTGGTCAACATCGCAACTTCTGCTGTTATCTTCATACCATTAACAGTTATTTTCCCTTACCTAAAGGCCTCCTGTCACAAGCATTTTACCTGTACGAGGACCATTATTTTCCTTGCGTCCATCAACCCCCCCTCTCTCTCTCTCTCTCTTTATCTTTCTTTCTCTCTCACATCCTCTCTTCTTTGTCCTCCATGCCATCAGACCAATAAGGTTTATTTACCTTCATTATCTTTGGCTCTGTTTTGTCTCATCACGCTTCAGTCTGCTCTAATTCAATCCTCCCTCAGCCTTCACTGTCTCTCTCTCTCCGCTGTCTCATCATTCTTCACACATTCCCCCAAACCGAACGAAAGAGAAGGTGAGAGAGTGCTACTAATTTCCATTTGCCCTGGAGGAAGGTTACCGCGGTATACGGCATTTCACTGAATTATATCTGATAACAGAGGCTGATGATGAACAGCGAAACAGACAAATAGTCGCGGGCAATTCAGTCATGATTACCTTCTTTTGTTTACATGCTGGAGCGGAAACACTGACAGAAGAGATTTCCTATTACACAAGTAGACCTCGCTCTCCTTCCAATAGATATCCAGCCAAGATTTCTCATTCATTTACTCAGTTACATTTATTCAATTCATTATACAATTTATTTTAGTTATTGACTTTCTTATTTATAATTTTACCAGCTTACATTCTGCCTTTTATTTAACATTGTTGGCCTGGTTAATTTAGTTTTTGTTGCAAGCCTGTTTTGCAAATAAATCAGCATGACAAAAAACGATACATACAAACAAGTTTTGGACTGTGATGTGATGCATTAAAGACATTTAAGAGTTTTTTTTTATTGAGATGACTCATGACTCATAACAAAATGAAAAAAATATTACAAATTGAAAATATTCTGATCTCTTTTGCATATATATGATAATAATAAGAAAAGGAAAAATAAATAAATAAAAATAATAATAATTAAATTTTTACATTACATTTTTTACTTTTGCAAAAAGGTACAACAATTATCTTTATCATCAAGCATAAAAATAGTAAAATTATAGACAAAATAAAACATTAAATGTTTCTTTAAAACATTTAATTATATATAAAAGGTCATTTTTTACTTTAAACAGTTCTGAACTGCAATAGCAGAGTCCTTCATGTTGTATCCACTTATTTCTGAGAATTATAAAACCAGATCAATAATGATTATTTACTTCTACATTTACAGTATAAGAAAAAAATAAACATAACAAATGTCATATATGCATTAATCTTTATTGAGTGAAGTGAAATAACTGTATGTTTCCTGCTCGCTCAGTGTTGTGAATAAACCCTGTCTGTGTCTACGTTAGCACAAAGAGCTTCGGTCCAACTCAATACTTGCTAAATAATTTAATTATTTTACTTCAAAGATAAATTGATATAAAAGAGTTAACCCTTTTGATATCACGTTTTTGGAAAAAATCATCAATCTCCAAGAAAATTACCAGGTTACAGTTACAGACAAGTCAACCACAATATTATAATAACTCAAAATCTGTTTTCTGTCCCTGAATTTTAAGAAATCCATCACATCCATCAATCCCCCAGACACCCTCGGCTGAGATCACTTAAACTAGGAATTGAGGGCAAAAGATGCAAAAAAATCCTTAGATTGTTGGAATTTTCCTAATTAGTATTAAACAACAGCATACAATATTCATCTGAATTCAAGCGAGTCACTTAGTCAAGCAAGAAAGAAATGGAAAAATTGAGAGAAAACACACACAGACGGGTGAACATGCCCTCCTGCTGAGAAAACAAGTTAACAGCTGATTGAAGACTGTGCTGGTGATGACAGAAAGACTTGGGAGAGGTAAGAATTCATGAGAAATTCATGGCAGCAAACTGAAATGCTACAGAAATGTGGATGAAATGCACTCCATTTGATTTAAAGCCCTGTCTGAACATTAAAGGCTAGTGGGGAGAGAGCAGGGAGTTGTTTAGAGTCTGCGCGAGACTCAACTTATGCCAGGGATTCATTAGAGATGGAGCATTCGGGCATGGCTTTCTGAAGAAAGAGAAAAAGAGAAAGACACAGACGGTGTATGTAATTGTGTGCTATGTATCTCTAGGTCAACATGCTTAATGTGTGTGTTGTCAGCGGCACGCCTCAAAATCCAGATAAACCCACAAATATTATCCCAGATATTATCTTCAACAGCAACACCCCCAAAAATAACATGACTGCCTCACATCCATCATCACTCGATGACCTATGAACAACATGGCAACAGATAAAGTCCTGCACAGTTACACTGAATTTTCTGCTACTGTTCATATTAGAACTGGGTCTGGGTTATACGTTTTTTTTTATCAGAAGCGCAAACACAACCTGAAGGCTGCTGCGATAGGCTAACCAATATTTCATTTATATAAGGAAATTCCATATATTTTTGCTCTCTGAAACAATGGATGTGCAAATTTGTTGTTGTTTGGAAGTGGAAAACACTATTTAAATGATTAAATAACGTGTTTTCAAAGTTGACAAGCACTTTTTTAATACTATTTGTTAGATATTTCCAAATCCCAGTGACAAACATAAAGAGTGTCTAATAATAATGATTTATGACAAAAAACTGTAAATGCTAAATATAGAGATACAAGGTTTCAGAAGGACGATATTTACCATTACATTCCGCTTTCAGACATTTATATAAAAAACAAAGTATCAATAAATATCATCTGATAAAACCCAGATATTCTTTCTTATTACTTATTCTTATATTAAGACTTAAAAGACTGTTTAAGAAAGTGTCATTTAGCTAATGATTTTACTACTTTAACAGAAAATTAACAGCACAAAGGCTGTATTAGAATTACATAATATATTCTGCATTGCGCATTCTTGGTAATAACCTGAAGATCATTTGTATTCAAAAGAGCTTTCAAAAAGTTGATTGGCTATACATCTAATCATGCACTTTATATAAAAAATTCATATGATGTTTTAAGAGGGTTAGAGATGTTTCTGAGATCAGCGTCTCTCAGGCGCTCACTCAACATACAGTTCATCATTTTGGACAGCGGCGAAGTAAAAGCATATGGCCGACAGAGGAGAGAAAGCAAACCATCCACGCCTGATCATCCACAAAATCAGCTCATCAGTATAGGAATGCTGAAGATCCGGATCAGATAGCATACAGAATAAATAACCACACCAAACATCACATAGCGACATTTCACCACTGTATTTAATAAACGCACGGTCGAGGCACACTACCACGCTTTAAAATCTCAACGTCCAATCTGGCATCCTCAGGGTTTCTTTTTCTCAACTTCAAGACTTCTACAAAAAGAGATTCAGAGGAAAAAATTGTCAGTGGATTTGACAAGGTTTATGAAGTTCACTGCATAAATATATTCAAAACATTAAAAGTTTTATTTGAGGCTCAGTAGCAGCGGGATATTAGTTAATGTGTGTTAAATAGTCTGTACTTATTATTGTTGGACGGGCAAAAATTCTGACCACCAAAGCTTTCTTTAGAGCACTCTGTGCGACCGTTAGAAAAGACTGCTGTGCCACTAACTGCAGCTAAATGGTTTGACTGGATTTGTCTTTAAAAATCTGTCAGACATTAGCTGCACGCCTCTACACAAAGCGAAATATTTCACAGTCAAATACGAGAGTTTAACGGCTGTCACTAATACAGGGAAGAAGCGTCATAAAATCGTGCACATGCATGATCACATGATGAATATGTGCTGTGAAATGCAAATGGGACATAATGATGCCAAACGGAGACTCCGTGCGCAGGGTTTCCTGGCCCGAGGGACTCGGAAGACGGATAGCATGATGAGGGATTCATAAGAAGATTATTATATTCAGATCCTAGCTCCCATGTGAATAAATGCATAGCAATCATAAAAATATGAACCTCCGTGTACAGTGAGGTCTTCAGAGACATCGTCAGCCAAAACAGGCCGTGATTTATGAAACAATGAATAAAAAAAGGCAAGAAAGAGGCGAAAAGAGTGAGCGAGCACCTCTGTGGCACAGATGAAAGAACAGCTTTAGCGGAATAATATTTTCAGAATTAAAGAAAAAAATCTATCTAAAATATTTAAAGCTCACACACAATAATCATATTTAAAGAACATTCCCCCCACAGCTAGACATGAAAGAAAATAATCTCAAGTCCATTTGAATGGGTTTTGGAGAGAAATTGATCAAATTCTGTGACCTTAGGAAACAATGGACTGAGAAGATATGAAGAAAGATGGAAATACACACAGCTTAAATGACAAACGATCTGGTTCAACAATGTTATTGTGTAACTTCATCCCCGGCAGTGGTTTGTCGATGTAACTTGGCCTCATCTATCATCCATTCTCTCACTGCCTCATTCTTGCCATCAAAACAATCAATAATCCATCCGATTCACAGACAATAATATTGTAGGCGGTGGCTGTGTGCGTCAGGGGCAGGTGAAAGGTCAAACATGTGTAATGAAGACTAACAGTCGGTCGCAGAATGTCAGACTGTAAATTCATCACTGGTCGTCTGGCATTGCCACCTGTTAAACCGATATTTTGTTATATCTCTTTCATTGAATCCAGCTGGTTTCATCTCTCTATAATCTTCTTTTGTGTTATCGATCTTGTCAGTGTATTTGCCATTCACGTTCCTCCGCGTTTTATACGTCTTGACAGATATCTGTGTTATAGTGCTTGGTAAAGCACTTCTTAAATTGATTTTGCAAACTGAGACACCGTAAACAATGAAATCATATCGACCTCGTCTATTATGAGAATAATCAGTGGCATGTTGGATTGCTTTATTTGATGCGTTCTGCTGTGCCATACGTAAGCGATAATGTACAGGTCAATGCCGGTTGTTATCGCAGAAATAAGTCCCGACCCTGTGATCATCTTGTATCACACTGAAGGGGCTTATTTCACGATAACAGCCAGCTGCTTGCACATTATCCCGCTTATTACACGGCTACTTGCCACATGAGAAAAAAAACTGGACATGAAATGTGAATTTGAAATATTTTATTAGCTCATTTTTACAGAATGCAAGACCTTCCGAGAGGAAAAGCTGTTTACTTTCCGTATTAAGGTAAGAAACGACGTTCAGATGTCAGGAACAGGCATTTTGGATTAATCATTTGTAAATATAATGTCATATATGTTGTTAAAAGACATATTTTTTATTTAATTTGTCCAAAAAAAAATGTCAAAATGATTTGCTCCATCCGGGTTACCGTGTGTTATTAGTTTTGAAAGGTTGTTATCTGGGAAAAACGAACCTGGAAATGTCGCGACTGGCCAATCAGAATCAAGCATTCCAAGGAGCTGTGTAATAATGGGATGACAACATCTCACCGCAATGCTGACAAAGTTAACTCAACAGGATTGATTGTGATTCCGCAAAATTACCACATATGTAACAATATACTGTCTCTTTAGTATATGAAAAAAGTATTGGGACGCCCCTTCTAATGAACAGGTTTGAATACTTTACTGTGAACACCATATAATGATATTCTGGAGAATTGTTTTTAATTTTATAGCAACAGGAAACTTTTCTACTTTAACATGACAGTATCACTGTGCACAAAGCAAGATTTATAAGGAAATAATTGATTCAGTCTAGTGTGGAAGAACTGAAGTGGTCTGCATGAAGTCAGCAGCTGAACACCTCTGAGCCATACACTCATCATCCAGACTCAGGGGGTCACCCGAACACAGGGGTTCAGTCATTTCGGGGCCCTTCCAAAATTGTTGCAACACAGATGGAAACAAAATTCTTTAATATGGTATTGTATCATACATCATTCATATTTGTTTTGATTGGAATTACTGGAATAGATAAACATGTTTATTAGAAGGAGGCATCCCAATAGTTTTGTCAATATAGTGTGTTAAAATATGTCATCCGTGACGCTTGTCCCTGTCCATCACACACACGCACGCACGCACGCACGCACACACACACACACACACACACACACTCTTCCATATATCCATCCAACCCTGAAAACCCTGGCTCCTTTAGAATACATTGAACTAAACTCTGTTGGGAGAGCTTGCTTATTCGAGTCTGTTGGCTCATTGGTTGGGAAGCACAAATAATGATCAAGTCAACCAGAAATATATGCTACAGAGAGAATAATATGATTTTGTTTATTAGACTTCAATCATTAGAAAATGTTTCTAGGACCCTGAAGCCAGGGCCGGCCCAGCCTCTGTTGGTGCCCCAGGCAAGATTTTAGATTGCGCCCCTACTATACAAAAAAACACCAAGTAAATATAAAAAACATCAGAAAATTAACTTTTTTTAACAGGAAAATTCATATTTATTTTAATATAACATGAATTGTGATTAACATGAATAAGAAGTAAATAAATAACAAAAAATATTTGTAATAAAAATGTTTCTAATTACATACTCATTGTTTGAAAATAACGCTGAAAATAAAATAAAACTTTCTCAATAATACTGTTGAAAATTAGAGCTCATAAAACGAATATTTGATTAGTATTATTATTATTTAGATAAAGGTCAATGACTACGTTGTTTTTAACATTTGTAAAGCTCTGCGCAAATGCTCTAGGAAAACAAATAAAAGCTTATTGTATTGTTTTGGATTTTCCTAAATAAATGGCATGACCTAGTCACAGTGCCAGTAAACACTTTTTGCAGTTCACTTAGTTGAAAGCAGTCAAAAACAGCATGCAGTGTCAGTGCTACAAGTAAAATGGTTCTAAATAAGCAAGCTGCTCCGAGTGGGATTCGACTTAAAACAGGCAATGATCCAATGATCCAGGCCACAATCTAACACAAATAATGTGGAGATTTCTTTAAATCGGTGAAGTTTACCTGCAAAGACCACACTTGCTGGTCTCCATTACACATGCATAATGAATGCATTAAGATTATCAATCATAGTTAATCATAATCGCGTCATGATGCAAGAAGCTGTTCACATGTTGTGTTTTTGAGCTCTCGTCTGGCGCCCCCTGGTCATTTTGCGCACTAGGCAACTGCCTATGTCGGCTATGCCATGGGCCGGCCCTGCCTGAAGCTAACATGACCATCTCAGAGTCATATTAACCAGCTAGTTCAATCAGTACAACTAATGCTAATGCAAAGATCTTTGCTGTCTCTCTCGCTGAGTCCGGAATCGCATACTATGACAGTATGTGCTGATTTAAATTAAGTACCTGCCTTTCGATTGTTAAACAGTACATTCTATATAGTACGTGTAAAAAACGGACACCCGCTTTGAAATGTATTAACTTTTGAAATGTGACGGTTGCTCAGCTCCCGGGGCATCATGGGATAGAGATGTGTCCACACAGACCATCCGGGTTTTTCATGAGTACTGCTTTTTGCGTACTGAGGTTTCGGACATACTACTTGTGACTAATACTCATTTTCACCTACTATATAGTATCGAAGTGAGTGATTTCAGACGCACGGTCCAATATATAAACAATATAAACATTAAGTTAAACAATCCTATTGCATTTGAGTGCCCTCCAGTTGTCCATACAATATATAAATATATACAAATTACATTTAGCAATCCCGTCAAGTAAAGAATCAAAACAAAGATGTTGAAAATCACAGCTAACATTACCTTCTGTAAATTTGCATCACTGGAAGTACTACTGGTAAAGTGCGTTGCATTGTGAGATCTAGATCTCGTTGGCTGTGTTGTATACTAAGCATCTCGGGAAATGTACCGTAAATACGTTTAGCAGATGCACACACACAGTCCCCACCGGGATATAAAAACAAGGCCACCTACGCACACGCACGCGCTCACACACACGCGCACGCACACACATACGCACACAACACACACGTGTAGGCCTGCAGTATGAAAAGCCTGAGTAATGTGTCAAATATAAGTGTAAAAACTTGCATAATGCATAATATGCACATCTGACCATTAGATTAATATGTGACATACAGATTTAACAACCACTGGTTTCGGTTGTTAAGATACTACATTTAAAATAAGTGAAAATGTTTGTGTCATGGTGCTGGCAAGACTGGGCCTCATTAATCCCCTAAAAATCGATTGTTATGCATTTGGTCTAGTATTTGTCACAGTGTCTGCGCTTTATAAGGTAAAATCCATTTGCGATTTCAGGGTTTGTGCAATGCCTTGGAGAAATGCAAATCTATTAACACCAGCTGTGGGTCAATCTGGTCTTATTACAGCACATTTTGGCAAATGTAATAGGTCATCTGGGTGTTTGATTCATACAAAAACTCCACACTATGCATACATACTGCTAGAAACAGGGTAGTATTTTACTACGCTATAAGCCTTCTTTGTTTCTGTCTTTTTATTCATTTGTCTTCCTTCATACTGTACCAATACCCCTCCCTTTCCGCCACTTCTGTATACTCCCTCATTCTGGTCCCATTTCCCCTCCCAGCCCCCCGGCTCTCATTTCCTCATTATCCCTCCGCAATTCATTCGTATCTCATTTTTCGGACAAAATCCGGAAAAATTGCAATCACTTTTATGCATTCAGTCCTGGGCAGGGGTCCAGCAGCAGTGCGGCAGAAAGGTAGAGAGACAGACCTGCTCTCGCAGAGCGCTCAAAGGTAATAAAAGAGCGATATAATAATTATGACATTTCTGTGCAAGAACACCTGTGTGGGAATTGGTGGAGAGGAACTAAATGCGGCTTGTTCGAAGCTCCACCAAGGACAATAAGACAAAGACGAGATAATATGCATGAAAATGTGAAAGAGGAAACAGAGAGACTATTGAAAGCCCCAGGTACCTGCACTAATTACCAGAAGGAACACATTAAAAATAAATGCGTCATTATGTTAACAATTAATATAATTATGTTTGTCCCGACGGCCACACTATCCTTTGTGTGTGTAATGTGTGGGAGTGACAGAGCTGCAATAAAAGAGTGTGTTTTTGTATGTGTGTGTGTGTGTGTACAGGTTTGGCAATACTTGTGAGGCCAAAATTTAGTCCTCACAAGCATGTCAAAAAAATTATTTTAAATACCTTGCACAAGTTAAAAGGCAAGTGTAACATTGGTCCTTTGGTTCACATCTCAGGAGATCCATTTTTCATCAAAACAGAAACCTAATAAGCACTTCTAAGGAATATTAATAATATTGACATGCCAGCTCACTTTTTTTGTGTCTCTTGATCTGTACTGTCTCCCTTTTTAAACACGCACTCACAAACGTAAGCCAGTTTTGATGAAAAACCGAAAGGCCGTGTGTTCTAATATCACACGCGTACAAGAGAAAACAACCATCTTTCTTATTAATGTTTGCTTTGCTTCGCACTCATATCTATGATGACTTTTCTGCATATTTATGCTGATTTTCATAACACAGAAACCAACCCACTATATTTAAAGATGTAATTTACATATGCTAATGGTAAGAAACTAGCATTTTCTTGCATAATCTCTGAGAGAATTGCTATATTCACTCCCCCTCAGTTTACACATGGACCCCCGTCGCATCAGCCAGCATTTACTGTTATTTTTCTCTCATTGACTATCACACTGTGAGAGACTGTTGGGTGTTTGTAATGTATTTGACTGTCATAATCAAAAGTTTTAAAGAGCGTCTCTCTCTAATTTGTCTCTCTATAAAGTCGCCGCAACAATGCTAAACCAAATCAAAAGCTGTGGGAAAATAAGAAGAAAGGAGGAACGAGCAGCGAGCGATGTCAGTTTGTTTGTTTATTGTCGGATGAATGATTTGATTAATTTATTTTTACCCTCATCATAAGCAAAACTTTAAACACAAACAACAAAAGGCTGAATTCAATTACTGTGTTGTGCAACTGTCAAATCGCCTATGAAAATAAACCACAAAGATGTAGCTCTGAAGACTGCTAACATACATAACTGCTTTTGATTTGTAGTGTTTTTAATGTTGTTGAATTGTTTTGACTCCTGACCATAACTGTTTACACTGTTATTGTGAGTATAAACTGTCTGCTTTGATTACAGTGACAGTCCATAACCTTTAAAAACTTTGTTGATATACATTCAAGACTTTTGTAAATGGCTATATTCCAATATTTATCAGCCGCTGGAAACGAAACAATTATTTCATGACTAGAGGATTTCTGCCTTCCAGATGTTCTTGTAGAAATGGGTTGTGGCAGCTTATGTTTCCATATAGATGTGTCAGAGGTTTGCCATGCTGTGCTTAAGACTTCCAAAACAACTTTATTTGGTTGGACTGCCTTTCAAAAAACCAAACACTGTATTTTATAATAGATACATTTACATATTGATGTGATAGTTGTAATTCTGCATAAATTCCAAATAATAAAATGGAAAGACTATGACATACAAAAAAAGGAAAATACATCGTTTTAATAGACTGTGCTCTAATGAATGCTAAGACTTTTATAAAAGATAATTGGAGAAGATTCAAATGATGATTTTTAGATTTTAAGACTAATTACAGAGTATTAGAGCCAATATGCTATATTGAGAATGTCATTGCTATAATGTGCATCAATATTAAGATAATGGTCGTTCGATATGGGTTGTAAATCGCATGCCTTTAGTGCTGCTAAAATTCATGCCAAAACCTTTTTATTTACTTTGTATTGTGTCGTTCCATGTTGATTCTGTGCAACAACAGAAGAAAAGAAATGTCTTTTGTGTCCATGCAGCGGAGGTCAAATGGGTTCAATGTTGTTTTATGACCAACGTTCTCCAAAATATCTTCTTTTGTGTTCTGCAGAAGAAAGAAAGTCATACAGGTTTGGAATGATTCAATAATTTTTGGGTGAACAATCACTTTTCATTCCCCTTATCTCATTCTTTATTGTTTTATAAGAAAACAGCATTCTGACTGTAGTTTTTGATCATCCATTAATAGTGACAAATTCATTAACACACAAAATGGATTAAAATCAGCGAGTATGAAATTAAAATTGTTAGAAAGCACTGCTTTTGTTTCATTTATGCTAATGTAAAAAGGGAGAAAGGAACCAAACGCCGATAGTTACCATGCAAACAATCACTCAGCACTGGCTCGCTGAAGTGGAATAAAGAGAATCAAAATGAAACGCGAATTGGCAAACCAAAGCGGAAGCGAGAGCAAAGAGTTATATAAAAAGAATCGAAAATGAGAAGAAAAAGATTAGACAAAACCTATACGAAGGAAATGAGATGGGGGTATTGAAGTCGGCCCATCAGGAGAGAGGTTTTGTTGAGCTTATACAGTAGTTGATTCTGCTTCAATGTGTGAAGAAGAAAGAAAACAAATAGACTATCAGCTGACGGTGTAGAAACTGAGGAGCTACCTTTCATTTTTTCCTCTAATATTAGAGACTGCCACTCAAAAGTGTTTGTTGCACGATATCGAGGCCATAATAAGACTTGTTTCTTTCAAACTGTCGGAAAATTGCATCAGTTCCCTTGTTAGGCTGCGATAAATGTCTTGCTCTCTCCTTTATTTGGAGTGTGAAACCGTGTTTGGCCCCAAAGGATTTTTCTCATAAAAGATGAAAATGAAACTTTACACACATTCTCTCTCTCACTCACACACACACACGCACACACGCGCGCACACACATGTTATATGAATATGATGAGGCATGTTTAATTGTGTTTGTTACAGAGAGACTAGTTAAAGAAAATTAAAAGTATTCTTTTTATTTAAATTATTGTTCTCTTTTCATGTGCAGAAACGCAAATAGAAACACAGGCGCCATGCTGAATAATATAAAATATTAATACTCATACCTCCAGTTGTTAAAGAGAAGCCTTATCTTCAGACAGCATGGTCACAATTCCATAACTGACCGTCTGATGAAATATTATCAAGAGCTGACTAAAATTATACCAGGCCTGTGCTACACAGCTTCAGGAGTCAAGCACCTGCTTGCTCAGAGTTACAAGATTGATACAATAAGCCCTTAGAACTAAATATTCCGCTTGGAAGCAAATGCCGTAGACACCTGACATAAAAAAAACCTAGTTGTTTTGGAATCCAATACTACGCAACTGACTTGCAATTTCTCTGGGTATTTCTTCCTGTCTCTTCACCACATTCCCATTTTTCATAGTGTGATAATTAAGGCTTCACTGACTAAATTATACAGTCCTTGATGAGGCAAACAAAGACAAATCTGTTCTCTGATACGAAGGCTGGGGAAAAATACTTTCATTCTCGAGTTATGTGTTCTTCATGCGGTCTTATTTAATCATGTGCACACTAGAAATACCACTGTCTGTGAATTTTTTGTGTATTTGTGCATCTGCGTTTGGGTGGTACACAAATCCCTGGTGATCAGCTTCAGATCTTTATCAGAGCATTAGACCACTAGAGCACACATCGTTCTCTCTCTGCTTCATTACGTTTGTAATAAAGACAGCTGTTTAGTAGAAAATGTACAAATTTTACTGTCATTGATACCGAGACAGACATCTTGACAAGGCAATCTGTTTAAAAAGGGCTCAAAGACAAATAAAAAATATTAAGAGCTGTCTGTCAATGTTTTTGTGCATTTACAGGGTCATGCAAGACCCAATGCAATATAGAAGAGCTATCAAAGAGAGTTCAAATCAAAATTTTCTATTTAGAAACTATGGTACACTGTGCTTTATGTCAGATGGGCGGAGTTTTGAAAAGAGGGGCGGGTCTAACCCAGTGGTTTAATCTGGTAGAAATTCTAAAATGGCAAAAACTCCAACTGAAACTGTAGTTACTTGCACTGTTTCTGGCTGTCAAACACATCTGAGCGTGTAAATAGCTTATACCTCCTATCGTTACTTTGCTATAGCGCACATGTATGAACTTGAGGGAAACTGACCTTCTAACTGACTGATGATATTTAGTTATCAAATGCAATGAAATTCAAACTTTTTAAAGTGTGTATGAGGGTGTAGAAGTCCTATATTTAAACAAAAGCTACAACAAAATCTTATATCAGATCTTGTTTGACGCTTTACAAACGACTGCAAAGGTAAACAAGTTATCCAGGGGTAAAGCTTATCTTGCAAAATGACCAGTGGGATTGCTGAAGTTCCTATTCATCTCTGTCCTGTTTTTCTCAATGACCTTCGTTCGAAGACGAAGCTTAATGCTATGAATAGTGTGTGTTCATGTTTGTGTATGTCCTTGTGGGCTTTGCTATGTTGGAAAAATGGCCGGGAAGTGACCGCCTGATACCCAGAAGCACAAATCTGTCTTAATATTGTCATAGAGAAAAAAATCAGAGATTATCAAAATGTTGAAATCCAGTTGAATGTCGGAAAATATTTAAGAGGCAATTTTCTATCTTAATGAGTGCATTCTATATGGAAAATCAACATTCAGTTTCTGTATGTCAAATTTATAACTGAAAATTAAAATAAATTTTAATGTAAACAATATGACTATTGCTGTAATTATGAAGCCAACCTCGAATTCAAAAGTAGCAATAACACAGTTCCATTTAGTCATGTTTTAAATTTAAATCAATACATTTTAAATAACTTCATTTAAAGAAGCTAGACATCATGATGTTCTCAGAGACAAAAAACGATTTTTTTCACATTTTCACAAAATTATTTCACATTAATGATTTTGTCACTTGGGTGGTAATTTTACCCTGAATGTCGTTTCATTTCTGGCTCACCGTATTAGTGTGTGCCCACGCCAGCGCCCTTTCTCTGAACTTAAGAGATACTAATACGAGTATCAATTGTTGTGGCAACCTGTTTGCTATTGTAATCATCCTTTGAGTTTTTAATGGCTTCTATGTTAAACACCGTCGCGAATAAGCATCTCAACAGAAGTTGTTATTTCCACTCCAACGAGCTTTGTTTATTGCTATCAGTTACTAATTAAATCAGATGCGGTGGGAATGGCAGCGCTTGTACCAGAGCGCATGTGATAGGATGGATTATGGTCTTAGTTAATGCGAACGGGCACAATGCGCTTATTCACTGGTGCACGACCGGGGACTTTACATCACATAATCAAATAATCATGTCCCAAACCTCATTACTGTACTGCTATGCATCTTCATTCATGGAGGACTGCCTTCACACTCTATGGTGTGCGTCGTGATCCGTGCAAGATTTTTTTGCCTGTTTGCAGAAGAATTACTGTGTTAATTAATGGAATATTTTAGCTTTAGTGGTTGAAGATTCCCAAAAGGCTTTGATACCTTTGTACCTAAAACTCCTTAAAGGTGCAGTGTGTAGTTTTTTTAGAAGGATCTACTGACATAAATGCATCATAATATACATAACTATGTCTTCAGAGGTGTATAAAGACATAACATAATAAAGCGTTGTGTTTTTATTACCTTAAAATAACCTATTTCTGTCTACATACACGGAATTTGCCCTGTTGTTTCTAAAGTAGCCCTAAATGGACAAACTGCTCTACAGAGCGTGTTTCGTGAATACATTAACTCTTTTGGCAAAAAAAGCGAGAACGTGACAACATCTTAGTCCTGTGGCACAGTGGTTAGAGCATGGCACTAGCAATGCCAAGGTCATGGGTTCGATCGCAGGGGATTGCACATAGTCAGAAACAAATGTATAATACAATGCAATGTAAGTCGCTTTGGACAAAAGTGTCTGCCAAATGCATAAATGTAAATGTGTGAGCCACCGTAATGCTTCAAAAGGGAGGTGTGGAGAGAACCGCTGGTCGCAGTTCACAACTTCACCACTAGACCGCTATCTCCACATTGCTCCTTTGACTTTGACATTGAAATGACATTTGTTGATGGTAAAAGTTTAGAGCAAAGCATGAATCAAATCTGTTTTACTAAAGCTGAGATATTACTGAGAATTAAATTTCTCAGAATTTTACAGATTTAAGTGTATTTAATATAAAACAACAGAGACATTAAATATATATTTTTTTCGTATGGGGAAAAAGGGAGAAGATATTCTACACAGAGCGAGGGAGAGAATGAAGCAGACGGACCAGTTTTGACTTGTGAAGACTTTAATGAACAACGGTCCCCGACTGAGTAACGGTAATCTATTCTGACTCCTTCCTCTCATTCACACAGTTACACTGATAAAGCTCATAGGATGAAAACTCACAACAGCTTCTCATCACAGGCATAAGTAAACAGCAGAAAGGTCAACATTAATCTGCTTCCACTTTCATATACAATAACCACTGTTTGAACTTCTTCCATTTTAATATTTTACCCAGAATTCCTTCAGGCCAACCAGCACATAAGAAGATCTATCTCCTCCAACCACTAGATAACTCTTGACACAAGCATCAAAAGACACGCAGGTTTACAGAAATCCTTAAGAAATATAATCTTTATTATTTTACAGACAGCTGTCTGGAGATATCAGGCGTCTATGAGAATTGTACCTGTGGACTTTGTAGTCATGTAAGGGGGAGACAATCCGCTAGATGCCCATAAGAAAGACGAAATATCTAAATTATTTCTTAAAGACTGAAATGGAGAACGGAATATGAAAACTAAAATAAACTGAGAAAAACAATAGTCAATAATCTCAGATGGGCTTCCTCTAGAGTTTCAGAAGAGATCTCAACAACATTTCAAACTGATCTGCCAAGATACCAAAGTTTGCTATCAAACATAAAAAGAAATCAACATTTCTTATCAAATCCTTTGGAAACCAGTATGTCTTTGTCATGTTATCTTAGACTATACCTAAAAGCAGTCCAGTTATTTGCAGCCATATTTGTTCTTACTTCAGCATAAACATTTGATGCTCCAATAATACATAAATCACACAAATCTCCATTATTTTGAGCACAGGTATGAACGAGAAACATCGGAGCAATAAAAAATTGTCCTCTGGTGCTATTTTCTGTAAAACACACAAGGATCACATGGTCTGTTGCCAAGCAATTCTTCAGTCAGGTCATTCAGACCATAGTAACAGGTTGCAATGGTCCCTTTTTCATCTTTACGTGCCTCACAGAATATTTTTGCTGCTAATATAACTGGCAAATCCTTTTTTGAGGAAAGGTTGCCATGGAATCTGTTGTGTGTTACCAGGGAGATTTTCCCCACATGTTTTTCATCATTGCATCCTTTTAACACCCAGGTTAAGACACCTTTTATCTCTGTCTATATTTCCACAGTGACATTAATTACCTTACATTTTATCATATCGCTGAGCTACAGGAAGTGCAGAACTGTGAGCGAACAACATCAGCCCTGTTTAAGATAAAGACGTGTCCGTCACGCCTGCTAAAGAAATAACAGCGATGACACACGCAAGTCAAGATCGCAAGTGACAGCAGCTGCTTGAAGCCACGCTGTGATGATATAATTACAGACAGACTGATATCAGTTACACTCAGCAGAAAAATGAGTGCATTTTGAAATGGAAAAACACTGTCAGAGATCTTTCGCATGCGAGCGTGAAATTTATAGCAAGAAAGAGAGAAAGAAAGAAGAAAAACTGCCTGTTTGCTTGTCTACAGCTTCCTCCGTGTGTTGGTTTTAGAGATGTTTGCTCTTTTCATCCGGTCAGACAAGGGTCAAGCTGGGAGACAATATACACCATCCAAAACTGTCAGGTATTCCTTCACGTCAAGAAAAAAACGTCCTTCATCATTGTGTTTTCCTCCCATACGAGGTAGGAAGATGAAAGCTAAAGGGTCAGGAAGTTTCATCCTTTTCTTTCATCCTGCCCTCTCTCTCAACACTCAGGAAAAATGGCGGCCATTTGTAGCTATTCAGTCAAGTAAAATAGCTGCACGGAGGCACATTCATAAAATAAGTTATGAGGAGACACCTGTAGAGAACGACAGAGAGAGCAACAAACCTTGGAAACAGGGAAACGTGCCAGAGAGAGAGGGAGCAGGTGAGCACAGGCTCCTCGTGGGTAAACCTTGTGTCAATCTGCTGGTTGGAGGTGAACTCCTTTGAGTCAGGCTTGTGGTTTAGCCTGCCCTCCGGAGTTTGAGCAGAGGGAGGGAGATTGATCCTAATGCTGCAGATTATTTAAAGATAAGTGTTTCAGATCAGCAGATCCTAATGGTGGGAATGAAAGGCCGGTTCCAATAAAGCAGGATACATTATTGATCATTGTTCAACCAGCGAGCGTGGAGACCAGATCTGGGGTAAACAGTTAATTTAGAGCTAAGGGTAAGAACTATCGAACTGCTGTGAGAGAGAGAGAGAGAGAGAGAGAGAGAGAGAGAGTGAGAGCAAGACAGAGAAAGAGTAAACCACTCACAGTTCTACTTCCTGTACAGACTAAAAACTCATTAACCTGTATTGAACTGGAGCAACTCACCCCAGAGAATTAATTTAACTCCGTCCTGCAAACACTGAGATCTGCATGAATAACTCTTACTGTATAGCTGGAGAACATTTACAGGAGTTAAAGCCCAATAGAGAGACATGCAAAACTGCAGACAACATAGGCACCATCCCTATGTACAGTAAAGATTTTCCAATGAAAAGCTAATCCCAGAATGCATTGCAACTAGGTAGATACACAGAAACACATTTGTCCAGTTATTATCCACGTTGGACAACTGAAGGTGAATGGTAAATATACACATACTCACATTTTAGTCAATATTGAAAATAACCAATACAAATAATATTGAACTCCCGTTTTAAATAATATTTTGAGAGCTACAGTATAGAATGTACGCTTCGAATCTTGAGATTTCAGTTGAGCTTAGTTTTGGAACAGAGCCGCAACGAGCCTTTAATAAATAATGTAACCACCAGTGGTTTATGTAACTACCCAATATATTTCTGACACTTTGCATTGAAATCTTTTGGCCAGCAATACAAGATTTGTGGTTCCATATAAGGAACATTTTAATTTGATATTGAGCCATAACCGAGAGAGAAGGGACTGAATGTGTGAACATGAAGTGTGTGGAATATTTTTGCAACCTCTCCCATCTGCATCAGTGAAAAAGGTTAAGGGTCCGAAATGTAATAAGTACAAAATGGATCCCCTGTTGAACCGTGAGGCAAATAATGTGATTTACATGCGAAGTGGAGCATTACTCAACAGCGAGGCAGGAAAGGTCATAAGTTTACTAGAAAGAGAGGGAGGGAGACCGTCAGTCAGAATTACACCTCACTTGAAAATATGTTGTTAATTTATCTCTCTGGTTTTCTGGACGAAAGACAATTTAGTTAATGAATCAAACGCATGCATTTGAGAACGATGGCAGGTCATGTGTTACAAACCTAGAGGGTTTTCCAACGTATAGCTGAATATCATTCATCGTTTACCGCCGTCCTGCTGAATCATGTGGAATACGGAAGACAGCCAGTCAGCTTTAAAGAAATATCTGCTCTTATGTCTCCCATTTAAGTGTTATGAATTTGTTTGACGTTTTCTAGCTGTCTGACTGCTCACGGATGCCTGAATGACGAAGAAAATATGGTCAGTGCTATGGATCTTCTTGGGCCTTTAGCTGCCAAACAGATTCAAAACAGCCAAGTTAGAACATCAATACTACTGTGACCAGATTGATCTTTTGATTTGGAGATTTAAACTGGCACATACATGGGTTCGGAGGGAATCCTATGGAGTGATTTATTTCTTACTAAAGATTTTGACATTGCTTTGCAAAAATGAAAACAAAATATTCCGAATTTTGGAAATCATAAATTGTCGTTCAACACAACAACATTAAAGAGTTTTTTGCAATGATCCTCAATTTCTGAACAAGCCCAAGGTGCTGTCAAGTGCTGTCAAACTTTACTGCCACCAGCTTAATCCAAATGTTTACTGTTCTCATTTCTAACACAACTATTGATAGCAGTCGCGATTTCTTTAAAACTGCAAGGGAAGCTCAGCTTCCCCTATAATTGTCAAAAAATGAATGGTCAAATATATGTACTATTATGTTAACATTTTATTGACTAAAAATGCGTTAAACACGTTCATCTCGAACGAAAACAATTTCGTTCAGAATCAGCTACTTAGGTCGGCTGACTCGATTTCCTTCTCATTCATTCCCGTAGCGTACAGTGCATTACTCTGTTGAAGCCCAGCGTCCATTGACTTCAATGGGGCTGCTTTAAACAGTTTTTTTCAGTGCTTAGAAACAAGACGGTCATTGGATAATGCTGCGATTATGTCCCGCCCACGGACGCTCAGCGTCTCTGGGATGAATGGAGGAGTGGGCTGGCCCGGACTCCGAGCGTCTGCGTGATGATTGGAGGGTCTGTCATCTCTTTTTGATCCACTTTTATGTCCTAAAACGCTCGTTTTTTGGGGTCGACAGCTTATAAAAACGTATTTCTTGTTTTTTTTTTTAGCTTGTTTGCTATACACATTGTCACATATCAGCTTTTAGACATTGTTTTTTTTTTTTGTTATAATCATAAATGACAAGGAGGCGGCAGCTTCTCGCAATGCAAACGGTTCCGTGGTAGATTATGACGCGTATCACTCTGTGTCTCCATTTCCAACTCAGTCCCATCGCGGATTTTGCATGTGTAGTCGAAAGACAAACTGCTGCAACCTTCATCGTATATTTCACACAATTTCACACCACATTCATTGTTTCAGTTTAACATAATTCCCACATTTCCTCCCGTTGAGTTAAATATATATATATATATTAGATCGTTTGTTCATTAATTCATATAGTCACCCGTAACACAATGGGCCAAGGCCGTTTAAGCAGCCTAGCTCTGCTGGCCATTGAGAGGACACTGGTCAAGTCACTGGAAAAGACGCCTAGTTGGTACGACAGGGTTACAGAGCATTTTCTTGAAAAGGAACGTAGGGCAGAATTTACATATAAATAAATGGACAATTTTTATGATTTAGGCCGAAAATGAGCTTCCCCTCTTTAAAAGATCAGCAGCCGCCACTGATTGATAGCCAATGACAGCTGCTGTCAGTGCACATTCTGACTCTTTCTCAGTGTCAAAACAGCTCATGAGATGCCAAAGTCTGCAAGATTCAACCTTGATGTCTCTTATTTGCACGACCGTCACCTACTACATGAAAGTAGTCAATCACCAATGAAAACAATCAGCATGAGCAATTCAACTACACCGGGCCTTTGGGTATAGAGTGTAAATATGAGGATACTGTTAGTATGGATGTGAAAAAAACTTAAACTCTGGATAATTCGGCAGGTTTCAGAGATCTGAAGATGGCCATAAATGTGTGTTTTTTTTCTGATGTGTAAGGCTACGTGCACACTATCACGGTGCGAGCAAAAATATAAATGTCGTCTATCCTACCAGTAGAGTCAATTATGTGATCAGTCCCTTACTGTTAGTAGCCAATAAACATACTGTCACTGAAGTGTTCTCATTTTGACAGCTGTCATTCACGCTCAGTTCTTGTCAAAATGAATTAACGCCATGGGTTAATGGAACAGCTTGGCACAAAACAATGTCTGGTGCCACTTTAGTCTTATGATCCTATGGTATAATAAACACAATGCATTGCCATCTTAATATAAATACATCTAAATGCCTTGATAGCATGTTACACTTCCATTATTTAAGAGAGCACCGTGCCAACCCTGTTTTGTAAACTGACATGTAAGTTGGTTAGTCATCGAGTCCAACTTGACATGTCTTTGTCAGTATGCGTCACATGCATTGACTCCCATAACATGACATATGTTGATATGCTGTATTTTTTATATATTTACTGTTGTGACGATTTACTGCATTTGTTGTGACAACCGTTAAAATGAAAATAAAGAATAAAAATATCCTTGAGAAGAATGTACTATAGATGAAGCCTTGAGAGATGCCACTGGGTTAGCATACTAAGAAACAGCGTGTTGTATCTGAATGCCTTAAGGGTGAAGTGGAGCTAAGAGTGTAGAATCCAACAGACAGTGTGTTTGGAGTGTCTCTCTGTATGATTATGGATTATAGCTGTAATAATCTCAGACATCCACTGGCACACCTGCTGAAAAACCAGATTGGGATTTTTTTCTCCTCACCGAGGATTGAGCAGAATAAACCAAACCCTGTCAGCATTCCAGAACCTGATAATCAGATTCAGTTCTGGATATGATGCCCAGTCTCTTCTGCCAGAATTTCAAACATGAAATCGTTGGAATTGGCCTGTGTGTGCTAAACCACAAATAACAGTTGGGATAAGCAGGAAGAGTTGCTATTAAAGATTAGGGTTAAATAATAATTTCATGAAAAATACAAATATTTTCTCAATCCTTATGTCAGAACTATATGACTTTTTTACATTGGAACAGTGAAAGGCTGTGTGTATTTTTCTGTTAATTTGTGTATTCAGTTTAAGAAACTGAAGGTAACCGAAATATAACAAAAAATTGGCATCCCTTAGCAGAGAATGTAAAAGATTTATTATAATTAAAAAAGCACAAAAAGCAATTTTTTCACAGTGAAAAAATGCAGTTTAAAAATCATAGTTTGGCCGATAGTTTGAAAACAGCCAATGATCAGGGCCGAAATAGGTGGAGAAATTTAGTATCGGTTTTATACAACAAAGTTATTTTATCTATCCTAAGGTATAGGGTAAGCACCTCACAATTCATGATTTATTTATTTATTCGTTCTCAACCACATATAAAGTACATTTTATTAGTCTAAGTATTATAGTATTGCAATGGAGATAGTCAAGATTTTTTTAAAGTCCAAGAAAAGCTATGTGGAACTGAACTTACATTTACATTTATGCATTTGGCAGACGCTTTGATCCAAAGCGTTTTACATTGCATTATCCTATACATTTATACATAGGTATTAGCAATCCCCTGGGATCGAACCCACGTTGTTAACGCAATGCTCTTACCACTGAGCTACAGGAAAGCATTACTTAAATTAACTTTGACAATGAGCGGACAAAAAAAAGCATTTGTTAACCACATCTATGCATATTTGGCACATTTGCTCGTATTGCTCATAAAAAGGTAACATGTTTAATACTATTATTTATTTTAATCATACATATTTTTAAACTGGTGTCTACTTTCAATTTTATTATTCTTTTTGTACAAAAAGTCATCAAATTAATTCCAAATGATAAACAGAGTTTTGAGTTTTGACAGTATATTTCACAATATGAAGAAGTTCACTCTCCGCTCTCTGACCCCATTAAGTGCTGGAACTCTGGTGTGGTTTAATCTGCTTAAAGTGACGCACTAGCTGAAAATGGCAGCCAAATGGACCAGAGGAGGCCCAGATAAACAAACATCAATAATAGATGGAACCCGTCCCGAGTTGTGCTCAGCAGGAGGGTCGTATGACAGCATGAACCGTCTGTGGCCCCTGCATGTGCAAAGGGCCCATACGCCATTGATCTTGACCCCCTGCACTTCCTCATCATCTCCAGCAACACTCTGGGAAACGTAGCGACTTCTCAATCTTTAATGTCTGCTTAAGCCAAAAAGAAAGCAAATTTCTGTGGCCTGCCACCAATTTCCTCCTTTTTCTTGTTTCTATGGTTCTCTGAAATTACAAATCTCTTTTCCCCACGGTCCTATTTAGATCTGCTCTCTACAGCTGGGGACAATTACCCATAGGAAGCCGTGGGAGGTAGGAGGTCACATTTTGGAGTCGCTCAGGAAGTTCTGAAGGTGGTGGTTGCAAGATGCAGAGACGTAGGTGGGGTACAATGCAGACCTCGTCCTCAGAGGACAGGGATCTCACCCAGGGCACGGCATGACCCAGGGTCCCCCCAACCACCTCCAGAAGTGAGAGCCGCGGCACGTCTGTGAAGATTAGCCAAAACAAGGAAGAAAGGAAAGGCGTGGGATAAAAGAGAAAACTAAAAAGGAGGCGATCTCCCGAATATGCCTCGCCTCACGCTGTTGTGGGGGGTTGGTCATCTGTTTTGTCTAAGACTAACATCTTTTTTTTGTGCAATATTGCCTGCCAGGCATGTTGGCACATCATTGAGTGTACTGTAAATGCCAATAGAATCCTGTGACATGTTAATCCTTGTGTGTCAATATGATTACAATAGACAGAATCTTATCTGACATCCACAACAAACATTAACTCTGCAGAGCACATAGACCAGTGTTAGTCACTCATTATTATTGAATCACCACTTTTGAGGTTTTAAAAGCATCAACACGTTATGTGTATTTTTTCCTAAACATGAACGATTAACAAACTCAAAGATGAAAATGTACTCACCATACACTCAACTTAAAACGTTCTTCACATCGATACCATTTTTGGTTCCGCAAAGAACCATTCAGCCAAAGGTTCTTCAAAGAACCATCTCTCTCTTACTCTTTATTATCTGAAGATTATACATTTTCGCCACAAATAACCTTTTGTAAAACAGAAAGGTTCTTCGGATGTTAAAGGTTCTTAATGGAACCAAAAGGTTCTTCTATCGATGATGTCAGTCCAGCTTTACACTGTTATTCTATGAAAAAAAAAAAGTGAGAACATTTAGCTAAACACAGAAGAATGTTCCCCCCAAAAACGCCATTGGGGTCGAAAAACCACCATGAAGACGAGAAAAGAATGCATCATACCTTCAAGCCTTGGTTTTTAGTGATCATTCATTTGTCCTATTACTCAACTTCATTACCACTCTGTCCAGTTTCCAGAATATTATGATCTAAGCATACCAGTTCATGAATGACACCATTATTGAATCTGCACCAGAGGAGCAGGTGGTGCATTATGGGATATCAGTCTAATAAACACTGAGAATGACCACAAGACGGAGATAGGATTGCATTGTAGAGTATTTTGTTTTTGAAGTGGCCCCTGCCCGTTAATAATTCAATGTCTGCTGTTACCTCTGTTATCCGTCCATCTCTCTCTTTCTCGGTTTCACTTTAAATGCTCTATCGTGCTTCACTCAGGAGAGGCCACATATACAGTATATACAAACACTCTGATTTGTGCGAATATAGTTAAACGCTAAATTTGACATTATTACTTTATCTGTTGTGTTCTGCAATCATACTGGCTTCAAACATTGACACTCAACTCGTGTTTCTAGCTGTATACATACTCTATCTTTTCCCAAGATTAGATCTACTCATTTCCCAAGCCCCGTGACGACTTCGAACCCCAGCAAAGCTCATTAATCACTCCGCACCATTACTTACAGGTGAGCCCTAGACATGTCCTCTACACATGTGATGCGAGAGACCGCTGGAATTAGAGAGACTGACACCTCATTTACACACCTCTAATGTTCCCTTCTTCTAATTTCACAAACAGTACATACCTTGCATTATGGCGTCTCATATTTAAAAATTGCAGCCCTTGTTTGGCGTGCATCTTAAATAGATGATAAACTTCATCATGCTGCACTTCAAAACCGCATATTTTGTGGCTCTTAACACAAACAAACACGTCGCACCCTCCTGTGACCTCTCGCCTATCGCGCTTGCTGTTTCTGAGGCTGACCCGTGCACCTGAGTTAGCAACCTCCACTGGCCGGCATTTATCTCAAACGGATAATTAAAGCTCACAGAGAACCCGGTTCCTCCAGACCTAGTTGGGGCCAGGGGTGACATCATTATCCCAGGATCAGAGACGATGGTGGGGGGAGAGCTTTGTGATGTGACTCCTCCTGGACCTGGTCATTAAAACAGCCTGCCTTCATTCATTATGGATGTGTTGTGTGCTCGTCTGGGGCTTTGTTTGCTGTTAAACCAGCCTGCCTCTAAAGAGCTGAGCGAGAATGAAAGGAGGAGAAAGTGTGCGTTTCTGGAGAGAAAGTGACAGAGTGACAGACACAGACAGTCAGAGTGTGAGAACGGGAAGAAGCGGAGCGTTAGTTATTGGCTATGAAACTCTTTCCTTGCAGCATCCAGGAGGACTTACGGGGGGCTTTATTTACTAAAAAGCAGTTTAGAGGAGTTGCGAAAAGCCGGCGTGCCCCCGGTAAACAAGATTGATGGGCCAATCAAAGCAAATTGTGGGAGTTCTGGGAAGGTGAAAGCGTGCACATAACCATTTCCTCGAGATCAACTTCAGACCTCCAAATCATAACTTTCCCCTTCATTAGCGATAACAGAGAGCTGATCTTAGGTCAGCTGTAAGGCTGGTAATAGCCTCATAACATCGGGCTCAGAATGCTCCCTCACCGAAATGAGAATGTGAAGAAACTACAGGCCTTATTACATCAGTTCCTGTCGTGTGGGGACTTACACGTGTCCACTGGTTAAATTTGCTGTGGTGGCAGCTGTGTGGCAGTTTAATGGGGGATGTTGTGCTGTTTTGCAGAGGTACAATGAAGCGGCGATGTTTCCATGACAATCAGTTATCTGTGAACGCAGCACAATTTCATTCGGGATTTTAATGGGTGGCAATGACATTGGGTAAAGACACAACAGAAGATCGAGGCAGTTAACACGCACACACACACACACACACTCCTCTCACAGTAATGAAATCAGATCTCCAGCGCACTTCACTGTTTTGAAAATGGCTCCGTAGAGGACAACACAAACGTTTCAATGAGTTGCGTGAAATCAGAGATAGATGGAATCACTTAGTGCCGGCATTCACAATTCGCCACTTTCGAAGCAAGATAAATAGTCTCAGTGCTGTGGGAACTGTCCACCTTAGCTAAATTCCCTCTTTCTGGTTTTCCCCCCTCTCTCTCTCTCTCTCTCTCTCTTCTGTTCTGCTGATGTATGCAGAACACAACAAACTCCACATGAAAAGCGAGAAAAAACTAGGCTAATTTCCATTAAAAGATGACAGTTTTAATGGCAAATGAACACACAATACTGCCGATAACGTCCTACGCTAATGAACCGACTCAGCGTTTTTTGGGACTCGACTGGCAATTACCGAGACATTGCTTCCCTTTCCCATCATCGCTCTCTCTCTCTTTGCCACATTTCCTCCTCCCAAGGAAGTTCTTCTCCCCCGCTGCTCCAATTTGTTCCTGTGACTTCTGAACTTTGGCTGGGAGGGGACAATTTATCAAATCACAACCGTAACAAAAATTCAATTAATTAAAGGTGCTGTAAGCAATTTCAACCGTTTTGCTACTTTCTGCTTGATTTAGCCACTGGATTAGGAACCCCACATCAACTTCAATGAGGTATATGCACACGGGACGATGGCCTACTTCCGCTAAAATCACTGCCAGCTAGGTCACTTCCGCTTTCAGAGCACTAAGCGGATTTTCACCAAGTGATAACTATGTATTTAGTAAGAAAACGTTCAAATTTTGGCAAACCGACAGCACTACGGGTGAGCATTGTTAAGTGCCTCTGTGATCATGTCTCTATAAGTGCAAAAGTTCACTTTGCTTTTTTCATATGTTGATGTACCTTGAAACAGATTACCTTTTTGGTTGTCGACGTACGGAGAAGGGTTTGAATAATTAGACTCGTAGAATCGTAATCCTATGTGCATTATGAAGTCAAACGCCATTGTTCCCTATGGCGCCGGATGTAACAGAGCTGGCAGAGATTTTAGTGGAAGGATGTAATCGCTCCGTGTGCATATACCTAATTTTGCGCTCTTTTTACAAATCCCGCTCTCTGAATACAATTTAGCCAATGTGATGTCCGGAAACCGAAACTGAGTGCTATCTGAGTGAATCATTTTCTGACTGAATAAGCGAAACGCGATTACTTTTACGCTCCACTCTTTTTCTCAAGATGGAGATCAAAGTGATATCTGTCAGGTATATTTTTTTGTGTGGTATTATCAGGTATTACGTTATTTGTTATATTTGCACACGTAAAATATTCATTGACAATGAAAAAATCGGAATAAAAAGTTTAAAATTAGATTACAGTTATTGCTATGAATAGTGTACTCCTTAACCACAGAACGAACCATTAAATAAAATACCAGGCTTTGTTTTTTTTTTGTTACCATTGTAAACCAATGTGTGATGTGCTAAATGAATAGATGTGATGTTTTGTGATATGTTATCTTAATGCCCCTTCTTTGTCTCCATGTCTCATTCCTGGGGACACCCAAGTCCAACAGACTCAGCTCCAGCCCACCCATCTACTTTATACACTGTATATATACTGTATATATGAAGTAGCTTTTTCTTCAGTGCAAAATTGTGACATGTGCTATAGAAATAATTTTGACTTTGACTACATGGATCCTCACACCATCGGGTCATAGCAGGAAACCCATTGTGTGCATTGTGCTTTGTGTTTTTCCTTGCTAGGAAGGATTTGCTTGCTGGCATATTACAACATTACCATGGGTGCAGGCCTTGCTATGAGAGACTAGCTTTTTGCCGGACTTTCTGAAACAGAGCATCAAGTTATCTTAAGCTGCCTTGAGTCTTATCAATTATGTGAAATGTCCCATGTAAATATATCAATGTCCAGTGAAAATGTTACTGATTGCATTGTATATGCGATCAGTATATTGTGTTTTTTACAATTGTACATTTTCAAAGTAGCTGACATTTTTCTAAATTCATATTTAAAGTAAATTCAAATTATTTGTTACAGTTTTGTTAAGATAAAAACGTTTCATTTATAACAATTTTACCAACACAATAATAATTATACATGTTATTTCATGAATTTACAATTGTAATGTACAATACTGACTATTCAGTAAATATTTCCATCCATCCATTTTCTACCGCTTGTCCGAACTACCTCGGGTCACGGGGAGCCTGCGCCTATCAGTAAATATTTCTTCAATGTAAATTGTTGTTGTTTATCAATAAACGTGTGAGTAAAACGCTTTGTATTTGGTTTTAATATTTCTGCATGACAATACAGCAGAACAATACACTACAGGGGTATGATAAAAATGGATAAACTCTAAACTGGTGCCTTCAAGCACCCAAGGTGGTTCCAGACCATTTTAATAAAGGGTTCCTCAAGAAGCCTTGAGGGTTACTCGAAGAACCACACTTCGTGAAACGGTGCCTTGAGTTTCCCTTGTGGGTTCCGCCGGTGTGGCAATGTGAAGAACCCCAAATGGTTCCTCAAAGAACTTTTATTTTAACAGTGTACCTCAGAGCTTAAGCAAAAATATTTAATTTGAGGACTTAATAATAATAGGGCGTTTTAAAGAATGTTTATAAAAATAGTCAAACAGCTAGCATCCCAAAAACACCCATGCACGAGTGATCGCTGGAGAGTAGAGACCCATTTTTGCTTGGTATGTATATCTCTCTATATGCCTGGGAGATTTGACTATACTGTCAGGTCAATACCATAATCACTAGTTCTATAATCACCTTGAACCAAGTATTTCAATATCATAAGTAGACTTTGAATTAAAGATGGGCAGTTTCCAAATGAATATAAATCTTCCCACCTCAATTAACCCCGTGTGAATCCTCCACTTTCTCACTGTCATGACATCATTCCATCTCCTCTTGCCAAGGTTTTGACAGCCCAATTTGAAAGCTGATTCCTGTTGACTGGAGAGAGATTTCCTGTTTGCTGTTTGACTCACGTACTGTTTAAGCAGTTGTCATCCCATGCTCACAGACGTCGGATATGAAGATGAAGATTTTGGTTGTAAACATTTCTAATGAAAAATCTATCTGCTGTAAAAATAAATTAATAATAACATAATTAAAACAAAAAGAAAGATTTACCACAGAGATCAGTACATTTACATAAAACATCTGAACTGATTCATTGAAATAAATATACACTAGACCAGGGGTTCTCAAAGTTTACATTAAAAGGTTCGAATCTGAATTCTCGTAAATGTCAAAGGTCCGGTACAATTCTTATTAAAAAACTTGCTTTTAATCATCACTAAAAACAACTTTAAATAACAAATCAACTATATTTGAAGAGTTTATTTGCAAAAACAAACAACTCAGTTAAAAATGTTAGCTTGTGTTTATCGTGTTAGTAAGCTGTATAAGAACCCAACTGCATTTTCAGTGATATTAATCTGAATGCAAAATAAAACATTGTTTTTGAACATCTTATAAACAAGTTATTTTTTGCAAATCAACTCTTCACATGCTAATTCTCATATTCATGGCGTCATCTAGTCGTACTTGCGTTTACAGTCTTAACTGTTAGTGCTGCATTTTTATACATAACAAAATGCAAAAAGCCATTGCTATTTACATATTTTATGTTTATGAAATAGTATTATGTTAATTACAATGTAACTTTTAGTGAATTTACAATTCAAAAAAGGCACGTCTAACAGCAATAAACGCTTTCTAAGTGACCGGCCCCCTACACTGGTTGGTGCGCGTGGCGCGCCTGCATGAGTGTTTGTTTGGCACTTGGCGGGTCCGGAACAAAGAGCCGGACTGGAGTCCGGACTTTGGGAAGGGCTGCACTAGACTTTCCAACACTACAAAAAAAAAACACAAAGAGGAAATTACACCAGCTTACATTTTGTCATGCTACACCACTAGATTGAAAAGTCAGCATGTTACTGTAAGTCCTACATACGAACAGCTGAACCTACAGTTGTGAAAAATGTAGGTTCTGAAAACTAGGAGCATCATTACTTGGTAAGTTACTACCCAACACCAGGGAAAATCCATCCAAAATAACAGATTACTTTTGAAAGACATCGCTGGTCTCTCTCTCCTCTCTGTATCTGCAGAGAGGCAACAAACCAATGATTGGTTCTCAGGGGATGCATGGAGTGGAACGCGTCCCGGCCGACACACTGACCTGATTATCACTGTCAGATGTCCTCCTTTACTTCAGGACAGAGTCTGTCTGTCCACAGATCTGTCACTGGTTAGCATCTCCACTCACTCAATTTCTTTTTTTATAAATGAAGTAATGCAGATTTCCAGCTCATCTTTCTATGTTGTGTTTCTGCTTGCTGTGTGTTGATTTTTTTGTGTGATGGTATGTGTTGGTGTATAAGCAATTTACACACAACCTGGCGTCCTTGATGAGACTGAACTACAACTCAGACAAAATCAAGACATTGGGTGTTCATCAGAAATGATGGTGAAAGAATTCTGCCAAAACTACCCACTGTTTTTCTCTCTCTCACACACACACACACTGTGCATCTATTCTCTGCAGGGTCAGACCCATGCTGTCATCATAGCCATCAACTGAGCAACATCCCTTTGAAAAATCGTCTCACTGATTTTTCTATTTAGAAGCTGGCTGTGGAACAGCATTTATCCCATAATTACAGCTCTGTCGCTGACAATTTCCATACAAAGCATCAAAACAAAATTGAAAACGGACCCCAAACTCCATAAGACTGTATTTCCTATCTATGAGAAGCTAGCCAAACATCTTTCTCACCGTGTGTGAAAGTCCGACAGGGGAGGGTGTCCAACGAGAAAGATGCGTGCACTTCTTTAAAGATTTCACGAGAGATGTTGAAGCGTGAGACAGCTTTGGATGTTTTAAATGACCCAGTTAATGAGGAAAATCAACGATCTCTTGGCAGTTGGGGACTTACCATGTGGCTTGCATATAATAGCGATACAGTGAGTAGTTTTTATTGATCGCATGGTGAGAAACACATGTAAATAAACACACTCACACACACACACATTTCAACCCTAAGCAAATACAGGCATATTTTTTCTGCTGTATTTTTCACATCAAGATGCATTTTCTTCTGACAGGAATTCCTCAACTAAAGTGTCTTTGATCATGTGACCTAATTGTTTTCACATTTAGCTGTTTTTACATTAAAAAATGAGTGTGTAAAACCCCTAGTAGTTTTTTTTGTAATTTTGGGGGATTTCCATTATCTTTAAACTGAACTAATGTTATTTTTTTCCGCTACCCCTAAAACTTTCACTGAAAATACAAGTAGCTATAAAAGGAACAGGCATCTAGTTGTATCACAACCTTTATGTGTTCTATAAGGATTAACCGAGTCTACAATCAGATTGATCATTTTTTATTGAAAATAACCAACTATGGCCACAAGTCATACTTTCATTTATTAATATTCTCTTTTTACATATTTTACTTAGTGTAGAACTTTCCACCAGGTGTATCTGTTGTTTTGTATATATATATATTATGTTCTGGGGTATTTGAGGAAATAAGTGTGTATATTTACTCCCTTATTCCATATACAGGCCATATCCATATTTATGTTATATTTCATATAATTATTAGGTTACCGGTTTGTTTTATTACTGTGTGTCTGTATCTTTAAATAGTCACAGTGCGCCGGCATCTCGCCTTTAGGTTTCATTTTCATTTAATTGATGGTCAGGACTGGTACGCCTTGCCGGTGAGTGTCTATAAACTGGCATTACCAGTAATTCAGATCAAAAGTTAATATCACTTGATTGTGTAATTTCATTAGTTAATTCTGGTGTTCGTGCTTGTGTTTTCGTTGCAGGTTTACAACCTAACTAACGTGCATTAACGTCACTATATCTAGCTGATAGGCTAGCGTAGCAGTAGCATTCACGCTACCTAGCTTGTGGATGTTTATCGTGTATGTGTGTGCACAATAAAAGCTCATAAAGTGACTCGAGTTGTATCCGCCGTGCTTGTCCTGTAGCCCTTCCAGTGGGGAGTTTATTGAGCTATAGCAGGTAGCTTAGTAGAGAACTGGACACTTAGTCTAGAATTATGACCTCTATTTGTTTAAAAAGAGGCTGTATATAGTATGACATATAGTAGGCCTGTTTTCTAATCCTTATGAATCAGGATATCTGTGCGCTCCCTCACATTCCTGCTTTTATTCAATTAAATTCCTTTCATTCGTTTTAATCACGCCCGTTCTCAACTTGTCCTTTCTTTCTGACTCCCCTTCTGTCCTCCCCCATCACTTTTTAAATGGATTTGTACCTGCCAGGCTGATTCATTTTTGTACTATATATAATCCCTTTGGTTCCATTCCTCTATAATCTATACAGTCCAGTGCTGTGATAATGCACATGAACATGATCTACGGCAGCCTTCAAACAATGCTGTGCATCGGTGTCTGTGTCTATATTCTTAACATAATAAATGTGAAAAGGCAAAAGAAATTCTATGATAATCATAAGCACTGGTGATTTAAAGGTATTTTATTTTAAAATACTGAAAACTAAATTACCAATTAACACACGTTTATTCGCTTACTCATTTTGTATTTTTTTAATAAAACTATTAGAATTATACAGTGACCAGATGTGAATAAACAAATGTTAACCTTCTTTTAAGGAACCACCTTCGGTCAGCCAGACCATCTTCATGAAAAACCTTTGGCTGCTATATTCATGTTTCTTTCCAACTCATCCAAATCATAAATTAAAAAAATAATTAATAAATCAATTTAATTATGAGGGTCAGAGGATCAATGGTCATGAAAAAAATAATTAGGAGGGATTTTGCTGGCAAGAAACCTTGACTACTATTTAAGGGCTGTCAATCTGTTAAAAATTGTAACCAAATGAATTACATGATGTCAATTAAGTAATTGAATTATGAGCTATCTTCATACACAAAACGCTGCATGACAACTCATTAATTTATTGATAGTGTATTACGGTAAATAGCATACAGTGCATTTAAAGACTGCATACACTTTTCAAAAAGAGCGCATTAATTTGACAAATTAAAAGACATAAAATGGAATTTGTGAATGCGCTGCATGTTGCTTGCTTATTATTCTCAAAAGCATGATGCATGTAACACCATGTCTAGACCGGACGCGACTGGCGCGATGCGATACTACAATATACATTAGAAACTATTATCATTTTAAATTTTGTCCACACTGGATGCGGCGCGGCAAGATGCGACAAATCCATTAAGAACAAGCAGGTTGTCATGTCGCATCATGCCTGTCGTGTCCGGTGTAGACACGGTGTAAGTGTAAAGGTCTTTGCACATATACAGTCCAAAAAAATTATACATTTTTTCGCATTCGCCATCCTCAAAATTAGTCACGGACAGAAACTTTGCACACTGAGACTGATGCGTATTTATTAATCTGTTGCGAAAAAATTTGCTAAACAATCGAGCCTGACGCTACTGTCGCTCTGCCTCTCTCCTTCTCTCCTTTCATCCCTTGATTCTCTCTATAGACAGTACATCGCTAGGTAGGCTGTCCTCACTCTCTGTCTATATTTTCGTGCATATGACGGACGAAAATATATATTATGTGACAAATCTCTCAAGGTCCCTCAAAGAAAAAAAAATACTGTGTTGTAAGTGTTGATAGTAATGTTTTTATTTTCAAGCTGTGCGTTGGGAGAGTAAGAAGCAATGTTCTGATTGGCTGTGAATAGTGATTGATTGTGCTGGCACACACCCCTTTTTATGTTGATTGCTGACAACTAAATTGCTTGTGTCTGGAATCTTGTTGTGTCACAGGACACTGTTGTGAGTTTTTTTACGCTTTAATTTAAATAATTCAAATAAAGAACATTACTTATTTAGTTTGACAGTCCTATTTAAAATACTTCCAAATCAAGTAAATAAATACAATTATTATTAAATCATATGATACAGTATGCACCTTTAAATCAACAGTTTGCTGGAAAAAGGACACTGTTGTTGTCTGTGAAGGACAGTGAGACTGTGAAGCATGAGGGAACGTGGGTGAAATGAATGTGGCGCTTTCATTAACCACATTAATCTTTGCTCTCGCTTTGTATTAGTTCTTTTTGCATAACTGTCACAGCATGGTGGCAGGAGAGCTTGAACTGAGAAGAAAAGAAACTCAAGCAGATGGCTCACATTAACACAGCAGCTCTTTGACTATCTGAATATTATGTGATAGATACGATCTCACATGGAGAGTTGGCATACTGGAAAAAGAATGACATTGTACAAATACATTAAAGAGGTAAAGTTTCAATAAAAAATAAAGCCTGCAGAGAGCCCGAGTCTGGGTTAGCATGTGTTAAAAGAACATAAAGGCAGGATATTTGACTTATGTGTTTAAAAAGCAATTTAATCAAGCTATACATTAACTTGTAGTGACAGAATTCAAGCAAATGCAAGCAAGTGCTATTGATCTAGTTATCTGTAAAGTATTAAATATTGTATGCGTCTAATATTCTGAATGCATTAATATATTTATAGGTTACACAGTATGTATAGAAGTTTGGTTATGTCATTATTAAATCCATATTTAGACTGGTCAGTCCACTGGTCTGTTCTATTCCAACAATTTATATGCATTATCAGACATTGTTTTGTTTCCATAATGCACTGACCTGCTATAACAGTTCTTTCATTTTAAACTATTGACAGAGAAGAAGAGCTCTGGGCAATATCGATGTTGTATCGTATTAAACAAATCCCATCTGATTGAGCCATTTTGCTGAAACAATGGCTCCATTATGTCTCATGTCACAGTAGCATCATCTAGACAAACCCCACATGTTACAGCAGATGGGCACTATTAATCTCCACTGAGAAAGAGAGAAATTTCGAGGGCACCAAAGAGGAAAAGCGAGATGAGAAACTCAAATTCAGCCAGACATTTTGCACATTTCACACAACAGCTCTTTCTAAAAGTTGGCATTTGTGTACAAGTACAAAATACAGCCAGTACAATATAAAGTAAAATCGTTGATGCCCGATCACACCAAGAGACAAGCGAAACAGCAAGGCGAAAAGACTATTCACACAGAGCAAAACAAAAATGCACTATGGTCATGTGATGAAATACAAGACACACCAACACAACTATCAATAAAGTCTAAAGAAATCTTATTAAATTCTTTTTCAAGGTACATATTCACTGTTGTTATGAATAGGCCTTAAAATCAAAGTAAGACGTCCCCAGAATAAATAAAATTATTAAAACAGCCATGCATGAAAACTCTTTGAGCGTTATGTTAAAAGGTGATATTTTTGATACACCTGCGTACTGAGCGTGCTTACATGTCCAAATGTCACTTTGATTCATGTCTGAGCTCAGCACAGCATAAGATGGCGTTACAGTACGTGATTAAATCTATCCTAACCGATTACATAGTCTCTGAATCCAGGTGACAAACATAATCAACCTCATCACAGCAGAGGAAATCTCATTGCATAGCACTTGAAAGCTTTGCATGCATTACTTACATCAGGGCAAATGCGGTTATATGGTGTACGTTATTATAACAAAACAATAAACAAAATGGATGAATCAATAAAACTGTTTTGTCGATGGCACAGATGGCTTAAACATTGCTAATATGATGCATTGCTAATGGATCGGCTTTTGACAATTATGATATAAATCGCTTTGGGTTTTAATGCTTTGGAAATAAATTGTTATGAGAAAAGGCTTCATAAATGCCCACAATAATGCAAATAAAAAAAGCATTTAATCAAATCCTTAAATTGTCAATCCAAATCAATCCAAGAGGTGACATTACTGTAGGGGTGTCACCATATACCAGTATTGTCAATAACCGTGATATTAAAAACCATGATTACCAGTATTGTGTTGATTTTACATTGCATACCATATATATTGTTTCCTACTATCATAGTAGGAAGAATTACAATGTTAGTCAAAAGTGGTCCAGAACGGTTTGCTTTCCTACATTTAAAAAAAATTCTTCTTTTGTGTTCAACAGAACAAAGAAATGTATAAAGATTTGGAACAACTTGATGGTGAGTAAATGAAGACAGAATTTTTATTTTTGGATGAACTCTCCGTTTAAGAACCATAATGGTTACACACACTCTCTCTCTCTCTCTATCTCTCTCTCTTTAATCCCCACAGTCAAAAATAAGCAGAAATGCATTTAAAGCAGGGGTTCTCAACCTTTTTGACTCCAAGGCCACTCTCACAAAAACATCAATTTTCAAGCCAATGAAATATTTGAAAAAACATATATTCATTACAAAAATTGAAAAGTAATACAAAATACCTTTAGGCCCACTTGAAATTCAGCTGAGCCCCCTTTTCGAGAACCGCTGATTTAAAGTTTCTGGTTGAAATTTCAGTAGCACTCACATATTATTTCACAGACATAACTTTTAAAACAAAGCAGAACATATCATTCTGTTTGTGGTTGTCTACTATACTAAGTTTCTCAAATCAATCTAGAAATTTGCTGATACCACTAACCTGAGAACGTTTGGCAAAATCCTGTTTTTCTCATTGTATCAGCCTGGTAACTTAACACAACTTTGCAAGCGCTTGTCATTGTTGTGTGAAGTATGCCTCAGTAAATGCAGTGCACATGTGGGCGTGCTGTTTGAGGTTTAGACGTGAAATCCAGCATCCCTGTATTCACGAGCACATAAATACAGAAAAGGCAATTATCAAATGAACTGCGGTGAAATGCTTTTGGCAAGAGATTAGAGTGTTGTTGAAAAGAAGAAATATGTACTGTATAAAGCAACATGCTTTGCCATGTTATAAGATGCACTTAATCAGAAGCAATAAAATCCAATAAATTGTGTGATTTATACATGGCTCGTGTAGATATTTTACATTGTTTAAATGTAAAGCAACACTCTGCACATAATTACATATTGCTAAAGTGAAATGAATATAAATTGTTCACACTGCAAAGCTATAAAATGTTACATTTACTTATGATTGTCACCAAGTTCGAGAGACTATTTGTTTTTGTGCCCTGTGCGCTCCCTATAATGTTTCACCAGGGCCTGACTCACATTAAAATTGTCATTTAAGTAATGCAGAACAGCTTTAGTGAAATTGAATTAATTAACTAATGAATTTAATAACGATTCTGTCTCTTTTTCTCTCAAATTAATAACAGATAACAGAAGGGTTTGGGGTTTCATGGTAAGACATGCTAAATGAACTAAATTAACAAAGCTTTCAGATTAATGCCGGTTTATATGGAATCAGTCCTAAAACAGCATGTGCGAAATAGAATTTGCTGAGTTTATTGAGCGTGGCCATCAATTTAAACATTTTAAAGCTGTTTTGTTTTTGACATTAAAGCAATGCGCACGAAATACGATTAAACCTTTCTATCTGATGAATATCAATGGAAAATGGCGCTGCATAACAAAGTTACAATTCCATTAAAATGCTACCTTTACAATAATTAGAATGAGGTCAGAGGGTATTCATTTTTGTGGATATGGTTTACAGCTAACTAACATAGACGTTGAACTGTTCTCCCACACACACACACACATTGACAAAAGATAATGAACAGCAGAGGCAGAGGGATTCTACAGAAAGCGCGCAAGAGAGGGAATTAGAGTCCTGTGTGCTGAAGTGCTCTACTCGAGAGCTCCACAATGGCGGCCCACCCTTTGCCCACTGCAACGAAAAGGTTGTTTCCTGGGCAACAGAGAGCTGAGAGCAGGGCATCGGTCTCTGAAGTGTGTATGAAGAGCTGTGGAGCCGAGCCAATAGTTCATCTCAGGAACAGAAACACTGATGGAGGTTAAGTCACACTAACACACACACTCCAGGTTAGAGGATACAGTGGACACACAAACTGAGAATGTGCTCTTTCTACACTACCTGGAGCAAGCAATCCTTCATTACTCCCATTCATCTCCAAGGCAGTGGTTCGATTGGGACAGGACCCCACTAGACATACACAATATATTTTGGGCTGTTTTTAGTGCCTTGGAGTTACATACATTATGTCGCAAAAAAATATTGGTGCAAATTACATAAATTCGGAGTTCAAGATGTTGTAGTTACTTCATTTAACAGGAGGGCAATGCTAACAAGCCCAATTTTAACCTTAACCTTTTACCTTGCAACTATAGAGATGTCTACAACACCGTGGAAAGCTCACGGTTGATATTCCGTAAAGAAACTTCAGAGAACCGGCAAATGTCTCAATATCTACACAAAACAATCCACGTTCTGACCTTCATATCAGTATTCAGCATCCACCTGGTTTTCCCTCTACCTGTTATATGCTTTATAGATCTTTAAATATAATCTTCCTCACCAGAAAGTTTGACAGCCTGAAACTGTGTTTGTGGCTCTGCAAACTTCCCTCGACAAAATCCTGACACCAGTCTTCCGCTTTGACGCATAACACTCACTGTCACATGCTTCCTTTAAAACATTTTCCCACTTTTTTCAAAGAGAGGTGTCATTGTCTTCCTCTCTTGTTTACTTATTTATTTCTGGTCTGAGTTGGACTACATTAGCTTCCATCCTGAGGTGTGAAGCATCACTCTAACTCACATGTGCACATAGACTGTCACCTGCCGCACGTTCTGCCAATGGGGACTGCATTAGGAAGCAACTGATATATTTATAAGTCTTCAGGAATCTTCCGAGGTGGTGAAGGTATCTTTGTTTCTCCCTGTCCTCATGATACTTACATACACATTGGCTCATAAATCACATTAAAAGGCTATTGTTGTTTATGTTCTTATAGAGGTCAGTGTTAGCAAATCCTTTGGTTTGAGGATTTTTGTTACACTCATCTCCAGTAATGATGTGTTTCTGAAAAACTGTAGCTTAACTGGTAAAGCAATGCCAAGGTCATGGATTACCATGGTGCAAACTGATATCTGAAACAAATATCTATGAAATAAAAATGCATTTCTTTAAATTTTTGGATGCAATTACCTGATAAAATATACATGTATATTGTGAATGTAACCAAAATCATCTTTCAGCTGTTACCTTAACTATGTTATCACTTAAGAATACAGAATAAAAGTGCAAACACACACATGAATGCATACTCAAAAAGTCCATCAAAATATTTCTGTGGCTCAAAAAAAAAAAAACCCAATGGTACTTTGTGAGGTTATGTTTTATATCGCTTATTGTCCTACACTCCTGCTCTAATGTAAATGTAAATGTTCGAGCAAAAAAAGGTTGTGGGTTCGATTTGTATAGTCTGAATACACTGCAAGTCACTTTGCTGGAACATTAACAGAATCACATGAATTATGTTTTAAACCTCTCTGTTGTTTGCATCAATTGTTATGTTGTCAATACAGACATACAGTAGTATATATATATATGCTAGAATATTTATCATAAAAAAACACTGAAAGGTTCATTTAAGCTGATAATGTGCTGAGGGAGACATACGAGAAAGACACTTATACATATTTCATTTTTCCATTTGTTACATGCCTCATTTTCCAAGTTAATTTAAAAATGTAAGCCTCCATATGGTTACAATTTAACAGAAATACTTAAGAAGTCTTATCGAAGAATAGCACAGCAGTCAGGTGTATCAAAAATCTGGCCATTTCGCTGATATACGGTATTCATGAGATATATCAAGGATTTATATATCTTGAAATCGAGAGCAGGGCATTTGGGATGAGCTGATCATATCAAAAGGTAAATCTTTCATATAATAGATAGATCCACTCAATGAGGAATTCGAAAATGTAAATATACAGTATGTTTAGAAAAACATATATAAACAAAGTCATTCAGGTTTGGAGCAATATTATATGTTGGTAGACAGCTGCACTGAATACATCTAACCAATCAAATTCTTGAAACCTACAGCACCGCTGTTCTCTAAAAGAGCAACAAAAAGATCAGTCACAGCATTACTCATCAGTTAAAAACAGAAATGCAATTAAACAAGGAGAAAAACACCAGTCAACTATGAGAATTTTTCTGTCTTTTCAGCCAGACAAAGATGCCTAGACATTTTTGTGCATTCTCCACTGACACTGAAGCAGTTGTGGCGACATTGAACATCGTAATAAGAGGTTGTTCAATAGTGGATAAGTGCGAGCGAGCTGTGTCTCATCAGTGCGACGATAATAGCTCTCCATTCATCTGAATTATAATTACACATTAATAGAGTGTATAAAAGCAAAGCCATTCAACTCGTGCTCTAATAAAAACATTAAGTATTTTATCATTCCCCTGGATGGACTATGAGTCAGACAAATATGCACACATTTCGAGATTCTGTCTCTCGCTTTCATAGACTTTGCTGGCCAATGCGCATTCAAATGGCCTATTATTTTGTTGCTGGTGCTTTGTGGGAGATTAATTGCAGGCATTCAGAACTCAATGAGACACATCTGCAAACATTATTCAGGAGAGTTGGAACCAATCAAGACTCTTGCTGAGAAAGAATGAGAGGAAAAGGAAAACAAGGTTTATGAAGAATGTTAGATAACACTAATTCGAAGAAGGGGTGGAGAATAGGAGCAGGTGACAGGAGGACGGGAAGGGCAGAGGAATTCTGGGACAAGGTGATCATATCCCATGGTGCGCATCTCTCCCGAGATATCATTAGGTTTGCTGCTTCTTTTATCAAGGAAGGACAAAAATATACGCTGTGAGAAAAGCAGATATTGTATGATTTACTATATTATATAAACACAATTTATAATGTCTAGACAAGTAAATAAGTATTTCAACTGCAACATCACATGCATCATCAACCCCATTAAATCCTCAACATAAAGTTGGTAAAGTACCATCTGTGACACTTTTGATTACCGCAAATAATCATTTTGATTCGTCCCTCAGTGTGCATAAACAAGTGGGAAACACATTTTCAGTGAATGTACTTACAATGAAAGCTTAGTAGGAATAGCTCCTGTGAGGCATATTTTTGTAATGGCCTTCTTCAAAGATGTTGCAATATTTTTGCACGACTAGGGCAAACAAAACCAATCACAAAAATAATGATTATTTCCTAATTGGATTTTCAAGACCCCCTGCCACCCCCATCTTCCATGTTTTAGACAAACATGCAGACCCACCTGAGACCCTAAACAGAATTATAAGGTCGGCCCCCAATCCACATACCACCAGAGTAAAGACACATTTAGTGGGCCCCTCTCATCACAAATCTTATGAAAACATTTCCCTGACATCACCCCAAATTCAAACCATTGCTTGATCCAAAACTGACATGTAAGACCATTCAAACAAACAAAGAGTGATTTACTCTCAGAAAAGTCAAGCTATAAATAATGTATTGTACAGACGCCTTTAAGACGCGTAAATATTGTGACACATTTTTGTGGGCGGAGCTTAGGTGGAGGCAGAAAGATCCCCCTGACCGAATTACTAATGCAAGGTTTTGTTTGCTTGCTATTTGACAATGACTAGAAAAAAATCTGATTCAATTTTAACATGCAAGGTCACTGTCTAGGACCACAATTGTTTTCGAAAAAGTTAACTTATACGCAAGGAACCTGGCCGACCTGTACTCGCTTACTCAATGGATTCAGGGACGAACTGACAGGATTAAAGTTACCTCCAGTAAAGTGGCCTGACATCTACACCTACCCGAAAGAGATGTAAGCGTGGCGTTGGCGCAAAAGGGGTCTCTTGTTTTAACACATTAAAGGTCCACTGTAGGAATTTTAGCAGCATCTAGCGGTGAAGATGCAAATTGCAACCAACAGCTCATTCCACCCCTCCGTTTTGAAGCAATACGGTGGCTGACACAGACAAAGATGATGTCACGTTTTCGATTCTTTGCTGAAGGAGATAACGTATTTACAAAACGCGGTCTGTAGAGAAGTTTGACCATTTAGGGCTACCGTAGAAACAACATGGCAAATTCCATGCAAGGGGACCCGCAGTGTATGTAGATAGAAATAGCTCATTCTAAAATAATAAGAACATAAAGCTTCATTATATAAGGTCTTTACACCTCTGAAGACATAGTCGTGCATATTATTTTGCATTTCTCTAAAGAGATCCTCCAAAAAATTGCACATAGGGTAAGAAAAATTGTGTTATCCTTAAACATCAAAACATGACGCCCATCACCTTTAACACTTAATTGATTAAACATGTCTTAAATTTGAGTCAGAAAACAATTACAGGCCCACCAATCCCTTCCTGAAATGTCAGAGGTTCTGCAAGGGCCTCGGGCTAGTGTAAGCACACCCCGGAGAACTTTACATCACACTGAACTCCACCTCCCTCTACCTCATGCTAATGAGACTTTCAGCGTGTGGTGTGTTCCGCAATACGTGCACGATTTCCACTTTGACTATAGAGACTGCTCTGCCCTTTCCACTTAATGTGATGCTAACCTGTCTTCTCCCCCTGGACCGACCTCATTCCCGAACTCTCGGCGTTGGCAATTCTTTCCTCTTTTGTTTATTTTTAGAGGAAAGTGGGAGAGGGTCACCTCCAGCCCCCCTTCATTCCACACACACACAGACACGCACCGGGTCGACTCACTGAGGGGATGGGGTATTGTTGTCTTTAAAAGAAGTGTAATTAATTAATTCAACCTGGTAATTAAGCATTTGCCTTGGTAAACAATACATTTAAGTGCCTTTGGAAAGCACTCTTGTATCCTTGAGGACCTCAACTCTAAAGTTCACTGCCTGCATAAAAGAGAATTAAAACCCAACACAATTGCAAACGTTTAGAGGCTTTTAGACGTGCATACAGTTTACGGTCTCATGTTAATCACACAGGCGTCATGGCCCAGGATTACATTTTTTTCATCCAAAACAGATCTTGTCCTACGTTCATTATTAGAAACTGAATTACAATTTTAAATAAACAGACCACAATGCACTTTCAAAAAATAGAGGGAAAAAAGTGAGGCGAAAATAGCGAGAACTATACCAGAACCACAAAAAGGTGCAATATCGACATATTTTCCATTCTTATGAAAGATGGAGGAAACTGGAAAAGCAGTTATCCATTCTTAAAAGACAAAGAGAATCGAGGTGTTGGGCAGCTGCCTTTCATCTGGATTTTCCACTTTTGTTTCAATCTGTTGTTAAGAGCACACTGAGAGGCTGCAGAGAAACGTTCTTTAGCAGGTGTCATCATCTTAAAAGCATTGGAAGGTGTTAAAATTGCTACTCTACGATGTCTCGTGGTCTATTCCTGCAGAGCCAAAGCAGCTGTCTTGAGTTCACGCGGGTATGTGCATCTGTGCATGCGTGTGTGTGTGGGGGGATTTTGCGGTGAATATTTATTGCGAAGAGCTATAAACCATTACCATCTCTTTCAATACTGTGCATTCTGATCGTTTTTTACACTTCTGTACACAATGGTGCTCTTAGCAAACTGACACATCAGTGGGTTGAGATTTTAGAGAGAGGGGCTTTAAAATAGTGGTGGAAATACTGTCATAATTCACATCGTTACCACTTGACCTACATTCTTCCATTGAACTCAAAAAGCGAATTTTTGAAGAACACTCTGACCATTCTATTAAATAAAAGGAAATGAGATGTAGTCATGTCAAACTCCAAAATGTTAATAAATTCGACAAAGTTTGAGAAAGAGATTCACCCAGATATAAAAATTGCCATTCCTCATGTAAACGTTTGAAACCTGATATTTTGATAAATGTTTCATAGTTATGTGTTCATACAATAGAAATCAATGGGGTTCAGTGTTGTTTGGTTACCAACATTCTTCAAAATATCTTGTGTTTTGCAGAACAAAGGGTGTGTAAATCATAAAGAATTTCAATTTTGGTTGCACTATTGCTTTCATTATAAAACGTGTCCAGAAATTCTTAAAAATGTATCTTTTGTGTTTTGGTATTACAGATGTTTTCATGCATATTTGCAGTACTAAAACAATAAGCTATGAGAGGTTATATGTTTCAGGCAAAATGCAGAGAACATCTTGATGGCATTTATAAAACAAGAACAACATGATAATGTACCAATGTATTTATTAGTTAAAAAGAGAATAATTGGACCATTACTACCATATTTAATATGTATAATGAATACAGTAAACAATTTCTTCACTACATAATACAGCTCATTATACTGACTGTAAGCTGTTTGTGGTTGCCAAGCAACGCAGCAACTTGGCACACTAATATAGAAGGAGCATTTATCTGCATTACAGAGGCTTCGAATGTGGCTCATCCAATCGGAAATTAGAGTCAGACTATTCATTTACAGTTTATTTTTTAGGAAAGAGCCTCCTTGCATTTTAGTTTTTGTCTGTTCTTTTGATTTGTCCTGTTTTCTTTGGTCATGGAATCTGTATTTCCTCTCTTTCTCTCTGAACAGCATTGTTAACAGTAACAGAAGAACACAAAACAGTAGTAACCTCGTCTGGCTGAAGCCATCTTTTTCTCTCTTTTCCTGCTGTACCACAAACACACCTAACCTGCCCAGACGGGGGCAGAGACACAGAGAAAGAGACACGGATGGGGTCAGGAGACAGAGTAAATAAACAAAACAAATACAAACCCCAGCGAGCATTGATACCAGCTCTCTCCTCAGATCATTCCCTCACACAGAGGCGGTCTCTCACCGTCCACCCTTTGACCACCAGCTGGTGGAACTGAACCCTGCAGGACCCAGTCCCCTACAAATGTTTAGATTACAGGAATGACCCGCTGAAGGAGTGTTTTACTGTTAAGTGGGACATTATTCTTTCGGGTTTCTCTCAGGCAGACAGTAAACTCTATACCTCTTTTGGCATAAAGGTTTCTGTGTACATGTACAGTACGCTTCAACAAAGAGCGCCTTGTGTTACAAGCAAACGCGCACACACACAAAAAGAAAAGATGAAAAGGAAGAAAAAACACCAACATCGCCTAGATGGAGTCAGTCAATGGAGCCGTCAAGTTATCAGTTAACTCCAGTAGCATGTAGTCAGCGAAGCGGAGAGGAAGAAAAAGAGAGAGAAGAAAAGAGGAGAGGTGAAACAGGACACTGGTTTAGGGTGCGACGCCTGGGTTGAGGTCTTATCGGTACTTCTCTCTCAATTACACCCCTAACGCTGCTCTCTCCCTCTCTTTATTTCAATCTCTCCATTATTCCGCTTATCTGTGTTGCTTTCTTACCTAGTGCCTTTGCAAAAGGGCAAATTACTTGAAAGGGGAGACAGCATTTGAACAGAGCCCAAACTATGAGCTCAATGAGGAGGTCTGTATGTGTGTGTGAAAGGGAGAGAGACTGACAGTCTGTGAATGTGTTTTAAATCAAAATCTCACAATTATATTGTTTTGTAAATTCAAGCATTATTAAAAAATGTCCTATGCTGAGCTGAATAAATAATATATAATAAAGGAATAAATAAATAGGCTATATATAATACATACTGTACATTTGATTTGTCTATTTTGCAGCTTGACATCAATGGTCTTTATATGGAAAAACATATTTTTTAATCTCTTTTTTGTTACACAGAACTCAGTAACAGCACGCATATCTGGAATGAAATGAGGGTAAGCAGAAGACCTGGGCATAGTATGGCCCGCGGGCCACATCCAGCTCCGATTATCTGAATTGAAGTGCAATCGAACGTATCGCGTATATTATCACATATCATTATAAAAGGTTTTAAGATGACCAAATACGTTTACATATATAACTTATATTTGAGAATTGGAATATCATATATCTTATAATACACACATTACTCATACTGTACAGAGCTGTTGTTGCGGTGTGTCAAGTTACAAGCATGATGTGTCGCCATGGAAATAACAACGGCCTTTTATAGGGATAGTTCACCCCCAAAACATTCTGTCATCGTTTACTTACCCTCAAATTCTTTGCTCTGTTGAACACAAAGAAAGAAATAGAAGCATGTGGGAAACTAAACATTTCTGAGGCAACATTGACTACCATAGTAGCTCCCTACTGTGAAAGTCAGTAATGTCCCAGAACTGTTTGGTTTTTCGTGTTCAACAGACCAACGAAATGACAACATTTTGGGACAACTTGAGGGTGAATGAATAATTATAGAATTTTCATTTTTGGGTGATCAAAAAAACCCAAGTTGGAGGCTCATCTACAGTCATTTAAATATACAACGTACAGTACATCCAAGCATGTGACGTGACAGTGTGACCGAACAGTTTTTTGTAAAGATATAATAGGTATTGGGCAGAACTAAGTTAATTGTGTTGGTCCGGTCATCTACAACCATGCCAGTTTCTCATGTGGCCCCTTGGGAAAATGAATTGCCCACCCCTGACATACTAAAAACTATCTTTATTATCGGGTGAGCTGTTTCTTTAACCGTCAGGCTTTACTTGTTAAGAAGGAAAGCTTAGAACCAATTTAAGTGATTTGCTGCCTTGATAAGCAATCGATCCATCAATTAGTCTGCTTCCTCTGTTCCCAGCCCTTCGCTTGATCTAATGTCAACAGGAAATACCATGTGTGATGTAGTCGATGAGAATGTCACATATGAGTTGAGCTGGTGGGAAGACACAGATCTGTACACAAATCATAGGGTGGTATCGCAGCCACATGGTCTGGGCTCATACGACATCACTTTATAATGACCACTCCTTTAAGAATTTCCTGAATAAGACGTGACTTAAAACTGTTCACCCAAAAGTCTAATGTTATCATTTATTATTTCCTGTTATTGCAAAAAAGTAAATACCTTCTTTCTGCCGTAGCACTTAAATTATTCAGACTGATCACTGCTTTTCATATAAAGACCGTTAACCCTCCTATTATGTCTGGGGTGAAATCGACCCTAAAGATACTTTGACATTTCTGAAAAAATTTGCAAAATGTATTTCTTTTTAAATGGATTATTTTTGGCTTTTGCTGGGTTTATTAAAAATTTTTTTTCCCTTGTTTCCCTTGTTAATCTGTGAAAAACTGATCTGACTCATAAAACTGCCCTCAAATGTATTAAATCTTAATATTTGTCTAAATATCCAATTTATGTGCTACAAAAAGTTGTTCCTAGGTATAGTTAAATATAGACAAAACGTATAAAAATCTAATAGTTATGCTTTGTCCTAATATCCATCCATCCATTTTCTACCGCTTGTCCGAACTACCTCGGGTCACGGGGAGCCTGCGCCTATCTCTTTGTCCTAATATTTCATTTAAAATACAGTGAAGGTAAAGTGTGAGTACATGAAAACAAATAAAACGTTCTATTTAAGTAATATGTCATACTGTATATTAAAATATTTCAAAATGACCCTACACATTGAAAGTGTTGCTAAAATTTGTACACAACAGGACTGTTACAGGGGACCAGAAATATCAAGCTCCAAAATGACAAAAAGTGATCCATCCTGTCTTCTAAAGCTACTTAATATGACATTTGGCGGTTGCACTTTATTTTTTCAGTACGTGTAGCTATAGTGTACTTACAGCGTACCTAAGAAAGTACTGGGTATAAGGTAACTACATGGTATAAGTTTAGGTTTAGGGGTATAGGTTCAGGGTTAGTACCTAGTTATAACACAGTTGTTATATTTACTGTAATAAGTACACAGTATGTACATGGGAAACAGGACTGTAGAATAAACTGCTACCCACATGGCTTTGTCTTAGTAAGACATTTTGTCTTCCATTAATAACGTTTGGAATAACAAATGGTGACAGGATTCTTTTTGGAGCAAACTACTCTTGTGCATTCTGAAAAGCGCAATTCTTAATTTATGGAAACAATAATACTCAAAAAGAGAAAGACGTAGGCAGAAGGATAAATCAGGTTTTTTTATTGGTCAAAAAACAGTGGATAAAAACGACAAAAAGAGAAAATAGTTGAAAGTAAGTATGCAGTGTTCTGTATTCTCCTGCATCTGTTTGGGGCTTGTGTTTTCATTCTGTCAGCAAAAACAATGGTGCAGAAACCGGCTCGTATGAAACCGACATCTATATTTACCCAGCATTCTATCATATAGACACACTGCACATTCCTGAGCAGAGCTTTTGTCATAGTTGGCACACATATCAGTGGCACAGGCTGTTTTCACAAACCGGGGAAAAAGAAAAAGAAGGAGAAAGGAAACAGCACAGCTGAAAACAATGACATTACAGATAGAGAGTAAGAGAGAGTGATGGAGTGATGTAGATTTCTGACAGGAGGGAGAGGAGGAAGGTGTATGGCTGTGCCCATGCAGATAAGAACGCTTAACAGAACGCTGCATGTGTCGGCTCAATCAAACGTGCTGTTCTGTCTTCATTGGCCTAATGGTTTCACCCAGGTCTCGGCGGGAGAATGACGCGCTTCGACATGTAACTCCAGATGTTCTACTCTGAAACTCTCTCCTGGCCTAAAAAGACCTGAGGGAGGCAACAGGGGAGAAAAAACAGATCTTCAGAAAACTAATGATGCTGTGTCAGAAAGCAGCTGCGACCCGTGAACTCTTAATTGCTTAACTCTTTCCTATTCGCCCCACCTCAATTACCCCCACAAATTACACATGATTGAATGAGCGGAGCTCACAAACAAGCAAAATGCATTTTTATCCCGCCCCTCGTTGCACTTCCTTCCGATTATTCTTACTCGCCCTCGCCTGGATTGAGAATGTCGTGTTTGAAGTAGTCTTGCCGAGGGCTGAAACAGCTGTTCTGCGGTGGCCTATATTTTATCACAGTATGCTGCCACACATACAGACAACACATTCATTAACTCGTGCATACACTCTGCCTGACCCATGCAGAAATAGTAGGACAGTTTTGGGACGATGTAATCAGTATTAAATAATACGATTTGTAAAATGTTTGTGTTCTATCATTAAAATGTACCAGAATAATTACCTACAGTCCATTTTAAATATGCAAAGTATATTATTTGATTGATTGATTTAATTTATTTACTGACATTTGTTTACGGATACTGATGATGTAACTGATATTATTATCAATGCCACCTGCTTGGTGTGTATAGGAATTTAAGTGGCGCGTGCCAACAAAGTTGTGTGGGAAATAAATAAATAAAATGACAATAAATTACATTAATAAAAGTCAATAAAAAATAAACATAAAAAAATCTACACGCTTCCATTTTTCATACAGTATTTTCAGGCTATTCCTTGCACACAGCTATAGGTTTCTGAAAACTTGGGAACATAACATGTAATTGTGTTTTGGTGATTTAACAGACATGGTCACTTTGAACTGATTTTGGAAAAAGCTGTGTGAGGATTATAACACGGACTATTGTAACAACAAAGGATAAAAATATAATAAAAACAATTTTGTGAACTGTTTCTTTAAGATAATTGTCCAATTAAAAAAAAGAGGTAAAATTCCCACAACAGAAGACTAAAACAGAGCCCTGACATGCACTGGTAAATGTTAATGGGTTGAAGTCATAACGAAAACAATTTCATGTTTGTTTCAAAGGGCTGGCGATAAAGACCGCAGAGATTAGAAACTTTACCAGCATTAAATAAACGTTGAAAAACAGAAGTCGCGGCTGTGTAAACAAACGTTTGGCTGGCGATAGGGCCTGCCGAAAGATAAGCCTGTTTCGGGTTTCTCGCTGTTTGATTCTTCGCCTCTGGGTTCGACAGCAGCCACTGAATGATTGGAGACATGACACAAGATCAAGACATGCAAGTACAGAAGAGATTTCTATGACATGAATAGACACACTAGCACATTTACACAGTCTGTAATGGTGCCTTGGTTGTGAACGACGGATATGTTTTTAAACAAGTTTTTGAAGTAAAGGAATCTTTCACCTTTTGAATGCATTCGCTGAATACCTTTCAAATATATAGGCTGTAGCGACTGCTTTCTGCTGATCTCAATGAATATTCCTGGTAGCCAGTGGAGCTTCACGCAGACTGTCTAGCTGAGGTGGTTTGTCACAGATCTTTTCACACACTGTTTTGAAATGTAGCTCAGAGAGGTGCTAAAGAAGCTCAGACAAAGAAACTGGAATGAAAAAGATGGTAAAGAGTCTGTGAGTTCCAGAAAGGAGTGTTTCAAGTAGCAGAGAGAGAGAGAGCGAGAGATACAGTGGATACAGATACTAATAGCTATGTGACTCCCTTGATGGCTCAGTGGTAATCCCTGTTAGTCCACAAACTGATACTGCAAGTCTATCTTCACACACACACACGCATGCACACAAACACACAAAGCCTGCATTATACCTTTTGAGCTTGCATCTGTGTGCATGATTGACAGCTGTGGCTCTTTCTGGTTCCCCTGTGTTGTCATTTACTTTGCCCATCTAAAGCTCCGGCAACAGACATCATCATCCTGTCCTTCATACAGGCCTCTATTCTTACACATATCTTTCTATAGGCAGACTTATCCTTCTTTCTGCTTTTAGACTTCCTCTCTCTAAAACTCTTGACGCCATGAGATGTACGGCTGTAACTCTCTCTCTCTCTCTAAACATACTCATTCAGAAAGGCCAGAAACACTGCAAAATGTTACAGCGCTGTGAGAGGGAATAAAGATAAGCTCTGTTCCAAAATCTACTCAGCTGCCTAGACAGCAATGAGACATAAATAAAAATTCTGCCAAACTTGCCATCGTGTCCTTCCAAAACTGCGAGATTTTATTTCATCTGTGGTATATAAAGAGTGAGTTTTATATACCATAAAAGCATATTCACAATACATACAGTGCATTTTAGATACCGGTTAAACAGTCACTTATAGGAAATCATTTAAGTTGGGATCAGATCTCTTGGTTTTGAGCAATCAAAAAGGTTTTTAGGATTTCTGGCTTTGCCACCCACAGTCTGAACAGGGCATAACACTTAAGCAGACATTTCGATCAGAGATGAATATACATCCCTGTGTCATTTCCTCCCACCTGAGATTAAATGCCTCTGTGCCAATAAAGATATATGAAAATGTGTTTAAATACAACCCCAAAACAGACAGATGGGCAAACATGTGCAATACTGTGCTTAAAATGTCAGAGATCAAAGTTCTTCCTTAACAATCTTTGGATATGAATAAAAGTCAGCTAAATTTGACAATGTTTATTTTTGTGCACATTTAAAGGTCCAGTGTGCCATTTTTTGGACGATCTGTTGACAGAAGTGCAATATAATATACATAACTATTTCTTTATAATCTGTATAAAGTCCTTACATAATGAAGCAGTCTTTTTAGCTCAGAATGAGCTATTTCTATCTACTTACACCGCGGGTCCCCTCACACGAAATTCGCCGTGTTGTTTCTACAGTAGCCCTAAACGGATTACTATAGTATTGCTCTACAGAGCGCGTTTCGTAAATAGCGTTTGAGAAAAAATAGCGAAAGCGCCATCTTAGTCCTGTGTCACCCGCCATAATGGTCGAAAGGGAGGGGTGGAGGGAACCGTTGGTTGCCATTCGCAACCTCACTGCTAGCTGCTGCTAAATTTCATACTCTGGACCTTTAAAAATTATGTTTGGATAATGGTTAAACCGTCTTTTTCTGGTATGCTCTTTCTAGCTAACATGCCGACAAAAGGCTAAGCATGACAAAAATGTAAAAGAACCAATTCATATTGTGTAAAATATGCATATTACATGCTTAGAAGTGTTCACTCATAAGCATAAACAAAACGGGTGCTTTTCCAAACCGGTGATACTTAAAGCATCATCATTCATTATAACTGAAGAGGAGACCCGCCTTTTGTAAATGGGAAAGCTGAATATACTGTTCACAAAAGACACTCATTGAGACTCTAATCCATCATAACAAGCACTTCACAGCTGTAATTACCTTCAATCATATATTCATAATCAATAAATATAGATTAAACAAAGCTGACGCAAAGTACTGTAGGCCTAAAGGCACAGAGTTCATCATATGTTCAGCTGAACGTCTGAGACATTATAACATTCTGATACCAGACATCGAGAGCAAAGGATTATAGACCTATGCCCCACATTCTTTGAATATTAACATTTCCGCAAAGATTTCATTTTGGAAGACAAAGGCCGGGATATAAAGATGGCAGAACAAAGCCATCAAACCCCCTCTGAACCTGAAGGAGAAGAATTCTGATGTTGAACTTGAAAGCTGCGATTACATGATGTAATAGATTTAGGTGATGATATCAGCACCGAGCAGGTTGAGGATCAGTAGAAGGAATGTTAAAATGGCCCAAAAGGAAATGTGAATTTTCTGTTGCGTGTTGGTCTGTGTTCAGCGTCAGTGGTTTAATATCACATAGATGGAGCATAAAAACAAACCTGCCCACAAATTAATATTGGACAAAACTGCGGCAATATCCATAGCCCAGAATACAGTCTCTCTAGAGATGCTGGTCTCCCATAGCCAGACAATCCAGATCCAGAAAGAGAGTAGCTGACTGACACATTTACATCACTGGCCAAAGTTCCAGAGAGAGAGAGAGAGAGAGAGAGAGAGAGAGAGAGGCCAACGGTTACATTAGATTGAGGAAACTGGCAATGAACTTTTGGAATTCATCTCTGTCACTTCAAATGAATTCTCAGCCAAGATGGCAGAGATGGATTGCATGTCGGCAGCAGCAGGATAACAGCAGTACTGATCGAATACACATGCACTCTTTGCTTTCTATCATGGTTTGGACTTTACATTCCTCTATTGTTTTTTTCTTTGCTTTTTGCACTAAGAAAATATTTTTAGCCTTTTAGATCTTTATTAAGCCATTTATGTTATATTATGTCTCCTACTTGTAAGTTGCTTTGGATAAAAGAGTCTGCCAAAGGAATAAATGTAAATATTATAAATGTATTAAGTCATTTGCAGCAGTTCCGACAATCCTAAACCACTCACACAGTCAAATGTTTTGAAATGTATCAGTTCGGTACTGTTGTGCTGAGATTATGTTAGATGAAATAAGGCGTCATAGGCATTAATTGACAGCATACTGTACAAATAAAAACCTTTTGCCTATTTTGTTTATATTTAGTAAAAACATTTAAGTACTCTTATGAATATGCTAGCACATACAGCTGAGGAGGGGCTCAGAAATGTAAGCAGTTTTTCATATCAAATAAAGAGACACAAACAATCAGACACACAGTCCTTTTCATACAGATTTTCGGTAGGGGTCTGATTGACAATTCCAGTTTCGGTAAATTACAGGAAACATTACCAATGAGGACCTGGTGTGAACATCAGAACTATATTTCTGTACTTTTACCTTCAAGAGTACACGCACGCACACACGCAAATAAACACACATACGCAAACATACACACAAACACACACAATAACTCGGTGAGAACAAATAAAACAATTCTTTTGTTTTACATCAAGAGTCTCATAATGACTACAGACTAACCCCGAGCCTGGACTTTTAAAGGGAAACTTGTATTTTTGGGAAGAAAATAATACAACTTTATTTACTTAAGAATCAATGACGACATCCCCAAAGGGAGGTTGTGTCAGGTTTAGTTAACTCCTTCAATTTTGCTCATGAAGTTTAGCTAAGTAAAAACACACATTAACACACACAAAGAACATCAGCAATAATACCCAAAATGGCCATGCGGTTGTGTGAAAATAAGTCAATTGTTTTATGTGTGTGTGTCCGTCTTGGCTCTTTGACTGCATCAGCAGCTGCCTGATCTGGTTAATCACTCGCTGCTCTCAGACTTGTTTAAATAGGACGACGACCAAAACCCTTACAACATTGACTTCAACTGTTGCTATAGACCGCTGTCTGTTGCTAGAGACAAAATGGTTGAGAGAGAGAGAGACCGCTATTCTTTTTGATTGTTTTCATAAATTTTTTTGCTTTGTTGAATTAACAACTATTAATTCACTTTTATTTGGTCTCTTAATTTGCACTCTGTTGGACATTATTTTCCTTTTGCACTGCTTTGGCAATACACGTGCATTTTTTGTCATGGCATTAAAGCACTAAATTGAAAGTGAAATGTTCTGATGTCAGACAGACGAATACATTAGGACTCATAAATGCATGACCACCCACATTCACACCACAGTGACGTCTATTTGGTTTTCGAAAGCTTGGCTGACCAGTCAACCTTTAAATAAAAAAGGCAGCAAAAATAAGCTACTTTTACACAAGGAGAACTAAAATTCATATTTTTAAATAAAGAGGGATACAAATCTATTTCAGATGTTTAGTGCCTCTCGAAGGATGTGGACTGGTAAAACATAAACGTTCTACTGTAATATATATATTTCGGGTTTTTTGTCAGAATACTTGGTTACTTTTGACAGACCCTTGATATGTAAAGACACACAAAACTGCATAAAACTGTAGTTATGGCATGTACCAGCAGGGTCAAACCAGCCAAACCTTGATGCCTTAGTGAGCACAACAAAGTGCTCAAAAAGGATGTTATACTAGACATGTTTGCTTTTAAAAGGAAAGATTAAAAAAAGATGAAAATGATCTTATATTCCAGAATATTGACAAAGCCAAAAATGATCTAATTGGCTTATTCATCAGTAAGGATCAATTTCACCTGAGATGAGAACAGAACAGTTGTTTGTCTACCTAGGAAGTCTCTGTAAAATCAACAGTCTTTATCTCTTTAAGAATTTAGATGCACACGCACACACACAATAAACATGCACATTAAGCCGCACTCTGCATTCCACACATCACAAGAACAGACAATTCAGACACTTGACCTTTTTCGACTAGACCGGGGTGACCCCAGAGACTCTTCTCTCCAATTTGTGTATGTGTGTGTGCATACTTTTCAAATAAATAAATAGCCATGTTTGTCGATTAAAGAGTAAGTGATTTCTTGCAAGTGTGTCTGTGCGCCAATCAATACTCCAGAGATCAGTCTGTTTATTATTGCGTGTGTGCGTCTACGTGTCCGCCACGGCTATTTCATTACCCCAGAGCCCACCGTCGGTTCCAGGGACATGTTAAGCATAATTGCAGTTGTCAGAACATACGTGTGTGTGTTCTGCGTGGGTATATTTTTGGTTGTCCTTCAACCGGTACGAGCCTTTAAAGTGTTCAAATCCTGCTCCGGATCTAATGTGGAAGCCAATTTGTATGTAGCTTGGCCAGGCCTTTTTGAGCACGCTTTGCCCAATTACAGGATCAAGAGGATCAGGGCAGCGCGTGGAAACCACCGGGCTGCCATGTTTAGCGTTGCTCTGTCTGATTTTAACTCGGCTGTACAGCACGTCGGTTTTACCACCTAAATGCACGTCATGTGTCCTAGGAGAAAAAACAGAGATTTAATCAACAGGGGGATGGGAGGAAAGAAAGAAAGAAAGAAAGAAAGAAAGAAAGAAAGAAAGAAAGAAAGAAAGAAAGAAAGAAAAAGAAAGAAAGAAAGAAAGAAAGAAAGAAAGAAAAAGAAATGTTGAACAAAACGTCCCCCTGCTGCTATGATTGTACAGTAATTAGACATCTGTGGGGCGTCTGTAAAGTCATGACGCACCCTGCAGCGCACACGCACACACACCCCTGTAATCTCACACATGTAATGGAGGGAAATAATAACATGCTTACATTGAAAATGCTCGGAGATGGTGCATTAGTAAAGAAAATGGAGCACAAATATGCTTGTGTTTTACTGGTGACGTTCAGGCACCATATGTGCAGTTTTGCTGTACGCTTATCTGAGATCTTGAGGTCTGGAAGCAACACTGTGGCAGGAACACGGAATATGCGAGAATCATCCTTTAGAAGCTTACACCAAAGCCTCATAATGTGTGTAGAGTGTGCACATATCATGCTAAATGTATTTTTTATAAAAACAGATGTGTGTGTGTAAAAATTGTGGATGCACATTTCAATGCCTATTTTGTGTGAATGTGATGTTAATACACCACACCCCTGATTATCATAGATACCTAAGGGTGGGTAGTAAGCAATAACCTATAAACCAAGAAACCACTCAGCATATCACGGTCAAGTGCTTAAACAACTCAAAACACCCTGGCAACCACGTACCAAAGCCCTGGCAACCACAGCACCTTTTGCATTGTGTCATCAGGTTTTGCATAAGTGAGCGTATCTCTAGGAAATGTCCAATATATCTGTTTCCAGAGTAAACCTGATCACTTGGTATTAGTTAGTAATGTCATCCTTCAGACTGTTGAAACTGTTCGTCGGAAACTCTGGATTCACATGGAACATGTTTTAAGTTTGTGAAGTAGATACTGTAGCCTGCACCTTGTCTTCAAGCAAAACTCTCACAGAAAATGCTTTGGTGCTTTTTTCACACTTTCTCGAGTGCTGTTCCGTATTTATCCTCGCCTGTCTTTCTCTCTTTCGTTTAAGTCCATCGCGGCATGCTGAAAGGTGCAATTACCTTGGCGATGCTGCCACAGCAACCGGTGGTGAGACTCTTATTATGCGCTGCAGAAATAGATCTGATTGGCCAAATGAAGCACTCATTAGCTCTCTGTCACTCTCTCAGCAGTCATTAACGCTTTAGCTAAACTGACCATTAAATGAGTCTGCGCTCCCTCCATCTGCCCCCGCTCAGAAAGATGAGGACAGAGAGATAGATACAAGGAAAGAGAGAGAGATGACTTCTGTGTAGAAGTAAACAAGACGGTGCAGAATAGAAAAACAGAAACACAACAGACGGTTTTGTTCTAAAACCTAGTGAGCTGTCTCACTGTCTACTGCCTATTTAGGCAAGTGCCTTTAGGACAGCATCCTAACCATCATGGAACCTCACAGAAGACTGATTTGGAATGGTCTAGATAGACAGAGACTCTACGTGTAACTCAAACAGGACTCCACGGGGGCGACTCTCAATTGATTTCAATAGACTTTGAACTTAACATGCTGCTAAGATAATGGTGCGATACTCTAATAAGCATACAAGTGCAGAGCACAAACAAATGGGAAAGTAATCCATTTGTTATTGGATTCAACTTGTTATAGATACTTTACAAATGATAAGTTTTAACAATGCACATTTATTTACCTGCTTACCTGCTCAAATGCTTCTTGCTAGGTAAAAACCGTCTCACAGATGTGTTCCACCTCACCTGTGGCTCACGGTTAGCGCACAGCCGATCAAATCTCCATAATGAAGAGATTCACCTAAGTGAGATTTTACACACTTTGAGCCTTTGGACATGGTGAGCAGTATGTAATGGTTGATTTACTTCCAATAATGCCCCAAAATAGCTTAAAATGGATTTCAGCACAGGTTTTCTGCTAGTACGTTTGAGGCGTTTCTTTGAAGCGCTATTCTACTTTATTTAATTGCATGCGTTCATGTGATCCTCATCAAGGGTATTCATTCGGATTTCTGTTCTCTGTCCACGTCAACGTTTCTTAAGGAAACATTCCCACATTTTCTGGTCACTGAACACAAGAGAGGCATGCGGGTGATGTTAAGCTAATGTGTTAGACACCATTTACCAGACCATTTACCCATCCAGGGAGAGCGTTACAGGATTTAATCCAATCCGGCCTTAGAGACCAACAACACTTCACCTGATTTCAAGATGAAAGTCTCAATGCACAAACACAAATAGGAAACACCTTTACTGCGACGGCATTTTTACACCAAACTAGACATTTCATTTGACCTCTCCCAGCGATGAAAACTCACCAGCCAGCTTTTGGTCTTAAGCCCAGAACTACTAGGGATTCATTTTTTGTTTCTTTGTTTTGTGGGAGACATACAATTAATCTTCATAAATATTGCTTTGTCGCTATTCTGCACATATTAACACCTGTGCCCTTTTACCTAAACATTTACCCCTAATTCTTTTACATATGCATCATTAACATTGCATCTCTATGCATTCTTCTCAAAGGAAAAAAAATCTGCAACTTTTACATTTTGGCACCCGGAATATAAAAAAGTGTTTATGTTTGCATTGAATATGATGCCAAAAAAAGATGACGAGCAAATCCTGAGGCAAAAAACCCCACAGATGACTAAAATGTTTACACAAAATGGAATTAACAAGCGTACCTGGGAAAAATACCTTTATAGTTGAAGATTCCAGAATAAAATGATCTCCAAAGGATATAAACCAACAAAGCAATCAATATCTACACCAAATATGACAAATTAAGATAAGTATTTAGAGAGAGCGATTCTGGAAAAGTGTATTGGAAACTGTTAGTTGAGGTTGTGAGCGGAGCAATTTTCACTCCTCACCCATCAATCACATTTGCAAAACAATCAGGGCCTCTGTCAGCAACACAATGAAGAAATGTTGGATCAATCCAGTTAACCTCAGTTCCGACCTGAGCAATCATAGAAATCAAAGCCATTAAATCAACTAGAGGACTTTGCAATTCAGCTCTAGATTAGAGGTTGTCAAGCCATATAATTCATAACCCCACTTACTCATTAACAATGAATATTATATAAATAACTAGGCCTAAACTTAATCATTTCACCATTAGCTAATGTCTGTCATTTGGACTAGTGGAATACATTCCAGTCAATATCAATTACACAAATATTAGCAGAGTATCACGACAAAGTATTTGTGTTATTTTCTTTGACCTAAAACTAATAAAGATGGATGATAGAACATGAGAACTGAGAAAGTAATTCATTTTCAAACAATATTAAAAATAACGTATTTCCCCAGCATCACCACCTATCCTGGGATTAAATGATATAATCCAGGCTACTTAATCTGTTTTACTTTAATGTTTTAAGTATTAAAAGACAAAACAAACATAATACTTTATGCAGTAAGGGAAGGCAAGTGGTTTTAAACTATTAAAACTGTTTAACTTGATTCAGTAAGGTTCTCAGTCTAGCATTTTTTTTCTCATCTATATCATAGTGGCCTATACAATTAAGAAGGCAAACTACAAAAGCAAATGCTAGATTTGAGGAAATGAGGTCCTAATTTTTTAAGCTTTCCTCTGAGGCTTTTCTTTAAACTTTATTCAGCTCTTTAATAGAAATCTTTTTCAATGTGACCATTGTGTCTTTTTCCACTTGCTTGTAATTGTATTTTAAGCCCTCATTATTTCAATCCAGTTGCACTTCAAGGTATGAGTGTGATAAAAAGGTATGTTAATTAAAACAGCGCTATCCCAAACTCAAGCTGTCTCCCTTTTATCATTGCCTTTCTTTTTTCTGTCTTCGCACCATTTTTTTTTTAATTTTTACAGCTTTTTTTCTCATCAGCAAGAGTTTACCGCAGTCTGAAAACAGCCTCAGAAGCTGTAAAATAAAAAGCGAGTAAGAGAGAGAGATGCACAGGTGGGTGGAGGAAGCGTGGTGTCACCAGGGTACTCTAATTCTAGGCTCGTCTGGCTTTGAAGGAAGCTGCACAGCTGGATAGAATCACAGCAACGCCTCAAGTCTTTAGCATCTCCATGGAAATGCCTTTGCATTGTCTCCACGGTCCAGCGACAAAACCATAAGTGCTGCCCACAACACACTAAAAGTGAGCTACATATAGAAAATCTGTGATTTTGAATGAGCTTGAATATGCTTGTGACTTGTGTTTGTGGGCGGAGAACACTTGAACATTAAAAAGAAAACTGTCAAAGGTTTTGATAACAATATAAAGATGGTTTCCTAAAGTTAACTTCAGGTCTGTGTTTGTTGATCGGTTTGGCTGGTGGCTAATAATATAACTATTTATATGAATATTAATTTATATTACTGTTTTATTGAGTAATAATGGAGTACATGCACACGGGACGATGACGGACTTCCACTAAAATCTAAGCCAGCTAGGTCACTTACTAGGTCTCATAGCACTAATGCTGGGTTCACACCAAACGCGAACAATCGCGCTCAACGGTCTTTATTACTCGCGAGAAAAGTTTTTTATTTTCGCGCGAGTCACGTGATCGTATGCAGGCGTGCAGGAGATCGTATGTTTTCAGTAATAATCGTACAGCTGTATCTATCTTTTATAAATGTGATCAAAATAAATATGGATATTTGAATGGGGCGATACTATTCTGTAAGTACTCAAGATTAACATAAGATATGTAGAAACTGTCTGAGTTACGGCCACTTTAAGTGCCTCTGTGATCCTGCCTCTTGTAAGTGCAAAAGTTTAGTTTGCTTTTTTTCATATTTGTTGATGTACCTTGAAACGGATAGCCTGAAGTGCTTCTCCTTTTTGGTTGTCAACGTGTGGCGAAGTGTTTGAATATCAAGACTCACATTGTTGACCACAATCCTGTGCATCCTGAAGCGAAACGCCATTGTTCCCTATGGACGCTACATGCACTGGAGGTAAATGCCTGGCTGAGACTTTAGCGGAAGTACGTCATCGATCCATATGCATATACCCATTGTATTAATTAAATAATTCGTTGAATTTTATTGAATGTTAATGTATAGTGACTTCGTAGGATTTCCCTTTAGCCAAGTAACCGTTCTTCTACTGACTAATCCAAGATAAAACTGACTAGACATACTTTAAACTTGCTAGCTAATTTAATTTACTTGATATTTCTTTTGCTTGTTTTCAGAAATAATCTTAATGGACTCTTCTTTTCTGGGTGGGTGCCGGAAGTTATTTTTGGGCCACAAAAGCATGAATGCGCACTAATGTTTGTTTATGTTGAAGCTTTGAAACCGTCTACAGAGACAATTCACAGAGTAAATAAAGCGAGATGCAAAAATTATTGTATATTGAGGTATATATATTTAAATGTTACACCGAAATAAAATTCAAACTATGCGGTGTCAGACATAATGAAAGAAATTCAAAGAGATCCGCTGAGGGCTTTCCAGTTTCCAATTCTGGCTTGCTCGTTTGTCTCAAAGCTAACCATATGGACAGCCTGTTCAATCAAACCTGCCACAAGCTGGTTTCACCCAGAGCTCTGTCTTTCAGTCCACTGCTTAACTGTTCCAGATGATTTACTGCTCTCCGTCAGTCTTAACGTTGATCCTTCCTGCACAACTATCAACCCGTCAACCTCTCCCACATCTCCACCACCAGTCCCATGTGTCTCCTGCCTGAAGAACAGTCCTCCTTTTCTGTTCCTTCCTTGGATTTTTGGATGGCCCCCTTCATCACAACACCTCCACCCCAGAGGAAACCAGAGAGGGATAGGATGGAGTTACAGTGCCCAAGCGGGGAGCAGGTGACCCGGGCTAACAGAGGAACAGCCTGCTGGGTCTGAGGCTGGAATTTCAAGGTTCAAGCTCAATGGTGAATAACAACCTCAGAGGAAAGAGATGGATGTAGCGAGAAAGAGACAAAGAGAGAGATGAAAGGGTGTTTAATGGATGACGATGGTTCAGGACATTACCAATGGTGTTTTGATAAACCTTTAGCCTCACCAAAAGTAACTGCCTAACATAATCATCTTTTTGAAAACACTTCTATACACCTAAACTTACCATTTGCTTTTAAGGATAAACAGAGCATCCTAAAACCATTTAAGATATTTTGTTTCAAACTATTTAGATTTCCCGCGATGCAAATATTTGTGATCAATTCAGTCAGGTTTTATTATGAATTGATTTATTTCTATTTCAAATTCTACACATATTTATTTCAAAGCTCTCAACTTTAAACTTCATATGCCTGTTTGTTTCCACTTAAATTTCTTAAATTTAAAAGTTTAAATTAAAATTTTACATTTGTCATGAAATGTGTTATTCTCAATCAGTTGTGATTTGTTAAATTAGTCAAGTAACAAAAAGCTTTTTGCCTGGTCATGTGATTTCAACATGTTGGCCCCCAATGAAGCAAACCTCTGCATGCAAAATAAAAAAAGCTTTTATTTTGCTACTGTTAATGTTTTTTTGTATAAGTACTATTCCCTTATGTATGTACATCTAAATGTATAAAACTCATTAAATGAGCAGAAAGTACTGAGTGCACCTTTGTTCACTTGAAAACAGACACACACGGATAATTATTCATTTATTAAGTGCAAAATAGTTCTCTCTCTTCTGACCTCCTTGCATTCTCTCATTCTCTTCTTCAATCCCTCGCTCGAGAGCTTATCACAGGCTAAGCAGAGCGCTGGCATGCTTAAGAAAACAAAGTCTGTCTGGCCGTGTAATAGGCGTCACAGTTGGACTCTGCTGAAGAAGGTGTCATCTAGAGTACAGCAGGCCACACGTATGCTTCTCATTTCATCTATTTATTTTTGATTCACAGAGAAAGAGAGGGTGTCTGAGAGAACCCTAAAGGTTAACATTTGTCTTTATCAATCACCAGACTTCACTAGACAAACACTGAAATTCCCTGTCAGGACCACTGCCTGTGGCAAAAACGAAACTAGTCGCTCAATATTATCTACACCTTTAATGAAATGGTGGTCCCACTGGCTGTTTAAGAAACATGCATATCGACCAAACTGCAGCTATTCAAAACACTCAACTTTTTCGATGCAACCATACAGGCAAATCTTTGTTCTTATTGACTGCAAATAGCACAACACAATCTTCACACATAGATGCAAAAAAGAAAACCAATCAATTTTGATATTTTACAATTTGTCACTTTTAGTTTAACAATACATCTCTTCTACAGTTATGCCAAATATAAACACAACAAAGCACACCAACCAAAAAAAATGTATAGTCTGTATAAAGCGATTTAAGCTGAATTCACTAAAATATTAGTGAAGTAAAACAAGAAGATACATTTACTTTCACATAATGACAGATGAGGATTATTTCGACAAAAAGTAAAATCCTACGCATATGCACCTAAAACATTCTGGGACCAAACTTATGCTGCATATTATTAATTCGTTTTCTGTCTGTTTAACACACAGAACGAATAACATCCAGTTTGTTCCCTTTTGCTTTGTGTTTAGGCTACAAGATGTTCAGATTTCCACCAAGATGCACTCATTTTCCCCCTCACTCTCCATCTCGAGTACTTTATTTAGACTACGCCATGACCATGAAAACCGCCAAACCACCATCCACACGGGGTGAACACATATTTTACACAGCTGGGTAAACCTGAGCAAACAGAGGTTTACTAACATAAATAAGCGCAAACCAAAAAAGGCCCTTTGTGTATACAGAGGCAGCACAAACAAAGATCAAATCGAGCCCACAAGGCCAACAGAGAAACCTGCCGTACACATACAATAGCTTTTGGTCCTCACTCACAAAAAAGCTGAAATGTTTAAAATGAGGAATGTGGAGGAAAATAGAATTATTTGAATTTAACAATTGTCTTCAATTACAAACATGTATGAGTTTACTTTTATTCTTTGTGAGAAAAAAATAAGTGAGAAGTTACTCTAAACCTTTAAACTGTAATGTACGCACTGGATTTCACATACGTTGGCAGATTACTAGCAGACATCATTTTATGTGGTCTCTGTCTGATGAGAATGTCTCACTCAGGGTCCGTTTGAGGTTGAATATTGACTTTGTCCTCTAAATTAATGAGATGAACCCTCAATCACATCAGCAACACATTTATATGAGCGCAATTTCCTCCCTAATCAAACAGATAATGACACTCATCCTGAGAGAGGGAGAGACAGACAGAAAGTGACAGACAGACAGCAAGAGGTCACTGGTTTGTTTAGCACTCATTAAGAAGGCATTAGTCATGCCATCTAAGCTTTCATTACATTTCGGCCAGGAAGTGATGAACAGGAAGAGCGAGTGAACTTCTTTATCACCTTCTTTTAATGCTGGTCATAACAAAATAGTCTTAATCAATGGCCTACGTTTCAGAAAACAAACCATTTGTATTGCAAGCATGAAACAACCACGTTAGCCTTATATCAATGCAATGTCTCAATGAATCCCACCAGCTCCTGCACCAGCAACAGAAAGTCTCTTTTCTCTTCCCGAAGGTCTTGTTCGTATCAGTTCCCCATGAAAAAGAGATCCACGTCTATAAAGTTTTATCGTTCCTCTAACACCAGCAGTGTGGAAACTTGCTGTACAGTGATACAGATCACATCAGCTTCAAATATTATTTTAAAGACATTCTACCTTTGAGAGCGTGAAAATATACCGCAATGGAGTCAAACTGTAATGGCACCGAGAGAGATATTTATGACTCCTCCTTCCCTCTGCTTCTTTAATCTTCTCCGCCGTGTAAGTTCATCTGTTCGTCCCAATGGTTCTGTGAGTTCACACTGAAGAGACAAGTGCTATATTCGCAGCTGGGATTAAAAGAATAGTTTAAGGAAAGCCATTATTTATAACTCTTTCTTCAGCAGCTCTTCTATGTGTAGCAAAATATTTTGTTGAAAACTGCCGAGGCTTTCAACACATTTAAAATGTACTTATTTAAAATACTGTTCATGTTTTCGTGCCTGAAAAACACAGCTGTGATGACATTATTAATTACATCATCAATTTGATTTTTTTAGCAGCTTAAGGCCACATCGACACGAAGCCAGAGCTTTCCCGATCCGATCTTTATTCCTCATTTAAAAATATATCTGCGTACACATTTACATTTAGTCATTTAGCAGATGCTTTTATTCAAAGCGACTTACAAATGAGGTAAACAATGGAAGCAATCGGAACAACATAAGGAAAACAAAAAGCAAAAAAAAGTGCAATAGAACTGGTCTCATATAGACCACCACAGTATACAAAGCTAAGGATTTTTTTTTAATAGAAAGAGTAGAAAAGAGATAGAAGTCTGAACTGATCGGTCAGGTGTTCAAAGAAGAGATGTGTTTACAGCCATTTCTTACACGACACCACTGAAACGGACTCAAAGCGATATAGTACATGTCTATTCAGTATGTGGCGCTGTTATTCTACAACAGAGCTACAGTAAAAATGGAGAAGAAGACTTGGAACATGCGCACAAAGCCACTAGAAGGAAAGGCTGCAATCTTTAGCCAAAAAAGCGTAACAGTTGCTATTGACTTGGCTTCAGTGGAATGCAGGAAAGGAGACAAGAGGCTATTTTTTTCTTAATGGATGTCAATGGGTTTTATTAGCAGTTACGCTTTCTCCAATTGGAAGTATTACAGACACTTCCATCTCCCTATAATAACAGTTTATTGGCTTTCCTGTTGCTCAGTGGTTAGAGCATGACGCTAGCAACGGCAAAGTCATGGGTACGAACCTAGGGTTGAACGTACTTAGAAACAAATGTATAGTATAATGCTATGTAAGTCGCTTTGGATAAAAGCAGCCTGCCAAATGCATAAATGTAAATCTCTGATGCGCATAAACCTTGCGAGACTTGGGGTGATGACATCATCGTTTCAGAACAAATCCGGATTGGTAGTACACACGAAAGCGCAAGGGTGTCGTTTCAGATTTATCCACTCTGGGACTCGGTTTCAAAAAAATCGCTCCCAAAACACCGAATGCATCTAGACGAAACACCACTACCATACTAAATGTGTTAGTAGGAACACTTGTAGTTTGAGTGTGGTTTGCTTCAAATTATAAGTAACCTGTGGTTTGGAAAACAATTTCAAAGCAGCTTTCCTCAGACAACAGATTATTATTATCATCAACATGATATTAGAAAATCAACACAGTCTTACGGGAATTCGTAACTATTTTAAGAAATGGCCAATTTGTAAGACTTGGTACGATGTCATTGTTACATTTAGTCCAATTTGCTTTCGCTCCAGTGACATTAGCTTTAGGGGTGTTTTTTTAGTTTAGCTTTTTTCAAATAATCGTGTTTTTGTGCGATTTGAATTCATACGAATTAGACACTTCCTAAAAGAGTTATGAATTACCGTGAGATCCGGTTGGAAATGCTAAACATACTAAAAAAGTTTATTTTGCCTGATGACCTCGAAATCTTCACAAAGCACGTGATAGAATACTATTTTGTCTCTGATAAACAACAACTGCACAACACACACGCAACCACACACAGCAGAGTGATGCTGATGAAGTCTGATGTCATTACAGTTGATCTCATATGGCACTAGAGATGTCAGTAATGAAAATCAATAAAAAGCAGCCCTACAGAGCTGTCCATTATTAACCTGTGTAAATCCTGGAAAGCCCAAGCGACTGAGAAAAAAAGAAGAAAAGGATATAAAGAGCTGCACACCTCATTCATTTAAACATGTTTCTTCCGTTAGTCTTGCCCACATGCTGTGAAAGCGTCAATAAACTACAGTCAACTCTCTCACTCTGTATTCGCCCTGTTCCACCATCAGGTTTAAATTATTTTAAAATGAAAACTTAAAACACACAAACAAAAGCAAACAAAATGAAAGTAACTAAAGATGATTTAATTATTATATTTTATAAACATATAAATTAGTAGTTATTAGTAACCTCAAAGTTGTTGCTAGAAAAATAATCTTCTACAGTCCTTTCTTTTTTTGTTCATCTTACCAGCCAACATACAGCCACAGACAAAATTACGAGACCATTCCAAATGTTTATTTATTTAGAATTTCTTGATGTATTGTGACCATTCCAGTCCAGTGTCTGTTGTATTTCGACAAACTCTATCCCCAAGAGTGACATCATTATTTTGAACTTTATACACATGTACAAATATAACTTTTGAATTGCTTATGAATTTGTTTTCTTTGCAGTATTTAAAGTCTGGTAAAAAAATAAAGAGCATCTTTTCTATTATTTTGACCTGTTTCTGCAGATTTCCTTTTCTGCAAATTAATGCATATAGAAAAAAATATTTTTTATGTGAAATTTAGTAGAAATATTGCAAGTAGTTCACAGAACAAAACAAAAATGATCATTGCACCTAAACACATACCTATAAATAGTACATTTTAAAATAAAAAAACTGAATAAAATGGTCTCATATTGCCTGTATTTACAACAACGGATGAGTCAAAACAGGCTTGCCTAAACAAACAGCAACATTTTTCAAGCACCACAGAGTTAAAGTGTTGACATTTCTTATGAATTTATCCTGCAAGTGGCTTACTTATATGACTTCACATTTAACAGAGAAGAATAACAGTGTTTCCACACACACACACACACACACACACACGCACGCACACAAACAGAATTCAAGTTAATTAGAATATGCTATCAGCAAATGAACATCACAGATAATGTCTGGATGAGAAGTTCATCAACATTTCCCTAGATATTTCATAATTGTGCTACCTGAGTGTCCCAACAATATCTTATAATAGGCAAGGTGTCGAGGAAGTCCTTTGTGTGTGATAATGAATTTTCCTGCCTTAATCTGGGACACCATTAATAGAAGCTCTCAACAGAGTAACCGGAAAACCGGAGATATACAGAGAGAGAGAGATGTTACCACAGAAAACTGTGTCCACGTTAATGTGACTGCATATCTTTTCTGTGCCGTCTAACACGGTCACGCACACACAAACGTGGGCATTAGACAGCCTCCGACACCTCTCTCATGTCATCAATCAATCTTTATCAGTCTCCATGAACGAGAGAAGAAAAGTGATACGAGGACATGAGCGAAATTGATATGCGCCTTCCACAAAGCCAATATCACACAGTCACACACACACGCTTACAAACAACCCCACCCATACACGTCAGGCCACTCCATCCCTCCCAAAATTACCCGTCAGTCAGCAGCGACCTCGGGTTTCCACCTCACCTTCATTTCAAGACTGCCGCGTTATAAATAAGCATGTTTTCTCAGGAGACTGCGTAGAAAGCAGAAAAAAGCTGGCCCATGCAAATAGAAATCGCCATCATGAGAGCTCATTTCTCAGAGTGCCCTTTGACAAGACCATGTAAAGAGAGGGAAGCAGTGCAAGGGAGAGCTTGCCAAACGCCATTGGCTTGCTTTGTGTGCTCAAAGCCTACTAAAGTTCTGTTCTGCCTTCCTAAAAGCCTTTGTGCTCTTCCTCCTCTTTGTATTCCTCTCTACCGTTTGAAATCAAACGCCATTGCACTTTCTTGTCCCGCTGGCTAATAAAGTCAAGCTAATTCCCCTAAAGTGGCCACTGGACTTGTAAACAGATTTATAACAAACGCAAACAATGCTAATGGATCAACGGCAGCCAAAAGGGCTTAACTCCTGAAACAGTAAAGACGCTTTCTACATCACGCCACACCCCCATTCATGCTTGCAATGTTTGAAGTGACTTAATCCACAATGCCATCGAAAATTGCTTTAACGGCTGTTTTACTCTTACTGGATCTCATCTCCGGCAGAATGCAGAGAAGCAGGGGAAGTGTAATCAGAGACACTAAACTAGCCGCTTCTGCAATCATACATTTTCATTTCAGGGTGCTGGCTGGATGGTTTGGCTGGCTTTTGACACAATAAACACAGAGGAAGAAAATTCTTACTGTGCGTGGCAGGGAGCGGGAGTAGTTTTTATTGTGGAAAACCGCAACATCATAAAACGCTGGACTTTCATAGGAAGACCACAAGAAATAAGCAAGCTATATTGTTTCAAGTTTGAGGCTGCAGAAAACCTACCACTAGCTGGGTTCCTGACATTTGACATCCCTGCTGAAACGAACAGAATGACAACAACAAATGAAGGTTTTATTCTATTTGAATAACAAATGGGAAAAGTGCCTGTGAGATTCCATCACATAGAAACTTGGATCCCTGCTTGTATTGAGTTAAACACAGCTGAAGACACCCAGGGTTTTTCAGTTACGAGGGCCCATATGTGCCACTTATAAGTAAAGGAATAACTTGATAAACATATAAATAAAAAAATTATATGACATTGAATTTTATTAGGAAATTAGTAAAGGAGTCAAGCAAATCAGTTTTATAATGCAAAACTGTAAATAGGTCATCTTAACTATATACTGCATTTTCAATATATAAAGCCATTTCTAATCAGTGAATCATAATAATAACAAGTGTGCATCATAATAATTATAATAGTAATAATTCACAATTTTATTAGAATTGGTTTGATATATTGACAATTATTAGTATAATAATTATATTAATAAATAATGGTATTATTACTATTATTATGATTATTGTTATTATTATTAATAATAATAATATGTAATGACTTAGGACAAACAAGAAACCCTTAAACAACTATATTTGTTAACAACTGTATATTAGTGTATAACAACTGTTATTATTCTTTGGTGTGAACTATATTTTAACATTTCTTTCGTGAAAAAACTTTCTCAGGGCAGAAAAAAAACAAAAAACGTAATTTTCAAAATTCCTCTTATTTTTCCCAAATTTTCAGCCTTTTCAGAATACACAAGGGGTGCGTAAACTTTTGAGCAGCACTGTATATATATTTGTACACTATTTTCCAAGTGTTCTTAAGTCATAATAACCTTTGTGTGAAGAACAGCAAACATTTGTATTATTCATCAGTATTATACCCACAGTATTATGCTCTCAAGTCTCATTCATGCATGTACTTAACTTGCCAGATTAGTTTCATCATTCATCATTGGTTATTACAGATGAATTGGTAAGAAGTCAAAAAAAGGTTAACAATGACACAAGGGAAAGAAAATAGTTTTAATTTTTATGTGAACTTTCTATTTAGTAAATGATTCCTGGCTCAAACCTCTCCCTCCTGCCCTGCTGTTTGAAGTTTCTATTTTTCTTTTGTTGTCCTTGATATGTGGCACCATCCAGACCGGCAGCCCCCGGGAAAGGGCTAACCCACCTTTAGAACTCTTCCCTGGGGTAACACCCTGACAGTTTCCCCATTCCAGATCAATTCCCTCCTCCAGCCCAGACTGAACGCATACAGCCAAAGTCTTTGTCAGTCAACAGAAAGAAAGAATGAGAGGGAGAGAGCAGATGATATCAGGCTGTTCATTTAGAGGTGATGTTTGGTCAGACAGTAGAAAGCGAGCAAATGATTGATGTGCAGAAATGAACCTGTCCGTCAGAATTTAAATTAGGCGTGAGACGGAATGGCTCGCATTTGAATACACAAAAACTCTGGAGAAATGAAAAAAGTGGAAAGGTTCTTTAAAAAAAAGCACACACAAAAAGCGAGGAGGAAAAATATTTCAGCTGGGTGAAGTGTATGAATTAAACACACAAAGGCCGTCAAAACTGCGGAGATGCATCTCTGATTAAAAAGACGGCAAAGATGCTGTTGAATAACAGATCGATGCGTGAATGTCACATATTGTTCAAATTAGGAAGGACAATGGTAGAAATTTCAAAGCAATGTTTGTCACACAGCTGCTATTCCTGACTTTAATAAACTCACAAACACATAGAGAATACAGTAACAATGATACAGTAACAAACAATCAAAACAATGATGTATACACTAAACAAAAGCTTTTATATAGAGATTTTAGAGTTGTTCTCTGGTCTCAGACCGAGGCTTTCAATCTTAAAAAATATCCAGTATATTTATAAAAATCATGAGATATATTGTAATTCAAACAAATCTGAAAACAATGAAAGTGTTTGTTGTGTGACAATTTTTTTTTAAATTATGAGAACATTTACAGGGCTACCTGTGTCCATAAGAAGAAACACTCCCATACATTGAACACACACACACACACACTTAGCCTGTCTAGCTGCCGGGAGATAAATGAGCTGAGATGTGTCTGTCGCCAGACTGAACTGAAAAGAGAGAGAGACGAAAACAGGGCAGAGGAAGCATGGAAAGGAGAACACTTTGACACTTTTGAGTGGAGGAAATACCCACTAAAGTCTTCAGAGGAACCACAAGACTTTCCACACAGACACACACAAGGAACACATCTGACTCCGGTCTTCAGACGTCTATTCCAAAGTCTCTTTTAAAATAACACGTTAACTAAAAGGAAAGGGATAGGCAATCTCTGACTGTTATCAGAAATAGAAACTAAGCAATATAACCTCATGAGACCAAAAGGTTAAAGAGAGAGAAATGAAGAGATATTTTTTAAAGGGTACTCCTACACTTCTAATAAGATTAACATTTCATAGACTTGTAGCCATGTCTATGTCTATAGAAGAGTTACTAGTCAAGAATACAAGAGAGTTGATATAAAATACTATACTGTATATGGATATATACTTATTTTTTTAAGTTATCTCAAAATGTATGTACAGTATTTATTTCCTACATTAATAGGAGTCAGTATACAGTGAAGTACAAAATCACTGTTGTATTATCCATAACCACAACATTTAAAGTTCGCCCAAAAATGAAAATTCTGTCATTTATTCATCAGTTCATTTCAAAACTGTATGACTTTCTTTCTTCTGCAGAAGATATTTTGAACTATGTTTATTGGCACCCATTCACTTGCATTGGTTTTGTGTCCATACAATAGAATAGAAGGGTTGCGGGGCTTTTCGGTTACCAACTTTCTTCAAAATATCTTCTCTTGTGTTCTGCAGAAGAAAAGTCATGCAGGTTTGAAATGACAAGAGGGTGAGTAAACGATGACAGAATTTTCAGTTTTGGGTGAACTATCACTTTAAGTCAACACGGAGCCTTTGAGATCTTGTGTGTGTTGCAGAAGCTTCTCACCAGCAAGTGTTGGCAGGGATAATACAGGTATAACCTTGCAGATGAGGGAACTTAAGGGTTGGGGTTTGAGAGCAGCAGTAAAAGTCGGAGAGTTTAATAGCCGAACCCGCGCCACTTCAATCCATTAAGAGCAGGGTTATGAGAATTAAAGCCCTTTAATCCACACCCATTAATACAGGCTGCCAATAACACATTACGGTGCACTAAGCTCTTCCAGAACTGGAAAAAGAATGTGTAAGTTTAAAAGGAAAACTGCAGAAAAACCTGCTTTTGGGAAAGTCAGGAATTCAGATCAAAACTAAACAGAAGAAATAAGAAAAAACTGAAGAAAATATATAGAATATGCTTTCGTTTTTTTGTACTTGAAAAAATATTGATTAACTATGGCTCTGGATATTTAACTTAAAAGTATTTGAACAAAAAATGACACGCTTCATCTTCAACATAGATTCTAATAAATGCCAACATACTAGAATGCTCAAACCGCACAAACGGCTGCAGTTTTACGGCCTCAGATCTGCAGAGCGCACTTTTGGCAAGTCAAACACTGCAATTTAAGGTCCCATTTTGGTCAAACGTCTGGAGATTTATATTGTTTCTGAAGGCGAGAGTTTTATATGAGCACAGCACACCAGTACAGACCCAAAGGAATGTGACAGGCCCCAAAATACTAGTACAACTTTCCACAGAAATAAAACTGCTTTCAAAGTCATTGTTTTGCAGAGACCTGGTTGTGCGATTCTGATACAGTTTCTGAACACAATCATGTCTGAACATTCCAGTTTCTCCGCTCGCATTCGTTCGTGTCTTTTCAGCGTATGCGAGTGTGACCCAGCGATGTAGACGCTGTCTGAATTCCGGCAGGGTGCATTCCTGACAGGTCAGGATTGTTTTAGAAGCCTGCAATAATAAACAACTCGCACAGCGTTCACAGATCAGATCTCTCTCTCTCTCTCATACACTTACTCCTACTCATCCTCTCGTTTATTTTCAGACCGCATCTCTGCCTTTATGTCGGACATATTTATCTGTGCATGTGTGCATGCTGTATGAACAGATGTGTTGAAACATGAGCATATTTGTATAACTCTCGAGCATCCAGAGGGTGCAGAAGCAGATCTCGACCGTCCAACACAAGCAGTTTGTGTGTGACTTTGTGTTTTGTCAAAAAACACAGAATGGTGCAGGGCTTCGGAGGCCTGGAGTTGATTCTCACTAATGTCACAGGAAGTGACCACCAGATGGGATTACTGATAAACCGGGTTGAGGATTACATATCCAAACATTTTACTTTATCGGACTTGTTTATTCAAGTCTCTACAATCTCTGGATCTCCCGTTTGTCTGTGTAACAAAGAACCCCTTTTGTTGGACATGGTGGCAAGAGAAGCGTGGTAAATGATGGACATCTTCCATAGCAATATCAATATATTTAAATGAATGGGATTAGCAAGACTATTAGTGAAAATACTTCTATTTTAAATCCACGTCAATCATATGCATTTATCTGACCACAGATTCTCATTCCTTATCTTTGTCTGCCCTTGAATGTGACTCTTTTCTGGCAATATTTTCTTATCTGCATCAGTATGAAGATTCCGCCTCTCATCCCTTATTGCTCCTGTCCATCTCCACTCTGTTCTTAATGTTAATACATTTTCTTTCCCCGATCTCTCTCTCTGTCAGTGTCTCGTCCACGGTTCTTATTGATTTTAGTTTTGGACATAATGCCAAGCCTGCAAGATATGAATCGGACTCCATATAAGCAGCAAAAAATGTCATGGCTGGATTACACCGGCGTGCATCGCCTTAAGACGTTCAGAGCTGACTGAGCACCTGGGTTTAACACGTGACCTTTGAACCTGATACGGATGACCCTGATTTTACCGTCTGAACCCTTATGTTGTTACAAATGTGATGGGGTTTTATTTTATTTTCAAGGGATTTTCCGTGCAAGTGTCGTTGCTGTATGTTTAAAGTATATTTACATCAGATCAACGTGGCTGTGTATGGAGAGTGAGGCAGGTGTGTACTGTAAATTGAAAGCAGAATATGATAGTGTCTCAAATTGAGCAGCAAATCATGTTAGATTGAAAAGATCAGAAACAAAGGGATACAGATGCGGGCTCCACCTGCCATATGTGCTTTCTGCAGATTTACCGCACTGAAAATTAAAGCTGCTTAATGTACATTCGTGTTGCAAGTTAAAGATTATGAATCAAACACCTTCCCGGGTTTATGCACACATATGGTCCTTAACACGGCGCGCTATTGAGAATCACTGAAACGTTTTTGTGAGAAAGATCTAGATATGCAGGACCTGTTTCACACATCCTACGTCTGTGCCGCGTGTGACATTCATTTTGCTGCCCAAGCAAACAGCATTCACACTGCCCTGCATCCACAAAATACTATCAAATCTTCATGAATTATTAAGTTATCTTATATTCACATTCCTAATATTAAATGAATTATCAACTGAAATGTTAAATGTAATGATGCAAACATACGCCCCAAAGTCCCAATGAATTTGGAAGTTTTCTTGATCGCCGTAATTTCAGGATGTGTGAAACAGGACTGAAACATGTAGGTCATGTGTGGAAAATAGCTCAAGCCCTGCCAAACACACACGGTCCTGGGCACTTGGCTTCCTGCCCTTTTCATTAATGCCTCCTGAGACGTCACCCCATCCCCTCACCTCTTGTACGGTGATATCTGTCCCAAAACAACTGTCTGGTGCCACTTACTCACAGTACCACACACACAACCACACTGTCTTCTCTGTCCCCCTGGCACCGGCTTTTACCCAGAATGCCATTTCCTGTGTCTTGATATGATCGGCGTTGGGAACAGAAAGCCCTCGACATTCTTTTCCCATGATTCCCGTGTGGCATGAGGGTGGAGGTTGAGGGCAATGCTGTTGAGCTTACTCATTCCAGGCGGCTTAATACGATTATTTGTCTCCGAATCAAATTACTACAAAAATATTTACACAAACAAGCTTTTGTTGCGACTCACTAGTCTGATTTCTAATGCAGACACGCTATTTTACCATCGTTTTAGGAATTTTCACGTTACTTTAAAGAAATAAATGTACATGTACTCAAAGCTGAAACACTCATTTGGTCACTGTTAATACATGATAAAACCAAATCATTTGTGTCATTGTTGCCATAAATCAATGATGGCAATTTAATTTGAAATTCGACAAGGAGCAGAATTTTTTAGCAAGTAACTCCATAAATATTGGTCAACAAAAGACAGTTATAAATTTAAGTAAACTATTTTTTTTTACTGTAATTTATAATATCCTCATAAATATCCCTGTTTATCAATACCTATACAAACCTGAATATTGAAAACAACAAATTCACATGTTAAAGTCACCTACAGTACTTTACAGTACTTGTGCTTTTTGAGGGTTCAGGGTAATAATGAACCATCTTAGACTGTTATTTTGGCCTAGATGTGCGTGGAATTCTATTCAAAGTTACTTTACATGTGTAAATATTCTTTAGATCACAAGAAACCTCAGACAAAAAAAACATTTACAAAGTTTAAGCATGCCATGAATATTCTCCTTTACTCTTCGTCTTTGTCTCACAAAAGACTTTTCGTATATTTCGACGAGTATCTCTGATCTAAGCACTGTCATGTTCCCATGACAACCAGACATTGTTCAGATCAGCAAGGTCAGTCTCATTAATTGCGTATAAATAACATGTGCAATATCGTGTAATACGTACGCCAAAGTTTGATTTTGCATGCATACAATACGCTTATTTTTGCGTGCATATGATACGTTACTTATATTAAACAAAAATGTGTCTCATTAACCTGTCCCCTGACCCAAACACTAAACCTAATGATAGCGTGCGTGCATATTTTAACCTCTACCCAACCCAAACCTAACAGTCATTTCAGTGTTTCCTCTTCATATACGTTTCAAAATGGCTGCTCTCCACCTAGGTGCACGCAAACATTGGCGTATCATATGCACGCAAAATCAAACTTTGCCGTACGTATTACACAATAATGTAACAGCGTGTTATTTATACGCAATTCATGAGACCGGGTTGGGAAGGTTCATAAATTGCTCTGGTGCTGCTATACAGGTTTATACAGTATGATGACAATATCAGCTACAACTTCTGCTTATGTGTGTGCATGAAGACAATATGTATAAAAACTAGACAGAATCAAGATGAACCATGTAGAAATCTCAATCTTAATTAGAGGAATGTTCTGTGTTCACTTAAAATTTAGCTCTGTCTTCAAAATGTTGGGCATAATTTATTTTGGTCTCACAGAAAACAACATAGCATGCATAAATGTAAGATATAGCCAAAGAACAACATTATACACACTACTTTAACATGACTTGTGGTTAGTTTAAAGTAATAGTTTACCCAAAAATAAAAATTCTGTCATCATTTACTCACCCTCTTGTCATTTCAAACCTTACTTCTGCATAACACAAAGGAACATTAAAGAATAGAAGTCAATGGGTACCGCTGTTGATTGGTAACCAACATTCTTCTGCGGAAGAAAGAAAGTCAAACAAGTTTAAAATGACAAGAGCGTAAGTAAATGATGACAGAATTTCATTTTCGTGTGAACTATCCCTTTAAAAGAATTGCTTTATGTAAAAAGTAAAACTGGAGACTTATAAAAGATACCAAAAAGAGACACAACTATTATACAATGTATAACTAAAAATTCTTCCAGCTTGTAATGTATTCCCGTCTCCACAAAAATGATTTAGACAACTCTACATCTCAAATAATAAACATATTTCCCTGAATAATTCATGTAAGTGCTTTAACCAAAGCACAAACTTCACATTTCTGCTTCTAACCCCTCCAGAGCCCCGGCCTGGTTTAATGCTTTATACTGTAAGTGTGTTACTTTAACCTTGTTTTTTGTCTTAAAAATCATTTGATGTCATTTTATATGGAAATCGACAGTACACCAAATGCTGTCAGTACAACCTTTGTATTGAAGCCATGCTTCTGTTTTAAAGAGAATTTGATCAAGGCAGTTTGTATACAGAAAAAATATAAAAAGAGACAACGAAATAAGATGAATGAACTCAACACCAATAACATTTATACAAAGCAAAAAGTTGAAGTGCTAAAACTTCACACGTTTCATGAATGGTTATTTACATGTTTTTGTTAAACTATATAGTTGTCATACGATTAAGTTCACCTCTAAGAAAAGTGTTAAAACATAAGAAAAATTATTTTAAAGCAATCAAATGTCACCACTTCAAATAATAATTATAATTGAATATATGTAAACATTTGAATCGTAAAAAAAATTATATATTATAAGGGTTCATTTAGGCTAAATTTTCTACATACTAATTCTGGGATTTCATCTAAATGTATTAAAATTGTATTGCTATTTATTCATTGTATAGCATAGCTGGAAATACAAACATCTGGGTCTTATAGAAAAATACATAAATATAATAATAAAATAAAAAATATTAAAGAGTTCCAGACCTTATTTATCTGTAAAGAGTGACAGCTAACCTAAGCAGACCCTGCATTACGACAGCTGGCAAACAGGAGATGCTCTCATTCACAGAGACAGTTATTAAAGCAGCGTGAACCAGCACTCGCCTCTGTAGATGGCACGATATCAGCTGATGGCAGCACAGCCACTGCTAGCAGGCACATGTAACGTGTCATCACTTCTCGCCGTGGCTTGTCATCGCTTTCGGCTGAAGCGGGCCCTGCCACTGCTCGTTTATGAATGTTTCAGAACGACAGTACGTGGTCATGTGACAGAGAGTGTCTGAGTGAGTGTGGACGAGAAGATTGTCCGCTGCAGCTCTATTAATAACACATGATACAGAGATCTCAGGCTCTCTCATTAATGTTCTTCAAATGTGCCGGAGAGCTATGGGCATTCTTGGAAGCTGCTTGGAGTGAATAACTTGCAGCTAGCTACTGACTAAAAAGTGGAAGTATGTGTGTGTTTCGTCAGTGGGATAAACATTTATAAATGTATCTCTCTAGGCTCGCATTTAATATTGCATTAGTCAGGGGGTCTAAATCTATAAAGAGAGTGAGATGCAGAAGTGGTCAGCGGTCTTCGGAGGGTCGTAACAAGAGCAATAAAAGTAATAATGGCTTCTGCGAGGACAAATGAAAAAGAAGAAGTGAAATCGATGATGGGAGGATAAAATAAGACGCAGGACGCTTCTCCCTTCACCTCCACCACTGTCATAACTGCAACTGCTATGATCCGTGAACTTACGATGGAGAAAAATACGGATTACAAGATCATCAATCACATTCTACACATTAGAATCTGCGTGGAATTTTATGTCTTATGTGTGCTCTACACGTGTAGCTTGCCACAATGTTGTACAGCATTTTTTTCAAGTTGAGAACCTAATGTTTTTAGCAGAAATAAAAGATCATGCTGTAGTTATTCATTGAAAATATTTTTCACCTTAAGTTGTTTCAGTGAGGTAAGCTATTTTTTTAACTCCTTTTTTTTCAAATGCTGTCTACCTGTACTTTAACCGTACTTTAACTACCCTAGAGAAAAGAAAAGTTAATTGGTTGCTTTTTCTAAGCTCAGGAGACATGGTTGTGATACTCCTATGTTTCTTGTCAGCAGTGTCAGCAGTTTATCAGTTTATCAGATATTTCTCCTAAAACCCATTAGGATAAATGAAACTCGACACAAGTGAGACACGAGAAAGTCTTTTTATTATATTTTTATGATGATGATGGTATTGTTTTTCACATTCATTGGACATGACCGTAGGATGAGAACCAAGAAGGGAAGAGGAAAGTACCTTTAGCTGGGATTCTAACTCGTGCTGCCTGAGGTGATGCTGTGCTTGATGTTGACGATAAACAGAACAAATACATTTATACAGATTTGCAATAATTTAAGGGCAAGTAAATGAGGACAGATTTTTTTCTGTGGAGTATCCCTATAACTACTTTAAATCATAAATTTCCATCAACTTGATACCGTCATAATGTAGCTTCCCCAATACCGACCAACACCTGAATAAAAAACTGCTGATTAAATGATCTATGCTTAGGGGGCTATTTATAAAAGTGAATGACTACTTAAGTCAGGAGTTTGTCATAAAATTTTAAAGTGCAAAGTTAGTGAAGGCGACAGACTGATAAAAAAGCGGCGTGTTTTTGCATGTTATGCAAATTACCGATGAGAACATCCGTTACTCCTCAGGTCGGCTAAATAAGACACGCACACATTCACTTGTAGTGTGTCCATCTCATTCATTAACAACACGCAGATGCTTTTTATTAGTGAGATAACTTTCTCAAAAAAAATGTCTTCACAAACCCAACAAATTTCGATTTTATTTGTAATTCACCTAATTCTGAAAATGTATAGTTCAGTGTCAACCACATCTAGATTCAATTGGAAATATAGAATAATGACAGCATGACTGCATGCAAGAATACATTGTTCGGTTGATGATTTTATTTTTCCCTGAATCAAAACATAGCGCTCATATGATATAGGCAAATAGAGCGCATTTTGATTTGATTTATTACTCACAGTGCTGCTTTCTAAGCATAATACTTGACTCAGTGTGTCTCAGTGCAGACCACTAAACATCAAGAGGCTGTTTCCCAGACAGGGATTATCTTAAACCAGGAGACTTTAGTTAAATTAGGACAGTGGTTCTCAAACTGTGGTACGTGGACCACTAGTGGTACTTGAAGAGACCCCTGGTGGTACGTGACTAAACAGGAAATTAAAAACTCTATACACTGTATATTAATCTACATTTCGTGTTTTTAATACAATTTAAAATGTTTAATACATGATATATAAATACGGAATACATCTCAGCCTATGTGGAATTTTAATATAGTTGTATGAATTATTGTTAGTTGATCTTGTGCGTCTCTCACTCTCTCTCTTCCGATGAGCTGCGTGTAAATTAAGCTTCTTATGTATTTCTGCAATGAACCACTGTTTAAAGCTGTTGTTATGTCTGTAAAGTGCTAATAAAGCACTAATTCAACACGCGTCTGCATCTACTCGAGGTTAAATCAATGAAGGGAGCGTGGAGATTTAGTTTTGACGCGCCGCTGCAGTAAAGTGAGTCTCTGTTTATTGTATATAGCTGTTCTCTTGATTTTTAAGTATACGTGTATTTATTTATCTTCTGTGTTAAATAGGCCGATTCTTTCCACATTGTTTGTCATCGATATGGGTTTTAGTCTTTCTGCAAGTCCCCACAAAGTTAACAAATCCCACTTAATACTCATTTACAGAGCCCTGTTTACAGTGCACTACAGAAAAGTGTTTTGTGTCCACTATTACTCCTGACTAACTTGGAAAACATGTTCTTTAGTTTGAAAACAGCTGGTCACAGCTCTTCTATTAATTTGAGTCTTTATTCATGTGTTTTCTATAGCGGTCATGAGCTGGTACTTGGAACAACTCATTTTTATTAAAGGTACTTTATCTGAAACGTTTGAGAAACGCTGAATAAGGATATTTTGGTCGTTTAAAAAAAAAAATACAAAGACAAAAAAATCGTAAAGATATATTTTAAAATATGTCAGTGCAAGTTGTTTTCGACTAATACACATCTCATTTTTAAGTTAGGCTTGGACTAGGCTTAAGCCTTGCCTAGGAAACCACCCCCAAGAGTTTAGTTTAGATTATGATGGCAATGAAGATCACTGTTTATTAATAATGTAATCACCATTGTTTATAATAACATACAATATAATACAATATATGAATATATTACCATATCTCATTCTCGTGACAATTTAAGATGTTAAGATCTCAAGATCATTTAATTACTGAATGCTTTTAGCAACTGCTAAAGTGACTCGGGACATTTCTTCGACAGTTAACTCCCTATCTCATAATGAGGCCATCATTCTGACCACTTCTAGAAATACTTTAGAGCGAGTGCTACCACATTACACTTATATATAGTTTCCAACTTGAATATCTTAATCATTAACCTCTGGCAGATATTGCATAGCTTACGTTAATAATCTCAGAGATGTCTTTTCATCTGTTAGCATGGTAAATTACATGCTAAAATAAGATGGCTATTATTTATTAATTGTGTTATTTATATTCATAATACGAGCATTTTCGTTTGCCGCCGGTACGGAGCCTAATGGAGTTTGACACTTTGGCTTAGTTTGATTGTCACCAGCAGGTCTCGCATGTGCGTGAAAAACATGTCTTCTAGCAGTAGTGAGTGAAGGTGATAAATATTTGATTGAATCTTGATTTCAATTCTAGTTCAATTATTCTGAGTGGAGAACACATCCATCACGTTACAATGTCACTTTTGTGCCCCAGGAAGCATTTTAAATCTTTCGTAATGGCTTGACCGCCATAGATGTAGTGAATCTGCTCAGGATCACTGATCTAATAGGGGTGGAGGGCGTTAATTTCCACCTGCCGGATGAACGTTTTGATGTGTCTTGTACTAATTGTATTTCAGGGCTCGTCTTAGCACACCCAGATGCCGTCAGAAAGTTGCTCTTAGCAACATTTCAAAGTGAAGCTGATTGGGTTAGAAGTGTGTCTGTTGTGTGTGCGTGCGTGTGTGTACACTGTGATTTTCCATATCAGGGTCCCGCAGATATTTGAGATCCTCCCCCAATCCGAACTGCTGCCACGATCCTGACCCAACAACCTGCAGCCCTGCGTCATTCATCAGAACCTGATAATTCATGGCTTTGGGCTGTGACACGCAGTTACAAGTACATCACCGTGGCAACTGTGGATGACACTGCAATTTCTTGACAAAATAGATTAAACACAAAGTTTAGACCTTGCAGAAAAGTTGCTCTCCGTCAATCTTGACTCTTTTTTATGCTTATGTATTACTTTATTATAGTGTCATATTTTTCTCTATGTTGATATATTACTGTAAAAAATCTTGAATAACGTAAATAATCTTTGTAGCTTCAGGTAATACTTCTAAAAGCAGCCTCACTACCTAAACTTCAATATAACAGTATTGCGTTGACACTGTCCTGGCGATGAAAAGGGGGTGGAAAGAGAGCTATAGGCAGAGAAAAGATAAGAGAGACAGAAAAAAGAGATCAGGGTGGATGTCAGAAGAGAAGATGCTGTAGTCTACGAGTCTCGCGGCCAGCAGCTAGCGAGCCGCCCACTCACGTCGTCATGGAGCTTGTGTGCATGGCAACATGGAGGAAATAAACACAGCCTTTTCTCCTGCATCCTCCTCCAGGCTGCCTGTGATCTGGTTAATGCTGACAGATGTGTTCCCCCAAGCTGTCTACACGGCGGCACGTTTGCACGTTAGGAAAAGGTGAAGGTGAATCATACGGGGCTTTCTAAAGAACGCTTCAGTCTAAAGATATATACTTCAATGCTACTTCAGGCGACAAGCTAAAGAAGTCTGTCGATCCGGCTATGGGGAACACTGGGAATAGACACATGTCAGAGAATAAAAGCCTGCCAATGCAATAAATGCAAATGTATTCTTAGACTACCCCGTAGCCCTGTTTGAGAGTGCTTCATTTGAGAGTGCTCTATTTAAGTATGGATGACCACATGTCAGTGCTTTCTGCGTTCCATGCCAGCATGACTTACAGCGTACGCGTTAGGCTAAAATATATCATTGTTGTGCAAACAGTAATGAGAGCTATATGCTGAAAATAAGGGAAGGGGTTTGATGCTTTGCGTTAGGATGTGATGCATTTTCCATACTAGATTGTGAACATCGGCACTGCTAAAGGGTGCTGTTTGACACGGCATCATTATATATTTATTTTTCACAGACTTTTTTTATCAAGTTACTACATAAGAACAACAATACGGGTGCGATTTTATTTAGTCATCGTTCTATAAAGTCAGTTAAAGGACAGTACACCAGAAATACAAATTCTGTCATCATTGACTCACCCTTAAATTGTTGCAAAATTGTATAATTTTTTTTGTTCCGTCATATATGGAAGAATGTGGAAAATCAAACATTTCTGGGGCACCATTTTTTTTATTTTCAAGACAAAGTCAATAGTGCTCTAAAACTGTGGGTTAAGAACATTCTTCTTATCATATTTCTTTTTGCTCAGCAGAACAACAACTTATACGCTGGTTTGTAACAAATTTTGTAAATGATGACTGGGTGAACTATTACTTTAAGTTGCATTGTAAATGTAAACATTGCGGTGCTGTTTTACAGTTTACAAAATATATAAGCAGGCATTCCACATTATAGCTGTTAATGTACAATACATTTTACCAGAGCTGGAACTATGTATCGACCAATCATCGCCCAGGGCTGAAATTAATTTTCTTCCAAACAATAAAACATAATATTAACTCGTTTCCTTGACTCGTTCATAGCTCCTTAAGGATGATTAATGAAAATGTGCTCTATCTGTGAGTCGCTGCCAGAGTTAGAAAAAGAGAAAAGGAGGGAGGGAGAGAGAGAGAAACAAAAAGAGGGAAGTGTGAGAGAGAAAGACTGAGATCACAGCAACAGATGGTCGAGCTTCTTCGTGGTTTCTGTGGATGTTATTTTTATCAGGCTGGAGATGAACTACACACAAGCGAACGAGAGAAGAGACTAAATGAACAGGATGTTCATCAAAAGCTCAAGTGGGAAGGAAAGGAAGAGACACTCGTCAGCTGTAACATAGTGAAGCACAACCATCAACATGTGAGTTCATGACATCACTTCTCTCTAACTTGACAGTGGAGTGAGAGATCGAGAATTCAGTTCGTGTGAATGGGAGGATTTGACCTCACACACAGAACTAAAAGCTCAATCTTTGGAGATGAGAACTAGAGCTTAAGACAAATCCTGGATCAAATGAAACAGAAGGTGATACAGTAGGTTTGATCCTCACGCAAGTTATTCACTATTTTGTTCTTGTGCTGTAAGTTCAGTGAAACGGCAAACCAAATGAACGAAAAATAAATGAGAAAGCCCTGCCCCAAATACCGGTTACTGGTTAAGCCACTGGCACTGTGTCGGGTTGGTCTGGCTGATTAAAATAAAAAAAAATTCTTAAGGGATAATCAATCTATAAAATGTCAGAGTACTCTGTGCATACGAAACAAACTTCGGCTTTAACAACAGAGTCCAATGGGAGTGAACTTGAAACATTTCCAATGCATTTAGGATAAAAGCATCAGATAAATGACTCTTCGCCTACTATGCCATTTTGTGTTTCAAAACAAAAATGTATTGGACACAGCTAGTCCATTGTGATGTTAAACGAGGTTAGCCTCTTAGAGAACATACCAAAACAAAAGTCCCAGATCATATCTACATGGAATTTCCCAGTTATTAGCAATCACATTTTCCAAATTTCAAGTGAAAGACTATGCCTTTCAAAACAATGCCTAGCATTTCTCACAACCCACACAAACAGAAAAATAAAACAAACAGGGCGATGACAATATAGCTATCAACTGGGAGCGATCAGATGCATAAGGACTGTGTAAACCGGGGACAAATTAGCGTGAGTATGTGTGTACACTTCTTGACCCCTTTAACAAGATGCACTGTGTTGATCTCTTCTGCGGATCACGGCAGCCGGCTCTCGCAGGATGAGAGACGTACGCTCTCCATTGAGCCCAATGTAAATGGCTTATTAATTCTTATTATCCTGATCAGTGATCACTAGAATGAGAAATGGAGACATTTTAAGTTGACTAATTGGCCTTAGGAGGGAGGGGAGGTGTTTGGTGAGAAGGAGTGATGGTTGTTAAACTATAGTTATATGTGAATACTTTATCTGGACAAAAAACATGCTGGTGAAGAGAGAGAGGCAGCCTATTTATGCAGGAATAAATAAATCGTATCTTTAACAAAAACTGGAGACACAAAAGTGTTTTTTTAACAACGCTTCGCTTATCTAAACGTTGTTGCATTAAGAATCTTCTTTCACAGATTATTTGCTTTTAAGAGGAAATCATCTGATCAAACTCATGTCACTTTTTTCTTGTTGAACAAAACAAAAGTAAAAGCGATTTTCTATTTAAAATTCACAATGTGGACTGTTTGTCATAAAAAAACTAACACGGCATTCAGAGAGAATTTGATTCCAGGTCCACATACACAGTAAATGGAAAATATTACCCCTACACAATTGTGTTTAATGCTTTAATAAGGAACTACAACTATTTTATAAAAAAAAAATGTTGACATGTCTTATCTTGCCTCAGGCACAAAGTTCGCCAGGACTGCCACTGGTGCCAACCCCCCCCCCCAAAACATGAACTCCTGGGACATGAGGAGAATATGTGATACACTAATCAAATAAGAGATAATAAATCCTTAATATGAACACAATGTCGTGTATTTGTACATCAGGCTTGTAAATCAAACTTACTTTACAACTCCAGCGCACAGAAATTTTACTGTGGCACATATCTCTACCTTTTATTGTCCCAGCACGTCTCAAAATCAACTTCCCTTCCCCTCCAGCCACTAAAAGGCTGATTTGTTCTCGCCTTATCTCTCAGTAAAATCTCCACATAGCGCAAACTGAAACCGGTCAGTGAAAGTGGCTCTCTCGAAAGCTATCGCTGCAGGTAAGAGCCCGGCTTAGTTCCTCTACTCTTTCAAAGCACCTGGAAAACTCCTGAAAGGGCCGACTCGATTGCAGACGGCTGATATAAACAGCCTTTATTTCCTCATTTTTAGCTCTCCGTCGCTGCCACTATTCATTTCTCCAGCCCTGATAATGGGGGGGGGGGATTTTTTCTTTAAATGGAAAGACTAGACTTTTTGATCGCATCACTGTAATCTTATAGGGCCGTTTCTAGACTGCTGATTGGGAGATGTGTGTTTAACATTGGCATACCTGTGCTCTAATTGTGCATAACAGGTGAAGAGATTTCGTGCCGTGGGTAGAAACAGGCCCTAGGGCCAAAAACGCTTCAAGGGTCCGGAATTGCTCAACAGCGATTGGTTAAAAGCTGAATGATTGGCAGCTGAGACAGCATATCTGACTTACTGCGCTTGCAATATGTCACAGCCACTAAAAACACACGTTGAAACGGGAGCTGCTGAACTGTGACGTGAAGCTCTTGGCTCCAGACATCAGGAGCCTGTGTGTGTGTGAGTGTGTTTTATCTCGGGCTCCAATCACCATTAAGTATCATCAAGACAACTTCTGAGAAGGACCTCACAGCAAGATCCATAAAGACATTCAGAAACCTCTCTGTGTCTGCCTCTCTCTCGCGTCTGGCAGTGGATCACCTTAAAAAAAAAGTATAAACCTCAAAGCTCACACTTGCCGCACAAATTGTGCTTCCTGTTCTAACTTTGTCAAAATCGTCAAAGAATACAAGCTCTAAATGTCCGTCCAATTCTGTCTAAAAAAAGTGATTGACACTGTAAAATTATCATCATCGGCTGTGTTATTAGAGGAATTATAATATTCCCAAAAGAGACGCATAATCATCAGACTTCCATGCGTGTGGGTGTGACATCTATGATTATGGCCTTTCATGCACCTCTAGCACAAAAGTCTTTCTGAGAGAGAGACGGAGTGATCGGGACCCAAATGGAAAGCACATAATTAGCATGCTTATTATACATACGCCTACTTACCATATACATAAATAAATGGACATGAAATATTGATTTAAGTTATTATTATTAAAATTATTATATTTAAAAATATTTGACAGCAGACTGCAAAGCTCGATCCATAACAAAACATACAGGATAAGCACTGTATTTATGTACTCCAAAGTACCATGAAGCTCTTGTGTACTTCAGTAATATTAAAGTACTATATGCAGTCAAGTGAACATAAAGGAAAAACGTAGAATCACTTAATTTTCATAAAAAAAGTGTTTGATCTAAATGTTTCAATATTGTTAATTTGTTTTGTAGACAAAAAACAATTACAACAAACACTATATATATATATATTTTTTTTTTTTCAATTCAAAACTAATATTATTTTAAAAGCATTTGTTGGTTGTTAAAATAAAAAAGAAGGTGACATTGCAAGACACTAAAAAAATAGATTTTAACTGACAACAAAATTGACATTTTGATAACTTTACTATTACTTTGAAATGTGAACAAAGTGTAACACTGATTCTACACCTGGCGCGACCGGCGCTACACAACACATGGCTTGTTCTAATGGGATTGTCATGTCGCCGCATCCAGTGTGGAGAAAATTTAAAATTATAATGGACGCTAATGCGTTCTATTGTCGCATCGCGCCGCATCCGGTGTAAAGAATGAATAAGTAACCAGTTGCCTGCCATTGAGAGATATACATTAAAAAAGTTACTATTTTAATCCTATCGAAAATCTGCATGTGAACTCAAATGTTCTACGTGATCTAATAAGTTGTACACAACAGTCCAAAATAAAAAAATATATAATATAGGAGTAAACAAGAGGCATCAAACATTAACCATTCAGAAAATCTTGAAAATAGCAGAAAAACTCCCTCTTCCATGTTTATAATTCCCCTGAAGTCTAGACTTCACTTACCCTTGTCTACATCACTCGCCTCTAGAAACATCTCTCTGCGCTCCTGCTGTGAGCATCCCACCTGCTTAATCCCCCCAAGAGACGCCGGCGAGCGTGCGCACGTGCGCCCCGTTTCATTTCTGAGCACTAACAGTCATTTAGAAACAGAGAGCTGCCCTGGGAGCTACCCGTGGCAGCAACAGTATCGTTGTTTACTAAATATTGACACTTAGCAAATTAATAATTCACTCTTAATTGACTTCCGCATACAATATTTATGAAAGGCACATTTGGAACGCTGAAATGGAGCGATTGACTTTGAGAAATGACAGCAGAGACGGGAGGTCGGACAACTGAAGGGAAAACTTTTTCGTCTGCTTGTGTTTGTTTGTTCGAGCAGTTCTGTGTTATTTGATGCTGCATTTTGAGAGCAACAGAGCTTCTCAGAACTGCCAATCTTTTGCCTTGAATAGAAAGCATTGATGTTTTACGCTAGTATTCTGCACTGAAAGCATTAAAGATGCTGTGTGTAATAAACCGCGGGTCCTCTTGCATGGAATTTGCCATGTTGTTTCTACAGCAGACAAACTGCTCTACAGAGCACGTTTCGTAAATACGTTATGTCCTTCGGCAATGAAGCGAAAACGCGACGACATCTTTGTCCTGTGAGAGTCACCGTAGTGCTTCGAAAGGGAGGGCCGAGTGGTGGACTAAGTCAGAAGTTGCATTTCCCAACCTCACTGCTAGATGCTGCTAAATTTTATACAATGGACCTTTAAATAATGATTCTATCATATCAATCTGAATAACTTTAAACAACATAAGTGACATAACATCAAAACCTTGTGATTCACATTGTTTATATCATATTGACATGAAAATATTGTGTACGATATGAACGTTTACAATAATATGAAAGCGTTAAACTCTGAGTGGGTCGGAAAAGTGTCACCTTATTTAATAAAAAATCATATATATTTTTGGTTACATTACTTGATTACCTAACCTTCGCACAAACCTTTCTACATTTTCAAATAAACATAATTTAGTTTGATTTATAAGCTGTTTTTCTCATTGCGACCAAACAAAATGTCCCCCCAAGGTCAAAAATGACTGGTATTACTATATTTGTGAGGCCATTTGGTCCCCACACCGTATGATTTACCAGGACCACACATACACACACACAGAGGTCTTATTCAGTGGCAGTAAGGTGAGCTGACCTGTTTTATCGAGCGTGCCAGGCCGGCGAGTCACCTTAGCCCTCTGCTCTCTCTTGCTCCATTTCTCTCTTTCTCAATCCCTCGTTCCCTTCTCTCTCCTTTGCCACAATAGATTTCCCACCATGCATCACTTCGGAGTGCCACTTTCACCTCCTCACGTTACCGTCCATTCAAGACAGATACAAATGGATAACTTCTGAGAATGGAAAAGTCCTGGATATTGAAACGAGTGATGAATAGATGAACCGAACACCCGGGGAGGGCGAAAGAGAAGACAGTTGTTGAACAAGAGAGAAAGAGAGATGCAGAGGAAGAGGGAAAGAAAGGGAGATTCTTCTTCATCAGTCAACGGCTCCCCCATAGTTCGTCTCCTCGGCGGCTACGCGGAGACGGACTCCATACAGACGGGTACCGCTGGGAGCACAGAGAAGCTTTTAGCAGTTAGCTCAAACAGACCTGACTGACATAACAGCAAAAATGACTGGCAGATACTTTGCGCTACCATCACACACACACACACACTGTGAAAAGCCCTGCAGAGTGGATTAGGCCCCACAATGGCGCTCTTTATCCTCTGTGGTATGCTTCTGAGTGGAACCACGTCCATTTTCACTTCTTCAAAACAGCATCATCAATCATCGCTGCGAGCACACTCGCTCACACACGCTCGGAGGAATGTCCCACGGGGTTTCATCTGAAGTTAATAGCTGTGTTCGTAGCACAGATATTACAGGTTAGCGCACAAGACACTAAACACATGATATAATGGCTGTATTGTGTCCTGCTCTATTGATGAAACCAGCTCATTCGCCATCATTTCAGATGACATGCAAAGAAGCACAAAGGATTCACAGACAGGAGGGACAAGACCCCGAATGTGCGCTGTAATCAGCATCGATCGGCGGCGCTTTAAGAAGAGACCGTATGTCAAGCTTGCTACTTTCCCATCATTACATGATCTCTAATTGAGTTTACGAAAATTGTACAACTCCGTTTTTCTGAAGCTAGATGTTAACATATACATGCTACATATACGTAAAATGAACAGCATAATGGGACGGACGGACGGACGGACAGATAGACAGATAATATCTTTTCATTTTAAATATAGCTGAAGTAAAACATTTGCGTATTTTTCTACGATTTGCTTTTGGGCCAGTGACTGCTAGGGTTAAGGGTGGGGCTTTTTTATTGTTTTTACATATGTTTGTACTTTTCATAAGCCACCTCGTAAAATAACGATATCAAGCTGGTATATAAAAGTTCTTCTGCATGTGTTCCCTAGTAGACGCAGTGCTAAACACAACGTTCCCATTGGAAATGTCACTTTAAACGACCATTCCCACGCAGCACCAAAACTGTTAATTTTTAACCTTATTTTACAGGATTCATAAGATTATTTTAAGTGATGCACTGAAAAGAAAATTAATTAAACATTAAAGAGAACATATTTTAAAACAATACATAATGTCATTGCAACAGTCATTGCAACACAATCAAATATACCTTTTTTTACCAATAATCTAAACATTGTAGTTGTAGAATTATTATATGCATAACAGTAGTCAAGTAATAGTCAAACTTAGAAGCTAATATATGGTTAATATATGGTGCACAATCACTTCAGTGATATCAGCACCTGACAGTCCACGCGATCGACATCATCAATTACTGATCATTCACATGTGAAGAGTCAGTTGTATTTCAAATTGAACCTTTGTTAGGGCGCGCTTACATGGTCGTCCTTTTATAACAGCTGGAGTATTGAAGGGAGAGTGGGGGCGCTAGATATTTCGGCTTTTATTTCAGCTTATTTCGGCCGAAACCGATAATGCCATTTTCGGCAGCTAAAATTTCGATGCATCACTAATTATTTAAAGATGTTTCCACATGCTTGAAAAAGGCAGTTTTACAGGAGTGACGTATTAAATATAGTTAGTACGGTATGAACTAAATTAGTTTGCTTGATTTCTATTTATAACAAATCCTGTGCAAAACACAAGAGCAGAAACCAACCACCAGACTTACATACAACATGACAAAAGCTGTAAGTAAAAGATAATATGCAGTAACGTTAGTTCTTAAATTACAAGCCAAGGTTCTGTCATTATCAAAACCACAACCAAATAATATGAAAAACCAAAGCTGTCAGAGACATTTTAAACTGTCAGAGACATTTTAAGATTAACAAAGCTTTATGTAATCCGCCGAAACAAGGTTAAAAGCGACTTGGTGCCAAAAGAGACACACTTTAGTTCAGTTAGCAGAAACCCCAAAACTCAAAAGTGCTACGATGTTCGATGTGTAAGTGTTCTGTACGGGGCTTCTTCAATGTCTTTGCAGAGATTAAAGATAAAATGTAAGGTTCCACACAAACACGGTTCTCCTCGAGGATATAAGCCGAAGGAACAGATGTGTGTGATTAATGGAGTGACAGAGGCCTGTGAGAGAAAAACAGCAAACGTGTTCAACATTATCAAGCGCAGATGGCCTTATTTTACACGCATACACAGACAACGGCACACACATGCTGACACACTCTTAGTGTAGACGCTTACACGCAAACACGCATGCAGTTTACTATAATGCCATGATTCCCGTCCTTCCTTTCTCTACTTGAATGAGAATTAACATAATATTTGTTGCTTTTGGACTACAGCATAATGTTTATACTTGCAAATGTATTAAAGGTGGAAAAGGGTATACTGCAAAAGTGGGGGTAATCCTAAATACCACTTTATACACATTTTAACATATTTATGAGGCATACAGACACACTCCCAGAGGAAGGTAGAAAAATTGGATAAAAATAAGTTGCTTAGTTCATTTCTTTGTGTCATTCCCCAAGTATCCCAATTTGGATGTTAACACTGTATATGTTCAGAGAGTTCACACTAGAAGCAGAGAAAAACGTGCCACACCTGTCAGATTTACAGTTACTGAGTCCCAGCATGCATGCTGCAAGCACATTGACATATGGTAAGGCTGATATTTACATGGATGTGTATAATATATCTTATTTGGTAAAGAAAAATAGTATTGGGTTTGGATACCAAATTTTGGACTTCACCACTCCTGGGGAAAAAAACACGTATGATGTCACTGTTGTCCTTCTGAAATCTTGTATCTCCATATTTCATGATTTGAATTTTTGTCATAAATCATTGTTAGTCACCCTTTAAGTTTATCACTGGGATTTGGAAATATCTAATAAAAAGTATTAAAAAGTGCTTGTCAACTTTTACAACACAGTATTTATTCATTTTAAAAGTACAATGTTTATTCCATTTTTCTGAAAAAACCTTTCATTTAGACGTCCGGGGTTTCGTAAGGACAGCAACAATTTGTTTAGATTCCAAATTTTAATACAACATTTTCCAAAACAGCTCCTTGAATTGTGGCACTGAACATTTATCGCACGGAGCAAAAGAGTAATACAAAATTAAAGAGCAACAGGGCATAATTTCTTAAGTTTCTGCGTAAATACAAATCCAGAGATTTAGGTTAAATTCTTAAAGACCCTCAGCGAGGAGTTGTCAGAGACCTGACGGGCATCTTTGAGACTTATGGACCTGAGCACACTCACACAAGACAACAGCAAATTGTGGCTTGATTGAAAAGTGACGGGAATCAAATCGAGTATTGGCCTCTCAACCCTTCACCTCTAAATGAGACTCAGGGGTCGAACCCAGACTCACCCTCAAACCATCAACTGTAGGTCCGGATACAATCACTCATGGCAACTGTCACCATGCCGACAGCGGGGGTCCTGTACTCCCATTGGCTGAAAGGGAGGTCTGTTTCTCATGGACTGTCCATCTGCCCATCAAAGTAGCCTGGGGCGCTCAGACACTGTGGCCTTTCTCACTTGCTAGATTACATATAGGGAAAGAAAGTAAGAGAGAGAGAGAAAGATAATGTGCCTATTGTTTCTGTGTAAGTTATAAAAGCAGCATGTGTTAGAAATGTAGCAAATAGAAACAGCAATGTAATTGGAGTCTTAATGGCACTTTTCCAATGTGAATGACAGTGGCTGAATCCATAAGACAGAGTGCCTGTCACGCTCTCAACAGGTAGTAAAATGAAAAACAAGAGGCTTTGCATTGTAAGCAACATTACATCAATTATAAATAACATGCACAGAACATCAGGGGACCAATCTTGGAGTCTATTTATTACTGCCATAAGACTGCAGTTAAGTGACCTTATGGTCATAATAAATAAAATGGATATTGTTTTCAAATAAAGCAATGAGCCACAGGAGGTGCATCTGTGCATCTCTTACACTCATTTTATCATTGTTAAGGGGTACAATCTTATTAGTGGTAAATGTAAAACAGTGGCAACAACAATACAATCAAACACAACAATCCCAAGTAAATAATCTTAATGACAATGAGAAGAAACAATTGCTTTTTTAAGTAATGTAGTTGTAAGCCTACACTAAAGGGCATTTACGGTTGCCAAGTTGTATGATCACAGGTGAGCGTGTTTGTGTGTGGACTTCATATTTGAAAGCATATTCTAATGCAGTTTAAAAAAAGTTTGACACCATTTAGATGTAATTGTGCCACTGTTCTGCCTACCTTCTGCAGGGAATTCTGGGTAACAAATGTGACCCTCTACCTTTAAGAATGCTTAGACTATAAACTTAGATCAGATCTTATATGTAATAATGAATATTATGGTATAGATATAAATGCAGGCACAGCACAATAGTTAATCTTTAGCTTTCTATGATCTCTCTCTCTCTCTCTCTCTCTCTCTCTCTCTTTTTCAACAAAAAATCTCTTGTCCATAAATAAAAATAAAACATGATTATATTCTGCCACAAGCATGGTCAAATAAACAAACTGCATGTTTACTAAACCATGTATTCACACACACAAGAAAGTCGAAAAGATGGTGAGGTGAAGTGGTTTATGCACAGTATAACAGCTTAGAAAACTAAGGTGAAGCTGGAGATTATGGTTACCATGTTACCATGGTTACTTTTTGCAGATGGCGTGTCAATCTAAGGAGATACAGACCATCTGTTTGCGTAAACAACCCTTAGAAATGGCCAAAATTCAAACACAACAGGGTTTCATGTCACTTGCTACATACACTCACACTTGTGAGTATTAGTTAACGTTTCTATTCATGGTGACATCATTGCCAATGTGCACTTACACATCAGAAAAAAAAGAGTGGGCTGTGTCTCTTAACTTAGAACTACATACTCATAGTAGTAATGTTTGTCAAGATATGGGCATCATACATAAGGACCAGATATGTGCACACAGTGTGTTGTGTGTCCACCCGTGCCAGAGTGTCAGATGGGCCACAGAATGTTCTGAATAAATCATGAGATTTGTGATGCTGTAAGTGGAGCATTTTATTCTGTGACAAGCAGAAACCAGCAATACTGACGCCTCACTTCATGTATAGGTGTTTGATGGTCATGTTTACATCACTGCTATAATGCAGGGGTGCTACTATAATCCTCAGACCCTCTATATCGAGTCAGACCCATATACTGGAAGGGGAGTGGGCGGTGCCCGAGGGGGGTGGAGGTGCTGGCCAGAGACCAAGAATCACCCCAACCTCCTGTGTTAGCAATGTTAAAGGAACACAAATGATGCTTTTAGAAATGTTTCAGTGGTTTTGTGTCCTTACAATAGAGACGAATAGGACCCCAATATTGTCGGGTCACCAGCATTCTTTTAAATATCTCCTGAAATGAGGGTAAATGATTGAAGATTTATCATTTTTGGTGATCAACCCCTTTAACAAGATTAAAAAGTACTGTACAAGAATTGTCTTTATCAGACCTGATTTGTGGTTAGATGCATCCTCAGACGGCACACCTATGAACCGCCCATACACCCACTCGTGCATATTTTGGCTAAAAATAGCAAGAGTTAGCTAAATTACCACCTCTAATCTGATTACCAGGATTTTATACAATTTCAAAGAGTCAGAATGCACATGTTTAACAGTCCATCGGGAAACCTAATCGTGTTTACAAGACGCCAGGCTGCTATATTAAGTACCTGCAATTTGATTTTAGCGCAGTGTCTAATTTCTTTACAAACATCCACAAAAACTGCTGTGCTAGTATTGCTGTACTTTCAATATATGAAAATATTGACTAGTTGCCAATACACACTATAGGGTTTGCATGTGTATGTGTTAACATCTAGCTCCCTTCATTGCACACTATAAACTTTTTATCGACACTTCCATCGACAAAAAGTTGAAAGAGAGCCATCCCAAACGTCATCTTCTATCACACGAGGGGTTGGGTAATGTTAATCCAATACATCACTGGCTTCTCCTTCCCTGCAAGTAGCCTATGATTGACTGAGATTTAACACACCCTGTTCATTAGTCTCTAATGTGTTTGATTCAATAGATACATTCAGCCAGCATCCACCTGTAATGGTTGTACTGTTATTGTGGCCATAAATACACTAGAGTGGTACCAAAAATAGCCCCACTGAAAAATCATCTATTATATTAAACTGTTAAGCCAATACAGAACATTAAAAGAATAAAAGTACATAAGTGCCTGTATGTTAAAGCTTATCACCAATAAATCATTTTCTTTTGTTCATGTCATTATATCCATAGAATGCGTCGGTTTGTATATATGATTAATGGAAAGATCTTCTTATGATACTAGGATATACGTGTGCGTGTGTACATTTAAAATTTCCAAAAACTTGCTACGTCCACACAACACTTAACAAAAAAGAAATAGAGACTGTTAACCAAAACACATTTTTTCTAATGTACACACACCCCCCGTGTGATCTGTGATCCCGCAATGCTGTTTCTGAAAACAGTGAAAACATTTGTTTAAATATAACACAATACAAAAGAAGCTCTGTGGGATTCATGTGGATGCTTCTCATCTTTTCTCGTGCAGATACAGCAGTTAAATACATCAAGCAAACATTCTGTACTAGTGCCGCTATGGTGAGGTTGAGGAAGGTCGCTGTAATTTGCAGAAGCTGTGTAATTAGCTGGCAGCAAAGCTCCATTTCCATCACATCCTCTGGGAACATGCTAATGTAGCTCGCCACTAACTGCCACACACAGATAGGAGCGCGTGATTAAACTCTCCAAGCACCTCACGTTATTCACTGGAGATATTTCTGAACCACGACCCGCCGTTAGAATAAAGTTAAAACAGAGGGAGGGAGATAAGACGATAGAAACATTTTTGTTGGAATACACTGTTGACATCATTCTTTGATAAGAACAACAGAATGCAAATAACAAAAAACGTAATTTTTTGTAGGTTAAACATTTACGTATTTACTTATACTTAGAGTTAAACTTAAAGCTGCAATGCATAACTTTAGTCTCTCTATTCCACTCACTGTTTGAAGCATCAAACTGCAGGTTACCTTACATACTTATCATTACATAGGTTGAAATCAAATGACGTCAAAATACCATTTCCCCGCAAAATCGTACCTGACAGATCAAATTATAAATGCTTATTGTAAGCTTACCATTGCATATCGGGGAGCGGTAAGGAGAAAGTTCGAGAACTGGTTGTTGTGTGAACTTTCAAGGTTATTTTTGTTTACTAAAATCAAATAAAATATTGGCATTGAGATCACTGGAAAAACTGAACGAACTTTTTAAATGTTGCCTCAGAAATAAACTAAACTAAGTTTAAGGCACTCCCCGTGCCTCGGGGGTTTCCTCCGGGTACTCCGGTTTCCTCCCCTGGTCCAAAGACATGCATGGTAGGTTGATTGGCATCTCTGGAAAAAATTGTCCGTAGGGTGTGAGTGCGTGAGTGAATGAGTGAGTGTGTGTGCCCTGCGATGGGTTGGCACTCCATCCAGGGTGTATCCTGCCTTGATGCCCGATGACTCCTGAGATAGGCGCAGGCTCCCCGTTACCCGAGGTAGTTCGGACAAGCGGTAGAAAATGGATGGATGGAAGTTTAAGGCATAAAAATGATTATAATAAACAAACCTTAAAGGACTCATTAAATGAGCACTTTCAACAAGTTGGTATAATTTATTATTAGGGTCTTCATGAAATGTCTAGAAAACACATTTTGCTTAAAAACACTCAATGGCTGTGTAAACAAAACCCTTCAAAAACAGCTATGCTCACAGCAACCCGTTATGGCGCATGTCTCTTTAAATTATAATGAGTTACAGCGACGTATGATTCTGCCATCGGTCACTATTGGGGCGTGTCAACACAACACATGTGTGGTACTGCCATGGCAATGGTTTAGCTAAATTAGGTTTCCTGAACTCCTCTAGTTTCGTTTTAAAAATCTCAAATCATCCGTCCGGAGAATAAATAATCCGTCACAGCAAACAGCGCTCACGTTGTGCGTGTATGCTTGCCTAAAATCCTCAGGATGCGCACCTGCATATCTCAGCGGAATTACGTGGATTTTAGCGATTGTCGTTGACAAGTTATAACGTTTAACGCTACACATACAATGTGAGAGCATAACTAGTATGCTGTGACAGATTTTTCAGCCTAAAGACGAATTACTCGAGACGTTTAAAACGAAACTAACCGCAGTTCGTCCCTGTTCATTAGCAAAACAAACAGCTTGCCGCAGCTGAACATATTAACGCACTTAATGTATTAACATACATACAGCTAAACTCCCAGTGCCCATTTGCCAAATAACATATAGAGTCAGTTTAACACTGGCTTTGAATGTTCTATTTAGCCCGTGACTGACAGCTCCCTGCGCTCAGACTGTTGATAAATAGTATTATTTACATCGGCAGCTTTGTCTCGATCAGTTGGTCTCGATCCCTCTCGAGGAACAACTTTGAAGCTAATCCTGCTTGTACTGTCCCAGGTTGATAAAGCACTCCAGCTTGAAGTGATTCGAACAAACAAGCAGGTTTTTACTTATGGTTCCTGAGGGATTTCCACTAAAAATAAAATAAATCCACTCCTGTCTCTTCCGAGGTTAGGACTCTGTGCATTGACTACATTGCATGTTGCCCACGAACTTTAGCCATGGCTTCACGTACACCGCTGTCGCTTGTGAAAAGAACAATGGCGGCAGCGCCGTGGGTGGAATTGTGCAGATTAAAGGCTAAAATACATTACAAGACTTTTGTTCAGATTTTGTCAAGATTTCAGTCTGGACTTGTTGCAGAAAGTCTGTGCCAGTCTGCAGATTTGATCAGTTAGTGTGTTTCTATCTGAAACTTTCAAAAAGTCTGTAAGTGTATGATGTTTAGTTTAAAAAAGTCTTGTATTGTATTCCAGCCATAAGGGGCGGTAATATTATAATAAGAGCCTGCGTCTACGTCACATCAGGAGCGAAATCTGAACGGCTCGATTTCTCACATGCGGAGAAAGGCTTAACAAAACAAAGTTACAGGGATCTTGTTTTTCTCGTTTTCTGGGTTGCTAGATGCACCGGGGACATAATTATAGCACTTAAACACAGAAAATGTTTTACTTAAATTAAAACTTGTAAATGTATAAAGCAACATAAAAAAACTATAAATTGACAAAAACATAACACAATTCCTAAATGTATTACTAAAATTAACATTAAAAAATAAAAACGTAAAAATAAAAGCTAATTTAAAAATAAAACCTAAAACAAAGCTATAGACAGTTTCAGCAGCAACAGCATAAAAAACTTTATTTGGCCCTAACTTAACTTCAGATTAAATTAATATTAATATTAATATAAATTCCATTTCAAATAAATGGTTATATTTAAATCGAACAGGAAACTCTACCCAAAAATGAAAATAAAAGATACTTAGACAAATGTTAGCAACTGGCATTTCTGGAACATCATTGACTACCATAGTAGGAAAATTGATTGTATCTTAATTTTGCATCCGATTACAGTCTATAATAACTCTGCTTTTGTTCAATAACAGATTTGTATCTATTTTTAACCAAAAAAAGTTGTACAGCTTTAAATCACCTCATTCACATAATAACATGTAACATGAACTACAGGCCAGGTGTCTTTCTGCTAAAAAAATATATATTTTAATTTCTTCAATCAGACAAATCTGTTACTGCAAACACTGAGATGACAAAACGGAGCACCAGCGTGTGGTGCCTGGGTTGTCATGATAACTAGATGCATTGCATTTTGATTTGCTGAAAGACGTTCTCGAATAAAAATATTGCAAATCAACCAGATTTATTTTTTCTTTTGGGGGGTCCATTACGATGATCTGTGAACCGTGTTTTTAGAGGTTAGGCCTCACTCTCTCACTGGCAGAGGTTAAAGTTCAAATCAGTTGGCTTGAGAGGTAGACAGAGGTCATTAAGCACGCCTCAAGTCATTTAACCAAACACAACCACATGATTTAACAAGCAAAATAACATTGTCACCTCAATGAGAACGTATCATTGAAACTCTGTTTTGGCCCCTTTCACACATAACCACATTGAATACAGATCCAGCCTTCAATAAAAAAAGGGTCTACAAATGCAAAGGAGGTACCTTAATAAATAAATATAACAACTATTCAGTACCATGGTATATTTATTGTATTAGGGTATATGTGAAGGTTCAAATAGTGTGCAGTGGTCACTCATCTTTTTATGAGATCTGATCATCCGGGGTGGGCAACAGCTGCCAATCACCCCCTTTCTCCGGCTACAGCCCATGAAGAGCAGCTGAGAAAAAAAACGTGAGAGCGAGCGAGATGAGATGGCAATCTTAATCCATTCATCTCATCGCGATGTGGAGCAACCTTGTCCTACAAATAGTTTTGATGATAGGGGCTTTCCGTAATAACCTGAAATACAGGGCCTCTCATATCAGCTGGTGTTGAAAAGCTATCGCACCGGTTACCATCAGAGATTAAGGTAACGCTCCTAGCGCCTGTGCTAATATAATTACAGCTAGTCCAGACGGGGCACACGGGTCAGCCCGCTAACCCAAGGAATGGCTCTGATCCTGAGCTAAGTGGGGTCCTCTCCCCCTCTTTGGGTTCCCATGTAGGCTGTCATTTCTCAATTTAAGCCCGAGTATTAATGACCTTCGCACTGAAAAGTGTAATGAGAGATATTACGTGCTTTAGGAACGTGAAATAATAACCAGCGGGGGACTCCGTGCCAGACTGACCTCTGAACCTTTGGGATTATTCCCGCGAGTGTTCGGGGCAGCATGGGGAGATGAAAAACGTGTCTCAGTGTCTGTGTGGCATGGGCCAACGGGTACTAAGCAGGAAAAGGAGGATTTTAAAAAAATTGTAAGAAACATTTGTAATCTTGAAAAAGCAATAAACACATTAGTTATGTTTGTCTAGAAGTCGCACAAAAGCAACACATTTCCTTGACGACATGCCTCGGAAGCAATACATTTGAAACTAAGAAAACACATTTGCACTTAAACTTAAAGTAAAAACAACCTACTTAAGACATTCCCAAAGGTCTTGAGATTTCTCTTGATTTCATCTCGCTGCTATCTGACACAGAGCGAGCAATGACTTCGGTTAAGGGTTTATTTGCATACCTCGTGTTTAAAATGGGGTCAAACAAAGTTGATTGATTGATGGCTGATTTTGTATTACAGTGTTTGGGTTGCATTACCTAATAAAAATATGTCAATTACAGCATAACACAATATTTAAGTCTACTTCTGGCACATTAAACATAGTAGCAAATTCCAATAATGTCCATTGTGCTTATGCACATCAAACACTTTTTCAGTACTCAACCTAATCTAATAGATAAAAAAGATACCATACTACAGTTTTAATTGGTCTGATCAAAGCATGTTTTAGATTTCACTGAAATAGATTTGTTTGTTTGCAGCGACACATGAAAATCAATGCTGCAGTAACATTACCTAACATTTAAAAAGCTTCTTAACCAAAGAAAATAAGGGAAAACATAGATGGCCATTTTGTAAGTAAGGAATAATTGACAATGGGCCGCTGAATTCTTAGAAAATAATGCCTGAGCAGTTATCAGAGAGCGAGCAAGCGTGGTTAGACGGACAGCACAGCTCATATTTATATGCGTTTGCTTTATTTAGACAGAAAAGCCAAGTATCGATATTTGTTGTTGCCGTATTCAACAGCCTGGTCATATCAGAAAAGCATTTGGAGAAAAAACATGACACAGAGTTTTCCGTGCCAGCTGCAACACAGTGCCATAGAAAGCTTGCTGCTGTGTTTTTAAAGGTCGTTTATCTCTTCCACAGAATTATTTTTTACTTAAAGCCAATCATTAAACAAATAAATCTGTTGTATTTTGTTATTTTCGTGTATTAACTTTCACACGCATGTTACTTTTGATATGCACTTTCGTTTCTCGTCTTCTCAGACAATGGAAATTACCTGTCATTTTGTTTGTTTTAGATCTTTAGACAGTAGGCTACAGTATAAACTTCAGTTAAACTTAGCGCAGTGATATCAAATGGCGCAGCAATTCGGTCAACAGATCTGGAACTACTTCATAGGTGTGCATTTGACTGAAAAATAATGCACACCCGTAGAACGTTCGTAAGCCAACACGCATCATGTATAAAATGTGCAGGCGTGGAAAAAGTTAAGACATTAACATATACATTTTATCCAAAGCGACTTACATAGAAACAAATGTGTAGAGTAATGCAGTGTATGTGCAATTCCTGGGATCGTACCCATGACCTTGACGTTGCTAACGCCATGCTCTTACCACTGAGCTAGAGGAAAAAGTCTTCAGTTTTTCTGAATTTACTATTTATAGGTACTGTTTGTGTTTAAGTAAAATTTTCATTTTTTTTTCATTATGTGACTTACAAAATAAATATTGTTTCTATTGGCATTCATTTGCAGAAAACGACAAATGGAGAAAAAGGTTAAAATAACAGAGAAGATGCTCCTTATTTTTTAAGACCTGAATACAGCAAAAAAAGAAAAAAAGTTCTTATTCACTTTTAAGCAATACAACAGTAAATGCTGAATAAATGAAAATTTGGAAAGGTCTCTTATTTTTTGTAGCTTTTGTATTGATACATAGAACATGCTTTAAATATTGTTAATAGACTTAATCTTCTTGAAAAGTGTTACCATTAAACTGTTCACTGTAAAAAAAACTTTAATGTCTTAAAAGTTTAAGTACAATTTCAAGTCATTTCAACTTGCTATTTAAGTTTTGGCCAGTGACAAGATGATATAAGTTAAAATTGAGTTGATAACTTATTAAGTTGAAACTTATTTAGTTGTGTTCAAGTAATGTAAAAAAGCTAAAATGCCTTGTGAAGCTAAGTTAATTGTACTTGAAATTTTAAGCCAGCAAAGAATTGCTTACAGTGTTATCGGTTACTGTTTTAAATAAATAGTTAAAACCTCCAAGACATGGATTTGGCCCTGAGCAGGAATATAAACAAGGTGATGAGTGATATTTGTTCAACAATTGTACAAAAGTAGACCCCTACATTACAGCAGTAGCAGTGATTTAGCCAGTAATGAATAATACCAAACACACTTAACACAACACAGTCTGGCACCGAGACATGTAGCCACACCCTGAGGATAAAAAAACATACAATAACTGCAGGGCCAGCACTGTTCGAAAGGCCCATGGGTATTTTAGGAGGTCCAGACCTCTCCTAATGTCACAAAGGGTTGACATGAAAGGCCTGGCCTGATTATAGCCTGCAGAAAAAATCAATTCTTGATCAAATGAGAGTGAGAAGAAAGAAAGAAAGATAGAAAGACAAACATGTATTTTCACTGTCTTTGATGTTTTTTATAAATATGGTATGAAGTTGAAAACCACATAATTATTGATCTGAAATATCTTACGAGTATTAAATCTTGGATGTGTTGAGGTAAACATTTTCTTTAAAGGCTACATTGCGCACTCACACACAAAAACACTGTGTGAAACATTGGCTAGCAATGTGTGTTCCCATAAATGCATAAGCACGCAAACGCAGGAGAAAGAGTCGGGCTAGGAATTGGATCTGACCTTTCAATCACCTCTGTATTCATCTCCGCATTTCTCTCTCACACTCAGACACACGTTTTACTCTTGTACATAAACTCTTCCCGCCCAGCAATTACGATCAATCTTTTTCCTTCTCCTATAGCGGGGTGTGTGTGCCTGCATTCAGGTTTGTTTGTATGCAAGACGCTCTGATCGATTGGCTGTTTACCAGCCACTGGGAGGCAAATCCTCCAAAAGCAATGAACACCGGAGCCACGCCGAGACTTAGGATGAGGGGTCAGTTGGCAGTTCGTCTCGCAGCCAGACCTTTGTCTATCGGCATAAAGTCTGGTTCAATTTGCTGATTATTCTGACTGAGAACCGCCCACTTAGAGAGGAAAGGTCTGTCCGATCGATATGGAAAGCGACCAACCACAGTTTGTTTGGGATTTTGTGCCATTTAATGGTGGGCTTATCTAAAACTTGACACCACAAAAAAAGACCAGAGCTGAACAAAATACATATTCGAACAATTGCACTGCAGTGTTGGCTCCTGATGGGCTGTTCAGAAAACACAGAGATTCGTTAAACTAAGACATTAGAATTTAAATTCCTGTTCATTCAAAACTAATAAACAGATCATTGGACAAACATTACTCAAAAATGAGGAAAAACTGTATTGCTTATGGACATCTATTAGAAAAGACATAAAAGGGACAGTTCATCCAAAACTTGTATATGACTCTTTCTTATGTAGAAGACAAAAGAAGATTTTCAGAGAAATGTCTATTCTAATAAAGGTGGTAACCAAACAGTATTGGCCACAATTGACTCCGATGGTATGGACACAAAACTACCGAGACATTTCTCAAGAGATCTTCTGTGTCCTGAAGATGAAGTTAGTGGAATGGTACAGGGTTGAGAAAATTAAGAAATAATTCTGGAGGTTCTATCACTTTAAGTGCCCCAGACAAAACTCTAAATAAAAAGTGATAGTTCACCCAAATATAAAAATTCTGTCATTTACTCACCCTCTAGTCATATCAAAACTGTATGACTTTTTCCGCAAAAGACAAAAGAAGATATTTTTAAGAATGTTGTCTACAACTCGCAAAAGCCAGTGCGTAACTGGTCACTGCAGAAAGGAAACACAAGTACGCACAGACACGCGGTGGGTTCCAAACAGAATATATCTCCCTCCGAAGGTCCCTTCGGGAAGGGGACACCACACTAAACGTCACTTAATCCAAATAAAGAGAAAATCACGTTGTTTTTATTGCTCCTTTTGCCGAGTGAATTTTAAACGGACGATTGTGTTTTTCCCTTCAGAGCTTACACACCAAGAGCTTCTTCCGTTGAGAGTATAGGGCATAGGGACTTTGGAATGGAACCCAGGGAATGATTTCTGAATGCATGTGGTTAATTTACGACTAGCAAACCAAAGTTATGGTAAAGTCCATATCAGGTGTATTCATTGATCGTAAATATATTACTATATATAAATATTTTTGCCAGCGATTTTAGAAATATCTGCCTTCCACAACTCGAGGAGATAGGACTGTTGTCTTGCTATGATATGACGTAAATAAATGCCCAGAGGCATTGCAAACATGACCGCCGAGTGGCAGGACTTTAGTATTTGGACTTTGATATCATAAAGGTAAGATCTCCTTATCCATCCAACATCTTTATTCAAACGCTGGCCAATTAAATCAAATTAAAACTATTGTGTGCTGTTAAAACAATAAAGGCTTATCCTTATCATTTCTTTACACTTATTTAAGTATTCTATTACGTTAAGTAAATACATCTTGGAACGGTGTCAATTTAAGATCCTTTTGCAATACAAAGCCTACTGAACACATTTCTACAAAGACCAGCTTTAAAATTGAATGTGTTGAACAAACACACATGGGTTGGAAGGCGGAGTCTGTCATTTTGTTTAAACTTCCTTCCTCCTGCTGTAAGATACTAAAGGTCTCGCAGTGGCCACACAGTTTTCATCAGTCTATTGGCCAATCGGTGGACTACAGGAAATGAACAACCTCTCAATGACTAGCCGTATAATTACAAGCAACACTGTTGATGTAGGTGGGACTGGTGGGTTAAATACCAGTGTCCATATTTGACAGGAAATGACAGACTTTGCACACTTAACCCTGTGGGGAAGCAAATCACGACACCACAAAATTATTATAATAATCTACATTTTTATTTCGATGGCTCTGAAGATATAAAGAAGGGTTATGAAGCAATTTAGGTCTAATCATGGTTGGAATTATGGACCAAATACAGTAAAATTATAAAATGACTGTAAATTGTACACCTTTTGGCTTTAGAACTGCAGGGAAACATACAGTACAGTAACATACATATGGCGTCAATGCTCGATGCGAGACATCGTCCCATGGCTTGTTTGGCAATCCTATTTAATTTAATTTCTTCATCATTTCATTTCTATCAGGGTTCAATCCCGATTGCATGCAGGAGGTTGAAAGGAGAGAGAAAAGTCACTATCAGAGAAAATGACAGGAGATAAAAAAGGGCAGGGACAGTGAAGATTACCCATGATTACCCGGGTGAGCGCAACCGTGGGAGAGAGGGAAGCCGGGTCATGAAGAGTCAGGGAAATGGAAAGAGCAGGGGGGTGGGATCCTGACAGAAATGTGGGCATGCAACTAAAAGCCTCTTTAAGTGATAAAAGGAAAAACTACTTCCGTTTTCTCTTGATCTTTATAAATAACAGAATGATTTCTTGTTTCTTATCGGGTCGTTGTTACGTTGCACCAGACAAATGAGCATCGCCGAGACCTCATATCCGATTCTCATAATTAAATTTTGTGTTTATGACTTTTTTCCCCTTGTTTCGTGAAAACGGTGACAAGATTTCCTACAGGAAATAACAAGCGTTATTACCTGCCATCATCCCCCACGCACATAATTACACCAGCATCCTTTAGATGTCTGTATTTATACTCATCGTGAATATTACCGGGAAACATTTTCCCTCCTCAAAACAGTTATCCAAGTCTCATGTCGTGAAACGTCATTCAAGGTCACAGATTTCAAACCGACTCGAGATCAGTCTCAGCTACGCCTTTTACATCCAAATTTGCCAAAGAAAACAAATACAGCTGGTTCTGCGTCAGCAGCCTGCCATAACACAATAAGAGGAAAGGGACCGTAAGTTTGTCTTCGGATGGCCCCCTGAAACACGTTCATGCACACAAAACAGACGTTCTCTGCGATGAAATTGGATTGGATGGTGCGGGGTGGACTAGACTGTACTCTCTGCCCATCGTCTACTTCAAAAACGGTATAAAAAATAAGAAAAGAAAGCGATATTGGCCCGTCACAGCAGAGTGCCAGCAGATAACACAAAGCCCTCTCAAGACTCAATCTCTCTCCTTTATTTGTGCTTGTTTACTGTCGACCTGAAACTCTGGCTGATAGTTTCAGAGCGACCTGCTTTCAGGGGATGAGGTCGAAAAGCTGATGTTTTTCCTTTCTGCCATGGATTTTGGCTGGAATGAAACTCTCAAGCCTGGGTCAAAAACACATTTTAAAAAAATCTCTGCCTCCGTCTGGATGAATGACATTCTCTGAGCTGTGGTTAACCTTTTAACATTTCTTACTGTAAATCTATTGAATGGGTTGATGAACCAATGTTGACATATGTTTCCTTATTAGAACAGGAAGAACAATAACAGGATATATATGTATTGCATTTTTTATAGCCAGTCAAATCACGATTAACTACTGGCTAATGGTAGGTGCAGCCTAAGTGAACACTTCACACTTACATTTTGTTTTTTGGCTTTAAAGGTCCAATGTGTCATTTTTTGGGGATCTATTGACAGAAATATTGACTGTTTTCAAAGGTGTATAAAGACCTTACATAATAAAATGTTATGTTTTTATTACCTTAGAATGAGCTTTTTCTGTCTACATACATCACAAGACCACTTACATCAGGGCTCGACATTCACGCTTGTCCGGGACAAGTGAATGTTTTTCATGGGCAAGTGAGAGAGAATTTTATTTGCCCGACCGGTAAAGGAAATTGTATAGTACCCTTGTAGTAAATTGATGAACTGTAGTATACTATAGTAAGGTTCAAAAACACTATAGTATCTAGGAATTTTACTGCAGTTTACTATATTAAATATCACTATGGTATACTACAGTAATTTATGTGGACAAATATACATCTATTGTATAGTAAAACAATGAAATGCACAGAATTACATGGCCCTAATTTATCCAACTACATATAACATTAATGTTCTTTGTCAGTTACCTGCCTATTCAGGGGATGAACTGCATATATTTTTAATATTTTTCACAGCAGATGTTTTATACTTGTGCTACAAATGTTTTGCCCCTGTAGTAGCAGTGCTATGTGCAAAAAACGTTAAGGTCCAGCTCTGACACTAATAATATTAGTGGTCACATTTAGGTCGCCACAGCGGACACTAGGTAAAAAGCAAAACTTGACCAATCAGGATCCAAAACAATTGTATTGACACTTCAAATGAAATATATATTTTTTTTATCTTCGGACAAGTAATATTTGTACGCGGACAAGTGAATAACAAATTTACTTGTCCGAAGGATAACCACGCGACAATGCTTAATGTCAAGCCCTGCCTGACATGGAATTTGGCATGTTGTTTCTACAGTATATACGTTACCTCCTTTGACAAAAAAGCAAAAACGTGACATCATCTCAGTCCTGTGTCACCCACCGTGGTGCTTCGAATGGGGGGAGGGAGGGTGGAGTGAGCCATTGGTTGCAATTCGCAACCTCACCCCTAGATGCCGCTACATTTCCTACACTGGACCTTAAAGCACCAGCAACATTAGACATCGAAGGTTTGTCATTATGGAATGTGACATAATAATATTTGATGTGACACAATATTAATAAACAATTTTGGACCAAATCATGTAGTTCTATTCTCCACTTAGTAATGCACTCTCATACGGGCAAATCAAACACACTCATTCCTCAATCTCATTTCTCGTTCAATCTCCTATTGAACCAAACCAGATTCCAAAGCATTAATGTGTGTTAAGAGGATTCAGTTGATTCCTCAGGCTGTGCCTGTGTGCTGTTTACAGATTTGACAGACAGAGTCAATTTCAGCAGGATTAGACCACACTGACCCGACCGTGACTGACGCCACACCGTGGCCTGTGGCAACACACAAGAGTTATGGGATGTCCGAGTGGATTATCCTGAGAGAAGGGGGAACAACTGTTTCTGTTCAAAATGCATGAATAACACACTGACTAATACACTTTTGCAATCTAACACAGAAGTTTTTCGAAACTTTAAAAGCCCTTATTGCTCAAGGAGGCAACACATGATATTAAGAACCAAAAGTATGTCAACTTTTCACCTTTTGCAATTTGTGAAAATTATTATTTTGTCTTGTTGAGTAGCCTTGCATATCTCTTACACAGCTTCTTCGGGGCAGGATATCAAAATGCATTTCTTTATGTCCTGCTCTATTTTTATATATAAATATAAAAACTGAATTAAACACAAATTGTATGATGTTGTTTCCAAGATGGTCTCTCTTATTAAGAAATCTTACTTAAAATCATACAACCTTCCCAAAGGGAATGTAAAGCTATGAGAAATAAACAGGGTATGGAATCTCACGAGCTTAACCATATATCAGTCTGGCCGGTTAAAGTTTATGAGAAATGGTCATGTGTAGATAACGAAAGAGACCCTTTCTGGTCAGTAAATCACTAGTATGAGAGCTGTGTATATTAACATACACATCTTTACCATTTACCATTAAGACTATTTTTGGTCTATCTCAGATTTTTTAGCAATAAAAGCACCTCTGTTTCATAGTAAATTGCTTAATAATTTAATAAGGAAAAGTTCACCCAAAAATACAAAATTCTGTCATCATTGACTCACCCTCAAGTTGTTCCAAATGTGAAAAGTGTCATTATTTTGAGAAATATATGGAAGAATGCATGTAACCAAACAGTTCTTGGACACCATTGACTACCATAGTAGGAAAAATTGCCCCTTCCATCAATAAAAGCCATTTGCTGATAAGTAACCCCACCAACTGTGAAATCTCACTTGTCCAGAATCTGTATGTTAAATCCATGCTTAGCGCTGAAGTTTATGTTTAGTGCAGACAGACAAATTGCTTGTGACAGCAAACTTGTTGCATCGTTGCTTGTTAGAACAAAGTATAAATAGTCAGATACTCTTTTTCCCTTGTGTCCAAGTTTCCTTCATGTTTATTTGGCTAGGACTAAATATCTAAGTTTCCTCTCTTAGAATGAGACGAACAAACTTCAGTAAACTGACACACACACACTTAATGATGTTTCCAGACTCAATAAAACAAACTTGAACCCTTCAGAAAAACAAAGTATCTCATTTCGTACCCTGCGGTGTGTTCGTGTGTGTGTGGGCATATTCATATGTGTGATGTGGCGTCAGTTTGCCACCGGCTCTACATTTGCACCGCTAATCCCTTTGAAAGGTCAAAGGTCGCAGGGGGTTACTGCTCGCATTCGACGCAATGAGAAACAAGGTAATGGGAAAAACCTTTTGACAAACAACAGCGCTCATTGCTTAACTTCTCATCCATCCAGTCATCCTTCCCTCATCCTCCCTCTCTCTCGCTCTCCCACACAATTTCAATTTCGCCATACTGCAAAATCTCATCACCTCATCCTCCTTTCCAGTATTTCTCATTCATTTTTCTCTTTCTCTCCGTTGACAGGCACTAAGGAATGGCATTAACGTACACTCAATCCACAGGTTGCTCCAATAGAATTCCTCTTTTCCACTCACTGTTAAATCCGGGGCTTTAGACGTATCATTTGCCAGCTGCCACTATCAATTCTTCCTTTTCTTCATACCTCATCCCTTGCTTTCTCCTTGTGTGTCCATTTATTCTGCTCTCCCTACTGACTTTTCATTAAAGACGTGACTACAAATGGAAAGTAAGCGAATGAGAGATTTCTGGGAAGGAGATGAAGAGTTGGGAGCAAGAGGCAGAAATTAAAAACTTGAAGCAAGTAAATGGGTCTATGTTTTATACATTAACAGCAAACCTCAAAAAATCCCTAAAGCTATAAAATGATTACGAGGGTTATATTCTACACCACAGTGGCTTTTTATTTCCATATTTTCCCATGAAGTCCATTTGTATTGTTATCGTTTTTCTGCCAAATGCAGTCATATTTAGCTTCAACATGATCATTTACTAGAATCCAACAGTCTACTAAAATTCAAGAGGCTGTTTATGCCTCAATACCTTTGATCATTCTATGCAAATGACCTCTGTTGTGCTTGGCTGACTGTGTTACGTGTGAAATGAAAAACAACTGTAACAGCAAATAGTTTTTAATTTACTTTTTATCCCATTTCACACAAAAAAAGCTGTTGCTGACTTATTATTAGTTTTTCAAAGAATAATTGAACAGGCTGGAAAAGTCCTTTTTGGACTTACTATTTTAAATCTTTCCCAATGATGAATTGCTATAACCTCTAACAGCACTTCTTGTATTATTGTTGTCTCTTTAATATTTATCGCTTCAATGTTTCCTATTTTTTTTAGGATAACATTTTTGTTTGGATAAAAGCATAAATGCCTAAATGTAAATGTAACTTATAATTTACAAAATTCAATTAATTACTAAATTCAATGTAAAAACATATTGTCGCTGTCCTTCTGAAACCTTGCATGTCCAAATTCACTGTTTTCAGGAAAATATAAAAACACTGTACTTTTCAATTGATCGCATTCTGTGTTAACAAGCACACAGATGATCACATAAAGTTGACAAAGTCTTTTTCATACTTTATATTGGTTAAATATTTGCAAAACCCAGTGACTAACAAAGAGTGACTAAAAATAATGATTCACGGCACAAAATAAAATCACGAAATATGGAGATACAAGGATTTAGAAAGACAGCAGCGATATGTTGCCATGACTTATGGATCACAACATTTTTACAGTGGACAATACAGTAAGTAGTTAACAGTAGGTAAAGTTTACATTAGATGGTTGAAATTCTAGTTAGTGTATTTAACTAACAGACTGTATTTGTACCTACAGACCACTTTGTAACACATAAACAACGTTGCTCCGACACTGTTCCAGAAGAACTTCCTGTTTCAGTTTGCTTCTGGACCAGTGTTTACATATTGTGAAGTGGTCTTGTGAATGCACTTGAATCTGGTACATTCCTTTGCAATAGAGGAATGTCTTTAAACATAGCCAGAATCAAGGCACCAACCCCAAATTACCAGTTAACTAGACTCACATTTACCTCTCCATCACCAGACAGCACAAGCACTTTGCAACAATTCCAATGTTTTTTATTCACCTTGTCGGTGGCAGTAGCAAAGGTGATGTATGTTGCTGTGTGTGTGAGAGAGAGATCATTAAACGTCCCGTCTCTATACTAAGGGGATTATAGCACACTGAAGAGAGGAGGACAGGCACTTTATTAGCTTCTCTTCTGTACAGATGGTGTAGACCAGGCGAGTCAGGCCCTCTGGGATCAAAACCCGGGGCTTGATTAAGCACCGGCCCCAGCGAGGGTGCGTCTGAGAAAGGGGCCACCTGGAGGAGGTTCCTCTGGAGGACTACACTCCTCACCCTGCCCTCCCTCCGCCTCTGTCAGGAGACGTCAAGGACATGAGACGAGAGAGAAAGTATGGGAGAGAGAATGCTGAACAAAAGAAAAGCAAGGTTGCGTCACATAAACAAGTCATTTTTAAAACGGTTCAAGCGGGGCGGGGAGGTGAAAAGAAATAAATACTTCTTCACGCTATCGCTTAATAAAATGTTAATCTGTTTGACCCTGTAACTTCCACTAACTGCCCGCTGCCGGGGACGAGCAGAAGGTGGGAGTCGCCCATGATTAAACCTGTCTGAGCGCACAAAGGAATGATAAAATTCCAGATAGGAGAGGAGATGAGAGGTACGGCAGTCCAAAAAATATTGGACCCTTAAGGTATACTTAATGTTTGAATGCCTCAGCATTAGATAAGAAACCATCAAAGGAAAAATGTACAAAAAAAACATGATCAATATTTTTTAAATGACATGACAGCATTTGCATTGTTTAAAAATGAGTTTAAAAACTTCAGAAGATATTTTGAAAAATGTAACCCTTGACTTGCATATCGCTTTTGCGTCTATACAATTAAAGTGAATGGGTGCCATTGTGGTTAAGTTACCAACATTATTCAAAACATCTTCTTTTGGTGTTCTGCAGAAGAAATAAAGTCATACAGCTTTGAAATGACAAGGGGGTGAGTTGCCTATCACTATCACTTTGATGCCATATTCATCTTACGTCCTGTATCTCATTTAGTTTAGTTTCCAGAGGACAGTTTTAATGCACAGACATCCATACGTATCATATCAAGTGTTACAGACATATCAAGTGTGCAAACACTGGCATGTCCAAATTCTATTTGGAACTACTGCACACGTGTTCTCTCCACATGTGTGATGTTCCTCTCGAGTGTGAGCAACCTACCGTGATGTAATCCCTGTTACACCCCCTCCCTTCCCAAGCATCACCACAGGAATGCACAGATAAGCATCATAAATAAACATCTGTCCTCCCTCTCTCTCTTCCCACTCACTCCCTTTCAATCTAGCCATCTAACGGCCCAATAACTCTCTCTCTCTCTTTCTCTCTCTCTTTCCCAAAGGGTCCCAAGGTTCAGGTAGATGCATGTAAGGTGCCCCGCTCAGCCTTACTGGCTCAGTTTGGTTAGGATTAAGGGTGGAGCTAGAGCCTCATCAGGCACAAATCAGGTTACCTCCGCAAAAGGCCTGGTGCAGTAGATTACAGATAAATCACACATCCATCCCGAAATCTCCAAATGAATACAGGTGCTGCCCAAACCTGAAAGGAGGTTTCTCGTCTTAAATCTCACCCGCTCCTTCCGTCTCACTGTCATTGTCTAGAGGAGAGCAAGCAATCTCGGTTATTGCATTATTTACAAACCAATTTAACGCTGTTCTGCTCCATGAATAACCGTCAACATCCGCCCCCATAGATAGATATTGCTAGGAAAGAAGGGGGGAATTGAAAAGAAAGAGTGAGAGAGTCAGGCAAGAACCAGACGTAGATGAGTTGTGTTTTAAAATGAATCATTCGATTACAACTTTACACATGATGCCCCATCATCACCCAAAGACAGTTGCTGGAAAAAGAGAAATGCGGGCAAAAGCTTTTCACGGAGTAGATGAAGATCATTCTTGAGAATCACCTGTCCCACAGTTAAATCTGAACACAGAGCTTTGTTAATAATGTGTAATAAATTCACACAACACACCCTGGAGACACACTGCTCTTAACGCTGTCGCTTTAATAGGCCTATAGGTGGGCATTTCAATTGAATTTTTTTTGTGCTTGACCGTTATTTCTGTGGTTTAATGTTTCCATATACGAGTGTTTTCTTTCTCTCAGACAATATGTTTTTTCATTAAAAAAAGAACGAAAGAAAAGAAAAAAGTGTGTGTGTGTTAGTCCCGCTTTTATGAAATTATTTGGCCCGCCCTGCACCACTGTATCTATTTTTACAACCCGCCCCCCGCGACCATTAAATAGACATAGTAGGCATCGTAATGTAAATGAAAATAGGCTTTATTTCAGCCTAAACGTGCTTGGAAGTGCCATTAGATTACATCGCCCTGTAAATTGGCCACAACATACGCTTATGAACCATAGAAACTTGCACTTCACGTAGCAGATACTTCTGTTGTGTCCTGCTGCAACTATTTCTGAGAACCGGTCCCAAACATTAGATTTAGCAGCTTGACCTTCTTTTCTTTTAATGATGTAAATTCCCAACCTTAATTTCTCCCGCACCTCGTCTTCCATATTCACTTTTATTTCTCCATTTGTTTGGTTGTTGTGGCTGCCGACAGGAGCTGCGTGGTTGTTACGGCCCATAACCAGTTTAAGGCTCGATAACTAAATAAGTCAAACCAAATGGAAATCGGCCGATCATATTCAAAAAAATCACAAAAACTGAGTTGCTTTCAAAAATGCCTCCATTTAATTAAAAGGACAAAATTGGATTCCAGAGGTAACAATAATAATAATAATAATATGATTTCACAAATAATAATAACACAAAATCGAATAAATCATTAACCAGAAAAGAAAATAGTAGACAACGGATAGGACACTAAGAAAACAGAAACCCTGACTACATCTGCCTCGGAGGAAAGTTCTTACCTGGCTTCCGACAAAGTAATATTAAACAGGTGAGTCTTCCGGGCAACTGCTTCCTTCGCTTCAGCTCTTACTAAATAACAAACGTGAACTAAAAATAAAATACACTACCCGCTGCTACTAACCACACAAGAAAAACAACAGTATTAACGAAATCCAAGCATAACGAAACGAAACTAATCCAACGAGGCGCTGGGAGAGACGCCCGCCAGAGCAATGGTCATGGAAGGAGAGACCGAGAGAGAGAGAGCCGCCATTTCTGCGTCAACGCCCATTTATATCCGGAATCCCCGATTACGTCACGCAGCTCTCGTGCAATAGGACTATCCCACTGGTCTTCCTATGGATTAAAATACAAAAACAATTACAGAGATTTTCGTAACAGTGGTGCTTTAGCGACGTGAGGCCAAAGGTTTGGGGACATCACGCAAGTTACGTTGCTACGTAGGCCTGCATATTTTAACCTTTTCAAAGAATCTAATAAAATATATATTCCCAAATAATAATTTCCTTCCTCAAGTGGAGGAGTTCAAGTATCTGGGGGTCTTGTTCACGAGTGAGGGAAGGATGGAACGGGAGATTGACAGATTAACAGACGGATCGGTGCAGCTTCTGCAGTAATGCGGTCGCTGTACCGGTCTGTCGTGGTGAAGAAGGAGCTGAGCCGCAAGGCGAAGCTCTCGATTTACCGGTCAATCTACGTTCCTACTCTCACCTATGGTCATGAGCTGTGGGTCATGACCGAAAGGACAAGATCCCGGATACAGGCGGCCGAAATGAGCTTTCTCCGCAGGGATTGGCGATCCCTTTAGAGATAGGGTGACAAGCTCGGTCACTCGGGAGGAGCTCAGAGTAGATCCGCTGCTCCTCCACATCGAGAGGGGCCAGCTGAGGTGGCTCGGGCATCTTTTCCGGATGCCCCCTGGACGCCTTCCCGGGAAGGTGTTCCGGGCATGTCCCACCGGGAGGAGACCCGGGGGAAGACCTAGGACACGCTGGAGGGACTATGTCTCCCGGCTGGCCTGGGAACGCCTCGGTGTCCCCCCGGAAGAGCTGGAGGAAGTGTCTAGGGAGAGGGAAGTCTGGGCATCCCTGCTTAGACTGCTGCCCCCGCGACCCGGCCCCGGATAAGCGGAAGAAGATGGATGGATGGATGGATATAATAAAGGCTATAGGGAATTGCACCCAACATACAGGTTTTTTTTTATTTTGTTTTTAATGACCCGCCTCGAAAATAAAGTGACAATTTCTTTTCCCGCCCCAACCCGAACTGAGGGTTACCCGCGCATCACTAATGTGCATGTGTGTCTGTCTGTCTTTCTTTCTGTATGTTAGCAGGGAGAAGACAGACCAAGGGATTGTTTTTTCTTGCTAGTGGAAATTTTTAGAACATTTTAAGACAAAAGAGCAAATATGTGCTGACACCAGATTTCCAAAAAACGGTGTACTTTTTAAACGATTAAATACAGTGTACATTGATACACACCAACCAAGATAAACAATAATAATAAAGGAGTATGTTGTCAATGTTGTCAATATCCACTCACATGTTTGACACATTTTATTTCTTTTGTAAAACACAAAAGGAGACAACGATAAAAGTACAATAAAATAACCCAAAAGACTTTCAAAATCGTATAAACTTTGCAGCTAGGAATTATAAATCATCATCACTGTTACACTTTTGTGTTTTAAAGAGGAAAAATGACATAGTTGGAGGGAAGGAATTCACACGGTGACCAGCAGACATCCAACCTCAGGTGATCTACAGTTTTCCTATTCACAAATCACCATAGCATCAGCATGGCCATAACAAATGTCAAAAAATATTAAGAAAAAATTTGTTCAAAAGCATATGCTCCTTGCTGTACAGTTGCTGAAGGCATTTTGATGACTCAGACTCAGCAGGTATAAGAGTATGAGTCTGGGCTGGTTACACAAAGGTCAAAAGGTTTAATTCCAGCATTGGTCACAGCCCGCAAGATCTGACTTCCTTCCTGCCATCATTCAGGGCAATGTTTCCCAGACATGTATTACTGTGGGCTTTAGTCTTGAACTAACAACTACTTTGAAATATGACTCAATACTAACTGCGCAATCCTTTATCTATGTCCAGGAAATGACCCCATATTCACTTGCTCAAACATCTGTGCATGACAAAATCATATTTGAGAATGAAATCAACTCTAATCGGTTAAAAAAAATCTGTGGTTAGAAAAGCAGATATTGGATACTGGACAGAATCTGGTAACTTATTAAATTCAAATATATGATTCTATACTTCACAATGATGAATCATAAAATTACTAAAGATGTTCACGATAACAGCATTCTTTATATAAATGACAGAAGCAGCACTGGTAAAACAATATAGTGCTTGAAAAGCAATATGGCTCACAATTTATGAGAGGAAAATATCTTTAATGAGATTTTAAATGAATATCGTAATGTTTGTATATAATCCGAAATCATATCAGATTTCTGTGATCTATAAAGACTCCATTTTGATTGATCTTAAATTCCATCTCTAAACACACACACATACACATTGCCCCAAAGCACAATGAATGGCTTTGATAAGCCCCAGTAATACATTAGAGACCAGTAAAACAGCGTGACCGATCTGCGGTACAGCGGCACGCAGGCCCACTCCCCTGAACCCAGGCCAGAGGAAACTGCCAGCCTCTGAGCCAAGATGGCCACCAGCGCTGGTTCCCAGCCATTAGGAAGTGCCCGGGGGTCTGACTTCCTCTGGCGCCAGCCAATCTGAATCCACTCGTATTTGTTTTGCAGAGGGTCTCACGGCCCCCGTTTGTGTATCGGTTTCACATTTGCAGTCCTTCTAAACAAGCATGACCTGCATTATATCTAGTGCATTATGGGGGATTAACAACAATAATTCAAACCAGCATTTTGCAGTATTCGGAGAGAATTTAGCGTATTAATGAAGGTATTTATATCAAGGAGAGAGAGACAGAGAGAGAGAGAGAGAGAGAGACAGAAATAATACACAGAGGTCTGGATTCATTTAGAATCTGAGGTTGATTCGAGTCAATAGTGGTCGAAGCCCAGAGCAGAGGATTCTCTTGTATTTCGCTCGCTACAGGAGGGCAGATCATTCTGAGCCCTGCAGACTAAACACACAGCATGCATCTACTCAAAACACACACACAACTGTAGCGCTGTCAGTCTTGCAAACATACATTCACATACACAACCACGAATACTATCAAGGCCTACTCTAACCACACATACTGTACAGGCTCTCTTCCAAAAATGTAGTGTGCTGCCTAAATAGACAGCATTTTTTTGAAATTGCACATTCCCAATGTGCAGCCATGTTTTTTGTATCAATCTTAAAATCAATGGCAATCCCATGATGCTTTGCGATGGGTTAAGTCATGCTTTGATGGTGGGCCTATGTTGACAGTGGGTTCAAATACACGGTCAGATGGAGTATAATACAAAAAGTTGAATTGTACAACTTTTTCTACTTTTATTATAAGAAATGATGGTTTCAAAGTAACAACATAAACAAACTTTTCTGCGCATGCAGCTCGAACTTAACTTCTGGTACACATTCGCAAAGAATAGAGTCCCTGCAGATGATTTCTGATATAAGCATAAGAAATAAGTAAACATTATTTAAAAGTTTGTCTAGCCAGTATTATTTTGGTAGAAGAACCATTACTTGGCTAAACCAATGTGACAAAGTTACAAGATCCATTCCAAAAAAAATGTATTTTATACAATTATTATACAAAAAATGTTCCATATAAATTAAATTAAATGTAAATAGTTATTAGTAGTTATTATTATATACTAACTATTATAATATAAAATAGTTGTTAAAACATTTTTTTTTATATTAATAAAAAAAATCATACATTTTTTTATAAAAATATTATTAGCCACTAGCCAGATGATCAAAATAAACAGACCGGAAGTTAACTTCATGCCAGGACCATGTGTGTCCAATGAAACTGTCTATACCTTTGGGTTTAGTTAGACATATACTGTACATGGCTCATGTTGCAGTATTTACAAAAGACTACAAACAAAAAAAACAGTTGTTACAGATTGTTGGTAATGTAACTCTTCTTTTATAAATAATTTTCATTACAAAATAAAGTTAAGCAAAAGAATGTTTGTTTTCTCTGAAAGCTTATAAAAGCTTAAAATGATCAGAATCTGTCTGGGGTGTTAATACATTCAGGTATGTAGAGCTGGTTTTTCTCGAACAGGTTGAATCCTGCATAAGATTTTCAATTAAAAAAGACAGCAATGAACTCCAAATTGAGACGTGTTTCATCAACACCATTTGATTTGTTTGTGCGCGTGTTTAAAGTGAATTAGAAAGTGTGATATAGGGAGAGGATAGTGCCTGCGTTCAGCACGTTGAAGGTGAGAGGAATCAGAGGGTGTGAAGGAGAGAGATAGCGAGATCAAAAGGAGGTGCGGAAAATAAATAAAGGAGGTCTCACCTCCCCACACGGCTCGCGTCTTAGTTTTACACGCAATCATCTCCTGTTCTTCTTCTCGCGGTGTTTGTTTAAAAAAGCGATAATCTGTGATGTGCTTCTGCTGAAAGTAAAATAAGATAAACGAGGGTCACAGTCAGACATTATCGCAAAGTAAACCGGAAGCAAAGTCGGGGGTTTGAACAGTATCATGCTGAAGGGGTTTATATGCTGAAAATCAGACTGACAGTTTATGCTGTATTATCTCCCTTACTACATGGCTACATATAGCAAAATTAAATAAAAGAATATGAAATATTGATTTAAGTCAAAATAACGTTGTTTTGTGATAATAAAGAAATAGTGGAACGTATAACTTGTTTGCCTCTGATAACAGTGAAAAATTACTGTACAGTTGAATGAATTCTGAATGAATTATTGTATAGCGTTTTGAACAAGTAAGGCTCGGTGCATCATTTGTAAATATGGCTGAACCAATTGGGAATTCACGGGAATTATTTCACAAGGTTAATTTGTATGAATTCAAAAAAACAAAAAAATTTTTTTAGAAAGTAGCGAAGCTAATTCGCTTAACCCCACCCCTAAACCTAACGCCACTGGGATGAAAGCAAATTGCAATAAAACGCATGAATAAGATTAGTGTACAATAATAAATTAGCCAAATTGTAAAAACGTTATGAATTCCAGTGAGATTGTTTTGGCTAAGCTACTCTCGCCCTACTAAAAATTTAGTTTAACTTAGTACGGAAGCTACTTTCAGTAGTTACTCCCGAACATCGTTACAATCCAAATGTTTCTATTTCTTTCGAATGCTACAAATATCGTATCTTCTAATCATGTTCGTCTGGACTGTGTGTGCACGCACCTCACTTGCTGATAGTTTTTGAACTGAGGTTTGTTTGCTATCATTATAATTAGCCTTATATAAAAACAATACAAGTCTATGTAATGTCTTCATTTAGAAAGCTTGATAAATGTGTGTGTGCATTCTTTATAACCATCCCTAATCATTTCCCTTTTTGCATTCCTCTTTCCTTCACCCGTGGGCAACGGACACCAGATTTTCAGTATTAAAGCTTGTACACAGCCTTGGAAGACAATGCTGCCAAGATATAAAAGATCAAATAATGTGTGGAGAAGCGTCAGAAATGGACACACAGTCCTGCGGGTGTGCTGACAGAATGCGTTTAACGGCCATGATGGGACATTTCTTTGATGTCCCTCCAGCTAATGTCATTTTAACAATTGAGATCATAAGAAAGGAGCAAGTTACGGGTGGGCAGCAGCTGGATCAGACTGTGTGTGTGTGTGATTGTGCATGCGTGCGTGCGTGCTAGCGGTTCTTTGAAATGCAGAGGGCTGAAGGACATTTAAACTCCAATTACAGTGTACCAGAACAGGTCTATTTTGCTCGGTATGATAACCAGATCAATTACCTCATTAACACTTACACACTCAGAGCTCTGTGCAAAAACAAGACAAGGATTGAGATCAAGGCTACGTCATTAGATCCAATAGTTTCGGTGCTTCATCAAAATCCGCGAAAGAAAGGCAATCTTCTCAATATAAAAGGTGTAATAGTATATGAAAAGTCACTAAAATGAAACTCACGACGTAAAATCTATGTTGTATATTACAAAAACTAAGTTAAGAAAAAGTTAAGAATGCCATTTAAAAATAGAAAACTGTCAATCATATCTGAACACTCAATAACACATACAAAATAACAGCAAATATATACAATAAAATAATCCTATGTTGATTATAATAATCAAGGAATATTTCATTATATATAAAGGTGGTAGAAAGATGATCTTTAATTTCAGATTCAGGGCTGTTGTTGGGCGTTCTGGGAGAGAAGGTGCTGTTTATTTGTGTTTGGCCGTTTAGCGTGAATGACCACGACAAGTCTGTGTGGGATTCACTTGATTGATGCAAGTATTTGGTGACTAAATACAAGCCAGTTTGTGGAGGTGAGCACAGAAACATGTGTCAGCTTAAAAATAAGAGCCTCTGCCTTGCTCTGCTATACCTATTATCAGACTGTTTGTTTGAATATTAAGTAAAAACAGCAGATTAGCGAAAAGCTGTATTGGTCTTCAGTCACTTCAGTCACAGATTGGAATGTTACGACTTAAAATATAATTTATCTTTATAGAGCAGCATTTTTCCACCTTTGAGTGGCAGCTGAGGACTGAAAATAAAAATTACATGGTTTGTATGCGGTCTTGCATTAAAATACTCAACTTCACCAACCTCATATAAATGCCCAGGGCTGGGTTTCCCAAAAGCATCGTAAGCCTAAATTGATCGTACGAGTAATCTTAATATTACGGTCTGTTTCCCAAAATTATCGCAACTTAACTAGCACTGAAAAATCATCTTAGATCTACAAGTGCTCTGGAGTAATCGTAAAGCCCTAAGTGTATCGTAAGAAGACAGATTAAACCTGCAGGACAACCGGAGAAATGCGGTTCAACTTAAACACGCCTATATGTGACTAATCGTGTTTTTATTTATTTCGTTTTTAGGTTTGTTTTAATCTTTTAAATTACTAAACTGAATTAATAAAAAAATACAGTACAATAAAAATAAAATGATTGAACAAACATTAATAAAGTAAAGAATAAAAAAATATATAGCATGGGCAAGTTGTTGGTTCTAACAAGGGATACATGCTTGAGGAACCATGTGATTAAAGGGGTGGCGCAACGATGTGTCATGCATTCTGACTTTTTACAATGTTAAACGTGCTGTCTTCTCATGCTTAACATGGTCAACTTGTCAAAAAACGAGTTGGGCGTATTACGTAGTATTTCTGTGCTTGATACACTCCCCCAGCGATCGCACAGGTTTCGGAAAGTTTTTTCTAACATATAAAACTACTTCGTAATAAATTTTCTTAGTCCCCTATTGGACAATTCTCCTGGAAAAGCACGCGGCACGCCCACACGGCAGCAAAGAGAGCAGGAGAAGGAGCATGTGTAGACATGCGTTCAGTTCAGGGTTTGTTCACTGCATTAGGGTGATAAATGTTATATTAACGGTAGATATAACGCCGGATTTGGAGATTGTTTGAAACTGATACATGGAGCCGTCCCAGTGCTAAAAGTTGCTGGACATGAACCGCATGCGGTGAGTAAAACTGATGTCTGTGTTTTGTTGGCAATATGTGTGCACGTGCTTTAGTTCAGCCTACCACTCCTCCCCGCACACACCGTATGCTTTCGGAAATAATCGTGCTGTATCTATCTTTAAATGATGATCTTCAAGTATGCAATACCACTCTATTAAGGCTTTAAGGGTTTTCAGACTGTTATAAACCTTATATATCACACACTGCCTATCATATGTTCCAAGAACTGCAGAAGGAATTACTTGCCTTATTTGCTGAGAAAGTGGATTGATTAGCTCTTACCTTTATCGTTCTCTTATTGAAAGGTTCATTTTCATAATGAACACAAATTGTGATTATTATTAATAAAGTGCTGGTAATGTATGTGTACAATAAAGATTTAGTTTGGAGCTAGAAAGCTAGATAATACATAGGCCCTAATAAAACCTTTTATACTGAAATTGCCACCTCCACACTTTCCAAAAGTGTAAAGAAATGTGGTTCAACAAACACATATAGCATTTTATCTACACATAGAAAAAGTATTACACGTTGCACAAAAAATATGTTTAACAACATTAAACAATATTCACCACATGCACATCGGGTGAAAATAATCTGCCTAAATATTTCGAAAACAAGCGCGTGCTACAAAAACGGGCCATTGTATGAGGTGACATTTCAGCACCTGACAAACGGATAGCGACCCGTAAGTAGCACTTAAAGCACTGCTACGTGCAGTTGTCTTGAGTGCATTTTTTGGGAAACGCACGTTAAACGATGGTGAACGTTCGCAAAGTGGCTCGTAGAAAACGCTCTTAAGTGCTAAGATCCATCGTTATCAGGACTTGCTATTTTTCTCTTATCATGAAATGGCTTCAAATTCCATCTGAAAAATTGAAGTTTCAAAGGATTGCTTGAAAACATGTGGAAAAAAGTGTTGTCCAAATGGGGTGTAAGAGGTGGAGAAATTATATAAAAGAACTGGAAATAAAACACGCGCACATGCACACACACAGGTTTTTGAATACAAATTGAAGTAGACCATTAAGTGTATAATATCAAAAATACATAATAATATTAAATATACATTACGAATATATAAATTAAAAATTAACTCTTTACAGTCATTTAGAAAGTACAATTAAAAGCTGCAGTCTTCTTGTCTTCAGAATTTAAATGATTTGTACCAGAAGCTCAGCAATATGAAACAGATGGCACTATTAAAGCATTATCATATTTCTAAATGAAAATGAAGAGGGGTTATTGGAGAAGGTCTGTCTTGCTTTGGCTGAATTAAAACTGTTGATTGGAGTGATAGAGTGAAGCTTGCAAAGTAAACCGCATGCATGTGCCAGCACGTTCTTGTTGTCCTGAGAAACCCCAGCTCTCGTTTTTGGAGAAATTAAAGGCCTATTTTAGTTATTTTTCTCATTCATCTTCTAATGGTGTCCAACGACCAAAAGAATGAAATGTAATGTCACACACTGCCAAATCTAGATCACAATGTCCTATTTCTGTCTCCATTCATATATTAAGTACACAATGTTCTGAGCCAAAAAACAAAACAACACTACTGCAGTAAAAGAGAAATCTCATACATTGTTTATCCTCTGTTCCACTAGAGGTTTGCACCAAAACAGTATCTAGACAATAAATGGCCTTTTTTGCTTGGGAACAGGTTTTGAAAGCTATAGAATAGTGTAACACTTACCATTTACTGTATGTCTAAAAAACAACCTAAATATGTTTTGTTTAACTATAGACGGTTTTATTAGACGTTTGCGCCTGGACAGAAGTTAACTTCCGGTCTGTGTTTGGTTATACTATTCTAATTTATTTTATATTTAAAGTATAATAATATTAATTTATATCAACATTGTATTGTATATTAATAGTTTTTAGTTACAATAAAACTACTTAAAAGTTATTGATTCATTGCAGCGGTCTACAGGAAGTCAAGTTTGGTCCACTTAACATTTGTTTATTGCTGCTGAAACCATCTTTAAGCCCCTTGAAAGTACTGATATATCAGTCTCAGACTTTTGCACAAATGACAGTACCAATGTTACACACGATCATTTTCAAAATGAACTTTGTGAGGTTTGACAGCTCAGTTGCCAGCTGAGAGCCATGTGTTCTGGAGTTGTAGTGTTGCATTCACTTCACAATTAACCAGTATTTATTTTGGGCAAGCAACACAGCTGACAACAAACAACAGCTGGCTTAAATTAGCAGACAAAAGCAAACAAACAACATTTGTCTTCTTTTGTATCTTCACATCAATGCAAGATATATGAGCATTTTCTGTAATTTGATAGGTTTTGACTATATTTCAAACATATGTGAAAAATCTGTTATTTCTTTTTTAAATTGTGTAAAATGAAAGGTTTTTATTATTATACATGAATAATCTGTATAAAAATAAGAGTAATATTCTGTAAAAAACATTTTTTTAACAGTTTACAGATACAGAGATCACAGGTTTTTTTTTATTCTACATCTTTGATTCCAAACACCTGAACAAACCTGTTTATGAAGACTGGAATCACCTTCAGTGACAGAAATCCCAGTACCTATCCACAACCTTGCTGTACCTTCAGCCATCAACTTACAAAACCATGACAACACCTCATACATAATGGTACAGTATCGACAGACTGGAGCTATCCCCAGCAGCTTCTTTGCCTGTCTGTCTGTCATTACCATCACAAAACATTTTGCACCACTACCATGGAACAGTGATGGCATCTGATAGTAATATCTATATATGCAAAATTAATACTGTGGTACTAAAATGATACTCCAAGGTAAATGATTAAAATACCATTGATATTACCTTCATGTCAATGTAAAGACATAACAATATATCAAATAACTATGGAAAAAGCTTAACAGGGTTAACACTGTTTCTCTATCATGGAAACAATAAAGTTTCCTTTACCTTAACACAACCTGACGGCTCAAACAATAAAACCCTCCATCAGTAATGAAACAGTAACGTAAGCCCTGAAACCTAGAAAAAAAAAAGATTTCACCATCAAGCCAATATGAAGAGTAAATAACGCCCACTAACCCCCCACCGCCACCCTTTGCCCTCCCACAATCCCACTCTCTTTTTCAACAGGCCCCCACTAATTTTCTCGCTCTCTGTTTTTATGAGGTGTAACCATTTTCAGTTTTACAGTAATGGAGGGGCTCATTATCCGTCCATTTCATAATCCCTACATGTGCGACTCCACGCTTTGGATCTGTGACTTTCTCCCCGCTCTGATGTGCATTTAAAGGCACACCACCCTTACCAAAGCCTCTGGAAATAAGATGTTTAGGTCATTAACTTTTATCCCTTGACTGGGTGAGCCATTTACAAGAGAATGCCAGGACCTCATAATCATAAAAATCTCTTAAGATCCAGAAATGGTAACGAGGAAAATGAACAAAAAAGTGCTGATTTTTTGGGTGTAAGTGTGTGCATGTTTGGACACTATCAAACAGAAATTGTTCAACGACCTTGTCTTCTTTCTGGCTCCTTTGAGACAAACCAGAACTGTGTCATGTGCAAAAAATATCTTATATAACAATGTTCAAAACATTAGTCTTGCAAATCAGACAAAGAAATGAAGGGACATAAATAAATGGAAGTGTGGAATGTGGATATTTTAGGTCATATAGACCCTGTCCTTGTTAGTTAATAACCATTACACATTCACAGTTGATGGTTGAGTAATGGTGGCCAATGCAATCCAAAAGCCACAGCAGGGCATTTAGCAGCTGAATATTATGCCTGGTGCATTGTGGGTAGTGTGACCATCCTTTGGGAATTGGGCGTGAAATCGTTGCGCCATGGCTTTATGTGTGGGTGTGTTCCCTGTAATTTTGAGCCTCTGACTGTATGTGAGTAAGTAAATATGTAGTTGTGTCTGTGTGTGCTAACAGAAGTGACAACACAACAAAATTAAAACAAATTAAACATTTCTTACAATTTCCGATTGCAAAGTATTTTTATTATGAACGGAATATATAAAAAAAAATGAGTTGTGACTTTTACCCTTAAAGTTCTAGTGTATGAAATTTAGCGGTATCTAGCAATGAGGTTGCAAATTGCAACCAACGGCTCATGCCACCGCTCCCATTCTAAGCACTACAGCGGCTGACACAGAACTAAGATGTCGTCACATTTTCTCTTCTTTGCTGAAGAACATATTTACGAAACGCGCTCTGTAGAGCAGTTTGTCCATTTAGGGCTACAGTTAAACATCATGGCGAATTCCATGCAACTGGACCCGCAGTATACAGTTTGTATGTAGAAATAGATCATTCTAACATAACACTTCATTATGTAAGGTCTTTATACACATCTGAAGACATACTCATGTATATTATATTGCATTTCTGTCAATTGATTCCAAAAAAAAAAAAAACACATTGGACCTTTAATCATTTCATAATTCAAAAATGTACGTGCCTGTTTTACTGCATTTACATGCAACGTAAGCTACAGCAGCACACATTTTGATTTCATACGATTGTTTGTTTATTTAACTGCTAATTACTGAATGCATTTGTGCTAATAATAAATAAATAACAGTTGAGTAACTTCTTTAATTACATTTTAACACTCTCAGTCAGTCACAGCGCTATAAACACCTATAAATCAATAATTGAGAAAAATGTTCATATAATGTATAAAACAGCATTAGCATAACTAAAGGATACAATATCCATTGACGTTATACTTTAAAAGAACTGCATTCTGTTCACTAAGAATGTTTTTTATGTATTTGCATTGAACAATTAGGCCATTGTTTATCCAACAAGCACCAGCATTAATGGGAGCTCATTTTTCTTGCTCGGAGGCATGTGCATGCATACATGCTAACAATATTCAGCTGTCTTCCTAGTTAAGATAATGAAGGTAATTACCTAGCTAGTGAGATTAATTAATTGGGTCTTAATTCAATTCAAAGTTTTATTGGCATGACAAAAATACACGTGTTGCAAAATCATAAACATTCTTCATACAAAACAGATTGTGGACCAGCATTTCCAAATTAGATTAATTCACCTCCTCTTGTAGAGCACAACTGTTCGCATACTGAAAAGCAGCATGCAAATATTTTGCTTTTGTCAATTTTGTGCTGAAGGTTAATGTTGTTGTCTTTCATTTACATTAGTACAAGAGGTATGAGAGCCTGTGGTATATTACGAATAGACACACGCTTAAGGGAGATTGTTGGGCACATTCAATACACCACAGCCCTTCAGTGCCTTAGTGTTTTGTATTGTAAACAGTTATGATAGAATTATATTTATTAGAGGTGCATAGATATAAAATAAATTCTTCACATGGACTATACGCCCATTGATGATGTTTAAAAACAACAAATGATCAGGGCCGATACATCAAAAGAAGATAGGAAAATGAATAAATGTGTGCTTTGTATTTAGAATATGTTAAGAAACATCATCAGTTTGAGGTTCAATATCAATAGTGATTATAAGAATTAATAACATTTAGAAAGTTAAGAAATGTTAATTAAATCTTCAGAATTGGAATCACTCGGAATAATCGGCTTTCGGCATTTGTGGAGAAATCTAGTATCGGTGCAACTCGAATATTTATATAAAGACTCTGACAATTATTTTCATTAATTCTTTCCTTTAGAGGAGTAGTTCACCTTAAAATTGAAAATTCTGTCATCATTTACATGCTCTCTTGTCATTTCAAACCTGTATGACTTTCTTTCTTTTGCAGAACACAAAAGAAGAACAGAACAGCACAGCACCCTTCTAATATAACCAATGCAAGTCAATGGGGGGCTGTTATCAACATTCTTCAAAATATCTTCTTTTGGGGTCTGCGGAAGAAAGAAGTCATACAGGTTTAAATCGCCAAGAGGGTGAGTAAATGATGACAGAATTTTCAATTTGAAGGTGAACTACTCCTTTAATATTTATTTTTATCAGCTATTGTGGTTCTGCACAGAAGACAGATGTGTTCTTGCTGAAAAGTGCAAGTGTTATTAACCTATAGACTATTTTTGTGATGTAGACAAAATATCAGCAGAAACACAATGCTGTTCAGTCCAAATTTCTGGACAGCAGCTCAGTTCCTCCTCTGAACACCTGTACTGCTTCCACAAGCGTGTCTCTTAACCCAAAGCTGTTCAGGGGGTGGTAAAACATAGACCAACTGTCTAAGCTGTGAAACATATTCCCACCCACTGCGGCTCGGCGAATGAGAAATGACTGCAGCGGCACTCCCACGGGAGACCGAGGATTAGAATAAAAATGCAATGGGTCACTCCTCATCTCTTCTAATGAGTCTCGGATGCCCTCTTTCCTTCACCAAATCCAGCTTCCAAGGGAGGCTTCGATGAAAGAGAGAAAGCAAATGACAGTCATAGTCAAACCGTTTAATAGATAAATGTGTTCACAGTGACATGCGCATCAGATATAAACCTGCTTTAACCGGAGCGTTTGCCACCACACACGCCCACACGCATAAATCTAAGGACATACCATCATTCCCCAGGACCCATCAAAGCAATTCTTCCCAGCCTCGGGACAAAGCCTTGGTCGTTCTCTCTTGATCCCTTTGAACTCGATTTAAAAGTAAATATGCTGTTCTCCTGCTGTGTGTCAAAAGCATCAGGCACTCTGTAACACAACTCTCACACACTCACCAGAGCACCTCAGCGGTTTCCCCGTATAGTAGTTAGTTTGTGTCCAAGAAAGAAAAAAGAATACGAGAGAGAGGGAGAGAGGAAGAGAAAGCCTCAGGACAATTTTCATTTTCTCTTCGCAAGCTTTGAGTTAAGAGCCCAGAGTCTCTGCTCACGGGAGTTCAGCCTTCATCTCATATGCCTCTCTCCTGGCTCTGGCTGCCGTCTAAATTAAAACAACATTATAAGAATAGAAAACATAGGCGAGAAAAACAACATCAATTGTTTTGCGAAATATTTCGCATAATGTACAGAATGTGGTGTCATTCAGGGACAGTTCACACAAAGACAAATATTCTTTCATTATTTACTCAGCCTTCGTGTTCCGATCGATCCCGCATGCATTTTTTAACATCCTCACATGCAACGATTTATAGTGACTGCTGGACGTCGAGCTCCAGAGGGAACCATAAATGTATCATGAAAGGATTTCACCCAACATGTGCACTTTATTCAAGAAGAAAACCCATGACATTTGATGTTATTGACATCCGACCCGCACTGTGCTGTAAATGTCTGAAATGACATGAGGTTGAGAAAATACGGGTGAACTATTCCTTTCAACGCACACGTTTAAAACACACATTTCAGTGTTGATCTATCTAAAGTGAATTATATTGAATTCATATCAAATTTACACCAGCATACGCTGTGCCAAAACGTTACAGAGCACCTGCGGTTTCTTCATAATGACTTTGGCAAGAAAGTGGGCCCACTGATTCCATATCAGTGCTGTCATGAACCCAGTGTGGCTCTAAAGACTTCAGACATCAGGCGGTTGTGTGTTCTCGACAGCTTCAGAGGTTTCTGCGGTCACTGCCATAACATCGCAATACAGTACTGAACTGTACCGTGTAACATAAATGTACGTCGTCTTATCCAGAAATGCAGACTGAACTATTTTTCTGCTGCTATTTTGTCTACAGCATGAAACCAGTGTCTAGATTAATAATACTTGAAACCTGCTCATGTACGGATGCTTTTTTATCTGCTTTAACATTTTCACAAAGCTATAATAATAGCATAAAAAGTACATGCACTAATATTTAGCACTAATAATAATAATAATAATAATAATTATTATTATTATTACAATAATAATAATACATTTTCAATACATGTATTATTATTATTAATATGATACTGATGATAATAATAATACTCAACATCAACAATAAAAATAGCAAATATGTTTGTCAAATATTTAACGCTAATAATAATTAATATCATAATAATAAACATTGAATAATAATACTTGTTCAATTATTTTATTATTATTATTAATTGTAATTATAATAATTTGTATTATTATATACATCCATTTAAAATGTATTATTATTATTATTATTATTTTTAAACACAATAACAACAACCACCACAACAATAATAATACATTTCCAACAAATGATTTGCTTGTCATTTACATCCACAGATAGTTTGAATAAGTGTCTAATCTGCTGTGTAATTTACTACTTGATTTTCCCACAATATATTAGTTAAAAACATCGTACCGTGTTTCTTTCCACCTGAAACGAATGATTTTCTTTCCCCCTAATTGCGTTTTTTCTCTCTTGAAACGCTGGAAGGTTAAGCTTTGGATTAGGCTTGATTAGTCTCTGTTCCTGCCATTATGCTCTTGGCAATCTCTCAGAACACAAAGTGATGTTGAACTGGCTTGGGGTCGAGAGGAATTGGATTGGTTTCGACCAGTCGAAGCGGCGGGATCTGGCAGCAATGGCACTGATTCATTGGAAATGTCCTTTTGGAAATGTTGCATAGTAAGTACCTAACTTTAAATCTGTGGATAGATTAGCAGTTAATGTAAATAAAAGTAATACAGTCAGTCAGAATTGAAGACTGCTGCAGCCTGTTCTTATTTTACAAGAATATGAAAATTGAGCTCAATACATGATTACAACACATTTTATGACAAAATCATTTCGGAGCCTTTGGAATGAAATTATTCAATGTAGTAATGGAAGCTGATCTCGGGGGAGGTCAACTGGATGTTTGGATCTTTAGCATAGGGGTGAATGTATGGAAAGGTTTGTGAAACAAAATGTGCTCAAATTCAACATCAGTGACAAGACAAATGGCCTAACAGATAAAAACAGTACAGTCAATGCAATTTGTATCAGACACTTCCTGTAAAGTATTATGTTACAGTCTTATCAGGTCTGACATTTTTAGAGATCAGTAAAAGAGATGAAGTCAGAATGAGGAGGAGATTGAAAGGGGGCTAAGTTTGGGTAATGGAAACTTTAGATATGTTAAGTCAAAGAAACGGCATCAGCGTGCCGTGTTCTAAGTGAGCTAGCAGAAGATGCACATTCCAGACCTGTCAGATCCACTTTTCCTTATTTTTGTTTTAACTGTAATCCAACACAACTAAACCAACCAATGGTTGAGTACTGTTAAGATATGCACATATGTTGTAAACTGTGCCACTCCATAAAAAAAGTGTCAATTACAAAATACTGATGGGAAGACATATATATTGGTCAGGACAAGGACTGTTGGCAGGAACAGAAAACTATAACAAGATATCATCATTTGCATACTCAATGCATTCTAATGCCTCTTCGTTTGGTTGCATTAGCGCTGAAATTCAAAAGCGAAAGAAAGACATATACAGTAAAATTGCAAATGCATATTGTCACGTACAAACTCACTTGACCACATTACATCGTAATTATGACTTCAGATCTCATAAGCAGAAAACTCTCCAGGTGGGCTTGAAGTAAGCTGGTGAATGTTTGTCTATGAAAGCTTTTTAGAAATCTCAGACCCTCAAAAGAAGCCACACGCAAGGAAAACATCATCTCTAATTTCCATCAGGACAGAAATGAATAACATCTAAATTTGCATTCAGTGGTACATCTGGTCCACAAGGCAAAACGTAGCGGTTAAACTGTTGATCTTGCTATGAAACTGAAAGTGTGCCATCAGAGAGCTGCCATTTCATTTCACTGGTACTCAGAAAAAACACTAAACCTCACTAAATATGGTAATAATTTAGCTCTCACTTGGAAGCGGCTTGTTGATTTAGGTGATGATGTAGTTCTGTTCATGCCATCCATGCATGTACTTATGAATATTTGTTTAATTAGTGTAATTGTGCAGCCTGGGAGAGAGTCAGGCCCAAAATCAAGAGAGGTTAAAGCCTGCAGTTTATTGCATTTACTTCCAAAGTGGGTTAGATTTTTTAAATACATATAGTCAACTTTTTTGGCAGTTGTATATTCGAGGCTAAAAGACTACAAACAAACCTCATTGCCAAAAGCACTTTCAAAAGCGTCACACACATAACACATACAATTTGATCCTTCATTGGCTTCTTGTAAATTGTTTGATAATAAAAAGGTCAAAGTATAAGTACAGACCAATGGGTTTTGTTTTAGGCGTTTTCATGAGCTTCAGAAATAAATTCAAACCTGTCATTCAATTGTCGTATGTTGGTATTTCCTGAGGGGAAAAGTCAGTGTTTACAAGGCAGAAAAATAATAGTGTTAATGTTTGAGGTAAGTTGAGGTTTTGGTTCTGAAATGCTGCATCCGAGCTGCATTAAAGTGATGAAAATGCTGAAACCTGTATGACTTTTCTCTTTTACAGAACACAAAATTATTTTGAAGAAAGTTGGTGACTGAACAACGGCGGTAGCCATCGACTCCTACTGAATTGGACACAAACATTCAACCGATGTTCTTCAAAATATCGAAAGTCAAACAGGTTTGACATGACAAGAGGGTGAGTAAATGATGACAGAATTTTCTTTTTTATGTGAAATATCATCTTAAGCTCTGCCATAGTCATGATACTCCTAGATGTCCACATTAGGTGCAACAATGTGCACAGCTTATGCCACAATGACAGAAGGTTACCTTAAAAATATATTTTAATATTGACACACATCAATAAAGAAGAGAGTAATGGAGTAGGAATGCAATAAAATAAAGTATTTTTTAGTTAGGCTTCATTCATTTTGGTGTCATGCAAGTTGAGGTGACTATAGCAACCAATGGTCAAACAGAGGAAATATTAAAAAATGTTGTGACACTTTGGCTGTGAAACTCTTGGCTCTCTCAACAAACTTCACACTGACACTGAAAATTCATATTTCCTCTCTCTCACAATGTGTGTGCGTGTGCGATCACACGGTTATAGCGTTTGAAGAACAACAAACAAGAGGAAATGTTTTACTGCACCTCTGCATCACCATGCTGACTTCAAAAACACAGCTATCCATTCAATGTGTGTGTGTGCGTGCGTACACAGATCTATCTACTTGTGAGAGCCAAATAAAAAAGTGTGAAAAATAGTGAAATATTTGAAAACGCTCTTATTGACTTAAAAAGTAAACCCAAACAGCAAAGCTTGAACTTCCAGTGTTGCTGGTCCAAACATAACTTAGTGACTTTAAAAAAAAAAAAAAAAAAAATCACACCACAAAGTTATAAAAAGTCTGTTTAATGTTAAAATTATGAAATAAATTCTTATGACGACGCTTATGATGAGGAATGTGCATTGACCTTGACCGTCTGAGCCACACACATCATTTGCTCTTAAGCAGCCAAGAGGAAAGTCTGTATGTATTTGGCCAGGGCCCTTGCCCAAAGACGTAAGTCACACATTCTGTAACTCACTCATCTTGTTCATTTATTATCACAATTCTGGGTGTTACCCCTCAAACGTTAGCGTTGCAATTTCCATCGCATCACTTTCCACAGACAGATTGCAGTCTGTATCCAATTTCTGATCAAATTCATAATTCATGTCATTTGCCTTCTCACTTAAGTAACAGAATAATGCAAAAAGCAGTAGATGGCTAATTTAGGGGCTTAATGAACTCATTTACCGCATTGTTAGGCACAATAAAGGCAGGTTGTTCCGCAACTGCTCCTGTTAATGCGGTTGAGCGGAGGTTCCGGAGGTCACAGGGAAATTAGGCTCCGACAGACAGAATGATTAGACATGCTTGAGATTACCTGTCGCTCTCTCTCGCTCTCTTCATCCGTGCGGTATCAGGATTCTGTCACATTGCGGTGTTATATTGCTAAAGAACCAACACATGTTGACCTTTATTCCCTGATCTCATCTGTCCTGTCTAATACCTATAATCGAAGGAAAAGATAGAGGGAGGGAGTGACACTTTATTTTGCTTAGTAATAGTTGCATTTGCACTACAGTTTTTTAGGAGAGAGAGCTAAAAAGAGAGAGAGAATATTATTCATTGTGCGATGAGACAAACATTTTAAAAGTGTACTAAACATTTATTTGCTCTTGACGGCCAATAACTCAAGCAACAGACATTAAGTAGTTCTATCTCTTGTCCTCTGTAACATCGTCTAGGACACACAACAGCTGTACAAATACACATGCCAAACGTACACTAGCATGTTAATAGCGTATATTTCAGACATTGTCTCACTCACACACATGTGCACGCTGTTTTGTCAGTAAAGCCGTGTGTTTTACTGCACTCGTAAAGAGTCTTAGAGGTGACCTTGGTAAGGACCATGCAGAAATGATGTAATATTAGTTCCAATAAAAGATGTCAAGAATACATTTGTAAAAAGCATTCCAAACTCGTATTCATCATGAAAGGTGCCATTAAAACAATGGCCAGGGTTTTACAAAGTGTGCTTTGTCCTCTGAGAACAAATGTTCACATGTTAAAACCGTTAGACGTGCGCTTGACAAACATTAAGTCATTTAGCAGACACTTTTATCCAAAGAAACTTATAAATGAGGTAAACAATAGAAGCAATTGTTTAAATTGTTTAGAGCATTTAGTTTGATGTCATTGCCATATTGTATTATACACTTTTGTTTTTTTATTATTCTTGCAAGCAAAAGGGGTAAGTAAAGACAAAAATTAAGAAATTATAATTTTATTTTATTATTCCATTTATTTAGTTATTTAGCAATTTATAATAATTAAACAAAACAAAACAAAACAAAAAATAAGAAAAGCAAGGCAAAACTAAACTAAACTAAACTAAACTAAACTAAACTAAAAACTAAACTAAACTAAACTAAACTTTCTATCTAAAAATTTGGGATGTTTGGTCATTGTGTTCAAAAGAACTGAGAAAGAGAGAGAAAGCGAGAGAGACTACACTGTACAAAGGAGGAAGGAAAGCATCTGTCAAAACAAAGCTATCACCTGATGAATGGATGACTCCGCTCTTCCTGTAGAAACATTGAAGCAAAGAAACATTTTAGGTACATCATTTGAAATTTGGCTCAAATTCCCCATTTTGTGTCTGACTGTTCTGACAGGCCCTCATGCCAGATATTATCACTCTATGTTCAATCTGCAGGATTTTAAATGATGAGAAATGTTATGTTATATGATTCTGTTCTCCAGGCTGTTCTATGTGCCAGAGCACAGTTTTTCTAACCCCTTCACATTTATCTCATGTTTCCTTATCGGCCTCAACGCGATGGGAAGGGCCTTCCTTTCTGTGTGTGTGTTTTAGACTTTCATGGACATCCTTGTCAGCTCAAACTGAAACCCCATATCTGTCTTCAGTTCAAGTAAGAGACTCATCTTTACATATACAGCCGTGGAAAAAGTTACGAGACCATTTCAAAATTATTTTCAGTTTTTCTAAAATGTATGTTTGGAAAAATTAATATTAGTTTCATTTACAATATTTCTCCCAAATTTCAAATAAAACGAATAACTCGCTCCGATACAAAACCACGACAAGAGAAAACAAGCATATGCTTAACTAAGCCTTTTTGACAATTGACAACCTTTTTGAAAACTAACCCCAGTCTTCCCTATTATTATCCAGTAAAATTCAGAAGGATTTCCATGTGTCTGTCTTATAACTGTTGGCTTTATTTACCAAAACCTACAGTAGATTTTTTCTCATGACAGTAGACACAGAAAGTATTCCGCATAGCAACACACTAATAAACACGCACACAAACATCGAACTACAATGAGATTTACAATCCTGACAAGTCTGTGACATTTAATAGACATCTACGTCGGCAAAAAGGGAAAATATGTCCTTCATCTAGCAGTTTGTCTTGTAGAAACGTCATCAAGACCATCAAGACATGATTAAGTGAGCAATCATTAGCATCAGTGATTTCAGCAAGTATCTCCCAAAACCCTGTTTCACTCAGGAAACGTGTTCTTATAAAGATAAGACTTCAACACATGAGAAAATGATGACATTAAATAAATAACTAAAGACCATAGCTGGGGGGAGTTTAGATAAATGCAAAAAATATAAATTAATTCATTAATAAATCGATTAAATACATGCACAGACATCTAACACAAGCGTTTCAAAACCATCTCTTGCATTCCTTTTCCTTGTGAAAACGTATTTACTCTGTATTCTAATAAGGATCACAATTCCTCTCCAATCAAATAGAACGTACTAAATAATATGTGTGATTTGCAAGTGTAATATAGTTGGAATCTGATTAATCACATTTCCTGTCAGAGCTGTATTATTTTTGGCCTTCAGATAACGCTCACGGGGCTGATTTTCATATGAAAACCCATGGAACGCTTTGTTTCTCTGCAACAAAAGGGAGACTTTTTATTTTAAACCACTAATGTCTGCAACAATGAATTAAGTGTCATTTTGACTCGCGTTCGTGCTAGCAAGACTAAAATATAATGAAACAAAAGAAAAGAAAAGAGGTAAGAAGAAAAAGAGAAATAACAGTTGTTCCCAATGTGGCTATTGGAGATAAAGAAGCTGCTCTGTAAAAATAAATAAAAAACTAAAAGGTACATTTGAAAAAAAGGCAGCCGCAGCTGTGACTTTCAGATTTTCATTTGAACAAAATATTATAACAGTTTGGTGCACTGTCGTATAATATTATATTTTAATGGCATGAATATAATAATCTGGGAATACTTTACAATAAGGTGCTATTTGTTAACAATTAGTTAATGCATTATCTAACATGAACTAACATTTAAAAAACGTATAAAGCATTTATTAATATTAATTTATGTTAATTTCAGCATTTGCTAATCCATTATCAAACGTTGCTAATGTTAACTTGGTCACACTTTAGTATAGGGGGCAATTCTCGCTATTAACAAACCCTTAACTACAACGTTTTCCTCACTAAACTCTTAATTTGTGGCTTATTAATAGTTAGTAAGGTAGTTGTTAGGTTTAGGTATTGGGTAGGATTAGGGATGTAGAGTATGGTCATGCAGAATATGTGCTTTATAAGTACTAATAACAGCCAATATGCCAATAACAGGCATGCTAATAGCAACTAGTTAATAGTGAGAATTGCCCCCATAAACTGAAGTGTTACCGTTAACATTAGTTAATGTACCATGAACTAACATGAATAACTGTATTGACATGAACTTACATTAACAAGGTTTAATAAATGCTGAAAAACTAAATTGCTCACTGTTGGCTAATGCATTTACTAATGTTAATAATAGCACCTTATTGTAAAGTGTTACCAATAAGGTAAATAAACCAGATCTTGAACTGCTAAAATATGGTAACTGATAAATATATTACTAATAATAAATGAGGTAAATAAGGAAGCCATATTACTCTATCTAATCAAAAAAGACCTTCAATGGGGAATAGAAATAAAATGTTAATAAAATCTATTTGTTTTTTATATTATATTATTATGTAAGGTCTTTATACAGCTCTGAACACATAGTTATGTCTAAAGTGGACTATCAAAATAATGTATAACCTCATAAGAAACATTTATACATTTGTATAAACGTATAATGCTGTGTCAAATAAAACAGTGCAGGAATCAGCGGGCAGTTTTATTTCCACCAGATGATTGATGGCTCAGACCGTGTGTGTGGCGAGACGTTGTCATGACGACAGCGCTGTAAACAACCTGCCGGGCCTGCCTCAAAGACGCTGATGTAAGTCAGCACGCATGCACACACACGCGCAAACGCACGCTTCCACTGATGAAAACAAATAGGAGTTGTCTCATCCAGATTGATGCCGCCTTTAGGGGTGTACACTGACTCTACACACCGACACATAGCTCATTGGCAAATATTACTTATCCAAAAAGCTTCGGCTCAGATCCCCCCACCAAAAAAAGAGGAATTATTTCAGGAGCCACAGATGGAAAAGAACAGCAAACAGTGTGGTGAGTCAGACAGCATGAAAACCTTAAAATATACACAAGTCTGCATGAAGGTTTGACCTTTAACCCTCCTGATCACCTTAATCCTGTCTATAAATCGTCATTAAACGCACACACACACGCACACACACACACACACGCTATATCATTTGGTTCATAAGCAGTACTACACTTCTTTGTTGAGTTGCCGGGGTATCGTTTACATTATTTATACAGACTTCTGTACTGTATGGTAAAAACCAGACGTCACATGGCTTTACTGAGGTTGTTTACATCTTCATAAACTTTCTCAGTGTGTGCGAGGGAGAAAGAGATGGAACAGGCAATTCGACACTAGCACTCTGTTCTAATTAGGCGGAAAGTGACTGGCTACCCAGACCATAAATTTGGAAAGATCGCAACACACAAACACACATAGTGGTGGTTCAGAAACGACATCCTCCCAAGACCCGGCAATAAAAAAGGTTTGCGAATATTGGAATTTCGTCTATTCTTTGTCATTACAGTGTTTAATGCATAAATATGTGAGATTTACTTTATTTAGTGCATTTAATCTAATTGAGTGTTTTGCCTAGAAGTCTCTACTTCCATTAAACATAAATGAACTAAACTTTCTAAAGTTTCTTACTATAAAGAGAGTTACGTGATGATTTATGAACTTCCTTATTTAGTGACTAGTTTTCGTATAAACATGTGTTTCGGGGTCAAAATTAAAAAACATTTTTGATCATATTCAACTGTAGGGATTTTCATCTTTTTTTAATAAAAATGTTTAATTTTAATTAAATGTTTTATCGTTGTCTGTACACCTGATCCCATCTAGTGCCGATACGTGTGTTTTGGAGCAATGCCTGTCATCCCATCTGTCAATTTGCAGCTGTAGGTATATAGCTGGTGTTGAGTACTTAACAGAGAGATCATTATATATGAGTGCAGCAGGTGTACCCACTGAAGGCAGGTGAGCAAGAACATTCAAAAACAAAACAAAAAACGGAGAAAAGACGAAATGAGCCAACAGCATTCATCCATTGTTTTGATCTGTTCCTAGGATTAATGCAGGCCTGCGTCTACAGGGATTCTTCAAGCAAACATACCGTAAGAGCACTCTCGGTTTAAACTGTTATAGAAAATACACAGGGGCTATGGAGCGATCTGAAAGGTGAGGGCATAGTGTGAAAAACCCTATTAACTTTACTCGTGAATATTCATGAGGTGATGAAACATTCAGGCAGTAGTCCTTGCTGAAAGGCAGGTAAATGAGCTTGTAGTAGATTACTGCTCAACGCATGCACATTTATTTTAGTGCACTGCTTAGGTGGCTGTATGGCAGAGGATTTTCTCGAGTCTTTGGTCAGCGTTTTAAAAGAGGGCAGGGGGCACATGTCCACCTTACTTATGATGGTTATCACGCCACTAATGAGGCAGACAAACAGACAATAAAATGTAGGCTACAAAAAGTCCTGCACTTGGTAATCATGCATCAGTCTTCTCATTTGCAGTCACAGCATTCTGCTTTTATGCCTTCAACACAAACATGATAGCATTTGATTTATGACCTCATCTGATGCACAGAGAATTTCAATGGGAATGATCTCACTCCATACTGCTATTGACTGTTGCTCCTGGATAAAACTGACGATAACTGGTGGTCTAGAATACGTTTTTAAGCAAATACTGACTTTAAAGGAACGGTTTACCCAAAAATGTAATTTCTGTCATCATTTACTCACCCTCAAGTAGTTCCGAATCTGTATGCATGTCTTTGTTCTTATGAACACGAAGAAAGATATTTGGAAGAATGCTTGTAACCAAACAGTTCTTGGCCCCCATTGACAACCATAGTAGGAATCATAGGTATACATTTTGCTATTCTGTTGACCCCAAAAGTAGACATTTTGAAGAATGTAGGAAAGCAAAGAGTTCTGGGGCACTTTTTACTACCGTTGATATTTTTCCTACTATGGTAGTCAACGGTGACCAAGAATTGTTTGGTTACAAGCATTCTTCCAAATATCTTTCTCTGTGTTCATAAGAACAAAGATTATACAGATTTGTAACAAAATTGAAAGTGCTTTCCTTTGCTGCTTTCATCTAGCCAATACAAATTCTCTCTACATTTATCATTTCCTGCTTCTGTCCTCGTTTGTTGAAAAAGAGTACTCTAAGGAAATGTTATAATGTCTGTAAAAAATAGGGTTGTGGTAAAAAAAATGGGGGTAATTGTTCGAGATCCTCCATAATACAAGTCTGTGCTTTCAAGGTTTTTTCCTCAACATTTTTTGTAGGCTCCTTGGCTAATTGAAAGAAGCCCCTGGGGGTCTGTGGACCCTGGTTTAAAATACGCTTATCTACGGTAATTCCTTTCAGCTTAAGAACAATAGAGACCAAAGATATGTCCTCTCTCAAGATAGCTACGAGGACGTGAGTGTGTGCAGAATTCTTTCTAGTTCACTGCCTTTGTGCTCTAATTCCTCTGGAAAAGATGCATGAATGCAGAGATCAATGTGATCCTCTCAGTCTGATTGTGTCCAGTGTATTTGATGAAGAAGCGACTGCTGTGCCCGTATGCCAGCTGCTGCCCACCTACCAAGATGAGCTGCTCTATTAGCCTTTACAATGCACACAGAGAGCCGCTCTACTGATGTTTAACTGAATTGATGTTCAGGCAGACAGTAGACAACTGTCTACACCCTTACATTATTAGATAGACCATCCACTGTGCTGGCTCTCTGTTATGCACTTACACCCAACTTATGTGCCAACTTTTTAACATTTCTTTGTCTCTTTGAAATTCATTAAAATGATCCAAATCCAAATTTGATTTCAGACTCAACACCCAAAACCATTTTCTGTTTTATATTAAATATAGAAGGTTTCATCATCTTAACAACATAAACAAATGTTACTGTGCATGTTCACTTTTGTGACTCCAACTGAACTTCCGGTACACATTCACAAACAATAGAGTCCCCGTAGATTAGTTCTGATAACATCAAAAGAAACCGAGAAGAACCAATACTTGGCTAAATTTGTCTCTCCAATATTTTGAATTTAGACTGCGATAGCAAGCTCAACCGCTGCACTGTACAACTTTGCAGTAGTTTTGCAGCAGTGTTGCCAGTAACTAAGATTTAATTTGAAAATGTTGTTTTAAACATAAACTTACCGATGTCTTATATTTTCTTCCATTAAACAAGACTAAATATCTAGGGTCACACTTTTTTGCAGTGTTGCTGTGCTAATGCCAGCTCACTGAAGCAGTTTTCTTCCAAATGGGCTCTCTCTCATCCAGAGGAGGGCGGAGAAGCGCCGCAATAATAGGGGCCATTGTCTTTAGGTACGAAAAGAGGCACATCCATCAACATTCGAATCAGTTTGATGAAATTCGACCATCTGTAGTAACAGTGCATAGTTTATGTATAACAACAAGTAAAGTAATGAGTAAATAAAATAATATAATGTTAGACTCAGAGCCATTGAGAGAGTTCTGCCAACGGAAGTCCAAAACGCTGGAGCGTCACGTGATTCATGGAGCCTAGTTCCAGGAAGTTATGTTTTCTCTTTAAATGCTTTATTTCTTTATTTTTTTATTCATTAAATGGCTTTTGTCTTTAAATGGGTTAGAAGTTTACCTCAGTTGGTCTGTTTAGTCGCAGCTCCATGCGTAACTAGTAACTTCCGGGAACTATTGAGAGCCTCCATGAAACGCCATTGCTGTGAAAAAACTCTTCCATTAGAGTCAACGGAGACGCGACTCTCTCTCTCAATGGCTCTGGTTAGAGTGTGCTCTTTTGTGTTGTCATTATGTGCGTTTGCGTAGAATAGGTGCATGTGTGACTTGCGCACAACGTTGGTATACTTTAACCACCTCCAAGGATAGTGGGGGTCTCGAGTCACTGGCACTGTTATTTTGGGGGTCGTGGTCTGAAAAGTTTGGGAACCCCTGATATAATGCACCTCATATCGACACATGCCGCAACAAAATCTGAGACCTTGTCCATGCGTTTCCCTTTGGAAACCGAGTTTTTTTGTTTTAAAACATTTTAAAAAACGTTTGGAACTTCAGGGATGATTTCCAAAGCGAAAGTAAAACTATCATCGAGCTCCGCTGTCAAACAATTACTGTAATTGTATTTTAGGAGAAAAAATATTTACTCAAAGTAGGCCTATCTATCTATCTATCATTATTATATTTTATTCTATATTGTATTCGTTTAATCTTACAAAATAAAAACCTTAAAACATTTGTTTACATTTTAAATCGGCTACAAATATTTTGTTAGTTGTATTTTGTTTAAACATTTATGTATCTGAAACAGGAAGTTATTAACCAGCATTGTGTCATGGTTCCACCTCTCCTTGTCAGGTATTTCTTGGTCTAGAGGTGGAATCATACAGGATCCTTTGTTTCCCTAGTCTGCGTCATCGTTGCTACCCTCCTGTTTCCTAGTTTGTGTTAATTAGTTTATCCCTTGCACCTGTTCCCTCTTGATTTGCTCCCCTTTAAAACATCCTCGTGTTCTTTGTCCTGTCTGGTTCATTGTATGTATATGTACGTCTTACCTCATCCTTGTCGTTGATGTACTTGTACCTGTTCATAGTTAGTCTTTGTATTCATGCCCTCGTCTTGCCTTGTTCCCATACCCTGTCACGTAAGTCTAGTTGGTTAGTGTGTTTATAATCAAGTGTTTGTTTTCTTAGTTTAGTTAGTCCGTGTTCTTGTTTATTGTTAAAAGTATCCTGTTTTGTTTTCCCCATTGTGGGTTTTGTTTTGCCTTTTTGTAGTCTTTGTTATTTTGAAATAAACCCCTGTTAACCCCTTCATCCCTGCCTGTGCCTGCAATTGGGTTCTCCTGCCTTGTCTCTCATCCAGTTCATGACATAATGAACCAGCACTTAAGAACCCAGCAGTCAGCAGCGACCGAGTCAAGCGTGGCGTTTCGTAGCCACCATGCCCACGTCTTGCTCGGCCTGAAACAGAAGGGGACTCCGCTTAAAGAGTTCGCTATGGACTTCCTGGCAACAGCGCGCTTCTCGGGGTTCAACCAGACCGAGCTGAAAGTTGTTTTTAACAGCTGTCTCGATGAACCCCTTGTACCCGACGAGATGCGACGGCTGAAACATATGGGCTTCGTGGACCAACTCGAGGTTTTGTTGGATCGTGAGTGGTCCAGGTTATCCTCCCCAGCGGATGTCTCCGCGGGACTGGCCACTATCCCTGAGGATGGGCTCCTACGGCTCGGGACTCTGGGCCTATCCACACCCTCCGTCCCGTCCACCATACCCTCTCCACCAACGGCGAACCTGCTCGGCAGACGAGGAAGGAGGGAGTCGTGGGACTCCCCGTCCGACTCCTCTGGATCTGAACCACTCACCCCTCCCACTCCTTCTCCGCAGCCGACACCATGTTCGGTGGGTCGGTCGAAGGGAAGAAGCCGAAGAGAGGGCTGGTTCCCGGTCCAGGCGTTCCAGTTCCGGCCGTTCCTAATCCTCCAGCCCAGCCGCCGTCAGAGAGCGCTGCCCAGCCGCCGTCAGAGAGCGCTGCCCAGCCGCCGTCAGAGAGCGCTGCCCAGCCGCCGTCAGAGAGCGCTGCCCAGCCGCCGTCAGAGAGCGCTGCCCAGCCGCCGTCAGAGTGCCCCGCCGTCAGTCCGGCCTTCCAGCCGGTGGTCCCGAGTCCGGAGGTTCCGAGTCCGGAGGTGTCAAGCCCCAAATATTTTTTGGGGGGGCGCCGTGGGGATGTGACGGTCCGTGCGGCCAGCCCGGCTGCAGACTCTCCCCAGCAGCCGGCACCAAGCCCGGTCCAGCAGCCGGCACCAAGCCCGGTCCAGCAGCCGGCACCAAGCCCGGTCCAGCAGCCGGCACCAAGCCCGGTCCAGCAACCGGCACCAAGCCCGGTCCAGCAACCGGCACCAAGCCCGGTCCAGCAACCGGCACCAAGCCCGGTCCAGCAACCGGCACCAAGCCGGTCCAGTCCAGCAACGGCACAGAACGCTGCCCAGCCGCCGGAGAGCGCTGCCCAGCCTATGTTCCAGCCGATGTCCAGCCCGGCATTCCAGCCCTTGTCCTGCCCGGCATTCCAGCCGGCCGTCCAGCCCTTGTCCTGCCCGGCATTCCAGCCGGCCGTCCAGCCCTTGTCCTGCCCGGCATTCCAGCCTTGTCCTGCCCGGCATTCCAGCCGGCCGTCCAGCCGGCCGTCCAGCCCTTGTCCTGCCCGGCATTCCAGCCGGCCGTCCAGCCCTTGTCCTGCCCGGCATTCAGCCGGCCGTCCAGCCCTTGTCTTCCAGTCCAGCATTCCAGCCGGCCGTCCAGGCATTCCTCCAGCCCTTGTCCTGCCCGGCATTCCAGCCGGCCGTCCAGCCCTTGTCCTGCCCGGCATTCCAGCCGGCCGTCCAGCCCTTGTCCTGCCCGGCATTCCAGCGGCCGTCCAGGTCCTGCCCGGCATTCCAGCCGGGGTCCAGCCCAGCAGTCCTGCCGGGGACAAGAACAGTTTTCCCAGGACTTCCCCTGTCAAGCCTCCTGGGGCTCCGCGCCCTGGCGCGCCCCCAAGGGCTGGAACTTCCCCACCCAGCCCTACCCCTTCTGGACTTCCCATGTTTCCTTGTTTGCCCCCACCCCCCCTCCCTTGTTTATTATTTTTATTGTCCCACCCTAACCCGTTGATTTTTCTTGCCTGTCTGCCCCTTGTCATGTTTGCCATGTCTTGTTTGGTCTTGTCAGTGTCCAGTCTCTGTCTTGTCTGTTTGTGCCTTTGAGGAGCATCAGGTTGCTGCTCCTTAAGGCGGGGGTTCTGTCATGGTTCCACCTCTCCTTGTCAGGTATTTCTTGGTCTAGAGGTGGAATCATACAGGATCCTTTGTTTCCCTAGTCTGCGTCATCGTTGCTACCCTCCTGTTTCCTAGTTTGTGTTAATTAGTTTATCCCTTGCACCTGTTCCCTCTTGATTTGCTCCCCTTTAAAACATCCTCGTGTTCTTTGTCCTGTCTGGTTCATTGTATGTATATGTACGTCTTACCTCATCCTTGTCGTTGATGTACTTGTACCTGTTCATAGTTAGTCTTTGTATTCATGCCCTCGTCTTGCCTTGTTCCCATACCCTGTCACGTAAGTCTAGTTGGTTAGTGTGTTTATAATCAAGTGTTTGTTTTCTTAGTTTAGTTAGTCCGTGTTCTTGTTTATTGTTAAAAGTATCCTGTTTTGTTTTCCCCATTGTGGGTTTTGTTTTGCCTTTTTGTAGTCTTTGTTATTTTGAAATAAACCCCTGTTAACCCCTTCATCCCTGCCTGTGCCTGCAATTGGGTTCTCCTGCCTTGTCTCTCATCCAGTTCATGACACATTGTTCACGTCATCTAAAGATGTCAATAGTTTCTGATTTCAATTTTCTCAGCTTTTTTAGGAAAAATGATGTACATTATAGCTAAAATGTTAAGAGGTCATGATATTTAAAGTTGCTATTCAAATAAAAATGACATGAATTAAAAGTAAAATATTGTCGAGTTGTATATGTACTAGGCAACAAAACCACTAGGCTTTGGTTGAGAGCTGGAGATTGGACTAAATTCTTCACAAATATGTCAGTGAAAGATCTGGACATTAACATAAACTTGAGACAGCAATGTCATTTAACCAGAACAAAGCTGCCCACAATGAAGGGCTGTGATGTGTTTTTGGCACGTAGGGTCAGATCATAAAAGTGGACAGGGAGCTTCCTCGCTACAAACGACTCCATATGTCTGTTGGTGTGGAGCTATGAACCACAGAACAACAGTTCAGAGATGTACTGTACAGCGAACCGCCTCACAAATCATGTCTAGTTTTAAGTAGAGAGTCACCCAGCCATACATCTACGCTAACAATGTGCAGACGATGGTGACAGATTAATCGATACAAAGCAGCGGATATAAGAAGACATCATTCATTTCCCTCTCCTTGTTTGTCTGCCTAACATGCTTCACACAATAGACAGATGGATGGAATCTGCATTATGACTGTAATGAAATATATATGTGGTATTGTGGGGGGAAAAAATCAATAAATATAAATCATAGAAGCCTTTTAATTCATGCTTACAACAAGACTCGTCCATTTGGTAAACCAATCTTAAAGGGACAGTTCACCCAAAAAAGAAAATTCTGTCATCTGTATGACTTTCCTTCTTCTGCAGAACACAAAAGAAGATTTTTCGAGAAAAGTTGGTAACCAAAACAACGGTGGAACCCATTGACTTGCATTGGTTTTGTGTCCATACAATAGAAGCAACGTGATCTTATGAGAATTCGTATGCATTTTGCGTAAAATGTGGTTTTACAAAACGTATATTTACGTTTCTACAAACAATAAAACGAAAAATACTGACGTCCGTTAAAAAAAATTCAAAAGTTGCCGCCGGTGCCATCAAGAAGCTTTACGAACGCTCATTGGCTCTCGCCTGCCTCGTCACACATTGCGACATGCCCTGTTCCTGCTGAGGTGTGTTTGTAGGACAAAATACATGCTTTCACGGAGTGGATCAGGGTAATAATCTGGATATTTTCAGTGATTAACAACTCTGTTCCTGACACAAAAATGTTGTATACCACCAGAGAGGACTGTGGCTGCAATGCATCGTCATTTGGACTACTTTTGGTATTTTTTTAATTAAATAAATTATTGTGATTGCACTTTTCTGTCGGTCGTGTTTTTCTTCATACTGTACATATTTTTAAAGGTGGGATGAACTGGCCCAGCTTGTTTATTGTTTTATACTATTGTATGAGGTCTACTTATGACGTTCGCGTGTTTTTTACATAAAAAAATATCAAAATCAATAAGTAATAGGCTATTTTCTACCCAGGTTTTGAGGCCAGCTCTACAAAACAACAGGTTTTAATGGGGGGGGTGCCGCGTTGAAGACTTTATAAGTAAACGCCCACCGGTTTGATTGGATAGCAGTTTGCGTAGTTGGAGCCTTCAGTGAATTTGGTTAGAGACGTAACGCTAGGTTAAACATAAGCACCATTAACAATTTTCGCACGGCATTCGTTTTATCTGGAGACCTCCTGTGATTTATAAATTACCTCCCCAAATCAATATTTCATGTAGTCCATTTGCACAGGATGATTTTACTCAAATTTACCGACTTATTTCCTTATTACTGACATGTGATGGCAAGGCTTTGCGTATAGTTTGTATAGCCTATACTTGTATTGCATTTAATGATATATGACTGCACCTGTCAGCATTTGAGACCCGTGATCGCAAAACGGACAAAAGATCACTGCGATCGCGGTCTTAAATGTTACGAGAGTTTCCATGATAAATAAACAAACTGGAGATAACCGGTAACTTATGGATATCACCCAGCACCCGAAATAATACCAAAACACTTTCAAAACAGCCTCCATTATTCGCAAACGGTGGATAAAACCTTGAACAATGAAATTCCTTTCATGCCATTTTTTCGCTCTCCTTTCTCTGCGTTACGCTTGTGGTGTGTCTTCTGAGGCTTGGCCCCAGTGGTGCTGCTTGCAGCTCTTGTTATGGTTAGGTTTAGAAGAGTAGGATTTGCGACTATAACATTTATTTTTTATGTTAAATTGTTACTCAAATGATAATTCGCTATTAGGTTTTAGGTTTGGGGGTAGGTTAAGGGGTCTAAAAATATAAATCGCTTATCAATTATTGAAATGCACTGATAAAAATAACTTAATGCAAAGATACAAGCTTTGTTAATATTTTACTTTTTTTAGCAAAAAATACGTAGCAGTTTGTAAGTTATACATCCACATGTAATGTTTCAGCATCAATAAAAACGTACAAAAATTTACGTTTTGTGTGTGTAACTTAATGTACAAATACCTGCGTATAAGCAATGAGATCAGGCTGATAGAAGAGAATGGGTTCCGCCATTGTTCGGTTACCACATTCTTTAAAACATTGTATTTGTGTTTCTGCAGAAGAAATAAAGGCATACAGGTTGGAAATGTAAAGAGGGTGAATAAATGACGACAAAATTTTCATTTGGGGTAAATAATTCGTTTAAAACTTCTACTTTTGCAGTGTTATCGTTGCTGTTTTAGTGGATCATTAAGGTTTTGGCAAAAGATTCAATTTAATTTTTATACAAATTGAAAACTATCTTGTAAAGGATATATGATGCAGACTTTTAGACTTAAGTTCTACTGTTGATCATTCAGCTCAATAACATCCCAAACACATATTTTTTTTATTTTCAAATGCCGCACAAAACTACACGTGACCTTAGGACAGCATAACAAATGAAACTGCACAGACTGCACCCCTATGCCCCAATCCTCTTTTTTATTAGTCTGAAAATAAATGTGGCGTCTACCCTGACTAAGGTCTAATTCTCATTCCCTATAACACTGTTACATTCTACGAACGCAACAGGGCATTCAATTCCCTAAGTAAATGTCTTGAAAACAGCAGGAGAGTGAAGGATAGGAACGACACTGTCACATTAGAAATAATTAAGCAAATATCAATGTCTTGAATGCCCCTTTTTACCTACTGAATCATGTGTCTGTATAGGACGTGGAACGGCTATATATTTGAAATATCCTGATGGTTTTCCTTTGCTGCCTCATTTCAGATTCACCCACCCAGTCCCGTCTGTCTGGAATTCTGGCATTCACCATGGAATGAAAGCATTCTTTATGACATTTATAACAAAGAAAATAAACATTTGCCACAGAGTGCAGAGTAGTCGCAAAATATGGAAAAATGACATTAAACAAAGGAAATTAAAACATTGCTCTGAAAAAAAAGATGACCTCCAAAAAAAACAGTCATAAATAAGATTGTATTTCAGCCACATGCAGCACCAGTGAATTTCATATCACTTTGCTCAATCTTATGAATTAACACAGCATGCTTTGACTGAAGGCCACAACAACATGACAAGATTACCGATCGCAATCAGTATATCTGAGACTCAAGACTCAAGTTTTCTTCGCAGTTAAAGTGCAACTCATGACCTTAATGAACCTATAGGATGACGTGGTGTGGATGTAGTCTTATAGTAGATATGAATGTGTTAGTGGCGCGGTGGGTCTATATATAGCAGTGGCACATATTGCACACAGACCGTCACTACCATCTGGCCCCAGAGGGTGAGGACAGAAAGATGTAGCACTACAGTGTTTCATGTGGGAAACGAGGGTGGACGGTGAGAGAGAGAGAGAGAGAGAGAGAGAGAGAGGCTTAACAATATCTTTATTGGACCATTTGCCCTTTTACATCAATACAATTTTCTTATACAAATTTTCATTCCTAAAATTAAATTTTCTATTTCTACACACTTAAAAGCAACATTTCATTTTCTCCAATTTGACAAAGTACTCCCCCCACTGACCAAATTTCAGAAAACATTACAATGTCACTGACCATTTTATAATATGTATACTCTATCTTGATTCTAGCAGTTATCATCCCTTTTAGTACCATTTCAGCATCAATTGAACCTATACCTAACATTTTATTTTTTCTAGTTTTCCATATGGACAACTTTGCCGAACCCAACAGAAAATTAATTAAACATTTCTTCCTTCTTTCTTGAAAAGAATAAATTGGACCACTTATAAACATCTGATGAGAAAAATTCTCTCAAATTTTTTAAAAACTTGCGTTAAAAAAATTAAACATTCCCTCCAACCTAAAACAATCAATAAATAAGTGATTAACCGTTTCGTCTAAGCCACAAAATAAACACTCTGTCCCCACTGCTGGATTGAGGTGTGCCACGTGTCTGTTCGTAGCTATAGCCCCGAACATCAGTCTCCACTGCAAATCTGCAGTACGCTTTTCAACAGGCAACTTATATAGAGACCTCCAACATGCCTTAAAATCTGTCCCAAGCACTTCTGACCACCTCCAAGTCTTCACTCCTCTCAGCGCAGTCTGATGCGTCACTTTTACACATGTTACATAGAGTTCTTTCTTTAACATCTTGAAAAGTCCCCAACTCGGGGTACTCGAATGATAAAATCGAATGTCCAGTTTCCTCCATCTCCTCTTGCACTGCAGCAGAAACTTTGATGGGTGGAAAAGAATATTGCTCATTCAACTCCTGTGACAGTGCCTCTCTGCAGGCCCCAGGTAGAGCTGCCCACACCTCCTTCATTATTCGTCTCACAAGTCGAAGAGATCTCAACCCCGTAACACACTGTATAGTCTCAGCTGTTTTCCAGTCATCACCATTTCTCAGATCCCCCATCTTGACAAACCCAGCCTTCACAAAGCAGCTTTCCACAGATTTAGAGGACAAAATCCTTGTTCTTATTAATGGGTTATGGAACAACGGTTCTCCCATTATCCAGTCCTGAGGTTGTAAAATATCTCTGTGAATAATAAATGTCTTTCTCCAAGCTGTTATCATTGATTTATAAAACGGTGTCAACTCTTTCAAATCCACTTCATCACTTTTCAGTAAAAAAAGCTGTTTATCATACAATAATCCAGATGTTTTCCGTAGAAGAGCACAAGCAACATTAATCCATCCAACATTCTCCTCGTACAATAGTCTCTGGGCTGCTTGCAATCGGAAAGCATTTATGCGGCTTCGTACATCTATTAGGCTTTGCCCTCCTTCAATCACTGGTAGATAAAGTGCCTGCCGAGGAATCCATTTTTGACCAGACCAGAAAAAATCCACCAGTTTCCTCTGAATCTCCTTAATACTGTCATCTGGTGGCTCCAGCACATTCAATTTGTGCCATAACATAGAGGCAGACAGGTTGTTTGTAATTAGGACTCTGCCTCTATAAGATAGTTCGGACAATAGCCATTTCCACTTAGACAACTTAGCATCAACCTTTCCAAGCAGACCCTCCCAGTTCTTTTCTTTATACTTATCAGTGCCCAAATACACCCCCAAAACTTTAAAACCTTCCTTTCCCCATTTCAGTCTTTCAGGAAGTTGAGGTGGCCCCGTATCAACCCAAGACCCCACAGCAAATCCTTCACACTTTGCCCAGTTTACCTTGGCTGTAGAAGACTTTTCATAAAGATTTAAATTTTTACAAAGTATCTGAATATCATTTTGACCAGAAATAAAAATATTTACATCATCCGCATAAGCAGACACAGTGTACCTTAACCCTGAATTATCTCCTGGTATCCTTAACCCTTGTAACTCCTTTCTTAGCTTACACAGTAAGGGTTCTATGGCTAAACTATAAAGTTGTCCTGATAGAGGACATCCTTGCCTGATTCCTCTTTTAACAGGGATTGGACAACTCAGGCCACCCCCTATCTTAAGCATAAGTGAAGCATCTTCATAAAGTATTTTTATCCAAGAAATAATATTCTCCCCAAATCCAAAAGTTTTTAACACAGTAAAAAGGTATTCATGACCTACCCGGTCAAAAGCTTTCTCTTGGTCAATAGATAAAAAACCCACATCAAGATTGTTTCTAATAGATAAATCAATCACATCTCTCATAAGAAATAAATTGTCCATTATTGTCCGCCCAGGAATACAGTAAGTTTGTTCACTTTCCACCACAACATGCAAAATATTTTTTAGTCTGTTTGCTAAACATTTAGACAATATTTTATAGTCTAGACACATTAAGGACACTGGTCGCCAATTCTTCAGCAATCCTAGGTCTCCATTTTTTGGTAGGAGTGATAACACAGCTCTTTGACAGCTGTTTGGTAGACAACCTCTTTTAAAACATTCACAAAAATACATTATACAAATCTTCTCCTAAAACACCCCAAAAGGCTTTATAAAACTCAGCCGGTAAACCGTCAATTCCTGGTGACTTTCCTGTTGAGAGCTGTTTGACCGCCTTCGAAAGTTCATCAAAAGAAATCATTGCATCCAATGAATTTTTATCCTCAGAACTTAATTTAGGAAGATCTTGCATAAACTGGTCCATAGATCCAACATCACAGTCCATATTACCAAACAGCTCTTTATAAAATTCAATGCCCATTGTTCTCATTTCTGTTGGATCTGAAGTAATAGTTCCATTTCTTCTTTAAGATGAAGCATACATTTCTTTTGTGCTTCCTTCCGTTCAAGTCCAAAAAAATAAGCAGTTGGTGCATCCATTTCTTTAATTGAAGATATTCTCGCTCGAACTAGTGCACCTTTAACTCTTTGTTCCAACAATGACTTTAACTCTATTTTTTTTTTTTTTAAAACATTCACTGAACCATCATTAACAACCTCAATCATTCTTTTTTCCATTTCATTAATCTCAAACTCCAACATTTTCACATTTCTCTTCATTGTAGCAGTAGCATTATAAGAAAATTGTTGACAAAAACTTTAATCTGTGCTTTTCCCACCTCCCACCATTGAGTCAGATTTTCAAAATTATTTTTTCTCTGTCTCCAAATTTCCCAAAAACTATAGAATTTCTCAAAGAAATCTGCATCCTGTAGTAGTTTTATATTAAAATGCCAATAAAATGTAGGTCTTGAAATTTTCGCAACATTGTAATCTAAAGTAACCATATGATGGTCTGAAAAACCACTTGGAAGTATATTAGTATTAGTTACTCTATTTATTTTTGACTTACTTACATATAACCTATCCAGTCTCGCTCCTATCACAACAGAATCTAAAATCTTTATCCATGTATATTTGCTTCACCGACTCATTTCTACTTCTCCACACATCCACCAACTTTAAATTATTTGTGATATCAATTAGTAACTTACTAGATTTTGAGTGAGGCTCATCCCCATTCCTATCCAATAAAAACTGCGTTGTGCAATTCCAATCACCTCCTATTACAACACATGCATTGCCATCATCATATTGTTTATTGCATCACTTAATTTTGTATATGTTATTTCACGATGCCACCCTATATTCGGAGCATACACATTAACAAAAAGGAATTTAACACTTTTAATTTCTGCTATAACTAATAACACTCTACCTTTTTCTACCTCTATTGTTGTCACATTTTTAACTCCAAATGTTTTGAAAAGAGAATTGCAACACCCATACTTAAATTTGTTCCATGACTTAATTTACACTCTCCTTCCCACCATCTATACAACTCCAATTCATTATTACTATCAGAATGTGTTTCTTGTAAAAAAGTTACTTTGATATCATTTAATTTAATAAATTCAGAAATCAGTGCTCTTTTAAACCCCATCTCTTCCCCCATTGATGTTTAAGGATCCTACTCTTACATACTCCATAATAAGGTTCCAATGGAGGGAAAAGAAAGACAGAGAGAAAAGAAGCAATAGAAACACCCTTAGTGAATTAGACATCATTTATGTTTCCTTTTTCTCAGGGTTCCCCCCCTTCTTATTTTCGTGACAAACTTTTTCAATCGAAACCTCTTCCTCCTACTTAATTTGTCCTCTCCAACTCGTTTCATCCATATAATACAGAACTTTCAAATTTTTTAGTGTCCTTAAAGTGATCCTTTACTTCTGCTAGCTTTCCCAAAGAAAAGTCTTAGAGAAGAAAAAACCAGAAAGGCATACATCTTTCCTAAGATCTACCAAAGCATCACAGACTATCACTAATCACCAATCGTGAGTATGGGACTTATTGAAGGTCTTCTGACAGGTAAAAAGATACGTAGCAACCATACAATCAATACACTAATGGTCCTTAGTATGCTCCTCATGGGCGATCACCACGCATCTCCTGTCTGGCCAATTATTACCGTCTGATTTCATGCGTGCGCTTATTGATCTCGTAGAACGCCCTAAGGGCTTGGCATGCACACTCAGATCTGGAAAACCTTGACCGATGAACTCGTCTTCGCCGGCACAACCCCTAGACTCACGCCACACTTGCTACCGCACTTTAGCTCTGTCTTTCGTTACTCCTACTTTCCATTCAATCGACCCTTCTATCCTCGCTCTTCATTCACTCTGATCTCTCCTCACTCTACACTTCAACACTCTCTACCCCATTCATATGAGACAGTGTCTGTGTCAGAACAAAAAAGTTCATGAAGCTCGACACTGTCTGACGAATCACAGCATGCAGCTCACTACCGTCTCCTCATTATCTTATCAGTTTGTATTCTCATATCTCCTTCACACACTCTTTCTTTCTCACCTGTTTTCTGCTCCTAAGCATCTACCAGTCTGACCTCTGGAGAAAGATCGTGATCTTTGCGACCTGTCCGACCGGGGCATGTCACTTGCCTCGATCGCGGTGTGTGCCGGCTGATAGCTTACGGGGACCCGAGCACTGGCACCGTGATGGTCATAACAGGCGCGCCGCTGCCCAGGTGGGTCTCGCGGTACAAGCAGAGACAGGCTCGGCCGGCATCAGAAAGCACGGGACTCCAGGGAGAACGACACGGGGTAGGGCTGTAAGCACAGTGCATAAACACTAAACACCAGGGGCCGGTGGCCGAATCAGTGACCAACGACGCAAGTGTGCTTCACAAGACGAAGCAGGTTTCATACAACACAGTGCTGTGGTTGCACAGTACAGGTTAGTGCTTAAGGAGCGACCTGCACTCGTTCCTTCGGCTCTACAAAGGCCACCGTATATATATCCTCTCATAGTAAATAGCGCGGGGGTGCAGTCGGCATACTTTGTGGTGAATCATATACTACAGACCTCGTTCTGCATCGTCGTTTGGGCCCGATATCCTGCGGTCCCGTGGGGTTGTATAGTGACGAATCGCTATACAGCGGCACAGTCCCATCTACATGATACCATGTTGTATCGGCGGCTCGGTGCCAGTCATCAATATCCTACACTAACGGTCTCTAGTGTCACTGTAAGCCTTCAGATGCCTCGTGCGCGTGGTTTCAAGGAGTCACACCTCAGGGACCACTAACGCGCACACCTATAGTCCATTGTGTTCGATGACAGTGCTGTCGTGTTGTTGACTGGACCGCTCCGGGAATACATATAGATGATAGTTTCTCAATGGGTATACAAGGGGCGCTAAATGAACATGATCGGGAGGGGATTGCGAAGGCGAAGACACTGACAGGCAGGCTGGATTTGAGGGGGGAAAGGTGAGGGGCACGGGGGGAGGGAGGACATGGAAAAAGAGTGAGGGTGAAGGGAGAGAGGAATAGGAGAAGGTGGAAGACAGGGATCTGAGTCAAAGTATCAGGAGAGGTGTGTAGGTATATACAGAGGCAGGTGATGAGGAGAAAAGAAATATATCAGGGAAGGTGGATCAATGGATACTGGAGGACAGGGAGTGGGGAGAGTATCTAGGGGTGACAACGGGGGAAAGATCTAATAGGGGAGTAAGTACTATGAATAAGAATACTATGGACACTACTATCTAAGAGAATGGATGTAGTTGAATAAAGAAGTATACGTATGAAGTTAGATTTTAAGGTTATAATTGTCAGTAAATAACGAGGATTGTGAGTCTGCTTGCGTAGAAGCATAAGAAGTCTATGAGGGCTCTGTTCTTCCCATCTATAAGGTGAAAATGGCTGCATAGCAGAGCACGGACTCTAAGGCTAAAAACAGCGTCTAGGTATAAGCTTTCAGCACGTGACGGAGTCAGAGGTTAGAGTCTCCTGTGGGCGGCTCATGAGGTACGAGGTGTGTAAATACGAGTAGGCTCGCTGGTTGTGACGAGGCCATAGAGAGATGTCGGAGGCGGCTACAAGTACGAGGACAGAGCAGTGCTAAGTACACAGATGATCAGAGATTGTTAACTCACACGACGTACATGCATAGTGTGAGGTAGATGCGTGCATCTCGATGGGTCGGTGAAAGTCTATAGGTCGAGTATTTCTACACAGAGATCGTAGGATGATGATGTGGCATAGTGCCACTCAGGTGTGTGCAGGAGGTAGTGCTATAGGTCTTTTTGCACAGTCAGTGATAGCTGGCTCCTCAAGGGACAGGGAAAGGTCATCGGTCAGTTGTACAGCGATGACACGGAGGGCTAAATTGATAGGTATGGCATGGCCTGAGCATGCGAATAGGGCAGAACAGTCAGTACCAGAGGATACGGAGATAGAGTAGAGAGTCACCGGTATATGAGAGTATGACACAGAGAGGTGTCAGCCTGGTAGGTGAGGAAGTAGATACATGAGAACGAGCAGAGTATCAGGCAGGAGAAGCTGTTGAGCTGCTATGTGTGTCAGTTTTACAGTCTGTGTTGCTGCTCTCCGGGCAGGAGAAGTCTATAGTTCAGTTTACCGTCTGTTTGCTGCTCTC